>OX419738.1:6592500-7842500 GCA_948477245.1 Thumatha senex | reverse complement strand
CACGGGCTCAATCGCCGTCCTCAACCAAGTTGTCTTATTACATTTTAGTAAAAATTGATTTCAATATTTTTCTATCCTGATCTGAAGAAAATAGTAGTAAAGGAAATTTGATGGTTGAGAAAAAAAAATTGATAAAGTTTCATGAAAAGGATTTATGAAGAGAAAATCAGAATATGAAATTGCGAGGATAAAAGAATTGCGTAAGCAATGTAGCTCGCCCTAAACATAATTTAATTGTAATAAATTGCTAGTCGATGCCCACGACTCCGCCCGCGTGGTGAAGTTCTCTTGTACTCATTTCTCGCATGCAGGAACTGTTCCCGGGATAAAAGTAGCTTATGTGTTCAGTCCAAATTAGTTCAGTGTTATATATAATTATAAAAAGGTGAAGTTTGTGTTACTGTAAGGTTTTAGAGGGCATAATCTCTGATTCTACTCGATTTTGAAAATTCTTACACTATTAAAAAAGTGTAGTATTTCTGAGTGTTTTAATGTTATTTTTGATCTCTAGAACTAGGAAAACGAATCGGAAATCTTCTAGTTAGCTTGTAATTTAGTAGGATAGATTCGTCGACCTATCTATTTAGAGACGGTGTTAACTTAACTTTAACTGAGGAGCGGAGCAGTAATTAACAAATCGGGCAAATATTTATACATTATTGTAAAAGTAACAACCGACGGGATTAAATGGGAGCGACGGGAATAAAGGCGAGACTGATAAAAGACTATATAATCACGCTGCTACCCTGAAGAGTGCAGCAGTAATCAACAAATCAGGCAATTATTCATACATTATTGTAAAAGTAATAACCGACGGGATTAAACGGGAGCGACGGTAATAAAGGCGTGACTGATAAACTGACGGGAATTCGAAGTTTGTCACGGGCAAAGCCGTGCGGATCAACTAGTCTATAATATGTATGTATTTTGAAATATATAAGTATGTTTATCAATTATCTGGTTACCATAGTACTAGGTCTGCTTAGTTTTAATCAAATGTCGTTGTCCGAACGATATTTATTTATTTCATTTATTAATATAAAAGCATAGACTGACTGACAAATCAATAAACGCATAGCTGAAACCACTGGGCCTAGAACGATGAAATTTAGCACGAATATTCCTTAAGTGACGTAGGTGTGCACTAAGAAAGGATTTTTAAAAATTCTGTCTCTAAGCAGTTAAAAAGTTTTTATATAAGAATGTGTTATTCGTTTTGTACTTTTTTTTTTATTCTGGTTCCTGGGGGAAACGTTTAAATACAGAAAAACTGAACTAAGTGGGTGGGTGGAGTCACGAGCATCCCCTAGTTATTCATAATTTTAAAGCTGACTAAATATTATGCCCAGAACAAAGCACTTAGAAGCTCTACTTAGAACCAACTTATTAACTTTTGAATTGATTACTCCAAGATTATTTCGGAAGTTATTACGAAACGTCGAGAGGCGGAGGTTTAATTTTATTTGAGTCACAAGAGGAACCAAAAGCTCTTTGTTAATAGGGTAAGCTTACGTAAATAATGTTTTAATTGTTTTGAGGTTCTATTTGTAGATAGCTATGGTAGACATATTGTGAAGTAAAGAAAATATAGATGGTAATACTAATAGTTCGACAAATAGGAAAGTTATTTATGACTCCCTTCTAGATTCACGTCGTCCGTGCTTTTATAAAGTCCGTTTAGTTTAGAAAATGTACATAGCAATGTGAACCAGGTTGTTTTTTTTTTATCTATCTATCACGCCTTATCTCCGAAGGGGTGGCAGAAGCATATTATATGCCCAATTTTCACCATATGTATTCCTGTCCCACGTAATAGGCGGTGAGCCTATTGCCGTGTTGAAATAGACAGACGCAGGTTGTGGCTACCTGCTGTTGAAATTTGACATGCCGCCCATAAGGCCTTCAACTTCACTTAATAACTGCCATGTTACTGGCAGCCGGGACCAACGGCTTAAAGTTCCTTCCGAAGCACGGAAACGCTCGCAAATGTAAATGCCATAAAGTGGTCACCCATCCGTGACCAGTCATAGCGAAAGTTGCTTAACGCAGTGATCATTTACAGAACACTGAGTCCGCAGTACCACGAGCGCTTCCTGGTTGTTAGGGCCCCCATTACGATCACCATGGCCCAAGCACCTGCTGTCTAATGCATGAGATCACGTGCATTTGCTCTTATGGGGATGGGAGGTCAAACGGCAGTGGTTCCCAACAACGCTGAAAAGTAAAAATCAAACGATAACAGCTTCTTGCAGCCAAATAGAGGTAACCCCAGGCGCCAAATCCTGGTAATAAGGTATGGAAGCTACTGGAAATACATTAAGATGAACAGAGAGTAGACATAGCAATCTATACTAATATTATAAAGCTAAAGAGTTTGTTTGTTTGGTTAAACGTGCTAATCTCAGGATCTACTGGTCGGATTTGAAACATTCTTTTTGAGTTAGATAGCCCATTTATCGAGGATATTTATCTATATAGGCTATATATCATCATATTTTTGTCATGCATCATATTTATCATCTATATATCACATTCACCGACGTTTTGAGCGCGTTGCAGCGCCCGTGGTCGCGGCTGGACTGTAAGTACAAAATTGTTTTGCGTGAAGTCCCGAGTAGTATATAAAATATGAGTATAAACAGCGAAAGCTTATATATCATCACGCTGCTACCCTGGAGAGCGGAGTAGTAGTCATAAATGTCGACTAATCGGGGAAATGTTTAAGCATTTTTGTGGAGTTTATAAGCGACGCGATTAAATAGGTACGAAGGGAGTTCAAAGTTCACCTAGTATAAACATAAAGCTAGTTATAGAGCAGCTAAGGAATAGCTTTTAATGAAAATAATACCGACCGTAATATCCAAGAGAAGTAATTTAAAATCAATTAAGGTATGATCCGTCAGCTAGACGTTATGAAACGCTTGCTTCAAGCAAAGTTTTGTTAGTTACTGTAAGAAAGGACTTTGTAATACCGACTTACGTAAATATTTCAAGGATTTTCAAAGTTTAGGTCTAGAGTACCCTTAACCGGCGAGCGTGTATGAAATCACTTATGAAAGTAGTAGAAACGAAAGTTGTGAGACGGGGTTTCTAACGCGGGCTAAGCTAAGATAAGTTCCAAATAAATCTTAAGCTTGCCCTCAATCAAATAAATTCGTCTACTAGTCTCTAAATACCCGTTCATAACTTTTGACTGCCTTTGTGGCGCAGTGGTAGTGTATGCGACTGCCGCGTTGAGGTCCCGGATTCGATTCCCGGGTCGGAACAAATATTTGCGTGATCCACAAATGTTGGTTTTGGTGTTTGGGTGTTTCTTATGTATAATATTTACGTATTTAGAAATATATACATTAATATCAGTGGTCTAGATCCCATAGTACAAGCTTATAGCTTAGTTTTTGGGCTAGGTGGCGTTGTGTGAAAAGTGTCCTATAATATTTATTTATATTATTTTTATAATAAGCTACCAGTCATTCATTTATTTCAAGCAACATTACTTACTTGTGAAGGCTAACGGGAACGCCACAAATTTCCAGAAATATCTTACTTATCAGTCATGCATTTATCCCCGAAGGGGTGGCAGAACCATACTATAAGACCACATTTCTCCGTATGCATTTGTGTACCACGTAACAGGTGATGAGCTCTTTGCCGTGTTGAAATCGACAAGCAAAGCTTGTGGCAATCGGCTTTGAAATTTTTTCAAGCCTTCAACTTGATTTAATAACAGTCATGTTACTGGCAAATTATTTGTATTCCTTTAAGCCTTTAAATCTCTTCTACGAGTACATACTGTAGACGAATTCGCTCACTACTAAATGTAACCGTTTTATTTCTACTACCATTCTTCGTAATCATACCTTGTTCTTTTCTTACCAAATAAACGATACCATCAATCTAATTCCTCTGATGCATCTCTACTGGGTATAAGACCGCAGGACAATTTCTTAATCGTCCTGGGGTAGAGACATATCACCGGAGGCGCTGCACTGAGTTGCGGTTCGAAGCTCTGGGGAGAGTAAAACTGCAATTGGTAATGGTCCAAGTTGTAAGATTTAGAAGGGCAATTAGGAGCCATAGAACACCTTAGCTAGTTTTATGGTTAATGTATTATACAGAGACTTGTGAATCGGCTTTGTTATAAACGGTAAGAGGAGTTTTTATGGAAATCACATATAACTAAAGAGTTAGTTCTCGAGAACCTTATAAGTATCAACATTTGGTATAAAACTCACAAAGAAATAAGCTTTCATTAATCATGTAGCTCACAAAATGACACTGATCGTTCTAATTTACAGATTTACAAAGCAATAGGTAGCTCTGTTAACTCCTTATTGACCTTTACCTAACCCGGGCAATACTCTACAGTAATCAGAAACATACTGAAACAAGTTGAAATTCTTCACTTTATTTGTGAGCGCCATAGTATTATGTTTGTCCTGATTAGGCAAAGGTCATTGATTCAAGTCCCAAGATGAATTCAGTTGTCTTTATGCACTTAAATTAAAAAAAAAAAACTCCTTCGATTCTGTTCGATTATATTCTTGGGGGTGCTACGAAAAACTTAGTTCCTGTGTTCACTACCACGGCACCATAGTCAGACTATAAAAAATCGCGTTCAAAATCGCTACCTCTTATATATCTATAATCGCTATCTAAACCATATTCGGAGGGGGACAACTGCAAATTGCGGTAAAATGGGTTGTAACGCTCCCGTTGCAGACTTTGACGGATGTACCGACGTTTGCGCACCTAATAAAGTAATGCGTTTCGATGTTTAGTTACTTAAGGAGACAGGATGCACCCTCTTCCGCATTTATTTGGCAAACATTGATATATGATTAGATTCGGTGTAATAGATGATCAAGGTAATCAGATTTGTTTAAAAAAGGATTACTGTAGTTGTTTGGCAGTGTTGTCACGTTAAGTACTGCAGTACTAAGTGTACTGCACGCGGTAGGGTGAAAAATTAAGATTCCTAGTAAATTTTACGTTTTAACGTAATAGATAAGAATTGTATAAGATAACTGTTAGTGTGCCTAGGCCAAAATGATCAAAGGCTCTGTAGCGCGGAGGAAGTGTATTCGACTGCTATGCAAGAGGTCGAGGGTTCGATTCCCACCCAGGATAAAACTTTGTGTGATGGCCACGATGGTTTATTCTGTGTTTGGGTGTTTTTTTATCTTTAATATAAATGTAATTAGAAATATATAAGTATGTTTATTAGTTATCTGGGTACCATAGTACAAGCTCTGCTTAGTTTGGAATCAGATGGCGTTGTGTGATTTGTCAAAAAAAAAAACAAAAAAAGGTTGGGCCTTTAAAATTATTTTTAAGTGTAACTCGTGAAAAGTAAAAGAAAGCACCGCAAATATATACTCACACCGCATTCAATGCTGTCCCTGACCGCACTCATCGCCATTTACAATTCTTTGTATAAACTGCATGCATAATATGGCTAGATGTGCGCTGCGGTAGAAACTTTGAAGTGAAGATAAAAATCTTTTTATAAATAAGCTTGTACAGTAAATGCACGAAAAAGATTTTTTTTAGCTAGTCCATTTCATTCAAGTCTATTTTTAATCCATTACATACTGTAAAAATCAAAAACTTTTGTAGATAATCTGTAGTAGACGGCCATCTTGGATTTAGAGCGACATCACTTTTTATAAATTTTTACTCTGGCTTTTGTTTGATATCTATATTGTAGCAGTTCATTAGAAATAGTTAATCCACCATCAGGTGTTCCACTATATTAATTTTTTTAATGACGACACACCGCTAACTCTCCGTTATCATCAAAACAATACGTGTATACAAAATTTCTGCTCAATCTGTTGAAGAAATATAATAAATAAATATCGTTGGGACAACTCACACAACGCCATCTGATTCCAAACTAAGCAGAGCTTGTACATGGTAACCAGATAACTGATAAACATACTTATATATTTTTAAATACATACTAATTATAGATTAATAACACCCAGACACAGAATAAACCATCGTGCTCATCGCACAAAGTTTTATCCTGGGTGGGAATCGAACCCACAACCTCATGCGTAGCAGTCGCATACACTCTTACCGCGCCACATAGGCAGTCTATGTTTTAATATGATTCAAAATTGAGCTGCAACCGAAAAAAACATATATTGCAAGTTAATAGAAGGTTTGTAAAATCTATGCTAAACTAGTTGACCCCCGCGGTTTTACCCGTGCATAGTTCTAACCCCCGTCGCATCCATTTAATCCCGCCACTTATTATTTTCACATAAATGTACGAAAGTTTGACCGATTTGTTAACATATTTAGATTTTTTTATTTACTGCTCTGCTCTCCAGGGTACCGTGACGATATATAGCTTATAACCTTCATCGATAAATGGGCTATCCAACACAAAAAAGAATCATTTTCGACACGTATTTCCTGAGATATTTTTTTATTTATTGATTGTGAGGTATAATATTGTACGTATTTTGCACCCAAACGGCTAGCTAGAAGTAATATCACTTTTCTTTTGTGTGTTAAACAAACTGATAGTACAAATAATTGTGTACAACATTGATGTATTGTTGGCAGACAATGTAAGCACTCGTATGCATGAGGGTGCCAAGATAGATGAAGACCATACTAGCAAGATGGATCGGTATGGTAAAAGTGCACTTAAGATTCAGAAAAGAAATAAGATAACACTGTAGAGACTTTAAAGCAATTATTATGCTAAATTTCACATACATTTTTAATAATGTGCAGAAGACAATTTGATTTGAGACGGTGATTGAACCCGAGACCTTTGCTTAACCAGGGCAATGTTCTAGCCACTGAACTACCCGAACCGTATCGAAAGAAGTTGAAATTTTTCACCAAATTCTAATCGTCATTTAAGACATTGTCCTGGTTAGGTTTATATATAAATAAATATTGTAAGACATAATTCACACAGCGCCATATAGCCCAAATTAAGCTTTAAGTTTGTGCTATTGGATCTAGACAACTGATAAACACACAAAAACATACGTATTATACATAGGAAACATCCAAAATCCGAAACAAACGAGGCATGATGTGAAGCCTTTATAGTCAGTATCAGGCTCAATAAAACCGTTCAAAACTGAAAACCTTTAAGCGTAGCAGTTTATTAACCCTAGCTCGCAAACTATTAAAAAGTTCAATATTGGCTCAACAAAAACTTCCCCACTATTAACCCCATGATGGTCCCATGCATCTCGCGCCCATGAAATATGACTCAATATAGGGCGGCATGCAGGTACCTTGAATGGCTGATGGCTGAAATCGTTCACGGCTGATATATTACGCGTGATGCCGGAAAAATGCGGTGTTGGCGTCGGAGTTTAAAAGATGGGAAAATAAAAAAGTAGCATTTCGAAGTACTTGGCCCGTAATCCCAGTGAGTCTACTCTTTATTCCCAGTTTCTTACAAATTCTACCGGGATTTGAAGGATGTGGTAATTTTTTTTTAAGTGAAAACTTTTTTTAGTGCGTTACGCATATTTTTAGATGAGATAAAATCTCTGGACTCGCCACACAGTTACGAGACGCAGCTATAGTGTGTGCATAATGCATGTACAATATGTACATATAGCAGACCGCGAACGCCTCTAAGATTAAGTAGATTCAGTACCTTGCTACTAAATAATATAATCATCATCTTCTAACGATGATCCTTGTCATTTACAGTACTTATTAAATAATTTTGTGTAATCAATTAAGACTCTATCAGTGTAGATTTTTTTTCATTATTATCATTATCATCATTAACGTCGATCCCGGTAAATTTTTGAAGTGAAAACTTGTTTTAGCGTGGTACGCTTATTTTTAAGCTATTGCATAGTTTTTATCGCGGGCTTTGAGTGGGCTTTAATCAAGAAATTCCTTAAGGAAAAAACCTAAGACGGAGGTCGAGACGAGGTCACACGAAGTTCACCAAACACGGCCAAGCGTTGGCTTAACGTGTATGTACATATATTATATGGTACGATTGTACGAAGCTCGCACGGATCGATACGTGATGATAGTGAGTGTGAAAGTGAGGGTGAGGATGAGGGTGACTGTGAGAGTGAGGGTGGGGTGAGGGTGAGAGTGAGGGGTGAGGGTTTTTTTTCTTTTAGTGTCATCATCATCATCCAAGCGTCTGTCCCAGTTGCGTCTCGCGACGCCCGGGGTCTGCTTTCCTACATTTTCTCCTCCACTTCGCACGGTCGTCGGCATCCCCTGTAGTGAGATCATAGGCACGCATGTCATCCCTTACGACGTCAAGCCAGCACTTCTTGGGTCTTCCCCTCTTACCGGGACCCGGCGGGGCTGACATGGCCAGACATTTGTTACCTACGTAGCCCGGCGGTTGCCGCAAGACGTGACCATACCAACGAAGGCGACACTCTTGCAACTTGTCTGCAATGTCAGGGACGTGAAGGCTGCCGCGGATGCGAGAGTTCCTCACGCGGTCCATCCGCGTGACTCCACACATCCACCGCAGCATCTTCATTTCCGTGACACGCAGCTCCTGCTTGTGTCGCTCCAATATCGGTCACGTCTCACTGCCATGTAAAAGGACAGGTCTAATAATGTTTTTTTATCTTTTAGTGTAACTTGAATTAATATCAAAGAAAAACAAAGGTAACGCTATTGCATAGCATGCAATAGCTTAACCGCGGCAGTCTCCGAGTGCCACACGTCTTTTTTTACTTTAATTTACTTTTTACTTCTGTCGGCGCTCCCGGAATGCAACCCGTAATTTTTTTTTTGCTGTATCTATTGTTTGGTTTTTTTGATTTTCGGCATCGTTCGGAGCGAATGCCGACGGACCTCATAATCCCATAAGAGCGCCCTGTCGTTGCCCCGTTGGTCAGCAAGTGCGCCGCTGGCTGGTGAAGTCGTTTAGGTCGCGGAGCTCTTGGTAGACCTTTTACACCCGACCGTCTATTACTGAACTAAAGCCTGTCCTAATTTTATTTGGGAAGTTGATAGACATTACTGTTAAACGCTGGTTGGACGAGTTGGTACAAGGTTTTTTTACGAATGTTACTTTTCGTCGTGATCTTCAGGGTCAAACCTAGGGTTTGACCCTGAAGATATCGATAGAATCCTATCGTCAACTTTACATAATTTTTATCTACATTCAAAGCTCTCACACCGGAGTTAGTAGGTAGTATAAGAGTAACTATCTTCTCGCTGTATCCCTGACGGGGTAGTCAGAGATGACAGCTCGCCAGGCATCGCGATCCATGCATACTACTTTCGCTTCCTGTAGATTCATTAATCGTTTCATACATGCACAAGAAAAGTATAAGAGTAAATAGTAAAAAAAGCGAGGAAATGGGTGTAAGGGACCCACCAAGAATTCCGGAGCCCTGTGACGTCATGGCTACTTGCTGTTCAGCACGAGCCAGTAGCGATGCCTTGCCCCAGCAGCCTTTTTATTAGTCTTCCGCAGTGCCTTATATAAGGCCGCACTGGCGATCCTCAGCTTTATATTCCAGCCAGATTTTTTAGCTAGTTTAACCCTCAACGTCACAGCCCAAGCAACCAAACCTGCAAGCAGTGCACCTGCTGACCAACGAATAAGGCAATGACACACCCTTATTTGGTTGGAAGGTCAGACGGCCGTCGCTCCCAACAATGTCAAAAATTAAAAGCCAAACGAAAGCTACTTCTAGCAGTCAAATAAAAGTGAAAAAATAAAAAAAAAATAAAGAGAATAGATAAATGTACCCCGGGCTCTTAATCCAGGTAGGGTATGGATACACACGTACAGTAGAATATTATATTTAAAAATATAACTAGCGACCCGGCTCAGCTTCGCGAGGGTACAATATAGATACTAATATGCATGTATAATAGCTATAAACCTTCCTCTTGAATCACTTCTCTATTGCCGAACACTAAATTAAAATTCGACGATTGTTTTAAAATATTTAAACGAACAGTCGGTTGGTCACGGTTGCCAGTAACATGGCAGTCGTTAAGCCAAGCTGAAGGCCTTATGTGCGGCGTTAAAAATTTTAACAGCAGCTAGCCACAACTTGAGTCTGTCTATTTCAACACGGCAAGAGGCTCACCACCTATTACGTGGGACAGGAATACACACGGTGAAAAGTGGGCGTATATTACTACCTCTTC
This sequence comes from Thumatha senex, assembly GCA_948477245.1. Lineage (NCBI taxonomy): Eukaryota > Metazoa > Arthropoda > Insecta > Lepidoptera > Erebidae > Thumatha > Thumatha senex. The sequence continues at coordinate 7,832,360 of OX419738.1, read as the reverse complement.
GGGGATAAGCCGTGATTGATAAACGAACAGACAGCATGAACTTTATTTTAAAATATATAAAGGAGATGGGCAAAATATAAAAAAAGACTGGTATTTTGCATTGCAAATGAAATAACTCGCTGTACCATTTGTTTAACGAACCGGTTACTTATAGTAACCAAGTTTATCGTAAGTTTACGATTCATATTGGAAGAGATAAATGTTTATGTCTATTCGTCCCCTACTTTGCGATTACGGTTATTATGAGTAGTACAATTTACAGTTCAATTTATTGACTACCTCTGCGGCGTAAGTGGTGTACGCGTAGAATTCTCGGGTTCGATTCCCGGGTCGGAACAAATATGTGTGTTGAATTTTTGTATCAGAATTAATAAATATGTATCTAGAAATATATATGTACATGATTGTCAGTTGTCTACATCTCATATCACAAGCAAACTTGGGGCTAGATGGCGCTGTAAAAAAAATGTATCGGAATATTTTTAATATTATTAAACATTAAGAGAATCTTCTCAAATTGACTGTACATTTTCTTTGTATGCCAAAACTTTGCTATTGCTGGACCGATTTCAATGCTAAAATATTATTTATTTTCTTATTCGATCGAAATTTCACAGGAATACCACATAAATTTTATCAGAAGTTAGTCTAGAGATTAAATATTAAGTTGTAAATACTGCCAAAGAATGTACACAGAAATGGGATCACCACCTGTTACGTGAAAATGATAATGCGTACGCTGAAATGTGGGCGTCTAGTATGCCTGCCCTTCGGGGACGAATAAAGGTGTGACAATTTGTATGTATGTAGAATGTAATAAATTTGTTCAGCACTAAAAACCATGTTTTAGATAACATACCGATAGTGGTCCAGAAGCGCTCGTGGCCCCGCGGTCTCAGTGTTCTGTAAACGATCACTGAGTTACGCAACTTTCACTATGGCTGGTCCTCGGATGGGTGACCACTTTGTGGCATTTACATTTGCGAGCGTTTCCGTGCTTCGGAAGGCACGTTAAGCCGTTGGTCCCGGTTGCCAGTAAAATGGCAGTCGTTAAGCCTGGTTGAAGGCCTTATGGGCGGCTTGAAAAATTTCAACAGCAGGTAGCCACAACCTGCGCCTGTCCATTTCAACATGGCAATAGGCTAACCACCTATTACGTGGGACAGGAATCCACACGGTGAAAAGTGGGCATATAATATGCCTCTGCCACTTTTAGAGTCCTAATTTGATGAACATTTACTATAGACACTGTAGAAAGTTTATTCCATAATTTAAGCATACGCGGAAGGAAGCCCCAATATACAGATATCACTGCATCTTTGAGGCTTTATCTGTACGTATAAAATTCTCGTTGTTTGTTTGTTTGTAACTAAGCTCCTTCAATATAGCTGAACCTTAGGTTTTAAGATCTAATTCGTATAATTGGTAGGTCAGAGAATAAGTTGTAAACTATTTTCATACCTGCAGGTGATAAGCGTTACCCCTTTGTATGGAAAAACAACGTTAACCGGGTCAGCTAGTAATTTATTATAATATATAAAACTAAAGAGATTTTTTGTTTGGTTGAACTTCTGGATTCATTTAGTCCGAGACTACCAGGACTTTAATTGGTCGTGCTAATGAGTGTCAAGCACATAAGACCTTTTAGCCTTTTTGTTACCACCTCACTAAAAAGGCAACGGGTTCAAAACTTCTTCCAAATTTAACAACTAAATTAGACACATTTTATTAAATTTATTCTGCCCTTTAGACCCACCCAAGTTCCGTGCTTCAGCAGGTCGCCGCAGCTTGCGTCTGTCCATTTCAACACGGCAATGGGCTCACCACCTGTTACGTGGGACAAAAATGCATACGGTGAAATGTGGGCGTTTAATTTGCCTCTGCCAACCCCTTCGGGGATAAAGGCGTGACAATATGTATGTATGTATGAACTTCTGGTCGGATTTGAAAAAAATCTTTTTGAGTTACATAGCCCAATTATCGAGAAAGGATCACGCTACTACCCTGAAGAGCGGAGCAGTAGTCATAAATGTCGACAAATCTGGCAAATTTTAATGCATTATTGTAGAATTTATAAGCGACGGGATTAAATAGGTGCGACGGGATGTCGAAGTATGTCACGAGCGAAGTCGTGGGAGTCACCTAGTCTAGAATAATTGGCTTCACTCTCCACACAGAAAATAAATCACCGCGAAACGTTTAGGAACATATTCCGCGGGAAAAAAATATACTTTCACACAACACAGGTGAGACAAGCGATATCTAATGACAGTTTGTAGAACAAGAGCGAGTGAAAAACAACCCAAATAGGGTTGCAGGTGTTTTGACGGGGTTGATTGGACAAATCATTGAGATTACGTAGTGCGTAGATGGGAAAACAAGGGGTTAGGGTGGAATTATGTCAATTATGTCAGTGGGGTGCACTAGAAATGTTGTGGATATTAAGTGGAAAGGGTGTGACGGGTTCTTAAGTGATGTGTTCGTGTGATTTAAAATGTATATGAAGTGGTGAAGTGAATTTTTTAAAAAGGCCTTTTTATGTCTACATCGGAAGCTTTATGAGTCTCAAGTATAAGTGACTCTAAAAAGAGGAGTATATGTTTTATTATGTGTGGTACAATATTACATTTTTCTAAGAAAACCGATTGTAATGATAATTTTTTGAGTTTAAAACCTCAAAAGGAACAAATAAAACTCTTATAACATCACTTTATTGTGTCGTCTGTCTGAGTTAAAATTTATATCATGATCTCATGATCTCCTTTGGACGTACGAAATTATCAAACTTCAAAGCGTATTTATCAATGGCTACCTGTTACGGGGACTAAAATGTATACGGCGAAATGTGATTTTTTTTTGAAAATTTTCAGTCTTACATATGAAGACCAAGTGAGCAGATTGCTCAAAAACGGAAAGGTCAAAAGTACTCGGATACCTAGACGTGAGTGTATGAAGCGATTGATGAATCTTGAAGAAGCGGAAGAAGTATGCATGGATCGCGAAGCCTGGCGATCTGTCCTCTCTGTCTACCCCGTCAGGGATACTGCGTGAAATGTGGGCGTATAGTATGCCTCTACCTACCCCTTCGGATATAAAGCCGTGATAATAGGTATGTATGTTCAAAGCGTAAATGCAAACCTCTGGTATTGCAAACATCCATAGGCTTCGGTGACCGCTTTCCATCAAGTGGGACGTATGCTTGTCTGCCACTTGAGTGGTATAAAAAATGCGTTCTAAAAACATGGGTGTATGAAGCACAATATAAAAATATAGAGTATACCTACAACAAAAAGCTATACACGTACAAATTTTTACTCAAACCATTATGGCTGCAAGCGTGTGTTTATTCAGTATACAAAAAAAAAACGAATCTGTTCTCTACGCGTTGTTAATACAATTACTTATTCGACATGGCCGTCTTTGTGGCTCCTTTCTCATATTCCTTTAATTAGGTTAATTGTCCATTAGGTGTCGTACCGAAATTTATGTGTTGAGACAACTTTATAGCTTTGTTCGTGTATAATCAGATTATATTACTGCCAACAGACAGGTTCCTAACATCCCCTCATGTTACAGACAATCTGTTGGAACGTTTTGCAGAGATCATTACTAAGCTGCCTCTCCCATCTCAGCAGATAAATTCTCTATAAAAAACTAGTTTGAATTGGAAGAAGACGACATACGTCATTGTGACGTTTTTTATATATGACTGAGGTGGCAGACAAGCATACGGCCTCACTTGATTGAAAATGGTTACCCTAGCCTATAGACAATTCCAACATCAGAGGTGTAACGCATGTGCTATCGCTGTATTGAAAAGGAATGAAACAGTCTGTTGTAAACTGTTTTTGAAAATTTTCAAGCAGAAAATTGAAGGTGTTATGAGCTACACCTTCAATTTGGCATAACATGTTGCTCGTAATGCATTATACCCTAGTAATGGTCTTGAAATATGCTGAAGATAGCGTACTGGCCATATAATAGTAGGAAATGTGTCTCTAGGCTCAGAATTGAGAGTTTCGGTTGCACTTGGGACTACTGCTCAAATAACAATGATCATGATGACTATTTACTATTATAATCATTTCAAATTAGCAACCGCAGTCCATTACATTAAACGAAATTCCACCAAAGTCTAATAAATACGACCTATATGATTTACCAAAACGGCCGTTTTATAACCGTATCATTCGTTTTAACCCCTCACGTGCACAATCATATCAGGTCTCAGGAGTTAGTCTAACTACCCACGGTTCGTTTGCCGCGTTCCCATCTCGACAAATCGCATTTACGTCACAGGCTATCAAACTGATTCCTCCACGGAAAACATTAGAACAATAGAATTTTGTTAATAGAAAATCAATTCTGATGTCTTTGTGGAGTGCGCAGATTATAGATAGATACGTCTGATTTTTTGTCAAATGTACTCGTACTTTTGTGCTCTTTTCAAATAAATTGAAATACATTTTATGAAGATTGATTCTGAACAAATTTCACTATTTTAATTTTTTATTTTAATGTAAAAAGACAACTCTGTTCAGAGGGTTAATTAATTAGTACTAGTGGTTGCCCATTGTCCGAAATAAGAAAAATAAGAAATTATACGTGGGACAAAAATGTGTACTGTGAAATGTGTGAGATAAGAAGATAACCTTGTGGAGGAGTTTCACTTATGGAGATGTTGTAGGTGATCACGCCTGGCGGGCCGCGGCCCAACGTTTGATTTTGGGTTGTTGTGTATATTATTCTTCAGCCCAAGAACTCTTATAGCGCGATTCAGGATTCTTAGTATCGATGTAGTTCGATAGCTCTTCACTGTGGCGCTGGTCGCTTGTTATGTTATGTTACATACATATCGTCACGCCTTTATCCCCGAAGGGGTAGGCAGAGGCATATTAAACGCCTACATTTCATCGTATGCCTTTTTGTCTGGACAGGCACAGGCTGCGGTGACCCACTGTTGAAATTTTTCAGCATTCAACTTGGCTTAACGACTGCCATTCTATTTGCAACCGGGACCAACGGCTTAACGTGCCTTCCGAAGCTCGGAACTGGGGTGGGTCTAAAGGTCCTAATAAATTTAATAAAATGTGTCTATTTTAGATGTTAAATTTGGAAGAAATTTTGAACCTATTGCTTTTTTAGTGAGGTGGTAACAAAAAGGCTAAAAGGTCTTATGTGCTAGACACTAATTAGCACGACCAATTTAAGTCTTGGTAGTCTTGGACTTCTTCGGATGTTATGTTAATCTAATTTATTACTTTAAAAAAACTTTGTCTCGCTTTAAATCACCATTAATTTGTTATACATTCGCCACAAATTTACGAAGCCGCTATATAGTTCTCGTTCTCGTCAAACACTATCTTCAAAGAGTCTCCTCAAAGAGGATATCTTGGAAAGAAGAGACCATGAATTGAATTCTGTAAAACCTTTCAAAAAGGTTTATCTCCAAGAGCGTGAGGTACAAGCTGGCGTGGATATTGCAATAAAGCTTCAATCACACGTTCTTTAGAGCAGTCAAAGTGTCTTTTTAAAAGAGGCGACGGTGAGGGACCTGGATGTATGAAAGAAGTATAAAGATGTTTTTGTAAATCTATTCTTATATTTGACTGCCACTGTGGCGCGGTGGGTTTCGACTTCGACTGCTACGCAAGAGGGGGTTTTCCCACCCAGGATAAAATAAATATTAAATATTGTGGGACACTTTTTACACAGCGCCATCTAGCCCAAAGTAAGCTAATATTAGCTTGTGTTATGGGATCTAGATAACTGATAAACATACTTATATATTTCTAAATACATACATATTATAGATAAATAACACCCAGACACAGAATAGACCATCGTGCTCATCACACAAAGTTTTGTCCTGGGTGGGAATCGAACCCACGACCTCTTGCGTAGCAGTCGGATGCACTCCCACCGCGCCACAGAGGCAGTCAAAAAACTTTGTGTTATGAGCACGTTGTTCTGTGTCTAGGTGTTATTTATCTATAATATGTAGTATTTAGAAAATATAAGTATGTTTATCAGTTATCTGGTTACCATAGTACAAGCTCTGCTAAGTTTGGAATCAGATGGCGTTGTGTGAGTTGTCCCAACGATATTTTTTTATATTAATTTATTTATACGAACACCACTTGAGCAGATTGCTGATAAACGGAATGTTCAAAAGTACTAGTACAAAAGTACCAATTGCTAAGTCTTACGATATGCACTTTCTGACTACCCCGTCAGAGTTACAGCGTTAAGATAGTTAGTTATTCGTCTATTTGCTCGAAGGAATCAGTAAGCAAATAGAGTGGTCCTCACCGAAAGATTGAAAACAAAATCCCACCTACACAATCAATAAAACATTAGGTCAAAGAAAAGCTTTGCCAAAAAGTCTATTACGAGATTAATGAGTTTTTGCAGGACACGGACGAAACGTCCTTGAATTGAAATGACCAGTTCGCTCTACTGGGCTTCTTTGACTAACATATTGTATTAGCTCTAAGTTATTTATGTTTGTCAATGGACAAAAAAATAATCCGTCCAGTTTCTTACCGGTGCTTTTCGGAACTGAGCCATATTTCAAATGTTATCATAGTACCAACATTAGTAAGATTTCTGGCAGTTCTTGAGGTATTGTAAGTGCCGTTGTGGTAATTTATACAAATTATTTAATATGATTATGGTGAAAGTTTTGGTACCGTCTGGTTCAAACATCAAAAAAAAGCCTTCTTAAAATTCTTGCCGGTTCTTCTCAGGTGGGCCGCGTTCCGAACCGGTGGTCACTTTAAATATTTTAAATAGTGTATGACATTTTGTAAGCGCCATTAAAATGGACTATGCAAAATAAAGATTTTTTTTTAAATTTTCTTTTTACCTTTATTATTAAATGGTCTCATGTTCGAAGTCATTTTACTATGAAGTGAATATGTAACTGTATCACAATTTCATTGTCAAACTACAACTGCACTATCATTTGTAACAAAACCGCGTCAGGTTGCCAGGGACATGTAATATACAGACACAAATTGGCCGACATCTCCTTACTTCACCTTCATGTAAATCAAACTAATGTAATTACTGGCGGTTAGAAAAGAGTGGCCATGAGATTTATTGCCAGGTTCTTCCTCAGGCTCTACCTATTACTTTGTAAATCTGGCAGTAAATGTAATGTAGAAGCAGTAATTTTGACGTTCATAAGTGTTACTTTGTGACCTACATGAATAAAGATTTTTCATTTTCATTTATGATAAATCGAGTTTACATCAATGCTTTTTTTTTAATTATAGACGACCTTAACCTGCTTCTATCCTATTGTGGGAGATTGGCAGGTCGTCCCGAGGACACCCACATTTTCGGGGATCCGCGTGCGTTTACATAAAAACATAAAATTTTGGTCCATTCACAGAATAAGAAATCAATGTAACTCGTGCGTACCTAACTAGAGACGCCTTTTACAGTCTATATATTTCATTCAAACCAAGCGTGTCATGGGTGGTACCGTTTACAAAAATCATAACATTAATTACTATAGACGAATGGCAGGCTACTGTTAGGCCGCGTATGCGACTTCCGCCTACAGCCAGACGTCAAATTATCACGCGGTATTTGTATACATATAAACACTAGATTCATGTGTAAGTTCACACTATTTATTATATACTAACAAACATACATACATATGGTGACACCTTTATCCCCGAAGGGGTAAGCAGAGGTAGCAGGTAAACATACTTTACGCCCACATTTCACCGTATGCATTTTGGACCCGTAACAAATGATGAGACCATTGCCGTGTTTGAAACGGACAGGCGCAGGTTGTGGCGACATGCAGTTTAATTTTTTCAAACCGCCCATAATTCCTTCAACTTGGCTTAACGACTGCCATGTTACTGGCAACCGGGGCCTACGGCTTAACATTACTTCCGAAGCACGGAAACGCTAGCAAATGTAAATGCCACAAAGTGGTCACCCATCCAAGGACCAGCCAGTGAAAGTTGCTTAACGCAGTGATTGTTACTGCTTAACGCAGAACACTGAGTTAGCGGGGCTACGAGCGCTTCGCTTACGTATTATCCAAAAAATGTTAAATTTGCCACATCCAAAGTGCAATTTAATTTATACCTGCGATTTTTTAAAGCTTTTGCTATGGAAATTCAACGAAGATGCATTCTAAAGCATTGCATAGTAGACTGCATATGTGTAAAATTTAAATTTAAATATAACCATTGTTACAGAAGGGAAACGGATATCTAAACTTTTTCCACTAATATTATTAATGAGGAAGTGAATTTGTTTATTTGTCGTTCTTTTTGTAGCACTAAGGTTGCAAATAAGTATAAAACTCACCTGATTGAAAGTGGTCATCGTAGCCTATGGACGTTTGCTAAACCAGGGGGGCAAGTCTCCTATTTCAATCGTTTTGGTTGACTGCCTCTGTGGCGCGGTGGGAGTGTATCCGACTGCTACGCAAGAGGTCGTGGGTTCGATTCCCACCCAGGATAAAACCTTGTGTGATGAGCACGATGGTTTATTCTGTGTCTGGGTGTTATTTATTATATGTATGTATTTAGAAATATATAAGTATGTATATCAGTTATCTGGTTACCATAGTACAAGCTCTGCTTAGTTTGAAATCAGATGGCGTTGTGTGAGTTGTCCCAACGATATTAACGACGATATATTAGAATCGAAATCGTCGCTCAATAAAAAGCCAAAGGTACAATTTTGACAGTTTTCGTTCTTTTTCGCACGCCAATAGACTTCTATCGGTCGGCCGATAGAATTATACTAACACGTGATGCGCTAGTGGCCGTTAGTTGCATTATTGATAGTCTACTAACATTTGACAGATAAAAAACAGCAATTCTGTCTCTATTCTACGGCTTGTCTATAGTAGAGTCGGCCCCCAGAGGTGCTACTCGCAAAACCTTTTAAGACCCCTTTTGAAAGAACCTTATACTGTAGATGTTCGGAAAAACCGAGGCAGGGGAGATTATTATTCATCTTATATACCCATGTCGAAATATATTAATAGACTGCTAAGTTCATTACCCTTCCTGTAGGTTTTACCGTAGTTGGTTAATTGAAATCTAGTCTCGAGTTTGAATGCCGGCTTAATAGTGACATATTAAGTCACACATTCCATCATAATGTCATAAATAAATTAACTTAATGTTAACATTAAAAATAACCTTAAAAATATGATACATAACTAAAATATATTATTATAAAAGGTCCCTTTAGGCAAGGTTCCGAAGATACTGGCAGCGTTCCTCCTTTGAATAGCTAGTATAATTCTTTGTCCGAGGTAGCTGCTAGCTCTTCGGTCTCCTGTGACGTCGACTAACCTTTTCGCAATTTCCTTAAAAAGCCTTATAGCGCTAGGACCCCACGGACCAAGAGTCTCGACACCGAATGGGACAAAATCATATTCGGAGCCAAGACCCCTGTATTTGAATGCTTCAGCTTTTTCAGCCGCTACACAAGCCGCACCAGCTCTGTTGTTGGTTCCATGTAGATGGGAAGGGGCCAGCGTGTCTGAACAGGTTGCATCCCATACCAGCACCCGGCCCATCTTCCATGGAATCAAACTCACACCGTCCGGTCTCTTGCCATCGTCTCTTGCAATACCAGTTGGCTCAAGTAGACTTGGCACGTTGACGGTGGCAAGGGACCGGCGTAAGATATCGTTAAGTGCAGCATGTCTCGAGAAGCGGCCCGCACTTTTTTGGCATGATAGTCCGTGATGTCCTAACTTGTTGACATCACTGCCACAGGGACATTTATGAGGAGAACAGACCGGAACCCCAAGCCGTAGACAGGTTGCGATTCGGAGCGTGTCAGGCTCAAGAAAAGTTCCTGTATTTGACGAAGTGTACGCGTGAAGCCAGTAGCCGGCCTCATGCCCTCGGCCTCACCCACGGCCAAAAGCCTAGCACGTGCCGACCCTGTACTACAGCTTAAAAGATTGTCATAAGTCAATTTGCAGTTTATGTCGTCCCAGCTCTTCTGTGAATTTGGAGAAACTGGAAAATTTTGACCTGGGCAAGCAATTAAGAAAGCGTTTCTTGCTTCTTCCAAGCCAGCAATCTCAAAGTTTGAAGGAAATTCCCTTAAAAGTTTACTTATGAGATTTGCTGAACTATGGACAGAAGATAGAAAGGCTGGTAAAGCGACACTGGAAATTTTTCGAATCCCTAAACCACCATAACGGATTAGTAGGGGTGCTTGGGTCCAAGAATGCTCGTTTAGCTGCATATTAAGAATTGATTCTAAGCTAATTTTGATTAAGTCGTCTACTTGTGTCAAAAGATCTGGGTGATTCACATTAAAACACAGTATCCACATCTCCTCCTAGGGTTCCGTCGTCCAAATACCAAACGTTGAATTTAGAATTTAAATTTTTGATTATCGGATTTATAGCCAAACTAAAAATTGCAGGCCCAAGGGGATCACCCTGTTGACAACCTACTTCCGAGGACAGTTCATTAGATCGATATAACAATTTTGTTGGATCAGCGTAACTGAGAAGAAACTAATTGTAAATTTCCGGTATATGTTGTTTTATTTCCGTCAGCAGGATATCCCTATTTACCGAATTGAATGCATTTTTGACATCAATTTTGAGCAACACGTCAGGCTGTCCGTAAGTTAGGAAAGAGCGTAGGGCATGGACGGTTGCCTCACACCCTCCTTTTACACCGAAGCCTAACTGTACGGGTTGAAATTCCGAATTTAATTTTGGTAAAATATGTCGAACAGCAATTTTAGAGGCCAGACGTCGTAGTGTTGAGCCAACAGGCCAATTGGTCTCACCCCTCCGTCCTTTTTGGTGAGGGCAATGAGGTTCGCGCCGAAAAGGATGGGAACAATTTCTGGATTGACATTACCGGAATACATAAAGTTGATTAATTTAGTGATTGAATTTACAAGTTGCTCGCCTGCATCACCCACAGAATGCGATGTTAAGTCTTTCAAATGTTGGGGTGAGATTCCATCCAAACCTGCAGCCGAACCTGGTTTAAAAGATAAAATGGCATCCTTTACATCTTTGTTTTGAATTTGAAGGCATGCTTGCCCTGCTGTTGGTGGGTCGAGAAAATATGGGTTTACTGGAGCTGGAGGATGTTTTGACCGTAAGGCCTGAAGGGTGTCAGGGGTATCTGGTGATAGCACGTCGTTTGAGAACAAAAGGCGAGCGGCACCTTTGAGATCCCCGTCACTGATTTTGTTTTCGATGAGTTTTTTGCGATTATGAGGGGCATCATGTTTAATTAGAGGTGCGGGAGAAGGCGAGGAGCTTACAGCACAGTTATTCTTAATCTTTTGTGTCAAGGATAAATTCGGTTCAACAGTTTTTATTATATGTAGTGTGCTGTATGAAAATAAAAATAGGTTCTGTCAGTCTTGAGTACAATTGCTTATGTAACATTTCTGGATTAATTGTGACAAATGTGTAGCAACGGTTATTCGAGCTCCTCGAGGGATTCTTTTAACTATGGGTATACTATTTTTCAAATGGCTTAGATATGTGTGAAAAGGAGTTGGATCGTTGGCTACCAAAGTAGGCGCACTCGGAATAATGGGATGGATGCCTAAAGGGGAACTGTTTTGGCTAAAACATTTCCTGTGTGATTTTGTAGTGTGTATGTTAAGGCCTTTTAAAGATTTATTGCACTGTGTACATGTATGGGTCGCGTTCGACGTGCTATCACAAGATTGGTTCACAGACTGCATTCACAACAGTTAAATAGATTCACAAAAAAGACCAACTTAAAACAAATTTAAAAACACAATAAAGAAACTTAAAATGTACACTAAAAACATAAAAAAGTCAATGTCAAAATATGAAGGCTGCTTGTTTTGGTAACAACACGCATGCGTCGTTACGTAGGTGTCACAGGATGGTCTTGCAATTCTTAATAGTTGTGTGATCAGCAAATGTTTGTTTCGGAGGCTGGATGTTTTCTATGTACTACTAGTTGACGCCCGCGGCACCGCACGCGTGGTGAAGTTTTTCCGTTCCCGTTTCCCACAGGAACTTGTTATCGAGATATAAAGTAGTCTATGTTTTATTCTGAAGCTATATGATTGAAAAGTTTCATCAAAATCTATTCTGTAAATTTTGCGTGAAAGAGAACTTTCGCGTGTATAATATTAGTAGGATAGTAGTTAACAGTTGTTTAGATTCCATAGCACAAGCTTGTAAATAACAGCTTAATTTGGAACAGCAGACGTTGTGCAAATATATGTAATGTCTCGCAATAGTTAAACAGTTTTATATAGGTAGTTACGCTCAACAAGCAATTTAAATCTTGTTAAGTGCCTAAAACAAATCTCAACGAATTTAATCTTAAACCAGTTGAACTCAAACACAACAACTTCACTAATTTAAGAAGATCTATTAATCAGGATGGAAATCACGCTGGGACGGAGTGAAACAAACATATTGCCAACTTAGAATTATTAGCCTTTGCCGAGTTTAAATCGAAATTGGCGAAGGGCGCAGTTATAGGGCCCTCAGGATTTGAGAATTTGCAGCCCGCGCTTTGATGTTTATAAAGTTTCCTTCCCCACCTGTGTAAGTTTTCAGTGTAATTGGGACTAATGTGCATTTAATGTTTTAGTTATGGAAATGTTATAGTCCAATTCCATTGCCACTCACCGGTGTGGTGGATATTTCAGTACTAACTCTACACTCGATACCATAATTTTGGGAGGTGACAGTGATATCAAAGCGCAGGGTGGCCAGCTACTGACAGAGTGATGGTTTCGCCTCTTCTCATACTTCAATTCACACCACGAACTGACATAGATAAATTTTAGTAGCGATTCGAACGCTGCACTGTTAAAGAAACATCCAACGACACCAACTAGGGGGTAGCGGGCGAGCGAGCAACCCGAGCTATTATAATTTTGATTTACCTCTTTCATACTTCTACTTTCTTTCAATCCACATGAGTTCACTCGCATGTCCAGTTTAAGGTATACCACGGTTTGTACCTAAATCGCTCCCTCGATCGCTGGTAGGCGGTGTTTTATTTAAGAAGCGCTCATGGCCCCGCAGTCTCAGTGTTCTGTAAACGATCACTGAGTTACGCAACTTTAACTAGGGCTGGTCCTCGGATGGGTTACACTCTGTTCGTGGTCACCGATTGACTAAGTGGTAGCAGTCAGCTTAAGACCACGGCATTTTTTGCCATTGTTCAACTATGACATTTACTTTGAAAATTAATGGCTGTTTATAAAAATAATAAAATGTCATTTTCGTAGAGTAACAATGGAAGCATTTGGGCCTTGGATGTAATGTCAGTCAACAAAAAAAAGTTATCACAAATATACCCATTTTTAATTTCGATAACATTTTCTCATATAAATTTCATTTCTAAGATAGCAGCATACATTGGACAGCTCAAAGGTGTCCTTTATTCCACGCCCAGTAGTTAGAATTATTAGTTACATTTTCATTTACTTTTTATATTATTTTTATTATAGAATAATAATTATTAATTATCACGTGAATCCCCAAGGCAGTGTTGCCATTTTGCTCTCGTTTTTGTTTATGTAGGGGTTTATTACGAAGTTCTCAAAGAACACAAATGTTTGGATTACGATTCAGATCTGCACCATGTGATTTCATATTGTGTATTGTAATAGTTGTAATCTGTATTGTGTTTAATAAAATAAAATAAAAATAAAAATAAAAAAATAAAATATGATATACCTCCATGCACCGAATGTTCTTTTTCCTTTTTATTCAAGCTAATAAAAAGTTTTGAAAACTACACGATTCAAATGTAAAAAGGTTTTTTTTAGGTTACCAATGAGATTCCAGCCTGAATGTTGAGACCAAGGAAGCTGAGGTAGGAAATGATTTCAAAATAACTTGATACGTGAAACAACGCTACCACCCCCCAAATAAAAGGAATGGAAGCCTTGTCAACGTTGTCCCCTCAATTTGTTGTCTTTTCTTATATCGATATTTAGTTTGTATAACCACAGTAGTGTTGTGAATTATTCGCTTTGACTATCGACTTTTTTGCATTCTTTTCTGGAGAAGATTCCGTCGACTGTACGAAAATAGCACTTTTTCCCATAACGTGTTTTTCGGGATTAAGGAGGAGAGGGAAGCAATGTTCTATGCTGCGTCAGCGGCTCTATGTTTTTTTTTAACCGCCACACTTACCACGATTTTACAAAAGATATATTTCTAGACGACTTTATTTTTTCATTTGCTAAATATATATTTTTCTAAACTGTGTGTGTCTGCCACCTTCGTGGTATAAAATTTATGACGTCATATTATATAATTTTTATTAGGTACTAGAATACGTAGAATAGAATTACAGAGACGAAATAATTTAAGAAAATTACATTGTCATTATAGTTTCTTAATTTCTACCATTGATACAACTAATGTGGCAAACAAGCACAAGGTTCACATTAAGTGAATCATCAAATTAAGTGAGAAAGTGTCAATAAGTTTAAAAAATAATAACACGCAATTGTATAAATACTTCCATTTTGCTAAAATACTCACAAAAGCGATCCATTTATCTTACTTTGTAACATCACTAAAGGAACCCGCTGCAGTTTCCCACAGAAGGTAAACATAACGGCCCTTATTGAAAGCAAACACCATTAAAATGGCCACCTTCGGGCGTTATTCTTTTAAACGTTTTTATCAATAGTCGCTGAAGAAACAGAGGAGAAAAGACATAATTAAAAAAAAGATTCAACCGCGTTAAAATTGTTATCTTTGGGCGAGTTTGAGATCTTATTGTATTATGAAAATTATTGGAAAACCTTCTGATCTTTTGATTTAACTTATTTCCGTGCTTCTCAAGACACGTTTATAACATAAGTCCGGTTGCCGGTAATATGGCAGTCGTCAAGCCAAGTTGAAGGTTTATTGGCGGTTTGAAGAATTTCAACAGCAGGTCGCCACAACCTGAGTCTGTCCATTTCGACACGGCAATAAGCTCACCTCCTGTTTCGTGGGACAAAAATGCACCCCTTCGGGGAGAAAGCGTGACTAATTAGAAAATTAGAAAGCCTTTCGGCTAAATCTTGAATATTACTACCACACATTGCTACAAACTTTGCACCTTCTATCATCGCACCGCTCGCCATAGACAGGGTGTTCACCTTGACACTTTGCGTCTGGCGTGCTTACATACGGTTAGGTCAGGTCTAAAGACTCTAAAGTTCATTCCACAATCTAAATTGTGGAATGAACTTCCTGCCTGGGTTACCCCTAACTTCTACAGTATGGAGTTCTTCCAAAGGGGTCTTTGGAGGTTTATAAAGGGTTGGCAGCGCGAATGGCTGCACCTCTGGTGTTGCAAACGTCCATAGGCTACGGTGACCACTTTCCATCAGGTGGGCTGTACGCTTGTCTGCCACCTCAGTGGTATAAAAATACAATTCATAGTGATTTCATTCTAAACTTCATCTAAACAATATAATGCTTTCGTTTTGAATAAAAGTTGCTAACCTTTGACGAGGCGAAACCGGTCAGTGTGTACTGTTACACAATAAGTGTAACAGTACACACTGAGCATTTCCGGCTATTGGCTCCAAAGTTGATCCAATACGCCGGCAGGCTCGCGAGACTGCTCCCCAATACCGGGGGACCGGGTAGTACGTGCCGTCGTCTCTAAGACGGTGTAGTGCGTTCCAAGGCGCTCTACGGAGCACCTATTTGGGCGGACGCTCTCTGCGCTTCCAATATGGTGCTGCTGCGCAGACCGTAGCGGACGTAAGCGCAGAGGGCGGCGCGGGCGTATCGTCTCTTATGAGGCGGCGTGCCTTATAGCTGGGAGCCTCTCAAGGGATCTCGAGGTTGGAGCCCTACGACGCGTGTGTGTCGAGGGCGTACTGGTGCGTCAAACTGGAGGTCGGCCGCTTCCGGAGGTGATCGATCGCTGGAGACAGGCGGCTAGCGATGATCTCTTCCGGAAGTGGGCCGATAGACTGGAGAGCCCCACCGCGAGCGCACGGCTCGTGTGGGCCACTCGGCCCGTCCTACGGCAGTGGGTAGAGAGGGCCGACGTACCACCTCACTCAGCTTCTCACAGGTCATGCTGTTTTGCCAAATACCTGTAGGAGGTGGCGGGGGTGGAGCCGGATCCCGTGTGCCGTCACTGCCCAAGTGGGGTCGTGGACACGGCGGAGCATACGCTCGCCGTGTGTGCGGCTCACTCCTCACGGGCATTGTTGGGATGGATATTTGTCGCTGCCGGCCATGGTGCAATCCATGGCCGGCAGCCGACAATGCTGGGCCGCCGTCGCTTCCTTCGCCAGGGAGGTGATGGCGGCAAAAAGAGAGGAGCTGCGGGTTCTAGAGCGAGCAGGACGCACGCTCCCGTCCCGACGGCAATCGCGAGGGCGACGCCGGCAGGAGTCCCGGCTCGCCGCCGACTAGTTTATGGCCGTGGGCGAAAGGTCGGGGACCCCGTTCACAATGGCCTTCAGGCGGCTGGCACCCCTCGTGTTCCGGGGTGCCTGCAAGTGCCCGCTCGATCGCTCTCCACTCCTCTCTGTTCTCACAGGGACGTTTGGGGACGGCTCGAAGCGGGCACATACTAATCTCCTCCGGGAGATCGTGGAGGGTAGCACATCTGGCCCCCCGAGGAGATCCTCATCTTGGGGCATTTCCTTAGCCGGGTCGCAGTGAATAGCCCTTAGGCCTATTCTGCGACCCGGTTGGGAAGAAGACGGAACACCGCGGGGTTTAGTGGGTAGGACGGCCTCCAAAGTACCGGGAGTCCCACACACCATTCCTGCTGCCCCCGCAGTAGGAATGACGGCGCGTAAAAGCATTGCCCGCGACAAAAAAAAAGTGTAACAGTTCAAGTGTTTTTATTCAAGATGTGTAGCAAGTACCACCAAGTTCCACCAATCAACAGCATAAACATAATGCTTTCGATATTCATATTATAATAAATGGTAAATTTTAAACTTGAAACAAAGAAGCGCTCGCGGCCCCGCGGTCTTAGTGTTCTGTAAACGATCACTGAATTACGCAACTTTCACTATGGCTGGTCCTTGGATGGGTGACCACTTTGTGGCATTTATATTTGCGAGCGTTTCCGTGCTTCGGAAGGCACGTTAAACCGTTGGTCCCGGTTGCCAGTAAAATGGCAGTCGTTAAGCCAGGTTGAAGGCCTTATGGGCGGCATGAAAACCTTCAACAGCAGGTCGCCACAATCTGCGTCTGTCTATTTAAACACGGCAATGGGCTCACCACCTATTACGTGGGACAGGAATCCACACGGTGAAAAGTGGGCATATAATATGCCTCTGCCACCCCTTCGGGGATAAGGCGTGATGGATATTTATTTATTTATTTTGAAACAATTTTCAGTCACAAGCTTTAATTCTGTCTTAATTCCTTTAAGTTCAGCTAGAGACTAAAATTTTATTCACTTTGAAATTTTAATTTAGAAAAAGTTACCGTACTAATTGCGTTTCAAAATTGTTTCCAATTATTGATGGTAGTCATTAATTTCATAAGTAACAGGTAAAAGTCAATGAGGTTGAAACCAACGGCATAAAAATATTGTATAAACAAAGTGTAAAAAAAAAAATTAATTACATGACGCGAGACCATAATGTACCTACAGTTTGACAAAATTTTACACAAGGGCCCACATACATTCCAGCATGAGTTTTTGTTTCATTAATATTATAGTTTGTTAACCCTATGACGCTTGCAATGGACAAAAAATTCAATGCTATGTATGTTGTTAATAATCCTTGGATATTTTATTTAACAAAATCGTTTACCACGTCCTTCTGTCTGATCGCGATATATATAAAGACTACTTACTGAACGAATTGTTATGCAAGCTTCACCAATAGAGTGATTAATGAGAAAGGTTTTAGGTAAATTATCAATAAGTATATTATTAATTATCAAGGTTTTGTGTAAATTTATTGAACATTGACGATAATTTTTAAACATGACTGCAAAATTGAGTCGCGACAACGCTGCTTAAACCCTAAATAGCCTAAGTATATAACAACAAAACCATGTACAACATTATTATTCCCCTTTTATACATACATACATATTGTCACGCCTTTATCACCGAAGTGGTAGGCAGAGGCATATAAAACGCCCACATTTCACCGTATGCATTTTAGTCCCACGTAACAGGTGGTGAGCCCATTGCCGTGTTGAAATGGACAGGCGCAGGCTGCGGCGACCTGCTGTTGAAATTTTTAAGCCGCCCATAAGGCTATACTAAAATACTCTTCCCTTTTAAAGGTCTACAGAAAGTCCGCGATGGCATAATATTTCTATCTTTTATGGATAGTTTAGTTAGTACACGGTGAGAAAATTACACAGGAAAACTTCAGTACGCTGGCATCAGCTAGCTATAGACAAAATAGTTTTTATCATCGAAATAATACGTTAAGACGGTGAATTCATTCTTATATTGGTGAAAAGAAATATTGATAACCGTTTCGTACGGTGCGGTGCCTGAAAGGAGAAAAATATCAGAATATGTAACAATTTAAATACATACAACTTACAATAAGTGAACCGCATATAACCACAGTAGTATTTCTTAGAACTGTCAACGAGGATTATGTAGAAATACGTAATTTATTTCACTTAGTCAAGCAGGGTTGTAACCCTTAATAATACGTACATAAACCAGGGCGTTGCGAAAATTTACCATTTACACCCTGTGGACGGCTTCATGTAATACAATGACAGCTGACAATTTTACGCTGTGGTATTGGATGGCTTTATGCATTGCTTGACTCTCGTAAAAAATTGAAATTGCATTATAGGACTGCTAACTTGTTACATAAAAATGTTACTATAGAACAAACCCTTTGAAGTTAGGCGAGCGTAAAAAACGGTATACCCGGATGTGCTAAGAAACTGCAGAAGTATTCTTTAAACTTATCTTAGAACAATGGAACTATCTATATTTATATCTATAACAGAATATTATTTATAGAAGCGCTTGTGGTCCCGCGGACTCAGTGTTCTGTAAACGATCACTGCGTTAAGCAACTTTAGCTATGGCTCGTGACGGATAGGCGACCACTTTGTGGCAATTACATTTGCGATCATTTCCGTGCTTCGGAAGGCACGGAAGCTGTAGGTCCCGGTTGCCAGTAACATGGCAGCCGTTAAATCAAGTTGAAGGACTTATGAGCGGCTTTAAAAACTTCAATAGCAGATAGCCACAACCTGCATCTGTCTATTTCAACACGGCAAAAAGTGGGCATATAATATGCCTATGCCAGCCCTTCGAGGATTAGGCATGATAGATATATAATAGAATATCAGTAAATTGGTGTAAGGGGCCCACCAATCTCCGGGGTGGGGCCCACTCATAACAATGCCGAAAATTTAAAACCAAACTATAGCTGCGACTCCAAATCTAGGTAAAGCAACTAAGAAAACACGTTCAATGAATAAGAAATCGAATACTTATATTCAAATTAGAATATCAGTAAATTATACATAACTTCATTACTTTAATTTTGAAACATTACTCATCGAATCGTTTCACACAACAAATTATATCAGAAATTCCACAAGCCAGGTACACAAGTTTGATAAATGCCCGAAAATGCCTCGAATACCTCACACCGAATGCGGAATTACCGACGCAGCCCGAACCCTGTCGCTCGTAAAACCGAATTGACAATTTAAATTTAATCTACTTTATGGAACTGGCGGAGTAACGCCTTACATGCACTATTACAGTGTTATATCATTACGAATACTTTTATTTTGATTATGTGAGTGTTTCCAATGTGAAAATGGGATGTGTGGATGGAAATGGAACACTTCTGGACATTTTCATTTATGTGTATTCAGCTTTATAATCAGTTTTTGTGTTTCGAATTGTATTTATTTATTTATCCTTAATCATCATTCATATGGAAGTTTATTTGAAACTTGCAGAGCCCCGCGGCTTCGCCTGTGACATACTTCAAACGCTCATAGTACTTGCCTATTTAATCTCGTCGTTGTTAATTGATTTTACAATAACGTAAGAAAATTTACCAGATTTTTTAAAATTTATGATTACTATTTAACTCTCCTGTATAGTGTAACATATAACTACAGCATTGCTCGATAACTGGGCTGTCCAACACGAAAAAAAAAGCTATTTAAAAAAGTAATTCCTGAGATTAACGCGTCCAAACACACAAACTCTTAGATATATAGATAGATTCGTAATCATCATTTGTAGTTTTTTTTTTGTGTCGAAATCCTCATGGATGCTATGCCGGACTCCTACCGACTAAAACCACAAGTTACCCTTCTATCTGTCTATGGCCAGGAGTCCCGGGTGAGCCCTCGGAAGGATAGCCGCAGGGCTCCCTACAGACCTTGTCCGCTACCGCAGGCTCCTTTAGGGGGGGTTCGGGTGTGTATCCTGCCTCTTTGGGGGGTTCGAGTGTTATCTCGTTTCTTTGGGGGTTAACCACTACCTTGAGGGAATGAACTACGTGCGAGTAACCCTCACGCTACGCCACCTTCCCTGGCCTGCTTCTGTAAGCACGGCGAGCAGCCCGCCCACCGTACTTAGGCCCCTGGTCACGGAGGCCGGTAGTCTTGGGCGAAGACAAGTCTGCGGCGCCCTCGTCGCAGACTGCGGAACTCGGGAGGGAGAGTTCTTTCTCGCTCTTTCTCCGCCGCCTCTTTTGCGAGCATGACTTGCTCGCAAAAAGACGCAGCGGCGTCCCACTTGCTCCCGCTGGAGATCATGGCTCTCACCATGGTCTCCAGCGTGAGATCATCATTTGTAGTACTTTATTCATCAAGTTTATATGAAATGTTCTAGCGTTTTATGTCAAAAGTGCAACTTTGGCGGAGGCCTAGATTATCACTCGGTACATCAGGTTGCATATAAGGTTGTCGTGGTCTCCGACGGTCTTCCACTCTCTAACTAACTAAGGTTTATAACTGGATACAAAGTCTAGACTGTCGCCCAAATTAGTTCGAGCTCCTTATATTCCAAACCTAGTCCCACAAGCTCCTTCCTCATAAACACACTTCCTTACACACTATTACCTTACATTATTCGGTATTAATACTACTGCTACTATAGTACTGGCAGCAAAAAGACCGCTTAGCCTAGCAGAACATTATCTACATGTCTAAAATCTAAATATTTTAAGTATGTACTTTTCATGTATAAACCTCTTGTGTCACTTTGATCTGTGTCAATTTGGTGCTGTGAAAAATGGATTAAAGGATTAATAGCATATTTGTGTAAATAGCCTTCAAATTACCGCTTTATAATTGCTGGTTTTTTAAAGTATTAAAATGGATATAGAATGTTATTCTTAAGAGATAGACATAAATCGTCGCGGTCTTTTTTTGTAGACCGACATCAGATACACAATGGTCCCGTACATTATTTTGTTATATCTCAAAGGGTTTAGGCAGCGTTTTCGTTGAAAGCTCCCAGACGACTTAATTTTTTTGAAACCCCAACAAATATCGTTATAATTTAGTCAATGTATACAATAACTTAACAAATTATACATTAAAACCTTTCTTATGAATCAGTCTAACTTTATAAAAAAAGCGCGTCATTATTCATTTCGTAGTTTTAAAGATCTAAGCATACATAGGGACAGACAGCGAAAAGCTACTTAGTCTTATGATATGTAGTGATAACGTTCCCACGTACGAACTCTGTCTTCCAAAACACAGGCATCCGCGTAGTTCGGAATATAGTTCCAGTCCCTTTTGCGCAAACAATCTAAAAAATGTATTATCGTAAGCCATGTAAACTTCTAGTATGCCAATTAAGATAATACATTTTTGAACTAATTTTTAGCTTACTTTTACATATTAGCTTACTTTGGGCTCGATGGTACTGTGTAATAAAATTGTCCAATACAATAAATATTTTTGTTTCAGGTATAAGCTAGTTGTCAAAGTTAAGCGTCTGTAAGTAAATATCTTTTTACCTTAAGTAGTTGAAATTGCGGAAGAATGCACTTATTATTGATAACTTTCGATTTTACCACTCTGGACAGTGGTCCAGAGTCGTTGCTTAGTGATTTAGAGTTGTAATTTAGATTGAGAATACTTTTACTACAAAAAATATTTCCATAACATAATTGATTTCTTGTTCAGTAGAACAAGAAATCAATTATGTCACTTGCATTCTATTACAGACGCCTTACATTATATATTTCATCCAACCACCTAAAAAATCTCTCTTTACTCATGGGATTACACTAATTTCTACAGACGAATGATAAGCATTTGACAGGACGTGTATGCGATTTTCGCCTACAGCCTGACGTAAACTTGGCAACCGGAATTATTATTAAAAGTAATAATAATACCGGTAGCGCTAGAGAAGAAAGCGTCTCTAGCGCTAGTGAGAAGCGCTCCTTCTCGCTGGCGCCGTAATAAAAACGAAAGTCCTTGCTCAGTGATTAAGGTCCGTATTCCAGAACGTTTCTCAATACGCAATCAATGCTTGAGACTAGTTTTTGCCTTATAAAATCTACTCTCAAGTGTTTCTTGAGTATTGATAAACGTTCTGGAATACGGCCCTTAGAGAGTTGTAGTTTTGATCGAAAATACTTTTACTACAATAAATATTTCCATAAATTTATTCTTTATGAGTATTTAGCTCCTATAGATGCTTTTAGTTTTATTTCAAAATTGACGTCCTTTGTAATATTGTGGGATTGTTTGTCTGTAATAATATGTTCTACCTAGACGGGTGTCTAAGTTTATCTTTGACAAATGTGGCGCCAACGTTTCATTGGTCTATACTTGTCTAGCCTCTACTTATTTGCTACCATACAGTTTTGAATCTTAGAACTACTATAGCAAAGAATTTTGTCGTAATATACTGTATTTTTTATAGATGTTGAGGGTTGGCAAGATATTTACCTACATTTTAAGGAGGTTTACCAACCAAGCGCTCGCGGACTCAGTGTTCTGTAAACGATCACTGAGTTACGCAACTTTCACTATGGCTGGTCCTCGGATGAGTGACCACTTTGTGGCATTTACATTTGCGAGCGTTTCCGTGCTTCGGAAGGCACGTTTTTTTGCCACCCAAACCTTCTACTTGGCTAACGACTGCCATGTTACTGTCAACCCGGACCAACGGCTTAATGTGTCTTCCGAAGCACGGAAACGCTCGTAAATAGAAGTGCCACAAAGAAGTAACCCATTCAAGGAACAGACATAGTGAAATACTCTTAGCGCAGTCATCGTTTAGAGAACACTGTGCTAGCAGGGTTACGAGCGCTTCTGTTTCGGAGATATACCAGTAGATTATATAGTTTAGTGAGAAATACAGTGGAAATAATTTTTGCCAGAACTGAGCGGTTCTAAAAATCGTTTCTCTGTCGAACAATAGAAATTTGGAATGCTTTTCCAGCGCACGCACGGGTTTCCCCCGTATAATCCAGGGTTCTTCAAGCGGAGCGTGAAGAGGCAAATCATTAGGCCGCCAACTTGAGAGCCACTGTTAATAGTCTTATGGATTGTAATATTGACTTTCAATTTGCTAGATATCGCCAGGGCTTTCCATCAGGCGAGCGGCGTCTCATTGGCGAGGTAAAAAAAAAACATTTAAGTTGTGTGTAAGGTACCCACAGGGAAGAGATATCACCTGCTTGCTGTATATATATATGTAGATAGATAGATAATTCTTTATTGCACACCATTAAATACAGTATTTACAAGACTTAAAACTACAAGTGAGAGTACAATGGGCGGTCTTATATATAGGTTACCTTACCTTTAGACTCAGGATAACTAGGTCACAATTGCCGCAATATCCATTAGGATAAATGACAACTTGTTAAATCAATAACTGCAACGTAACATTGTCAGGGTGCAGAAAATTTCTTTATATTTTATAATACATAATAATAAATACTGTGGGACATTTTTTCTAGACGACTGATAAACATACTTATATATTTCTAAATATATACATAGCAAACACCTAAACTCCGAATCAAACATTTGTGGATCACACAAATATTTTTTCCGAATCGGGAATCTACACTACCACTGCGCCACCGAGACAGTCATGGAGTATTGAGTAAAGCGATAATTAATATGAATTCTAGAGTAAAGAGCGTACCTTGGTAAATGTAAAAACATTGTCAACTTCAATTTATTGTCGTTTTGGAGCAAAAGTTTTTTAATTCACTATCAAAATAATCGATTCTATTATTTTAAAAATATTATGCAATGTTTGCGATATAAAATTTTAAAATAATTTAATTGTAAATATTTACAATTGGACGAGTGAAAATTATTATTATTAAAGAATTTTTCTTCACTCATTGAAGTTCAAACGAAAAAAAATTTTGTATTTTTATTTTCCAAAATCCTTATTCTCTGGGACTCCAAAACGTCTATATATCCAGCATACACGATAACTTTTTTTACTATTTATATATAATATTAAGATATCACACCATCACAATATTATAACTCACTAGTCCAATCTTTATTGGAATTCTTGAGTAGAGGCACTTTCCTTTGAATTCTATCAAAATATTTGCCAAGCCATCGCCGTTCTACTCAAGGTGCCATTAAAAATCCCATTAGGTTGAGATCAGTCTTGTCTGTCGAATCACTATAGAATAGTCGTGAAATAAATACTATTTTAAACGTACCTTTAAAGTAGTATTTATTCCACGGCGGTTGTATGGTGTATTAAAAATTGTTTCTGAGGCTTCTAATGATCTTATCTCTCTTGGTTTCTTTGACTTTTGATTACTAGATGATGGCCGCGGCTCTCATGGTGAATTGTTCACGTACACATTAAAAGATCACTTTCTTGTCCGTCTGTCAATCCGTGAGTCACCATTGAATTTCCGCATACTCAACTAAAACTGCACTCTCAACGGTTTTTATTATAATGTGCTTGTTAGTGTCCTAATTTGTACTTCGGAAAAAAGATATTTGAGATTAGATTAAACGGGTTTTCAATTTCTTCTGTTCTGCGGATATAATGCAGAATTACGAGTATATCCGCTCAACGTCAATTGAAATACTTTCCGTACAACCTTTTTTTTTAATAGTATACAACAAATTTAATTCCGTGATCGGATCAAAGTTTTATAGCGTCGGGCGTTCATTATGGTAATAGGGGTTCGGTTTCATCCGCCCCTCGTCTCTTAGGTACAGAGCGCTAGAGATTTTTGTAACCAATGACATATATATGTGAGGTCATATATTTACAATTTATATGTCAGTATTATCACACCAAGTGTTCCAAAAAGACATCTATAAGGAGCTCTTACGATAATATAAGCATGTGGTATGGGATCAAGGCCACTGATTAACATACTTATATATATAGTCTTATAATGGACAGTCACAGGTTGCGCCTGTCCATTTTAAGACTGCAATGGGCTCATCGCCTGTTACGTGAGACAAAAATTGCAATCCGTGAAATGTGGGTGTATAGTATGCCTCTGCCTACCTCTTCAAGGATAATTACGTGACGAATAAGTAAGTATGTATATCCAATGTATATCAAAATTCAAAGCTTTGACTAGACGGCGTTGTGGAAAAATATGTGTGCCACAAAACGCAATGAAACACGATACAACATTTTAAGCCATATCAAAACATGTCTACGGTCAAAACTACGAAGTCTAACCCGAGTTTGTGTGTTATAATATTTCCCTTCCAATCTCCAAACAATTTATTGTGAAGTAACACGCGGTGGTGTGATTCGGAACTATTTGTCATTTTAGACTTCACCACGGCGGGTACAACTTGTCCGAATTAGATGCCGAGTTTGGTGTGCTTATTGTTTTTTTTTTTTTCGGTAATTAGTGGTTTCTGCACGCATGACTGGGGCATTGTAACCTTATCAGTGTAATTTTGATTGGTATGATAGTATTTCTGTGTAGGTATGTTTTAATTTTCAAATACATGTTGCTGTTTGACTGCCTCTGTGGCGCCGTGGGAGTGTCTCCGACTGCCACGCAAGAGATCGTGGGTTCGATTCCCACCTAGAATAAAACTTTGTGTGATGAGCACGATGGTTTATTCTGTGTCTGGGTGTTATTTATCTATAATATGTATGTATTTAGAAATATATAACTATGTTAAGCTGGAAAAAGGCGTGCTCCGTTGGTTTGGACACGTCCAACGAATGAGTGAGGAACGATTGACGAAGAATATATATTGTTCAAAAGTAGAGGGTAGAAGGAGTCAGGGAAGGCCGAGACTTACATATGAAGACCACGTGAGCAGATTGCTCAAAAACGGAAAGGTCAAAAGTACTCGGATACCCAGACGTGCGTGTATGAAGCGATTGATGAATCTCGAAGAAGCGAAAGAAGTATGCATGGATCGCGAAGCCTGGCGATCTGTCCTCTCTGACTACCCCGTCAGGGATACAGCGTGAAGATAGTTAAGTTTTTTTTTTATAACTATGTTTATCAGCTATCTGGTTACCATAGTACACGCTTTGCTTAGTTTGGAATCAGATGGCGTTGTGTGAGTTGTCCCAACGATGTTTATTATTATTTAATGTTTAAGCAGGTATTGATGCTGAAATGAGATTTGGGAGGGTTCATTCTAGAATGCTACATCGATGTGATCGGTAGGAGTCACCTCTTATGATTACGTCGGTATCTTCTTATGATGAGAAGGAATAATATTCAAATTATTTTGCTAACAAATATAATTTACTGAACGGTACCAATGACACAATAGATAAATATCTATACAATACAATATGACATGACCTAACCCATAGCGTACGTGGTGACAATGTGTTTGCCTAACGAATACATGCACATCGGTATAGAAAACCGTGCATCAGCAATACAGGTCAAAATGCCTGGTGCCGAGTATACTATTGACAAGCCGTAGAATAGAACCGAAAATGTTAGTAGACTATCAAAAATGAAACTGATTAGCGGCCACTGGCGTGGTACGTGTTAGTAGAATGACCGATAGAAGTCTATTAGAGTACGATTGTAATAGTAGATTACGAAAAACTGACGAAATTGTACCGGTGACTTTTTACCGGCGACGATTTCTATTATTTACTGACGCGATTGAATATTAGGACTTGGCCCCCTGGACTCCGAAACTAGATGTAAAACAAAAGTATATACTGAATTTACGTAGCTAGTACTAATATGAGAACAAAGTTTTTTATCTAAAGCTTACTGTGGTTTGGGGTAACTTTTCGATATGGTTGATCAGTAACGAACATAATTTATACGCTTTAAATATAGGCCAAATTAACCAAATATCCTTCAAAAATCGATTACCAAAACCGAAATAACTTATTATAGCTTTACAAACATATACTTTTTATCAAGTGGGTAGACAGAGGCATACTTTACATGGTTATTTTTCAATTAAACAACAACGATACTTTGCAGAAAAAAATGCACAGCGAATCATCGATTAGAGCTTAAAAAGGTAGTTTCCGCGCGTGTAGCCATTTGGAAGCCCAGTTGGAAGCCAAATCTTATACCCATAAAAGTATTAACACTGATCGTAGTGCTGATATATTTACATTACATATTTTGAAAATGTAATATTTGTTAGAACTAGTTGACATTTATTTTCAAATAGAGACGAAGCACGCAATCAAAGCATGCTATGTTTCAGTACCTTGAAAAGTAACAGTTTGAAAAAGCGTTCATTCGTTTGCTTTGGACAAAAGTTTTACGATAAACTAGCAGTAAAGTTTCGCAGTAAAAAGTATTGAAATAATAAAGAACAGTTCATGACTTGTCTTGATATACGGAGCATGTTAGTGCTTGTCACTGAACAGCAATAGTACAAATTTAACATGATGTCAGCTGAAACCGTGACGGCATTTTAAATATTGTATCTGAATTTCGAATACACCATGATTTTTGTTGTCGAAATAATAAAAGTTGCTCATATGCAATAGGTACAGGTCGGTACTACCATCTTCTATACAAATAATAATAATTCCACATTAATATTTTTACCTGTACCTATTTTCGTAAAAATCAACAAAATCATTTTTTTCTTTAGTTGTCTGTCTTTTAGTTGCTGCTAATCTCTGAAAGAGCTGGACTAAATTTAACGGGACTTTCACTGACTGATAACTGATATTATAAGAAGTAACTTAAGTTATATTTTATCTCCGTATTCCCACGACAACGACCACTATGCGGATGAAACCGCAGGGATGCCCTGCGGTTTCCAGCGTCTACCAGTAAAAGTTCCTTTAAAATAGGTCCTGCCGCTTCCAAAATTAGCCGGAACAAAAAGACAGACTGACAGGCTGAGAAATTTCTGATTGAAAAATAGATTTTTTTAATGTATGTATCGTATAATTTTCATATATATGTATTTAGTGAAAAGCAGTTAATTTGGAATTACAACCAGGCACCTCAATTTTATTTATCTTTGTAGATACACATTTATTTATTTTAGTGAATAAGTTGATGCTACAGAAATGGGCTCACCACCTGTTACGTGGGACAAAAATGCACACGGTGAAGTGGGTATACTATGCATCTGCCTACCCCTTCGAAGGTAAAGGCGTGACAATATGTATGTAGTTGATCCTATGATTGTATTCTAAGTGGGTCCCATGTCCTTTAGTGTAGGTAACTGAATATTACTTTGAGTGTAATACAAATGTTGAGGTGGCACTTTCTACGTTCTTTGTTAAAGATTTTTCGCCTTGCAACCCGTCACAAATAAGGGTGATATGTGAACTCAATTCCCTGATCCATTGTTGGGTTCAAATGTGCTAACGCTAAAAAAAGTCTTTTGACAACAATGCGAAACTTATTCCCCCTATATCACAAAGTAATTAATAACTAGATTGAACCTATCAATGGATCCGACAGCTTTGGGTGTAAGGGGCCCACCAAGATCTTCGGGGCCCAAGTCAACCTCCCGTGCTAGTACGTGCACCTGCTGATTAACGGACGAGGCTCTGGCGCTGGCTTTCCCCTCTGGGGTTGGGAGGTCTGAGGGCGTCACTCCCATAAAAGCCACCCGCCAAAACATAATGGTAAAGTACAATAGGAAAGCTGCTAGGGATAGGGCGCCGCCGCAAAACGGCGCGCAGGAGCCCCGCCCGACTCCTGTGGCAAGTGGGCTAGGGCTGCCGTGTGTCGGGCCAGCACGGCTAAAGAAGTTAGCCCCAACCGGAATCCGCTTCGCATCTTGGAATATTGGCAAGCTGCCTGGGCGTGCGGTAGAGTTGGCCGAAGTATTCTCCAGGCGGAGGGTGGACGTGGCGTTCCTGCAGGAGACTCGGTGGAAGGGCAACAAAGCCCGGCCTTTGCAGAAAGGCTACAAGCTGTACTACACGGGTGCGCCTGGTGGGGAGAACGGGGGGCCGTGGTGCTCTCCGAAGGGCTGCAGATATCTGGAGGTGAAACGCTGTAGCGACCGGCTTATGATCGTGAGGGTGCTTATCGATGGGATTATTACCCACCTGATAAGTGCCTACGCGCCACAGGCCGGTTGTAGCGACGCCGATAAGATGTAGTTTTGGGGCCAACTCGAGGGAGTGCTTCGGAGCATTCCGTTGTCACAGGGAATCGTTTTGGGCGGCGACCTAAACGGTTATGTGGGTGAGAGGTGTGAGGAGTTTGAGCGTGTTCATGGTGGTTTTGGATACGGCACCCGCAACGCTGAAGGAGAAACTATCCTCAGAACGTGTGCGGCTGCCGATCTGGCCATTGTGAACACGTATTTCAAAAAGAAATCCGAACATCTCATCACCTACAAGAGCGGGAGGCGTACAACTCAGATCGATTTCCTACTCACTAGGCGACACAGTATCGGCAAGGTGGCCAACTGCAAGGTCATACCTGGTGAGAGTCTTACTGCACAACACCGTCTCCTTGTCATGGACCTCTGCGTGAAGCCTAAAGGCAAACGCATCGAGCGGTGCCAGCGCCGCATCAGATGTTGGCTGCTTTATGAAACTAGGTCTCAGGAGTTCGTCTCAGCTGTCGGTGACAAGTGCACCGACACTGAAGGCGAACCAGTTCAAGATTACTGGGACAAAGTTCAGGCGGCCATCCTTGGAGCGGCGATGGTGGTGCTCGGTGAGTCTAAGGGTGGACGCAACTGTGACAAGGAAACTTGGTGGTGGAACGACGCAGTCCTGAGGGAGACCAGGGAGAAGAAAGCCCTCTTTAAAAAGTGGCAATCGACCGGATCTCCCGAAGACCGCCACGCGTACAGGGCTGCCAAGCGCGCCACAAAGAGAGCTGTAGCCAGAGCCAGACGAGACCACTTACAACCTTTGTATGATAAGCTGGAATCGTCCTGAGGTGCAGAAGCTCATCTATAAGCTGGCGCGCTCCAGGGTCAAAGCGGCACAGGATATATCCAAGTGTCGCTATGTAAAAGAACATACAGGATGCCCCTCCGAATCAGGGACTAGGGCCACCGGTAACGCCTGGAGAAGTCCTGACTGTGACTTCGATTCAATGGTTCGGACTGCTGTTGGCGAAACGAAACCCTTCCCCATCACCGTCGGGGTACACCAAGGTTCTGTCCTTAGTCCGCTTCTGTTCAGTGTAATATTAGACGAATTGTTGGACAGCATCAGAAACCCGCATAAGCAGCCTCCATGGTTGCTCATGTATGCTGACGATATTGCGCTGGCAGACGCGGACAGGGGCAGATTGGTGCGACGTGTAAAGGCGTGGAAGGAGACGCTTGAGAACGGCGGTCTGAAACTAAATGTGACGAAGACCGAGTGCTTGGCACTAAACTCGTCAGATCCCACATCCGTCCGCATAGGCGGTGATTTGGTCGAGCGCACGGACCAGGTTAAATACCTGGGATCTGTTTTTCACACGTCCAGTGACATCGATTGCGATGTCAAGTCACGCATTGCTGCCGCGTGGGCCAAATGGCGGTAGATGACCGGTGTCATTTGTGACCCTAAAATGCCGATCCGGTTGAAGGGACAGGTCTACAAAACCATTATTTGACCTGTCCTTTTACATGGCAGTGAGACGTGGCCGATATTGGAGCGACACAAGCAGGAGCTGCGTGTCACGGAAATGAAGATGCTGCGGTGGATATGTGGAGTCACGCCGATGGACCGCGTGAGGAACTCTCGCATCCGCGGCAGCCTTCACGTCCGTGACATTGCAGACAAGTTGCAAGAGTGTCGCCTTCGTTGGTATGGTCACGTCTTGCGGCAACCGCCGGGCTACGTAGGTAACAAATGTCTGGCCATGTCAGCCACGCCGGGTCCCGGTAAGAGGGGAAGACCCAAGAAGTGCGGGCTTGACGTCGTAAGGGATGACATGCGTGCCAATGGTCTCACTACAGGGGATGCCGACGACCGTGCGAAGTGGAGGAGAAAATGTAGGAAAGCGGACCCCGGGCGTCGCGAGACGCAACTGGGACAGACGCTCGGATGATGATGATGACCCCCACAGCTTCGCCCATGGAATATTTCGACTTCCCGTCGCACCTATTTAATCCCGTCGGTTATAAATTCTACAATGATGCATACAAATTTGCCTTTTTTTGTCTAACACAAAAATATTTTTTCAAATCCGACCAGTAGTTCCTGAGATTAGCGCGTTCAACCGAACAAACAAACAAACTCTTCAGCTTTATAATATTAGTATTAATAATAATAAAAAGCTAGTAATAAAGGTGTAACTTTGACCGACCGAACGTAACGAAGTGATACGCAATATGAAACGTAACGATAACTATACGGAACGAAGTTATACGCAATATGGCAGGTTGGAATGAAAGTGTCAGCGTTATGCTGAAAAAGGGCGTGCTCCGTTGGTTTGGACACGTCCAACGAATGAGTGAGGAACGATTGACGACGAATATATATTGTGCGAAAGTAGAGGGTAGGAGGCAGGGTAGGTCGAGATTTACATATGAAGACCACGTGAGGAGATTGCTCGAAAACGGAAAAGTCAAAAGTACTTTGATTCCCAGACGTGCATGTACGAAGCGAATGTTGAATCTGTAAGAAGCTAAAGAATTGTACATGGATCGTGAAGCCTGAAGATCTGTCCTCTCTGACTACCCCCTCAAGGATGTAGCCGATATTTTTAATTGAGAGTTGAAATTTTGTTGAAATTTATTTGGATTGGTTTGGATGAAATTAATTTGGATGAAAATGCATGGGTAGTTGTCTGACATCATTGTAAATCCAACGTTTTTTTTTTTTTTTTAATTTATTTAGATACGTACGTTTACAACAAAATATTTAAATTTGTACCATTAAACCTAGTAGAAGGTTTGTGTTGGCACTCACATTCGAAACGACCGCACTTATTAACAACATGATGTGGGTATCTTGAAAGTATTTTTCTTACAAATATTAAACCTTATTGACTAATACTTAAACATCTATTCACATTATAATAACAAAAATAAAAAATCGTAAATACAATCTATATTTTGCCACCTAACGAAATGATGTGGGTATTATGAAAATATTCTTAATACAAATATTAAACCTTATTGCTTTAGGCTTAAACATCTATTTCACATTATAAAATTCGTGAATACAATCTATGTTCTAGCTCCTATTGTCTTGTTCAATTTTACAAAAGAAACCTGTTCTATTAATTTGTATTGTACGATAAGCAGGAATATTATACAGGGTGTTCGATTCAGGTATTCGTTATATTGTTGTGAAATAATATTTTAATTTTTGATTTATAGTTTTTAATATCAGAGTTTTGCCAATGAGATTTGACTATATCGTTCATCAGGGTTGGAACCATAAATTCCATAGTTCGCCTACCATAAAAATTTCTACACCTAGGTACTTTTAATTTATTTTCGCTTATGTTTCGAGTGGTGATTTTATGAGCTATGGGTTTTTGAATATTTTTATTCTTGTACTGTTCAATTAATATGTTTATTTGAATTTTTTTGTATATAGGTAATATATTAGTATACTTAAAAAGTTCTAAAGGGTTATCTTTATGTTGTCTTTTTATTTTCTCCGGTACAAAGAGTTTTATAAGCTTTATTTGCAGCTTATAAATAGTGTCAATATAGGTTTTAAATGTTCTGCCATAACTCGTTATGCCATAAGAGATTATAGACTCTGCTAATGCTAAATACGTATTTCGAAGAATACTGCAGGGTACTTTAGGTTTCAGTATGTAGAATTTGGCCAATAAAGCGCGTAATTTTTCACAGACTGATTCTATATGAATACCCCAGTTGAAATGGTCATCTACCAAAAGTCCTAAGTAAGTGTGGTGGGTCACTTGATCAATTGCACAGCACCTGCATGAATTTGTTTGAGATGTATTATGTAAACAGCTGTGACTATGTGCAATTATTTTAAAGGGTACAAATTTTATGTGACTTGAATGGACATGAACTATTTTTGTTTTATTTGCGTTAATTACTAGACCTGCGTCATGTGACCATTTGCATATTCGGGTAAAGTCTTGCTGTAGCCATTGTGCTGCTTCGTTAAGATGTTCGTGAGCAGATAAAAGGCAAGTGTCATCTGCATATTGATAAATGGAACATTGGTTTACTACATGCTCCATGTCATTGACGTATGCCAGATAGTGTAATGGTCCTAAAACTGAACCCTGAGCAGTTCCAAGTGTGATTTCAACAGCATCACTTTCCTCATCCCCGACCCTAACGACATATTTACGATTTTGTAGGTAATTTTTACACCAAGCAAGGATTGGACCGCGGATACCCGTGTTGTCTAGTTTCTTCAAAAGAGTGTCATGTCTAAGCGTATCAAACGCTTTACTAAAGTCTATAAAAAGCAGGATAACGTGGTTCTTCTCATCAAGACACTTATTGACTTCATTGGTAAATTTTGATAGTAATTCTGCTGTAGATTTATTTGGTTGAAAACCGTATTGTGAATCCGAAAGTACATTATGTTGCGTGTAAAAGTTTTGTATTTGGTTGCATACATATTTCTCTGCAATTTTGTCAATGACTGAAAGTATCGTGATTGGCCTATAATTAGCATAATCACTGAGATTTCCCTTTTTTAAAAATTGGTCTCACTATACCTGTTTTTAGGCCCGTGGGGTATATGCCTTCTTTTAGGCTAGAATTAATAAATTTTGCTATAATGTATGATATCTTGTCACATATAGACTTTATGTCAATGCATCTAATATTATCTACCCCAGGGGCTTTATTTGTGTTAAGTTTTTTAATTATTTTGAGTATATCTCCACGTGTAGCTTTTTTAAAAAACATGGATGTATTTTGCGGATAGGTGTATTCTCCTTCGTTCATCATCATTATATTGCATTTTGGCAATATTTTCAGTACGTTATTTTGGAATTCCCTAGCAAAGTTATTGACTATTTCTTTGGCATTAACTTTTCGGTTTTGGAATGCTTTAAAAATACTTTTATCGATAGATATTTTACTACGGCCTGTTATTGAATTCAGAATTTGCCATAGTTCTCTAATATTGTTTTTATTTATAATTATTTGTTCTTTGTAGTACTTATTTCGCGATGTTTCTATTAGTTTACGAGTTTTATTTCTTAGTTTATTATATTGTAGTCGTAACTCCCAATCATATGTATTATTTTTCCACTTTATATATATCAAATCTCTCTTTTTGCACATATTGTTTATTTTATTGTTTATCCATGGGTGTTTATTTCTTTTACTATTTTTATTTACTTTTTTTTACATATGCTGATTCCTCATAGCAAGCATTAAATTTATTTTTAATATATTCATAAATATAATTCGGGTCTTCGTATGTATGTAATTCACTCCAGTCTATTTCATTAAGTATAATATTAACTTTTTTGTTATTAGTTTGTTTAATATTTAAAACATCAGCCTGTATATGTGTTGGGTCCGGCCCAGCGCACGATAGAGTAATCATGCGGTGGTCCGCCATAACTGTTCCAAGCGCGGCCGAGTACAAGTCTAATGAGCGTGTTCTTACAAATATGTGATCGATACAAGTACGAGATGTTTTATTATCGCGAGTTTCAATTCTTGTGTAATCGGATATTACGCTGGTTAGTCCGCACTCGGCCATGCTACTAATATAATACTCCCGAATGTTACAATAGGTTTTCAGGTCTATGTTAACGTCTCCTAAGAAAAGTGTATCTAAGCATTTGATAACGGTACTAGAAAGTAATGTTTTTATTTCTGTAATGAATAGATGTTTACTTTCCTTCGGCGGCCTGTAAATTGCACAAATATTCGCGGAGTAGTTGTCACAACTGGTGATTTGACCAATGATTGATTCGCAGTGTTTTGTACAGTGATTTGTTGGTGTAAATACGTGACAGTCCCGAACATACATTATTATACCACCGCCTTTTCTCTTACTACGCAATATACTGTGCATCTCAAAGTTATCAATGTTGTACATAGAAATAACCTCACGTGTTATGTTCACTTCTGTTAGGACAATCACGTCAAGTGTTATTTTAGACGAATGTATTAGTTGAGTGATATAACAAAAATTTTTCACCATTGATCTTATATTTATGTGTATAATGTTCATTTTAGTTTTATAAAAAGTAGGCAAATGCTTACTAAAATCATTAACGTTAGTACAATCAAAAATTTCTTGATGATCCGTGTGAAAGACTTGTGTACCCATTTATACTATTACCGACACCTGTTATTGCCTGTCAGCGATGTTGTCGACAGTTTTTCGATATCAGATTCGCTTCTAATAACTTTGACCTTATCCTTATCTTCTTTACGAATTAGAACTTTTCCGTCCTGGAACCATACATATTTATAGTGCGGTTTTAACTGCTGTTGGGCTGTCCATAATAAAGTTTTATTAAATTTAGTCAAAGCACGTCGTACTGTAATTTTAGAGTTTGATTTATCTTTGTGGGCGTTTGTGATGATTTTATTTACTAAAATCACATCTTTTTTAGCGGCACGAACCCAACTGCTTGCATGTTCAACTTGTTTAAGTTCCACCTGTATGTGACCATCAGTATCATTACGACCTTCCAGACGTTTGACTTTCGCTATTTGACTCATTGGCATATTGAGAGCTTCTGCTAAGTTATTGCCTATTATTTCTAAATCTTGACCTTGATCTTTAGGGATGCCTATTACCTCTATCATACTATCCAAACGCTGTTGTTCAAAATTTCTTAGCTGTTGTTTTAAGGAGTTGACTTCAAGATCCATATGATTTTTTTCGTTATGTAGGTGGGTATATCTTTTTTCCAATTGTAGTATACGTTTGTTTTGGTCTTCCACGGTTTTAGAGAGCTCGTCTATTTTCGAACTGCAGAAGTTGATTGATGCTTCTAGTGGTTGTAATTCTTTCTTTAAGACTTTTTTCATTTCTGCTGTTATTTCTCTTAAAAACTTCTCTATGTCTATATTGCTACTCAACTTCCTTCCACCTGATGTTACACTGTCTTCCTCTTCATCATCTTCGTCTGGCACGATGTAAGATGACCGCCTATGAGGTGAATCACGTGTACACTCCTTACACGTCCAGTCCAGGCTGTCCGAATTCCGTACGTGGCGTAACGTTCAATATCGTGGAGTAGTTATATTTAATTCACTACTACAATATAAGTATCAATTAAAAGGCCTCGCTGAGAAATATTCAAAATACAAAGAGAAGTCATTTTTAAGCCAATGTGGTTAATAACTAAAGCTTTTTATGCATTTCTACAGTGTATGTATGAAATGAAAAGATTTACTGAGAATTATTTTTAGCGCATTTTAAAAAACCTTTTTTTTTTAAAAGATGTTAAACATTTAAATTATTTGAGAGTCTGTTTAGAAGCAGGTACTTGATATTTTGATTTTTATTTTTTTTGTTGTCTTTGCCCATCTTGGGCAGGCAAAGGAAACTTTGTCCATACAGCCTAGTCTTCAGTATTTATTATTTTCTTATAATTTTGTTTTAGTCCTGTCTAGTCGTTTGTCGATGTCAAGTCCTCAGTCCTAGGTCCTAGTCCGTGCCCCAATAAGGCAGTGGATCCCTTATTGCGGCTATCTATGGAAATTTGGCACTAACACAAACAACACCGCTATCCTTTGCAATATATCACTTTCGTTCACTAATGCACTTTTCCGAACTCTTTATGTAAAATATTCCATTTTTAAACACAAAAACACGAATTTTACACTAGTTTTTGAAAATAATATACGACAAACGTGCGTCACCGCTCGCGTTGGCGCCAAAAGTCCGATATTTAGACTAGTTTGCCATTTGAAATAACTACAATTTCTACTTACTTTTTTATTTTTGTTTTAAAGGTTCGAAATCTTTTCCATTAAGATAGATTAAAGTACCTATAGTATTTTAAACGACTTTAAAAATATTCTCAATTTGGTTATGTTCTCAAATAAATATAGACGTTTTTTATTTGTAGAGATATTTTTTCCCACATTAAAAATTATGATTTCAACATTACACTAGGTTTAAAATGTTTAGTGAACAATAACTTCCAACTACAGAAATTAAGCATTAAATATTTTTCTATTTTATTTCTTGTCACCCTACTCTACCTCAGACATTAAACCTCTTTTGACATATTTTTCTACTATGTCTTTTATCTCTGTCACTCAATCCTGTGGCAAAAATCTCCCAGTTGTCATCTGCGTCTATTTATAAAGATTTTCTTAGTAAAGGATTCTGTAATACGCTGAGCTTGCGACGAAAGCTTCAACCCGAGGGTCTGTCTTTTAGTGAGGCATAAATATAGAGAAAATGGTTCAAAAGAAACTGAACGAAATGAGTAGAGTAATTTGTGTCGAGTTTTTGTAAAGGACGGTGTTGCTCTATGTGGAAAGTGTTAATATTCATTAACATGTTGCCAACTAATCGATAGAATTTTTTTATTTTTCTTAAAAACCTTCGAAGACCCCTTTTAATAAATAAATAAATAAATATTGTGAGACATTTTTTATCACACAGCGCCATCTAGTCCAAATGAAGCTAATCTAAGCTTGTGGTATGGGTCTAGACAACTGACAGACATGCTTATATTTCTAAATACATACATATTATACACCTAAAGGTCGAAACAAACATTTGTGGATCACACAAATATTTGTTTCGACCCGGGAATCGAACCCAGGACCTCAGCGCGGCAGTCACATACATACACTAACACTGCGTCACCGATGCAGTCGACAAAAAACAAGGTATTTTGAAGAACCACAAACTGTACACGTTCGAGTAATGTTATTTTTTAATATTCGCAGTTTTTACTCATATTTTATATACTACTCGGGACTTCATGCGAAACAATTTTGTACTTACAATCACCGAAGTTTCGAGCGCGTTGCAGCGCCCGTGGTCGTGGCACATGTAAGTACAAAATGGTTTGGCGTGAAGTCCCGAGTAGTATATAAATTGTAAGTACAAAATGATTTCGCGTGAAGTCCCGAGTAGTATATAAAATATGACGTTCGAGTAAGCCTAGAAAACTATAATCTAGAATCGATCACTTTATGTATTAATTCTAAAATTACTAATTATTCTTACTATGAACCCGATATATACGCGAATAGGAAACGCTCGTGGGCCCGCGAACTCCGCGTTCAGTAAACGATCACTGAGTTAACGTTAAGCATCTTTTGCTATGGTTGGTCCTGAGGTGGTGACAGCTTTTTGGCATTTAAAGGCACTTTAAGCCGTTGGTCCCAGTTGCTAGTAACATGACAGCTGGTAAGCCACTTTGAAGACATTATGTGGCTTGAAAAATTCCAACGGCCTATCGCCACAATCCGCCTATCAATTTCAAGATGTTAATTGACACACCACCTGCTACGTGGGACAATAATGCAAACGATAAAAAATGATCGTATATTGTGGTTTCTCCCCTTTGGGGATAAAGACCATTCGCTCAAACTCAAACGTTCAACAATAAACTGCAGAACTTAACACGTGACCTATATAAAATTTACTAACACATAGATACTGTTCTATTCTCCGCACGGCTTTCCAATTTTCCACCTCATCGCAGCCAACACTTCACTAGAACTTTTCATTAACATTTCACATTTACTCCATCAGACCATTAAGGTGTCCATAAAGAGAGACACTCTAGTCTGAGTACCAGTGTACGTAATACCTATCTTCTTAAATCTCGACCGAAGTGAGTGCAGGGTGGGATTTGACGACTAAATTAATTAAATAAATATTGTGGGACATTTTTTATACAACGCCGTCTAGCCCAATACACATAACAAAATATAAAATATATCAAACTAAGTTAAACCTAATAAAATGAATAATTATCAAGATAAGTGATTAAAAGTTTAAATTTAACTAACTAACTAACTAACTATCTTCACGCTGTATCCCTGACGGGGTAGTCAGAGAGGACAGATCGCCAGGCTTCGCGATCCATGCATACTTCTTTCGCTTCTTCAAGATTCATCAATCGCTTCATACACGCACGTCTGGGTATCCGAGTACTTTTGATCTTTCCGTTTTTTAGCAATCTGCTCACGTGGTCTTCATATGTAAGTTTTGGCCTACCCTGACTTCTTCTGCCCTCTACTTTCGCACAATATATATTCTTCGTCAATCGTTCCTCACTCATTCGTTGGATGTGTCCAAACCAACGGAGCACGCCCTTTTCCAGCTTAACGCTGACACTTTCATTCAAACCTGCCATATTGCGTATCACTTCGTTACGTATTCGGTCGGCCAAAGTAACGCCGCACCATTTTCGAAGTGATGGCATCTCCACTGCATACAATTTACTTTCATGCATCTGCTGACATACCAAGGTTTCGCTACCGTAAAGCAAAAATTTTAAAAAGAAAAGTGATTTAAAAAAAAAACTACGTAGTCATTACCCGTTGCCCCTACATATTTGCGTGTGTTTGCAATATACTGTACAAAAATGAGATATAATATATAGTATACTAAAATAATTAAGATATCAAAAATAACGCGAGTACAACACGTCAGATAACCTGACCATTACATTTAATTTAGTGTCGGCAGCGCGAGGGCTGCAACTCTTGTGTTTCTAACGTCCATAGGCTACGGTGACTACTTTCCACCAGGGGGCCGAGTCTACTATTGACAAGCCGTAGAATTGAACCAGAATCGCTGTTTTTAGCTGTCAAAATGGACGACTAGCGGCCACTGGCGCGGTAAGTGCAAGTAGAATTCTATAGGCCGACCGATAGAAGTCTATTGGAGTTCGAGTAATAGTAACCTACGAAAAACTGTCAAAACTGTACCGGTGGCTTTCTATTGAGCGACGATTACGATTCTATTTCGACACGTTTGAAATAGCAGTCTCGGACCCCAGGAAGGCCGTATGATTGTCTGCCACTTCAGTGGTATACAAAAAATAAAGTAATAGTTTTGTGAACATCGTCAGAATTAAGACTTTTATTCCAAGTGTTCTAATCCGTCCCAGAGTTAGCGTTCCCTCAGGACACTTTACTGTTATTGCCGCTCAGTGAAAGCTTAAATATATGGTCAGAGGTAGATTTCTTTGCTCTCGTGATGTTTGCGATATTCACAAGGCAATGTACACTTTAATTAAATCTTGTGCTCAGCATATTTGCTTGCAAAGAACTTTAAAACTATCTTATTAATATAATACACGCGTAAGTTTGTAAGAAAGGATGTTTGATGTCTTTCTCGCAAAATGTGCTGATTGGATTTTAATGAAACTGTACAATAATATAGCTTACACATCAGAATAACACATAGGCTACTTTTTATCCCGGGAACAAGTTTCTGTGATATTTAAGTAGTAATTTTAAACGTTATATTACTTCCCTATTTATGATAGCTGTTGATTCCGGTTGCAAGTAACATGGCAGTCGTTAAGCCAAGTTGAAGGCCTTGAAAATCCTCTACCAGTTTTTCCAGACGTTCGTGAACGGCTAAGAATGTGATGGCTGGAGGTGGTTCATTGTAAATTTAAATTTTAAAGTGGAAAAAAATTTCAGTGACGAGCTGGACTCGAACCAGCGTCTTCTGGTTAAAATTTAAATTTAGAAAAAGTTAGCATACTAATTGCTTTTCAAAATTGTTTCTAGTGGTTTATTGTGTTGCTCAATTTCTTACTATGATAACTTTAGGAGCAAACACTGGTCGAGTCATCGTTCTTTCAGTTCTGTCAGTCGTTAAGCCAAGTTGAAGGCCTTGAAAAATTGCTACACCAGATCGTTACAACCTTGCTAACGGTGGAATGTGGGCGCATACATATATGTCTCTGCCACCCCTTCGGAGATAAAGGAGTTATGGAGAATTAAGTAATTACTCAATAGTCTACCTCTAAAATTGGTAAACTCAATAGATGTTACATACATACATATGGTCAGTAATGGTCACGCCTTTATCTCCAAAGGGGTTGGCAGAGGCATATTATCACATTTCCTTTTGTCCCACATAACAGGTGGTGAGCCCAATGCCCTGTTGAAATGGACAGGCGCAGGCTGTGGCTACCTGCTGCTGAATTTTTTTAAGCCGCCTATTAGGCCTTCAACTGTGCTTAACGACTGCCATTTTACTAGCAACCAGGACCAACGGCTAAACGTGCCTTCCAAAGCACGGAAACGCTCGCAAATGTAAATGCCACAAAGTGGTCACCCATCCAAGGACCAGCCATAGTAAAGTTGCTTAACGTAGTGATCGTTTACTGAACACTGAGTTAGCGGGGCCACGAGAGCTTCAGCTCAATAGATGTAAAAGTAGTTTTTACCTCTTTATCTTAGTGTTATCAGAATTACTTGGAAAATCTATCCGGGTTGGGAGTCTGAGGTCCAGTTTTGTTTGATTGCTCGGTGCTTACGTCGCTTGCTTGTTCGGTAATCAGCAGGTGCACCGCTCACAGGTGAGCTCAATGGACCCCCGTAGATCTTGTAGAGGCCCCTTACACCAAACAAATAAAGATAAAATGTAGTCCATACTTACAAGTAGGTACTAATCTTAGAAAAGATACATTTTCAATAAAAAAAAAGTGTGTACACGCGTTAGAAAATATATATTGCTTTAGTCTAATAAGATTTCATCACATATATACAAAATGAGATAATATACATATATATATATATTATCCACAGCTCTTTGTTTGTAACAGGAATTATAAATTAGTAACAAAAAAACAGCAAAATAATTAAAACTACTTTGAATGTAGTTAAAGGTTGTCATGAAAACACTTATCAGCTAACTTAAGGGTGTTTATAAATTCTCATGGAAACACTTACGAGTATCAGTTAACTTCATAGTCTCGGTTATTCGTGACGGTCTGCGAGCGCATCGTAAAATTTAACTCTCTACATCTTTCCCTAACGTGCCAAAGGAATTATAATTTCAAAAAAGTTTTTAAAAGTACAGTTATATCCATAACAAAATATCCCCAAAATCCCCCTTTCTGTTAAAAAAATGCGTTAGTAATTTAGTATAGATATTCCAAAACAAACATAAAAGAAAGTTTAAACATTAGAACAAGCCTCAAAATACCGTTACATATCAACAGATCCATCGAAAATCTATATTAATAGCCAATTTGGAATACAGACGCCACCACCTTAACTTGATCCTCATCGAGTTAAAATTTAGCTTAATATTGCTTCCAAACAGGAGATTTTGGAGATCTGAGAACTTTGGTCGGTTTCTTGTTCATATTGCTGATTTTGCATCGGGGGGATTATTGTGTTGGACTAAATTTACCGGTGCAAATCTGGGTCTAAGGAGGTTAATTTAGGAATGAGGGACATTTTGGCAATTGGTGGGTCTTATTGGCAT
The DNA here is from genome assembly GCA_948477245.1 of Thumatha senex. NCBI lineage: Eukaryota > Metazoa > Arthropoda > Insecta > Lepidoptera > Erebidae > Thumatha > Thumatha senex. The sequence continues at coordinate 7,789,662 of OX419738.1, read as the reverse complement.
TCTGATCCTCAGTGTTTGGGTCTGAGAAGTTAATATCTATTTCGGATTGGGAAACAATTTAGGATCGTACCTACATAGATAGCTATTGAGTGAACTGCAAGGCGACATTATCTTGTGGATTTTATTCAATGAGAAATAAGAAGGGAAAGGGGAATATTTTTAGTTATTATTTTATCCCTAGAAAGAGAAAGCAAACTTTTGAAGGTCGCGCGGACACAGTGTTTTGTAAACGATCACTGCGTTAAGCAACTTTCGCTATGGCTAGTCACGGAATTGGGCTCACCATCTATTACGTGAGACAGGACTACACTCAGTGAAAAGTGGGCATATAATATGCCTCTGCCACCCCTTCGGCAAAAAGGAGTGATAGATAAATAAATAAATAATATAAAAATAAATACCTTTTAGTACTTGTCTAGTTTCATCTTTCACTATGTTTAGAGGCTCTGTAGCCGCGCTAACACAGTGTTCTTGTATATGATCACTGCATTAAGCATCTTTCGCTATGGCAGGTTCTCGGATGGGTGACCGCTCTGAGGCATTTCTATTTACGAGCGTTTTATTTCGACTCGTATATTGGTCAGTAGGTGTACTAGAATTGTTGACATGGGGTCCTCAGATCCTTGTAGCGTTAATGTACCCCTACTCATCTCCAAATACATGGGTGAAAGCATAAGACAGACCGGATAGCGCCGCATTATATATTTTTTAATACTATAGGTCAATACGTAAAGGATTACAGATCTTACTAAATACTAAAAAGTCAATAACTAACTATCTTCACGCTGTATCCCTGAACGGGTAGACAGAGAGGACGGATTGTGAGATTTCGCGATCCATGCATACTTCTTTGGCTTACCTAGTTGAAGGCTTTATGGGTGGCTTGAAAAATTTCAGTAGCAGGTCGCCACAGCCTGCGCCTGTCCATTTTCAACACGACAATGTGCTCACCACCTGTTACGTGGGACAAAAATGCATACGGTAAAATGTGGGCGTATAGTATGCCTCTGTGTAACCCTTCGGGGATAAAGGTGTGACAATATGTATGTTTGTATGTTCTTTGGCTAACAGGACACAAATGTTTCGGATTTAAGTCCAGTCATGTACAATTACATGACTGAACTTAAATCTGAAACATCTGTTGGCAAATCCTATTCTGCGTCTCAATCTGTTAATTCCAGTACTAATCCCTTAGTTAACCAACTTCCTATCTGATTTACGACATACTTCTATCCCAAACAAAAACAAATTTTAATCATATACAAACAAAATACATAATTGATAAATATCACTTGAGCATGTCACTAGAACGTAGTTCTAGCATTTCGTTCAAGATGTCTAGTATAAGTTGATCTCTAGTACCTCGTAAAATGTTCCGATAAGGGTATGTTTACATCACATAGACAGGTCAAACATGATGGCTATTATGTACTTCAAATGAATCCCAAAGGACGCTTAGCACGACGTTTGGACCTTATATTCAACCTCAGTAATTGTCGGGGACAGCTTAAAGCCTATTTTCTTATATAGAGGTTGACTTAAGGGGTGAATTATTTAGATGACCGTCGGCATCGTTCAGAATCTTAAGATCTCTGTGGGATAAACAGAGGTTTTACAACAAGATTATCTGTAACCTTAGAGATTTACCATTAAATAAATTTAAAAGATAAAAATAAAGCATTGTGAAAAGGGCTATAAAAAAGTAAAAGACTATTAAGGATAGGGACACTTGCAAATGATCTGCTGGCTTCGTGAAATAATTAACTAACTATCTTCACGCTGTATCCCTGGCGGGGTAGTCAGAGAGGACAGATCGCCAGGCTTCGCGATCCATGCATACTTCTTTCGCTTCTTCAAGATTCATCAACCAAATTAAAAAAGTAGTAATAGCTTTCGAGCTGTGAAAAGGTTGTTGTTACGTTCAAAATGCACGTTTCGGTGATTCCTTAAACCGAATGGAAAAAGAAGTACGAAAATTGTATGCAAAAACAGTGCATAGATCATCTTGATGAATATTTTGAAAATCAATATATCTTTAAAGACTAGAAGTTTGTTTCACTTTGTTATTCCGGATACATACCTAACTCGTAAAGTTAAACATTTTACGCTGCTTCCTGAGATGTGTTTCCGTTTGTGGCATTTAAATTTCTGTAAGTTTCCTTGCTTCAAAAGACACGTTAAAGCTTTGATCATGCGTGGTGTTAAGACTAGTTGAGGGCTTATTGAGCGGCTTAAAAATTTTCAACAGCGATTAGCCACAGACTATTTCTGTCCGTATTAATATCTCAACTACAATCGTCTACAGGCTACGGGAATTTTCTGCCCCAAGTCTGCCATCTCGACAAATAAAGACCAAAAAATATATATATAGGATTTCGTAATCTTGGGTTTCGTATGTATGTATAACGTAGCCCTTTCTTGAAGTCTCTCTATTCACTACATCGCACCTCCTTGCGTCTTTAGCACCACTAGTATTAAGACTCTCACATGTCATCATCCAACACATCAAGTCATAATGTCGGGTGAACTCCTCAAAACATGCCGTGTCAGCGGCAATAACTAAGCAATATTACCGTTATCGAATTTCATTAATAAGTATTACATTTTATTAACGATCACTGCGTTAAGCAACTTTCGCTATGGCTTGTCACGGATGGGTGACCACTTTGTGGCATTAAATTTGCGAGTGATTCCGGGCTTCGTAAGGCACGTTAAGCTAAAACGACTGCCATGTTACAGGCAATCGGGAGCCGTTGCTCCCTGTACCAACATACTACTAGTGGTTCTGTAAACCGTAGACTTCGGAGTTAGTTGAAGAAAAAGGCTAATAATTTTTTTGGTTAATGTTTTAACTTTTATTATTAGTAGAGAGCATGCATGGCTTTCCTGTTGCGCAGCCATGAGGTACCATGCGGCGCTCGTTGGGCGTTTTGAGCGCTCTTGCCAACTACTACGGGACTATTTCCCCTCCCCTGCCTCCATTTCTTCCCCGATCGAAAAACCCCTTCGCTAAAAGTTTTTGGCTATATCAAGGATTGTCCATGTCAAGTTGCATGCAAATCCGATGAAAAAAGCGACCTGTAGACTGAATGCACGGACGAACGGTCGGACATCGATAGCATTTTTCCCGTACCAGTGGACTTAAAACGGAGACTTTCGTCGGCAGGCTTCGCTTGCGTCCTCAGTCAACTAACATGACAGTTGAAGACCTTATGGGCGGCTTGAAAATTCCAACAGCAGGCAACCTGCGTCTCAACACGGCAATGGGCTCACCACCTATTTGGGACAGGAATAAACACGGATAAAAATGGGCGTATAACATGCCTCTGCCACTCCTTTGAAAATAAAACAAGAAAGAAGAAATACATGTACTGTAATACTGAACTTGAAACTGGAACATGATCATAAATTATGAAAACTCGTTGTGTCTCATTCTAGCTGTAAGCGGATCATGGGCTTAGAGCATGCTTATTGTTGTCGCTACAATTGTCTGCAGATTACTCTGGAACGCTATTATAACAAGTATCTACTTAATACCATCTTAAAGGATTCTTTGTTTAAATTTGTTGAATGTCGAGTGAACTTGTTTATTTTGTCAAAACGAAAATTGTAAATCATATTTTTGATTCATTTTAACAATCTATTCGAAGTTTTTCAGGCACCAAATTTGACATATATATTTGTCCTTTCAAATTAATCTTATTTCTTAAGAGCGAATCATTCAAGCTCATATTTTTGTACAATAACTAAAGAAAGCCAACTCATGTTTCAATTTTCTTTCCATCATTTTCTTTGCTTTTACAATAATTACAACAGAGGGACTATAAAGCACTGTTGTATGTAAATCAAGCTTCTCGAGAACCTACAATAGCCCAAATCTGGACTAAAATTATTCTTGAGCTTCTTTTGTTCGCTGTTAATCATTCGCAGGCATCGTTGTGCGAAAGTAATGCGATTATTATACGAAAGATGGCCGCCTCTGTCCTCAATAGTCTGTGCTTGTGTTATTCTGGTGATTTTTTTTCTTTTATTTTACAAATTAATGGTTTCAGAATTCAGTTTTTTTTTTGATAATTCCTACATTTCAATTATATTATTAGTTAAAGTTACACTACGTTAATTTATTTTTACATTTACGTAGCAAGAATGAATGGGCAAACTGCTAGGGGTCGACCTCACCTTACGTATGTCAATCAAATTGTTTTCCTTTTGGAAAAAGGCCAGGTCATGTGTATGTGAACAATGATGAAAGTAGGAGATGCCAAAGTTGTATGCCAGGATCGTAGTAAGTGGAAATCCATAGTTTCTATATCAATATACGTATTGTGTTATGTAAATTTTTGTCAAATCAAAATGTTCAAAAGGCTCCTTGTAACTCAGAGAAACCGTTTATCACTTCAGACTTTTGTATATAATACTAGCTGATCCCGCAGCTTCGCCCCCGTGGTGATGTTTTCCTATTCGAGATTTCGTACGGAACCCAAAACTTTTTGAAAATTCAATATATATATATTTACTAGGTGGTAGACCCGTATGTAAGGTCGTCTGGGTAGGTACTGGCCTTTCTTATTTCTGCCGTGAAGCAGTACGCTGTGTTTCGGATTGAAGGGAAAGGTAGCCAGTGTAATTACTGGGCATGGAAGGCATATCATCTTAGGCCCCAGGATGGCAACGCACTTGCAGTGTTAACCTTAATATTGCATGTGTCTATAGGCAACGGTAACCACTTAACACCAGGTGGGCCGTAAGCTTGTTTGCCATGTCGTAGTATAAAAAAAAAATAGAGTTTGAGCTTGGTGTAACTTTTCTAGATTTGGTTATTGCTGTAGATCCATTCCAGAGAAGTTAAAGTAAATACCTCTTTAAATATTACTATTTTTCGTTAATAAATATCTCACAAAATGCCGCGCCGTTCAGCGCAAACTAAGCTCATAATTATTTTGTGGTGGGTATTAACTTGTGCTTTGGGATCTAGACAACTGATAAAAATGGAGACATCGAACTAATATTTTACACGAGAAAGTTTGTAGAAACTGAAATTTTTACAGAATAACACATACTTACTTTTTATCCCGGAAACAAGTTCCTGTGGAAATCGGGAACCGGAAAAATCCACCACGCGAGCCGAGCCGCGGGCGTCAACTAGTATTATATGTAATGAAGACCCAAATTTCAAAACAAACATTTATGGATCACCCAACTTTTTGTTACTGCAACTGTTAATTAGTACTACCCAGGATTCGAAGCCGAGACCTCAGCTCGGCAGTTGCATACACTACCACTTTCGCTACCGAAGCAATCATAAATTACTTTAGTAGTTTAACCAATGGCGGCCAATTCAATATTGAAAAATCCCAGTCTCGTGATCCCAAATTCGTAAGGCAGAATCCTGTTAAGCCTAACCTCCTTTTCGTGTATCTCCTTTGTTTAGTAATGCCCATATTATAGCCTACAGGACCTTTGAAGACAAAAGGGAACAATATTGACACAAGCAGAGATAGAGTTAATAAGTTTAGGGTCCCAATCACGAACGGTAGAGTTCCGACGTGCTCGAAACCTCATGAAAATGTATCACAAAAATCAAGTAACCGCTCCCGCGTCTCTTGTGATGATGTTTGGTACATTTCACAAGAAGTTAGAGGAATTGAATTTTTTTTATCCCTTTTTATTCTTTATTCACGAAGGGGTAGGCAAAGGCATATATTTTACCGTATGCTTTTTTGTCCCATGTAACAGGTGGTGAGCCTATTGCCGTGTTGAAATTTACAGGCGCAGGCTGTTGCGACCTGCTGTTGAAATTTTTCAAGTCTCGCATAAGACCTTCAACCAGGCTTAACGACTGCCATCTTACTGGCAACCGGGACCAACGGTTTAACGTGCCTTCCGAAGCACGGAAACGCTCGCAAATTTAAATTCACTCTTTTATGACTACTGCTGCGTTACCAGGGTAGTAGCGTGATGATATGTAGCCTTTCTCGATAAATGGACTATCCAAGATAAAAATATTTTTTTAAATCCGGCCAGTAATTTCTGAGAAAGGTGTGTTTAACCAAATTACTATAGATTACTAAAACTATACTCACATCTAATCTTGGACCATACGTCCTGCATAAATATTCAGTGTGGGCCAAAAATCTCTTATTAATGAAAAAGGGTCGCAAGGTATTTTAATTCAACTACGTGTTGAGTATAACCCCGGGATACTTACGAGGGCTAAGCCATGTTACTATGTGCTAAAATTCGGCAGTGCGCAGTTCGTTGTGTGATTTCGGCGTTTATTGTTTGTTTGTTCTAGTTCTAGATAATATGCGTCTATAGATAATAATAATATATAATTCATTTAGAAATTGATGTTTTGATCTTTATCTATTTACTAGCTGATGTCCGCAGCTTCGCCTGCGTGGAAAAGTTTTGCCGTACCCGTTTCGCACAGCTATCCTTAAACTATTCTTAAAAGAAAGACATACACATGCCTGTAACAAAATTTTCTGATGACCTATATACTATATACTTTTTTTTTATATACTCGTAAGATACACAACTCCACCATATATTTTTTAGCAGCGTTTGCGTTGAAAGCTCCCAGACGGCTAATTTGTTTTTCGACACCTTCAGCAAATACCGTTATATTTTAGCCAATGAATACAATTTTTTTCAATTATATACTAAATCGTTCCTCGACATCCACTCTATCCATTGGTGAAAACAACACGATAATCGGTGCAGTAGTATTTGAGTTCCTCGCGAATAGGCAGACAGACGCGGCGGAGGGCTTTGATTTGAAATATTTAGTCATATATAAGCTTTTGATTTGCAACTGTACAATATTTGCAGAGGCGACTCTACTGCTTATACTCCTCAATATTACATGAAAAATAGAGAATCCTATTTTCACATTCTGATATCTTGAATTTGCTTCCATTTGCAACGGGAACTCTACTTTTTATACCAATAATTCGTCAACAAATGAGACGGAAATGTATTTTATTTTTATTTTGGGTCTATTATCAAAGCAAAACAGTAAACGTACAAATAATAACATTATTTTAAATAAATAACCTTGACTGGCTCTTACACTCGCTCGTACAAATACATAATATGTTATCGCCGCAATAAAATTTATACAATAAAATGTATCTGTAAACTCTCTTCTCTAACTCTCCGCAACCTGTTCTAGATATTAGGTCCAAATGCTTCCACCTCATGTGCGAATAGCGGTTACACTATTCGCATTAAGTGTCTAACACTAATAGTACAAGGATGCTCACAATAGCACATTACAGTATTAGAGATATTTACTTGAAATGGTTCGTATTATTGGCCAATTAGGGCTCAAGACTATTGGTACTGGATATTTGCCAGGACTGTTATTTTCTCTCTAGTCTTAGCTTTGATTTTTTATTTTATAATAATACTTGTTAATAATTGAAAATAAATAAATATTGTAGGACCTTTAGGCTTAAAAGCGCAATCTAATGTTGTTTTCAAACTTTCGCTGTGTATACTCATATTTTTTATGTACTACTCGGGACTTCACGCGAAAAAATATCTACTTACATTCACCGGCGCTTCGAATCCGTTGCAGTACCCGTGGTTGCGGCTCGACTGTTTACGAGGGTCGAGAGTATGTATGAAGTTACTTTTGTGTGTAACTACCCCCCATCTCTCCAAGGATAAGCCTGACGACACACTGCACTCACTACGTCAGTTTTGGTTTCTACGTTCTATTTTCTTCATCACTGAATTCCACATCCTAGATAGCTTAAATCCATATATAGGGTATATGGGTTTAAGCTATCTAGGATGTGGTATAATTGTGATTTCTAGTTTCAAAAGCTTCATGCACCATACGTAATAGTGGCGATCAGTAGAGAGGACTTTGGGTTGATGCAGTTCGATCCAGATCCAGATTACTGCCCAACTCGAGGTGTTCCGCTATTGCCCATTTGTTAAACTGACAGTGTTTTACAGCTGCGATGTGCTCTTTGACCGTTTCCGCGATGGTCCGCTTGGTTTGGCCTATGTAGGAACGGCCGCAGCTGCAATCCAGTTTATAGACACCTGGTGTTGGAAGAGGAATGACGTCCTTTGATATTCGCACGTACTTTGCTACTCTGGCTAACGGTATCGGCCATCTATTCCAAACTAAACCTTCTGTCTTGGATCAGAGAGAGTTACTTAATAAATAATAATACCAATGATTAATATTTTTTCAAGTGGAAAAAAAATTCAGTCACGAGCTGGACTCGTACTAGCGCCTTCTGGTTCAACGCACCAGATCCGTTTATCAACTACACCACTGTGACCTGCTTGAATCTGACGAATTAATCCACCTCTTTACGTCTTAAGGCGACGTAAGGCGCCATCGACCGGCACTTAGCTAAGTTGTATGGTACGAATGTATAGAATTGCATCTATATCATTCAATCTGTCACCTGCCTAAACATAAGAAATAATTTTGCAAAGCAAATAGTACGCTAACTTTTTCTAAATTGCTTTTTTTTTAATTGGAAAAATTTTTCAGACACGAGCTGGAATCGAACCAGCGTCTTCTGGTTCAACGCACGAGCGTATACCAACTACACCACCGTGACCTGCTCAAATCGTGAATTAATTTAGAAAAAGTTAGCATACTAATTGTTTTTCAAAATAACAATGTACGCCACATAATGATATCACTATTCACTACCCGTACCAGCAAAGGTTTAGGCCCGTATTTTAAAAGGTGTCTCTGTCCTAAATCTAGTCTTAAAACTGTTTTCAAGTAGAGATTGTATTATTAAACGTCATTTAAGACGAAATTAGCCAATCCCAATTTCAAGTGATTTCAGATTGATATTCAAATCAGGATCTTCTCTCTAGTATAGTTTTTGACCAGCGCTTAACAATGCCGCAAATTCGACTGTCGTCGTAGAGAGTAGCTAGATTGTTGTCTCAAAAAAAATTAAAGCTGCTATAGTTCCGTAAAAGATAAATCTTGTATCGAAGGATATAAAATATAAACTAAGATCTATCACTATGACCTCAATCCTCGTATTAGATACTTCCAAACTTTTCATATTACTTAAACTACCTTCATACGTAACTTAGATAAAACTGTCGGAAATGTTCGAGATTTTGTACTTTTACTGTTACTCACGGTTCTCGATAAGAATCAAACTCGATAGGTAAAAATCAAAAGAGGAATGTTTCTACGTTGAGCATTATTCACATCATTTGATTGCCTGTTTATGGAAAGGATTTAAACTATGCCGGACTCCTTCCATCTATCTATGGCCAGGAGTCTCGGGTGACTTTGTCCGCTACCGCAGGTTCGTTCAGGAGGGTTCGGGTGTGTATCTTGCTTCTTTGGGTTTTTCGAGTGTTATCTTTGGGGTGTTCGGGTGTTATACCAGTTCCTTGAGGGGGTAAACTACGTGCGTGTAGCCCTCGCGCCACGCCACCTTTGATGGCTTTCTTTCTGTAAGAACAGTGAGGTCTAGAGTACACAGTGTAGGGCAGTCATATACTGTGTTTTCAAATAAATATGAAGTATGTCTTACAATTTAGAAATTTTTGTTTTCTCTTAAAATCTACTGTACGTATTCCAGAACGTTTCTGAATACTCGATCAACGCTTGAGACTAGATTTTGCCTTATAAATACTACTCTCAAGTGTTCCTTGAGTGTTGAATACGGCCCTACGTCTTTAAGTGGTGCATGAAAAGTGATGTCTCAAGCTACCGCTGACTATTCCTAAATATTTGTCACTTGACTAATCGCTCGTGGCCCCGCGGTGTCAGTGTTCCGTAAACGATCACTGAGTTACGCAACTTTCACTATGGCTGGTCCTCGGATGGGTGACCACTTTGTGGCATTTACATTTGCGAGCGTTTCCGTGCTTCGGAAGGCACGTTAAGCCGTTGGTCCCGGTTGCCAGTAAAATAGCAGTCGTTAAGCCTGGTTGAAGGTCTTATGGGCGGCTTAAAAATTTCAACAGCAGGTAGCCACAACCTGCGTCTGTCTATTTCAACACGGCAATGGGCTCACCACCTATTACGTGGGACAGGAATACACACGGTGAAAAGTGGGCATATAATATGCCTCTGCCACCCCTTCGGGGATAAGGCGTGATGGATATTTATTTATTTATTTTACTTGACTAATCAGATCGTTAAGGCATCGTTTAGGACTAAATTATAACAACAGAGGGTACTCCTGTAATTAACCAGATAATATATACACTTACAAGTTAATGTTATAAATACGAGTATATTGGATTTATGAAAGTTAAAGACATTTTTTAAAATATAAAAGAACTAGTTGACACCCGCGGCTCCGTACGCGAGGTGAAGTTTTCCCGTTCCCAAGTGCCAAAGGAGTAGTTTAGTTTTGTATTTTTTTTTTCATTAAAAATGAAATGATACAATGTCTACAGTACAATATAACGATGATATCCGCAATCAACGCCCACATCCGAACAACAATTTGATTACAATATTGAAACAATTTACATACATGCACAGTTAAGACTCTAAAAATAATATGAAAAACATTTAGTGTTTGTGTGTTGTATGTATGGGTGTGTGTGAGTGTGTGTGGGTATGTGTGTGTGTGTGTGTGTTATGAGTGAGTATGTGTATTTATTTAATTGTCTATCAGTCAGTCATCGAGCAGAGATTCAGAGTCATCATCATCACCGTAATACTTTACTTAATGAATTTACTTAAGCAGCCATTCTCTGCATTTCTTTTTACAATTATGCAGTAATAGTGGATATATATTTAGCTTCCTATTCATTATAAATATAGATAGCACATATAGATATGTGCGAGTGTTCTTAGACATGTTGTTCAAAATCGGTAAAGCCGTTTAAAAGTTGTAGCGGGTGAAAGTGGGGGAGAATAACCGAATATCCCCAACGCGAAGTATTTTTTTTAGAAAATTAACCAATATGCTTACGAGAAGGTACTTCAATATTGTGTCTCTTTTATTATTTTTTACTATTTAAAGTGACCTTAGGTTTCTGTGCCGGGAATTATTTAAATTTAGTTTTTATAAAGAATATACAAAAGTAAGCAATATAAATATTTAAGCCCATAACGAAGTTAGGTCGCCGTAGCCGAAACCGGTTAGGATACCATATAAATATATATGTAAAAAAGCATATCTAGTCACTTGAGATTTTTTCTATCATTAGTGCATATTACTCTTGTTTAAGTGTACACTTTAAGAACAATATTTAAAGATTTGCCAAAACCAGTTGTAAGGGCTCTTATGCAGTCGACAGTTTAGTCAGATATATGCGGCTTTTTACTTTTTCCTTCGATGTTTTAGACTTTTCATTCAAGTGGAGTAGGTACGTTATATTGAGAATGCCCGAAGTGGGCCAGCTTCTTACTTTAAATGTAGAGCCAAGAACTAAGAATAAACGTCTTGTTCTGGGTTTTGTGTGGCGAAGGATGTCGGTATCATTATTTACATTGCGTTCTAAAAGAAATATGGAGGAATGAAAAAAGGAGAAACTTAGTAAAATGATGTGTTTAATAGTTTATTTGCTGTTGTTGAGTAGTTCACGCTGTAGCCCTGATGGGGTAGTTTAAGAGGCCACGTCACCAGACTTTGCGATCCACGTATACTTCTTTCGCTTTCTGCAGAATCATTAATCGTTAATCTTTTCAAGTGTACTTCCCTCTTATTTCACGAAATAAATATACTTCGTCAATAGGTCTTCAATAATTATATCTCTGTTTTCCAGCTTACATTATAAAGTTGGTAATTCCAATGGCTTTCGTAAATTTGTATACAGTTTTGAAACGGTTTTAAGACCTCAATCTCGCCCTTTCACAATCGGTTACCATATATGCTTAGACGTCAATAAGTTTCATTACCTTGCCACCCCCAGAGAGGGGTGCAAAAGGGAAATACCCGGCTTCCTCGTTTGCATAAAGAAAATACAATGAACATACATATTCAACAGAAGAAACACACGTTACGAGGAGCAGTAATGAAAAACCACAGGTTAATTCAAATTTGAAGCAATGTCACGTTTCAACAGTAATGACAAGAATCGTAACGCGTAATGAACTATGTCATTATTCTTAAATACCTCAGAACACAAAAGTAAGAAGGAATCGTTTTAGGGTTCGGTAGCTCTAAAGAAAAAATAACGGAACCGTTATGGGATCATTTTGTTGTCCGTCCGTTTATCTGTCTGTCAAAACTCAAAACCCTTTATCTTAAAAACGCTTAAGGTATTGAGTTATAATTAATACTGAAATACATACACGCGTAAAACATAATCCTCGGTGGCGCAGCTGGGTAAAAATCAGAATGGTGTGAACGGCTTTAGTACCTAGTCGCTCGATCGCTATTCTTACTTTGCTCCTGTATTCTGTGGATCATGTAAAGGTTAATGAAAAGGATATTAGAATCTCTTCTCGGCTTGCAATGCCGTGTGTACTACCAACTACTGTACTACTACTACTGTATTATTGTTAGCCGACTATAATACAAAGGGTTAAAGCTCAGTTTGGTCGTAGTATTAATCTTTTTTTTCTCTTTCGCTCATGATTTGGCTATAATTATAAAGTGGGTAAGACTCTTATCAGTAATAATGTCATCAATATTACCTTACTATCATTTTTTGAGAAAAAGGAATTTATTCTTTTTAGGTTTTTATACTATTTGTTGCCAATTTGTTGTGGTTTTTGCAAAACACCGAAATATCGGTAACAAATAAAAGTATACATATACATACATATTGTCACGCCTTTATCCCCGAAGGGGTAGGCAGAGGCATACTATGCGTCCACATTTCACCGTATGCATTTTTTTGCCCCACGTAACAGGTGGTGAGCCCATTGCCGTATTGAAATAGACAGACGCAGGTTGTGGCTACCTGCTGTTGAAATTTTTCATGCCGCCTATAAGGTCTACAACTGGGCTTAACGGCTGCCATGTTACTGGCAACCGGGACCAACGGCTTAACGTGCCTTCCGAAGCACGGAAAATAAAAAAGCACATGGTAAATATCCCGTTTTAATCTTATACTAAATTACACTTTGCCAAAATTGAGCAACTTTCTGATACAGTGCTTACCGTGGCTTTGCTATCAGCCAGTGTCAAAGGCCTTGGAATTTATTTATTAAAAAAATATTAAAACATAAAGTGCGTGCATTCAGGCTACTCATCACATTGTTCTTGCGATTAAGTTGTTTTTCACACAAACACCTAGCTTAGGTCAGAAACTACACATACATCAACACGCGATAAAGTGGCATACTTTAGAATGGTTTTGATACTAAAAAATTGTTTCTCAATTATCAAGATTGGTGAAAATGTTGGTGAACCGCCCCAAATTAAGTCATTATGTCTACGTGTTTGTATACAATTACGTTTAATGGTGGTCATGATAACCAAGGAAGGAACGTAAGCTCATGGTTTTTTTTGTAAAATACGTCATAAATTTAATGATAACGCCTACTGATTTCTCATTTGCACTATTTTAAGTTGGCTCAAGTCACTGTCCTACTATCGTCCATTTTAAAAATAATTTGCGAATTAATTAGTTTGAAAAGAAAATTGTATTGTCATTCTAAAACAATGCCATTTATATTGTGAATTTATCGATATTTTCCAAAGTAAACGCCATTTTTTATAGTTATTGGAAGCTTGTGAAATGTTTTGATATTAGCTACGTACTCAGTCACATTTATAAAAATGTCATTTTGTGATGTGAAAATGTGAAATGTGGGCGTATAGTATGCCTCTGCCTACCCTTTCGGGGATAAAGGTGTAAAAATATGTATGTATGTACTTTAACGGCGCTTACAAAATGTCACACACTAGAACCATAGTACACAATGTACTTTGCTAAAACTAAAGCTAACATGACCACCGGTTCGGAACGCGGCCTACCTGAGAAGAACGGCAAGTCTTGTTTTTTGATGGTGGTCTAAATACAAATTATTATTGAAGTGAAACTTATTTATCGAAGTTGAGAGAAATTTTATAGGTTGTAAAAAATAAATCGTGACGATTTTCGGTTACGCGCCATGTTGTTTTGAAGTGAAAGTTGTTTATCATAAGTGAAACTTCTTTTTCGAAATCTGAGATAAATTTTATAGTTGTAAAAAATTGTAAAGATATTTTACTTCTTACTTGTGTACTGTTGTACACACACACATATTTTTTATTGTACATAGCCAACAGATCATTTGCATTAAGACGCTTCTATTAATAACTTCATTGGTCTAAATCTGCCAAGTAGTTTAGACGGTAAGTTGGGAACATGAATACAAATATGACATATACTAGTAAGTTCATTACACTACCTGTTAACATGTAGTCGGATAAAAAGAATTTTCATTTAAGTACCATGTTCCACTTCCGTATATTAAGTGCAACAAGGTGAGCTTAGAAGTATTCAGGCCAGCGCACTATCGACGTATTCAATTAAGTTTAACGTTACAACCTCGAAAAGACTGAAAACGTTTTGGAAATCGCAAAAGTTGGATAGGAACTTATCTCGGCTCTCTTGATTGATTTTGGAAATTATTGAAGTGAAACTTTTTTTTTATACTTTATTGCACATAAGAAATATAGTGTAACATAAAATATAGTACAAATACAATGTTGTACAAAGGCGAGCTAACTCAGACTCTGGCGCCATCACATCTTCCAAGCACAGCAGGTTGTGCGGGTGCCGCAGCCTGCTGTTTCTGCTGAAAACCTCAAGCGGCGCAAATATTGTAATCTAGTAGGGGATTATATTTTTGAGCCGTTTGGGGTTGAGACTTTAGGACCTTGGGGTCGAAGTGCCCGCTTTTTATATAAAGATTTAGCAAAGCGGCTAATGGACGCTTCGCGCGACCAGAAGGCTGGTTATTTCCTTGCACAAAGGATTATAATTGCCATTCAACGTGGCAATGCTGCCAGTCTTCTGGGAACGTTTCCGGTCAGAGATGATGCGGAGGAATTTTTTGACGCGTTGTAGGTATATTTGTTTAAGCTGTTAGTTGTTTTTTTTTTAGTGTAAGATATATATGCTTTTAAATTTTTTTGTATTTAAAATTTGAAAATAATAAATAATTTTATAAGCCAAAAAAAAAGGACAGGAATCCACACGGTGAAAAGTGGGCATATAATATGCCTCTGCCACCCCTTCGGGGATAAGGCGTGATGGATATTTATTTATTTATTTTAAAAAAAGGCAAATACATAGATGATATAATTTACTAGCATTAAATTTCCATACAAATTTAATTGTATTTTAAAATTAAACGTTGCCAGGTACATTTTAGTCTTTGACACGAACTATGATTTGGTGGATTTCATTATTTGAACTTCTTTTTATCACAATTTGACCCTTTCTTATCCTTATTTCGATACTTTTATTAACCATCAAATTTCTATTACAATATTTTATGTGTACAAGCCAATATAGACAAATTGCTAAAATATTGAAAAAGAAATGGACAAATTTCTAAAACATTGTCTCCACCAATCGACTATCCACGCTACTCTACTCAGAGTAAAAACCAATTATCTAGGGAGCTCGACTGAGTTGGACCAACAGTTCTTTCACAAGTTGTGCTATTAACGCTTGACATTTGTTATGAATTGCTTGCAAGGTGCAACAATAGTACGCTTAATTAAGAATTATTGAGGGGCGAATTTTCCTTGGTATTAGTACTACCCACATTTTCGTAATGTTGGTACATTCTTTCATTTTTGGCGGCTTTGTACGTAAGTTTTCGTGTTTTGTTCTCATAATTCTTTTTTTCTTCGTAGGTTGATCGCTGCCATTGTATCGTAATGGATGGTTATAAACAGAAGATTATCTTAAGTATCATAAGATGCGTGATGACTCAGAAAGTATTTTGTTTAGGGGCTTACTCTTTGTGTATCATTGTTTGTATATTTTCTTACTAATAACTGAATTAATATCTTGTAAAACTAAAGTTTGTTATATCGTCGCCTAGCTACCTCATCTGCAAGCGGTGCACCTACTCACTAACGGACGAAACAACGACGCAAACCATCCACCATTCCATCAGGAGGCCGAGTCTCCCATAGGTTGAGCAACCTCTCACTGGAAACCATGGTCAGAGCCATGGTCTACAGTGAGAGCGGATGGAATGCCGCTGCCTCCTTCTGCGAGGCAATAATGACTGTCAAGGAGGCGATTGGACGAGAACGATAGAGAGCTGGACTCCTTATCGTCCTGAAGAAGGCCAAACGGACGCCGGAGAACGCAGTACGCAAGTGAACTTGCTGAGAATCTCCGGCCTCCATGGGACGTTGGGGTAACGGGTACGATTGCCCGTTGCTCTACCAGTAGCAGGATTTAAATGCAAAGGCGACGCGATATACCTCGCGCCCATCTTTTCAAGGGGTGACTAACCCACCTCCCAAGAAGTGGTTGCCAGGTAAAGCTGGCGGCCTAGACTCTCAGGGCCCCTGGGGACATCTATTCTAGGGCACACCCGCTCGTCCTGAAATAAGGCATAGGAGCGCCGTGTGGTTTTAGTCGGTAAGAGTCCGACATGCCCACCTCGTTAAAAGCGAGGTGAAGTCCATGAGGATTTCCACACGGTTAACAAAAAAAAAACGGTGCCGAGTCTACTATTTTCCAATAGTTTTTCCAACTATTTTCCTATTCCAAACCGTTCTAGTTCTATTCTATAGCGTCAAAACTAGGTAGTCTACTAAAACTATTATATACTAGGTGACCCGCCCGGCTTCGCCCGTGACATACTTCGAACTTCTGTCGCACCTATTTAATCCCGTCGCTTATAAATTCTACAATATTGCATAAAAACTTACCCGATTTGTCGACATTTATGACTACTGCTCCGCTCCGCTGCGCAATTTTTCAAGTGAACACCAGGCTTCTAGTCTAGGTAAGGTTTCGAAGTATGTGGGAATACGCTTAAGATGAGAAGTGCTATACTTTTTGATAATTCTAAACTTTTACCTTGAAAATAATTCTATCTCTTTTTGTTACAGGTATCGTCGTATACATCGTTCACTGAGTTTAAGTTAGTAAGTGAATTCCGAACTGTGCCAGTCCGATACCGTGTTTCTTGTATTTTTCCTTTGACATTTGATCTTCTACAGAGATAAAGCAACTTAAAACGATAAAAATAAGGCAAGTTACTCCAGAAGCCTTTTTTATTCACTTAAAGGCAAACATCTCTTTTGTTGTATAACAATGTACCACTCAATGACATGGCACAAACTATAAAATCCATTCCGTAGTATTTGAATATCAAACATCCATACATCTAAACACACTTTTAGGGGACTCAGGAACACAGATACTTACGTTTAAAATAAAATAAAAAAATCATTTTATTGTAAAAAAAGAATATAACTAACAAGTCGAGGAAATACTCAGTGAAATACTACATGAAAAATCTAACACAAAAGAATTTCTCAGGCTCAGGAATCGAAGCGCCGGTCTCCCGCGTGACAGGCGGGGTTACTAACAACCATACTAACGAATAACTAACTATTACTAGTGAAATAGTGTATATGAATCTACACTATATAAAAATACACTCATACATACACACAGCATACGGCATTTAATTTGCACTTCCCGCAAGCCGCGATAAGGAACTTAGTTTCAATAAATATGCTTCTTAAATAGTTTTCGCTACAGTTAAACTTACGATAAACCATTTTCTTCCATTACGAGTAGAAATTATCTAAAAGTCAACGTTGAAAATTACTCTTCACGAACAACGTCGTCGTCTGGAGACATTCATCCGTACCGTCCCGT
Source organism: Thumatha senex (assembly GCA_948477245.1). Classification (NCBI taxonomy): domain Eukaryota; kingdom Metazoa; phylum Arthropoda; class Insecta; order Lepidoptera; family Erebidae; genus Thumatha; species Thumatha senex. The sequence continues at coordinate 7,771,893 of OX419738.1, read as the reverse complement.
CGCCATGGCAACGCAGTGGAGCCTTTAATATTGTCCAACAAAGACCCGCCTTGCCAGTTATTATATACATCATGCTCCAATTATTGTTGTTTCGCTACAATGAGCCGAAGTACTCGCGGTAAGCAATTTTCGTCTTTCGTTTTTGTAATCTTGTTCAGTGAAATAGATTATTAAGGACGGCCAAAATGCGGAGACGAATCTGATTTTATAGAAGGAATATTTATGTCAACCAAATTATGTCATTCAATTTAAAGGTAAATTGAATTGTAAAGCTTCTTAGATATATATTTTGTGAAAATTTTACAGAATGCAACGTATATTTATACGGTAGCGGAAAATCTTTTATTGAAGAGGAGCTTCCAAAGATCAGCTTTTATGACGAAATGTATGTAACGCCATAACTCATAGATCTCAACCGATTTTCCTAATTTTTGGGTTAATTCGAATCAACAAGACACGTCGGAGATCTTACACGCAAAAAACTACTGAATGTATATTGATGAAAAGTAACAATAATATAAGTTACACGTCAGAAAAACACAAATACTACTTTTTATCCCGGAAACAAGCTCCTGTGGGAAACGGGAACGAGAAAACTAGTCTATGTGTTATTCTGATCTTTCACATCAGAATAACACATAGACTACTTTTTATCCCGGAAACAAGCTCCTGTGGGAAACGGGAACGAGAAAACTAGTCTATGTGTTATTCTGATCTTTCACATCAGAATAACACATAGACTACTTTTTATCCCGGGAACAAGTTTCTGTGGGAAACGGTAAAACTTCACCACGCGTGCGAAGCTGCGGGCATCAACTAGTAAAAATATAAGCAGGATTTTTTAAAATCCATAGGGCGGCCTGTATACTTATATCTTTTGCCATAAACGACCGTGCCTTAAGAATTCAAAACAATGTTGGTTATTAAATTAAGTGCAGATATGGCGTTTTGCATGCAAACTTTGTGCAACAGAATGCTAAAACCTCGAAAACAAAATCGTGTAGACTATTTATGAAGCAGTCGTGTAACTACAAATTTTGCCCGTTTTAAGGAATGTTGACAGAAAATGTATAAAAGCCATTATAAATAAAAGTTTAAATGCTCCATTATTTTCAAAAATGTTATATTTAATGCAAATTTGTGATGGAACATTATTTTTGAGCATTTAATGACTCGATTCAATGGTTATACTCCGTAAATGAATATTAGTCTTTTGTAAGGAAAAACGAGGTTATAGTCTGTCCGTTGTTTTTAGTACAAGGAATATTGAAATTAAGAAAGTTGCGATCACTCGAAAATTTTTGTGGCCTAAGTGTCAGCGTAAAGAGTGTATTCCGTTGGTTTGGACACGTCCAACGAATGAGAGAGGAACGATGAAAGAAGAATATACACTGTGGCCCGTTTAAAACGGTCCGTACGGGCAACTTTGAAACTATAAGACATAGAAAGATCTCTTCTAAGGAACCATGTCACCGATTTTGATTAAAAGAAAAACTGCATTCATAGATTTAAAATAATACTTGTACTCGAGTCGGAAATCGAACTCGGAATCATCGAAGAATAAAACATTCATTGTTTTTTATTGAATATCGATTGTATAGATCTTAAGCAGTAAATATTACTATGAAACATGATATCTAAAATGAATAAAAGGCATCGTTCTTCATATCATTTAATTTAATTTTGTAGGTGTTCTAAATGACCATCCCTCTTTTTCAGTACACCATTCATCTCTTTTAGGTGGGTAAAAGTGTATCTATGATCTCTGTCCTGACTACCCCGTCAGGGATACAGCTTGAAGATAGTTAGTTGCAGCGATGCCTCAAAACAATTTTAAGGTTGAGTGTAGCACCTCTGGTGTTGCATATTTTCTAATTTAGCTCCGGCGGGTCAAATGCTCTTTATCACATTAGTAGTACCGATTAAAAAATATAGCGACTTTTAAATATTGCTTTTGAAAATGTAGTGAAACGGAAAACTTACGATGAAAATCATTGGTTACAGAGATACACAAGTATCATCAATGTAAAGTTAGTAAAAAAATTTGCAATATTAAAAAACCCTGTGAACAAAACCTCAAGGACAATTAATGGGGCAGTGAATAGTACAATAATAAAGAAGCAAGGCATTAGCCTAGTGGATAACGGTCGGAATTGCGTTCTCACGGGCTAAGTTCAACCTCCGCGCATTATACTACCGACGTGAACCCATATACTACGAATTAAGCTTTGCTTAATATTTAGAGAATATTTAAAAATTAAATAGCAATATTACTTTCTAAAAATATTCGAAACGCTTGTGGCTCCGCGGACTCAGTGTTCTGTTAACGTTAAATGACTGCATTAAGTAACTTTCGCTATGACTGGTCACGGATGACCACTGCTGGTCACCACTTTGTGGCATTTAGCCACATCCTGCTTCTGTCTATTTCATCACGGCAATATACTCACCACCTATTACGTTAGACAGGAATTCACACGGTAAAAGTGGGCTTATAACGTTGCCACCCCTTTGGGGGTAAGGCATGATTGATAAACGTAAAAAATATGTTGCGGGTAACAGCACAAGAACTTCACAATAAATTTTGTTCAGTTCATTTCAGTACGCCAACAATGTACCAACTTTAATACAATCGCATTACGTAAACATGTTATGACCAGAAGTTATTATTCTGAAATGCATTTAAAGTTTGCCATTTCGACCACAACAGGCGATAGGACTGTCTGTTTCATGATGGAATATTTTAGTCTATGGTAATGCTACAAGTATAAGCTGTAGTTCTAAGCGTATGACAATAGTTTTCCGTTTTGGTCTAAAATTGTCCGAAACATTGCTATACTTCCCACAATTTGCTCCTCTTACTCCTAATTTGGGGTGCATGCTATTTTATATCAAATATTTGACATTACAGCCTCCTCTTCAACATTATGATGATTAAATTCTTACAGGCGAAGCTTGGGCACAGGTATCCGTATAGGAGTGAATAAATCGGCAGTCGCTTCCAACCTCATGTCCAGTTTTAGTACTGTAAACCTACTGACTTTTTAATCTGACTTCTCAATTCCATAAAAGCACCTGCGTTAGAGGGTTTCATAACTCTTTGCAAAAAAAAACTTATCTTAACTATCTTCACACTGTGTCCCTGACGGGGTAGTTTGAGAGCGATTCATGCATACTTCTTTCGCTTCCTATAGATTCATTAATCGATTCATACATGCACGTCTGGGTATCTGAGTGCTTTACCAGACTATATTAAACTCATCGTTCTAAGATTAATCAATGTTTGCTGTATAAATACCTAAACCAATTAACAACTAACCCAAACAATACCGATTTCAATCAAGAATATAGAATACTAGTTGACTCCCGCGGCTTCACCCGTAACATACTTTGAATCCCCATCGCATCCATTTAATGCCGTCGTTTATTACTTGACAAAAAAATATGAACATTTGCCGGATTTTTCGACATTTATGATTACTGCTCCGCTCTCCGGGGTATTTAGTGAATATATAGTCAATGGCCTTCCTCGATAAATGTTCTACCAAACAAACAAACTCTTCAGTTTTATATATTAGTATAGATTAGACAAAAAATAATATTCTAACAAACGTTTATTTTAAAAAGGCACTAAAGCAGAATAGACTCAAAAACAGTCTTAATACTATCATTACACCCGTTAGCATTCACCTTTACGTTAGGTTAACTACATTATAAAATAGTACCATTTCTTAGCGACACTATCAAGAAATGTCTTGAGTAGCACTTTACACTTTCAACTTAGTAATGGGGTCCTCCTTACCCTTTGACAGGTTAATTATGTGACGTTTTATATAACTGCTCCTAGAGAATAGGGTTTTGAAGGTATTAAAGCTTATAATTGATTATTCTTTATGTTTTGTATTTTGTCTATTCTTACTCGTACTAATATACAGGATCATTTGTAAAACACCAGCAACCTGCTACGGCTAGGTAGCAGTCATTCATTCAATCATGAAAAAAAGGTTTGTCGACAAATCGGGTAAATTTTGATACATAAATTGATGCGACGGCAAATCGAAATATATCACTGGCGAAGCCGGGGGGTCACCTATTCTTATTATAATTATTTTATATTACACTTTACAATAACGGGTATAATTTATAACGGTGTATAACGAGTTTTAAACTTTTTTTTTGCCTTTTTTTTTTAAATTCGCTCACATTTTGACTTGAGTTGCAGAATAAAATGTTTAAAAAAATTTCGTCCGAGCGAAATTCCAACTTGCGTCCGTTCGAAATAATTAAATTAATTCTCAGATGTATGAGCGGCTATCATCATAAATCTAATGTTGATTGGTGCAATTCTATACATTGGTATCGAGTAAGTTGACTAGGTATGTGCCGGTAGATGGCGCCTAGGTCGTCCCAAGATGTATCTTCTTCATCATCTTAGTCTTTAAATTCGAATCCAGGAAGGGCTTAGAAGCAGCTCGAATCAGCTGATTTGAAACCTCGGGTTCACTTTTATTTCACTGCTAGGATCAGTCATCGTATGACTTTAAATTTTCAGCATTGTTGGAAGCAATTGCCGTTTGACCACCCAACCCCGTAGGGGCCCCTGCGTCGTTGCCCCATCCGTTTTTTTTTCTATATTGAATTATGGTACAGTACTATGACTACGGCAACCGCCGGGCTACGTAGGCAACAAATGTCTGGCCATGTTAGCCCCGCCAGATCCCGGTAAGAGGTGAAGTCCCAAGAAGTGTTGGCTTGACGTCGTAAGGGATGACATGCGTGCCAATGGTCTCACTACAGGGGATGCCGACGAGCGTGCGAAGTGGAGGAGAAAAAGTAGGAACGCGGACACCGGGCGTCGCGAGACCCAACTGGAACTTACGCTCGGATGATGATGTAGGTAATTCAAATATGGAGCCACACATTTATTATGCTAAACCAAATTCCCTCTTTCATAAATTTGTCTATAATATGTAGCAGGAACAAACGGATTTGGAGGTCTGGCATATAAATATATCTATACTAGCAAAATATTGGCCTCGTTTTCATGATATCGTCGGCATTTTGCCTGTGTCCGCGTAAACATGTAAGTAACACAATTTATCATGGCAGAAATATCAATAACTTGGGCGTTGTGAAGTCGACGGAAACTAATGGTGTTGTGTATTTAACGGGTGGCAAATGCGACGCTAGGCATAAAGCTAAATATTTGGTGAGATCAGACAAGGTTGTACTTTATCTCCATCAAGATCTTCATAGCCTATATTAACTGCAAGTAGCAGCAGAAATGATGTGAGGGGCACCCGGCCTATAGGGGCCGTCCTACCCACTAAACCCCACATTGTTCCCCCTTCTTTCCAACCGGGTCGCAGTATAGGCCTAAGGGCTATTCACCGTAGCTCGGCTAAGGGACTACCCCAATATGAGACTCTCCTTGGGGGGCAACTGCAAGTGGTGCACCTGCTAACCGATGTACGAGTATCTGGCGCAGCCTGTAAGGTTGAGAAGGTTAGACGGCAGTCGGTCTCGACAATATCCAAAAATTAAAAAGCTAGATATATCATAACTGCTCTTACCAATGAATAAAAGCTTATTTTGAGTTCGGACAGGGTTTAACGGAAGCAGCCTGAAAGATGCGATGCCAAAGACTGCCTGCCTGGGGCACTGACAGTATATGCCACTGCCGTTAGCATGCTAGCGTAGCGTACTATTTATGTGATTCACAAATGTTGGGTGTTTTCTATATGTAAGTGTAAGTATATTTATCAGTTTCCTACTTTCTTAAAGCATATAACACAGTTTCGAAATGATTTGAAAGGACGGGTGTCAACAAAAAAAGAATTTGCTCTAGTCACTTTAACGTTAGAGTTGCTGTCACAATTTTATTTTAGCTAAAATTCGGCTCAAAATATAAATGTACGACAATTCTATTTTTTTATACCACTGAGGTTGCAGCTAGTAAGCCGTAGCCTATGGACGTCTAGAACACCAGAGGTGGAGCGCTCGCGCTGCCGACCCGGTAAAAATCTTCTAAGACCTAATTTACAACACTAATACAGAAAAAATACTTGTAAGTCCATAAAAGTAAATGCATAAATCAAACATTAAAATTATTATTTTTAAGCCTAAAGCACATCTGAATGTGAATGTCCATAATCATTGCCAAAACCGCTTTAGCGTTATCTCCACCGATATGAATGTGAAGTTTTGGTTTGACACTTCCATAGCCCAAGTGATTTATAGGAGTTAACCTGCTTGAACCAAAACTGAGATTTATGTCACGTTTTAGTAGGGAAGTTTATAGTATAAGCAACTTATCTTTACAAATTTACATTTCGACTGCCTCTGTGGCGCGGTGGGAATGTATCCGACTGCTACGCAAGAGGCTGTGGGTTCGATTCCCACCCAGGATAAAACTTTGTATGATGTGCACGATTGTTTATTCTGTGCCTGGGTGTTATTTATCTATAATATGTATGTATTTAGAAATATTTAAGTATGATTATCAGTTATCTGGTTACCATAGTACAAGCTCTGCTTAGTTTGGAATCAGATGGCGTTGTGTGAGTTGTCCCAACGAGTTTTTTTTTTAAATTTTATATTTCAGGCAGGTGATGCTATTTGCATACAAACTTAATTGAATTTGTAAAAAGCGCTCGTAGCTCGTTGCGCACTGATCAAGAGATCTCAATGTTCTACGAATATAAGAATGCGTTTGCTATAGTGAAATAGGTAACAGTTTGTGAAAGTTTCATTATAAATGATACTAGCTGATACCCGCCGCTTTGCCCGCGTGTTGAAGTTTTCCTGTACTCATTTTCCCAATGTAGTATGTTATCGTTCAAAGATAGACATAATGCCATCGCGGAATTTTCTGTAGACCTATATAAGCGAATCATGCCCAAAATCTTGCTAGTTCTATCTGTGCGCATTTCAACAATAAATATGTATCATTATTTTTTATGTGTTTACCTTGGTTGTTTTATTTAGTATAACTTAGACTTTAAAATACTACATTAATATTATATAGAAAATAAAAAAAGCATTATTTTTTGTTACCAAATATAAGGAAATTATAAATGGAATTGACAAATCAGACATTGCTGTAGTATATAATATCATATATACTTTGTTTATATATGTACTCTGAGTCACCTAGAAACTTAATATCTCTCTTCATAGTTACAGTTCAGGAGAAAAAACAATGACTTGAAAATTATTATGTCCTTACAGATTGCAACTAACTTGCCCATTGGGCAAATCCAACAAGTATAACAGGTTCTGTCAGATGCTCTTAACTGAAACAAAAAAGGCAATAGTATATATAATAGTTATATGTAACAAACCTGTTAGTAAATGGTGATGTAAGAGGCTCCAAAATAATCTATGGCAACAAGCCATATATCACCTGCAGATAATGCAGCTACTGGCTAGCCCACTGAACTGATTAAAAACAATTGTTCTAACATTTGAAATCTATGTTGTGTAAAAGTAATACAGCAGCAATTATAAATATCAAAAAGGGGCAGAGTTTAATACAATAATATACTGAATAACATAAAGCGAATTGAAGCGCTCGTGGCCTAGCGGTCTCAGTGTTCTGTAAACGATCACTGAGTTACGCAACTTTCACTATGGCTGGTCCTCGGATGGGTGACCACTTTGTGGCATTTACATTTGCGAGCGTTTCCGTGCTTCGGAAGGCACGTTAAGCCGTTGGTCCCGGTTGCCAGTAAAATGGCAGTCGTTAAGTCTGGTTGAAGGCCTTATGGGCGGCTTGAAAACTTCAACAGCAGGTAGCCACAACTTGCGTCTGTCTATTTCAACACGGCAATGGGCTCACCACCTATTACGTGGGACAGGAATCCACACGGTGGAAAGTGGGCATATGATATGCCTCTGCCACCCCTTCGGGGATAAGGCGTGATGGATATTCAATAACATTATTTTCATAAATTATTATAAATGGGAAGTCAGGAGTGAGGCACAGCTAGTCTATGTATATGTATGTTGGTCACTTTAATAATACATACCTAATAAAGTAAATCCTTCAAAATCAATAAAAATCAAAAGGAAAAAAGTACCTTAAGTGAGATAATACTTTTCATTGTTTATCTACACTTAATTTAAATATATAACTTATATACATGTGCATGTGGGTCTAAAAGTACCAAAAGTAAGTTAGCAACCACTTACAACAACCTACTTGAAATTAAAGAAAACTTACTACTCAGAGTACAATCCACTGAAGAATTACATGCGGCACTTCCATCAGGTCAAGAGTTATGACGAGTTCTGTGTGTAATATCATTACCACAACAGATTCAACAAATAAAAAAATGCCATTGTCTTTATAACAGGACCCAAAAAGCCATGGTGGTTGTGAGAAGTTGAATTAGTTATTATAATATTAAACACTCGATAAATACAAACGCGAACTAGGTATATAATTATATAGTTGAAAATATAATTTTAATAAGACACTTTGTGTTGTTTATTTGTTTACAATACATTCGTACTTCGACTTCGATGACAGGTTTGATCAGTGTTGCTAGAAGATAAAAACTAGAATACCCAATACGGTTTATCTTTTATAAAAATATGCATTTATTTAAACATATTTAGTATTTTAAAAATACAGTGGTATTCTAAAAAAACAATAAAATAATTACACAAAATATTTAGCACAGTTTCAGTTATTAAATGAAATAGTAGTGACTAATAAAAGGAGTTTCGACTTTTAATTCTCCCTACTCTTGTCATTACTTTTATTTTATGCAACACAAGGGTGACAATCAAAATAATATCCGTTTGTAAGCCAAGACAAATATTTTTTTAATTCGTTTTGAATATTAGATAAGTGGCTACAACCAAATTGTCATTAAATGTATAATAAATAAAAATTATTACAAGTTTTATAACTTTCCAAAACTGCTGTCCGCGCTCAGGCCAGATTCGGTCACTGTCCTTTAAATAATTATAATAAAAAATTGTGGGACATTTTTTTTTGTTATACAACATCGTCTATCAAGTAAGCTAAATATAAGCTTGTGTTATGGGATCTAGACGACTGATAAACATACTTATGTATTTCTCAATACATACATATTATACATAGGAAACACCTAAACTTCGAAACAAACATTTGTGGATCACACAAATATTGGTTCTGACCCGGGAATCGAACCCGGGACTTTTGTATTGATTCCATTCATCTACTTAGTCTGTGGTATTAGCCTTATTTTTAATCATGACAGAAAATAAGGCTAATACCACAGTCTATGCTTGCGAGTACATTGTTGGTTTTGTTAAATGATAGAAAAATGGTTTACTGCTGCAGTAATTGTGTGTAAATTAAAAACATCAATTAAAGAATAAATAAACATTATAAATATCCATCACGCCTTATCCCCGAAGGGGTGGCAGAGGCATATTATATGCCCACTTTTCACCGTGTGGATTCCTGTCCCACGTAATAGGTGGTGAGCCCATTGTTTTACATTATAATTATCAGAAGTTATTTTAACAAGTCTATACTTACTAATAAACATCGCGCGCTATCAAGCAAGAATCCCAATGCTAGTATGTTATCGTTCAAAGATAGACATAATGCCATCGCGGAATTTCCTGTAGACCTATATATATATTAAAAAAAAAAAGGAAAGCAAGATATAGGAACCCATTGTCCAGATCAGTTCACTCACGTACAAACAAACTCATAAGTAATCTCAAAGCTTAGTGGCTCCCCTCTCTAATGCATCTTGAGAAATACCTACTTAATCACACCAGAGATTTACCTCATGCCGGGATCTAAGTACAGGGTGCTCTTTTTGAGTCCAACAATATATTTTAAAACGATAATAGAGAGAGGCTCCTTTATTATATATTTCATCATCATCCGAACGTCTGTCCCAGGGGCGTCTCGTGACGCCCGGGGTCCGCTTTCCTACATTTTCTCCACCACTTCGCACGGTCGTCGGCATCCCCTGTAGTGAGACTATTAGCACGCATGTCATCCCTTATAACGTCAAGCCAACACTTCTTGGGTCTTTCCCTCTTACCAAGACCCGGCGGAGCCGACATGGCCACACATTTGTTTCCCACGTTCCTTCTATCTATATATATAAAAATGAAACCCGTTTTCCGTTGTCACGACATAGAATGAAAACGGCTTTACCGATTTGAAAAATTCTTTTTGTATTGGATAGCCCATTTATTGAGGAAGGTTCTTAGCTGTATATCATCACGCTACTACACAGGAGAGCGGAGCAGTTATCATAAATATCAACAAATCGGGGAAACTCTCATACATTTTTAGAAAAGTAATAAGCGACGGGATTAAATGGGTGCCACGGGGTTGGAAGTATGTCCCGGACGAAGCCGGGAGGTCAGCTAGTTATATATATGTACGATGGATTTCAGCCATGTTACGTCCGATACAATTTTATTCAAAAATTGTCAAGGTCTTTTTTTTTTTATCTGAGTGTTACACCGTTATTCCCCTGCTTTATACCACTGGTGGTAGGACGGGTGAAAGTGTTTTGTTCTATGGTTACCCTTAGTGGTACAACTTCCTCACGTCCTCCTTCTGAGATCTTCTCTTCAGAAGTATATGCTCATAGTAACATGATACGAAAAAAATAATGTAACATAAGACATAATTTTAATGACTTTGAATACTTTTTCATTGTGTTAGTTTTGCGTTCACATAATATGTTCTATTAAAGTGAAATCTTTACTTATATTTGTAAAAATAAGCAAGAACCTTTTACAATTATTAAAAAGTAGCTAATGCCCGCGGCTTTGCCCGCGTAGTGAGTTTCATTCACGTACTCGTTTTTAACTGGAACTTGTTCCCGGGATTAACACTAAACTATCTAACTAACTATCTTTACGCTGTAACCCCGGACGGGTAGTCAGAGAGAACAGATCGCCAGGCTTCACGATCCTTGCATACTACTTTCGCTTCTTGCAGATTCATCAATCGCTTCAAACACGCACATCTGGGTATCCGAGTACTTTTGTCTTTTCCGTTTTTGAGCTATCTGCTCACGCGCCTACTCTGACTACTTTTACCCTCTACTTTCCTACAATATATATTCTTCGTCAATCGTTCCTCACTCATTCTTTGGAAGAGTCCAAACCAACGGAGCACGCCCATTTCCAGCTTAACGCCGACACTTTTATTCGAATCTGCCATATTGCGTAAAACTTCGTTACGTATTCGGTCGGCCAAAGTTACGCCGCACAATTTTCGAAGTTCTCCACAGCATCCAATTTACTTTCATGCATCCGCTAAAATACCCTGGTTTCACTGCCGTAAAGCAACGTTGCCACTAGCACTGCGTTATGAATAGCGAGTCGTGCTTCATTTACGATGCTTTGTCGCTTGACCAATTGGGACAAAGCACAGTTAACTTTGTTTCCGGCAGGTACTCGCCGTTCTACATCTGAATCACCTCTTCCGTCCGCGCTAAACATACTCCCTAAATACACAATTTCATTCACTAGCTCTAGACGTTCCTGGTTTACCCAAATCTTGCATTTGGTTCTTATATTATCTCTTTTAAATACTAGAATAATATATATATATATATATATATATATATTGTGGGACACTTGTCACAGCGTCATCTAGCCCAAAGTAAGCTAATATTAGCTTGTGTTATGGGATCTAGATAACTGATAAACATACTTATATATTTCTAAATACATACACATTATAGATAAATAACACCCAGACACAGAATAAACCATCGTGCTCATCACACAAAGTTTTATCCTGGGTGGGAATCGAACCCACGACCTCTTGCGTAGCAGTCGGATGCACTCCCACCGCGCCACAGAGGCAGTCATCAAGAACCTTTTATTTAATTTTATTAACAGGATGGATTAACAGTAGCCCGTATTATAAAATAGAAATTTTAGTCATATTTATTTTCAAATATTAGCACATATTAATCCAGGAGTAACTCAGGCTACATTATAACAAGCAGTACGCCGGGTAAAACCGTGGAGCCTCCTCTAGTAATATAAAAAATCATACAAAAATTTATAAATAGTACGATAGATGTTTAACTTCATTATTAATTCCCTACACAATGTTCCACAGACTTGAAACAATTTTGATTATAACGCAAATGAATTCAGACAGGCTCTCATTTAAAATTCAATCAACATGTTGTAGCACTTCTTTTAAAACTAAATGAGCTTTCAAACTCATTTAGTACCTCATATGAAATTCATTAGTTTAATGCTAAAGTAACTGAAATGTACCTATTACCTCGCCATGAAATGAATTTAAAATGTTGTTTCAAACCGTTTTTGTCGTTAAGAAATTCATAATTAATGTTTGGACAATCTGTTTTTTTTACCCAACGCCATCTATACCAAATGAAGTAAGTAATTAAATTTTCTGTTATCGATATACATACTATATATCTCAATAGTACATAATACATAGAAAGAATACATACTCCGAAACAAGCATTTCCGGATCACACAAATATTTATTTCGACTTAGGATTCGAATCCATGACATGCTTGGCTTGTATGAAATATATAGAACTAGGTGACCCACCACGGCTTCGCCCGTGACATACTTTGAACTCCCGGCGTACCTATTTAATCCTGTCGCTTATAAATTCTACAGTAATTCACAAAAACTGGCGCGATTTGTCGACATTTATGGTTACTGCTCCGCTCCTCAGGGTAGTAGCGTGATGATATATAGCTTATACACAAAAATAATTTTTCAATTCCGTCCAGTAGTTCCTGACATTGGCGCGTTCAAACAAACAAACTCTTTAGCTTTATAATATTAGTATAGATATTGATAGATAAACCGTCTTCAGTAGACCGCGAGTGACATTAATTTCTTATTATGTGAGCAAAACCGATCACGTTTTAAAGTATTTAAATATGAAATTATAGTACAAGTGTTTACATTCAAGGCGTGTTAGCAAATTCTACCATTTGCCATTACTGAACAGTATACACAGTCTACTTAAAACTTATCAATCTCCCTTCTTAGTGATAAATTCATAGTTGTTATTTTTCAGAACTTTGGCTTCAAATCTTAAGACAGTTCCCTAAGAGATTAATCAAAGAAAAAATAAAACCACCGCATATTTGAGCATTGACTCCCAGTTAATAAAGCTCACATAACACATTACACCTTTCAAGAACCGAACTTCTCACGAACGGTAGGCCGTAAATCCAGTCTACAGGGGTTATATCATTAAGAACTTTTGTTTGTTTACCACCGTTACCTTCTTGTTATAACTTGCAACTATTTATTTCTTTTTCGTTACTTGTTGCCCAGTTATTTTGTTTTGCTAGTTTCTGATTAGCAATCTTGCATGTGTGTGTTTTAGGGATGCGCGTTTTGACGACTTGTATCACAATTTTACGACTTCGTGCGTTCAGACGTGTTATAAGAGTAGCACGTTTTAGCAATTGCCGTTTTTAGATTAAAACTTAACCCTATTACTAAAACTCCGCTATCGGTCCGTCAGTCTGTCACCAGGCTATATATTATGAACCATAATAGTTGACAGTGACGCGGGCGAAACCTCTGGGCTTCCGCTAGTGGTAAATATACCGATTATCATTATTGTATAGGAGATAGAAAATACGAAACGAAACCCTGTGCCACCCCGTCTGGCCAGTGTGATACAATAAAGCCAATTATCATCTCAAAATGATGGCACAAATATGTGTTATGATTTAAAATTGTTAGACTAGCAGTGGATTGCGATAGGTTATATGATTATTTAAGTTATTGAAACTGAATTGCAACAAGTATAAAAGTTTCTACGCTCCTGCTTTCATTATACACTTTACTTACACATACACCGTTCAGAACTGACCGTTGGCAACTCAAATAGCTTAAATAACTCGCTTATTCGACCTTAAAATCTGGTCATTTTACATACTAGAAGTGAACTCCAACTCTGTTTAAAGAGAAATAAGGTTGAAAATAAAGTGTGTGTATCTACGTTTATGAAGCTTTAGTCGAAACATTTCAGTAATGTATTGTTCAATATGAGTTCGTCTGTTGGTTATGTGAACTTTTGTTGCGCTGCAATGCTCTTGTATTTTTTGAGTTGAGCTTTTTCCTGTTTTCAATCTATTGTAATTGACACGGTGCGTGCGTATTTTTGTTTTTCTGATATTTGAATAAGATGTGAATGATTTAAAACCGACTGTCTCTGTGGCGCAGCGGGAGTGTATCCGACTGTTACACAAGAGGTCGTGAGTTCGATTCCCACCCAGGATAAAACTTTGTGTGATGAGCACGATGGTTTATTCTGTGTCTGGATGTTATTTATCTATAATATGTATGTATTTAGAAATATATAAGTATATTTATCAGTTATCTGGTTACCCTAGTACCAGCTCTGCTTAGTTTGGAATCAGATAGCGTTGTGTGAGTTGTCCAAACGGTATTTATTTATTTAAGTATTATTATTATACAAACTATTGTTATTTACAGGGTAATTCTTCTGTATCTTAGCATCTTCCCGGTTACTTTTAATACTTAGATTTGGAGCCAGGTGTTTTGCCATTGGCTGATAACTACAGCTAGATTTTACTTATTATTCTCTCTGTTGGAAGCGACTGCCATCCGACTTACCAACTTCTGCATCATTGCCTCACCCGTAAGTCAATAGGTGTACCCACCTGCATGTGAGGTTGCTTAGAACCTTGCGACCCTTTTTCAATAGAATGTACACCTAGTTGCCTTCCAGGTATCCCGCTCTGCAAAGTAGGAAAGTGATCTTCTGATTAATTTCGTTGCGGGTTCCAAGACATTCTAACTTCTCCTGGGACTTCATTGAGATCAGATCGAGCTCGGTCTAACTTTTTCTGGTTTTGGTTTATAGAAGGCTCAGTAATGTTCTTAGTCCCAATTATGAAACAGAGTTCTTAAATCAATTTAAATCTTTATTGTTTTTGCCTGTTAGTGACAATTTTGCCAATAAGTAAAGGAATTATTCACAAAGTATTATAACAAAATCGTCAGCTGTTTTGGACGTAAAGAATTCACGAAAATGGCAATTCAAGTTTTCTAATTTCGTTTCCAAACGACAATGTCTCAAATTTAATTATAATGGGGTGAAGGCAGTTTTCGAAAATGGTAAAGACAGGCCGATGTGACCAGCCTTAGAAAATTAACAAGGATTATTCGTTTAATTTGTTGGCAAACAATGTGAATTTAATTTACAAAGTAAATTTTGAATGTTTTCGTAAAAACAAAACGTTTCTTTTTATGACAAATTAATAATACAAAGAAACGGTATGATGTAGATTGGGGATCGTGTGAGACATCGACTTCTGAAGCAATAGTTCTGTGTACTTGTACCTACCTTGCCTTACGAATACGGATTTATTACTTTTTTTACCCATGGGGATAAAGTATAAAAGCGGCCAAGTGCGAGTCGGACGCGCCCATCAAGGGTTCCGTGGCAGCAAGTAATTTAATGAAAGGTAATATTTTTTTTTTTTCATTAAATCTGCAATCAGCCCCAGAGCTATAATCAGATCTTTTGAAGTACTAGCACTGTTGAGATTGCACATCCATTGATATTTAATATCTTATTTTCGAAATCATCTTTGTGGTTAGATTGACGCCAGTCGCATTCTTTTCAACCGAAATATGCTGTCATTGGTATTTATTAGTTTTGCAGCTAGATGATTTCTATGTACTGTGAGTCTTTGTTTATAGGTAGAAGACGAACTTTCTATTTCTTCCTTAACTGTCGGGATTTCCAGGTACTCGTGGACCTCAGTGTTTCGTGTGAACCATGGTGCGTTGCAGAGAATTTTCAGAACTTTATTCTGGAAGCGCTGGAGGATTTCTGAATTTGAGTGGCTCGCTGATGCCCACAGTTGTATACCGTATGTCCAGACTTGGACAGGTTTAATGATACATTTATTTATCAGGAGTTTGTTTTCCAGATATACTGTCGAGTGTCTGCCCAGTAGCCAGTACATGTCTAGAAAACTTTTTATTTGCCTGTTCTTTTTTTGCTTTTATGTGATCTCGCCATGTGAGTCGTCTATCAAGGTGCACGCCCAAATATTTAACGGTCGTTTGGTGTGGTAGGATAGTTCCGTCAAGAGTGACTGGTGGGCAGTCGCCTCTTTATAGTGCGAAAGTAATGTGTACTGATTTCGCTGGGCTTGCTCGGACTCTCCACCTCTTGAGCCATAGTCCAATTTTATCCAGGCATTCTTGCAGTTTTGTAGAAGCTGTGTGTGGATCTTTGTTACAAGAGAGAACTGCGGTGTCATCTGCGTTGGTTGCAGTAACTATTTCTTCTGAGACAGGTAGGTCAGCAGTGTAGATTGTATATAAAATTGGACCCAGTACGGAGCCCTGCGGTACACCAGCTTCTATTTGATTGATCGATGATAGACAATCTTCGCATTTAACCTGAAATATTCGGTCTTGCAGGTAGGACTTCAATAGCATAAACGCTGTATTTGGGAGGTGTAGCTTTAGCTCATATAAGAGACCCTTGTGCCATACACGGTCAAAGGCCTGTTTTATGTCGAGAAAAACGGCTGAGCAGTATTCTTTCCTCTCCAGTGCTTGCCGAATTGTATGAGCCACCCTATGTATTTGCTCTGTAGTTCCATGATGTGCACGAAAACCGAACTGGTGATCTGGTATGAATTTTTGTTCTTCGAGTATTGGGAGTAAGCGTCTCAGAAGTAGCTTCTCGAAGAGCTTTGATAGTAAGGGGAGAAGACTTATGGGCCTGTATGATGTTACTTCTGTGGCGGGCTTTCCTGGTTTAGCTACCATGTTTATAATAGACACTTTCCACAACTTTGGACAGTATTGTATTCTCAATATTGCATTGAAGAGGATTGTGAGCAGAACAATGCCCTTTTTTGGCAATTGTTTTAGGACTTCTGCCGTTATTAAATCAAACCCTGGTGCCTTTTTTTGCTTTAGACTTATTATTGTTTTTCTTACTTCTGCCGGTGAAACTGATTTCAGTGGTAAAGACATCTGTTGGTCACTGTTGAGGAATTCATCAATTTCTTCTTCGGTCTGGGCGATGTCGGGTTCGTTAGGTTTAAACACGTCTTTTAGATAGTTAGCAAATAGCTCAGCTTTATCTTGAGGTTTTCGTGACCAGTTACCATCATCTTGTCTTAGTGGTGGTATGTGTTCTTTTGGTCTTTTTAATGAATTAATCATTTTCCAGAGTGAATAGTCCTCAGCTTTGTTTGGTGACAGGGTTTTTAGTTTATCTTGCAGGGTACTATTCTCATTTTCTTTAAGCATTTCTTTGAATTTTGTTGAGTGCTGTTTTGTCTTCTCTATTTCTGCTGGTGTGCCACTGCCTTCTTAGTTTTCTCTTTTCAGTTTAAGTCGAAGTTATGACGCTACCCAGGAAATCCAAGAGTTGATCTCTTGGATTTCCTGGGTAGCGTCATAACTTTGAGGTTTAGATTTTATAAACGGAGTTGTTAGCCAGGCTGCTTTTTGAATTAGGTTGGTCGTTTACCATGCAGAGTTTTCTATGTCTTCTTCAGTTTTTAGTGGTATACACAGGTTAGCATTTTCTTCGATGTATTCTCTAAAAGCCTCCCAGTCAGTTTTGTGATTGTACAAGGTCTCACGTGGTTCTTTCAGTATGACTGTAGAACTCAGTGTGCAGATGATAGGTGTGTGGTCTGAGGAACCGTCTAGACCCGATTCTACTTTTGTATAGAGTCCTGATATTCCTTTTGTGATAAAGAAATCTATAAGATCCGGAGTTTTTCTAGGATCTGATGGCCAGTGAGTAGGTTTCCCTGTTGATATTACATTGAGGGCATTGCTATAAATTGCCTTTTTAAGCTCTCGGCCTCTTGTCGTCGTGGGTCGCGAGCCTCAAAATGTATTTTTGGAGTTCCAGTCTCCACCTGCAACATATCTATTACCCAGTGTTTGTAAGAAGTCTCCAAACATTCTCTCATCTATGCGGTGTCTCGGAGGACAGTACACTGCTGCCACATTTAGTGGACCCTGCCAATCATTTATTGAGATTCCAGCGGCTTGTATGTGTGCGTGTCTAAAGCTTGGTAAAACGTGGTGTTTTATGTTTTCCTTAACTATCACAGCCGCCCCAGCATGTGATGTTCCATCTGGATGGTTCGCGTAGTATATGTTGTATTCTTTCATTTTAACAACTCTTTGATCCGTCATGTGCGTTTCTGTGATTAGAAGGATATCTATTTTGTTATAGTTTATGAAAAGCTCAGCCTCTTGCGTATTCGGAGATAAGCCATTTATATTCCATGAAGCAATGCGTAGGAATTTCATTTTTTCTGTCGGGCTATGAGGGTTGTTAAAAGGCCCATTAGGGTCCCTATTTGTTGGATGAGAATGTCTATCTTCTCTGATTGTTTAATAATAATTTGCTCGAGGGAGCTTGTTGACTGAGATTGTGTTTCCTCTGTTTTTCTATTCCAGTAGTTGGTATTTGTGGTGTTGGACATATTTTCATGTATGTTCGCTGTGTTTCTTTCTTGATTAGAATGTTGTCTAGTGTATCTGCTAGGGTTTAGTGGAGGAAAATAACCTTTTTGAGGTGGTGGTATAAATGGAACTTTCCTTTTTCTAGCTTGTTTCATTTTTCTTGCTCTGATCTCTATATAAATTTGGCAGCCCTTGTAATTGGCTGGATGGTCACCATGACATAGAGTACAAGTTGCTGGTGTGTTCCGATCCTTTTTTGGGCAGTCAGTGGTTTTGTGTCCTTTTGCACACTTGACACATCTGTATGGGCGCATGCAGTTATTTTTGGTGTGCCCATATTGTTGACACCTAGTACACTGAGGAATATCATTTGATTTCTTTGGATCTTCGATCTTAACTCTCGTGTGGTATATATATTCTATATTTTTTATTTGTAAATGTGGAACCTAGCCCCAATAACCCAGGTTCCACATTTACAAAGAACATGTTCAGGGGCATTTTCTTTTTCTTAGATCTTGCACAAACAATTTCGCCTCGTACCCTGTTTCCCGTTTTTTCTATTTCTTCCATTATAGCCGCTTTGGGGGTAGTGTGATGTAAGTTTTTGATTACAACTCTGTAGCATTTATTTTGCTTTTGAGTGAATGTATGACCAATGAGGCCTTTGGCACGGATTAGATCAATGAGACTTTTATATGTCTCAGCTGACTGTGTCATCACTCTTAGCTGGTCTCTATTAATAACTTTATATGAGTAGCTGCCAGTAGGTACAGACTTATCTAATAGTTCTGTTAATTGGGAGAGATCTTCTATGCCGAGACTTACATATGAAGACCACGTGAGCAGATTGCTCAAAAACGGAAAGGTCAAAAGTACTCGGATACCCAGACGTGCGTGTATGAAGCGATTGATGAATCTCGACGAAGCGAAAGAAGTATGCATGGATCGCGAAGCCTGGCGATCTGTCCTCTCTGACTACCCCGTCAGGGATACAGCGTGAAGATAGTTAGTTTTTTTTTTTATCTTCTATGCCATATAATATTATGGGCGGTGGTTTGCTGACCCTTTTCACTTGAGTAGAGGCAGCTTCAGTTGACTTATAATCAAGTAAATCTACAGGTAATTCACTGTATCTGTTAGAGGTTTTTATTTCCGTTTGTACTCTTTCAGTACTTGGCGGACTGTTTGATAGTTTTTTCCTTTTGGGGTAACGATCAGTAGGTACTCTTTGCCAGGAGGGAGGGCAGATGTTGTCTTCATCGTCTGCAATAGTTATTGTTGGAGACATGGGATGAGAAGTGCTTGAGTCCATGGTTTTGATATTTCCCAATGAATTCGACCTTGGTCTTGCGATGAATAGGCTTGGATGAAATGCCTGCTGTACAAGTTTTTTATTAGTGCTTCCAGTAGCATTCACCGTTGCGGAGGCCTGGTCGTCCACCGCCGCGCAGTCTTCGGTAACATATTTCACACTCGCAGGCCCGGGTACCCGCGAGCGCCGGGCGTTAGCCGGATCGCATGACAAATCAACATTCGTATAGCTCATATTTTCATTATTCAAAAGAAGGTGGGACATACTTATGTTGCTTTCCCGAGGCAGCATGGCCACACTTTTAGGAGGGATTTAGTCCTCCTTTGTCTGTGGTACACCAGTGGACAGGTTATTTGACCGCCGCCTGTTGCTCGGCGTTGTTGCTCATTTAGCACCACCCGGGGGGCAGGTGTAGGGTGGGCCTAGGAGAAGGTGGTAAATCCTACGGACGGGAGCAACCCTACCCCCCATTGAAAGGTAAATTGCATTTCAGTTCTAAGTATGGAGTACCCCTGTGTGAAAATCTTAACGTGGTTCACAAAATACATCTACTTACCAAGTTTCAACAGTATAGTTCTTAGTTTCGGAGAAAAGTGGCTGTGACATACGGACGGACAGATAGACATGACGAATCCATAAGGGTTCCGTTTTTTTGCCATTTGGCTATGGAACCTTAAAAATGAGGGTAAACTAGTAAATGTAAGTGCAAATTAAAAAAAAACACGCTTCCTTTACGGGGTTGGAAGTTCAGACAGTAGTCGTTCCCTACTTGTGCCGAAAATAAAAAGACAAGACTTCAAATCTAGCTAGGGTATGCAAGCAACTGGAAATACGCTAAGATGAAGCAGGAGAAAAGACATTTTGTTCAAAAAAATAAAAAGAAATATGAAACGGAATAAGTCCCGTAATTTATAGTTCTTGAATATCATAATCATCTCAGCAGATATTCATGACAACCATTATTAGCTATACTTTATTACTTACTTCGCCCATGACATACTTTGAATTCCCGTCGCACCTATTTAATCCCGTCGCTTTAAATTCTACAAATATGCATAAAAAATTCCCCGATTTGTCGACATTTATGATTACTGCTCCGCTCTGCAGGGTAGTAGCGTGATGATTTACAGCCTATAGCCTTCCTCAATAAATGGACTATCCAACACAAAAGAATTTTTCAAATCCGACTAGCAGTTCCTAATATTAGCGCGTTCAACCAAACAATCAAATAA
This sequence comes from Thumatha senex, assembly GCA_948477245.1. Lineage (NCBI taxonomy): Eukaryota > Metazoa > Arthropoda > Insecta > Lepidoptera > Erebidae > Thumatha > Thumatha senex. The sequence goes on along the minus strand of OX419738.1, from coordinate 7,750,868 downwards.
ACAAACAAACTCTTCAGTTTTATATATTAGTATGGATTCAATGACATTAAACCCACGTTGACCTAGATCTGGAGATGACCTACGCAATTTCCTTTGACGCTTATTTGTAATGTTACATTACACAAAAACCATTTCCACCCTGATTTTTCCACAAAAAACCCGAATTTAGAAATCAACATGCGTGACTGCATCGCGCCAACGTTTTTTCTTTCACTCGAGTAATGCGAAAAATATGTCGAAGGTAGGGCTGGCATTCATCATAAATCACAGCTAGCATTGTGCCTTGCAGAATGCGTTCGCTGGCCCACACTTAATCCGGCCCTGTAAGCTTCATACATATATATAGCACGTGTGGCTGAAATCGGATGAATTTTTCTCCAGGAATTGTATGATTTTTCATTTCATCTGTTGGTAAAAATTTGAAAACTCTAGAGAGATAATTTGTACACAACCGAATAGTAATACAATTGAGTTAGGAATTCGTAAAACCAATAGTAGTAACCTATAGGTAAGTTTATGCAAAAAAATCCAATAAACTGTAATCTTTTCAAGATTAGAGATTATTGGATTCTTGGTAGAAGGAATTCTCAGAGATGAAAGAAATGACTTTATGATATAGAATTCATTTTGTGTGTCATCGTAATTTTTAAAGGTATATTTCTTTTAGCGCGTTATGAAAAAAATGAAGTATTTTTTTACGATGCGCGTGCTGACCATCTCGAAAAACCGACACCATGAAATAACCTGAAAAGTGTTTCCATGACAACGTATAAACACCCTGAAGTTAGCTGATACCTATTTCCATGACAACTTATGGCTACATTCAAAGTAGTTTTATATTCTTTTGATGTTTATTTTTCTTATTAATTTATCATTCCTGTTACAAACAAAGAGTTGTGTTATATGATGAAATCTTATGATTATTCTTCACTTTTTAAAACTTTTTAAAATTGATTCCCGAGGCTTCGCATGTGGCATACTTGGCACCTACGTGGTACATTTCATGCTGTCATTTATTAATTTTTTAATTTATTTATTTTATTGGTTAATTTATTTGGTCCATCACAGCTTACAATATATACTCGTAGTTACATAAGTTCACAAAACCTAATGAAATACACTTTAACTTTTTATAATGTTATAAAGAGTATGCATATTGTCAATAATAATAATAATACAAACTCAGTGCAGTGGTAGATACAAAATGATTAGTGTATTTAAACTTTCGCGATTGTCACTCATATTTATGATATTTCGGGTCTTATTAGCATCGTATATTATTAGGTACAGAGCCTACCTTATATTTCCCGACGTTTTGACCGGATTACACCAGCCGTGGTCACGTAATAATATACTTCGCGAATAAGATCCGAAATATCATCATCATCATCCGAGCGTCTGTCCCAGTTGCGTCTCGCGACGCCCGGGGTCCGCTTTCCTACATTTTCTCCTCCATTTCACACGGTCGTCGGCATCCCCTGTAGTGAGACCATTGGCAGGCATGTCATCCCTTACGACGTCAAACCAGCACTTCTTGGGTCTTCCCCTCTTACCGGGACCCGGCGGGGCTGACATGGCCAGACATTTGTTTCCCACGTAGCCCGGCGGTTGCCGCAAGACGTGATTATACCAACGAAGGCGACACTCTTGCCACTGGTCTGCAATGTCACGGACGTGAAGGTCGCCGCGGATGCGAGAGTTCCTCACGCTGTCCATCCGCGTGACTCCACACATCCACCGCAGCATCTTCATTTCATGTCTCTCTTTTCGATGAGGTTCTGTGCGACTGTTGCTTAAAATACGAACTATAATAACACTTAAGATCGATTTGATTAATCGATTTACATCCCTGTCGCTCTACCCCGCCATCCAAAAGAAATTGCACACACAATTTACTTACAATTCACACGAACATTCAAAAATTCCGCTTACATCTTATGTTAACACCATCATAAAATAAACTCTCGTTTACATTACAAAAAATAACGTTATACACGCAACATATCTCGTGTAACATTCATTCGAGACCCCACCAAAGCACCTTTAACCAGTTGTCTTTGACCTCCCTCTCCCCTCTCTACAAAGAGTTTTTGAACTGGAAGAAATCGTTGTGAAGTTATCGGAGTATCTTTCTAAACTGGTTGTGTTGTCTCCAAAGCAGTATCGTATGTAACCATCAGACGCCCTCGTGTACTTAGAATAAATATTCAATACTGTGGTGTGCGAGTCGTTAGTTCTATTCAAAGGTTTTGGTGGAACGTGTCTGTTGTTCCTGTCAACGTGTTACTGAAACATGGCAAGAGAGCTTGAAAGTATTTATTTTATATTGAGGGTAATTTTTTACACAGGGTCTTTTATTCCAAAGTAAACTAATATAACCTTGTGGTATGGTATCTAGACTACTGATAAACATATTATATAAAGCAAGCAAGAAGTGAAACGTGGGCGTTAAATATGCCTATGCCTACCCCTTCGGGGATAAAGGCGTGACAATATGTATGTATGTATGTATGTAAGCAAGAAGCGCTCGTGGCCTTAATGACTCAGTGTTCTGTAAACGATCACTGCGTTAAGCATTTTCGCTAAAGGTGGACCTTGGATAGGTGACCATTTTGTGTAATTCACATTTGCGAGCGTTTCCGTGCTTCCGAAGGCACGTTAAGCCGTTGGTCCCGGTTGCCAGTAAAATGGCAGTCTATAAGCCTGGTTGAAGGCCTTATGGGCGGTTTGAAAAATTTCAACAGCAGGTCGCGTCAGCCTGCGCCTGTCCATTTCAACACGGCAATGGGCTCACCACCAGTTACATAGGAAGAAAATGCATACGGTGAAATGTGGGCGTATAGTATTCCTCTGCCTACCCCATCGGGGATAAAGGCGTGACAATATGTATGTATGTACACAAAGCAAAGACCCTAAGCTCTTAGAAAAATATTTGACACAAATATGTGTTCCGAAATGCGAAACGAACCAGAGACCAGCGCGTCAGTCGCATACACTACCACTTACGCCACTTGCTCCGTTAGAAGGGGGATTCTTCGGAGTGCTCTGAACGGAGTCTATAGTAGAATCCAAAAAAAAAATGGATTGCTTGGTTTTATGAAACCACGGTAAAAGTGAAACTTTTAGTGAAAGTATTTGTGGCCCTACTATGTAGTAGCTCTAATATGCAGTGGAAAGGATTGAGTGGTTTTATAAAACCACGGTAAAAGTGAAACTTTTAGTGAATGTTTTTGTGGTCCTACTATGTAATGGCTCTAATATGTAGTGGCCCTAATATGTAATAGCCCTAATATGCAGTGACACAAATATGTGTTCCGAAATGCGAAACGAACCAGAGACCAGCGCGTCAGTCGCATACACTACCACTTACGCCACTTGCTCCGTTAGAAGGGGGATTCTTCGGAGTGCTCTGAACGGAGTCTATAGTAGAATCCAAAAAAAAATGGATTGCTTGGTTTTATGAAACCACGGTAAAAGTGAAACTTTTAGTGAAAGTATTTGTGGCCCTACTATGTAGTAGCTCTAATATGCAGTGGAAAGGATTGAGTGGTTTTATAAAACCACGGTAAAAGTGAAACTTTTAGTGAATGTTTTTGTGGCCCTACTATGTAATGGCTCTAATATGTAGTGGCCCTAATATGTAATAGCCCTAATATGCAGTGGAAAGGATTGAGTGGCTTTATGAAACCACGGTAAAAGTGAAACTTTTTTACTAACTCTTTTTTAATACTCCGCAGCCGACCGCGTCACGCGACATGCAACACACAGACCAAAAATTTTGAGATGTTGTAATTAAAGTTCCACTTTTAAAAAAATCCACTTAGCTATCAGACTCAAATTGCGAAAACTACCCTAAACTACCATTACGCCATCAAAATATTCTACCTATCTACACCAAACATCAAATACATAAAGTATAATTTCGATTGTGTGTGTATTCTGAACGTCGATGATACAAAATCCACGGTTTATCCCGCGGATAGTATACGCACGGTTTATATCCGCTATGCGTAGTACAAAGGGCGTCTGTAGTTCGAACAAGTTTTTGCGCCTAATGTCTTTTTAATACTTTATTTAGCCTAGTCTCAAAAGATGGTGTGATTGATTGTAGAGGCAGGATTTGAATCTAAATACGTGGATATTGTGATGAATAGATGATTACTTATTGATATCTGTTGGTCTGTTGGGGAACTTCTCCCCAATAGACCAACAGATATTCATCCCGTCGTGACTTCGTGAGGTAATGTTAAATTTGAGAAACTTCGAATGCATTTTTTGAAAGATAAAAAAATTCTAACAGCATGTTAGAAATCCTTCTAATTTAAAAAATATAAGGCGTGATTGGTACACAACAAATAAATATATTCATGGACACTTTTCACAACGCGCCATCTAATCCAAACGAAGCTTTAAGCTTGTTGACATGGTATCTAGATAACTGATAAACATATTTTTATATTTTTAAATACATACATATTATACTTCACCTAAACTCCAAAATCATGTTTTTAAAATAATATTTATTTATCATGTATGAAACAATAAATATATCCTTTACCTATTTCAGTCTTGACAAGGCAACAGATATCTTACACATTGATTACCGAATGCGGATCAAAATCTCCCTCATCCAAGCAGACTTGAATATCCCGAACGCAGCACGTACAACGAACCTAATATGCTTCAACTATAATACTACCAATTGAAATCTACTCACCCGTGATTCCTTCTACATACCTTTCAAACTGCGATATAAATTATCAGTATATAATCTCTTTACTACACAAGAGAAAATAAATCCTATTTTCTTAATTTAAGAGTGATATTTGAATGTGTCCTGTAAGTGTAGTTGAGTAGTCTTGAACGTTTCAATATTGTTTGCTTCGTTAGTGTATTGTTTTGTTGTTAATTCTACGTGCAATATGTACCATAGTTCTCTTTCATATTGGCAACGGTTAGTGATCGCCTCTTTGAGCACAGAATGTAATGGATATTTCAACTGGAAGAAATTATTTCGAAGTTACTGAAATTGAATCGAAATCCCTTGCGTTATTTAGAAGGCAGCGCAGATAAATGCAGACCACAGGATAGATATGGAAGCTTCACCTACTTATATTAAGTTCAGGCAGACAGCGCAGCGAGATGGTCCCAATATTTTTAAAGAAAGAAGAAAGAAAGAAAGAAACATTAATTTTTCCAAACACACAGCATCTTACACAGAATAAAAAATGAACTTATAATAAAACATACACAACTAGAATTAAAAATGAAAAATAAGTAAAAAATGAAAAATAAATAAACAACTACAACAGTATATTCTGCGTAGTACGCATTCCGATCCATGGCTTTGGTTATCAAACAAAACGTCATTGTCACACACAAGTGTCATTGACGTGTCATTTTTAAACATAAATCAGAATGCGCACTTTGAACCTACTTACGCGTGGCGGACACGTCATCACAGAAATATACTGTTCATAATCTTTTTTAGGTTATAGCCAACAAAAAAAAAATCTTATGGTATTCAGTGCAATACGTGTGATCTAGAAAAATAGGATGACACTCAGCTTATACTGAGATAGCTCTCAGTAGGTCTGATTTTCAGGTCATCCTAAAACGACACTAGACGCTGCCACAGGTAACGCTATACAGAAACTATAGCATCCACTCAATATGGTAAGTGTTCCATCATAAATTCCTAGACACTACTTCAAATACTTAATACTTTTTCTGCATTATCTGTACCTACCTTTCTCATTTTATAATTTTATTATTACACAGTAAAACTCAATATGCCATATTATTTTTCTTATACAAAACCTTATTTTAACCTATTGTTTCTCTATTAATAGAAATGTTATATATAGAAATGTTGTTTATAGAAATATTTCCCTTGCAGGCCCTTAACATAAACAAATTCAGACTACAGCAACTCCCACTGGACTGGAATGTATCTGTTATTTGGAACATACAAGTGGGTATAATTTTTTTTTATCGAAGTCTTCTTCACACCAGAAACGAAATATTGAAAAAATGACACAAGAAGTAGTAAGAAGGTTCACTTACACATATTTCCAAAAGGTTTCAAAATATGTATATTTAAGTTACTGTGTTTATTAATACCTCTACGATGATATGCTACGAATCCTCTACGCCATGTTCTACGCTGACCGTAGGCTAAGGCTGAATTATAATTATAGAAGTAATATATAATAATACTAGTTGACGCCTGCGGCTTCGCTCGCTCGGACCGAGGGGCTTGCCTGGCCTTTTACCCCCGACAGCGAAGTCGTAAAAACCTATGGACACCTGCCGTCCTCCATAGTATATAGGCTTGTCCGGGTGCAAGAGGCACCGCCCGGATCGACCTTCTTTCCTCCATACTCGTGGGACCAACATGGATACCAATAATAAATATAATTTTATTTATTTATTTAACCAACTTTAATTAACAGATACCCATACATATAAGTTATAGGTTACAAACATTATTATTATCACACTTAACTAATTCATTCATTCATTATCCTAGTAATATTCATTATAATTATACAATGTTACAATAAAGAAGTCAAATAATAAAATAAAAATAGAATAGATATAAAATAATAATAAATTGCCAAGTAATAAAAATTTTTAAATCATTTACAGCATTAATACAATTAATAAAATTATATTATAATAATTAAATATTAATATAAGTGAGGCGGTACAGCTCAGTGCAGCGTCAGACTCAGACGCTCAGAGGCGGAAGCAATGCTTTGGCAAGGGAGGCGGTCGCTGTAAAGGCGAGTAAGGCAGCAGAAGAGCGGCAACTGAAGGAGCTGTTCCAGAACCTAAAGACACGGGCTAACCAGACCTCCGAAGTGTCGGATAGTGATGGTAACACAGATATTGCTGGTACTATTAAGGAAGCGCTTGCGCGTATTTCGGAGGCAACGCGAGGAACCCGAGGGGTAAACAGCTCCCGAAGAAAGGTCGGAGACGAAAGAAAGACGGCTTTATCTGCTATAGAAGAAGCCGTGAAGGCACTACTTGCACGTTCCACCTCAGAGGAGAAGGTGAGGTTTCAGCGGCAAGTGGCCGATCTTGAGGCTAAACTAGCTGCCTCAGAAAAGGGGACTTATGAAGGTACAGGCCGAAATGCGCACCTTGAAGGAGGAAATTTGTAAGAGAAGTGACGGGAATGATGTTGCCGTTTCTCTCTCGGAACAGCCAGAGAAAATGATGGAGCGAATGCTGGCAGAGATGGAGACGCGTTTGATGAGGCGCATCTCCGCCATGGAGGCCATAAAGCTACGACCCCCCTTAGCACCACCCAAACTATCGACATCATACGCAACCTTGACTGCGGGGAGTGCCTCTTCCTTAACCCAAACCAAGAAGACGGCAGCATCAGCTGCCAAAATCTCGCCAGAAGGGACTAAAAGACCGGGGTTCAAAAAGGGTAGGAGAAACCCCTACTGCCTTTGCTTCAGCGGCTCCCACCCAATTTTCTAAAGAGAAAGGCTGGGAAGAGGTAGGAGCAAAAAGAAAAAGAAGGCGAAGGCCGCTAAGAAAGTGACTAAGGCTACCACGCTGGAGGCGCCAAAGAGGCTTCACGCCCCGTGCTCAACCGCTGTCGTTATCACACTGACAGAAGAGGGTAAGGAGAGGGGCGTGAAATATGAAGAGGTCCGAAAGGCGAAGACCACCGTGGATCTCCGACAACTGGGAATCCCTGGACTCCGGAGCAAGAAGACCCGCTCGGGATCTCTGGTGCCACCTGCGGCGCCAAGGCTGATGCACCAGCTGAAAAATTGCGGCAGTCACTGGACTCGGCAGAGGTAGTGATATCTAGACCCACGAAAAGCGCTGAATTGCGCCTAGTGGGCCTCGATGAGTCTGTGTCCTCTACCGAAATAAATATAAATAAATAAATAAATATTGTGGGACACTTGTCACACAGCGTCATCTAGCCCAAAGTAAGCTAATATTAGCTTGTGTTATGGGATCTAGATAACTGATAAACATACTTATATATTTTTAAATACATACATATTATAGATAAATAACACCCAGACACAGAATAAACCATCGTGCTCATCACACAAAGTTTTATCCTGGGTGGGAATCGAACCCACGACCTCTTGCGTAGCAGTCGGATGCACTCCCACCGCGCCACAGAGGCAGTCAAACGAAATCACGACGGCAGTGGCTGAGAATGGTGTGTGCCCCACAAACCTCATAAAAGATGGAGCAATTCGATTCGGACGCGGGGGCTCAGAGTCAGTAATTGTGAGATGTCCTGTCGCGGCGGCCCAGAAATTGGTAGATGGGCGCAGCCTCCTTATTGGAGGGTGGATTAAGACACGGGTGCAATTACTGCGTGCTCGGCCGATGAGATGCTTTAGGTGTCTATCGGTCGGTCACGTAGGTGTCAAATGCACCGAAAGTTCTATTGGGGAGCGATGCTTCCGCTGCAGCAGGCCTGGTCACATGGCCCGTGAGTGCGAAGAGACGCCGCACTGCTATAAATGTGCCGCGGACGGCAAACCAGCCGATCACCGAATCGGTGTAAAGGCCTGCGTCACGTCCGGCCCGAATAAGGGAGGCAGACCATCTGCCAAGTGGCTGGAACAACCGAGTACGCGGCGGGATGCGGAGATGGAGCTATAACAATGGTTAATATCCGTATCCTGCAGGCGAACGTGAACCACTGCGCCGCTGCCCAAGATCTTCTACTACAGAGCATGGCACATTAGTCGATTAACGTCGCCGTCGTCGCTGAGCCGTACTTCGTACCACCAGGCAACACCTGGACAGGGGACCTAGACGATTTAGCGGCTATTGTCAGTGGCACCGCTGTGGGCTCCCTCCCTTTTAACATCAGCTCTAGAGGCCACGGATGCATTGCAGCGATTGTTGAAGGGATAGCGATTGTGGCTACTTACTTCTCGCCGAACCGTGAAGTGGCTGAGTTTGAAGAGTGATTCACTCAGCTAACTGTTGTTATTACAGGTTGTCACCCTCTTCCTGTCCTTGTTGTAGGAGATTTTAATGCCTGGTCGGAGGCTTGGGGCTCTAGGAGAACTTCGGCAAGGGGTGTAGCTCTAGAGGACTGGGCTAGATCACTCGGTTTAGTTCTCCTGAACCGTGGATCTGTTGCCACATGTGTGCGTGCTCGGGGCACCTCTATAGTAGACCTCTCGTTCGCGAGTCCTTACCTACTGGGCAGTGTCCAAGAGGGTCGCCCCTACCTAATGGTAAGGGGCAAACTCCGTTCGTGGGCTCCCCCTCTGACTCAAAGTCTTCAGCTTCATGTTGGAGGTGATTGTTGGCTCCTTGTTCCACTCACGAGAGGAGGAGCACACACCATCGCGTATGGCTCCGTCTCGGTCGACTGGAGCAATAGACGAAGACATCCCTGAGGCAACTGCGGTAGAACTTAGGGTAGCGGTGCTAAGGTTAAGAACTAAAAATACTGCCCCAGGACCGGATGGTATCCCAGGCCGAGCGTTAGTCCTAGCCCTCGAAGCTCTAGGGTCCCGACTTTTAGGGCTCTTCAACGCATGTTTCGAGCAAGGCCAGTTTCCAAAGCTGTGGAAGACAGGAAGACTGGTCCTCATCCGGAAAGAGGGGCGCTCAGCAGATTCCCCGCCCGCCTACCGACCCATCGTCCTGCTTGACGAAGTAGGTAAGCTGTTCGAGCAAGTGATAGCAAACCGCCTCGTTAAGCACTTAACGCGCGTGGGGCCGGACCTATCGGAGAACCAATTTGGTTTTCGTCGGGGGCGTTCCACCGTAGACGCCATCATGCGCGTAAGAGACCTAGCCGAAGAAGCAGTGTCCCAGGGCGAGATCATGCTGCATTAGAGAGGCACTGCTATGCATTCATGGAGTACCTCTTTACCTCCAACTCCAACTCTCCGACAAGTAGTCGGAGCTACTGCTCTCTCCGACAAGTATGCCCCGACTATACGTCGGGGCATACTTGTCGGAGAGAGCCGTAATCTACCCGAATTGGTCAGGAAACGGACGGCGTGAAATGTCGTGCGGTGTTCCACAGGGTTCGGTCCTTGGGCCACTGCTGTGGAACATCGGGTACGACTGGGTGCTTCGCGGTCCACCACTGGATGGCGTCGCGGTAACGTGTTACGCCGACGACACCCTTGTCACGGCCAAGGGAACTTGCTGATAATCTCATGAGCGCAGACCTGGGAGTAACGGGTACTATTGCCCTTTGCTCTACCAGTAGCAGGATTTAAATGCGAAGGCGACGCGATATAACTCGCGCCTATCTTTTCAAGGGGTGACGACACCCATCTCCCAAGAAGTGGTTGCCAGGTAAAGCTGGCGGCCTAGCCTCTCAGGGCCCCTGGGGACATCCTCTCTAGGGCACACCCGGGCGTCCTGAAATAAGGCATAGGAGCGCCATGTGGTTTTAGTCGGTAAGAGTCCGACATGCCCATTTCGTCGAAAGCGAGGAGGATTTCCACACGGTTTCTAAATAAACAAAAAAAGGCCTCTCAGCAGAACCACATAAGGTTCTTTTGCATATGTATGTCACCAACAATGACTGTCGGATAATGAATTTTAAACTCTTAATTCCGTGTTTACTAATATTTATCGAACTACGCAAGAAGCAGCAAGAAGGTTAATTTACATACATACATATTGTCACGCCGAAGGGGTAGGCAGATGCATACTATACATTTTTGTCCCACGTAACAGGTGGTAAGCCCATTGCCGCGTTGAAATGGACAGGCATAGGCTGTGGGGGGGGGGGGGGCTTTCGATCGTATAATCTTTTTCAGCATAATAATATAAATATTGTAGTTTGGCATAACAGTTTCAGCAAGATTTCTCGTATAAATTATTATAAGCAAAGTGTTATAAACGCAGAATGGTTATATTGGCATAAATTATACCTACTCTATTTTTTTTATCATAAATTTAATCAACATACATGTAAAGGGTATAATTGTTAAACGCCTAAAGATAATTTATCATAAAATACAAAACGCATAATGGAGGTATGTATAACCGTTTAATTCATAAATGAATAATAAATTAGACTAAGAATATTTAAAGAATGATAAGACACAATGGTAAATAATCATCTCCCTCATAGCCAAGTTTGTAAGCTGTAACATAAGAAATTATATTTTTAAAGTGTTATTAATTTCAGACTAGTCTTGAGCAAAGTCATAAATAGGTACGACGACGAGCGAAGCGAGGAGGAGTGTTAGGTTACTTGTGACCACAGCGAGCGAAGCGAGCGTGCCGCGGAGCTGCCGGCGATGCGCCAGAACAGAATCGCTCGTTTCAATGTAGTAGCCTACTTCTTTTTGTATTTTATTTATATATTCTAAATATAAGTGTGACATTTTGAACTTCAGTGTAGTGACTTTTGACATTTTTAATCAGTCGGCATTTCAGTCTTAGACAGTTCAAGCTTAGATATAAAAATATAAATATGTACTCGATAACATTATGGTATTCTACACTACACGTATGACTTGTAATCTTTATGCCATAGAGTGATGCCAATAAATGTTATGATTAGTAATCTTTATTGTAAAAAATAATATGCGTAAAGATTTTATGCGGGTATATCAATATGATAAAGAAGTTATGGGAAAATACAGTATGCCTAATGATTTATTCTGTTTGAACGCAATGCGAAACAAAGATTATGGCAAAAAACGTTATGCAGTCTTAAGTTATGCCTCTTTAATTTATGCAACCCAATACGGACCCGGCTGTGACGATCTGCTGTAGAAATTTTGCATGCTGCCCATAAGGCCTGCAACCAGGCTTAACGACTGCCATTTTACTGGCAACCTAGACCAACGGCTTAACGTGCCTTCCGAAGCACGGAATCACTCGCAAATATAAATAACAAAGTGGTCACCCATCCAAGGACCACCTATAGCGAATGTTGCTAAACGCAGTGATTGTTTACAGAACACTGAGTCAGCGAGGCTACGAGCGCTTCCTTTAATTTACATTAAGCTTGCGCTTTTTGTTAAATTCCATAAATTCCTTAAAAGTAATTTACATAATTTTCTATATATGAAACGTGCAATACCGCACACACTATAAATTCGAACTGCAATTTTGCACCTATGCAGTTCTCACACAACACATTACCTCCACGATAAAAGTTGCACCCAAATTGCAATTTTATCGCTCGCCGTGATCAAATACATTCGTTCCTGATCTATTGCGCCGTTTGTCGTCTGAAGGGCGTATAGTCACGACCCGACCGAAATTTTGTGTAGGCACTTTCCAATAAAATATCTTTATTGAGTGAGAAATACAGAACTTGTTAAAAAGACTTAAATGTTAAATTCTATTAAATAGTTTAGGAATTTTGAAGATTTGGGTAAACCAAGAACGACTAGAGCATGTGAATGAAGTGGTATATTATGTTAAGCAAGGACAAAAGATGTGATTTGGATGTAGAACAAAATATAGATGCCGGAAAATATAACGGTGCTCTGTCTCAGTTAGTAGAGAGATATATGTTTTATCGTAAAAAGGCACGCCTCGCGATTCACAACCACTTCTAGTGCCATCGTGAAACCGAAGTCAGAAGATGCATGAAAGCAAATTGAAACTTGTCAGGGATACAGCGTAAAGGTACAGGTAACCAGATAACTGATAAAAATACTTATATATTTTATAAATACATACATATTATAGATAAATAACACCCAGACACAGAATAAACCATCGTGCTCATCACACAAAGCTTTATACTGGGCGGGAATCGAACTCACGACCTCTTGCGTAGCAGTCAGATTCACTTCCACCCCACCATAGAGGCAGTCAAATAACCGAACCCGTTTGTTTTTTGACGTTTTTTTGTGGGTAGAAGATATGAGTATAATTCTATTAAGGGTCCGCTTGATGCAATGAGAACAGATTCTCCCTAATGTGGTTCAACTAGCCCTCGTGGCCCCGCTGACTCAGTGTTCTGTAAACGATCACAGCGTTAAGCAACATTGGTGACGTATTCTGTCCCCTTTTTCCACAGGCTTTGTAGTAAGCTGCCATTAAAAGATAGATATATATACAGTGTCACATCCTTTTGTGGATCTTTAAAAAAAAGAAAATATCGTTTTAAATTGTTTTGTTTAATCTTTCAGGGAAAATTATGCATTCGAAAAAGATAAACCGAATTTAGCTAAAACCAAAATACACCTTTTTTAAACCCAGCTCAAAAATGCACAGCTCTGTTGCAACATGGAGCAACGTGTTCTCTCACAAGATAAATCATTAATATTAGCGCACACATTTTACCCTCAAAATGATATACGATGGAGCAGTTATCACCTAACCCGCTAATTGCATTATGGAGTTAAGTTATAGCTTATGCTGTGGAAATTATCAGACATCTTTGCTTTAAGTCCTGGGGGCCGAAAAACAGCGATTCTGATTCTATTCTACTGTTTGTCAATAGTAGACTTATTGACAAACAGTAGAATAGAATCAGAATCGCTGTTTTTAGCTGTCAAAATGTTGGTAGACTACCAAAATTGCAACTGACTAGCGGCCACTGGCGCGGATAGAAGTCCATTGGAGTACGATTGTAATAGTAGACAACGAAAAACTTGCAAAATTGTACCGGTTGCTTTCACTTTTTGCTCTGAGATTGGCCAAATAAAGGGTTTTGTAGGAGCGTCGGTATATATGAAACGACCTGCACCATAGCCTATTTTGATGCCTGTCAGAAATAGAAACCAGTGTTCAGCAAAAGTTCCTTTTTTTTCCTATAGCTAGCATTAGCACTACAAATATTTTAATCCATACATCTGGTAATTTACCCGAAATTTGACCGACTGACCGCGTATATAACATCAACGTTTTTTTTTGGAACGAAGTTCCTTATCGCGCGTTGTGAAAGGGGGCTAGACGGAAAAAATTCTTACGAAAAGTTGTCACGACACTTTTTGCTATTTGCTTTTTTTATTTTATATTTTTATTAAATATTACTAATACATTAACATCATCTTTTTAAATTCTTACGAAAAGTTGTCACGACACTTTTTGCTTTTTTTTTTTTATATTTTTATTAATTATTTATTAATACATTAACATCATCTTTTTACATCTGTTGTTAGTTACATATTATATTATCTATAAAAAAAATTATAAAAAAAATAATATTATAACTTAAAAAAAATAAAATTTTATTACAATTCCTTCACTAATTAATCGAAAGGAACTTCGTTCCATCCGGGTGTCCCTTGACACCTCTCAAGTTTTTTGTATTATTGATACTAATCTCACTCATATTCCCATTCCTGTGTTAACCAGGATCTACAGCAATGACCAACACCAGAAAAGTTACACCGAGCTCGATCTCGACGAAGTCTCAGGAGAAGTTAAATTGTCATGTAACCCGCATCAAAATTATTTAGAAGATAAGTTGAGGTAGTGGAAAAGGGAAAGTAACACTTACGGCATTTGCGTAGCAGAAGATTTGAAAGGCGACTGGTGTATATCCTATAGAAAAAGGGAAGCACAACGCTAATACTAAATTACGGGTCTTATGTGAGCTATGTTTGATTCCAGTACTATGTATGGCAGAAACGTCTAAAAGCACTAAAAGTCACCCCAGATTTTCTTGTATAATTTTTCTTTTTTAAACTATATATTGTGGTACATTTTTTTACACAGTGCTGTCTACCCAAAGTAAGCGTGTGTTATGGGATCCAGACAACTGATATACATAATAATATATTTCTAAATACATATATTATACATAAGAAACACCCAAACTCCAAAATCAAACATTTGTGGATCACACAAATATTTTTCAGACATGGGAATCGAACCTGGGACACATCGATGATCTTAGTCATTGATAGTATTCGTATAGTTGCATCGCCTGGTCTCCGAGGACTGACCACACTCGCCAGTCTCGCTACCAACACGCCTGGGCACGTCTGTAAACAATCAATATGCTAATTCAGTTAGCCACCCCTAAATGCCTGGGATACCATGTTACATACAAATTTCAACTCACCGATGGATTTTCGGAGTGATTTATGGCGGATTCACTTTACCTGATGAAATAGATTATTTATTTATTCAAAGATTATGCAAACACTAGCTTTTACTTCGCTTCTCAGTCTGTGATGTGCTTCGGAGCCCCATTAATTATAAATAAATAAATATTGTGGGACACTTTTTTACACAGCGCCGTCTAGCCCAAAGTAAGCTTATATAAGCTTGTGTTATGGGATCTAGACAACTGATATACATACTTATATATTTCTAAATACATACATTTGTACAAATATTTTTTCCGACTCGGGATTCGAACCCGGGACCTCAGGCGCGGCAATCGCATACACTACCACTGCGCCACTGAGGCAGTCATGCCCATTACTTTGAATCGACGTTAAGTGTGAATTTACAATAATCCTTTTTGCTGTTTGAGCTGTTTATTGATGGATTAGTTAATCATGGTTACCTTTTAATGTATACTAATATATAAAGCTGCATCGTTTGTTTGTTTGGTTGAACGCGATAATCTCTGGAATGGATTTGAAAAATTCTTTGTCTTGGATAGACCATTTATCGAGGAAGGCTATAGGCTATATATCATCACGCTACTACCCTGGAGAGCGGAGCAGTAATCATAAATCTCGACAAATCGGGCAAATTTTAAACATTATTGTAGAATTTATAAAAGACGGGATATAAGGGGCCACAGCTATGCCCCTTATATCCCGTCTCACCTAGTAGAAATATATGGAAATTAATAAAGAAATTATTTACAATAAACAAACGCTATTCCAAATCCATTGTACTTGTTTTTGTTACTGAGAACACTATGTTAGGTAATAAATGAGCTGGAGATTTTCAAACAACTGGCTTTTGAAACATAATTTGTGTCGTAATCGGTCTATCCAGTGGGGAGATCTTATGACACAAAAAACATACATTCACAGGACAAACTTACAAGACCACTGTTGTGAACACAAGGTCGTTGGCAAAATCAGTTTAATTTATTAGTAGGCGTTATTCTGTTAGTTCTTTAGTAATGAATAAATCTATACTAATATTATAAAGCTGAAGAGTTTGTTTGTTTTCAAGCCGCCCTATAAGGCTTTCAATAAGAATAAGGCCTTCAACTTGACTTAACGACTGCCATATTACTGACAACCGGGACCAACGGCTTAACGTGCCTTCTGAACGGAAACGCTCGCAAATGTAAATGCCACAAAATGGTCACCCATCCGAGGACCAGCCATAGTGAAAGTTGCGTAACTCAGTGATCGTTTACAGAACACTGAGTCCGCGGGGCCACGAGCGCTACTAGCATTTACTGTCATATTAACAAACACCGTTGTAGCACTTGTATGTAGCTTACGCAGTAATAATGACAGGCAACAGCCATTAATATTTAATGCGCTTTTACGTGTATTACTTATGTTAATGCATAACACATTCATTTATTATTAGTACATATAGCAGACCGCGAACGCGTCTAGATAAATAAATGGTTAATAAATTTAGTTTTTAATTTTAACCCATAATTTTTTTTCAAAAATCTATTTGGGTAATACTTTGGTTTCGAATTAATATTTCTTTAAATGGACATCTTTAATTTACTTACTACGAATTCACTAACCAAAATAGCCAAATCACTAACCATTTACGTGTTCTGGGACATGTATGACAAAGAAGTATACAGCTGATGGAATGTGTTCACTGAGTCCGTGTCTAGGACTCTTACAAGAACAGAAGTATTTGACTGCCTCGGTGGCGCAGTGGTATTGCATGCCACTGCCGCGACCGAGGTCCCGGGTTCGATTCCCGAGTCGGTAAAAATATTTGTGAACTCCACAAATGTTTCTTTCGGAGTTTGGGTGTATCCTATGTATAATATGTTTGTATTTAGAAATATATAGGTAGGTATGTTTATCAGTCGTCTAGATCCCATAACAGAATTATTAAATATTAGATTACTTTGGGCTAGACGGCGGTGTGTAAAAAAAATGTCCCACAATATTATTACACTCGCGCATTCTCTAAACCAGTGTACCTTTTTGAAGATCTTTGTACTGTAGTTGTTTAGAAAATCTGCACTGCAAACTAAAACCTTAGCATACACGGAAGGATGCTCTTAATTCGACCTTTTATATGTACAACCATGTGCATCAAACCGAGATAGTACCGTAGCCATATTTGTCATGGCTTCGTGACCAGGACAAAACACATTTGTTCCAAAAAATTACTACATACTACACTACTATACATGAAACGCTTTTGTTGACATTTGGCGGGAAGAGTGACAAGTGCGGACGCTTGCTTTAGATTATTTTCTAAAACTAGTGCATTTATCTTGTTTTATGTGCGGGAGTGGTGATTTCTTGGACATAAAAGTTGTGTTAACGTGCTATAGTGAAAGACAATGATATATATGCAGTGAAATGCTATTTTCTCTCTTGCCGCGAAACGCCGACTGACAACCTTAGTATAAGAATCACCATTATACTGAGGGCAAGGACCAAGACGGACAATGAGGACACGACATCGACTGGACAGGACTAATTAGAAGATAAGATTGAAGAAATATGATATAAAAAATAAGATTTGGCTAAAAGGTCTTAGTAACCAGGCCATTAAATAAATATTTAAAAAAAAACGCTTTTATTATTTATCAACAAATATTGAATTTCAAACTTGGAACCAGTCGGTTTTTTTTTTAATTCGGTTACGCCTTGCAAAAAGTATTATTAGAGGTAACCATTAATTTCGCGATACAGCAAATTGTGTTACAGGAATGCACAAAAATCATAAAACTTTATAACCTGTGTGGTCGTTCCGTGCACGCATCGCGCCATTATTTTTTTTCATTTCTATTTCACGCACGTGGCAGCCATTTTAAATCCAAATGTAATTGAGAGTTATGTAAATGCGGACTCGGCCAGCTTGTTTACCTTTTGTGTGGAATTTTGGGATTCTGGTATTTTGGCGATGGGAATAAAATGTGATTCAGGAATATGCTAAACTGTGGATTTAACTGGCGTGTGAATATTTTTCTTTTGTCTTTTTTTTTCATATATTGGTATATTTGGATTACATTTAGTTGGTATGGTGGTGAAAGCACATGTTACGTATTATAAGCCTTTATCATCTGGTTTTCTATACTAATATTATAAAGCTGAAGTTTTTGTTTGTATGGTTGAACGCCTAATCTCAGGAACAATAATAATGAAAATTTGCCAGATTTGTTCACATTTATCTGCTCCGCTCTCGTGAGTAGTGGCGAGTTATAATATAACCTATAGCCTTCCTCGTCAAATGGGCTATCCAAAACAAAAAGAAATTTTCTATTTGAATCAGTAATTCCGAGATTAACGCGTTAAACCAAATAAACAAACTCTTCAGCTTTATAATGTAGGTATGTCTTCAGCTTTATAGTTAAATAATATGAACTCATAGCACAGAGTACCTCTTAAATGTATAGTATGGTCGTAATAGTCTGTGGTAATAGCAATAGCCTGAGAAGACAGGATTTGCGCGGGATCTTGGTAAATGGCGGCCGCTTGCTGTATATCATTTTCCAAAACTAGTGCTATTTACCTTGTTTTATATCTAAAAACGGTAGTTTCTTAGACATAATAGTTGTGTAAACGTGCTATAGTTAAAGACAGTGATATATTGTAGTGAAAAGCTATTTTACAACTTGTCGTGCAAATTTCACTGAAATCCTCAATAAAGCTCTACCACGTTAATGGGGCATGGACACAGGACCTATGACTGGACTTGACATCAACAAAAGACTGGACAGGACTAAATTAAAAGATAAGATTGAAGATATATGATATAAAAAATAAGATTTGGCTAAAAGGTATTAATAACCAGGCCATAAAGTAAATACAAAAAAAGGACAGGATAACAGCAACTTAGGAAATTCATATATCTACTATCTCCCTCTCTCGTTGAATTGTAAAATAAATGCAGAAGGACACGATTACTGCTAGAACATAACCATAACTGCATTGAAATGTCGAGCTCTTAGAAATTAATGTTGAGAGTTGGAAACCATAACTCAACTACATTATCGTCAGTTTCCGAACCACTGGCTATTACTACCATCATAATAAGACCGCCAAGGCAATTTTGATGTTTTTCATAATCATAGATATTGAACTTACTTAGAGCTCAATTTAATCTGGTTAATATTTTTAACTATCCAATATTTATAGACCTGTCGTAGTCTTTGCTAAACGGTTTATTTAATATGAATATAGTTGAGAATGGGTAACGCAGAGGGTCAGTTTAGTTTGGTTATCGACTATAGTTGCAAATGACATGAGAAATGAAGTGGAATTGATGGGTCGTTGCGGACATTGGCGATGGACATATTACGTGAGCATTAGTATCGGTACCTACATTTAATGTTCATTACAAATGCAATGGTTGTGAATGTAGTCGATGAAATCAATAGCGGGGTTGCGAGCGCTTCAAAATTACTACCATTAGTAGTAATATTGGAGCTCTCTGTTAGAATTCTGTAAATTATAAGAATTTTATGCTGCGATAAATTGACAAAAAAAAGTTATATCAAATGGCAGTTTAACAAGAACGTCATGAATCAATTGTTGTGAATTTTTGGCGCCAACATAAAAAGCAGCGCACGGTAGCCGTGCAATATTTAAAAATAAACCGGTCAAGCACAAGTAGAACTCGTGCGCCGAGGGTAAAGAAATAGTAACTTTTTGGAGAAAGGTCCAATTAAGCTAGACAACCAGATTGTATCAGCACAATACAACTCAGAGGTATAATGTTGATTGGTTTGTATTATGTATGGGGACACCCCTTAATTTTAATTTTTTTTGTTCACTTTAGATTTTTTAGTTTATTTGTGCTCCTTTATATCAAATTTCGTTTTTCAACGGGAACTACCAATTAGGTTTTTCGATCTGAAACCTATAGGGTACTTCCGATTGACCTAGAACTGTAAATTTTGGTCAGAGCAAGATCTTATAGCACAAGTAAAGGGAAGAATCTGAAATTAAAAGTCGAAAATTAAGGTAAATTTTGGTACTTACAAGTTTTTTGCGAAAACCTAGATTTACCCATATCTTTTTATAGTGTTGACTCAGAACCTTCTAACCTAATACGGACTATAGACCTCAATATCTGGTATAAATTTGAACTTGCCAGGTATACCAGTTCCTGAGAAAATCGATGTCGTAAGACGGACAGACAAGAAGACACGGACAAGAAAGTGATCTTAAAGTAACATAACAAAGTGATACGCAATATGGCAGGTTTGAATGAAAGTGTCAGCGGGCTGCCCGGTTCTTTGCGTTACATATCTCTTATAAATCATATCACTTTCCTTCACTGATGGACATTTTCGGACTCTTTATGACTAATAATCGACTATGATTCAACAGTAACTCGAATTATACACTAGTGAGGGTTCCGTACCTCAAAAGGAAAAAAACTGAACTGATAAGACCTTCACGCTATATCCCTGACGGGGTAGAAAGAGAGGACAGATTGCCATGCATCGCGATTCATGCATACTTCTTTCTCTTCCTGTAGATTCATTAATCGCTTCATATACTCGTATCGGAGTTTTTTTGACTTTTTGAGCAATCTGCTCACGTGGTCTTCATATGTATGTCTCGGCCTACCCTGACTCCTTCTACCCTCTACTTTCACACAATATATATTCTTCGTCAATCGTTCCTCAATCATTCGATGGACGTGTCTAAACTAACGGAGATCGCCGTTTTTCAGCTTAACGCTGACACTTTCATTCAAACCTGCCATATTGCGTATCACTTTGTTATGTTACTTTAAGATCACTTTCTTGTCCGTGTCTTCTTGTCTGTCCGTCTTACGACATCGATTTTCTCAGGAACTGGTATACCTGGCAAGTTCAAATTTATACCAGATATTGAGGTCTATAGTCCGTATTAGGTTAGAAGGTTCTGAGTCAACACTATAAAAAGATATGGGTAAATCTAGGTTTTCGCAAAAAACTTGTAAGTACCAAAATTTACCTTAATTTTCGACTTTTAATTTCAGATTCTTCCCTTTACTTGTGCTATAAGATCTTGCTCTGACCAAAATTTACAGTTCTAGGTCAATCGGAAGTACCCTATAGGTTTCAGATCGAAAAACCTAATTGGTAGTTCCCGTTGAAAAACGAAATTTGATATAACGGAGCACAAATAAACTAAAAAATCTAAAGTGAACAAAAAAAATTAAAATTAAGGGGTGTCCCCATACATAATACAAACCAATTAACATTATACCTCTGAGTTGTATTGTGCTGATACAATCTGGTTGTCTAGCTTAATTGGACCTTTCTCCAAAAAGTTACTATTTCTTTACCCTCGGCGCACGAGTTCTACTTGTGCTTGACCGGTTTATTTTTAAATATTGCACGGCTACCGTGCGCTGCTTTTTATGTTGGCGCCAAAAATTCACAACAATTGATTCATGACGTTCTTGTTAAACTGCCATTTGATATAACTTTTTTTTGTCAATTTATCGCAGCATAAAATTCTTATAATTTACAGAATTCTAACAGAGAGCTCCAATATTACTACTAATGGTAGTAATTTTGAAGCGCTCGCAACCCCGCTATTGATTTCATCGACTACATTCACAACCATTGCATTTGTAATGAACATTAAATGTAGGTACCGATACTAATGCTCACGTAATATGACCATCGCCAATGTCCGCAACGACCCATCAATTCCACTTCATTTCTCATGTCATTTGCAACTATAGTCGATAACCAAACTAAACTGACCCTCTGCGTTACCCATTCTCAACTATATTCATATTAAATAAACCGTTTAGCAAAGACTACGACAGGTCTATAAATATTGGATAGTTAAAAATATTAACCAGATTAAATTGAGCTCTAAGTAAGTTCAATATCTATGATTATGAAAAACATCAAAATTGCCTTGGCGGTCTTATTATGTAAAACATTTTACTTTAGTAGCGACTGCTTTTGGCCTACCGACCTCCTGAGCTTTCCGAGGCACCTTCACCAGAACCTCTAGCATCAGTTAGCAGGTGCTGGTGAAGCAGGATTGGGCCAACTGACTGTGCCTTTAGTGGGTATCACTGAAGTTGTTCTTCGATAACTGCAGATTTCGCAAAGTCGTCACCCATCCAAAAGTTGACCGTGCTTAGATTACTTTACGTCACTGATCTTTTACCCAGTAATGACAAAAACTTGTTATGTGCGTAACTGAAAGCAAAGTGTCTGCTGAAATGTGTTTTACATTCTTTTAAAGTGGACCCATCTAAAAGTAGAGCGCGAATAGGGTGCTTAACTTCACTGATCCTTTACCCATTAGAAACTGTAACTGAAAGCGTATATCTGCGGAAATGTGATGCACCTACGTTTGAAGTGGTCACCCATCCAAAATTTGAATGCACTTAGGTAACGTAACTTTACTCATCGTTTAGTTATCAGTCAATGCAACTCGATATGAGTATGGGCATAACAGAAAACCAGCAATAATATAAAAAAATCAGTTTTAAGGCAAGCCAATCGTTGCTGGTTTTCTGTTATGCCCATACTCATGTATGGGCATAACAGAAAACCAGCAATAATATAAAAAAATCAGTTTTAAGGCAAGCCAATCGTTTTAACCAAAATACTTTGACCTTTCCTATGTATAGGGCGTCTAGTAAAATATAGTTTAAGCTGTATAATTACTTGTGCTAAACCGATTTTGATAAAACATAGCGCAGTATTTTAGCTGGAAAATTAGCCACAATATTCTAATAAGACATTTGTGCTCAATCGCCTGGATTTTGCTCCAAGCCCGAACAAACAAACAAATAGACACGAAGAAAAAATATCACAGTTTCGGGCTTAGAATCCCTTAATTAGTCGATTACAATATTTAAAAAATTTTAATGTAGTACGTCACAGCTAATTTTACAATTTTATAATAGTATAAAATTATTATTATTTATTATTTATCTATCACGCCTTATCCCCGAAGAGGTGGCAGAGGCATAGATATTGTATGCCCCCTTATCACCACGTGTTTTCCTGTCCCACGTTATAGGTAGTGAGCCCATTGCCGTGTTGGAATAGACAGACGCAGGTTGTGGCTACCTGCTGTTGATTTTTTTTAAGCCGCCCATAAGGCCTTCAACTTGACTTAACGACTTTATTAATATAGATACCTACAAATATTATTCAAAGGTAAAATTTATGAGTTTGTGAGTTCGTCGAGCGCCACCAAAAATGTGATAAATGGTGATCCGCTCGACCGATTTTGTGCAAACTTCACATAAACCATCTACTAAATAGTCCGAACAAAGCCTAATATGTTTAGGATAAGTGAGCCCGTTATTGAGTTATAAAATTACAACGAAAAGTGGCATTGATTTTTATATACCTACTAGCTGACCCGCGCGGCTTCGCCCGCGACATACTTCCAACCCCGTGGCACCCATTTAATCCCGTCGCTTATTACTTTTCCAAAAATGTATAAAAAAGTTTTCCCGATTTGTTGACATTTATGATTACTTCTCCGCTCTCCTGTGTAGTGGCGTGATGATATATAGCTAAGAACCTTCCTCGATAAATCCAATACAAAAATAATTTTTCAAATCGGTCCAGCCGTTTACTCGTGATGTCGTGACAACGGAAAACGGGTTTCATTTTTATATATATAGATTAACTGGTAAAAGGTACCTTCAGTAGTTATTCAAATTGTTCAAGCCGTTTAAGCGTTTACAAGTAGGTAATATAGGTAAATAAATAAATAAATGGCAATGATAAGATAAAAAAAATTTACAACAAATTATTAAATAACCTTAAAATATGAAAATTTAAAATATATTAATATAAGGAGTCCCTTTAGGCAAGGTTCCGAAGATACTGGCAGCGTTCGTTATTCGTTCGTTCATCGTTAAATAAATAAATAAATATCCATCACGCCTTATCCCCGAAGGGGTGGCAGAGGCATATTATATGCCCACTTTTCACCGTGTGGATTCCTGTCCCACGTAATAGGAGGTGAGCCCATTGCCGTGTTTAAATAGACAGACGCAGGTTGTGGCTACCTGCTGTTGAAATTTTTTCATGCCGCCTATAAGGCCTTCAACCAGGCTTAACGACTGCCATTTTACTGGCAACCGGGACCAACGGCTTAACGTGCCTTCCGAAGCACGGAAACGCTCGCAAATGTAAATGCCACAAAGTGGTCACCCATCCGACGACCAGCCATAGTGAAAGTTGCGTACCTCAGTGATTGTTTACCGAACACTGAGACCGCGGGGCCACGAGCGCTTCATGGAAATATAGGTACACACTCAAAATCTTTCTATGATATAATATTAGTATTAATTTGGATTTAACAAAAAAAGATAATAAATATCTGTCATTCATACGTTCTATGTTGAAGAAAATCAACTGAAATATAATTCAACTAAACATTTTAAAACAAATTCTATTCCCTATTCATAAAGTTTACTATCGTCTACTAGGCTAAAAGCATTATTGTTGGCTGATGCAATACGTGACGTCACCGCATGCGTACTCGACCTATCTTTTGCAAGAACGGAACGGTAATTTCATCGTTACGCTCAAGAGCAGAGTGGCGCAGTGGAAGCGTGCTGGGCCCATAACCCAGAGGTCCGTGGATCGAAACCACGCTCTGCTAGAAACACTTTTTGAATTTTTAATCATTTGATTTTTCATTATTATATTTAATTCACGTGGCATGATGTTTTTAAGTGTGGCCTCGGAAGCTAACTACGATTGTAACGTTTTATTTTTCAATATATATTTTTACACGTGTGAGGATAAGAACTTTTTAAATAAGTAGATTTTATAAAATACTTTTCACTGCAAGGTTCCGATTTTCGTTGACGTGATTTTCCTAAATAGATGTTAGTTTAATTAGGTAAAAAATAAAGATGTCTTGGAAACTATAAAAACTAGACGAAAAATTTAAACTACTTAAAATAGAAACAGTATACAGATAGGTACTACATATAGCTATAATTATTTTGAATTTTAATCCAAATTATTTATATATTATATTTAAATCATCCTAGTAGGTCGGAATTTCAATAAATTTTATTTTCCAGAAATTTGCTACTTACATGAAAAACGAATGATCACAATTTATTTTTTCACATATTCATAATTCTGGAATTATAACGATTGCAATGATATAAGACACTAATAACTTGTTAAATTATTATTCTAAATAGCAATCAAAGACGTTTTTCGCTGTCTGTTCCTATGTATGCTTAGATCTTTAAAACTACGCAACGAATTTCGATGTAATGTTTTTAAATAGATAAAGTGATTCTTATAGAAGGTTTTTATGTATATTTTGTTAAGTTTTTATATACATTAACTTAATTATAACGATATATGTTGGCGGTGTCGGAAAAAATGAGCCCTCTGGGAGCTTTTAACGAAAACGCTGCCTAAACCCTTTGAGATATAACAAAATAATGTATGGTGATATTGTGTATCTAATATAGGTCTACAAAAAAGTCCGCGACGGTAGTCTATCCCTTAAGGATACCGTACTATATCCATTTTAATACTTTAAAAAAACAGGAATTATAAAGCGGTAATTTAAAGGCTATTTACACAAATACATTATTAATCCTTATCATTTTTAATATGCGCTATTTTAAATTGAAGCGCTCGTGGCCCCGCGGTCTCAGTGTTCGGTAAACGATCACTGAGGTACGCAACTTTCACTATGGCTGGTCGTCGGATGGGTGACCACTTTGTGGCATTTACATTTGCGAGCGTTTCCGTGCTTCGGAAGGCACGTTATCCCGTTGGTCCCGGTTGCCAGTAAAATGGTAGTCGTTAAGCCTGGTTGAAAGCCTTATAGCCGGCTTAAAAAATTTCAACAGCAGGTTGCCACAACCTGCGTCTGTCTATTTCAACACGGCAATGGGCTCACCACCTATTACGTGGGACAGGAATCCACACGGTGAAAAGTGGACATATAATATGCCTCTGCCACCCCTTCGGGGATAAGGCGTGATGGATGTTTATTTTTAATATGTTTGTTGGCTTCAGCATTTTATGAAGATTATATTGTCCCTTTACACCTTGCAAATTAACTCAAACGTTCACTATCCGTTCGCGCTGCCAGAGCAGCGCATTTTTTGTAATTAACCTAAGACCTAATTAACTAAAATCGTGATATCTTGGAAACTATAATATCTAGACAAAAAATTTAAACTACTGAAAAATCGTATAATATATCGTCCCTGTAGAGCTGTAATTCACCAAGTCGAAAAAGTGGCAATTTGTATTAAGAATGCCACTAAAATTCCCGTTTTATTCTCTACGTTTCTGTATTTCTGATTTTCTTCTAGGTATCTTAGTTTTGAAGTTATAAAATGTGAGAATTCACCAACTTTGAATCCTGATCGCAGAAATAAAATGATAATTGACTAAGTTGACTTAATTATTTCTTACTTTTTTTAAATTGAATTCAACTGAAAAATAACTCGACTTAGTTATTTACTTCCCTATCAAAAAGGCGCGTTTTGAGGCCTCTTGTTACATCTAGAATAAACCAACTCGAGTTGGTTAGTTTTAGAATGAATGGTTTGATACATTTCACGAAAGCGAAAATTAACCAACTCATGTTAGTGAATTCTCGCTCTCTATTTTTGTTTGATTTGATCAAATTGTAATAAAAGCGAAAAGTAACCAAATCAATTTAGTGATTTCTTTCCTACTAAAACACATTATAAGTTAGAAGGTGAGAATTCATCAAATCGATTTAATTAATTTTTGCACAAAATAATGTGAATCTCGTTGTGAGTTAGTTAAATTCCGCACGAAACGCAGGCGATTAAATGAGTTCTGTCATTACGGAGTGGGGGTCGCGGGGAGATAGTGACCTCTAGCTTTAGTTGCGGCGTTTGCGTCGATCCCCGCGCACGTATTTTTGAATGCTGAACAAATAGTGAACAATGCGAAAAATGAGTCGCGCGAAGTACATTTTGGATTTATTAGAACAACAAAATGATTTAGAGGTAACTGTTATTTTTAAATCCTATTAATAGTGTGACCGTCTATGGCTCCTTCGTGTTCGAAAACCGCTGAACCGATGTCATTGAAACTTACGATGTAGATAGATGGAGACCTAGCTGGAGTACCACAGAATTAATTACTATTAGGATTAAAAAAATTATCTCTCTAGATTTAAAGTACCTACTTACTCTATTTTATAGGAGAGTCTACAAAGATGACATCACGAGATCTAATATGAGAGAGCAATACCTAAGTATCTAATAATCTTATATAATGGGTGATTTAGCATAGTGTATAATTTTGTCTATTGTGTATGCTTTTGTGTATGTGTGTGTGTGATTAAATTTATAAATTAACAATAACTTATTGCTATTGCACTAACTAACATACATAATATTAGCATGTAACTACCTAATTGTGAGGTTGTATAAGGTCCTAATGTTTAACTAGATCGGTGGTAGTACCTACTTCTTACGAAATATAGGGTTGTTGACACTAACATGCAAGGCTGCACGTAAAATGGTTCCCTTATTTGCCTTAGTAGCAAAATGACTAGGTATTGTCAGGCGTCAAAAGTGGATATCCAGCTTAAAGATTCAAAATTGTTAATAATAGTTTAATAAAAAGCCGAGTCACACCAAACGCGTAGCGTAGGTACATGGGCATAGTCATCTGTCTTACTTTGTATGAAACTGAAAGAGAGATACAGCACACGCGCGTAATTATTTACAGACTAGTTTACAGGCGTTTCTCACTGGTCAGATGTGTCAGACCAATCAGATTAGTAGTCAGACTAGTCAGATTAAGGATTTTTATTTCAGTTTCATACACATATGCATGACTCGTGTTTAGTGTGACTTAGCTCTGCAATTCAACCAGTATCTATCAGTTACAGTACAGTACTTTACTGTAGCGTGTACTCGTATATCCAATTTTTTTGCCAAGTTTGTTGCATTATGGAAACTTTGCACAGCATAAACATACACAGGAGAGCGCACGGGCACTTAGCAGCTACTAACGCTTATTTGAATATTATTTAAAAACAGCATTGCCTCAACAAATCCGAGTTTAAACATTAACACTTAGCTTTGCACTCTTTTTGTATTCTAATCGGGTTGTTTTTTTAAGGTTTTCTAAATTATTCATTGCAGGAAACTGCGTTCATCGATCCGGAAAATACGTTGCTGAACAATGTTATTAATGTGAACATCTATGAGTCTGCGCCATCATCAGTAGTAAGCCCGAAAAGAAGTATTCTTCCCATGATTGAACCGTCTTTTTCCGCTCCTTTATTAAGTGATACCAATATTAACCAAGATGCCATCGTTGTAGAAAATGTAGAGAAATATCAAAAGGATCACAATAGCCCTTATTCGGAAATTAGTGGCATCGAAGAATTAAATAGTTCACCAGCTGTACTTTCTGATTTAAGCCCGAAAAGAAGTCTTCTCCCCGCTATTGAACCGTCTTCAAGTTCCGCTTCTTTATTTACTAATATCACCATTAACAAAGACGCCAATGTCATAGAAAATGTAGAGAAGCTGCAAAAGTATCCTGAGAACCCCTATTCGGAATGTATCGAAGATTCAAATAGTTCACCTGTTCGAGTATTTTCTGATTCAAGCGTTTCTTGGTATCCAGACAGCGAGAAAAAAAGGCGCATAAATAAGAAAAAAAGGGTTTATAATATTATTGTAACGTCATCTTCTGATAGTGAAGAAGAAGAAGAGTATTTTTATAGAAAAAAGGCTATGTGGACTCCGAAAAAGAACCAAACGACTAAATTCAAAAATCATGCCTCTAATATTAATTCTAAAGAGCAAGATTCTGTTTTGCCACCCACCAGCAGTTCAGATGTTGTAAATAACATTTTGTCACTACAAAACCAAGATCCGATCGAATCTGTGGAACGAGATTCTGCTTTACCATCTACGAGTACTAGAAGTTCAGGTGATGTGAGTAACATTTTATCAGAACAAAACCAAGAACCGATTGACAACAATAGCTGTACAGTTTTGACCCCAGATAAAACCACTCGCTGGAAGAAGAGTGATCCAAGTAAATGGAAAAAAAACATTGCTAAATCCAACAAGAAGAATTGTTTACCTTACATTGGTTGGAAATGCAAACCTATGCCCGCTAAGATGCCAAAACCTGTAAAGTGCAATATTAGATACAGGTGTCTGGAAAATTTTACGGAAGAAGAGAGAGTTATAATATGCGAAAGTTATTGGAAAGGAGATTACGTATCGCAAAAACAGTTTTTAAGCCAAAAAGTTACATCTATGCCGACAAAAACAAAAAAGCTTGGTATTCCCGAAAACAAACAACGATCCGCTGCCTATGTATACTATTTTGAGAAAAATGAGACAAAAGTGAGAGTTTGTAAAGATTTTTTCCTTAAAACTTTATGTATTTCTAATGGACCGGTAATAGATACAATGAAGAACAAGGATGTATTCGGAAACTATTCAAAAAAAGACGGACGTGGTTTACGGGAGCCAACTAATAAAACTAGTGCAGAAGTTGAAGAAAAAGTCATAGAGCATATTAATCGGTTTCCTCGGGTAGAATCCCATTATTGCAGAAAGAAATCGAAGCGGCAATACCTGGACAGTAAATTGACAATAGCAAAGATGTATGAACTCTACACAGAAGAACGTACATTAGCTAACGAAGAAAAATGTTCGTTATACGTTTATAGATCAATATTTGGCACTAAATTTAACTTGTCTTTTTTTAAACCAAAAAAAGATTTGTGCCTAATATGCACTCGTTATGATTCTGCGGGTCGACCAGAACATTTAAAGGAAGAATATGAGTTGCACCAAGCCCGCAAAAATGCGGCTCAAGAAGCGAAAGCTTCCGACAAACTGCGCTTAATCGGGGAAGATGATTATCTTGTTATTACGGCCGACATGCAATCAACGTTGCATATACCAGTGAGTGCTATTGGTATTCTATATTACACAAGAAAATTAAATGTACACCGCCTCACCAAGCTTATTGTATAACTTGGAACGAAATTAATGGCAAAAGAGGTAGTGTAGAAATTGCCAGTGCGATTAATTGGTGGATCAGTCAAATTCCTTCTAATATTAAGGAAATCACTATGTATAGTGACACATGCGCTGGTCAAAACCGCAACCAGTTTATTACTGCTTACTTAGTACACCTCATTCAACAACCTATGCAGCTTGAAATTATTGAACAAAAATATCTTGAGAGCGGCCATACGCATATGGAGGTGGATTCAATGCACAGCGCCATTGAACGGGAGCAAAGACATACTTCAGTTTATTCTATGATAGACTGGAAGTCTATTATGAGTCGTGCTCGCTCTAAAAGGCACAATGACAATACTCCTCCATATATAGTAAAAGAATTGACCTACAAAGAAATGCTTGATGTAAGAGCGCTGAATGAAAGATTTATGAAAAATACTAGGAAAGACAAACAAGGTAAGAAGATTCAATGGCTCAAAATAAAGTGTTTTCGGTTTGAAAGACAATATCCCGGTATAGTCAAATTTAGATACGGACATGATGGTCCTTATTCAGAGTTTGATATATTTGAACAGCAAAGAAAGTCTACTCTTGTTACAAGAAAACGAAAAAAATGTCAAGTACAACAAAATAATGCAGGAGTAGAAGAAAGTATGATAAGCGATCTCATAAATTATGAAATACCAAAAGCGTACTCTTCTGCCCTGCCTATTTCAGAGGCAAAAAAGAAAGATTTGTTAAACCTTTGTGAAAAAGGCATTATACCAGAAGAACTACATCCATGGTTTGCATCGCTACCTACAAGCAAAGACGTAGTTGATAGAAATATGGAACCTGATGTCACTGAAGACGTAGAAGATGAAGATTAAGTTTGCCTTATTATGTTTTTTTCATTTTTTTATATCTTATTTAGTATTTTTTTAAGAAGAAGAATAGAAGAAGTATTTTTTTAGATTTTTAAGGCATTTCATTTCTCAGTTTTATTTTTCAATGCTCAAGGCATGAGCTCAAGGCATATTATTATGTTGTGTCCTTATGTCCTGATATTTTATTATTTATTTAGTTTTATTACTTATTACTGATAATAAAAGTATTTTATTTTCCATTAAATTCACGTTTTATTTTAGAATAAAATAACAAAACAGAAATGAAGTATGCAGTTAGTTAATTCTCGTTTTCATTTTTTTTACATAAATACAAGTTCAATTTTAACTAACTCGATTAGCTTTCATTCAGAGCTTCATAATACAGAGTTAGAAGTCACTAACTTCGTGCGAGAATTAAGTAACTCGTAGAAAAGTCCACACAGTTGTAGGGTAGAATTAACTAATTGTTTGTTTTGGGCCTATTTTATATAATTGAACTATTTATTACATTACCATTTACTTTATCATAAACTTAGGCGTATTAACTTTTAAATAAAATTGAATTTATAAAAGTATCTAACAAGAAACAAAAGTTACGGCGGTTTTAATTTTAAAAATCTTTAAACGCCGATATCTCAGGACAGTATTTTTCGACTTAGTTAATTCTAGCTCTACAGGGACGATATAAAGATAAAACTTATAGCTATAATAATTTGAAATTTTAATCATAATTAACTGATATATTGGTATCAACACGAAAAAGTCGGTAAAAAAATAAATAAACGTTATTTTTCAAAAATTTGCCACTCACACGAAAAACTAATAAAAAACACTATTATTTTTTTTACATAATTAAATTCTTGGAATTATAACGATTAAAACGATATATGACATTAATATCTTATAATTAGTCTAAAAAAACTAAAAATATGTTAACCCATTAAATATTAACGCAAAACTAAAAAAATGGCGGAAAAATGGCCGCCGGCAATGTTTATACCGCATTTACTTTGAATTTTGATATTGTGACATATAGATATTAAACCTCTAATACACGGGCTTTTTATCCACGATTCTAATGGTATAAAATTTATTCATTAAAACTACAGACAACATTGTTTAAAAAGGTTTTGAAATGAGGTCAGTTCTAAAAAAGAAAAGGCAAAAAAAGTCAGCGTTGAACGTTTGAGTGGTTATGCGATATGGCAATATCAAAAAATGCGCAAAGAAAATTAATTTCGTGTAACAATAATTCGACCGGGCCGTGCGGGCGCGGGCGTAGTTACTTGAGAAACAAAGTCGTTTTTGGCTGTCTGTCCCTATGTATACTTAGATCTTTAAAACTACGCGACGAATTTTGATGCAGTTTTTTTTAAATAGATATAGTGATTCATAGAGAAGGTTTTCATGTATATTTGTTAAGTTTCTGTATACATTAACTTAATTATAAAGATATATGTTGGCGGTGTCGGAAAAAATAAGCCGTCTGGGAGCTATTAACGAAGACGCTGCCTAAACCCTTTAAGATATAATAAAATAATGTATTGTGGAATTATGCATCTAAAATAGATCTACAAAGAGTCCGCGACGGTATATGTCTATCTCTTAAGGATACCGTACTATATCAATTTTAATACTTAAAAAAACAGCAATAATTGAGCGGTAATTTAAAGGCCATTTACACAAATATTTCTTCCATTCTTCCATTCCATTCCATTCTTCCATTAATCCTTATCATTTTTAATATATTAGTTGGTTTCAGGATGTCATGAAGATTATTTTGTCCCTTTACATAAATGAATATATTAGGCGATATGGCAATAAAAAAATGTGCAAGGAAATTAATTTCGTGTAACAAAAATTCGACCGGGCAGTGCGGGCGCGGGCGTGGTACTTGAGCGCAGAGAAGTAATCAAGTAATTTGGAAAATGTTCATACATTATCGTGAAATTAATAAACGACGGGATTAAATGGGTGCCACGAGGTTCGAAGTATGTCACGGGCGAAGCCGGGCGGATCAGCTAGTAATATTATAAATGCAAAAGTTTGTATGAATGTTTGTTACTCTTTTACGTAAAAACTACCGAATGGATTTTAATTAAACTTTACAATAATATGGCTTATACATGAAAATAACACATATGTAGGCTACTTTTTATCCCGGGAACAAGTTCCTGTGGGAAATGGTACGGGTAAACTTCACTAAGCGGGCGAAGCAATGGGCGTCAACTAGTTTAATAAAACAAAAGAATTATTCAAAAAAAAAAGATAAAAATGGCGGGAAAATGACCGCTGTCAATGTTTATACTGAGTTTACTTTAAATTTTAACATTGACACATGTAGTTATTATGCCTGCATTAGACGGGCAATTTATCGACAATTTTATTGGTGTGCAATTCATTCATTCCATCAACACCGTTTAAAAACGTTTTAAAAGGACGGGCGTCAAAAAAATTCAAAAAGCGGCTGCTCTACTCGCCCTAACGTTTGAATGGATAACTAAATCTTCCTCATGAATCAATTAGTCAATTATTTATTTATTTAAAACTTCATGCACAACTATGTACATAGGCGGATTAATGCCATAGGCATTCTCTACCAGTCAACCATAGGTGATGCAGAGATATACAAAGTAGGTGCATTAACGTGTATTAGCGAAACTGAGAAAAATAAAACTGATAGAAATACAAGTACCTAATATAATACAAATTTACGTACATTACAATAAGAATATATATAGGTAATACATAAAAAACAGAAGTAATATTCACTTATAAAATATGCTAATACATAAATAACAAAAATAATACATACTTATAAATATATACTAAATAAATGCTTATGCTTATGCTCAACTTATAAATACTAACTAACTAACTATCTTCACGCTGTATCCCTGACGGGGTAGTCAGAGAGGACAGATCGCCAGGCTTCGCGATCCATGCATACTTCTTTCGCTTCGTCGAGATTCATCAATCGCTTCATACACACACGTCTGGGTATCCGAGTACTTTTGACCTTTCCGTTTTTGAGCAATCTGCTCACGTGGTCTTCATATGTAAGTCTCGGCCTTCCCTGACTCCTTCTACCCTCTACTTTTGAACAATATATATTCTTCGTTAATCGTTCCTCACTCATTCGTTGACGTGTCCAAACCAACGGAGCACGCCCTTTTCCAGCTTAACGCTGACACTTTCATTCAAACCTGCCATATTGCGTATCACTTCGTTACGTATTCGGTCGGCCAAGGTAACGCCGCACAATTTTCGAAGTGATCGCATCTCCACAGCATTCAATTTACTTTCATGTATCTGCTGACATACCCAGGTTTCACTACCGTAAAGCAAAGTTGGCACTAGCACTGCGTTATGAATCGCCAGTCGTGCTTCTTTTACGATGCTTTGTCGCTTTACTAACTGGGACAAAGCACCGTTAACTTTGTTTCCGGCAGCTACTCGCCGTTCTACATCCGAATCACATCTTCCATCCGCGCTAAACATACTTCCTAAATACACAATTTCATTTACTTGCTGTAGACGTTCCTGGTTTTTAACTTATAAATATATACTAAATAATTGACTGCCTCTGTGGCGCGGTGGGAGTGCAAGAGGTCGTGGGTTCGATTCCCACCCAGGATAAAACTTTGTGTGATGAGCACGATGGTTTATTCTGTGTCTGGGTGTTATTTATCTATAATGTGTATGTATTTAGAAATATATAAGTATGTTTATCAGTTATCTGGTTACCATAGTACAAGCTCTGCTTAGTGTGGAATCAGATGGCGTTGTGTGAGTTGTCCCAACAATATTTATTTATTTATATATTTAAATATAGAAAGCTAAAGGTTAGGGAATATAAGGAGACGTATTTTTTATTAAATCATGTGAATACATTTGGGGTTACTGCAATGATCCTGCCAATTATGCCAATTATGTAAGTACCCGACCTATATACTTTTAAATGCATTTAGTGGATAAACAGCTGTTTTACAAATCACATCATCTCCGAAGATGTGGCAGGGGCATATGATACACCCACATTCCACCGTGTGCATTCCTGCACTACGTAATAGGTGGTGAGCCCATTGCCGTGTTGAAATAGACAAACGCTAGTTGTGACTACCTGCTGACTACACCGCCCAGAAGGCCTTCATCTTCACTTAACGGCTGCCATGTTACTGGCAACCGGGACCAGGGGTTAAACGGGCCTACCGAAGCACGGAAACGCATAAAATGGAAAATCGCTTTGAGGATCACCCATCCGTAACCAACCATAACGAAAGTTGCTGAACACAGTGATCGTTTACAGAACACTGAGACAGCGGGGCCACGAGCGCTTAAAGCGCTGTTAATTTTATTACAAACAGTCACTTGACATGAATGACATATTGTCACGCCTTTATCCCCGAAGGGGTAGGCAGAGGTCTACTATACGCCCTCATTTCCCCGTATGCAATTTTGTCCCACGTAACAGGTGATGAGCCTATTGCCGTGTAGTCATTTCAATTTCATTTATCTGTATACATTGTGAACTCTGCTGTGTATAATAACGTCTGATGTCCATATTTTTCATATTAATATCAAAATTCGCTAACAAGAAAAGTTTACCCAATTAAAGCGCTATCGCAATGTTTTCATCGGTCTATACAGAATGTTGTTTAAAGAGCTTAGTGCTGTAGTGGACACTTCAGCGCCTAGCTAATTGGCTGTACGTTTGCTTACAAGCAAACTGCAAAATATAACTGCTTTAGTAAGGGGTTATGGTCTAAACAGAATTAAAACTGATATTGCTTTTTGTTCTTTCTTTATATCTAACTAGTTGACACCCGCAGTTTCGCACGCGTGGTGCAGGTGGTAAAGGAACTTGTTTCCGGGATAAAAAGTAGCCTATGTGTTATTTATGATGTGTGTGTAAGCTATAGTATTGTAAAGTTTTATCAAAATCCATTCAGTAGATTTTGCGTGAAAGAGTAACCAACATCCATACTTCTAACTTTCGCGTTTAAAATATTAATAGGATATAATATTAGTAGGACTAGCTCATACCCTCAGCTTCGCCCGCGTGGTTTTCCCGTACAGATTTCCCCCAGTGTTATAGTAAGCCATCCATAAGAAATAGACATTATGCTATCATGGACTTTTCTGTAAACTTTTATAAGATACACAATTCCACTATACGTTATTTTGTTATATCTCAAAGGGTTTGGGCAGCGTTTTCGATGAAAGCACCAATGCAGACGTTTTATTTTTTCGGACACCTACCACTAATATCATTTTATTTTAGCCAATGAATACAAAATCTAAACAAATTATATACTAAAACATTCCTCGAGAACTACTCTGTCCATAGGTGAAAACAGCATGAAAAACGATGCAGTCATATTTGAGTTTATCGCGAACGGACAGACAAACAGACGCGGCTGAGAACTTTTTTAAAAAGAACGTTTTTATAAAATATATTTAGTGATGATAAAAAAATATTTTATAATTTAAAGCCATTCTATGAATCGCTTAGAACATCTTATGGACCTGGAACTTGAACATGGTATTTGCTAATTTTGGCAAATTTGCTAATGTGTCCAAAAATGGATTGAACATGTTGAACGATACAACTTACTAAATAATCCGCGACAATAAGTTCTAAAGGCCAAATGTAAATGATTTGTTTATTTATTTATCTATCACGCCTTTTCCCCGAAGCGTTGGCAGAGGCATATTATTTGCCCACTTTTCACCGTGTGTATTCCTGTCCCACGTAATAGTAGGTGAGCCCATTGCCGTGTTGAAATAGACAGACGCAGGTTGTGACTACCTGTGCTATTGAAATTTTTCAAGCCGTGCATATGGCCTTCAACTTGACTAAACGACTGCCAAGATACTGGCAATCGGGATTAACGGTTTGGTTTATACTTGCGCTGCTGACCCTTTTAAAACCTTTTTAAGAACCCTATGGCGCAAGTAATTGGGATAACTGAGACAGAATCACAAGGCTAACATTTAAAATAATAATTTCTAAACCTAATTTTAACCTAAAATCTGTTATCTAGATTTCAAAACAGCCTGATATCGTTTGTAACTTAAACCGCTATTCTCTAACAGTTTTCCATAAACACAAAACTCTACAATCTCAGGCTTCGCTTCAGAATTAGCTTAATCCACTAACTTATGCATAATTCCACTGTGTGGAACTACATATTGTACCGAATATAAGTATAAGCACAAACTATCTCGAACAACTTAGTTTGTGACGGCTGATTGCATTGCTATATTGATTAGGCAAATAGATGTATTAGTTGTGGCCACGGAGGCCAGAAAGACTGTTGTATTTTACTCAGTGCATGTGGCTGTTTGAAAGAAGCTCTTGTAGTGTGCTCTGAGTTCTGTCATCATCGTCATCATCAGAGCGTCTGTCCCATTTGCGTCTCGCGACGCCCGGGGTCAGCTTTCTTACATTTTCTCCTCCACTTCGCACGGTCGTCGGCATCGCCTGTAGTGAGACCATAAGCACACATGACATCCCTTACGACGTCAAGCCAGCACTTTTTGGGTCTTCCCCTCTTACCACGGCCCGGCGGATCATACATGGCCAGACATTTGTTTCCCACGTAGCCCGGCGATTGCAGACAGATGTAATCATACCAACGAAGGCGACACTCTTGCAACTCGTGCTCTGAGTTCTGTAAACGGTCAAAACTGTTAAGCAAATAGATGTATTTGATGTGCTGGCTTTGAATGAAGCGCTTGTAGCGTGCTCTGAGTTCTGTAAACGGTCAAATTAGTTAAACAAATAGATGTATTTGATGTGGCTGCTTTGAAAGAAGCGCTTGATCGTTTACAGAACACTGAGGACGCTATGCACTCAGTGTTCTTTAAATGATCAAAACTGTTTGGGCAAATAGACGTAACTGATGTGGCTGAATTAAATATACGGTTAGATCGGTAATTTCCATTTACGAGCGTTTGCGGGATTCAGAATGGCATGGCATGGCAATGGCAATTCAGGCATGTTAAGCTACCAATATACGGGGTTGTCACTCCGCAGTTTAGGTATATTCGGGCAGCGCATCTATCTACGAAGACTATCGACGAAGCTCTAAATAAATCGACTAGGTACAAAACTTCTCAAGTGTCAACCCCGCGCTGACTTCGCAGCTAGGTCATAAAACTCTGGCGCGCAAAGAATTCGCAACGTTCGCGCGCAGTCATAAGTAAGTTTCAATTTGCTTGCAAGCGGCGAGTCTAGGTATGTTTTCATACCTAAAACTGACTTTTGTTAGGGAGTGACACTTCTGTACGTCGGACTATTAATTATTCTGTGACCAATAGCTACAATCCTGTTCTACTACGTTCTGATGTCTTAAACACTTTCAAAAGCAAGAAGCCAGAACCTGCATCTATCCATTTCAACATGGCAATAGGCTCACTACTTACAACGTGGTATCAAAATATAACTAACTAGCTGACTCCCGCGGCTTCACCCGCTAAATAAACATCGAACCCGTACCACGTATTTAATCCCTTTGTTTATTACTTTTACAATACTGTATGAATTTATTTCCGATTTCTTGACATTAATGATTACTGCTCCGCTCTCCAGTTGTAGTAGAGTGATAATATATAGCCTTCCTCAATAAATGGGGTATCCAACACAAAAATATTTTTTCAATTCGGACCAGTAGTTCCTGAGATTAGAACGTTCAGTCAAACAAACAAATTCTTCAGCTTTACAGATTAGTACAGATAATGCCACCATCCTGTTCTAAATAAATCTAGCAACTATTAAAATCAAACCGTAAGAAAATGATCATTTTAGGATGACAGCTGTTGTATAATTTTTTCTTTCTAAAACACTTATTGTGCCACAGAAGATAATTTATAACAGTCTGAACGCTTCCATACTTTTCACGATGACAGTACTTATACATAGCAGTCCTTTGTAAAAAGAATGCCCCCGCCATAAAATAAATGAACGGCAGTATTTACCCTCGAATAATTATTAATAGCAAATAAACCGCCGCAGGATATGCGGATTATTTGTCACCTCTTTAAACGAATCTTTACGGGGGTAGAATTAGAAAATTCGGTTGTTCGTGCCGTTGCTAAGCAACCGCGGTGTGTAAGGGTCTCGGTATTTTACTTAAAATATTCTTCTGAAATTGGTATATTATAAAAAAGAGGCTCGAATGAGTAGTACTGTAAACTTCGCGAACATTTTTGATAATTTATACTATTATCAAAAATGTTGACTAGGTGACCCCCACGGCTTCGCCCGTGACATAGTTCGAACTCCCATCGCACATATTTAATCCCGTCGCTCATAAATTCTACAACAATGCATAAAAAAATCCCGGTTTGTCGACATTTATGATTACTGCTCCGCTTCCCAGGGAAGTAGCTTGATGATATATAGCCTATAACCTTCCTCGATAATTGCGCTGACAGGGGCAGATTGGTGCGACGTGTAAAGGCGTGGAAGGAGACGCTTGAGAACGGCGGTCTGAAACTAAATGTGGCGAAGACCGAGTACTTGGCACTAAACTCGACAGATCCCACATCCGTACACATAGGCGGTGATTTGGTCGAGCGCACGGACAAGGTTAAATACCTGGGATCTGTTTTTCACACGTCCAGTGACATCGATTGTGATGTCAAGTCACGCATTGCTGCCTCGAGGGCTAAATGGCGGGAGATGACCGGTGTCATTTGTGACCCTAAAATGCCGATCCGGTTGAAGGGACAGGTATACAAAACCATCATTAGACCTGACCTTTTACATGGCAGTGAGACGTGGCCAATATTGAAGCGACACAAGCAGGAGCTGCGGGTCACGGGAACGAAGATGCTGCAGTGGATGTGTGGAGTCACGCGGATGGACCGCATGAAGAACTCCCGCATCTGTGGCGGCCTTCACGTCCGTGACATTGCAGACAAGTTGCAAGAGTGTCGCCTTCGTTGGTATGGTCACGTCTTGCGGCAACCGCCGGGCTACGTAGGAAACAAAAGTCTGGCCATGTCTGCCCCGCCGGGTCCCGGTAAGAGGGAATGACCCAAGAAGTGCTGGCTTGACGTCGTAAGGGATGACATGCGTGCCAATGGTCTCACTACAGGGGATGCCGACGACCGTGCGAAGTGGAGGAAATAATGTAGGAAAGCGGACCCCGGGCGTCGCGAGACTCAACTGGGACAGACGCTCAGATGATGATGAACCTTCCTCGATAAATGGGCTATGCAAACAAAAATATCATTTCAAATCCGGCCATTAGGTACTGAGATTAGCGCGTTCAACCAAACAAACTCTTCAGCTTTATATATTAACTAGATTACCCCCATGGCTTCGCACCTATTCAATCCCGTCGCTAATAAATCGTTTTCCTTTGAGGAGCATCGTCGGGAGACGGGAGCAACTACCGTCTGATCTCATAACCCCATAAGATTGACTGCGTTGTTGCCTCCTCCGTAGAACAGCAGGTGTAACGCTTGGGCCTCGAAGTATTTAATGGGGCCCCTTATAATCGGATTTGTGCCAATTTCACCTTCTAAATAATCCAAACACCTAATATACACATATGTTTTTATTGCCTACAAAATTTTTCCCATGATTATTGCATTGTTTCGTAAATACTCAAGGCCTTTACTAATATACGCGTAGGCGCACTTGAACGTTCATTCATAAAGCTGATTATATACTGTCAAGCTAATATCAGCTTTATTTTTTAAGCTACAGAAAGTAAATTACTTTGGTTACATTTAGAGGTTAAAAGTCTCATTTTATTTAACTTTTGTTTTGAAATTTCGACCTTCATAGATAGCGATAAAGCCTATTTTCTTTTGCAGATGTTTCTTTTGAGGCTAATATGCTAGTGCGTCTATTGGATAATAGTATCGTAGGCGAAACATGCTTGGGTATGAATCACTTAAACCCTGAACTTTGTGAGCATTCTGATGTAATATTATCCGGTGGCGCTCTTACCTATATGGGTATTCGGGGTACAGGTAAGTTTATACGTTTGGGTATTAATGCTGTTACTTAATAAGAATAAAATTGTGAATAAAGTGGAGGAGAAAAAGTAGGAAAGCGGACCCCGGTCGTCATGAGACGCGACTGCGATAGCCGCTCGGATGATGATGACTTAAATAGAATAAAATAAATCATATACTACAAATGTCAGTATGTTAAAAAACCGAATAAGGGTGAGTCGGTCTTGCTCAATTAGGGTTCCGTAAAAATACGTTTTTTTTCGTCATAACTTTATTTTTACTGAGATGTTTGATATTTTCACAGCTTCACAGACCACAAACCTGAGTATGTAGTTTTAATTTCAACTCGATACCTTCCCGAGATAAAGGGTCTTAACATGCAGATGGAAGGGTGTCAAAGTGTTGTCTATAAGGGTTTTTTTCCTTTTGAGGTACGTATACTTACAGATACTTTGGGTCGGCTGTGCGAGTACCGCACCTCTGATATTCTGGTCCATAAGCTATAGTGACTATATTCCATCTGGTGTGCCGTATGCTTGTCTGTTACCACAATGGTATAAAATAAACGGAACCATGTAAACAAATATCTTCTTTTATAACAAAAAAAGCTATAGCTTCCCCTGCTATAGCCTTTTTGCGAATAGCACCTGGATATGTGTGGTGTCAGTAGAGTAGATAAAAACAAAAAGGTTTGATTTGGCCAAAGTTTTTGAAGTGAAAACTTCTTTAGCGGCGTTGGGTATAAAATCTTAAACTCGCGTCAGGGTCACGTGTCCTGATCGAAAAAGCGTAAGATTTAAACTCGCGTCAGGGTCACGTGTCCTGATCGAA
The DNA here is from genome assembly GCA_948477245.1 of Thumatha senex. Classification (NCBI taxonomy): domain Eukaryota; kingdom Metazoa; phylum Arthropoda; class Insecta; order Lepidoptera; family Erebidae; genus Thumatha; species Thumatha senex. The sequence goes on along the minus strand of OX419738.1, from coordinate 7,709,151 downwards.
AAAGAGTAAGATTTTTTATCATCATCATCTTTACGTCGATCCCGGTCAATTTTTGAAGGAAAAACTTCTTTTAGCGCGGTACGCATATTTTTAGATGAGATTAAATCTCTGGAACCGCGACCATAATCATCATCATCATCAAACGTTGATTCCGGTCATCTACAGGTCTTATTAAATAATGCTGTGTAATCAATTAGGACTCTTTCAGTGTAGAATTATTTTTTATCATCATCATCTTTACGTCGATCCCGGTCAATTTTTGAAGGGAAAACTTCTTTTAGCGCGGTACGCATATTTTTAGATGAGATAAAATCTCTGGACTCGCGACCATAATCATCATCATCATCTAACGTTGATTCCGGTCATCTACAGGTCTTATTAAATAATGCTGTGTAATCAATTAGGACTCTTTCAGTGTAGAATTATTTTTTATCATCATCATCTTTACGTCGATCCCGGTCAATTTTTGAAGGAAAAACTTCTTTTAGCGCGGTACGCATATTTTTAGATGAGATAAAATCTCTGGACTCGCTACCATAATCATCATCATCATCTAACGTTGATTCCGGTCATCTACAGGTCTTATTAAATAATGCTGTGTAATCAATTAGGACTCTTTCAGTGTAGATTTATTTTTCATCAACATCATCTTTACGTCGATCCCGGTCAATTTTTGAAGGAAAGACTTCTTTTAGCGCGGTACGCAATTTTTTAGATGAGATAAATTTGGACTCGCTACTCCCCGTTACGATACGCAGCTATAGTGTGTGCATATATGCATGTACCAACGCGACTAGATAAATAAATTATTAATAAATTGAGGTTTCACTTCTGTCGGCACTCCCGGAGTGCTTAGTTAGGTTTTTTTTTTTATCTCTCACGTAATAGGTAGAGAGAATAGTTAAAAGGGTGTCGAATGAAATCGGGACCAACGCTCGGATGACGAATCAGTTCATTTTACCTTAGAGGACATTCAAATTACCTATTGAGGAAAACCGATTTCAAGCTATTTGTTAAACCTTTGACAAATATCAAGTAAAATTATGAAAATCTACCACATCACAACGGCTTCAGGGAGCGCCTCAACCGAACGTTTGATAAATATCTAACAACCAATTTCTAAAGCCAACCTCATTCATTTATCAGTCCAACATTGGCCCCAATCCTTCATTTAATCCTTTCAACCCTTGAGTTGCTAATGAATTTCTTAGTAAATCTGTCCTCTTATTGGTCTTGAGCGTCATTACTGTGTATGATGAGCGGTTAGGATTACGAGTATTACTACAGACTGTGTATTAGAGTTTTACGCGCATTCGGCAGTTACGTTTCAGAAGTTCTACTCAGTGTTGCGAGTTATGATACTTTCGAAATTTTGGAATGTCTCATAAAACATTTTCTAATGCGAACCACTGTTTAAAGAAACTATTACATTATTATGTGCCATATTTATTAGTCGCCACAACCTGCGTCTGTCTTTTTAAACACGGCAATGGGCTCACCACCTATTACGTGGGACAGGAATCCACACGGTGAAAAGTGGGCATATAATATGCCTCTGTCACCCCTTCGGGGATAAGGCGTGATGGATATTTATTTATTTTTATTTATATTTATTAGCTTATCCTTAGTACAATATGAATCCTATAATTTCGCCAGGTATGTCCATATGACTCTCCGCAGTCTAGCTCAGAGAGTCTTTATACTAGAAAGTTGTGATTTTTACAGATATATAAATTAGTCATGCCATCAAAGTGGTAAAATAAAATCTATAAAATCGGACAAAAGTAATTTGGCAGTAAATGTAGGATCCTTCATAATGATGTTCATAAGTTGACTTAAATGAATAAAGCTTTTTTGGAACGAAGCTGCGCGACCGAACTGAAAAAAATGTGATAGTAAAACCGTAAGAAAAAGTCCGTGGAAATTTACCGTTAAATGAGACGTGCGCATAGCGACAGTCGTTTGTTTTGCAAATTGTGTCGATTTTCAAACTGCCTATTTACCTCAGTGAAGTGAACACTAATTTGGAAATTGCAGTAACGTAGCTGTGTGGTTTGGGTCGTATGCTTCTCGGCTGAGACGCAAGAGGCCCTACTTCGAATCCTAGTACAAACGGTGACTTTTTGTATTATTAATTGAATCGTGAACTTGTTAACTTCGTTCCTACCTGTGTCCCACGAGACCACATCTTTTTTATTACTAATTTGTGAGTGTGATTTAACATTAGTGCATAATGTAATTGTTTTAATATTTTTGTATTATGTTTCAGGTACTTTAAACAATTTGCTGCAACACCATGTTGGTAAGACTAAATTTGCAATGGTTTTTTTTTGTGGTATTATTATATACCTATGAAAGTTTGTGGTCATATTTTATTGATGGTGTGCATCAATAAAACAAAACCTCATACTATAAAAGGCTAAACTACTGCATTTGCCATTAATATGAAATAAGACTACATTTAAAAAAGAAAGCACAGATTACCAGTTTGGTTAAATTTATAAAGAAATCCGTACGTGAAACTAGAAATCAGACTCAGCATCGTAAATAAACATAACTACAAGGCAATGGTTGTAGTTGCAAAGTTTTACTTTATTAGGTACATCAATCAAAATACAGAACACAGTTGTACTACTGTATTGCCTGCCATGCGCCCTCATGGTTAATGCAGTGTCAATTTGTCACTACATCTGGACGTGACCCTTAGGATTGAAGGTTTTCTGCCTGATTTGTGTATTGCTAGTTAATATTCTGCACAGTTTGTGCCTGCCGTGTTAAATTCATGACAGAGAAAAAAATGGTTTTAAGAATGTGGGTACGTTTTGAATATTGGGGGACATTTTATTTTTACACAACTCTGTGTAGCCCAAAGTAAGCTATACTTTGGGCTAGACAGTGTTGTGACATTTAAGTTTATGGGATCTAGAAAACTGATAAACGTACTTATATATTTCTAAATACATACATTTTCTACATACTCCGAGACCAACATTTGCGCATCATACAAATATTTGTTGCGCATATACTACCACTGCGCCACCGAGGCAGTCAACATCGAAATGAATAAGTTATTCTTGCATATTATGCTTCGTAAGGGTCATTAGCCGTGGGTCTCGGTAACCAGTAACATGGCAGTCATAGGCCAAGTTGAAGACTTTATGGGCGGTTTGAAAAATTTCAACAGCAGGTCGCCACAACTTGCGTCTTACTATTTCAACACGATAATGGGATCACCACCTTAACTGGGACGCAATGCACACGGTGAAATGTGGGCATAAAATATGCCTCTGTAATATATCTCTAAAATAAAATACGATCCGAACACCAAAGTCTCAAAAATCACATAGCGGATTTTGGAAAGTTTTTACGTCAATGGATCGATGGGTCAAAGGTTCAACAAGAAACCAGGCATCTGCTAATAATTTTCTTTATCATTTACCAACATTTTTTTCTTTGTTTTAATATATTCCTAATTACTTCCACACCATACCTTAGATATTTTTGAAACATTGCTAACCTTTCGACATTCGGTCATATTGCGACAGCTAGGGTTACGAGTAGACCAATAGAGGGAGTATTATACTCGTAAACGTCCCGAACTCGTACAAAATTTTTGTTGTTAACTTTTTAATTTCAATTATACCATTCACATGGTGTTCACAAAATGTACATTGAGCCGTGACACAGTAAGTTGCTACATTTGCTCATTTAAATGTAAATTATCACAATAACTCCTACACTGCACCCACCGGCCATTAATTTACGGGCTGTGTATAATTTATATGTTGTATGCTAATTAATACCTAAGCGTTAAGTAACTTTGTACCGACCTAGGTATTAAGTTTATTAACCAACATATAAAAGTAATGACGAAAGTATCACTAAATATTATAAAACAAAGTCCTTCGCCGTGTCTCTCTGTCTGTTCGCAATAAACTCAAAAAACTACTGCATCAATTTTTCTGTTGTTTTCACCATAGATTTCAGGATAGAGTGATTCTCGAGGAATGTTAAAGTATATAATTTGTTATGTTTTTGCATATATTGGCTAAAATATAACTATATTTGTTAAAGGTGTCGGAAAATTGAAAAAGATGCCTAAATCTATAAAATATCGTAAATAAATAAATAAATGTCGTTGGGACCACTCACAAAATGCCATCTGATTACAAACTAAGCAGAGCTTGTACTATGGTAACTATATTACTGATAAACATATTCATATAATTTTTAAATACATATTATAAATAAATAACACCCAGACACAGAATAAATCATCGTGCTCTTCACACAAAGTTTTATCCTGGGTAGGAATTGAACCCACGGCCTCTTTCTGCGACAAATAGAATTTCGCTATTAAGTTGTTGCATTTTACCCAATTTATATGGGTTTGCCAAATTTCAGTTAAATTGATAGCTTTTTTTTATACCACTGAGGTGGTAAAAGAGCATTTGACCCACCTGATGGAAAGTACCGTAGCCTATGGACGATTGCAACACCAGAGGTACGAGACTCGCGCTGCTGACCCTAAAAATATTTTATATTGATTATAGAGTTGTGAATGGTTGAAAAATTTTGAAATTTTGTAAATGTCTGTTAATTTGGTTTCCCATTTTGGTTATATTTTTGTAGTTATACTTCTTTTGGCGCGTTTGGGAAAAATTATGAGAGTAAATATTTACGATGCGCGCGCAGACCGACCCGAAAATCGACACCATGAAGTTAGCTGATAAGTGTTTCCATTAATTACATCTTATAACTACATTCAAAGTGGTTTTCATACTTTAGATGTTTTTTTTTTTTTTTTTTTGCCTTTTTTTTATACCACTGAGGTGGCAGACAAGCATACGGCCCACCTGATAGAAAGTGGTCACCGTAGCCTATGGACGTTTGCAATACCAGACGTTCAGAACTCGCGCTGCCGACATATAAATTTATCATTCCTGTTACAAACAAAGAGTTGTGAAATATGTGATGAAATCTTATTAGACTAAAGCAGTATTATTTCTAGGGCGTGTACATTAACAACAAAAAAGTGTATATGTTATTTTACAAACACACTTTTTTACAGTGTAGTAAAGAAGTGTGAAGTGCCACACTAATATCTCCGGGGCCTAAGTGATCCCACCTGCCAGCAGAGCATCTACCGATCAACAGACGATGCAATAAGGCAGATGCCCTTACAAGTTTGGAAGTTCAAAGGGCAATTGTTCCCGACAATGTCAATAAAAGCGGACCCCAGGCTCCAAGTCCAGGTTCGGAGGTTATTGGGAATACGCATAGATGACGAAGTACCTATTAGTCCTCAATACAGATTGCATAAATTTTCACCACATATTTTTAGCCAAAACCTGGGCTCATCGTTCAAAATTACTGACACACCTGACCGATTGATAACAACAAGCATATTCTATTAATATTATAAACGCGAAAGTTTGTAAGTATGGATGGATGTTAGTTACTCTTTCACACAAAATCTACCTAATGGATTTTGATGAAACTTTACAATAACACATCAGAATACCACATAGGCTACTTTTTATCCCGGCAACAAGTACCTGTGGGAAACGAATACGGGAAACCTTACCACGCGTGCGGAGCCGCGGGCGTCTACTAGTGCTTAAATAAATGCTATTTATCCACGTAAATACACGGCAATGGGCTCACCACCTGTAACGTAGGACAAAAATGCATTCGCTGAAATGTGGGCGTATAGTATGCCTTTGCCTACCCCTTTGGGGATAAAGGCGTGACAATATGTATGTATGTATCTACGTAAAAGTATTTAACCGTTAACATGATTAAAATTTTAAATGAAATGTCATAATACAACATTTAACTTATGCAAAGGTTCTGCAGGACATCCATTTTACCCCTCGTTACTGCTGCACTATTACGGATATCCGTTGATTAACTTTCAGCAATAAATCTAATATGCAGTGCATACAAAACATGACTTTTATGTCTGCAGAGCAAATTATATACCCATAGCTACGGCGTAGCGCCTAGCTACGACCGCGCGGCCCGTAGCCTGCTATAGTAACCTCAGTTCAGTCAGCGCGACGGCCGCCGACCGCGTAGACGCGCGCCGTGTGCTACGAGCTATTCAATCCCCTCAGGGGATGAAAACATATTTCTCGCGAGATTTTTTTTCGCCCATTTTCTGGCAAATTTCAAAGGTGTTTTTTAATTAATTGTGCCGAGTATGAATTTGGTTTGGACGATGCTTGTGAAGTGAATTAATGAGTGTTGTGATTTTTTTTTTCGGATTTCGCATGTTTGTTGTGTTAGTGTGTGATTACGGTATGTACCGTAGGGCTATGTGTGAAAATCATATACCATTAAAGCTATGCAAACCTTTGTATGCATATATATCATAATTTATATTCTATGGCTGGTAGTAAAATAACTTAAAGTGACATATTTACAGCTATGTGGTTTTTTGGTTAATAATTATTGCTATGCTTACGCCATTATCGTAGCAATGACTTACAGAGATATATTATAAGGTCTTAAATTTTATCAGAACGTTTTCGATTCCTAGAGTAAACTCAGAAAATAGATCATAGATTATAAATCTACAGTTAAACTTGGTTCGAATATAAAAACAATTTTCTGTTGGATAGTAACTCTCCAACAGAAAATTGTTTTCGATTGGAATCGAGGAAGGCATATTTATAACATGACGTTACATACGCGAAGCAGTAATCATAAATTTAAATTTTTAAAGTGGATTTTTTTTTCAGTCACGAGCAGGAATCGATCCTAAACTCGAAACTGATGAATTAATCAACCTGTTTACGTCTTAAGGTGACGTAAGAGGTGGATTAATTCGTTAGTTACGAGTACGATGGTGTAGTTGGTAAACGCGTTTGGTGCGTTGGGTCAGAAGACACTGGTTCGAGTCCAGCTCGTGACTGAATTTTTTTTCCACTTTAAAAATTTTAATTTAGAAATAGTTTACATTTTATTTGATTTTCCGAAATTGTTCTTAGTAATCATAAATGTCAACAAATCATAAATCTCTATTTGCTATTGCAAAATTATGGGATTTATGGGTTAAATATGTTCACGATATTCGAAGTATGTCACGGTGGATGCAGCAGGGCAAAGCTAGTTGTTGATAATTATAAAATAATCGTGTTTTGGATATGAATACATTTACACATCTAAAAGTCACTTTATTAAAATTAAATCATCATATTTGACAAATACTTAAGAATGTATCATAATTGTACATTTATATTGAGTAGTAATTAATTAAGTAGTTGCGAATGTGATACCAAAATAACCGACGTTTAGTAGTTGCACCGTTTATTGAGTAATATAGTTACGGAAACCGTAAAATGTGACGATTCTTACATATGTTCTTTTCGAGTACATACTAAAATCTGTACTTCTATACTAATATTATAAAACGGAAAGATTTGTAAGTTTGTTTATAATAAATGGGCCCAGAAACTACTGGGCCGATTTAAAAAATTCTTTCATCATATTATTGAATTTATATATATGTTATATTGGATTTTCAAAATATTTAGGGTTCCGTACGAAATCACGAATAGAAAAAAAACTTCACCACTCGAGCTAAGCTGCGGGCATCAGCTAGTAAAGCTGAAGAATTTGCTTGTTTGGTTGAATGCGTTAAATAAATAAATATAAAATAAATAAATAAAAATATCTTTATTTTGCATAGACCATTTTAACGGCGCTTACAAAATGTCATACACTATTTAAAATATTTAAAGCGACCAATAGTGGGAACTACTGGTTCAAATTAATGCTAATTAACTACTGGTTTAAAAGATGCTCTTCATGTTGGATAAACCATTTATCGTGAAATGCTGTTAGGCTATACATGATTATGCTCATAGGCTGGAGAGACGAGTAGAGACGCTTTTTTGGTGTTTTGGCGTAATAATGAAACTAATGTTTAGAGAAGAGTGAGTGTTATTGCCAGGTTCTTTCTCAGCCTTTACCTATTGCCTTGCGAATCACTACATTTCATAAAACATAATCGCTTCCCGCTGTCTGTCCCTATGTATGATTAGATCTTTAAAACTACGCAACGAGTTTTGATGCGGTTTTTTAAATATATAGAGTATTTTTAAGGAAGGTGTTTATGTATAATTTGTTAAGTATTTGCATGCATTGACTAAATTATAACGATATTTGTTGGGGGTGTCGGAAAAAAAAGTAAACTGTCTAGGAGCTTTCAACAAAAACGCTGCCTAAACCCTTTGAGATATCGTGGAATCGTGTATCTAATATAGGTCTACAAAAAAATCCGTGACGATATATAAATATAGTTTGAAGGCTATTTTCACAAATACGTTATTAATCCTTATCATTTTTAATGCGTTAGTTGGCTTCAATATTTCATAAAAATTATTTTGTCCCTTTCTATTTTGCAAATTAAATGAATATCTTAGAAGATATAGCAAAATCAGAGTTCGAAGTATGTCACGGGCGAAGCCGAAGCGACTGACTCAGCTAGTCTGAAAATAATTTACAAGCAATCATCATAAGTGTTACTTTGTGACCTATATGAATAAATATATTTTCATTTTCATCACCATTTCCATTTACTAGTTTATACGCTAATCAATAGACAAAACTGTGAGGCAAAGAACCAAGCAATAAAACTCATACCATTAATTCTTACTTGTTCAGTTCTTCAAACTCTTACCACTAATTTTCACTATCAACCGTGCTTCGGTAGGCACGTCAAGCCGTTGGTCCCGGTCGCCACTAAAATGGCATTCGTTAAGTCCAGTTGAAGGCTTGAAAAATTTCAACAGCAGGTCACCACAGCTTGCACCTGTACATTTCAACACGGCAATGGCCTCACCACCTGTTACGTGGGACAAAAATGCTTTCGGTGAAATGAAAAATGAAAATTCGGGGATAAAGGCGTGACAATATGAATGTATGTAGTTATATTTTGTTTGTTGAAGACTTCAATAAAAGCACATCTTATATTTTTATAAGTGTTTGTCGTCAAAGCGCCTCAATGTGGCATCAAGTCCCAGATGCATCTAAAATAGTCATCAAAAAAAAACCTATAGAAATCTTTTTCGGTTTTGATAACAGTTGCTGATGAAAGATAATCTTTCAAATCGAACCAGCAGTTCCTGGTTCGAATTGAAACATTCTTTTTGTGTTGTATAGGCTACTTATTATCACGCCTGTAGCCAAAAGAGCGGAGCACTAATCATAAATGTCAAGAAATCTCATAAATTTCCATATATTATTGTAAGTCTAATCAATTACGGGGATGTATAGGCTAAATGAGTATAACGGGGATTTTAAGAATGTCACGGATGATGCATGTATTATATAGATAGTTTTACAACATTAAATCATACTAAGTTCAAGAAAATTTGTTTACTAACCATTTGTGATGAAAAGTATAACAAAAATAACAATAATTTTGTGTTATAGTATAAAAGATTATACCATAAGTATATACAAAGCTCAAAGACCTAAATATGCTATGTTCTTCGTTTCGTATGCAAAATCGACCTGTAATCTAAAGCCTTCCTAAACCTGTATGCTTTTGACGTCGCCCGAGGCGTAACACAATGGAAGCTTGCCTGAGCTGTATGGTTCATATGTGTCACATGCACGGAACTGCCGCCAATCGATGCTCACTGTGCTGAATTACCGCCTACGCTCATTTACATGGCCGTAAAGTTTACCTCTAATTTTCTACGCTACGGGTATTAGGAAAATATAGTATGTGTATTATGTAGAATGGTAGGTTATATAAGATGGTCCTCAGTTTGCATATTATCACGCCGGTTTCCCATCGGGTGAGCAGAGACTGGTTTTCTACATGATAAGATCCTGACATACCACTTTTGCTTCTTTTACTTTCATGAGTGTTTTATACACGCTCGCCGGTTAATGGTACTCTTGACCTGGCCTGATTCCAAAAGGTCTTCGATTAAATTGACATACGTACGCCGAGGTCGACCCCTACCAGTTTGCCGATTCACTCTCGCCACATAAATCTGCTTCGTCAGTCTATTTTCATCCATCCTCTCCACGTGTCGCCTCGCCTTATGTTATAGGCAGAGGAATACTATACGCCCACTTTTGAGTCTCTGCATTTTTTTGTCCCACGTAACAGGTGAAAAAAAAAACAATTAATATAAGTAAACGAATGTCGTGAGATTTCTCTTGAACTGTGTGTACTAGCACAGAAATAACTACGATACGCTAGATAAAATTTAACGTATATACACTTTTTTCTACAAGTCATCATCACAAAGTTTACTCTACTCTCGTATTTTTTCTACAAGTCTGCATACATCCTCATTGTTGTAAAGTAAACCTTTTCTCTTCAGCCCTTTGCTTCTGCATAAACTGTCTTTACCCAGTTATGTGACTAATTGTACTTCGAACCTTTAATGTCTGTCACAATTGTAAACCTAGTCTTTTGATAGCCCAGGTGACTCGTACGTCTAGATTTACAACTCGTACGTCTAAATTTATAAAAAAAAAATAAGGAACTAAGATTATTCTTGAATATACAGGTCTTCATTTTAAAAAAAAGGCTTTGCTCTTTTCTGCATTATAAATTAGATTACATTTGCAAAGCAAATTTTGCTATAAAACTAAACGGTCTAGAAGCAGAGCAGCTTAAGAAGTTTCCTCTAGTAGTATAGGATTTAGGTAAGATTGGCAATTTCAGAAACATTATTCCATTTGAAACAATTTTGGAAATGCAATTAGTATGACAACTAGGTATACCCTGAATTAAAAAAAAATCAGGATAATTCAACTTGTAAAGAATGTTAAACAGCTTATTACCACGGTTACAAACTTTTTATGCAATAGTTGTAGTTACTAAGACATCTGTTACTTTTTCCTTTCTATCTATCCATATAGTGAAAGTGAAAGTGAAAAATCTTTATTCATGTAGGTCACAAAGTAACACTTATAAACTTCAAGATTATTGCTTCTACATTTACATTTACTGCCAGATTCGCAAAGCAATAGGTAGAGCCTGAGGAAGAACCTGGCAATAAAACTCATGGCCACTCTTTTCTAACTGCCAGTAATTACATAAGTTTTATTTACATGATATTTGAACAAATTATATAGTAATGAGTCTATACAAAAGAAACAAAATCAAAATGAGATTGTTTCTAGTTGCCAGTTTTAAAGGTAGCCCAACCTTATGAGGAAGACTCCGGCAAGAAACTAAATGGCTGCTATTTTAAAAATGCAGGTATGGCTTACAATATTAAATCTACATTGTTCCTTTGGAGTTACGTGAGAACAGTCGACTAAACTTAATATGCCTTAAATATAAATAATATTATTTGTAATAATTGCTATAACAGCTATGAGCTGACCAGTCCCAACAGACGGCACCCGTTCACGGGTATGACGCATATATCAGCCATCGCCCTACTCAACCGTATTATAGGGAATAAGGCGACCCGATACATGCATCACTACTGCCAGGACACTTAGGCGAGCATGACATACTCAAACTGCACAGCAACTATGTGGACGGTGCTCACACAATAACAAACTCAAATTACATATAATTATTTTAATTAACCTGACGTTTCAGATCACTTATGTTGAACAAATGTACATTATATTTATAATGTTTATTTATTATTATTATTAATAATATTTTTGTATATTTATGTGTGTTGACTTAGAGCGACTTACTCCCATACATTTTTATCATTTATATAGTCTGAAATTTTATAATATGCCTTGTTACACAATTTGGCCTTGACTGATGTCTTAAACATATTTATTGACATTATTCTAATTTCATCGGGAAGTTTGTTATAGAATCATATACATTGCCCCATAAAAGAATTGCTGATTATTTCGAGACGAGTAGAATGTAATACAAGATCATCTTTATGCCTAGTGTTTACATTATGTATATCACCTTTTTTAAGAAATGTGTCTATGTTTTTTTGCACATAATGTAAATTCTCATATATATATTGTTATATAACGGTAAGAAGATTAATTTCTTTGAATCTTTCTCTTAGAGATACCCTGGGACCAAGCTGGTATATTGCTCTCACAGCTCTCTTCTGTAAAATAAATATCGTATTAATGTCCGCTGAGTCTCCCCAGAGAAGAATTCCGTATGACATAACGCTATGGAAATAACTGAAATAAACTATTCTAGCCATTTCAACATCAGTAAGCCGTCTTATTGTTTTTACTGCATATGCAGCAGAGCTTAATTTGCCTGACATTTTTTTTCTATATGTGGTCCCCACTGCAACTTTGAATCAATAGTGATACCCAAAAACACAGAAGCCTCAACAGTATCCAACCCTGATCCATTAAGTTGCACATTGGTCGCCACCTGTCTCACATTAGGCGTCTAAACTTAATCACTTTAGTTTTTTTATCATTTAAAAGAAGATTATTAACTTTTAACCAATGAACAACTTTTGAGAGTGCACTGTTAACATCGTCATAATTAATTAATTGTCTATTAATGTTAAATGTCAAAGAGGTATCATCCGCAAACCGCACAATCTCATGTTTATCCCCACCATAGTAAGGTAAGTCATTAATGTATATCAAAAAAAGAAATGGACCAAGGATTGATCCCTGTAGAACACCCATTACAACTGGAGATCCTGCTGATCGTTTACCGTTTACTTCAACCCTTTGAATTCTATTGCTTAAATAAGAAGTCATAAGATCGAGAGCTTTATTTCTGATACCGTAGTGGCGTAATTTCTTTACAAAAGTTTCGTGATGAACACAATCGAAGGCTTTAGATAAATCGCAAAAAACACCTAATGCATCCTGCGAATCCTCCCAAGCCGCATAAATACTTTTGAGTAAAGCAACCCCTGCATCCACCGTTGAGCGACCCTTTGTAAATCCAAACTGTTTCCTGTGTAGTAAATTATGTATATTAAAGTGACTAAGCAACTGTCCAAGCATTAGCTTTTCAAATATTTTACTTAGTGTTGGTAGTACGGAAACAGGCCGAAAGTTAGAGGGATCTGCATTATCGCCGGCTTTAAATAAAGGAATTACTTTACTATGTTTCATTAAGTCAGGAAATACCCCAGACTTGACACAGCAATTGAACACAGCTGCCAGATGTTGAGCTATTACAGTGATATTATGAGAGACAGTTTTAACAGATAGACCCCACAAATCTTTAGTGTTTTTCATAATAATTGCCTTAAAAGTTTTTAAAATATCTCTAGGACTAACAGCTGAAAATTCAAAGTCTGTGCCACATTCCTCCACGCTATGTTTTAAAAGTTGTTCAGCATCGTTAGAGCAAGACGAGAGAGTTCTTGTAATTGAAAGAGGAATGTTAGAAAAAAAATTTTTTTATTATTCCAGCTCCCAAATCACGAGGACAACTTTTTAACATTACACGAAAAATTGAAGAGAAACATTACGATGGCGATCTCAAAGGTGCTACGCGGCTTTTATTCTGTTATGATACATTAGCACCTGATACACCGGAGACCATAGCTGCACTGAGGTCCAAGCATCCACCAGGCCCTTCCACTCCACTTTTTGTTGACCCACCTTCTGATCCTCAGACTTGTATCCAGGCTTCGCAAAAAGACATTGTAGCAGCTCTTGCATCATTTCCTAAAGGGTCTGCTTCCGGTTTAGATGGCATCTCTCCGCAGCACCTTATAGACCTTACATGCCATGGCACTGGTATTGCTGGCGAACGTCTCGTTGTTGCCCTCACTAAATTGGTAAACCTTATGCTGCTGGGAGATGTCTGTCAAGACGTAACTGCTGTCTTATTTGGAGCCAATCTAATAGCCCTCACAAAAAAAGATAGTGGTGTGCGCCCTATAGCGGTGGGTTCTACCTTTCGTCGTTTAGCTGCCAAAGTTTGTGTCCGACTATCTCGCTCCAAGTTGCAGACCCTCTTTGAACCCGTTCAGGTTGGCTTTGGCACCCGCGGAGGCTGTGAAGCGGCAGTTCATGCTGTTCGCACCTTTGCACAGACCGATGAATGCGAGGTTCTTTTAAAATTAGACGTTAAAAATGCCTTTAATTCGGTTAATCGGGACGCCTTGCTAAATAAAATTAATTTACATGTTCCTGAAATCTATAATTTCTTACTTCAGTGTTACCACTGCCCTTCTAAATTAATTCACAAGAGTAACGAAATCCTTTCAGCCGTGGGTTGTCAGCAAGGTGATCCCCTTGGTCCAGCTATATTTAGTTTGGTTATAAATTCTATAATTCATAATTTAAATTCAAAATTAAATATTTGGTATCTCGATGATGGGACCTTAGGTGGTGATTCACAGACTGTTCTTGCAGATTTAACTTTAATTATAGACAAATTTAACACTATTGGTTTGCATTTAAATTTTAATAAATGTGAATTATTTATTTCAGACAAAATCAACACATCCTTAGTTTCTCAAATTCATCAAAATTTTTACCAAGTTTGCCCAAATATTAAACTCTTATCTAAGAACAGCCTATATCTCCTGGGATCTCCCATTTTCGATGACGCCATTCCTCATCTCAGCTTCTTCTGCTTTTCTCAATACTCTTATTGAAAACTCTTCCGGTACTAATCGAGCAAGGCTTTTAGCTGTTTCTCGATCAGAGTCTGGGCAATGGCTTCACGCCTTTCCTTCTCCGAACACTGGCACCTTCATTGATCCCACTACACTCCGCGTAGCAGTTTGTCTCCGGTTGGGTGCTGATGTGTGCATTGAACACTCTTGTGTTTCGTGCGGAGCTTATGTGAGCCACCTCGGACATCATGGGCTTGCCTGTTCTTTTGCCGCTGGCCGTCACTCCCGTCACGCTGCACTAAATGATATCCTGAGACGAGCCCTTGTCAGTATAAATGTCCCCGCGGTCTTAGAACCGCAAATTATACGAGATGAAGGTAAGCGGCCCGACGGGATGTCTTTAGTACCCTGGAGAATGGGACGTGCACTAGTATGGGATGCCACTTGCACCGATACTCTTGCAACGTCCTATCTCCCGGCTACTAGCAAAAAAGCAAGCGCTGCGGCAAATCTTCGCGAGCGGCTGAAGGTTGGCAAGTACAGTTGTCTCGGTACCCAATATGAATTCATTCCATTTGGTGTCGAGACATCGTCGAGAGAGTCCATGGGGTCGCGGCGCACATGGTCTTTTTACGGCTTTAAGTAAGCGTCTGAGGGAAGAAACTGGCGATCCTCGTGCAGGTAGTTTTCTCGCGCAAAGGCTTTCAATAGCTATTCAGCGTGGGAATGCTGCCTGCGTCATGGGTACCCTACCGAGGGGACCCAGTCTAAATTTTAATAAATAGGTTAGGTAGTTTTTATTTTTTATTTAGATATAGTTTTAATTGTTTTTTTAACTAAGATTAATGTTAAATCATATTATTAATAATTTTCTTTTTCAAATTCAGTTGCAACTTTAAAATCTTTTATAATATTTACGTTATTTATTTTTAAATGAAAATATTGACTGCGCACTTTGGATTTACCGATTTCAATATTTATAACATTCCAAGTTTCCTTAATAACATTATTTGAAGAAGCGCTCGTGGCCCCGCGGTCTCAGTGTTCGGTAAACGATCACTGAGGTACGCAACTTTCACTATGGCTGGTCGTCGGATGGGTGACCACTTTGTGGCATTTACATTTGCGAGCGTTTCCGTGCTTCGGAAGGCACGTTAAGCCGTTGGTCCCGGTTGCCAGTAAAATGGCGGTCGTTAAGCCTGGTTGAAGGCCTTATAGGCGGCTTAAAAAATTTCAACAGCAGGTAGCCACAACCTGCGTCTGTCTATTTCAACACGGCAATGGGCTCACCACCTATTACGTGAGACAGGAATCCACACGGTGAAAAGTGGGCATATAATATGCCTCTGCCACCCCTTCGGCGATAAGGCGTGATGGATATTTATTTTATTTATTTATTTTATTTTTTAAATAAATTGATTTTGCTTTCAGGCAGGTTTGTCTAAATGTTTTTGAGTATTTTTTTACAAACTCTTGAAAATTTGGAGTATGATTATAGGACTTCTCTTCGTATAGTTGATACAATTTCTTACGACTTTTATAGATTCCTGAAGTTGCCCAGTCACTGAAAGTTAGGCCTTCACTCTTAGATAAGTGCTTAGGAGTAAAAATTGAGCTGAACTCACCATTAATCAAGTTGACTAATGAGTTATATAAGTGATTCACATTTCCATGACAGGGTAAAAATTTAACTTTTTTTGTAACATTATATTTTAAAATTTTCTATACGGTTCTCACTGACTGGTATCACATTTATTTGTCTTTTTACATTACTTTGAGAATTCAAAAGGAAACCAACTGCCCTGTGTGGTCCGAGTCAACCTTATGAATTATAGATGTATGTATTGGTTTCACACTACTAAATATGTTATCAATACATCTTGCAGTAGTTGCCGTTATTCTAGTGGGTTCCATAAAATTGTGATATAAATTAAATGATTTTGCTAAATTCAGAAAATCTATACTTTCTGAAGACTTATCTAAAACATTTATGTTAAAGTCTCCACATACAACAATTATTTTATGGCTATTATATATTTTACTTAAGGCTTCCTCCATTATTTCAAAAAGAGACTTAACTGGCGCGCATGGAGGTTTGTACAGATTCAACACAATGAATCGCTTCAATTCAACACATGAAATCTCCACAACTCGCTCAACAGAGAGGCTCACAACATCCAATATTTCTTTAAATTTAAATATTTTATTAATTAATATTAAAGAGCCACATCCTTTATATTTCTTTCTATTGAACGAGCTTGCAACCAGGTGATTATTGAAGCTATGAGTGAATTGATGACTTTTTAGCCAGTGCTCATTTAAACATACAATATCAATACTGTTACAATTCATTAACAACTCCAATTCTAGCTCTTTACCTTTTAAACCTAGAATGTTTTGATGCACCAGGTTGAGACACTTCTTCATACTGTTACAATTCACAGATATGTTTGATGGGTTCAAATTTTTATTTGATTATACATTTTTTTTTAGCCCCAGAATAGGGAGGTACATATATCGGTACTATGCAAGAAAAAATATCTATTGTCTTATTACTCAGTTTAAATTAAATAAATTTGAATTGTCAGTAGTAAAATTACTGACATTGTGAATGTCATATAAACATTGCTCAATAGGAGCAACTTGTTGAGCCAAGTTCTTGTCTGATATATCTAATAAATATGATATTTTTTTAGAATTTTAGAATAAAAATTTAGCATGAGTGTTGTTTTCTCTGTGTGAAACTAAACGCGAAATCAGAATATCGAGAAACACTATCACATCTAAAAAGAAAGGTTATGTATTGCACAAGTTAAGGGACTTCGGAAATCCCTGTTTTTGCTTCGTTTGGAAACCCCTAGGTTATAAGAAAAAGGAATGCCATGTTCAGGTAAAGAATTTCAAGTTACTGTGAAGAGGAAAACATTTGTGTTCAGTGTGTGAGGGTGGATCTCTACCCCACACAATTTATCTCGATGGTTAAAGGGAGACTAGATATTGCTGATGCGTCCACCATGCATATTTGAGTAAAGTCGGTGCGTCAGATAGGCTAAAAGTACGGTGACAACAATGGAATGTAACGATTGAAACATTTCTCTCTCTGTTGGTGCCTACTATTGTCTTTTGATCAGTCTAGTAGACGATGATTTGATGTTATAATAATTATGATTTTTTTTTAATATTTAATGCAGTCGCTTTTAATTACGACAAAAGATTTGTTTATTTATTTTAGTTTTTATTCTTTTTATCTTTCTTTCACATTGTACACCAGTCTGCGGTTGTCGAAAATCTTTAATTTATTTAGCACGTTTTTGAGCATTATATGATATAAATGGAATATAAATTAATTCAATACAAGTAATATTTTTTCTGAAATAGAGCAACTCGTGGAGAAACGGGAGAAGATCAAGTTAAATAAAACAAAATAACATGGTTTTCAGCGCTTCTTAAAAGTATTTTCTTATATTATTTATACTGTTGATTGATGGCGCTTGGTGGAACTTGCTACACATATTAAATAACACCACTTGTACTGTTCCACAACCCTCTTTGAGTCGTCATATTGTGTACCTTTGAGAATGCCGTGAGGCGAAACCGGTCAGGTTTACAAAGTAAATGTTGTGAAACAGTACAAGTGGTGTTATTTAATATATTTTCTTATACCTACTTAATGAAATGGAGACACTACAACTTTGATTACAATTATATCTACATTATACCTACATGGAAATTATATCAAAATAATTATAGCTTTCTAGTTTAAAATTTTACTCATAGCTACTATCTCAACAACTGCACAAAAAGTTTAACTTTTAAACCCTATTGAAATGTAACGTAAAACACAAACGAATTCACCGAACTCGTGGCAGCTCCCATTCGAGAACAGCTCTACCATTGTTCGATTCTTTGAAATACCCACATTTTCGTTTGACGATTGCAGTCTGGAGTTTTGTTAAAATCGACCGATAGCCCACATTGTCAAAAGGCTTTTGTTTCCTTGATTCTGAAAATAAAGTTCAGCCAAACAGAGATGTTCAAAGCGAATATTCGAAATAATCTGTACACAATTAAAGTGAGATTGTGTTCGAATTAAATTGGTCGAAACTGGAATGGTCTCAGTGGGAATTTGCTGTGAAATGGAGCATTGGAATGAATTCAAATGAACATCAAATGTAGCAAAGATATTACTAATAATGACAAAATTATTGGTAACGAAGGGAAGCTAAATATAGTTCTTTTTTTTGTTATGTGTGTTATAAACTGTGTTATTTTTTAATAGAAAATCAATTTTCCGTAAAAATAACACTTATCAGTAATAAAGAAATGACAAAAAGTGACGTGACCCTTCGGAGATAAAGGCATAAGTAATGTCGCGGCGATACAGGAATGTTTTTGCAAGCCATTTCTACTAAATTTACTACTAGGTGACCCTCCCGGCTTCGCCCGTGACATAACACTTCGAACTCCCGTCGCACCTATTTAATCTCGTTGTTTATAAATTCTACAATATTGCATAAAAAATTGTCCGATTTGTTGATATTTATGGCTACTGCTCCGCTCTCCAGGGTAGTAGCCATGATGATATATAGCCTATAGCCTTCCTCGGTAAATGGGCTATCAAACACAAAAATATATTTTCAAATCCGACCAGTAGTTCCTGAGATTAGCGCGTTTAACCAAGCAAACAAACAACCCCTTCAGCTTTATAATAGTAGTATAGATTTCTATGCCAAATACATTATCTTTACCTGTGTAACAACTCTTTTACATCAACTCATTGTTTCCCTTCAACGGTTCCAGTAATTATGTGTACACTAAAGTACCAGTACAAGTATTATTTTGTTTTAAAGTACAAGGTTTCACGGAGTCGTACGTGACTCCGTGAAACTTCTTCCTTCGTTTACATTAATTGCATCAAGTTTCAGCTCTCATGCATTTTACAGCGAAATATATTTATTCTGTACCTGTATTTCTCAACTTTTTATCAACAGATTTAATGACAAAGATGTTTTCATTATGATGTTTGCTACTTGTTGTTATAACTCTTTATTAAGTAAGTAAGTAAGTAATACTTTATTGTACACCAAGAATACAATTAGAGAAAAATAGATACAATTAAATGTGATACAATTGGCGGCCTTATCGCACAATGGCAATTTCCCACAGGCAACCATGGGATGAACATTGCGACATAAGGATTTTGAAATGGGGCATTATGGTGCATTTTTATATAAATAAGAATAAAAAATAAAAAACTATATTACATAAGTTATTAGTTGTACACAATATTACGCAACAGATTAAAAAAAAATTGAGTTTCATAATATTTTATGATAATCAGTTGTAATTTTGAAGCGGTCGTGGCCCCGCGGTCGCAGTGTTCTGTAAACGATCACTGAGTTACGCAACTTTCACAATGGCTGGTGCTCGGATGGGTGACCACTTTGTGGCATTTACATTTTTTCCGTGCTTCGGAAGGCTCGTTAAGCCGTTAGTCTCGGTTGCCAGTAAAATGGCAGTCGTTAAGCCTGGTTGAAGGCCTTATGGGCGGCTTGAAAAATTTCAACAGCAGGTAGCAACAACCTGCTTCTGTCTATTACAACACGGCAATGGGCTCACCGGACATTACGTGGGACAGGAATCCACACGGTGAAAAGTGGGCATATAATATGCCTCTACCACCCCTTCGGGGATAAGGCGTGATGGATATTTATCTATTTATTTATTTAGTTGTAATTTTTATTTTCTGTAAAAACAATGTATGAACTAGTACCAAGCTATAGAACAGTTAAATTTATAACTGCCTCCTATTATAAGTTTTTCAAAAGTAGGTACTTGTCTATTTCTATATATTTTTTATAGAATAATGGATAGTCATAGCACAATGGTTCAATTAGCATGCTACTATAGTCTGACGTTCTTAAAATAAATACTTTTTCTAAAAACAGCGTCGGCAGCTCTCTGGTGTGGTAAACGCATATAGTATTATGTTTATGTTTGTTTAACCCCCTAGTACGTTCTTTTCTTACTTCCTCACATTATCTTCTGATTAATTACGTTGCGGGTTCAAAGATATGCTCCTAGGACCTCACCGAGATCGAGTTCGCTGTAACTAGTCTGGTGTTTTGGTCATTGCTCTAGATCCTGGTTTACAGGAGTCACAGTGATGTGAATGCGGGTGGGATTAGTCCCAAAAAAATTACCCCATAGTAATATAAAAAAACACTCAACATAAAATTAAACCTTTTAAAGCTATCTTTAAAACATGTCTCCTGCAGACTCCATTATAGCGTAAAAGTAATAACACAACAACTTATGCTGTTATATTAGTGAAATTAGTGAGATTAAGATTAGTGGAGTTAGTGAAATTAAGATTTATGTCATGAAGATGGTAGAACGTTGCTTTTCGTTGTTTAAATTCAGTTTTCTGTGCAGTAAAGATAAAGAGATACTTTCCCGGTAAGCTTTCATTTCGAACGTGAAATTCTATTATACACTCCGAGCTTTCATACAACATCCCCTAAGCAATATGATATGACAGTACACACGTACTCATAAAAATAGTTTAAACTTCAAAGGGTCGTATTGTTGAGAATTTGTGATACTCGTATAAAGCGCTCTTGGCCGGCGCTTGTTCTGTGTTCTGTATATATACAATCACTGCCGTTAGGCATCTTACGATTTTATTTTCATTTACGAGCAATCCATTGCTTGAAACGGTACATTAAGCCGTTAGTCCTGTCAGTTAAATGGTAGTCGTTGAACTAAGTTAAAAGGGTTTTCTTTTCGTGTGGAAATCCTCATGGTTGCTATGCCGGACTCCTACCGACTAAAACCACACGTTACACTTCCATTTGTCTACTGTCTATGGCCAGAAATCCCGGGTGAACTCTCGGAAGGGTATCCCCAGGGCTCCCGACAGACTTTGTCCGCCACTGCAGGCTCGTTCAGGATGGGTTCGGGTGTTATCCTGCCTCTTTGGGGGGTTCGAGAGTTATCTCGCTTCTTTGAGGGGTTCGGGTGATATACCACTTCTTTGAGGGAGTGTACTACGTGCGTGTATACATGCATGTACCTTCCATGGCCTGCTTCTGTAAGAAAAGTTAAAGGGCAGGATATTTATATTCAAAATCAAGATAGAGCCAAAACTTGCTCTTATTCATTTTAACACGATAATAGGATCTTCACGAAATATGTAAACTGATTAGTAAATACTATGCAACTACCTACGCCTTCCAGGAAAAAGCACAAATTAAAGTGAAAATGGAAACAGTGTATGTCACGCCATACAAATACATACGCCATACAAATTATATCAAATTAAAAATACAATCTCTCCTCATAATTACCTAAATGTACTTTAAAAAAATTACTAAAGTTGGTTGAGCCGTTTCGGAAGAGTTGGACTAAAAACACCGTTACCCGAAATTTTATATACTGCTAACTGCTATTGCATACGTGATACAGTAAGAGAGGATGGTGTAATATTATTAGTTTATGGGCGATTTCCTTTGCGGACCTTAAAAGGTAATAAAACCTAAAAAAATCCTTAAAAGCTTCTGCTGTTGCAAAGGTCTATAGGTTTTGGTGTCTATTTTTCATTAGGTAAGTCAAATGCTTGTTTACGCATCAGTGTTATAAAAATGATAAATATTTCTGTGAAATCACAACATACATCCACATTCATATTCATAAGTCCATAGGCTACGGTGACCACTTTCCATCAGGTGGGCCGTATGCTAGTCTGCCACCTCAGTGGTATAAAAAAAATACATACATATATATTGTTACACCTTTATCCAGAAGGGTTAGGCAGAGGCATACTATACGCCCACATTTCACCGTATGCATTTTTGTCCCACGTAACAGTTAATAAACCCATTTCCGTGTTAAAATGGGCAGGCGCAGGTAGTGACGACATGCTGTTGAAATTTTTTTCAAGCCGTCCATAAGTCTTCAACCAAGCTTAACGACTGCCATTTTACTATCAACCGGGACCAACGGCTTAACGTGCTTCAGCACGGCAATGTAAACGCCACAAAGTGGTCACTCATCCAAGGACCAGCTATAGCGAAATTTACTTTACGCAGTAATCGTGTTCAGTACATTGAGTTAGCGGGGCCACAAGTGCATCGAAATCAAAAGGACTGCTCTAAAATAAATTTAAAAGAGAGTGCATAAGACCGCACAGCAGAACTGAAAACTTCGTTAGCAATCGCAATGAATTATCACTACATATTATAAAACAAAGTCGTTTTTCGCTGTCTGCCCCTATGTATGCTTAGATCTTTAAAACTAAGCAACGAATTTCGATGCAGTTTTTTTAAATAGATAGAGTGTTTCTTATAGAAAGTTTTTATGTATATTTTGTGAAGTTTTTATATACATTAACTTAATTATAACGATATATGTTAGCAGTGTCGGAAAAAATTAGCCGACTGTGAGCTTTTAACGAAAACGCTGCCTAAACCCTTTGAGATATAACAAAAAAAAATGTATTGTGGAATTGTGTATCTAATATAGGTTAACAAAAAAGTCCGCGACGGTATATGTCTATCTCTTAAGGATACCGAACTACATCCATTTTAATACTTAAAAAAAACATCAATTATCAAGCGGTAATTTGAAGGTTATTTACAGAAATATGCTATTAATCCTTATCATTTTTACTATGTTAGTTGGCTTCAGCATTTCATGAAGATTATTTTGTCCCTTTACACCTTGCAAATTAAATGAATATATATCGAGTTATCGCAATATCAAAATATAGCGCAAAGAAATTAATTTAATTCGACCGGGCCGTGCGGGCGTAGTAGGTAGGTAGATGCCTAGGTACTCGAGAGCGGAGAAATAATCGATGAATTTGGAAAATGTTCAAACATTATTGTGAATGTGAAATTATTAAACAACGGGATTAAATGGGTGCCACGGGGTTCGAAGTATGTCACGGGCGAAGTCGGGCGGGACAGCTAGTTACGTATAAATTAAACATACTAAACACAGCGACACAACAGCGAAGAGCAGCTGACTGTATCTTTCTCCCTCGGGTACACTCGGCGTTCCCAAATTCACTCGATCGGGCCTTTTACCTCAGAGCGTGACAGATCAGCCTAACTTACTACCTACGGAAAAATCTGTGTGCGATCTAAAAGGTGTTTTCACTTCAAAAGTACAATTCATGACGAGAGTCTATCCCAATTAGTCTCTTCTAAGACTATTGAGAACAGTACTATTCTAGGGTTCAATTCTCATGCTAAAGTGTTTTATCTATCAAGTAAGCATTGCTATATTAATAACCATTAAGTCCGGGTCAGCTGTCTTGCAACGGATGTGACTACACTATGTTCTGTACGCAGACTATTAATCAATAGTCCGTTCGCTTTATAGTCAGCGTGCGTATGCAAGTGGTCATTATATTTTAAATGACTGGTAGCACTTATTAATAATACACTCAGCGATAAGTATAAATTTTACTGATTAACTTTTACTATGTCCCGATGAGCTGAGACAAAAACATATTGGTTACATCTAAAAAAGAACAACAAAAAATATTTTAAAAAATTTGTTCGTATTGTTTTTAATTGCTCAAAAACGGAAAGGCAAAAATACTCGGAAACCCAGACGTGCATGTATGAAGCGAAGCGATTAATGAATCTGCGGGAAGCGAAATAAGTATGCATGGATCGCGAAACCTGGAGATCAGTCCTCTCTTACTACCCCGTAAGGGATACAGCATGAAGATAGACAGATAGATTGTTCGTATTCTAAATAACGTAAACAAAAATTGATATTTTAATATAATAATTTTCACTTATAATTTTTTTTACTTTTTGTCGAATTGGATGGGGCCTTAATATTTTGAAAATGTTATCTTGTCTTTTTCAATTCAATACTTGAATTGATTTTATGATGGATTTCAAATCCATTTTTTTTCACTTCAGACCCACGTTTATATTTGTGAAATATATGTATCGAACGAATTTTGGTCAATAGTCTTCCAGCAATTAAAAAAAATACTTCTTCCTATCTCACATGTACAGTGGCACATTCATCACTAAGATATAAATAATACACGATTACTTAATACTAACAGACGTGTTATACGTGTTTTGAATGGCAAGTAGAAGGCGTTCAATGCCCGATGGCCTCCGATTTAAATGGGTTTAACTCCACTACAAGCTACACTTGCATTTAAATGTAGCTTTCGTTTCGCGTAGCGATGGTGTCTGCCAATTTTGACTGGTGCGTATAATGTTGGATGCACTAATGCGTTTGTAAGTAATCGTATGGAACCGTGTACAATGTCGAATGTACAAAGACTTATGGTAACATAAATTAATCTTATTACATATGAATCTCTACGCATATGTTTATTTCTGTAAATAGTATTTAAATTTTACAAATTCTTATGTTTTGTTGCTTTGAGAAATTCTATATTTTCACAATGTTATTTCGTAAATATTTTAGGCAGATATTTTTCAAGTTTAAACAAATGTCTACAGGTTTACCTAAACTTAACAACAGATGGCTGTTGTCAATCATAAGTTAAATCTTAGCATTGCGGTGCATCACTACATATTATAAAACAAAGATACTTCCTGCTGTCTGTCCCCATGTACAACGAATTTCGATGCGATTAAATGGGTACCACGGGGTTTGAAGTATGTCACAGGTGAAGCCGGGCGCGTCAGATAGTTATTAATGTTTTAAAACAACTGTGTGATAACTGAACAAACTAAGTATTATTTTATAGCATAGCTTCACTATGAATATATCAAAACATTACCGTGTGATACCTAAACAAACTATAAATTAAATTATGTCATCGCTTACAATGTAAAATGGCGTTAAGAGGTGTGTAGGTGTAGTTGAATAGATTTTAAGGCTTATGAATGAACTCCAGACGACCGGTTCACTTGCAGCAACAATGTTTAGCATAATGCGTGGAATATATCCTTGGCCTACTGCTTAGACTAATATGCTAAATTAATAATATTATAAATGCGAAAGTTTGTATGGATGTTTGTTACTCATTCACGTAAAAACTAATGAATAGATTTCAATGAAACTTTACAATAACATAGCTTATACATCAAAATAACACAGGCTACTTTTTATCCCGGGATTAAGTTCCTGTGGGAAATGGAAACGGGAAAACTTCACTTGCGTAGCATCACTCACTCTCATATAGCATTATTCTGGGTAAAAAAGACGCTAGTGCTCTGTTAAACAATAGTACACTAAGTGGGTAAAAAATCCCGTTTTTAGATAATTGATGTCAACAGGAATTCGAACTTGAATGTGGGTATTAATATGGCCTTGGCTACTTGGCTCTTTGTGTGTCCTCATTATTCGAGCGCTAATCTAAATTCCTTGCAAAGTCCTCGTCTCTGAGTTCAGGCTCCACTTATCTACTATTATTTATTCACTTTGAATAATTCTGTATCACTAGTAATAAAACCATCTATCATCTATCTATCTTTCACGTCAGGATTTCTTTGGGCTACCGCTGTTTTGTTTCTGATCATCATCATCATCATTCGTATCGGACAAAGCTGCAATGGTTTCATAAATTCTGTCAATTAATGACCATTGTGTGTGCATTTTAATGGTTCCAAGCCTCAACAGTAAACTTAACTTAGCTTATCTAACTTAACTATCTTTACGTTGTATTCCTGACGGGGTAGTCAGAGAGAACAGATCGCCAGGCTTCGCGATCCATCCATACTTCTTTCGCTTCCTGCAGATTCATAAATTGCTTCAAACATGCACGTCTGGGTATCGGAGTACTTGTGACCTATCCGTTTTTGAGCAATCTACTCACGTGGTTCTCATATGACATGTAAGTCTCGGACCCTGACACCTTTTACCCTCTACTTTCATTATTAAATGTCACCAAAATACTATCATAATAAAAACGCAGTCATTCGTACAATTCGACACATATTCTGTAAAATGTTAGCGTTCTAGTTATCAGGCATCTCTCCGTACGAGCGGTACGGGGTCGTTGACACTTGGCACTGGCCCTAGATTGCAGCCCAGCGGGACTAACACTGAACTATACAACTGTACTAAAACCGTACAACTACAGTGAGGTCGTTAATGGTGTTGTCCTGGCTTTATCTTACACACTTTGCTAATGACTATTTAAAAAAAAAACATTTTGAAATTGTACGAAAATTATTAAAAACGTGGAGAAATTTCCCGTTACCGTTTCCCACAGGATTTAGTTACCGGGATAAAAAGTAGTATATGTGTTATTCTGATGTGTAAGCTTTAGTATTGTAAAGTTTCAAATAACTAATTGAATGAGGCATTACATGGCGGAAAACCATTTAAAAAAACTTTAATTGTTTTGTTTTAAATGTTATTTTTGCAATATTCCGTTTTTAAAATGTCGTATGATGTCGACACGTGTTTCGCCTAAACACAAGGCATAATCCAGACTGTTTGGCAGACTGTCTTCATAAATAAGTCTCGGCCTACCCTGTCTCCTTCCACCCTCTACTTTTGCACAATACATATTCTTCGTCAATCATTCCTCGTTCATTCGTCGTACGTATCCAAACCAATTCTTTTTTCCATCTAGCTTAACGATGACACTTTCATTCAAACCTGCTATATTGCGTATCACTTCGTTACGTATTTGGTCGACCAAAGCATCACCGCGCAACTTTCGAAGTGATCGCATCTCCACAGCATTCAATTTACTTTCATGCATCTTCTGACATGCCCAGATCTCACTACCGAAAAGCAACGTTGACACTCATACAAAAGACCCAAATTTTCCTATAAACCTTAGAATTCCTTTACATAAAAGCATCCATGTAACCTTTTCCGGTCGGTTAGATAGAACAAACTTAATCATCTTAACCGACACCTGAGATTCGCCGGCCCGTATTTGCTCCCGTCTTATACAAATTTGCATATACTGTAATATTAATAGACAGTAATATTTCGCTACTGTAATGTTAACACTAGTCAGTAGAATAACTTAGTACGATTTGAACATAAAGAAATATTGTTCTTTTTAAGAAGTTTTTAATCGATATGATGTAAGTGAGATTTTTCATTCGATACTTTTACCATACTAATAATATAATACTTACTTCGTTTGTGATCCTAGACACTGACTACCTCGAAGTACACAACATACTGATGAGTCTCAGATCCAACAGTGCCCCTGGATGGGACAATATCCCAGTTAGCTTCCTGAAGGCTGCTTACTGTTTGGTGGTCCCAGTCTTATCTCATCTTGCTAACCTCTGTTTCGAATATTCTACATTTCCTAAATCCCTAAAACTAGCCGTAATTACCCCTATTTATAAGAGTGTGAATAAAAAAGACCCTTCTAATTATAGACCCATCTCGGTTTTAACATCGTTGTCTAAAATAATTGAACGACTAATCAACACGCGTCTGACAGAGTACCTAAACAAATCGAACTTGTTATCACCTTACCAATTTGGCTTTAGAAAGGAAAAGTCGACGGAGGACGCTGTTTTGGAGCTTGCTTCTACTGTGACGAATATAGTGGACGGGGGAGGAAAGTGTCTCGCTGTGTTCCTCGATATTAAAAAAGCCTTCGATACCGTTTCGGTTCCCATTCTCTTAGAAAGGCTTGAAAAACACGGAATATGGGGGACGGGGGGCTCTCATTATCGATTACCTTACTGATAGAAGGCAAAAAGTTAAGCTCTTCGACGTCCTCCAAATGTGACCCCTTCCACCGAGCTACGGTGGAAGGGGTCACATTTGGTTTGGGACAAGGTAGTGTGCTCGGGCCAACACTGTTTTTAATTTATAGTAACGCGCTTTGTAATATGAAGATACCCGGCTCATATTTGCTCGTACGCAGACGATACCGCGATAGTATTTAAGGGACAAACTTGGATAGAAGTCCAGCAAGTTGCCTTAGGCTGGTCTTTCAAGAATAGCTAGTTGGTTGGATCTAAATCTTTTAACTCTAAATATATCTAAGACCAATTTCATTTGTTTCTCTAAGTATACAAACACCCAACCTTCAATTCAATATAAAATTAAAATCCACAAGTGCCAAAAAATTTTAAATTCGGTCTGTAACTGTATAGAGATCGAACGCGTTAGACATATCAAATATCTTGGAGTTATAGTGGACTAGCGCCTATCCTGGCATTTACACATTGAACTATTAATGGCAAGGACAAGGAAACTGATATGGACTTTTAAAGAATTACGCTACATTACATCGAAACACCTTCTACAACAAATTTACATCTCTCTAGCGCAATCAGTCTTATCATATTTATGATATTTCGGGTCTTATTCGCGACTTATATTATTAGATACAAAGCCTTCCATCATCATTCATATTTATATCATATTGTTTACCGATTTGGGGAGGTGCCACTAAAATAACGTTCTTGAAACTATCCTGAAAAAACACAAATCATTAGTATATGTTCCAAAAAACTTACTGGGAGAAGGAAATGTAAAGTGGCTCCCCCAGTCGTAATCAAGTCCACTTTCGCTAGTAGACAATTTCCCCGACAGTCGTCTCATTTGTATAACCTTACAAACAAAGAAACATCCATCACGCCTTATCTCCGAAGGGGTGGCAGAAGCATATTATATGCTCACTTTTCACCGTGTGGATTCCTGTCCCACGTAATAGGTGGTGAGCCCATTGCCGTGTTGAAATAGACAGACGCAGGTTGGGCCTACCTGCTGTTGAAATTTTCAAACCGCCCATAAGGCCTTCAACCAGGCTTAACGACTGCCATTTTACTGACAACCGGGACCAACGGCTTAACGTGCCTTCCGAAGCACGGAAACGCTCGCAAATGTAAATGCCACAAAGTGGTCACCCATCCGAGGACCAGCCATAGTGAAAGTTGCGGAACTCAGTGATCGTTTACAGAACACTGAGACCGCCGGGCCACAAACAAAGAAATTTATATTTACTCACTTACACTACGCTATTGTAAACGAACGTTGCTGGATTGGTTGCAATCGAAGACCTATGAAGAATTGGAACATCTGATACTGATATAATCGCAAATTCACTCACACTTACACGTTCACGAGCACTCACGCGCACGCTAATTCAAGCACACACACACACGAATTTGTTTAAGTTGATCTATAAATTGATTTTGTAACACTTGCATTTATTTCGGATGATATAACGAGGAAGAGCGAAATTTCCAAACACAAGCGTTCCATAGCTTAAATGGAAATTTCAATGAAATAGATGTATTAAAACTAGGTTTGATGAAATAAAGATTATATATATTTGAGACGGCAAGTAGGTTATAACCGTGATGAAGTCTGTTAGACGCCATATCAAAAAAAAATAGGTAATTTCTGACTGCCTCGGAGGCAAGTGTTTATTTCGAAGTTTGAGTGTTTCCTATGTATAATACATATGTATGTATTTAGAAATATATAAGTATGTCTATCAGTTATTTAGGTCCTTTGAATTTCAAATAATAAGTTTTAATAAAATGACTGTTGTAGAGACACTCAGTGACGGACCATATTTTTGTGGATTCATACAGTCCTGTAATAAACTATTGTAGAGTAATTGTGGATGGACTAAACATTTGCAGAATTATTTAGGAACAGACTGAACATTTGTGGTATCATTCAGTGATGAACTAAACTTCTGGTCTGGTCCTGAAATAAACTCGAATGTTTAGAATTGGGCTGAAAATTACTTTCAAGATTCCTTAGCTTGAAGCTACAAGAGTGGTAAACAGTTATGTGTATTCCGCGTTAACAGTAATATATTTTAAAACTGAGTATAATGATGCTGTATCTATGATAGTAGTAGGGTAGTCAGAGACGACAAATCGCCAGGTTTTCCAATCCATGCATATTTCTTACGCTAGCTTTAGTTATTTTAAAGCCAATTTCAGCGGTGCACAAAAAACCGGCTGTAAACTATCACCTTTAAGCTCATATAAATCTTGGGACATGTTTCAGACTAAACTGGTCTCACTTAAGTTAACTGCTTATTTACACTGGCAATTAGCTCGTTTATAGCGTAGGTTAGTTCATTAGTTACAAGGAATTAATTTTTTTAAGGTGCATAAAAAGGCACTAGAGGCCAATGGCTATATAGAATTTTTTGAAGTAAAAACTTATTTTAGCGCGGTACGCATATTTTTAGATGAGATAAAAACTCTGGACCTGTGACACCGTTACGAGACGCAGCTATAGTGTGTGCAATGCATGTACATATGCATGTGTAGATCGCGAACGCGTCTACACAAATAAATTATTAATGAAAATTTAAAATATATTAATATAAGGAGTCCCTTTAGGCAAGGTTCCGAAGATACTGGCAGCGTTCCCCCTTTGAATAGCTAAACTAATTCTTTGGCCGAGGTAGCTGCCAGCTCTTCGGTCTCCTGTGATGTCGACTAACCTTTTTGCTATTTCTTTAAAAAGCCTTGTAGCCGTAGGACCCCACGGACCAAGGGTCTCGACACCGAATGGGACAAAATCATATTAATCATATTCACTTCTGTATTTTTTGATACTACTGTAGTATATTTA
This sequence comes from Thumatha senex, assembly GCA_948477245.1. Taxonomy (NCBI): domain Eukaryota; kingdom Metazoa; phylum Arthropoda; class Insecta; order Lepidoptera; family Erebidae; genus Thumatha; species Thumatha senex. The sequence continues at coordinate 7,678,087 of OX419738.1, read as the reverse complement.
TGCAAATTTAGGTGCCCCAACAAGATTAGCGGGGCACAAGCTACCTTACCTTCTAGCAGGTGCACTGCTAGTAGACAGAGTAGTAGACTCTACGCCGTCTCCTCGTCCGATATAGAGATAGAGAAATAAATCTACGCCGTAGACTCCTTACGGGGTTGGAAGGTTAGACGGCAGTGGCTTCCATCATCATACAACTGGGACAGACGATCTGTCCCAGTTGCGACGGCGACGCCCGGGGTCCCCGCATTTTTTCCTCCACTTCGCATGGTCGTCGGCTTCCCGACAATGTACTAAGATAAAAGATTTATCTGTTTGTAGCTCATTAGTATGCCAAGTTATTCCGAATTAATGCTTTGTATTATGTTACTGTTATGCGTTATTTAGGTGCTACGGGGTTCCATGTAAGTCACAGGCGAAGCCGTGGGGCGCAGCCAAATTTTAAACTATGTTGAACCATCAAAACCATCAGTTTTGAAATTATTAATCCTTGTGGCAAAACATTCTTTATTTTTTTAAATAGTATTACCCAGTTCTTGCATCAGTGTACAGTAATCCTAACATCGGTATACCCATCTATCAATCCTTGTTTGCGCTGCAAGCAGGCATGTTTACCTTGGCAGGTTGCTTCCTAAATTTAATTAAAATCTGCCGCAACTCAATGCCTATTCACAGACTGTATTATAATATTGATTACTTCTAGTCTTTGTGTCTATGTATTGGGATCACACGCAAATGTGAGCAGTAAATTATCTACAACACGCATGAATTTACAACTGAATAATATTTTTTTATTAACTTCTATGTCATGTAATATATTTTGATGAACAATATAATATCCACGTTAGCGGATTTTTCAAATACGGTAAGGTCGAAAGTACTCGGATTCCCAGACGAGCATGTATGAAACGATACGAGAAGTGAAAGAAGTATTCATGGATCACAAAGCCTGGCAATCTGTTCTGTCTGATTACCCTGTCAAGGATACAGCGTGAAGATAGATAAATAAATATTTTGATAAAAATTATAGTAATAAAAAATAAAATATCTACTTAATAAAAAAAACATAATTATTATAACAAACCAATAACGAAATATTTACAGAATGATGTGTTATGTGCATAAAAAAATATACCTGTCGACTTGAGAACCTCCTCCATTTTTTCGTCGGTTAAAAAAGAAAAAGCCTTGATTTTGTACAATACATACTCTTAATTTTTCAAAAATAAACAAATTTAATTTAAAAAAGTTGAGAGGACACAATTTATTCCCATTAAAGTTGACCGGGAACAAACTATTTGATTGAAAACGTAGTTCTACCAAAACAAAGCTCTATTTTGAAAACTAAACAGGGACCATATATATGTGCCTGTCTTTAATTATTATTTAATTTCAATGCACAGGGGAGACCCTATTAATATACCCTAAGCATATGCGTAGTCACATTTTGCCTGGCCTGACCCCATCGTCTCTTATCCTATCACTGTTTACACAGTGAGGGACGGAATTAAATTCTTGCTATTTCGTCCCGAAGGACCTCAAATATGGTTATCAAGTATAAAAATTATACATGATGACAAAATAAAGGATTTTAAAATCTGCTAGGCATGCTTACATTGTTTATCTTACACACATGTAACTTTAATATACACTCAGGCTTTAGTTATATATGTATACTGCTAGCTGGCTCCCGCGGCTTTGTCCGTAACATACTTTAAATCTCAGTCGCATCCATTTAATCACATTGCTTATTACTTTTCCAAAATGTAGTTAAATTTGCCCGATTTGTTGACATTTATGATTACTCTTCCGCTCTCCTGGGTAGTAGCGTGATGTTATATAGCTTATAGCCTTCCTCGATAAATAGACTATCATAGAAGTCAACACAAAAACCGAACAAACAAACTCTTTAGCTTTATTTATTACTATAAATTACTGTTCACTGTTTTGCCACATATTTATGAACTTCATTTCCATCGCTGGCAGAAAAGTCATTCATTTGCCATTTTCAGTTCAATTACAAAACGTCGTATAGCTTATGAAGTAATGAATGATATCAATTCTATTTGTTAACTTTTGGAGGTAGGTGTTGTATTTTATATATTTTTATTCGTTTCGTTCTCGATTTACAATTACCAGCCATAGAATATTACTAGAATATACACACATCACGGTCTAGGGATATTTCATACTCAATTAAATAACTCGAAAAGTACTGGCCGCATTGGGATCTTTTATACACCGATTTGTTTGTAATTTATCTCCGACTAATTCCAAATTCAAATTTTTGAAAGTTCTTTTGTTTCGGTGGCATAGAAATGTCTTGATGTGTAGGAGAAAGAATTTTCATTTGTGCGAAATTTAGAAAACAATACGAATTACGTTTAGTTACAGTTTTTTTTCATTTTTAAACGAAAGATAAAGTTAAAATTGAGGTATTGTAGCCATGCAACGCCAACATTTGACGAGGGCGGAGATGTTACGAGCTGTGGGAATGCTGGAAGCTGGGTCTGTTCAGCGTAATGTTGCTGAGGCCATAGGGACTCAGCAAAATGTAATTTCAAGATTGTGGACACGCTATCGTGCCACAGGTGAAGTAGCGGAGAGGCACCGGGGGCCAAGTCGCATCACTACCCCCAGACAAGACCGATTTTTGCAAATTACTGCGCGAGCTCAACCAAATGCAACGGCGACTCAATTGGTCCAAAGGCTGCGAGTGGAACACCAAGTGCTTGTGAGTGACCAAACTGTAAGAAGGTGACTGCATGAAAGTAATCTACGCTCTCGTAGACCACTCCGGGTCCCACCTTTACGGAGAGGCAATCGTGGACGACGATTAGAATGGGTTCGGAACCACGTGGACTGGGGCCGTGAGCAATGGTCCAAAGTGCTGTTCACGGATGAATCCGGGTTCGGCTTCCATCCAGATTCACGAAGGACGCGTGTTTGGCGAGTTCCCGGACGATGGAGCCGTCTTCAGAACCCTCAGGAAGTTCACCCATACCAAGGAGGAACAATTATGGTTTGGGCAGGAATTCGTCTTGGAGGACGGACGGATCTCGTTTGGGTGCGGGGCAATATGACGGCAGAACGATACGTCCAACAGGTGCTGGGGCCCGAAATTTTGCCCCACAGAACACAAATGGGGCAAGATTTCCTGCTCATGCACGACAATGCCCGGGCACACACGGCGAGAACGGTAGCAGCTTGGTTACATACACACAATGTTAGGGCCTTAGACTGGTCTGCTCAATCGCCAGATCTCAATCCCATTGAGCATGCGTGGGATATGCTGCAAAGAAGAGCTCTGAAGGAAGTTCCTGAAAATCTGGCTACAGAAGATCAACTTTTTGCGCACCTCAGAAGGACATGGGACAATATTCCGCAGCAAGACATTGACAACCTTGTTCTGAGCATGCCGAATCGTTACCGATGTGTTATGAACATCATGGGCGCTTTCTCAGACTACTAACTTCAAGTTTATAAACACAAATTAAATGATTTTTCAATTTTTTTCAGTTTTTACTCATAAATTAAAAGTTAATTCATGTACGGTTTCCGTCTATGCTTCATTTTTTTCCATAAAATCCTGAAATTTTAATCGAAGTATCTTAACCATTATTAAAAAATGGTAGAATATTAAATAACGTATTTTTTAAATATATACATGTCATATAAATAATTAACACATTGATAGTAATTCGCTTTTTTAAAAATATCCCTAGACCGTGTTGATGTGTGTATTACTTTACAAATCTAACTGAAGCAATTGATTTAGAAAATACTCATACCTAAGCATTCTAGTCTTCAAACCAGTGTGATTGTTATATGAGCCAAAGATAATAAAATAAAGTGCGAAGTGCCCGCCACAATTTGTTAAAAGTGAACACGACATTGCAGTGTAAAAAGTGGCGGTCTACATAAGTGTAATTCACATGAGCCGCAGTGTTTTATACCGGTGGCGTGCGGTTCACCTATGACGAATAATAATAACGGAGTAAGCGGCAGCGCGGGCGGCGAGCCTGCCTCCGTCGACATGGATTCGCTCGAGGAAATGCTTCGTAAGGTAAGAAAAGCACACGTTTTATATTGTTTACTGGTTCAACACGTGTGAATTTTCTACTAAAATTTTACTTAAATGTTTTTCTGAGGACGTTTGCAACAACTTTGAAAGCGGTACGTCCTTATGTGTGTAAAAAGTTATGAACATTTTTATGTAACCAGTTTTTATTTTTGCTTGTACTCCTTTTTATGTTTCATCACCATCCCGGAATCAAGCGTTACATCGTGCAAATAGGTTGATTGGCAAGGAGAGGGAGAGGGGGGGGAAGTATTACTTGAGTTCGATTCGTTACAATTAGTTGAGGTAATCCTGGACTGTTGTGTGAAGGATTAACGGATCGAGTGTATGTGGTGTGTTCAACATTCTACTGTTCAAAAGAATAAAGAATCTACCTTTTAAGCTATCGCGAAGACGTCTATAAATGTTTTTTGAAATTTTGGGGCTACACGCTACACACCTTTGGTTGGCTTATGTTTCAAGCAACTTGATAACAAGCTAATAAAATAGATAAAATATCTGTTTGTAGTTTCAAACAGAAATTTAAATTATAGTATTTTGATTGTTGACACGGGCCTTTTTTATAAAGGTGTGGAAATCCCCTCGGATGTCATGCCGGATTCGAACCGGCTAAAACCACACGGTCCACGAGTAACACCTCGGAAAAATGTCCTAGAGCTCCCGGCAGACTTTGGCTACCACCGCGACCTCACCTAAGGGTTCGGGGTGGTATCCCGCTTCTTTGGGGGTTGGTTCGGGTACTATCCTGCATCTTATGGCGTGAGGCGTACATAACATTTTCACGTCAAGTAAAATAAATGTTAGTTGCAATTGCGTGCTTGAGTAAACAACTATCTAAACAAAACACTGACTGGCACAAAACGAAAAACATCAGTCAAAATCAACCATCACTTTTTAGTGGCGGTCTAACTACGTCGAATTGATTAAACGAGAGTATAAACTACACGTTTATTAATTACACGGGAGTGTAGACGCTGTTTGCGTTAAACTTAGCCTTGAGCTGTTACCTAGGTCTTGAGTCGAGGTCGATATATCACGCGAATTCACCTACAAACGAACAACATTTGCTTGGTTTAATGTTCCAATTAATGGAATGTACTTAGGTACTTTACGAAATGAGTAGGCATACGATTTGATATTTTGATCGCAATATTTAAATACTTAACTATCTTCACGCTGTATCCCTGACGGGGTAGTCAGAGAGGAATGATCGCCAGGCTTCGCGATCCATGCATACTTCTTTAGCTTCCTGTAGATTCATCAATCGCTTCATACATGCACGTTTGGGTATCCGAGTACTTTGTACGTACTCGGATACCCAAACGTGCATGCGTTTGGGTATCCGAGTACTTTTGACTATTCCGTTTTTGAGCAATCTGGCCCCTTTTTTTACTTTTATATTACGTACTTTACTTTTTTATTATAAAAAAAAACTGCAGTAGCAGGTGAGCTGCCTGCCGTTCTTGTAGAAGCAGGTCAACAAGTGGTAAGAAGCTCGCCGCCTTGGTAACGAAATTCTGCTGGTAACCATGTGGTTATATTTCCGAGGGCTTTCTTGGGGCATCCGGTTCTAAGCAACTGGGATCATTACCGTATTGTCTTATTCGGTTCGAATCCAGCAGCATGGCATTCGTCAGGATTTCCGCAAATTAAAAACAAAACAAAATGTCTGTTTTCAATATTCAAAGTGATTCCTTAAAATATTTTGCCTCAAAACCAGACGAGGCAACCGCAATCTATCGATAAATCCTTCATTTTCGGAGCGTGTTCATCGAAATGAAAAAATGTTCGCACATGGAAAAATGGGCAAAAAAAAATTATCGTAGTGCGAAAAGTGCTGAAGGCGGAATTTTTATTTTTTGTCTTGTCTGTACCCGCTAGTAGATGCACCATATTTGAAATGGAGTTATCATATTGTTTACTCTTATTCCCAAAAATATCGCGATTATGCTTTATAAGACTTTATAACCTTGCCGTATGAGTTTCGCTCAATACCTAGTTAAAAATCGGAAAGAGGAAAACGGTACATTTCATTTGCGATTGCATTTCGTGCTTGGGCATATTTGTAGACTACTCGTTATTCAGTAACAGAATAAAGGAAATTAATGGTTTAGTTAGATATACAAAAAAAGTTTGGAAAATCCAAAAGTGCACGCCTCCCGCGCTTTTATTATATTATAAAAAAAAATACAGTAAACATTAAGATAAAGATATACTAAAACTATGAAGAACAGTCGATATTTTGTTTTTGTTTATTTAATAACAATTAAACCACATCGAATCAGACCTTGAAAATTGAAAGGGTCCTATTCCTAATTATACTGAAGCGTAAGAGAAAAAAAAATGACTCGATTAGTAAAGTATTTCGGTCGTTATCGTGTTAACAAGAAAATATCCGTAACATAAAGACAAACGGACGTCCAAGACGGAACTGTTCTAAACATTTTTTTAACTAGTTTAAATAACAAAAATGGCATCAAAAATATCATGAGTGTTAAAATTAGTGTTTTTTCTTAATATGTGTGTGTATATATTATTTTAACTAACTATCTTCACGCTGTATCCCTGACGGGGTAGTCAGAGAGGACAGATCGCCAGGCTTCGCGATCCATACATACTTCTTTCGCTTCTGCGAGATTCATCAATCGCTTCATACACGCACGTCTGGGTATCCGAGTACTTTTGACCTTTCCGTTTTTGAACAATCTGCTCACGTGGTCTTCATATGTAAGTCTCGGCCTACCCTGACTCCTTCTACCCTCTACTTTTGAACAATATATATTCCTTCGTCAATCGTTCCTCACTCATTCGTTGGACGTGTCCAAACCAACGGAGCACGCCCTTTTCCAGCTTAACGCTGACACTTTCATTCAAACCTGCCATATTGCGTATCATTTCGTTACGTATTCGGTCGGCCAAGGTAACGCCGCACAATTTTCGAAGTGATCGCATCTCCATAGCATTCAATTTACTTTCATGCATCTGCTCAATACCCAGGTTTCACTACCGTAAAGCAAAGTTGGCACTAGCACTGCGTTATGAATCGCCAGTCGTGCTTCTTTTACGATGCTTTGTCGCTTTACTAACTGGGACAAAGCACCGTTAACTTTGTTTCCGGCAGCTACTCGCCGTTCTACATCCGAATCACATCTTCCATCCACGCTAAACATACTTCCTAAATACACAATTTCATTCACTTGCTCTAGACGTTCCTGGTTTACCCTAATCTCGCATTTAGTTCTTACGTCACCTCTTCCAAATACTAGAACCTTAGTTTACAAGTGCAATATATGATAAATAGAGACATTTTAAGTTTGAAGATGTTTTGCGCGAAGTGACAGTAGTACCCACCTCAACGCTTCGCTTATGAGGCGTGCAAAAATAAAGTAAAAAAAGTAAAGTAAAACAAAGTAAAGGTATCCTATACGCACACGCTTCGCCAATCTGTATTTGGTTAACTATTATTTCTTTTTTTTCGAATTTGGTTGGATACAGGCTGAGATGGCTCCGAATCAGGGACTAGTGCCACCGGTAACGCCTGGAGAAGTCCTGACTGCGCTTCGCCGCATGAAGAATCGGATAGCTGTCGGACCCGATGGAGTCCCCATCGAAGCCTGGAAGGCGATGGGTCCTCGCGGTGTGGGCATCTTAGTAAACCTTTTTAACCGCATACTCCTCAGCGGGCAGATCCCAAACCAATGGAGACTGAGTATAATTACTCCAGTCTTCAAAGGTAAGGGGTCAGTGCAGGAGTGCGGGAGCTACCGCGGTATTAAGGTGATGTCCCACACCATGAAGATCTTCGAGAGGATTATAAACTCTCGGATCCGGCAGGAGTGTACTCTCTCGGAGTGTCAATATGGGTTTCGCCCTGGTCATGGGACCACTGACCCTGTTTTTGCCCTGAGGGTTGTCGCAGAGAAATACAGGTCGAAGAACACGCCTCTGCACTGTTTGTTTCTAGACATGCAGAAGGGCATCGACTGGGTTCCTCGTGCGATGATCTGGTGGGCACTGCTGTCCAAAGGGGTTCCAGAGGTCTATATTGACACTATCCGGGACATGTACTGTGACTCCGATTCAATGGTTCGGACTGCTGTTGGCGACACGAAACCCTTCCCCATCACCGTCGGGGTACACCAGGGTTCGGTCCTTAGTCCGCTTCTGTTCAGTGTAATATTAGACGAATTGTCGGACAGCATCAGAAACCCACATGAGCAGCCTCCATGGTTGCTCATGTATGCTGACGATATTGCGCTGGCAGACGCGGACAGGGGCAGATTGGTGCGACGTGTAAAGGCGTGGAAGGAGACGCTTGAGAACGGCGGTCTGAAACTAAATGTGGCGAAGACCGAGTACTTGGCAATAAACTCGACAGATCCCACATCCGTCCGCATAGGCGGTGATTTGGTCGAGCGCACGGACCAGGTTAAATACCTGGGATCTGTTTTTCACACGTCCAGTGACATCGATTGCGATGTCAAGTCACGCATTGCTGCCGCGTGGGCCAAATGGCGGGACATGACCGTTGTCATTTGTGACCCTAAAATGCCGATCCGGTTGAAGGGACAGGTCTACAAAACCATTATTAGACCTGTCCTTTTACATGGCAGTGAGACGTGGCCGATATTGGAGCGACACAAGCAGGAGCTGCGTGTCACGGAAATGAAGATGCTGCGGTGGATGTGTGGGGTCACGCGGATGGACCGCGTGAGAAACTCTCGCATCCGCGGCAGCCTTCACGTCCGTGACATTGCAGACAAGTTGCAAGAGTGTCGCCTTCGTTGGTATGGTCACGTCTTGCGGCCGGGCTACGTAGGTAACAAATGTCTGGCCATGTCAGCCCCGCCGTCGTTGACGTCGTAAGGGATGACATGCGTGCCAATGATCTCACTACAGGGGATGCCGAAGACCGTGCGAAGTGGAGGAGAAAATGTAGGAAAGCGGACCCCGGGCGTCGCGAGACGCAACTGGGACAGACGCTCGGATGATGATGATGACAGGCTGAGATGGAAATATTCTTGCAGTCCAGCCGACAAATGGATGAGTTTTTCTCATTCTGTTGTTGAATATTAATTTTAAAGCATTTTCATAATCTGAAATTCATTCACCCTCTCAACTTCTATCCCAAAATTAACAAACAACCTCCGGATTTCATAAAATTTAAAATATATAATGCGGACGCCATTAAAAAAGTCGTAAAAGAGAAATTAAAAATTAATTGCAGGTTGCGTTTTATGTTGGAAAGGGTAGGCAGGTTTATTATAAAGGTTATATTATGCATGAAACGACAATGGCTGAAACACAATGAGTGTAGACTTATTTGTTTCGTTTTTATTTTTTCGACGGAATATCACGTAGTTGATTTCGTGAAATTCCGCTTATATCATTTCTTTCTATTTATCATTTTTGGCTGCCTTGGTGGCGCAGTTGTACTGTACCGTAGTCGACTGCCGCGATTGAGGTCCAGGATTCGATTCCCGGGTGGGAAAAAATATTTGTGTGATCCACAAATGTTTGTTTCGGAGTTTGGGAGTTTTCAGCTCATCGAAGTGCTTAAATTTATCCGAGAATTTAAAACTAAAATGTCGTCGCATTCTATTGCATTCTTTAAAAAATCTTTTACAGTTTTGGTAGTACGATTGTGGAATGTATAGCTAGTAGATATACGGCGTATCTTTAAAAATATTGTTATAAAGTTCATATCTTCCGATATTAGTAACAAAGTATTGATCATTTTTATGTGTTAAAGTGAGGTGCTATTTTTAATTATTAGATTTGTTTTTGATTACGTCGTATAAGCTGTTTTATACTGTTATAGTAGTGCGTCAACTGCTTCTACTCGTAACCTCTTTTCATTCTAAGCTTTCCTTGGAGAATATCGCTTTTAGCAATAAGACATAATACTCTTAACCATTTATACTTACTTGCGGGTACGCCCCGCGTAGTGCCTTTTCTCGTAGGAATACGGGGTTAATAAGTAGTCTAAGTTACTCCTTATAACATCAGCTATCAGCCAGTTACGTCTCTTTAAAATCGGTCCATTGTTTTCTTTTTATGTATGCACCTTAATTATATGCAATACATTCCATAATCGTAATACCAAAACTGTCAATAACTTTTCAAAAACTATTGAAAGAAAGAAAGAAACACATTTATACATACAATAACAACAATAAAAATAAAAACAAGATGAATAAAAAGCCCTTGATTCGAAATTACAAACAGAAATTCAATTTTATTTACCTGTATAGATTAAGGGATACCGTATGTAATGGGTTACAATAAAAATGATATGTGATGTAATGCTATCTATAAGATATTTTGCTTATTTATGATTCTTATGAAATACTTTTTGCTATAAACCTAAAACAAAACGGTTTTGTTACAAATAATAGCAGAAATTTAACAATAGTCACCAATTTAAAAGTTATATTTTTTCACACAGGTTAATTAGCAATATAAATTTAAATTGTGCAATTGAATTTTCGCTATCGCGATGATTAATTAATTTTGGGCAAAATTAATTAATTAACGGTTTTGCAATGGGTGCTAATTTAATTTGTACTTTAAATTATTGTACTGATGCTTTGTGCAAACTTGCATTGCAGCAATTTTATTTATTAAACTATATTATGTGTGAAAGTAAGGGTCTTCGCTTGAATGCAAGTAAAACTAAGGTTCTAGTATTTGAAAGAGATGACGTACGAACTAAATGCGAGATTAGGGTAAACCAGGAACGTCTAGAGTAACCTGGGTATGTCAGCAGATGCATGAAAGAAAATTGAATGCTGTGGAGATGCGATCACTTTGAAAATTGTGTGGCGTTACTTTGGCCGACCGAATACTTAACGAAGTGATACCCAATATGGCAGGTTTGAATGAAAGTGTCAGCGTTAAGCTGGAAAAGGGCGTGCTCCGTTGGTTTGGACGTCCAACGAATGAGTGAGGAACAATTGACTAAGAATATTGTGCGAAAGTAGAGGGTAGAAGAAGTCAGGGTAGGCCGAGACTTACATATGAAGACACGTGAGCAGATTGCTTAAAAACGGAAAGGTCAAATGTAGTCAGATACCCAGACATGCGTGTATGAAGCAATTGATGAATCTTGAAGAAGCGAGAGAGGTATGCATGGATCGTGAAGCCTGGCGATCTGTCCTCAATATCTATTTATTTTAAAAATCACACTTTAAAGCCTGACTCAGTATGACTAAAATTTAATTTACAAATATTTCTTTCCTCGAACTGGTGGCAGGTGCATTTTATACTCCCACTTTTCACCGTATGTCTTCTTGCCCTACGTAGAATACATTTTGTGGTGACCCCATTGCCTTCAACTTGGCTTAACGACTGCCATGTAAATGGCAACGGGGACCAACGGCTTAAAGTGCCTTCCGAAGCACGGAAACGCTCTCAAATGTAAATTCGACAATGTGGTCACCAATCCGTTACCAGCCATTGTGAAAGTTCCTTAATTGTTTGTTTACAGAACACTGAATCAGCGGGGCCATTCTATCAATAGTACATAATATAGTACATACTAGATATTAATCAATCCCACCTTATTATATTAATATGTAATATAATTATATTATTTAGGCATATATTCTTGTAAAACAATTCGTTTCAAAATATTACACCTGAATACTTATCTTCAAACAAAAAAACCGATTGTCCCAATCCATTGCGATTCAACCTCAATTCATTAGCATTCGCTAAACATTCACCTCACAACTGTGAATTTCGCCAGGTGCTATTTGGAACAACAGTCGTTACACAAATGAATATATAAATAAAAGACTTTTCAAATTTGGCCCAAATCTTTGGGTGTAAACAGTTGAGAAAGGACAAATAACGGCCTGTTTCATAAAACTTATTATGTTGGCGATAAATAATAAAACGGGACTTACCTTGTTGGCTGAGCCAGCGGGGTTTTCTCGGTTTCAATACAGAATGTATTGCCAAGAGCGGCTGTACTACGTTGCTGCATGCATTGTTGGCGAAATGATTTACCTTTTTTGCTAGCAATCTACAAGCAAATGTATCAGTTGGTTAACGTCAAGAGATAATTAATTAATTTAAACTTTGATTTTGATTTTATGTATAGTAAAAAGAGTATCTGTCCATTTCAACACAGCAATGGGCTCACCACCTGTTACGTGGGACAAAAATGCATACGGTAATATGTGGGCGTTTGATATGCCTCTCCCTTCCTCTTCGGGGATGGAGGCGTGACAGTATGTATGTATGTAAAAAGAGTATTTGGCTACTATGAGTAGCTAATGTTTTAAACTACACGATCCCTACCTATCTGTATATTGCTGGGCACCCCGGATAATAGTTGGGAACATCCTTTCGAGGGAAAGGAACATTAGAAGACACATTAGAAGTTCGAAGTATGTCACGGGCGAAGCGTTGCAGGTTGTTAAGCTGGCCATACAAATATAAAAAATACCGTGCCAAGATATCGTACACAACTTTTACAAACAAAGCCTAATAATGAACCCCAACCCCTCCCAGTACGAGTTCTTTCAGTGGGCAAATGCATTCTTTACTATTCCCCTCGCAACGTGAATAAGGAAAGTTTAGAACTACGTAACTATTTAATAAGACCAGCAGACCGTAGTTTTGTTGTTAGTTCATATATCTTTACCTTATAACTGCAATCTCGCGTGTGTTGCTAACATTAATCGGTTTTAACGCCAGCCGCGCATTTCGGCTGGATTTAAACATCCCCTCAAAGAACTGCATTGCAGGGCAGTATATTGTTCAGTTTAAGTACGACTGGATAGCGTGGGTGTCAACATTATCTTAAAATTAGTCCCTCAATAAAGTATTGTGGTGCTTATCGAATCTATAGGCAAAATGTATTTTTTAGAAATAAACAAACATTATTACTTAGATTTGTTGTATTTTGCACCGAGGTAACTATTTTTTTGTCATGGAAAGCGGGTTTTTTAGCCCTGATCTTGGACAGGTAACAAAATCTCTGTCTATACAGCCTTGTCATTCGTATTCAAATATTCGTCCAGTCCAGTCCTTTGTCTTCCACGTCTATGTCAAGTCGCAAGTCCCTTGCCCAGTAATGAGATGGATTTTACGGCAGCTTTTTATAGAATTTGGAACTATCATATAAAACACAACAGTTCACTGCAACATTTCACTTTCCATTGCTCAAACATATTGTCCAACTCTTTATATACAATGTGTTAAGAAAACCCTGTCCGACCCGAAAGGGGCACATAGGAACTTCAATAACATAACCAAAAAAATATTAAAAATCATATTATTTATAAGTATTTTAAATGCGTGTTTAGAATTAGTTATAATTTTTTTAAATGCGTGTTTTTAGAATCAGAATTAGTCCAATTTCCTTAAAATAGAATAAATTTTCAAAAACTGACAACAGCTTTGTTGGCATGCGGCGACGAGTGTATGTGATATCAAAAGAAACCGCCGGCAGGTGTAAGCTGACCTTTTGACCTTGTATTTCCGAATAGCCCTTTCCCTGTGTTGACATGGAAGCTAGCATATTATATTCATTTTATTTTATTCTTGGTAATTTTTGGGGTAATTTTTTGGGGTAATTTCTAAAAAGATTTCGCGAATAAAATCACATCTCGATACCTACCAATACCTTCACGGATCGGACAGGGTTTTCTTAACACATTGTATAAGATCCACCATTGATATACACAAACACACGGATTAAACTCTAGTTTTAGGAAATAATAAAGAACAATCCTATATCCCCCTAACCCCCCACCCCCATAATTCAGACATCACGCTGCGTGACATTTACCATAATCATACTGTAATTAAGATATGTTAAGGCAAGCGCATATATACAACTTGTAGTTGAACAACTATTTAGTTGTGTATCATATCTCTATAGGACTATATTGAAGTGCGCATTCTGTCAACTCGATAGTTGTTCGAAAAAAAAGTCAAAAGGCTGTATCGATCTTTGATTACTTAATTTGATAAATAAGTTGGACAACTATTATAAAACGCTTAATTTGTATTGCATTGTATTGATATGCACATACCATCGACTAAACAGTCGATCCGCGACAAAACAGTTTAGTCGATGCAAAAGTTGTATATATAGGCTGTTGGGTTTTAGTTTTTATTAAAACCTGGGCTTTTAGTGCAAAGTAAATATTATCCTAAATAGACATACATTTCCCTGAGTTCCTGTTTTGTTGTATAAACAGCAATTGTAGCCTTAATTAACTTTCTTCTCCAACGCACTCGTAATGGCTGCTACCGGTTCTCTTAAAACAAAATCTATGTTGCAACTAACCAAGGCGAATTATGATTCACTTTAAGCACAACTTCAGCACGAAGCTTAACTTTAAGCTTCAAAGTGGCTCTGAAGGCGTTGTCTTAACTTTTTACAGCCTTCGCAGCTTAATATCTTCGTTAGTATTTAAATAAAAAGGATTAAAACTTTGCCAGCATTCGTTCGCGTCAGTCGCCCTGAAAATTAAAAAGACTTACTTTTATAATGAGAGTTTCTAACAAAATTGAATGCGTGACATGCAGAGGAATCACATAGGAGTCAGGACTTGGTAGTCTAGCTTAATTATACTCATAACTGATTTGAGGGTCGGGTCAGCATTTGGTAATAAATAAGATTAGAGGATATGTGACGACCTAATCAGGCCTCACATATCCTCTAATCCAAATGCCATCTCCGCCAGTTGTAGCAGAAGAATCTGACCCAAAAATTCGTTGCTTTAAGTGTTAGATGAATATTAATAGTATTCTGGCCTCATTAGACTACAAAGGATGTTGAAGACTGTGCGAGAAGGAGAAGAGTAGGAAAGTAGCGGATCCAGGGTTCAGGAGCGAGGCGACAGAAATAGTTCAAGACATTTGATTCGATTTATGTTTTTCCGATTTTATAGGAGTCTGTTTTTCCGATTTTTATGGGAGTCTGTTTTTCCGATTTCTACTCGTATGTAAGTAGTCCGGTCCGGTTAACCGAACTAGTAAAACTTTTAAGTAGCAATAGTCCAGTTCCTTGTCTAAAAATTTACACAGTATATAATGTAATCGCTTAGACCTTATAAACTACACAACGGATTTTATTGCGGTTTTTATCAATAGATAGAGTGATTTAAGATATTGATATATACGTTGCACCCGCGCGAAGCCGTACCAGGGGGCCGAGTCTGCTATTTCAATCGTGTCGAAATAGAATCAAAATCGTCACTCATTAGAAAGCCATTGGTACAATTTTGTCAGTTTTTTGTAGTCTACTATTACAATCGTACTCCAATAGACCGCTAGTCAGTTGCATTTTTGATAGTCTACTAACATTTTCACAGCTTAAAACAGCGATTCTGGTTCTATTCTACGGCTTGTCAATATTAGAATCGGCTCCCTGGTCGCTAGTGATAAACAGACCACATTCCATACAATCACAAACGCAAGCGGTATTAGAGCTTGGATGATGATGATGATAAGTATACTAGTATTAAGTTAAATCTATGAGTACACAGGCTTTACAGCATTACATGTTTGCACCACATTTTGGATAGCATCCAAAACGTAATATATTGTTACGCGAATAACCGCAATGATACCAGGCATTTATACGTACCAAATATACAGTTAAGTACTTCTGCAAACAAACCGTTGGCAATCACTAATTACTGTTTGTTAACAAAGCAAAGAGTGCATTGATATGAAATAATATTCCAACTCTGTGGACAGGCCCCCATTTTAGCCTGAAGTAAAGTTTGAGCTGAGAAACGCTCCTGGTCCCGCGGACTCAGTGTTCTGTAAATGATCACTGCGTTAAGCAACTTTCGCTATAGCTGGTTACGGATGAGTGACCACTTTGTGGCATTTATATTTGAGGACGTTTCTGTGCTTCGGAAGGCACGTTAAGCCGTTGGTTCCGGTTACCAGTAAAATAGCAGTCGTTGAGCCCAATTGAAGGCCTTATGGGCGGCTTGAAAAATTTCAACAGCAGGCCGCCACAACCTGCGCCTGTCCACATTTACTACACGGCAATGGGTTCACCTCCTGTGACGTGGGACAAAAATGCATACGGTGAAATGGGGGCGTTTAATATGCCTCTGCCTACCCCTTTCAGGGATAGATGCGTGACAATATGTATGTATGTACATTATATCAACACCTATCCTAAATCTCAAATGAATAAATGATATTTACAAAATTGTCATTCATGATGGCTGGAAAAATCTTGATGTAATCTATTTATCATACTAAACTTCGTAATACGCTTCCACTGGGGTAGTGAAAGGATTCAAAGCTAAATTTTATACGTGTCGACGTTCAAAACACTAATAAATCATATGACTTTAGAAGCTCTAGTCGAAGTTGCCAGGTGCACCTTGGGAGTTGACATAAGGTATGAGAGGAATGTTAGCACACGGAAAGTAACAATTTCAAGTGCTTGTCATTAGTTGCACCGCTTGCAGGTAAGGATGGTTGGGTGTCGAAGGTGTTGATGGTGCCCTAGTACTCTCTGCTGCAGCTCCTCCAAATACGATAAAACAAATCAATCCTCATCCTTTTTTATATTCTAAAGTACGGTTATATGTTCAGCTAACCACTACTAAACTGGGGTGAGACTGACCTTGACTTAAGACTAGACTTGACTAAAAAGACGTAGAGACGGGGACATTTTAGATAGTAAGAAAATGGAAGAAAAATGAAATAAATAAGATTTGGCAGAAAGGTCTTAGTAACCAGGGCATTTTTTTTATCGTGTGGTAATCCCCTCGGTTATCATGCCGGACTCGAACCGACTAAATCCACACGTTACCTGCCTGACGCCCCGGGTAACTACGCCCCGGGTAACTACGCCCCGGGTAATAAGGGCAACAAATAATTACTAAAAATATGTCGTGTGTACACTAGAGTACACAGGTAAGAAGTGAAACTTCTTTACGACATTTTTTAAGCTATAAAATTTCTCTCATACGTCGATTAAGAAGTTTCACTTCAAAACAACATGGCGCGTAACCTAAAAACGTGACGATTTTTTTTTATCAAATAGTTTCTCTCGACGTCGATAAAGAAGTTTAACTTCAAAAAAAAATTAAAATACTACAGCTCCTAGACTATTACAGTAGCTCATTTATTTGTTGATACCTCGATATCATGCGTTACGCAGACCGTACGTGACTGTATTGACAGTGAGAGCACTTGTGTTTGTGCTTATGCGCTGATTTCGCATGGGAATGTGTTCGACGAGACGGTGTCTGTAGAATATGGATATTGATAGAGAATATGAATAGTAATACGGTACAGACGTATACAGCGTTCATTTAGAAATTGCGTGAAGTGTTTGTTTGCCTAAACCAATGTAAGGTACTTCAAATATAAAGGCGCGTTGTCA
The DNA here is from genome assembly GCA_948477245.1 of Thumatha senex. NCBI lineage: Eukaryota > Metazoa > Arthropoda > Insecta > Lepidoptera > Erebidae > Thumatha > Thumatha senex. The sequence goes on along the minus strand of OX419738.1, from coordinate 7,660,628 downwards.
CTGCAACATTTGGGAGAATGGAGTTGTAAATATGGAAAAACGATTGAACGTTTGGTGCTTATTAATTTATCATTAAAAGCCGTATTTTTTAATCTAAATAGTGTGACGTTTTAACCGACATCCAAAAAGGAGGATGTTGTCAATTCGACTGTTATATTTTTTTCATAAAGCCAAAGGATATTAATGATATTAGTCGCAACTCTATAATCTCTCGTTTTGGAAAAAAGAACACAACAGTAGATAGACAGACAGACGAGACAACAAACTGAACCTATTTGGCCGTTTTTACTGTATGATTAATCCTTAATAAACAAAAAAAAATAGTCTTTTTTTGTACTGGGTCTGTAAATATGATAAATTTAATAAATAAATTAAATCTTAAAATCTTATGAGAAATATGATCGTATATTTGTTAAAAACTAATGTGCTCGAAAATAAGACTGTATTTTCGAAGGACCTTTTCAAGGATTGGAAGATTTAGGTGTTAAAGTTTCCAGCCACTTTCTCTTTTTTTTTTTATACTGGGTTCTGTAAATATGTTACCTGTTTCCTTTTTTTTATACTGGGTTCTGTAAATATGTTACCTCTTTCTTTTTCTTATACTAGTTTCTGTAAATATGTTACCTATTTCCTTTTTTTTTTATACTGGGTTCTGTAAATATGTTACCTGTTTCCTTTTTTTATACTGGGTTCTGTAAATATGTTACTTCTTTCTTTTTCTTATACTAGGTTCTGTAAATATGTTACCTGTTTCCTTTTTTTTATACTGGGTTCTGTAAATATGTTACCTGTTTCCTTTTTTAAACTGGGTTCTGTAAATATGTTACCTCTTTCTTTTTCTTATACTAGGTTCTGTAAATATGTTACCTGTTTCCTTTATTTTATACTGGGTTCTCTAAATATGTTACTTCTTTCCTTTTTTTATACTGGGTTCGGTAAATATGTTAAATTTTAATAAGTTAAATATCTAATTATTATATTGGCTTGGTTGAATTCATGCGCTATTTCGAAAATTGCATCCATTTGCATCGTTACAACCCTGACAATACATACATCATGTAGAATATCCAAAATTGCACCAACTTAACACGGTCCGCAGACTGGTCTAAGAGACCTGGCCGCAAATAAGAGAGCTCCAACCAACTGCAGTTCAGATGCAAATCAAACCAGATCTCCATTTTGAATTGTTAATCTGGTACTGTAACTCTTGAAGTAAGATTCATTTCTGTTGCGATTTTATGATATGCGTCTAGCATACTTCGCGTTTTAAAAAACAAAAGGTCATTTATACTAATATTAAAAAGCTGAAGAGTTTGTTTATTTGGTTGATTGCGCTAATCTCAGGAACTACTGGTTCCAATTGAAACAATATTTTTGTGTTTGATAGCCTATTTGTCGAGGAGAGGGAAGCAGTTACCATAAATGTTAACTATTATTCATACATTATTATAAAATTAACTAGTTGACGCCCGCGTAGAGAAGTTCTCCCGTTCCCGTTTCCCACAAGAACTTGTTCCCGGGATAAAAAGTAGCCTATGTGTTATTCTGATGTATAAGCTATATTATTGTAAAGTTTTATTAAAATCCATTCCGTAGTTTTTACGTGAAAGAGTAACAAACATCCATTCTTACAAACTTTCACGTTTATAATATTGATAGGATAAACGAGCGACGGGATTAAGTGTTCCACGGGGTTTGAAGACACGGGCGAAATCGCGAGGGTCAGCTAGTTATACATAATGCTCGGCCATTATGAAAATTAACCAATATGGTTTTGATCCTGAGATAGAGCAATCCAATTCGGATAGGTTAGATAGCCGTAATGGTTATTTTTTGTAGCCACTCAGAAATAGGTTAAGCAATGATATATTAAGTACGAATATTACGAATAAATAAATATCGTTGGGATAACTCACACAACGACATCTGATTCCAAACTTAGCAGAGCTTGTACTATGGTAACCAGATAAATGACAAACATACTTAAATATTTCTAAACTAAATATATATCGTTGGGACAACTCACACAACTCACACATCTGATTCCAAACTAAGCTGAGCTTGTACTATGGTAACCAGATAACTGATAAACATACTTATATATTTTTAAATACAAATATACTATAGGTAATTAGCACCCAGACACAGAATAATCCATCGTGCTCATCACACAAAGTTTTATCCTGGGTGGGAATCGAACTCGGGATCTCTTGCGTAGCAGTCGGATACACTCCCACCGCGCCACAGAGGTAGTCAAGCATACAAGCATTTAAGTTCATAAATTATAGTCAAGCCCGTTTTTGCTTACATTTCACAGTGTCAAACGGTCTCCGTGTAAAACAATTATAGAACCGCAAGTTATGGCTAGCTGCTGCTGAAATTTTTCAAGCGGCCTAGAACGCCTATAATTTATCTTAACGACTTTCAAACCACAGAATCGCTAGTAAATGGCACAAACGATCACCAAGCTCAAAACTGACCATAGCGTTACATGCTTATAGCAGTGATATTTTACAAAACCCTCCGAATGCTTTTTTGTTCTTTTATTTTTTTATCGTCTTGTTTTTCTATGCAAATAACTATCTTCACGCTGTATCCCTGACGGTAGTCAGAGAGGACAGATCGCCAGGCTTCGCGATCCATACATACTTCTTTCGCTTCTTCGAGATTCATCAATCGCTTCATACACGCACGTCTGGGTATCCGACTGCTTTTGACCTTTCCGTTTTTGAGCAATCTGCTCACGTGGTCTTCATATGTAAGTCTCGGCCTACCCTGACTCCTTCTACCCTCTACTTTTGAACAATATATATTCTTCGTCAATCGTTCCTTACTCATTCGTTGGACGTGTCCAAACCAACGGAGCACGCCCTTTTCCAGCTTAACGCTGACACTTTCATTCAAACCTGCCATATTGCGTATCACTTCGTTACGTATTCGGTCGGCCAAGGTAACGCCGCACAATTTTCGAAGTGATCGCATCTCCACAGCATTCAATTTACTTTCATGCATCTGCTGACATACCCAGTTTTCACTAATCAGTTAGCAAAGTTGGCACTAGCACTGCGTTATGAATCGCCATGCGTGCTTCTTTTACGATGCTTTGTCGCTTTACTAACTGGGACAAAGCACCGTTAACTTTGTTTCCGGCAGCTACTCGCCGTTCTACATCCGAATCACATCTTCCATCCGCGCTAAACATACTTCCTAAATACACAATTTCATTCACTTGCTCTAGACGTTCCTGGTTTACCCTAATCTCGCATTTAGTTCTTACGTCACCTCTTTCAAATACTAGAACCTTAGTTTTACTTGCATTCAAGCGAAGACCCTTACTTTCACACTCCTCTTTCATATTAGTGACTAATGCCTGAAGGTCGGCTTCTGATGAGGCCATGAGCACCGCATCATCAGCGTACAGCAGACAGTTTACTGTAAAGTCACCCAAATTCACACCCATATTAAAATCTTTCAACTTCTGCAGGCAACTGTCCAGATACACTATGAACAGCCAGGCGGACATGACACATCCCTGTTTGACGCCTGTACAGCCATCAAAAAGAGGTGACACATCCCCCCCTACTCGCACGCAAACCTTACAGTCCCTATAAAGAGACTGTATTGCCCGCAGTAGCGAGCCGTCCACACCATATCCGGGCAGCAAGTCCCACAGCGTTTCTCTCACAACGTTATCAAATGCTTTCTCCAGATCCACAAAAGCGCAGAAAACCTTCTGGCTAACAGCCAAAAACTTTTCCGCGATCATGCGGAGAGAAAACACTTGATCCATGCAACCTCTTCCACGTCGGAATCCGCATTGAGCCTCCCATAAATACCTTTCAGACTTTTCTTGTATTCGTGCTGTTATAACCTTTGCATACACCTTACTAGCTAAGCTGACCAAGCTGATCGCCCTGTAGCTGGAGCAGTTTAGGCGCGAGCCTTTCCCTTTGTAAATAGGTACTACAACTGCTACTCGCCAGTCATCCGGGACCTCACCCGTCCGCCAGCACAAGTTGCATAACAGACATAGTGTGTCCCAGACACGCGACCCACCGTACTTGATCATCTCAGCAGTAACTCTGTCTTTTCCCGCAGCCTTACCACATTTCATACTTCTTATCGCTTGTTCTATTTCTTTCATACTAATGACTTCAATGACATCGGGATCCGGAGCATCGAAGTGAGCTCCACTTCCCGATGTGGCATCTCTGTCTTTTCTTGCATATATCTTTCCATAATATTCACTCCATCTCTGCAGGACGTCAGTTTGGTCTGTTAGGACGTCATTGTTAACACTAAGCACTTTATTCATACTGCAGATTGCAGAACAACTCCGGGCCTTGCCTACCTCTTTCCAGAAGAGCTTGGCATTATTCCGGAAATTGGACGACAATCTTTCATCCGCTTTCATTCTGCACCTTTCACGAGCTTCCTCTATCAGTGCCTTCGTGTTAACTTTCTGCAGCTTGTATCTCTCTTTCATATTAAAATCATTTCGCGAGGCTAAGTAGTCTAGCCATGCTTTCTTCTTCATTCGAACTGCTTCTTTCACTTCCTCATTCCACCATGCATCACGCTTATTACTACTGCCTCTTTTCGTTTCTCCACACACTTCCACAGCGGCATTTATCATACTATCCCTAAGGTTCTGCCATACACTTTCCACATTCTCACTGCTTACATTGACGTCGCCAAGCTTTTCGGCTACCCTTTCATTATATTTATCCCTAATGGATGCATCCTGCAGCTTCCAGCTTTTGATGCTATAAGTCGGCTCAAGCTCTATGCAAATAGCTACTATATATTTACATACATACATATTGGCACACCTTTTTCCCCGAAGGGGTAGGCAGAGGCATATTAAACGCCCCTATTTCACCGTATGCATTTTTGTCCCACGTAATAGGTGGTGAGCCCATTGCCGTGATAAAATGGACAGGCTGTGGCAACCTGCTGTTGAAATTTTTTTTCAAGCCTTCAACTTGGCTTAACGACTGTCATTTTATTGGCCCTACCTTCTTTATTTATGTTTTATAGGTTTTCAATAGATACTTACTGTCGTCAAATAAATCGATTTTGAGTTTATTTTTTAAATGCGCTATGTAAATTTTTATGCAGTGAGAATGTTGGGTACATTAATCTGATGTTATTTCAGGAAAAAAATAAAATAAAAGGTGCTTAAACCAACCTAGAGACGAGAATAAATTGAGTAACAGATAAAAAAGTATTTTTTGTTTTATGAACTAGTTTAAATATCTATTTATGGGCGGGGTAAGCTTTTAGGGCTCTTCTTTGTTTTTTTCTTTATTTTATTTTTCTTATTATATTGTTTTTCTATGCAAATAGCTACTAGGTTTAAATACTGTTACAGATATTGTTTCGTTTAAGTTTTTTACATTTACTCAATAACCTTTTATTTTTTAATTATGAAGAGGTTATCTATTGATAATTACTGTCGTCAAATAGGTTGATCTTGATTTTTTTTATTTAACAAGAAATATGTGCTACAAGTATACATATTTTTATGCAGTGAGACCCAACTTTAATCTGATTTATTTACCGAATAAAAATAAAATGTAAGGTGCCTAATCGACCTAGAGACGAGAATGAATTGAGTAACAGATAAAAGAGTATTATTGGAACGAAGTTCCTTACGGCAGGCTTGGAGGAGATAGGGATTTTGCTGCGCGACCGAACTGAAAAAACTGTGATAGTAAAACCGTAAGAAAAAGTCCGTGGAATAAAACCGTTAAATGAGACGTGCGCAGGCGCGACAGTCGTTTGTTTTGCAAATTGTGTCGATTCTACATTAGCCAAAGGAACTTCGTTCCTACCTGGTGTCCCATGACACCACATATTTTTATTCTATGAACTAGTTTGCATATCTATTTAAAGACTGGGTAACTAGGTAAGCTTGCAGGGCGTTAAGGCCAGCCCCCGAGGGACTACGACGTAAAAGGAAAACAGCACCTATTTGTTTGCCGTATTATTATTGTGACCTATATTTTACAAATCTGTCAGTTTGTACAATATTATGTACGTGATAATATTATGTATGTGAAAACGTATGTACGGTGACCTTAAAACGCAATCTATTCCCACATAACTTCACATAGATATTCAGCTAATATCTTGCAAGTTGGTACTGAATACGGTCGCGTCGTCAACAAACTGAAACCATTATGCTCGAATTAGGCATTGGAATTGATTTGACATTTTATTGAACAATTATTGGCTTTGACATAAAAACCATGTTATTTTTAAACTTTTGCAGTGTATACTCATATAAATAAGGTGAATGTAAGTAGAATATTGTTCCGTGTCTTGACACGAAACGACACATGTTTTATATACTACTCGGGACTTGTCCCGAGTAGTATATAAAACATGACCATATACTACTCGGGACTTGTCCCGAGTAGTATATAAAACATGACCACGCTTATAGAACATATTAATTACTTTTACCATTGCCAAAATAATGCACAAAAAGTTAGATGTCATGTAGAGAGTCACAGTAAACATAATACCCTGCTTTCGTTTAATTTCATTGATTCTTTGTGACCTAATAATATCATTTATTGGTATTTCTTTATAAGAAGATACTAGCTGTGTCCCGCATTCCCTGACATTCTTTAAACCCAAGATGCACCCATTTAACACATAACTTTAATCCCCGCATTTATTACTTTTACTATAACGAATGGATATTTGTCCAATTTGTTGACATTTATGATTACGGCTTCGGTCACTCAGTAACGTGATAAAAAGTCTTCCTCAATAAAAGAGCTACCAAACACTAAGAATTATTCTATTTTACTACTATTGTTTACTAAATACTACTTTTTTCAAAGAGGAGTAATGTTTAATCACAAACACTACAAAAGTGTTATTTTTTACGTTATTTCGGGTAGCATTCATAAAATATACAATACATATTTACAAAAGGGTTGTAACGGTGCTCGATATTTTGTATGTAGAAATCATAAAACACATCTACCTCCACGCGGTCGTAGCCGTGGGCTACAGCAGTAGATTAACCTTTGCACAAATTTCTCTAAAATATATTGATAAATCGACGAGAAAAATCGAAAAATGAAAGCGTATAATCAAAACTAAAGTCTCGTGAAAACGATTCCAACCCATTGATCAATCACAAAGATTAAAATCTTTACGCGATCAAATTACTAAGTAACCAGAAAACCCGGATAATCATGTGCGCGGATATCCGGATCAAACGCGAGCCGGAAACGGAAACGGCCGCTAATGTATTCGTCGCACGTCGATCGGCACCCGGTTAAATCCGGGCAAGGAAAGAAGAAAGCTTAATTTTTCTACCCTTTAAAATTATGATGAATTATTTCGTTACAATTCGAGATGTTAATTAATTTAGACTATTAATCATTTGTTTAATAAATTTGAACGTGACGCGCTTCAATGAACTGCCACCATTTTGACCGATTGGTAACGTTTGTTGAATTTGTCACATCGGAATCTTTATGGTAGTGTGATCATTTAGCATTATTTGAGTTTTATGTTTTTCTATTAAAATGAGAAACTTTTCGTCTGCCACCTTAGTAGCATAAAAAATATCAGTCAATTATAATTTTCTATATTATAAGTAAATGTATAAAATCCGACAAATCAAATTATAAAATGTGAAAAACTACTCACGTACTACTACTAAGTTTGACATTTCTTTGTCCGTGTCAGTCTGTTTAATTTAAATTTCTATCAAAAATAAATAGCTAATTTGTACTTTTCTGTTGTTAAAAGCTCCAGTTTTATAACCTTATTTAAATATAAACTATAGCAAAAAAATCAAAGAAATAGAAATACGAAAACGTCCGATTTACCGGAACCGTGCCTTTATTTAATATTTGGAGTTTATGTCTAAGCACATTTCGCACTTTACATCCTTCGTTTATGATTAATTAAATAATAAATTTGTTCGAATGGCGTCATTTCATTCTTAATTAAAACAAAATGGCATCAATCATTTTTTATGAACAAAAGGATTCCAGTATACAACATTTTGTTATTGTGTTTTGTAGGTAAGTATTTTTTACAGTACTTTGGCGATAAACACGCAAAGCTTTGATTGCTTGCTGTTCAAAAAGAAAGTTACGTACTAAGGCGAATAACGCATTGATTGTAACTGGTTACGAAACCTTGGTTTCGTAGACGACCGAAATGGGAGTCATCGTACATAGGAAGAATCTATTTTACAGGTATAAAGGCATCGGGCACCTAACCGGGGGGTTAATTACTCGATGTAAAAGGTAGTATGTGAAAGAGTGAAGAAAGGTTGAAATTGTTACAGAAGGATCTGGGTAATTTCAGAATTTAAATATGGTTCTTTTATTGGAACTTTGTTTTGTCATGTGTCCAACAGTCAGACGTAATCGTGGAATATATATAGCCATGATATTTTATCTTTCAAATCATTTTTTATGACAAAATAACTTATACACCGCTGTTTCGCCGGCATCGTACTTTAAACCCTCATTACGGTGGAGGTTTTAAAAAATCTCTTTTCAAATTTCTCTTTTGCCCAAGTTATTATTTTCTATATGTCAAATTTGAACGGAATTCGTTCAACGGTTTATGTTGTACGTTTGTGTGCCTTTAATAAATAGGTACATAGAAAACTCAATTCGCCAAAAATGTATACAATACAACTGATTTCTTATAAGGAAAACGTCAACGCACCCCACACAACGATTGATTGACATAGCTCGTTGGGCGCCAAAGATAACCAGACCACGACCGAAACCCATGACTTTGGCCTCACTTTGGCCTACTTTCGACAACACTGGCGGCATGTCTACCCTTACAAATTATGTACGACATTTACATATTGCAATTAAGGGCCTTTCATATGCCTGTCAAAAGATATATTATAGGCCAAGTGTACTTTGTCCGTGTAATATACGAAAGACAGAGACAGTATACTTCAGTAAAAATACTGTTGTTAACAGGCGGGAATATTTTGGTAGTTTTGGAGTTATACTTCTTAGATAAATATTTTTTTATTAATTTATTTATGTACACACTAAGAATACAACAAAGACAAAATAAGGAGTCATAGGTACAATGGTACTGCTTATTTCTATGAGAAATATCTGCCAGCAGACCGGCGAGAGGAGAACGTGAATAAGTAGGGAAAGAACAAGTAAAAGTTGTTAAGTAAAAAAAGGCAGATAAGAACTAAATAAACACGCATACAAAATAGCTCAGAACAACTATATATACTAGCTATATATATAAATATATGTAAATATATAAATATATAAAAATATAAATAAATGCGATATAAATATAAACACACATATAAATAATTCGGTTTACAGAGTAGAGATATAGTATTCACGGACTTTTCTTTTGAAAGTAGTAATTGTTTTACTGTCTCTGATAACTGGGGAAAGTAAGTTCCACAATCTAACCGCATGCACTGAGAAGGAGTAAGAGTAGAAATCAGTTTTATGATTAGGGAACTTAAGATTTGAGCGTAAGCTTGACCTGCAAGAAGCGTCAGGAGAGCGAACAAAGGAGAACCGCTCCTTTAGATAAGAAGGAGAAGATGGATTATAAAGAATATTGAAAAGAAGGCTGAGAATTCGAGTGTTCCGGCGAAAGCGGATTGGGAGCCACTTGAGTTCTTTGTGAAAACGGGAAACATGATCATATTTTCTAAGATTAAATATAAAACGTATACATAAATTGTGCAACCTCTCAAGTTTATCTAAAAGCTCCTCAGTGGCGTCTAAATAGCAAGCATCAGCGTAGTCAATAGGCTGTAAATATCTTAAGGGCCGGTAGGCCAAGTCGCGTAGGCACCGCAACGCTTCCTCAGCTCCCGCCAAGATAGATCGACGATGTATTTTCTGCTGGCACGCCACAGTAAAAATGATTGGCAGTAGCAATCGAAATGGAACATCTCTGTTATTGTGTTGGATTTTATTTTAGGTTTATGATATACTAGTTGACGCCCGCGACTCCGCCCGCGTGATAAAGTTTTCCCGTTCTCGTTTTCTAAAGGAACTTGTTCCCGGGATAAAAAGTAGCTTATGTGTTATTCTGATAGATAAGCTATTATATATATAATATATAGTTATGGTAAACTTTATTTAAATTCCATTCAGTAGTTTTACGTGCATGTAACAAACATCCATACTTACAAACTTTCGCGTTTATAATATTAGTAGGAGTTAATGATGATATATTTTATAACAAATTTAGGCTTTATATTAAGTACCAAATAAAATGTCCCGTACTCATTATACTCATTTTTTTAAATAATATTAAAATCATAATGTTATGTTACTGTCTTCGGCACCTAGTCACCGTTGTACTTCAGACCATATCTTCCGTCCGCTCTAAACATTCTTCAATTGCTCTAAACATTGCCGATTTACCCAAATCTTGCTTTTAGTTCTTACTTTTTCTTTTTCAAATACCCGATTCTTAGTTTAACATGCAGCGAAGACCTTTATTTTATATTAGTGACTAATGCCTGAAGGTCGGCTTCTGATGAGACTATAACTACCGCATCATCAGCGTACAACAGACAATGTACTGTAAAATTTCCAATTTTACACAACTTAATCTTTTAACTTTTGCAGCCACACTTTTGCACAACTATCCAGATAACTATGAAAAGCCAGGCGGACATAACACAACCCCGTTTGACGCCCGAACAGAAGTCAAAAAGAGGCGCCAGGTGAACATCCACCTTGGTCGCACGCAAGCTTTACAGTCCGTATAAAGAGACTGTATAGCCCGCAGCAGCTGGCCGTCCACACGGACGAGTTCCACAGAGTTTCTCTCACAACGTTATCAAATGCTTTCTCCAGATACACTAAAGTGCAAAAAACCTTCGCGTTCAAATGTTGGAATTATTAATTATTAGTTACATGAAATGTTATACATTGTTTAAGGCTACTAACATAAAGTAAAAACATAAATAAAAAGCGCTCGAAGCCCTACTAACTCGGTTTCTGTAAAATATCACTGATTTAAGAAACTCTCTCGGATTTTAAATGGGTGACCGCTTTGTGGCATTTTCATTTACCAGCGTTTTCGTGCTTCGAAAGACACATTAAGCTGTTTGTCCCGGTTGATAGTAACGTTGCAATCGACACTCGTTAAGTCAAGTGAATACACTTTGAGTGACTTAAAAATTACAACAGCGAGTCGCTAAAATCTAAGCCAGTCCATTTGAACACAGGCATTGGGCTCACCACAATATGCCTCTGCCACACCTACGGGGATAAAGTCGTGGCTAACAAATTTATAAATATACATAAATAATTAATACTAAAAGCATAAAACAAAGGTCTTGGATACAATTTTAATAATTTATGCGAAGCGAAGCGAAGCTTCAATATAATAACTGCACTGATTACTACAGCCAGTGGCAGTCGGTATGTTTAAGCTTCAGAATCTATTGATCAAATTTGTTTAGAACCCAATTGAAGTAAACGCTACAAAATATTTTTTTTTAAATTCGTCAGCATTTAGCGGAAAATAGGTAAATATACATTGAACGGCCCACTGGCTCAGTTGGTTATATAACTGCCTTCTAACCTGTGGGTACCGGGTTCGATTTTTTATCACAAACAGAGATAATTCTAACGCTTCTGTGAAGTGTAGGTACTTTATTTTATATTAAAACTCTCATATATTTAATTTATCTATCACGCCCTATCCCCGAAAGGGTGGCAGAGGCATATTAGTATATGCCCACTTATCACCATGTATATTCCTGTCCCACGTAATAGGTGGTGAGTCCATTGCCGTATTTAACTCTCATATATATACACTATATAAAGTTAACGCCAGGCGTCGCGAGATGCAACTGGGACAGACGCTCGGATGATGGTGAAATACTTACTGCTCTATAAATATACTGTGCCATTGCGAAGAAATAGCAAGGGGAGCGCAACGAAAAAACTTAACAGAGCTCCTACCTCAGTAAGCGCCAATGCGCGACTTATCAGGCCTCAGCATCGCGAATCTGATATTATTTAAACATTTGTACTATAAAAATCACTGTATATAGTCAAAGTAAAATTAAATATATATAGACATAATGGCTATGTCTATAAATATTTAGTAGCTATAGTCGTGTATAAAAAGTTCATGAAAATTATCTGTACTTTAGATTTGGCATTGAAAAAACATTTCGAAAGGGGTCAACTTTGGGATGTTTTTCTATCAAGTGAAGTTTATTAGATTTTGTAACAGAAAGCCATTTTGACTAGCTTAAATCCTGAACTAACGATTTTTTTTTTCAGAATCAAAAACCCTTTCTTCTACGATTCGCATTGTTTTAAAAACTCAAAAGCGTGGCCTTGGCAGGAATACCAAGCCTTATTCTTAATAATATTATTAATGCGAAAGTTTGTATGGATGTTTGTTACTCTTTCACGTAAAAACTACTGAATGGATTTTAATGAAACTGTACAATAATATAGCTTATACATCAGAATAACACATAGGCTACTTTTTATCCCGGCAACAAGTTCCTGTGGGAAACGGGAACGGGAATACTTGTCTACGCAGGCGAAGCTGCGGGCGTCAACTAGTAAATAATAAACAAATATAGTGGAACATTTTTACACAGCACTATCTAGCCTTGTTAAGCTAATACAAGATTGTACTTTGGGACATTTACATATTGCAATTAAGGGCCTTTCATATCACTGTCAAAGATAATGTAGCCAAGTGTAAGTACTTTGTCCGTGTAATATACTAAATAGACTAATATACTAAATAGACAGAATATCTCAGTAAAAATACTGCTGTTAAATGGCGGGAATTGTTTGGCAACTTTAGAGATATATAGGTATATTTAGATAAATATAAATACATACATACATACATACATACATACAGACATACATACATAGTGTCATGCCGTTTTCCCCGAAGGGGTAGGCAGGGGCATACTATACGCCCACATTTTACGTATGCATTTTTGTCCCACGTAACAGGTGGTGAGCCCATTGCCGTGCATAATAAATAAATAAATTTTGTGACATATTTTACACATCGCCATCTAGCCCTACTAAGTTAATACTAGCTTGTACTTATGGGATATAGACAACTGACAAACAAACGTATATGTTTCTTCATCCCCATATAATAAAATCTTGTGAATCAAGCTTTCGATCGTAGTGTAAGTCGTTTGCTCAGTGTTTTGAGTGCTAAGTGTGAGTTTTAGCGGGGGCCTATTGCTACTCACAGGGATGAACCTCGAGAATTTATGGCGATGTCATACAATTTCACTTAAATGCACGTGAAATTGTATGAAGTCGCGATTAGTTCTCGCGTTCAAATACAAATTTACGTTTACGCGCTCACCTTGTTGATTGAAGCTTAAAAGGCGCTCGCAATAATTCGCACTAGGCACTCTGTAATCGATCACAGCGTTAAGCATCTTACGATAGCGGTAAGTACTGAGATGAGTGACCATTTGTAGCATTTCTATAGAGCGTTATCGTGTTTACGGCGTGGTGAAAACATAAAAAATAAACAGAAAACACTTTTGGATTTATAATATTAGAAATTTTCGAGAACAATATAAAAATTTTACGTTTGGGGGACAGTCAACGAAATAGTTTTTTTTTTCTTTTAGTATGATTCATAGGCTATTAAATGTTCCATTAAGCGGAGAGGTATTTGACAAGGAATTGAATATTATTTGTTGCATTGCACAATCTAACGGCTATAGCTCAAAATTAATACACTCACTTTTATTAAAAAAGCAAAATATTATGGTTAAACTCCTTTTGTACCCATCGACTAAAGAAACTAAAAAGTATACTTCTAGTCTCCCATACTTTGGGCGTATCACACATCGTGTGGCGAGGGTACTTACGGAAAATAATGTTTTCTCGGCCTATAGACTTCAAAATACCTTAAAAACATTATGTAATGGTAAAGATAGTATTAGTAATAGCAAAAAATCCGGTATTTATAAGTTGAAATGTGATGGTTTTAGCAATGTTTATATAGGCCAAACAGGTCGTTCATTTGATACCAGATAAAAGGAACACTTAGGAGCATTCCGAAACGGTCACACAGATAAATCACATTTCGCGTAGCATTTGCTGGACACCGGGCATATTTTGAATGATAACAACAGTTTTGAAATTTTACATTTATGTGACGCAGGTTGTGGCGACCTGCTGTTGAAATTATTTCAAGCCGCTCGTAACGCCTTCAACTTGACTTAACGACTGCCATGTTACTGGCAACCGGGACCAACAGCTTAACGTGCCATTCGAAGCACGGAAACGCTCGCAATTGTAAACGCCACAAATTGGTCACCCATCCGTGACCAGCCATAGCAAAAGTTGCTTAACGCAGTGATCGTTTACAGAACACTGAGTCCGCGTTACCACAAGCGCTTCATTTCATTACTGTTGAATATTGTAACACTTTTGATTATGATAGCAACTCATAGATATACATCCTGACTGTAAACAGTATCAAATGTATATACCAAACACTACAAACCCCATTCCACTGCGGCCGATCGAAATCGTAGATAAATGCTTTACCACTAATAGGAGCTAAACGCTAATAAATCAATACCCGGACTTTGCAGCTTCGGATTAAAACCCGGATATGTCACGCTTGTGCACCCGAGCGTGCTACGTTTGATAAAACGTAAAATTACGCGGCAAATTTTCAGCCTATGAAGCGGATTTTTTTGATGTTTGCATAATGTTTAATTTGAGATTATATGATGTTGGACTGTTTAATTGTATACCAGCTAATGCTTAAAATTTGTCCCACCCTCCCCCTTCCGTTCCTGAACAACCCGGGCGGGGCAGAGATGTCATCCTTACACTGTGGACACCATCTTGCCCAGAACGGAAAGATTCCGTAGGTCTTTCTTTTGTCGCACCATAAAAACATGGAACTCTCTGCCGGCGCACGTGTTTCCCTCCTCTTACAACCCTGGGTCCGTTAAGAGAAGCGTGAAATTTTCTGGGCCGTCAAGTTGAGGGTTGCTATACTAGCCCTGTGGGTTGAGATAGCGGCCCAAAATCACGGGTCGTCGTCTTTGGTTACCGTCAGGCGGTCGACGCCATTTTGACGTGCCAAATATAAAAAACATCTTTACCTGTGATAAGTCATCTTTAAAGGATAGACATATGCCGCCACAAACACACGAAATAAGTGGGAAAATAGCGTTGTACAACGTTTTAATAATTATCTCGCAGTGTTAAGGCAGTTTGTCGATAAAAGACTCGGTCAGATTGTCATTTAAAACAATCATTGTCATATTTAAGAGGAAGGTTTTAAGCCATATATCACCACACTACTACCTAGGAGAGCAGAGCAGTAATCATAAATGTCAACAAATCGGGTAAACTTTCAAAGCTTTTTATTGTAAAAGTAATAAGCGAAGCCATGAAATGAGTGCGACGGGGTTTGAAGTATGTCACAGGCAAAGCCGTGGAGGTCTGCTAGTTATAAATAAAATTATCAATCGCAAAAAAACCAAAACAACAATGCATTTTTAAAATTATAGGAATTTAAACAATGCTTTTTCATCCTTACTGCTCCATTCTACAGAACTCGTTTAACCTCAACACCGTTAACATCAAAATTCCTAACCCCTCTAATACTGATTCGAATAATTCCGGATTAGGAACACACGGTGACATTCGCACTGACTAATAATATCGCACGAACAGTACTGAAGCGCTCAGTAAGGCTTTAATCCTTGTATCGCTAATGTTATGCGAGGCACGCCGACTCCGTTCGACTTGCCTCGCCTGGCTTACCTAGTTACCGGTTAAGCTTTGCATCTTAGGTTTGATGTTTTATCCGGTTTTGATTAAAAGGTGAAGCATTTTACGAATTAATTGTTGGTAATGACTAGCACTTATATTTGCGAGCGTTTCCCTGCTTCGGAAGGCACGTTAAGCACTTGGTCCCGGTTGCCAGTAAAATGGCAGTCGTAAAGCCTGGTTGAAGGCCTTGAAAAATTTAACTGCAGGTCACCACAGCCTGCGCCTGTCCATCCACGCGGGACAAAAATGCATACTGTGAAATGTGGGCGTATATACTATGCCTCTGCCTACCCCTTCGGGGATAAAGACGTGACAGTATGTATGTAATGACTAGCAATGAAGTGCTCGGAGACCCGCTAACTCAGTGATCTGAAATAGATCAACAACAAGTTTCGCTATCGCTTGTCTTGGATGGGTGACCGCTTTGTGGCATTTAAATTTACGAGGGCTACCTTGTTTCGGAAGACACGTTATGCCAAGCTGAAGGTCTCATGGGCGGTTTCCAAATTTCAACAGCAGACCGCCCCATACCCCGCCTGCTCATTTCAACACGGCAATGACCTCACCACATGTTACGTGGGGTTACAAAAAACATACAGTAAAATTTGGGCGTATAGTATGTCTCTGCCTACCCCTTCGTGGATAAAAGCATGACAGTATGTATGTAACGACTATCAAAAAATTCTACTATATTTTACTGAAATAAAGCCTAAATTTATCAAAAATCATTTGACAGGTTCTGATAATTACCAAATAGCGGTTTTATTCATACTTTTCACCTTAAAACTGATGGTAGATAAGCGTCTTAATGAGTTACTTTATTTACACGTATCCGACCCCAGAAATGAACCCTGCCGTACATCCTTTCTTTTTCTTCTCATTATATTTATTTATTTATCTATCACGTCTTATCTCCGAAGGGGTTGCAGAGGCATATTATATGCCCACTTTCACCATGTGTATTCTTGTTCCACGGTGGTGAGCCCAATGCCGTGTTGAAATAGACAGACACAGGTTGTGGTTACCTGCTGTTGAAATTTTCAAGCCGCTCAAGGCCTTCAATGACTTAACGACTGCCATGTTACTGGCAACCGGGACAAACGGCTTAACGTGCCATCCGAAGCACGGAAACGCTCGCAAATGTAAACGCCACAAAGTGGTCACCCATCCGATGACCAGCCATAGTGAAAATTGTGTAACTCAGTGATCATTTACAGAACACTGAGTCCGCGGGGCCACGAGCGCTTCTTTTCATTTCATCAGTGTTATCTCGTTACGTTCTTTGTAAAGAACTTTAACGAGTAAAATCAAAAATAAACTTTTTAATTTTAATATTTTACCTTCTTTTAAATTCTCTTTTCTCTTTGAACGCAAATGGAATAAAAATTTGATATAACGAAGTTTAAAAAATAAAGAGGCCCTGTGAGAGTAAAATATTTCGACCTTCGAAATATGCTTTGATCTTGAATTAAGTATAATGTAAATATGGAACTTTTATCAAATACATTACATATTAAAATAAAAATACCTTTATTCATTGTAAATCACAAAGTAACACTTATGAAAGTCAAAATTATGAGATCTTCATTTAATGACAGATTCCCAAGGTAATGGGTAGAGCCTGAAAAAGAACCTGGCAATAAAACTTTGTCTACTCATTGTAAGTGGAACTTGGAATAATTTATATTTTCCTTTCCTCAGAAAATATACACATTAATCAATACTTATGTGATTGCTATAAAATACATACATATTGTCACGCCTTTATCTCCGAAGGGGTAGGCAGAGGCATTCTATACGCCCACCGTATGCATTTTCGTCCCACGTAAAAGGTGGTGAGCCCAGAGCCGTACATTGCTATAAAATAATCTATCGCAAATAATATTAAACTATAAGTTTGTAATTAAAACAGATTAATTTATGACGGTATAACTGTTTAGTTTATGACGTTTTATTCCAGCGTCAGTGCGCAGTTACAAAAGTAATTACTTAAAACCTAATCAATGTTTCTAAACATTATACTGGACTCAGTTGCTGGATGTAAGGCTCTATTTGGTTAAAACTTAACAAAATTAGGTACATTAATGAGTTATTAGTTTTGAAACTACAGCTAATTGAATTTAAAGTCCTCTGGAGATAGCATAATCTAACGACCATGACCGTAAATGGAAACTCTTGTATTGTTGTCATCATCTTTTATATTACTGCGTGTATGGCAACCATTGCACCGGGTGACAGTGGTGAGGGACTTGGGTATTGAGTTTACCTCAGATTTGAATTCCGGGAGCACATTGTCAACGTTTGTATAAAAGCATATCGTGCACTGGGTTTAGTTTTGTGTCAAGCAAATCAATTCTCCAATGTTGATTTTTTGAAGGCTCTATTTGGAGCCCTCGTGAGAAGTCATTTAGAGTGTAATACTGTGATATTTTCACCACACGAAGCCAAGTATATAAATACGTTGGAGCGTATCCAAAACAAATTTGTTAGGTTTTTATATTTTAATTAAGTAAAGTATAGTTAAGTATTAGTCTTAAATGTCTGCTACTTTATATCGCATTAGGGGTAACCTGTAATGGTATAAGTAAGTAAGAATAAATAAATAAATAAATTTAGGCTGCAAAATATTTCCGACGCTTTCATTTCTAGAGTTAGCCTCATGCTTTTGTTCATCCGACTTTGGTCAATGTACAGAATCAACCCAGTACTTGTAGAGTCTCCCTTTTTAACCCATAGCAACAATACGGGTGCCGCAACATAGGACCGTACTATGGTACTAACAAAGGTGGCTGTCCTTTTCGTGTAATCAAAAATACTTAACATACATACGAAGGAGGAGATCAGATTCGCGGAGTTCCTAATGCCCTGATGCAATCGCTCCTTCTTTTTTTATTCTTGAAGCACATAATCGTGTGTTAGTGACAGTTATAGACGCTCTGCATTTGGCACTGTCACAACTGTTCAGTTTTCGAACTCACCTTCAACCTCATACTGGTCATTAACTGAGATAAACCCCTCTTTTCACGTCTACTAATACACCCCTTATTTCGCATTCCACATCCAAAAGTTATGGTACTGAATACGTAATTATAGGTTATGGTCAAATCAAGATCAGTTTTCGATCGAAGTCCAATGTTAATTAATGCAATACCATTCCAGGAGTCCATCGCAAATCGTTGCTAATATTAGCTGAGTGGGCTCGTTAACTGCCAAAATAAGCGATTGACCTCAGATATTAGCGCTATCATGCGATTGGCAAACTAATTAGGAAGGTTGTTATGTCAAATACTACGTTTACTGACAGTTTCACTTCATTAATAAATATGACATATGTCAGTGTTCAGGATAATTTGATCTTGTAAGTGTGTTTATTTGTATTTCTTTCTCCTACATCTTCGTCGTTTATATGGATATAGTTGTAGTTGTGAAAAGTGCAATTAACTACTTTTTATCTCAGACCAAAGTATAAACGAACTCAAACTGATTCCCGCCTTTTTTTCAAGCCAATACAACATTCAAATTTTATTAGTATAATGAAGTCTCTCGTGACACGTTGTGAGTCTATTGCCGTGTTTAGACGAAGCTGCCCAGAAGACCTAAAACTTGTCTTAACGACTATTATGTTACTAAATGCTATAAAGTAGTTTCTTTTTTGGTTGACGCGGGAAATGCCTTTACGAGCCGTCATTCCTGCTGCAGGGGCAGCAGGAACGGCGTGTGGGAGTTGTGCCCTTTAGGGGCCACCATACCCACTAAACCTCGCAGTGTTCCACCTTCTTCCCGACCGAGTCTCTGGGTAGGCCTGAGGCATCGAGCATATAGCCCATGGGGTTTATAATTCGAAAACTTTTTTTCACGGGGACCCGGCTAAGGGATGCTCCAATATGAGGCTTCTACTAAAAAATAGTAGTATAATAAATTTAAATGGTCGGTACTTTAATACAGTATTCGAATCTGTCTATTCCCATTAATTTACTTTGATGTCCCGCTCAACTTCTTTACATAAAATATTCATAATCTAATTTAATTGGGACTTGTGTCTCGTCTCATTAGTCCTTCACAAAAAGCGAGAAATTTTCCAACTAAGCGACGACAATAGAAATCAATTCTTCTCATTCAAAATATTCCTTGACTTACGTCCAAGTCATGGAACTTGAGCTTAACAAGAAAGTTCGGTAACGGAAAATTCAATTAATTTATCGACACCGAACAAATGGGGCTTTAATAAAGTTTTTAATGGTTCACCGTCACAATGGGTGATGTAATTCGTAGCTTAAGAATAAAATGTTCCAAAGAAATCTTTGGGCTCCTTACAATATTTTAAGTATAAATAATATATGTATAATAAAATAAACACAACGTAAAAACAAACGAAATAAAGTTCAGAAACCTTAATAAAACATACAAACTAACTAACTATCTTCACGCTGAATCCCTGACGGGGAAGTCAAACAGTACAGATCGCCAGGCTTCGCGATCCATGCGTACTTCTTTCGCTTCCTGCAGATTCATCAATCGCTTCATACAAGCACGTCTGGGTATCCGAGTACTTTTGACTTTTCCATTTTTAAGCAAACTACTCACGTGATCTTCATACAATAAGTCTCGGCCTACCCTGACTCCTTCCCTCTACCCTCTACTTTCGCACAATATTCTTCGTCAATCGTTCCTCACTCATTCGTTGGACGTGTCCAAACCAACGGAGCACGTCCTTTAACATATTGAAGAAAAATCTTTCGTAGTAGCCGCGCTAACTCAGTGTTTTATAAACGATCACTGCGTTAAGCACCTTTCGCTATAGCTGTTCCTAAAATGCTGTCCTTTGTGGCATTCTATTTGCGAGCATTCCGTGCTTCGGAATGCACGTTAAGCCGTCGGTCAAGTCCCAAGTCGAAGGTATTATAGAAGACTTGA
The DNA here is from genome assembly GCA_948477245.1 of Thumatha senex. Lineage (NCBI taxonomy): Eukaryota > Metazoa > Arthropoda > Insecta > Lepidoptera > Erebidae > Thumatha > Thumatha senex. The sequence goes on along the minus strand of OX419738.1, from coordinate 7,639,896 downwards.
AAAAAATTCAATAGCAGGTCGCAGCAACCTGCTAGTCCACAACCTGCTACGTGGGACAAAAATGCTTACAATGAAATGTAGGCGTATAGTATGCCTCTACGACTCTTTCGGGGATAAAGGCGTGACACCCTTTATTATCAAAAAATTTAGGTACATAGTATGGTAAAAACAAATGTAAACATTCAGCAAAGTTCCTTTCCTTTATGGCGTTGCCGTAGTCGTATAATAAGGATTATTTACTGTAACAAGAGCGCCTCAAGCTAGTGCTCACCCGGGCCTCCTGGCCATGGACAGATGGAAGGGTAACTTCTGGTTTTAGTCTGTTGGAGTCCGGCATAGCATCCATGAGGATTTCCAAACGAAAAAAAAGCCCCATTCAGTGGTCGCCCTGTTCCGTGGTCAACAGAACGACTTTGAATCGCAGGAGTGCGCAAATGTATTCCACCACTAACAAAAAAAAGTTAAATGATTTTTTGTATAATAGAGTTTTTTTGTCCGACTTAGCCACAACGGACTTATGATTTCAATATTAGAGTAGAATTTAAGATATGAGCAAAAGTACATGATTTCTATCCAAAGTTGCAAAATGCAGTAATTATTTCCCACGTAATCAATTATAATCTTCTCTATCGAAGATTACTTTTTAGCGATAAGGCAGCCCCTTTTTACGCAATTGTTGTGACTATCAACAACGCTACGATACGAACGTCAATAAATTTAATTTCTAAACTTAAAATCAAAATAGATGTTTTGGGAGAATAAGATCTATTACAATGAAATGACAATATATAATTTATTCAAACATATCAACTTAACTTAACTTAATATTAACATTAAACATAACCTTAAAAATATGATACATAACTAAAAAAAAATATTAAATGAGGTCCCTTTAGGCAAGGTTCCGAAGATACTGACAGCGTTCCCCCTTTGAATAGCTAGGCAATGAAATTTAGTATTAAGTATACTCTAGAAATTTCTTTGGCAAGTTTATTCAATGTTTAGAAATGTTATTATTTCTTTAATAATTACAACAGGTATCGAAGGCGCAGGTCATAACTAATTACGTACCTATATATAAGTAAGATGTATGATAAGATCCGCAGTAGTGTTTCAAATGAAAATGGCATAGGATATTGGAACGGAAATTGGTCACGTGACGCGACCGGACACGGCGTCATCGAACGTGATATGAACTAGCCAATCAGAGCATATTCAATTACAGGGCTGTCAGTGGAACTTTTTAAGTTCGCAGGATGATAAATGTTTATTATAAAATCATTTACATAAAAAAATAATAATTTTATAATTTTAACAAGGCATTGTTATTCTTTTGTGGTTGCCAAATAAAAGATAGAAGAAGTTATTACCAAAATTCATAAGAGTTAGAACAATTATGTGTGGTGGTCTAGGACGATTTAACCAATGGACGCGTAATGTAATTAATAAAGAATGAAATCACGTTCAACCAACCAACCAACTTTCGTGCAGGGGGGGGGGACTACACACATATTTGTTTTCTTACTCTTGCATGAAGTGTTGTCACTGTCTAACAACCAATAAAAATACTACTGCAAATAGAAAAATGTAGGTATGCAATACGAATTTGACACAATATTATTCGGCTAATTTGAGATGGTAACTCTTTGTATAATGTTTATAGAGAATGAAAGTATATTGAATGTAGGCCGATTAAGTTGTTGGTTTGATTCAATAATTAATAGTTTTTGTTAAAAATAGTTATGTGAATGAAATAAAATTTTACTTACTAGTGAAAAGAAACATTAATTGTTCGACTGCAATAACTTTTACACCATTTCACAGCACATTTCGTCATTTTTTCTTTATAAATTACCCTCCAAACGTGTACGATAGACTGAGTCCGCGGAACAGCGGCTTATCTAAAAATGCTTAGCAAATGGCAAGCGGGGTATAGGCGCAAACGGTAAGATAGCGCGTCCATTGGTTAAATCGTCCTAGGTGGTGGTGTACTCGTATAACTGAGGTCTGGGGGGTCGGGACCAAATATTGCGTGATTCGCAAATGTTTTCAATGCATAAATATGTATGTATTGACGAATATATAAGTATGTTTATCAGTTGTATTGATCGAATAACGCAAGTTTATGTATGTTGCAATTATTCCTTATCCCCGAAGGGGTGGCAGAGGCATATTATAGGCCTACTTTTCACCTCTTGTATTCCTGTACCATGTAATAGATATAAGCCCATTGCCGTGATGAAATTGCAATAGACAGAGGCAGGTTGTAGCTATCTGCTTTTGAAATAATAATAAATTTATTCCTAGCTAATTTTGGGCTGAATAAAACCGATGTTATTAATTAGTATTTATATATTAAAAATCGCCCTATTACGCCAAAAGGTCGTAATTGAAATATAAACATACTAGATGACGCCCGCGGCTCCGCACGCGTCGTGAAGTTTTCCCGTTCCCATTTCCCACAGGAACTTGTTCCCGGGATAAAAAGTAGCCTATGTGTTATTCTGTTGTGTAAGCTATATTATTATAAAGTTTCATCAAAATCAATTCAGTAGATTTTGCGTGAAAGAATAACAAACATCCATCCATACTTACAAACTTTCGCGTTTATAATATTAGTAGGATAGTAAGACTTTTTCAATATCTTTACTCGGAAAGACAGACATTTTTTTTAATGCGCAAAAAAAATTATTACGTTACATATTATATCTAATAATTAACTGTCTATTTTAACGATATTAATAATGATATTATTTTTATTTTTACAGGTACTGTCATGGATATTCAAGTTGCAAAATTTTTGGTAAGCTCTTGATTTTCAAGTGTACAATTTTTTTTTTATTGGAGTGAAATTTCTTTATCGACGGACGATTTTTTTTGTTGCGGGGAATGCCTTTACGCGCCGTCATTTCTACTGCAGGGGCAGCAGTAACGGTGGCTTTTTGGGGGCCGTCCTACCCACTAAACCCCGCGGTGTTCCGTCTTCTTCCCAACCGGGTCGCTGGATAGGCCTGAGGGCTATTGACTGCGACCCGGCTAAGGGAATGCCCTAAGATGAGGCTCTCCTCAGGGGGCCAGATGTCCTGCCCCCCACGATTATCGACGGACGTTGAGAGAAATTTTATGGGTGTAAAAAAATGGTCATGTTTTTCGGTTACGCGCCATGTTGTTTTGAAGTGAAACTTTTTTATCATAAGTGAAACTTCTTTATCGATGTATAAGAGAAATTTTATAGCTGTAAAAAAAAATGTCATAAAGAAGTTTCACTTCTTACCTGTGAACTCTGGTACACATATTTATTTATTTATTTAACCAAGTTTTCGTAACAACTATACACATAAGTTATAGGTCACATACATTATTATTACTATATTTAACTTATTGATTTATTACGACAATCCCTAGTAATATTTTCTATAATTATAAAATGTTAAAAATGCATATGTTAAATAAATTAAATAGATATAAAATAACAATATTTTATTTGCGATTTTTTGTTCTGTAAACGATCACTGCGTTAAGCAACTTTCGCTATAGCTGGTCCTTGGATGTGTGACCACTTTGTGGCATTACAATTTGCAAGCGTTTGCGTGCTGCGGACGGCACGATGAAACCGTTGCCACAATTTGCGCCTGTCCAACACAGCAATAGGCTCACCAACTGTTACGTGGGACAAAATGCATACGTTGAAATGTGTGCGTATAGTATGCCTCTGCCTACCTCTTCGGAGTTAAAGGCGTGACAATATGTATGTATAATTATTTGCTAAGTAATTAAAATGAGAATTATTTACAATATTAATAAAATTAATATTAAATATGCCATCAGTAGTTAGTAAGTTTTTTATATTCATAGTAATAAGATGTACTTTTTCAACCTATCAATGGTCCATTTGTATAGCGTTCCCTGCTCACGCAAAAACCGCAGTGGTTTAAGTGAGTAGCATTTTATGTACCTACATTACAAAAATTATGTATTTTGATCAATAAATATAAAAAAAAAATCAGCTTCGCCCGTTTAATGAAGTTTTCCTATGCGAGATTTCGTACTGAAACCTAAAAAGTTTCATAAGTTACTTATAATACAAAGTTTCATGATAATCGGTTTAGTAGTTTTCGCGTGAAAGCGTAACAAACAAACTTACATTCATATTTATGTATAATTTGTAATAATGTATGAATGTAGGTTGGTTACACTTTCACGCAATAGCTACTGAATAGATTTTGATAAAACTTTACAATAATATAGCTTACACATCAAAATAACACATAGGACTACTTATTATACCGGGAACAAGTTCCTGAGGGAAACGGGAATGGGAAATCTTAATAATAAAAATTAAAAATTTAAATTCAGTTCTGCTCTACAGATTGCATATAACATTGACTTGTACACACGTTCTCCTGAGTGTCGCTATTTGTCTCTCTAACGTCATTTTCTCAAGCTTTTTTGGTTTATAAGGGGGAAAACGAGGGTTTACATTTTTAGAAAATTTGGCATGAAAGGATCCATTAGTGTTCATGGGGATTCCCAAAAGTAAGGTGGTTATGTGGTGTGGAAGCGAGTTAAATATTTACGCAAAGACATCTTTTGCTTGGAAATTAAATGAAAATATATAAATAAATATAGAAGAATAAATCCATACTTTCTTGTCTCGTTGCCTATTAATAGAGCTTTTCTTGTATTGATATTACTTTAATACATTATTCTTTGTATTGATATGAGATTAGAAAAGCAATTAGTATGCTAACTATAGTGAAAAATTTTTCAGTCTCCTGTTGGACTTGCCTAACGTCGCCTAAGACGCAAAAAGGTTCGTCAGAATATTGTGGGACACTTTTTACACAGCACCATCTAGCCCTAACTAAGCTTTAAGCTTGTACTATGGGATCTAGATAATTGATATACATACATATATATTTCTCAATACAAATATATTATACATAGAAAACCACCAAACTCCGAAACCAAATATTTGTGTGATACACAAATATTTGTTCATCCCGAAAATGGAACCCAATGAGGACCCGCCTCATGCGCGGCAGTCGCATATACTACAACTGCGCTGCCAAAGCAGTCATTATAATACAAGATATCCTGAAAGATGACCGGTAACATGTCCTTCGGGAAAAGAGTACGGGAAAACTTCACTAAACGGACAGAGCCGCGGGCGTCTAATAGTAATTTCATAGTTTTGTTCCACCAACAGTTAGTTATATTGGTATATTTCATTAGTATGTTATTAAGTGCTAATACCAGCATCTAAAGAGCGTCTTAATTGGAACTCTCTAGGGATGTAACTTGTAATATTTTATTAAAAATCAAATGAATAAATGAAAATGAAATTTCAAGCCTTAAAGCCATTAACTTGACCTAATACAATCTTACTGAAAACCGGGACCTTTACCTTGACCTATGCACTACCATATTACTGAAAACCGGGACCTTTAACTTGACCTCAGCACTACCATATTTCTGGAAACCGGGACCTTTAACTTGACCTAAGCTCTACCATATTACGGGAAACCGGGACCAAATGATATCGTATTACAGTGATCGTTTACAGAGTACTGTGGTAAGGACTACAAGCAATTTGAGCACAACAAGCTAATAACAATATTAAACCCCCAAGGACAGTCGTTATCTTTTATAGGATTAACGCAACCCTATGTAGATTCGCTTTTTGAGTCATCCACTTTCTGATATCAACAATAAAATGTATCAGAAAGTTATTGAAAAGCTCACATCCGCAGGGCAGCTTGTGGCGAGCTGAATGTGTGTGGCTACACATCGGTCCCGATTCCTCAGAGATTTGTCGCCCTTTTGCACCGGTTAGGATTTAATGGCCTAACGGGAGGTCAGTGAGAGTGCTACTCCCGGGAGTGCAGCAAATCTCAAGTCTGGCTTGCCTTAATTGGCCGGTTAGAGGGAGGGAGCCAGAGCTACATGCTCGGGGGTGGAAGTGTCATTTTCAAGGGCATACCTACGGGTAAGCCCGCTCCGGGCCTGTCCCGCGAAGGTGAAACCGGCACCGCACCGCTCGACACCCCTAGCCGCTCACACCGGTGTTGCCCTCTGTCGCCTTACAGGCTTATTTTGCCTATGGCGATTGTATAGGGGGCCCATCTAGTGAGTTGGCAAGTCACCGTCTGCCAGTATTTGATAATAATATATTAAAAAGGCAGACGCCATTTTCATCAATAGCTTAAATCACCTAATCCATTTAACACCCAAACCAATAGCCCATTTCATAGTAAGCATATTTCACAATAGTTTAACTCCCATTGGAGGTGATCCATTACCTTTCTTCTACATAAGGCGGGCGTGGATTGTCTGTAGTGGGGGTCCCATTTCCTATTAGATTAAAATTCTCAAAGGGCCTCTGCGTGTTGGACCTATGTTTCCATGTAAGCCTACCAAAAGCCCGGGTATCTTCATGAGAAATAAAAGAAGAAAATTTTATTTCGGAATAATTGTTTTCATATTTTTTTTGTTAGTACCATTATTTACTATCTCTATTGTTAGATTAACATTAACATAAACCAAACATTATTTTTAAAAATAAGACGCAGAATGCGACAATCCGAGCCCAGAGGACTATTTGACTGCATGTAGTCGTATCCAGCGCCCCAGGATCGCAGAGTCCCACCGGTCTGCCAACGTAGTTAGAATGATGTTGGAGCTAGCACATACGCGACGCCGTAAGGAGGTACATCTTTTGCGCATTATAGTTGAAAAGCTGTCTACATTCGCATCCGCAAACATACCGGATGCGCTACAAAAGCGTGGTAGCCCCAATATCATCCTAAACGTGTTATTGTACTGGATGCGCAGGGCGCTATTTGCCTTCAGCGTAAACTTAACCCATAGGCTACACGTGTAGAAAGATTGACAGAAGGCTTTAAAAAGCGTAACCTTTACTGGAGCGGTGCAGTGTGCAAACCTACGAGTCAACATACCACATCGGACAGCCAACGACCTGCGCTCCCGCTCCAAATCCAAATCATCCCTCAAATCCTCAGAAACCCAGTGGCCCAGATACTTGAAAGTCGCAACTCTCTTCAATGGTGTTCCGCATAGCACAACAGGCGGTACTCTAGTGTAACATTTATATCCGGCTTTAAAAACCATCATCTCGCTTTTGAGTAATAATAATGCCTGCGTCTCCGCCCGCATGGTGATGTTTTCCCTTACCCGTTTCCCGCAGAAACCTGTCCGGGATAAAAATGTGTTATTTCAGGCAGTCAGCATTGTACAACATTTTAGCCAAAGTGGATCTTAATTGAATGACAAACATCTAAACAAAAATTAGTTCGATTATTTACAAAACACAAAAAAAAATGGAATTATTCAATACGGTGCCATTGGTTCAGAACTTATCTGAGTACATAATTTAGGCGATATTTTTTTATTTATACAGATTTCTTTTATCTATTAATATATTCTCACAAAATAAATTATTATCAAACCAAAAACCTACGAAGGGTTTCTACGTTCTGCAGATATAAGTCAACTTCGACGATTCACATATGTAGTTGAAGTTAAATCGTGTTTGACACTTTATTTCAGTGATTATCAGGGCCTTACCTTTTATACCACGTGACGTAGATGGCACAAATACTAGGTTATTATTATTTTTGTTTTTATTGTTTATCTATCACACGTTATCCCCGAGGGGTTGGCAGAGGTATATTATATGCCCACATTTATGTGTATTCCTGTCCCACGTAATTGGTGGTGTTCCAACTGCCGTATTATTTTTGTTCTTTGTTACTATTAAAGCTGTATCCTTGACCTTGACCCTGTCAGAGAGGACAAATCGCCAGGCATCGCGATCCATGCATACTTCTTTCGCTTTATGCAGATTCTTTTATCGCTTCATACATGCACGTCTGGGTATCCGATTACTTCTTACTTTTTTTTATATACTGTTGCTCCGCCGGTACACAGATACAGGTATTTTAAAATGTCAAACATTCAATACGTTGTGGCTCATATGTCTAGACTGTCTGTCTAGAAAACAAGCTAAAACTCTTAAAAAAAATTCAATACGTCATTCAACCTTAAGAAACATTGACACTAATGACATCCGTTGGTAATAAAATCTTAAACACCTGTGAAGCTAGTAACTAACAACGTTTCCCTTCAGAGCTTCACTGAAAATCTATTTTGTAGGAAATAGGTGAAAATTTCGAAGCGTTCCGTGTGTGCTTTGAATGCGCAATAGAACTGGGTTTGTTTATTGGGGAAGTTGGGTCCTTCGACTTGAAACTCTTAAAAGTCTGGGTTTTATTTCAATGTCTGTGGTCATTTGAACGAAAAGGGCTGCTTATCTAGTGTCTTAATTAGGACATAGAATATGTATGTATTTATAGATATATAAGTATGTTTATCAGTCGTATAGATCCCATAGCACAAGCTATGCTATTATTAAAAATGTCCCACAATATTTATTTGATATTAATTTCACACTTGTTAGTATTTATTTAAAAAATATACCCACACAGTTTTATGGGACTCTATCTCTATAGAGTCCCATAAAACCATAACATAAAACATAAACCTCAAAATAAGTCAAAATAATAAGAAGATAAATTAAATTTAAAGTTTCATAACCACTACAGACTACAAAACTTAACACACACGAACCCAGAGGACGAAGTCATTGGAATTATTTACCAGTAACTCCGATCCAACCGTTTAATCCGTGCTCTAATGTAATACTCATGGCGAAAGCTCAATACTGATGTTATCGCCGACATAAAAGGTGTTTTATGCACCTGGTTATAAAAATACGCCATTATTTTATGCTTTATGCCATCATAAAGTTTATAATAAACGGGCGCCAGTAAAAAGTGCAGTAAAATGCGGTAAAACTGGTAAAACCTTTCATATCGCGTGTGTAACTTCACTTATGGTTTTATCCTAAATATTTTCTGTGATTTTCTTGGTGTTGAGAAAATTTTAATTCATTTGTGATAAAAAGATTAAACTCAAATTTAAAAAAAGATTAGAAACATGGCAGTCGTTAAGTCAAGTTGAAGGCCCTATGGGCAACTTGAAAAATTTCAACAGGAGGTTGTCACAATCTGCGTCTGTCTATTTCAACACGGCAATGGGCTTACCATGTATTACGTGGGACAGGAATGCACACGGTGATATGTGGGCATATAATATGGCTCTGCCACCCCTTCGGGGATAAGGCGTGATAGATAAATAGAATTTAACTCACTGCCTCTTAACGAGATTGACTTCTCTCGAATGAAATAAAATTTGGGCAAATGTCATACACCGAAGTCAGTCTTTATTTCATACTAGTTGACACAGGAACTTGTTCCCGGGATTAAAAGTAGCCTATGTGTTATTCTGGTGTATAAGTTATATTATTGTAAAGTTTCATTAAAATCTATTCAGTAGTTTTTACGTGAAAGAGTGACAAGCAGCCATACAAACTTTCGCATTTATAATACTACTACTTTTTATGCCGGGAACAAGTTCCTGTGGGAAACGGGAACGGGAAAACTTCTCTACGCGGGCGAAGCCACGGGCGTCAACAAGTTTATTTAATAAAAGGCAATATAAATTACAATTTATCCCCACTTATGTGACGCTTCTTACATCTTTACGGAAATAAGTGACCGAATGATTTTAGTTAAAGTTTGACTCCTAACAAGAACGCTTTTAATCTGGGTAATCTAATAGAATTACTACTTTTCAGCTAATCGGTTCCCATCGGTCACCTTCACGGTTTCAGTAATCCATACGGACGGAACCATAAGCGTCTCCTAGTTAAAACATTATTTATAAACACATTTTTTAAGCTACCATTAATTATGTACCCTAAGAAACTTCTCAAAGGGCCCTTTTATAAATCCATTTCAAAAGCAAATGTATATAACAGGCTTACACGTGGCTCGACGGTGTAACGATGAAAAATTCATAGGTGAATAATCTTCCTTTCACCTCTACTATGGGTAAACGACTGGAATGAGTAAACATGGAGATTTTGGATAAATTGTATTTGAGAAAATTTAATATGTGCAAACAGATTCTATTAAATATCTCCTTATTAAGTTTAAGATGATGAATGAAGATGCAGACTCAGCAGTGACTATCAATCGGCTGAGATGCTGATATAATCGAGTACTGCCCAGTAATCGGCTGCTACTCATCAATTGCTCGCTTGATATAGTTATGAATCAACCCTACTAAGGGCAGTATTACAAAACGTTTCTCAATACTCGAGAAACACTTGAGAGTAGAATTATAAGGCGAAAACTAGCCTTAAGCGTTTCTTGAATATTGAGAAATGTTCTGTAATACGGCCCTAAAAGTACTAGTGACTCTGAGTGAGCAGTAGACCTCAGGCATATATAAATAACTAGCTAATCCCAGGCGGCATCGCCCGTGCCATACTTCGAACCCCCGTTGCACCTATTTAATACCGTCGCTTATTACTTACAAAAACGTATGAAAACTGGCCCGATTCGTTGCAATTTATGATTAGGTACTGCTTCGCGCTCCTGAGTAGTATGATAGCCTACTTGGATAAATCGGCTATATAACTCAAAAAGATTTTCTTAATTCGGACCTAGTTCCTAAAATTAGCGCGTTCAACCAAACAAACAAACTCTTCAGCTGTATATATTAGTATAGAGTGACAGGTATAGACACACTCATTGAAATAAATTTTAAAGAATATAAAGGACTATGTATGTGTGATAATATTAGAAAATGGCCTACGGAATAATACTGTTTAAAGCTTAATTTTAAAAAGTTTGGAAATTCCAAAAGTTCACGCCTCACGCGCTTTTATTATATTATAAAAAATATTTTTTTATTCAAAAACAATTAAACCACATCGAATCAGACCGCGAAAATTGAAGGGGTTCTATTCCTAATTATTCTGAAGCGTAAGAGAAAAAAAAAGACTCGATTAGTAAAGTATTTAGGTCGTTATCGTGATAACAAAAAAATAATCCGCACATACAGTCACGGACGTCCACTTTTTTAAACAGTTTTTTTAACTAGTTTAAATAACAAAAATGGCATCAAAAATATCATATATTATTTTACAAATGCAAAATATGATAAATAGAGACATTTTAAGTTTGAAAAATCAGATGTTTTGCGCGAAGTGACAGTAGTACCCACCTCAACGCTTCGCTTATCAGGCAAAAGCGTCTTTAAAGCTCTAAGCGCCATTTACATATGAAATGAAATAAACTTATAACATTATCATAGATACATGATGTTGAAACTACCTCTTCAGACATCACTTTGTGAAAATTTGTGTATCGTTTAAAAAATAGCTCACTATAACTCGTGTGTAATAAATTATAGATCGTTTCTTTCAAATCTTCGCCAGGTAAATATCGCTATAACAAATTTCACTCTTTCTTGCTCTCAACCAAAAATCAGCGACGATAAAAAATATTGTCAAATTTCATGAAATTTCTGTGAAGAAATGAGAATTTTAGAGCAGAACAATCACACACTCAATAGAAAATTGACTCAGTCACTGCTTTCGATCGGTCACTTTAACCACTTTAACAGTGTGTGTATTACGAGTGCCTAAAACAAAAAGCTAAAAGCTTCTAAAACTTTGGCAGACTTCAGTCGTTCGACTTAACAGACGACCTCTAGGAACACGTCGACAGGTTCTTATTGTTAGGAGCTACTACTAAAGAAAGAAAAATATTTATTTTGTACTCATACAGGACAATACATTTACAACAGTCCATCCGTACCACTTAGGTCAACAAGTGGGACAAAAGAGTCCCACTAGTTCTACTCTTTTGTTGCACCTAATATCGTAGAACTAGTGAGAAAAAAAAGTCCCATTAGTTCTACCGTAGAACTGTTTAGTAGAACAAGTGTGAACGAACCCGTGATAATATGTAGTTTAAATGAAAAACAAAATTATGTTATTACTAAATAAAAGGCTTTACTCACGTGTAAATTTCGGGATAGCCTGACTAGTTTCGGACCTAACGGAGGTCCTTCTTCAAGAGGAGCGTCAAGCTACGTCGGAAGCTGCGCTGGCACTGATCGCTCACGAAAGTTATTATTCTAACAAAATTATGTTTTACTTACAAAGGTCTACAACCTCTCTATGAGCCAAAAATGTCTTCTAGCTCAGCATTATGCTACTTCATTCTATGAAAAAGCGCTGGTATTCTGCTACGGTTAACAAATAGCAAAAATTAGTTCGCTTTTTGACCATGTATTTATTTTACCGCAGTTGCCTGCCTTTCATCCTATTCATTGAGCCAACACAACTGTCTAAAAAGAATATTAGTTTATTTGATTACGAAAGTGAGTTAGCTATGCTTTGTATGATTGTTAGTGTATCTTGAACACCGCCATCTTGAAAAAAAAACAAATGTCAATTTGTTGGTTTGGTCACGTCCATTGCGTGTAATGTGCATTATCTGTATTCTGCTAAGGTCAACAAATAGCAGAAATTAGTTCGCTTTTTCACCATTTTATATGTTTTACCATAGTTTTTCATCCTATTCATTTAGCCACCACAACTGTCTAATAAGAATATTGGTCTATTTGATTACGAAAGTGTGTTACCTGTACTTTGTATGATTGATAGTGCATCTTGAACACCGTCATCTTGAAAATAAAACAAAAGTCAGTTTGTTGGTTAGTACACGTCCATTCGTGTAATGTGCATAATCGGTATTCTGCTAAGGTCAACAAATAGCAAAAATTTGTTTGCTTTTTGACCATGTTATATCTCTTTTACCATAGTTGCCTGCTTTTTATCCTATTCATTGAGCGAATATATATATATTACCAATATAAGAATATTGGTCTATATGATTACAAAAGTGAGTTAGCTGTGATTTGTATGATTGATAGTGCATCTTGAACACCGCCATCTTGATAAAAAATCAAACGTCAGTTTGTTGGTTAAGTCACGTCCCTTGCGTGTAATATGCATTATCGTTGTATAAAGCTTTTTGTACGAAACGATAGTAGGTACCTAATTTAAATACAGTGTAAGTTAAATAAAAAAATATATAAATATCGTTGGGACAACTCACACAACGCCTTTTGATTCCAAACTAAGCAGAGCTTGTACTATGGTAACCAGATAACTGATAAACATACTTATATATTTCCAAATACACACATACTCGTATCACTACATATTATAAAACACAGTCTTTTTTCGCTGTCTGTCCCTATGTATGCTTAGATCTTTAAAACGACGCAACGAATTTCGATGCAGTTTTTTTAAATAGATAGAGTGATTCTTATAGAAGGTTTTTATGTATATTTTGTTAGGTTTTTGTATACATTAACTTAATTATAACGATATATGTTGGCGGTGTCGGAAAAAATGAGCCGTCTGGGAGCTTTTAACGAAAACGCTGCACGCATATAACAAAATAATGTTAAGTGGAATTGTGTATCTAATATCGGTCTACAAAAAAGTCCGCGACGGTATATGTCTATCTCTTAAGGATAACGTACAATATCCATTTTAAAACTTAAAAAAACAGCAATAATAAAGCGGTAATTTAAAGGCTATTTACACAAAAACATTATTTATGCTTATCATTTTTAATGTGTTAGTTGGCTTCAGCATTTTATGAAGTTTATTTTGTCCTTTTACACCTTCAAAATTAAATGAATATCTTAGGAGATATCGCAAAGTCAAAAAAATGCGCTTAGAAATTAATTTCGTGTAACCATAATTCGACCGGGCCGTGCGGGCACGGCGGGCACGTCAGGTATTCGAAGTATGTCACGGGCGAAGCCGGGCGGGTCATCTAGTTATAGATAAAGAACACCCCGACACAGAATAAACCATCGTGCTTATCACACAAAGTTTTATCCTGGGTGGGAATCGAACCCACGACCTCTTGCGTAGCAGTCGGATACACTCCCACCGCGCCACAGAGGCCGTCAATGAGATTTATTTATTAGGTGCATTTTACTATTTTGCTAGTTTTGCAAAATTAACATCAAGACGAATATTGGTCTCACGATTATTGGTAAAATTTGCACACTTGTTTTTTTTTTGGTCTCTCTCAATTTGACGATTTTGCCAAACTCTGTTATTTAGACTAAAATAAATAAATAAATATCCATCACGCCTTATCCCCGAAGGGGTGGCAGAGGCATAATATCTGCCCACTTTTCACCGTGTGGATTCCTGTCCCACGTAATAGGTGGTGAGCCCATTGCCGTGTTGAAATAGACAGACGCAGGTTGTGGCTACCTGCTGTTGAAATTTTTCATGCCGCCCATAAGGCATTCAACCAGGCTTAACGACTGCCATTTTACTGGCAACCGGGACCAACGGCTTAATGTGCCTTCCGAAGCACGGAAACGCTCGCAAAATGTAAATGCCACAAAGTGGTCACCCATCTGAGGACCAGCCATAGTGAAAGTTGCGTAACTCAGTGATCGTTTACAGAACACTGAGACCGCGGGGCCACGAGCATTTCTTTTCTTTTATTTAGACTAAACGAATAATAATGTGAGAAGATAAGTAGATAGATTACATCAATATCGTTCGATGCTAGTAATATAAGTACAAACGTAGGCAGTGCGATAGAGGAATGAATTAAGGAAGATAATAATAAAGAACAATCATACCCGAGGCAGGAAAATAGTATTTGGATGATGTAATTTTTGGAAGTAAAAACTTTTAGCGCGGTACGCATATTTTTTGGGTGAGATAAAATCTCTGCACCCGCAACCTCGTAAATATAGCATACCGCGAACGCGTCTAGATAAATAAATTTAGTTTTCACTTTTTCGCCACTCCCGGAGTGCAACTTTTTTAAATCTGACTAGTAGTTTTTGAATTATCCTCAATAATGCCTATTTTCATCAATGTAAATAACTATATAGGATCGTTCGGAAGAGCATTATAATATTTTAAGGTTTATTATATGAAGATCTATGGAAATATAAAACGGAACTCTTTAATAACAAACAGTAAAATAATCACAAATGGGTCAAAATATTACTGTCAAATACAGCTAAGATTGGAGCGTAGCTCATGTACATTACATTAATTTTTATTTCACTTTAATACATGCAGTATTTCCGAAGTTATAACGATGAGAAGTTGTAGTCCTTTTTTGAATTTCCGAGATTAGGCGCGCCCATTATGACGTCACAGCCTCGCACAGACTGCAGACAAGGTGCGGCGCGGCGTTCGGGTGCAAACGAGAGCGCGACTATCGAATGAGCATGGTTGTGACGTATGCGGTCACCCGCGTTATACGCACTATGATCGTAAATATATCAGCCATTTTTTGAAATATAAATAAAGTAAAAACACTATTTTTCTCGTATTTTTTTGTAGATTTATTTGGCATTAAAGTAAAAAAACGTTTGTCAGACCCATTGCAGTGAGAGTATACATGTAGGTATGTATTATGATCATCATTCCATATTCCACAGAAGCGCTCGTGGCCTCGCGGTCTCAGTGTTCTGTAAACCAGCACTGAGATACGCAACTTTCACTATGGCTGGTCCTTGGATGGGTGACCACTTTGTGGCATTTACATTTGCGAGCGTTTCCGTGCTTCGGAAGGCACGTTAAGCCGTTGGTCCCGGTTGCCAGTAAAATGGCAGTCGTTAAGCCTGGTTGAAGGCTTTATGGGCGGCTTAAAAAAATTCAACAGCAAGTAGCCACAACCTGCGTCTGTCTATTTCAACACGACAATGGGCTCACCACCTATTACGTGGGACAGGAATCCTCACGGTGAAAGGTGGGCATATAATATGCCTCTGCCACCCCTTCGCGGATAAGGCGTGATGGATATTTATTTATTTATTTTATTCCATAACAAAACGTCACGCCTGTTCGTTTTCAGCGGATGAACAGCTGTCTATAGTGTCCTTCTCACTCTTCCACCTAAAATTTAGGGCATTTTAGGTATAGCTATGTACTCGGTTTTTGGTTTTTATCGAAATAACGCTGTAAATTATATCAAACACCGATCCTAGGACTTGTTTGTCTTAAAAACGCCATTTAATTCCAATTCCACCAAACAAAACTGTGAAGTGTTACATAAAATCATTTCCTCGTACAAAGTCTGAGATAAATATTTAACAGAATTGATTTCCTCGAGGCTAGGAGTCACCCTCCGTCATGATTGGGTTTATTTTGTTGGATTATGAGAAAAATATGTTTTTCAAAAGAGAGTGCACAGGGGTGGCTCCGGTGTTTTCTCGAGAGATGCGTATTAAGTGACTTCAGCTAAACAATTCTTTGAGGATTATGCGTTTCGATACTTCAAATATTATGAAGTAGGTAATGCGACCTCAACTCCTTTTTGGTTCCCACAGAAACTTGTGATAATCCAAGCACAGCACTAGCTTATAATAACAAAATTTAGGATAGATCGTAGGGCGCAAAATATCTCACATTAATTATTAATTTATTTACTCACTAGTTGATGCCCGTGGCTCACCACGCGTGGTGAAGTTTTCCCGTTCCCGTTTCCCACAAGAACTTGTTCCCGGGATAAATAGTACCCTATGTGTTATTCTGATGTGTAAGCTATATTATTGTAAAGTTTCATCGAAATCCATTCAGTAGATTTTACGTGAAAGAGTAGCAAGCATCTATACTTACAAACTTTCGCGTTTACGTATTAGTAGGATTAGCTACTTTACTAGGTAAGAGTATGTTCTTTCAACTTTCACTATGGCTGGTCCTCGGATGGGTGACCACTTTGTGGCATTTACATTTGCGAGCGTTTCCGTGCTTCGGAAGGCACGTTAAGCCGTTGGTCCCGGTTGCCAGTAAAGTGGCAGTCGTTAAGCCTGGTTGAAGGCCTAATGGGCGGCTTGAAAATTTCAACAGCAGGTAGCCACAACCTGCGTCTGTCTATTTCAACACGGCAATGGGCTCACCACCTATTACGTGGGACTGGAATCCACACGGTGAAAAGTGGGCATATAATATGCCTCTGCCACTTATTATTGATCCACTTATTACACCACACACACAGCCACTTATTACATATAAGGCGTGATGGATATTTATTTATTTATTTATTTATTTATTTTATTTATGTTCTTTCAAAATTGGTGGCACCTATACGTTATACTTCTTATTTTTATAGTTTTCATTATAGAAATAGTTGCAACATCTTATTTGATACATTTTGTAAACAAAACTAATGTAATTTATGGCGTAAAAAAAAAGTGACATTAACTGAGTGAGTTTTTTTGCCAGGTTCTTTTCACACAGGCTCTACCTTATTGCCTTGCGAACCTGGCAGAAAATGTAAAATATAGAAGCAATAATCTTGACGTACCTATGTGTTACTTAGTGACCTACATCAATCAATCACGCCTTATCCCCGAAGTGGTGGCAGAGGTATATGATATGCTCACATTTCACCGTGTGCATTCCTGTCACACGAAATACGTGGTGAGCCCATTGCCTTGTTGAAATAAACAGACGCAGATTGTGAAGTGTGTGTGAAGAAATATATTTTTATTTCATTTTATTTCAGGCAACGATTTAATATGTAATTGGAAATAATTTTAATTCGCTTCATCTGATACCAATCGCATACTAATTGTTCGAGTAGCAATAACATAAAGTTTAATTAATCAATTCTATAATCTGAGGGGATTCATGCCAATGGTTATGGATATCGTCGGACACCACACGGTACCCATAAGCTCCAATTAAAGTGGACAGATCAGATTGTCTGATACGTTTTAAGCTGGGTTACAATTCGATTGTAATCTGAATCACGTTTTGTTTTATTATTTACTAGCTTATACCTGCTCTGCCTCCGTGGTGAACATTTGTCGTAGCCGTTTCTCACAGGAACATGTACCGGGGATAAAAATTAGCCTAAAGGCTACTTTTGTGTCTTATAGTAGCAGGGATATTCTAACAGTGAAAGTTTCAAAATCGTTTCAGTAGATCTAGAGATTACTCCTTACAACCTCACAAAATCACAAATTTTATAATATGAGCATAGATCGGTGTGAAATGTAAAAAAACAGTTGCACTCCGGGAGTGCCGACAAAGTGAAAACTAAATTTATGAGAAAAAGAAATGTTCACCACGGAGGCAGAGCATGCTCTTCCGAACCATCCTATATAGTTATTTTTATTGATGAAAATAGGCATTATTGAGGATATTCAAAAACTACTGGTCAGATTTTGATAAAATTTTAATGGGACCACAAGAAAAGAACTTGCTTAAAACTCATACAAATCAATTCACCCAGAAACAAATATATAAGGTGTTACGTTATAATTTTTTTCTTTGCACATAAAATACAGGCGAATTGTTACCTCCTTTAGTAACGTCAGTAAAAGAAATAGGCGAAAGGAAATGCAAATTGCAAAAAAAAAATCTAATAGAAATTATATTTCGGTAAGCAATGAGATAAGTTTTAGGCTTTGATGATGATATGAGGATAGAAACAGAGATAAACTTTTTTCACGGTAGTTTTGGCTGGGCAATGGACTTGTGTCGGGGTTGCCTAGCACCTGATCGTGGTGGGACTGGAATATCCACTAAAACTCCTCGGTTACCTTTCTACCCTCAAAAGGTGTTTTGAAACCTTTTAAATTCATCAAAAAAGTAACAGTAAATCTGGAACATCTATTAAGAATGGGTATATTGTATCACCATTACGATCCCGGAGAAAAAAAAGAAACAAAAATATTGTGTGGCAAAAACCACAAAATAATTAAAACAAACAAGAATCTTATTAATAGGCTGTATGTGCCGAGACACTTTACGGGTGGGTAAAGTGTCTCGGCATAACAAGGCTCACAACATTAAAAGAAAATACTAAATCGCTCATACAGTCAACCTTACTTGCAAATGTTACACTTGCTGTCAGTCAGCACCAACGAGGAAGACGAAACCGTTTCGTAGACATCCGTAACCTATTTACATACGTCTACGCTACGAAGAAAAGTGGCAGTTCTAACGGTAGTCGATTCAATCAATACTTAACGCTCTGCCAGCGCACGAGTCTCGCTCCTCTTACAATCCCGGGTTCTTCAAACGGAGCGTGGACAGGCACATCATTGGGCCGCCAACTTGAGAGACGCTGTCAGTGACATTTGGCGGGAAGAGTGACAAGTGCGGACGCTTGCTTTATATTATTTTCTAAAACTAGTGCATTTATCTTGTTTTATGTGCGGGAGTGGTGGTTTCTTGGACATAAAAGTTGTGTTAACGTGCTATAGTGAAAGACAATGATATATATGCAGTGAAATGCTATTTTCTCTCTTGCCGCGAAACGTCCACTGACAACCTTAGTATAAGAATCACCATTATACTGAGGGCAAGGACCAGGACGGACAATGAGGACACGACATCGACTGGACAGGACTAATTAGAAGATAAGATTGAAGAAATATGATATACAAAATAAGATTTGGCTAAAAGGTCTTAGGAACCAGGCCATTAAATAACTATAAAAAAAAAGACGCTGTCAGTAGTCATGCAGACTAAGAGAGTGTCCCTCAATTCGCTAGATGTCGCCATAGCTTTCCATCAGGTGGACGGCGTTATTTTGGCAAGCTAAATACACATTTATTAAAGTAGAGAGTAAATAGACTTTCCAATTTATTAAAATTTTATTTAAAGTGAAATATGACAATTCGGTTCACACGAGGCAAAGGTCACGGGGTTCAAGTCCTGTCTGAGCCAAGTTGTTTTTTATCGCGTTACTTAAATAAAAATTTATATGTAAACTTTGCATACTAATTGCTCTAAAACATAAATCTATCCAATTTAGTTCCAATTCGAAGATAAGCTCATAAATTAAACAAGATATAAATATTCTGAAAAAATTAATGACAACCACTAGCACTTTTGACACTTCAATGGTATTAGACATGACATAATGTTTCTTAGGACCTAAGAAATGCATTACTCGAATACTACTTATATGTGTGACATTTTTTTTACACAGCGCCATAAATAAATGAATAAATATCGTTGGACAACTCACACAACGCCATCTGATTCCAAACTAAACAGAGCTTGTACTATAGTAACCAGATAACTGATAAACATACTTAAATATTTCTAAATACATACATATTATAGATAAATAACACCCAGACACAGAATAAACCATTGTGCTCATCACACAAAGTTTTATCCTGGGTGGGAATCGAACCCACGACCTTTTGCTATAAGTAAGCCAATATAAGCTTGTAATTAAATTACCCACAATATTTATTTATTTAAATGGCCCACTATTTGTAATATACGCTAAGACCATTTAACTGGTTATCATTTAATAGTTAAATGGTCTAGGACTAAACGTAGAGACAAATTATACGATGCTTCTGAACTTTGCATGCCATGGCCACAGGGAAAATTATGCCGCTTGTGCAAAGTTACTTACGCTTGTGACTATACTGACAAGCGTAATTCAGACCATTCCTAGCGCCTAGCATATATTTCATTAATATATTATACCAATGGATTTATCAATTTAGCCTACTTTTAGGTACTTGAAACCCACATAATACGAAATGTAGCTTTGCTTTCACCTAATAGTTAAAATACGGCATGTCAAGTTTACGTCAAACTCTATGCGAAAATCGCATACGCAATCTACTTATTAGTCTATTTAGTACTTATAAGTTACTTGCCTACAATTCGTCTGTCGTAATTAGTGTAACGTTATGAAAAAGTAAAAAATTGTGACGCCCACTAATAGGCTTGGTTGTATCTATACTAATATACTATACCGCTGAAGAGTTTGTTTGTTTTCTTGTTTGGTTGAACGCGCGAATCTCTGTAACGACTGAACGGACTTGAAAAAATCTTCTTTTTGTGTTGAATAGCCCAATTATCGAAGAATGCTATAGGCTATCTATCATCACGCTACTGCCCTGAGAAGCGGAGCAGTAATCATAAATGTCGACGAATCGGGCAAGTTTTCGTGAATTATCATAAAATTTATAAGCGAAATATGTGCGACGGGAGTTAAAAGTATGTCATGGGCGAAGCCGTGGGGGTCACCTAGTAAAATATATAGAATAAGGCGTCTCTAGTAGACAGCGCGCGAGTGACTTTTTATTTCTTACTCCGTGGTGAAACTCGGTCATAGGAAAAAATATGGCAAATTGACCTTCTTTCTTAGGTAGGTTAATTTCGATATTCCCGATTAAAGCACTTTATTTTGAGCTACGCTGATGTTCCCAAACTTGTCTCAAGTTACTTGACGATAAATTAAAAATGGCGGAGTCTTAATAACGCTATTATTACGAGAAAGGAAAAAGTTTTGTTTGGTCTTGTGAAACTGCGGACTTTACTGAACGAGATCTTCTTTTTTATTAATCGGATATTATGTTGTCTTGTCCAGCGGAGGGGGAAAATACTTAAGAGCATTGTTAATATTTAATATCGATAAGTACTTACTTGTAACGTAAGTCTTATCGGTACGAGAATCAGCGACAAAAGTTTCGAGGAGCTTATTTTTAGAAAAACCTTGTTTTTTTACTATGGCATGGAATTAGAGGCGCATGAATTATGATTTCGCTTTGAGATAATATAGATTTTGAAGTAATTTTGACAGACTGTTTACTCATTTTAACTAGTGAACGCTGGCGAATTGTGGTAAAGTTGGTTCGTTTCTTTTCTCACGTGAACTTGTTTCCAGGATAAAATTTTGGGGATGTCCTATTCCGTTGTATAACCTGCATTATTGTTAAGTTTTATTAATATCCAATTAGTAGTTTTTGCCTAAAGAAGTAACATACATCAATATCTATGCAAATTTTACACATATAATATTCGAATCTAGATTATGTCCAAAAGTATTATAAAGCAACACATATATTAGCAGAAATCTAAACACCGGCCACAAAGTACATTCTAGTTTAGTTTTAACCCTCAAATGGCCGCATAACGCCTAGCGCCACATTAGGCGAGCCATTACTGTCAATACCATCAGCCTAACTGACCATATATCACGAGGTGGGCCACGCCTCTGCACAGTTCGCACTTTTCGTGGATTAGAAGATTTTCAGCTAAATTTAGTACACGTACTTTTTATTTTTGTTGGCCTTAATTTATTTATGAGCTTGCAACTTGAAATCGTATTATTACTAAAATCTGCCAATATTTGTAAGTGTGTATTGTGTGTGTTTGTCAATGTCAAACATATGATCGTCGCGCCCGTCTCCCATCGGGGAAGGCAGAGACTATGGTTTTCTACTTGATAAGGCTCTGTCATATCTTTCAACTTTCAGAGTGTTTTCATGTACACTCGCCAGATGAGGGTACTCTTGACCTAGCCTTACTCAGTCTGTATAATGGAGATAGAAATAATAAAATCAGCTCAGTCACTCACTATGTCTGTGAATGACTGAGCTGGAGGGAGGCGTAAATAATCGATTGTAACTAAATTGAAGTAGGTACTTATTCTTGATACGGAAAAAATATATGAGAAGCGTGAAGGACACTTGACCCAAATTTTATCTTTCTGTGTCCTAACAGTACTTAAAAACCTCATTATTCAGATACTTTATATTAAAATAAAATCTCATAAATATAAATAAGCTGTTGATATCTAAAATACAGACAAAATTATGACATAAACAACTTAATGTCGCCGTCAAACTTGAGATAAAAATTACATTATGACAGAAAAATACGCAGGTGGTTGACAGGGAACGAACGACTTGACCCACTTTTCAACTAATTTCACTGTGGGCAACTTTGCTGAAATATAAAGTGTTTAAGCCATGCTGCATTACAGGGTTGAATTTAGTTGTGTGACAGTTTTTATGTCAAAAACATCTGTTGATAGTTTTTTTTTCACATGAAGTAGGCACTACATTTATTTATTTTTTTGTAACCTGACCAATTTCATTGTTGTTACTGTTAGAAGGCATTGACAGGCCTGAACTTTATTATTGATAGGAGACCAAGTCCCTGTTCCCTATATCTAAACTTTTAATAAAAATGAATTTATCTTAAAACACTTTAGAGTCCACAGAATCTTTTAATTGAATTTAAAGAGTAATTCTTTCAATTCAATTCAATTCAAAATTCAACTTAGAATTTACATACATACATATTGTCACGCCTTTATCCCCGAAGGGGTAGGCAGAGGCATACAATACGCCCACATTTTACCGTATGTATCTTTGTCCCACGTAACAGGTGGTGAGCCCATTGCCGTTGGAATTTAAAACCCCATTAGTTTATGTTTGTAAAAGACTATCGGATCGAATATGTTTCGGAGTTTGGGTGTTTCCTATGTATAATAAGAATGTATTTAAAAATATATAAGTACTAGCTGACCGGCGCAACTTCGTTAGCGCAACATAATAGAGATCTAGAGTTTGAGATTATTTTACAAACATTTTTTTATCTTTCTCAGATTTTTTTTTATTCAATGATCGGTTAATTTGTTCTCGCGTGTAAGCGTAACAAACAAACTTATAATGTTAGTAGGGATGTTTATCAGTTGTCTAGATCCCATAGCACAAGCTTAAAGCTTAGTTTGGGCTATATGGCGCTGTGTGAGAAGTATCCCACCAGATTTATTTATTAATGGTACTGGCAGCCGAAACCAAAATCTTGAATAGTATATGGTGTTAGTTTAGTAGCGAAATACACGCTAAACAAACGGTATAATAATACTCAAAATATTATTATACCGTATGTATAGCGTGTATTATGCTATATTTTTATCCTGGAAAAATGACAGTTCTGAAACTACGGTCCCCAATGAAAAACGACACCCGATCGGCCCTAACAAATGTTCAGTGAAATACACAAAAAAACAAAGGAGAACAAACGATTATTTAAACGCAGCTTTAGGGCAAAACCCCTACAGAGGTAGGATATATGTCTCAGTGAATAAATTGTCGAGGTGGTGTACGCGAACAGAGGACAAAAAAACCTCCATGGTCGCACCATATGAGTCCAGCGCAAAATGACATTCGAAAACTTCCCTTTTTAAACATAACGTATGCTATTGTCTGGCGTTTGCACAGACTGCTTAAAAAAAAACAATTTGTGCACGGATTTAAATACAGAATTCTTATTCGGCGGGATGAATTATTGTATCTTCATTACTAATCAAAAAATTAAGGGACGTATAGAATACTGGTATGGTAACCTATTACTAGTACTCGTAATAGATATTACTTAGTCAAAATATCGTAGGCATTGAAATAAAGTTCATTTATTTATTAACTAAACAAATAGAATGGTATACTAATATACCAACTTAACATTAAAATTAAATGTAACCTTAAAAATATGATACAAAACTAAAATAATTTTGGAATTGATATTGAATTACTGTGTATGTACTATACTATAAATTATTATTGTTCGTAGACTGCAGCAGCTTACAATTTTATACATATTATTAATTATTTGCCATTTGATCATAAGATATTCATATATTCTCCAACAGACGTTTGTAACAAAACTTTTATAAAGAATAAACCACGCTACTACGCCATATAAATCAAAACACGTACCAACTATATTCTGTTTCAGAATATAATGTTCCTGAAATACAGCTCACTTCCTACTGTATAATCCACTGCCAAGATAACATGTACCATACTCTGCCTGACCACGCTCGACCGAATTTCTGCACAAAATTTCGGCATTCGCCTACTATTACACACCCACCCTGTTTAAGCTGGCATTGCACGCCAGATTAAAATAAGTGTGTAAAAACCGTCTGCACTACACTTAAACGTTCTATCCTTCGCGCCAAATTACAAATTTTAAACGCATTCTTTTTAAATTCTAGTTTTAAAATGTATATCTTTTGCTTTTGGATTTGGTTTCGAATGCTTTGTTTTTGTTATCCGACTAGGTTTACATCCTTTTTGGTTTACTTCTTGTCTGAAGCACTACTGGATAGCTCTTTTAAAACACGAAGCGAGTTTTTGAAACATGCATGGGTGAGGAAATTCAAGGAAATAAAAGGTAAATCTAAGTTTGTGTGGATGCTACCCTTGTCCCACGGTCACCATCTTGAAAACGGGGTGCAAAGGGGTTTTATAATTTATCTAACAAAATATAAACAATATTTGCGCATAATGCTGCAAATAAAATTCTCGACAACTTTGGTCTAGTAAATAGATTCATAAAACCAAAAAAAAACTAGAATGCGATAATCGTTAGGTATTTAAAGTTAGGTGTTCGCAAAAAACAGCATAATTTATTTAAACTGCACAGTAGTGTTCGAAGAGGTAGGTATGTTCTGCTTTTTTTTTGATGCATTACTCTTACTTTATTAAAACCAAAAAGTATGCATGCATTAATAGGTACAAAACATAAAAGCCGCTGGTTTTTCTTCTATTTTTACAAGAAGCATGCAAGAATTTTCTTTAATAAGTTGCCAAGTGCAGTATTATATTGTCGAGCAAAATTGAATAAGATATCTACATTTTACAAATGGAGGCTAATAATGATTTTTATAAAAGTTTCGTGACTTTTGCCTTTTTTGCGATTGTTTTTAACTTTAGTTGAAATCGACTAACCTACTAATATTAAAAACGCGAAAGTTTGTAAGAATGGATGTTTGTTACTCTTCCACACAAAATCTACTGAATGAATTTTCATGAAACTTACAATCAGAATAACAATAACATAGGCTACTTTTTATCCCGGGAACAAATTCCTGTGGGAAATGGGAACGGGAAAACTTCATCACACGTGCGTCAACTAGTATTTATATATAACTATCGCGTTCCATACTACAACTTTATTTATTTGTATGTGGCAAAGCATTTTTATATGTTTTTGTTGCCTGACGTTTCGATCAAGTTGCACCACCGGCCGTGGTCAACGGCTGACTGAATCCACGTTAAGCTTTGCAAATATAAAATTATACAGTGGTGTGTTTTTATAACTGCAGCAACGCTTCTTCTTGATTATTTTTTATTGATCATAATCACAAATAAATAAACAAAAAAATATGTGTGTACCAGAGTACACAGGTAAGAAGTGAAAAGTATTTACGACATTTTTACAGCTATAAAATTTCTCTCATACGTCGATAAAGAAGTTTCACTTATGATAAAGATGTTTCACTTCAGAACAACATGGCGCGCAACCGAAAATGTGAATATTTTTTTACAACTGTAAAATTTCTCTCAACGTCGATAAACTAAACTACTTTGAATGTAGTTATAAATTGTCATGGAAACGCTTATCAGTTAACGTCATGGTGTCGGTTTTTTGTGACGGTCTGCACGCGCATCGCAAAAATTTTCCTTCATATTTTTTCCCTAACGCGCCAAAAGAAGAATAACTTCAATAAATTAGATATTGCATTAATATGATAAATATGATAAGTGATACTAGACAATCTTCTCCATCCAAAGGTTGCCTGTAAGAGATTGCTCTTTAGCGATAAGGCCGCCCTTGTAATAATAAAACAAGTAATCAATTTGAATGAGCGTTTAATATGGATGTGTATTGTGTAATAAAGTTTATTATATTATATTAGTTGGCGCCCGCGGCTCCGCACGCGTGGTGGAGTTTTCCCGTTCCTTTTTCCTACAGGAACTTAAACCCGGGATTAAAAGTAGCCTATGTGTTATTCTGATGTGTTAGAAATATTATTGTAAAGTTTCATTAAAATCTATTCTGTACATTTTGCGTGAAAGAATAACATACATTTTTAATAAAGTGGAAAAAGACAACCGATTCGAGACAGGGATTGAACCTGTGACCTTTGCCTAACCAGGGCCATGTTCTAGCCACCTGAACTACCCGAACCGTATCGAATCAAGTTGAAATTCTCCACCATATTTATATCGTCATTTTGAGAGTATGAACATACATCCATTATTCCAAACTTTCGCGTTTATAATATTTATAGGATTACGTACCTACGCTTTAACGCAGATAGCATTATACTTTATGTAAAAGCGCAATTACCACCAGTTTCATACTTTTCATACGGTTTAAACTACTGCCTCGTAGCTAACGTTAAGCATCATTAATCCAGAATGTCTTCGAGTTGAGCCCTCACATGCTTGTGTCTTCCCGAATACGTTTAAATCGTTTAGATTAAGGCTCAGTTATCAGTATTTCCTGAAGACAGTGCGCCCATGGGAGTAAAGATATACTGCGATCGTGGTTATACTGGAATTTTAAAGTCAGTTTAAATGGTTCTTGTTTCAACATATTATAGTTAGACTGTTTTAACTTACATACAATATAAGGTTTGTTTGTGTCAGTTGAGTGGTCATTTTGAATGGCCCTAGTCCTTTACTTGATGCTAAAAAGTAATCAACAACTCTGTTTTAAGAAACTTCTTGATAAATTACTAGCACATAAGAAAAAATAAAAAAATAATAATAAGGTAAAAAAAGTGTGTAAAAAAGAAGTGAAACTTCTTTACGACATTTTTTTAACAGCTATAAAATTTCTCTCATACTTCGATAAAGAAGTTTCACTTCAAAAAGCAATCTGCACTTTAGTACCTAATGTAAGTACTTATCTAGAATTGAGAATGGTTTTAAAGAAAAGAAAGAAAGAGAGGAACACACAACTAGTCTTTGAAGCGTATGGATGTTTACGACAACAACATCAAAGGTGCTATGCTATGCTCACGTAACTAAAAATAAATAATATATTTTATACATACATACATTACGGCAATGAGCTCACCACCTGTTACGTGGGACAAAAAGCAAAGCATAAGGTGAAATGTGGGCGTATAGTATGCCTATGCCTACCCCTTCGGGGATAAAGGCGTGACAATATGTATAATTGTATATATGTATGAAGCGAAACCTGTTTCTTCTTCATCATCTTAAGTGTTTTGCCATTTGCTTTTAAACCCTGACTATATTTAAATACTGGCGTCCACTTTTATTCGACAGGCTTCTAGGAGCAGCTATTAAGCAGGCTTTAAATTTTCGACATAGTTGATATTGCCTGACATCCCAACAACGTAAAGGCTTTGTCTTATCCATTAGTCAGAAGGTGCACCACTAGCAGGTAAGGTCTCTTGTTTCTCTTAGATCTGTTGGAGCCCCTTACACTTTACAAACAACTCGCGCATCACAACGGAATCACGCAGTTTTTGAAGTGAAAATTTCTTTTGGCACACAGATTTTTATGGTAGTAAGTTATGCTGATCCGTCACGCTCTGAGGTGAAAGGCTCGATCGGGTGAACTCGGGAACGCCGTGTGTACCCGAACTAGAAATATACCTGCTCTTCGCTGTTCTGTCGCTGTGTTTAGTATATTCAATTCATATGTAATAATTGATAGCGATTACCAATGAAGTTTTCACTTCTGCCGTGCGGTCTTAAGGACACACTCTTATTTATTTTTTATTTCACAGGTAGGTACAAAAGATTACATTTAATATCACCTATCAATTGTACATCAATGCCTGCGAAACTGCAAAACAGTTTATTGGCAAGATATGCGCTAAAAAAATGTATTGGTTACACCTACCACTATACATATCAAGAAAAAAATACTAGCACAGTAATAAATTTAAACATAACGCAGTAGTGCAGTCATGCATGTATTACTTTGTTGCCACACTTCACACTGCTTCAAATACACCCACATCACTACACACGCTTACACATGTACTTCGTGAAAGGATTGACGTGAAATTTGACACGTGATATTTTTTTTTATGAGACATTGTGTGAAGATATTGTGCTATAAATAAGAAGTGTATATTTTTAAGTTTGAATTTCATAAATACTGAAGTTTAAACTTAAAAATTAATGTACTATAGTTGAATGTTGACCAACGGAGGACCAGTTTTACAAAATCTGTTTTTTTTTGCTTATCAATATATCTATCTATCTATAAATATCTTTACTCCATCCTTTCAATCCAAATCAATTTATCGTAACCAATACTTAACACTCGCTGACAGATTTTTCAAGGCCACCTGACCAGCTTTACTCAGTAAAGTTAGCAAGGCCTAATGTAGAATATTTTATTCGACGAATTACCTGTTCGTAACATTTATTACGGTACAGATAAACAGGGTCATTAATCATTCACTGCGAAATATTGCAGCGTGTTCCCGTCATGTTACCTGTATCGTTTGTTAAGGTTGCCTTCAGAAAAATGTGCTTCGTTTATGAATGTGTTGAATACTTGGGTATTTGTTTTTTGAAGTGAAACTTCTTTATTGACTTCTTCTTTATTCTGAGAGAAATTTTATAGCTGTAAAAAATCGTCACCTTTTTCGATTACGCGGCATGTTGTTTTTTAAGCGATTGATGAATCTCGAAGAAGCGAAAGAAGTATGCATGGATCGCGAAGCCTGGCGATCTGTCCTCTCTGACTACCCCGTCAGGGATACAGCGTGAAGATAGAAATTTTATAACTGTAAAAAAATGTCGTAAAGAAGTTTCACCTCTTACCTAAGTACTCTGGTACACACACATATTTTTTTGTTCTTACAAGTTACTCATGTATATTCATTGATAGATATTTGCTGCTTTTATATTGGCAGATTCTCAGGCATCCCACACGAAGCTGTCGAGATTTTGGCAATATAGTCATACCGGGTAATAAGTTTTATCGAGATGTTGTTTTATATTTTACTCCGTGATATACTTTAAACTTCTGTGACATCCATATAAATCGAATCGCTTAATCATTTTAAAATAATGCATGGAAATTTGTTGCGATTTCTTAACATTTATGTTTACTGCTCCGCTCTCGTAGCAAGTAGTGTGATGGTATATAGCCTTCCTTGATAAATAAATCATCAATGGGCTCACCACCTATTACGTGGGACAAAATGCATACGGTGAAATGTGGGCGTACCTATAGTATGCCTCTGCCTACCCCTTCGGGTATAAAGGCGTGACAGTATGTATGTATATGTATGATAAATAAGCTATTGAAGTAACTGAGATTAAGGCGTTCAACCAAACAAACTCTTTATAATATTTCCTAGTACAAATAGCTTGCAACCCTAATCAAAGGCTAAACTCGTCCAAGTAGAAAAATGTCTAAGGTGTTGGTGCGACTTGTTTTGTAGTTTGCTTCTTTATATATACCCTGGAGCTACTATAATTTATTCTGGTATAAGTACATAAACAATCATCCCCAAATAATGAGCACGAGTCTTCAGGATTGGCAGCCAGCACTTCAGTATTAACTGTGGTAGCAAGAGATAGTTCCATAAAGGACAGGTTTCGACGTATAATTGGGTAAGGCTTGCAATTGGGCCTCTATTTATGGTCCTGTCACACAAATAGCAAATAGAGTCAGTTGCGGGTTGTCTAAATCATGTATGTGTCCATCTCTTTTATAGGTCTGTGGGTGAATCTATAGAAGGTATTGAGACACAAACAGCTTTTCATATTACAAGTCACGGTTTGATGGATACCGCATATGAAAAAGATTTGTCATTTTGCAATTTTTTTACGAAACCAATGCGAATGGCATTTCAATCACAAACTGACATGTGGTTTTGTTGGAATATATTGAGCTTTGCGGTTTTTACTTTTCATGTTTTTTGCATCGACTGTTTTGACTACGTATGGGTCAAAAATGAAATTGAGGCCGAGTTCCGAAGGTACTTATTCTAAAAAAAACAAGTATTTAAACACGTAGACTACATACTTACATATAATAGGATAGTAACACAGGCAGAAATATACCTCTATATGCCCACACTTGACCATTTGTGTTTAGTCCCACGTAGCCGGTGGTGAGCCCACTGTCGTGTTGAAATTGACAAGTTAAGATTGCAGCTACCTACTGTTGAAGGTCTTTGTAGCCGCCCATAAGGTCTTCCACTTGCCTTAACGAATGCTATTTTAATGGCAATCGAATCAACGGCTTAATTTTCAAAACATGTAAATGCTCATAAATGGAAATAGGTACAAATACAAAGTGGTCACCCGGATCAGTAGCAGATCACGCTGTGATCGTTTACAGAACCCTGTGTTAGCGGGTTACAAGCGCTTTACATGTAGATAAGTTACTACTAAAACGCATACAATAGTTATACAGGGTCAGTTGTAAAACACCAGCAACCTAAGACTTGATAAACCTAGATAAAAATGATAAATTTTTAATGAAATTATTTGCTAAATTTCTAATAATTTTTTAATAAAGTGGAAAAAGACAATTTGATTCGAGACAGGGATTGAACCTGTGATCTTTGCCTAACCAGGGCAATGTTCTAGCCACCTGAACTACCCGAACCGTATCGAATCAAGTTGAAATTCTCCACCATATTTATATCGTCATTTTAAGAGAATGACCAGAGCCATCTATCGAGCTAATGAACAACTCGATACCAATGAACAGTGTTACAACTTTTTTTAAACATTGATGCAATGGACTCCACTCAGTATATTGATAAATTTTTAAAAGCAATTATTTGCTAAATTTCTGATAAATATTTAATAAAGTGGAAAAAGACAATTTGATTCGAGACAGGGATTGAACCTGTGACCTTTGCCTAACCAGGGCAATGTTCTAGCCACCTGAACTACCCGAACCGTATCGAATCAAGTTGAAATTCTCCACCATATTTATATCGTCATTTTAAGAGTATGACCAGAGCCATCTATCGTATTATCTATTGTCTTTTTCCACTTTATTAAAAAATTACTAGATAAAAAATGCTTTTATAAGAAATACTCGTTGAAATCACAGGGGTTAGAAGTCTTTAAACCTTGACATTTTTCAACCGCATAGATGCGCGTTTATTGTGGCATGCAGAATCCTATGACGACGACACAGCTCGACTATTTAATGTACAGTACTTGCATCGTAACGTATTATTGTCAAAAGTTGTACTCGTACAACAAACGTTGTTGGTTATGATTTTGACTATTTACTCCTGCCAGGTTATAGGTTTTCACATACATACATATTATCACGCCTTTATCTCCAAAGCGGTTGGCAGAGGCATACGGTACGCCCACATTTCACCTTATGCATTTTGTCCCACGGAACAGTAACGGACAGGCGCAGACTAAGTGCTGTTGAAGTTTTTCAAGCCGGTTTCAAGTTTTTTTAAGGCCTTCAACTGGGCTTAACGACTGCTATTTTACTGGCAACCGTGACCAGGTGTTTTACAAATGACCCTATATAAATAACTAGAAGAATTCCGCCGCTCCATCAGCCTGCTGAAGTTTGATGAAGCCTGATGAAGCGCTCGTGGCCCCGCGGTCTCAGTGTTCTGTAAACGATCACTGAGTTACGCAACTTTCACTATGGCTGGTCCTCGGATGGGTGACCACTTTGTGGCATTTACATTTGCGAGTGTTTCCGTGCTTCGGAAGGCACGTTAAACCGTTGGTCCCGGTTGCCAGTAAAATGGCAGTCGTTAAGCCTGGTTGAATGCCTTATGGGCGGCTTGAAAAATTTCAACAGCAGGTAGTCACATCCTGCGTCTGTCTATTTCAACACGGCAATGGGCTCACCACCTATTACGTGGGACAGGAATCCACACGGTGAAAAGTAGGCATATAATATGCCTCTGCCACTCCTTCGGGGATAACGCGTTATGGATATTTATTTTATTTTATTTTTTACCTTCCAAGATGTCAGCTGTGTGGGTAGAGCGTGACTGAAGGACAAACAAACAAATACAATGTCAGATTTAATACATTAACATTAGTATAGATAGGCGGTACTATGGAAGCCGCTAGTTACCTTAGTAACATTCATTTTCATTTTTAATGATTTTATCACCACACCGGACACATCTTTGATTCCATTTCCTTTCACTCTCATCCATTACATCACGCACCCACTCTTTTCCTTTGTTCTATTACTGTAAATGAAATTTGTTGACCATTTTATCCAATTTATGTTTAATCTTTTTAATGTATTTTTACATCATAATGACATTGTAATGTAATTAAAAATTCTAAACTCTACAAACATCTATAATCAATCACGAATTTCGTTAATCAGCCACAGAACGGAAACGTCGAAACGAACGACTTCGGCATTTTCGTCAAAAATCAGTTTTGTTGAATGAATCTCGAAAAGGCACTTAATAAATGAACATGGAGCTAAATTCGCTCAAACCCGCTCTGAAAGCTGCAGTGGGTTCCGTGGAATAATTTATTAAAAGCCCGTTGGTGCTTTTGTTGAACGGGCGGCCCGTAGGGGTGGCACTAGATAGAAATATGGACGCTCACTTACTTTGATTGTGATGTGAGGGTTTTAGTATTTGCTGTAAATGTTTGTTAGCTTTTTTGTTTAGATTTGGCATTTACTCTTAATGTCGATAAGAATGTTTTGTATTACCAGTTTCTGTATAAAAATACGAAGGATTTCAAAAGTTTGTATACCGAATAAATTGTTTGGTAAACACGATTATTAGTAAATTTACTTTCATTCCCAATTATCCGATATTTCGGACACTTACAGTGTGGCCAGTCCATGCCTTCAAAGTTGCACAGCGGGCTATGGAGCGTACTATGCTTAGGGTGTCTTTGAGGGATAAGCTCCGAAATGAGGTTATCCGTCAGAGAACCAGGGTAGTCGGGTCGACATAGCTCGTAGAGTAAGCACGCTAAAGTGGCAATGGGTCGGCCACATCTATAGAAGAACCGATAGCCGATAAAGCAAACGAATATTCTGGAGTGGAGACCGCGACTCGGCAAACGTACGGCAGGACGACTACCTGCCAGATGGACCGACGACCTGGAAAAGGCCGCAGGGACGGAGTGGACTAATATAGGCTGATTTGATTGGTTGATTGATTTGATTGTTGCATGCGCCGTGATCACAGAGTAACACAATACATACGAGTATATGAT
This sequence comes from Thumatha senex, assembly GCA_948477245.1. Classification (NCBI taxonomy): domain Eukaryota; kingdom Metazoa; phylum Arthropoda; class Insecta; order Lepidoptera; family Erebidae; genus Thumatha; species Thumatha senex. The sequence continues at coordinate 7,606,134 of OX419738.1, read as the reverse complement.
ACATTTGACTAACATTTACCTGCATACCACAACACAAGCATACGGCCATCTGATGGAAAGTGGTCACTGTAGCTCCAGCCACATCTGTTTTTGTAGAATCTTATGTCAATTAATCTGCAGAACATAATTTCATTTCATTTCAAATTCATTTTTCCAGGGTGATGGGCGTTACCATGAACCATGCTGGCCTGACGGGTTAATGCAGTGTTTCTTTTTTTCCAGCTCTTTTCGTTAGTCAGAAGGAGTACCACTTATAGGTGAAGCTGGTTTGGGCTCTGAAGATCATGGATCAATTTAAATATGTAGCAAAATTCATCATAATCGTTTTATCGATGGATCTGTACTATTAATTGTGGACAGCTCTGGATATAGTATCTAGAAACATCCATCAAATCAAAAATATCAACTGTTGGAGCCCAGTTCCATAATAGTTTAAATAAAATTATTTTATTACTATTGCACGTAATTAAATGACTATGATAAATGCCATTTGTAAAAACAAATTTATCACGCAGTATCCCAGACGGGTTAGTCAGTTAGGACCAGTGTGGACAGATCTCCAGGCTTTAAGATCCATGCATACTTCTTTCGCTTCCTGCAGATTATTCGATTCGTCGTTCATAATAGCATTTTTTTTATTGTAAATATTGTATATATATTGTCGCCGCAGCCTGCGCCTGTCCATTTCAACACGGCAATGGGCTCACCACCTGTTACGTGGGACAAAAATGCATACGGTGAAATGTGGGCGTTTAATTTGCCTCTGCCTACCCTTCGGGGATAAAGGCGTGACAATATGTATGTATGTATGTATGTATGTAAATATTGTATGGCTTGATACCAAGACCTTTTAGTCAAATCTTATTTATTTCTTATCTTCTTAGTCTTCTTAATAACTACGTAATCTTTGTATTTTACATATTTCTTAGTCATGTATAGTCTTAAGTCAAAGTCAGTCTTACCGGTCTTACCCCATTAACGTGATAGAAGCGTTAATAAGACCGTCAGTAGAATTTGCGCGGCAAGATGTAAAATAGCATTTCACTGTGATAGGTATATCACTGTCTTTCACTATAGCACGTTTACACAACTTTTATTCTAAGAACATACCATTTTATGGAAAATAATATACAGCAAGCTTCTGCCATCCGAGCAATTCCCGCGCAAACTCAATAGGTCACGTAATTATAAATCTTTTGTGTTGCCAATTCTAGGATGTTACTCATTTTTGACACTCTAAGTTCTCAAACACGTTAGGTGTTTGAGAACTGTCATAACAACTACAGTGGCTATGTAGGCTATGTAGCGGTTTGATTTCTTGGTAAGTGTAAGAAAGTATACTTACATACAAACATATTGTCACGCCTTTATCCCCGAAGGGATAGGCAGAGGCATTTTTGTACCACGTAACAGGTGGTGAGCCCATTGCCGTGTTGAAATGGACAGGCGCAGGCTGTGGCGACCTGCTGTTGAATTTTTTTAAGCCGCCCATAAGACCTTCTACTTGGCTTAACGACTGCCATGCCACTGGCAACCGGGACCAATGGCTAAACGTGCCTTCCGACGCACGGAACTGGGGTGGGTCTAAAGGGCCGAAAAAATTTAAATAAAATGTGTCTATTTTTTAGATGTATTTGGGTGAAATTTTGAACCCTTTGCCTTTTTAGTGAGGTGGTAACAAAAAGGCTAAAAGGTCTTATGTGCTAGACACTAATTAGCACGACCAATTAAAGTGCTGGGAGTCTCGGACTGTAAGAAGGTATAATGTATATATACGTCACTTAAAGTTATTGAATGAATAAAGTACGAAATTTCAAAAAGAAATTATAAAAAATGCGCAAGAAAGCCATACTTTTTTTAACAGTACAGTTACCACAAGTCAGTTTTAACTACTTTACCAAGTTATTATTATAGTTAAGAATAGGTATCAGAAATTATTTCATCTATACTAATATTATAAAGCTGAGGAGTGTTTGTTTGTTCGGTTGAACGCGCTAATCTCAGGAACTACTGGTCGGATTTGAAAAAATCTTTTTGTGTTAGATAGTCCATTTATCGAGGAAGGCTATAGGCTATATATTATTACGCTACTACACTGGGGAGCAGAGCAGTAGTCATAAATGTCGACAAATCGGGCAATTTTTTATGCATCATTGTAGAATTTATAAGCGACGGGATTAAATAGACGCTAGGTCGAAATATTCCACGGGCGAAGCTGTGGGGGTCATCTAGTCTTTCATAAATCTATTACGACAAATCTCTCGCCTACACCGACCTCTGACGTTAACTCAATACAGTTTTTTTTATCACTGATCTCTAGTACGTAAAGATATTGAAACATTATGCGGTACGTGGGAGACAGTTAGCTAATGATATTTATTTAAATGGTTATTTTTATTAAAATTGGTTCAAGTGAATTGCAAGATTCTTTTATCCTAATTGTAATTCTATGACTTCTTCGTACTCAGAATTCTGCGTTCATAATTTTACTGATTTAGACGGTAATTATTTTTGACTACCATTGACTAACTTCTCTTCTTCGATGTAGGTACTAAGTTTTATCACAAGTCCTGTACTATTTTTTAACGTATGGTAATCCTCACGCATGTCATACCAGACCTAAACCGACTAAAACCATATGTCCCATACTATATTCACAATCTAATTAACGCAATCAGTGTCTGCGGCCGATACAATCTGGCGGCAAAGTTGGGCAACAAAAAGGAATGAACATCTAGTTTTAACCCTGACGGGGTAGTCAGAGAGGACAGATCGCCAGGCTTCGCGATCCATGCATACTTCTTTTGCTTCTTCGAGATTCATCAATCATTTCATACACGCACGTGTGGGTACCCGAGTACTTTTGACCTTTCCGTTTTTGAGCAATCTGCTCACGTGGTCTTCATATCTCGGCCTACCCTGACCTCTTCTACCCTCTGCTTTCGCACAATATATATTCTTCGTCAATCGTTCCTCACTCATTCGTTGGACGTGTCCAAACCAACGGAGCACGCCCTTTTCCTTTTCCCTTTTTTTAGTTTTAACCTAAAAATAAAATAGGGCGAAAAAGAATATAATAATTTGAAATGAAGATTACTTAATCTTAGAAAAAGATTAGGTAACTTTTACACCTTAATCTTTTACAAAATATCAAAGATTCCGTGAGAAATGGTACCTACCATTACACTTGCACTATTAGGGTTAATCCCCGTCATAAAAATAATTATACCTTCTGATTTTCCAACTATGAAAACCAATATATAACAGGTCTCCTTTTTCCTCCAGTTCCTCTAATTGACATGCGTGCCAATGGTCTCACCACAGGGGATGCCGACGACCGTGCGAAGTGGAGGAGAAAATGTAGGAAAGCGGACCCCGGGCGTCGCGAGACGCAACTGGGACAGACGCTCGGATGATGATGACTATCCAGACCTGTAATAATGCTATAAACGCATTAATGTGATTATCGACTGAATAAAATTATACTGGAGTTATAATGATTATGAGTTATGTTGATATATGAACATTTCTTTAAATAGTATTAAGTAGTTTGGTATATTTATAGTTATAAAATAGTACATTTTAATACGACAAATAGCTCACTATTACATGGGTCAAAATATAATTAGTGAAATATAGACAATAGTTGGCATGTATTAGGTCTTTGTCTAGCTGTTCGATAGCAAAGATATAACTCTACTAGTTGAGGCCTGCGGCTCCGCCCGCGTAACGAAGCTTTCCCGTTCCTGTTTCTCACAGGTACTGGTTCCCAGGACGAAGTAGCTACTGTTACGAATTAATCAACCTCTTTCCGTCTTTAGGCGACGTAAAAATGTTCACTTTAAATTTATATTTTCGAAGTATGTATTTGAAATTTACAAAATAAACAAAAAGTAAAGACGAATCCCATAGTTTAAAAATGCATCTAAATTTCAGTTTTTTTTTTTTGAGCGAACCTTCTTTGTCTCGGGGAGATATTTTATAGCTGTAAAAAAAATGTCATTTAAAGAAGTTTTACTTCTTACCTGTGTACTCTGATACACACTACACACACTTATATTATTAATCTTTTTTTATTAACGTGAAAGTAGGTATTCCCTTTTTTAGGTATAAGTTAGTACGATATACAAACGATATAATATTCATGTCTTTACGTTTCATTTTTAAGCCATTGCATAGTTTTTATCGCGGGCTTTGAGTGAGCTTTAATTAAGAAATTCCGTAAGGAAAAAAACCCAAGACGAAGGTCGAGACGAGGTCACACGAAGTTCACCGAGCACGGCCGAGCGTTGGCTTAACGTGTATGTACGTATATTATATAGTATAGTCCATATATATTGATTGTACGAAGCTCGCACGGATCGATACGTGATAATAATAGTGAGTGTGAGGGTGAGGATGAGGGTGACTGTGACAGTGAGGGTGAGGGTGAGAGTGAGGGGTGAGGAGTGACGGTGATGGTGAGGGTGAGGGTGAAGGTGAGGGTGAGGGTGAGGGTGAGGGCGAGGGTGAGGGTGAGAGTGAGGGTGAGGCTGAGGGTGAGGGTGAGGGTGAGGGTGAGGGTGAGGGTGAGGGTGAGGGTGAGGGTGAGGGTGAGGGTGAGGGTGAGGGTGAGGGTGAGGGTGAGGGTGAGGGTGAGGGTGAGGGTGAGGGTGAGGGTGAGGGTGAGGGTGAGGGTGAGGGTGAGGGTGAGGGTGAGGGTGAGGGTGAGGGTGAGGGTGAGGGTGAGGGTGAGGGTGAGGGTGAGGGTGTTTTTTGTTTTTTTAGAGTAACTTGAATTAATATCAAAGAAAAACAAAGGTATGCTATGCAATAGCTTTACCGCTGCAGTCTCCGAGTGCCACACGTCTTTTTTTTTTTCTTAGTGACGATATATCTATTTTTATACAACATTGAACATAAAAGTCACGGCCAATGTATTTCAATTGCCAGATACAATATTCTTTCTCTTTGCGACTTTTATTGGCTATACAGCAAATTGCTGGTACGTACAGTGCAAAGGAAAGATAATCAAAGGAGAACATGTTCTTTCTGTAAATATTTTTTGTAAATTAAGGCGCTGCTCATGTAAGTTAGTAGATTAAAGAAATAAGATGGATGAAGTCTTGATTTCTTTATTTTTTCATTGGTAGACAATTTGATTACATACATCATTGTAATCAAATTGTTTGGTTATAGCCCAAGGGCCTACGAGCCTCTGACGGCCAGACCTTTGTTATTTTATAAAAGCTTAAAGTTTCTCTGAGTAGGTATATTTCCAACAATCAGCAACTATAAACCTGGGATCATGTTTACCTTATCGCTTATCAGGCATCAAAGGTGTACAAATTAGTACAAGTAATAGGGCGCGTTACTATTTGCGTTTTTATCTATCACGCCTTATCCCCGAAGGGGTGGCAGAGGCATATTATATTTCCACTTTTCACCATGTGTATACCTGTCCCACGTGTTGAGCCTATTGCCGTGTTGAAATAGACAGACGCAGATAAGGCCTACAACTGGGCTTAACGATTGCCATGTTACTGGTTACTGGCACGGAAACGTTGGCAAATGTAATGCCACAAAGTGGTCACCCATCCGAGGACCAGCCATAGTGAAAGTTGATTATCGCAGTGATCGTTTACAGAACACTGAGTCTGCGGGGCCACAAGCTCTTCGTAGAAGCGCGTTACTTAGAAGCAAATACATTAATAGTCTCAAAATAAGACTAAAAGTAGCTAGTCTGCAGTGACCATAAATAGAATAGAGTTTCTTCCCATCACCATATTTGTTTCCTTTTTTTGCAAGCTGTACCTTCAAACTTTAATTCAAAAACTTTGTAAATATATTTAAATTGCGTCATACGCCCATCGAATATGTAACACAATATGATGCAATAGAAAGTGATTGGTTATAACAACCAGCTCACAGTTAACCTTAACACGAACTAAAGAGACTTCAAACAATCGTTACCTCTGCACAGGTGTAAACTCAACTAAAGTGATTTTATAAAGTTTAGCCTGACAAGTTGGGGAGGCTCCACCGTTAATAGTGCCTAGTATTATCCCGAGTGACGTGAACTTAGCCGGGTTATGTCAGATACAGGTCGTACTTTCATAGAAGTTTGGAAAGTTCGGTGAGCGCAAATAGAATGTCGTAAACAGACTGAGTGAAATTAGGAGTTCGTTCCTTTGATGATAAAGGTGTGAAATTATAGTAAAAAGAAAATAACTTTAGATACTATCAGAAAGTTTGTACATCGGAAAACTTCGGAACCAATCGTGTTGCATTCGTAATTTAAACTTGTCCAATGAAATGTGTTCGTCATTTCTAGGAACAGCAGTTATCCGATGCACAAACTTTATTTCGCTGTGTGCTTTGTTAGATTACCTTTTCATTCAATTTTGTAACTGAACTGCCTTCTTTACTGTACCCAATTGAACTACTACAAAAGAAGAGAAATATTGACGTAAGTAAGACAAAGATTTTCAAATCGCCAAAAACGATTAATTATGTAACCCTCATTTACTAGGTCAGGTGATTTCTAATAGAATATCAGGATTAAAACACTCTTTTAACAGACACTAAACAAGTTCACATGAAAAATACTTTTTTAAATAAATAATGATAAAATGTGGAAGAAAAAAAGTTAAACGTATAGGCAAGTGCTGTTCCTATGGACGCTTGTACCTGTGGACATAATCAATTCCGAAGAAACTAGCAACCCTAATATTATAATTTGAACTTGACCGTAAAGCTTAGTGTATGGTTGACAGGTGTAAATAAAATTAATTAAAAAAATACTGATTCAAATATATAAATGTATTATTCTAAATTCGGGAAAGTGTCCACATGTTCCGCACTTGCCCCTACATTTAAAACTTCAAATCGAACTTATTAAAACTTTGAAGAGTTCCTGCGCAAACAAACCTTACTGGATCACCAGAATTACACTAACATATTATTACACTAGCTGACCCGCCCGGCTTCGCCCGTGACATACTTCGAACCCCGTGGCACCCATTTAATCCCGTCGTTTAATAATTTCACCATAATGTATGAACATTTTTAAAATTAGTTGATAACTTCTCCGCTCTCCAGTAAGCCCGCACGGCCCGGTCGAATTATGTTTACTCGAAATTAATTTCTTTGCGGATTATTTTGATTCTGCGTAAGATTTTCAATTAATTAGCAAGGCACAAAGGGACAAAATAATTTTCATGAAATACTCATGCCAAGTAATGTATATTATAACATATTTCTGTAAATAGCCTTCAAATTACCGCTTTATAATTGCTGTTTTTTTAAAGTATGTATTATTAAAGTATATATTAAGTATGTATGTAAAGCTCCCATACGGGTTATTTTTTTCCGACACGTTCGACAAATATCGTTATAATTTAGTCAATGTATACAACTTAACAAATTACAGATACATAAAAACCTTCCTTATGAATCACTCTATCTATTCATTCGTAGTTTTAAAGATCTAAGCATACATAGGGATAGACAGCGGGAAGCGACTTTGTTTTATAATAATGTAGTGATTGGCACCCGAGGATTAAATAAAAGCCGAATTATAATGGTTTTTTGGCACGGTTTGTTAGTTTATTTTTAAATTGTAATGATTCAATACACTATTAAAATATATTTTGTACCTAAAATTAACATTTTAAATCAGTCGTTTATATTGCACTAGTCAATATAAAATACACAAAGCACAGTATATAGTAATAAAGAGAGCTGAATATAAACAGTTGTATCTTCAAATATTCACACAATAGAAACCCGCTCTGAGCAATTAGAGTACCTTATGCTGCAGGCGGTCTGTGGTACTTTGTATGGCTTTTAATTTCAAAAGCAATGTTTCATTTTTTTCTTTTTACATTTCACTTTCGTGAATTTTACGAGGGCGGCACTGAAAATTTCGGGAATCAAGGAAGTGACACAAAATTACTATGTAAAAATGTATTTATTGCCTTTCGAAGTATTCTTCGCAAAATTTGACACATTTTTCCATACGATGGAACCAATCATTGAAGCAACCATTCTATTCGGAAGTTGGGGTATCCAAAATGGCCGTTTTGTAGGCGTCCACAGCTTCTTCAGGTGATGAAAATCTCTGACCACGCAATTTATTCTTTATTTTAGGGAAAGTATAGAAATCATTAGGGCTTAGGTCGGGGCTGTACGGCGGATGGTCTAATAATTCTATGTTTTCTTGCTCTAAAATCTTTTTTGTTCTGTGCGCGGTGTGAGAACTCGCATTGTCGTGATGGAGGATGATGCGGCGGTTGCAGTTCTCTTTGCGGAGTTCAGAAACGACCTGTGGCAAACAAATGCTAGCATACCATTCTGCATTAACCGTTCTTTGTCCCTCATGAGAAATAGTCGCAACATGGCCGGTTTTGGAGACAAACGTGGCCACCATTTTTTTTGCAACAATCCGTGAACGAACAATTTTTGATGGCTTTAACTCATTTTCGAACACCCAAACTCGTGACTGGTTTTTTGTTTCGAGTTCGTACGCGTATATCCAGAATTCGTCACCTGATACGATGTTGTATACAGCATTTGAGGATCCTGCGTGGAATCTTTCGAGAGTTCTGACGCACCAAGTAACGCGAGCCGCTTTTTGCTCTTCACAGAGCGAATGCGGTATCCATCGGGAAAACAACTTTTTTACACCTAATTGTTCATGCAAGATTATTTGTATTTGACTCATACCAATGTCTAAAGTTGCCTGAATTTCGCGGTATGTCACATGTCGATCTTCCACAATTAGCTTACGCACAGCATCAATGTTTTCTTGGGTGACTGCAGTTTTCAAATAAAAAGATTTTAATATGACAGGAACAGTGGAAATATTCCATTCCCGATAATTTTAGTGCAGCCCTCGTATGAACTCAAAAAACGACCTAAAGTTTCGATTCGATGTAAACATGGCATTTCAATTATCAGGAGAAACTAAACGTAGTTCGTGAGTACTAACTTTATAAATTGAAATTTATAACTCTACCTAATTCTATTTAACCGGAGTTTGAAATTCGAACGTGCCGTACAATTGTACTACTTGACTCGGCAAACGTGTTGTTCTGCCATAAAAATATGAAACAAAATACTTCCTGATTACATTTCTGACTACCACGGGAGCACAGGGCTAAGTATGTGTAACGTGACCATACGTCCCGTTTTGAACGGGACCGTCCCGGTAATTTTAACTACACACACTACACACTAATTAGCGGAACATAAAAAAAAGAGTGAACCTTTTTTCAAATAATGTTGCTGGCTGGTTTATGACTATTTTATTTTAGAATAAAATATTTTTGGTTGCGCCGGTATACGATTCAAAAGTTGCCGCGTTATTATTTCTATGTTGCATCGCCGATCTCCATTTTTTTTTAATTAATTAGTTGTCGACACTCCCACCCCGCTTCCCTTTATTCCATTTCTCTTTCGCACCTACCTTGTCTCGCAGAGCGAGACAGCTGTATTACGCGCCATCTAAAACGCCACTCACAGGCGGCGAGAACGGACTGGAGACACTTGGTAGTACTGCAATGACCGCGCGCGCGTTCGCATAAACTTTTCGCAATAGTTGTGTTTTCCATGGATACATAGTGTTTTCGTGCAAGGAAACCAGGAATTCAAGTCCAGGGACGCCCCCGGCAGCCTCCACCTCAGCATCTCGCAGCAGCAGCAAGGTAGCGTACCCATTCCAGTTTCCATTTCTTTTTCGTCGACAACCGCGTGTATATTTCACTTTTGTCTTTCCCCACAAATACAGTCCACTTCGAATTTATTTATCTCGCGCTCAACCAATTTTAAAATCAGAACACTGTTGATCGTCACTTTTTCTATGATTGTTTTAATTTTAATCGACGTTTTAATAATTTTTTGTAAGTGTTCCATATTACGGGTGCACAAGTTTATATGTTAAGATCTTATTTTTTTATTTTATTCAAGACTTTTGGACTTTTTATGTTCCTTAAATCTTACTGAAGGATAAGGGAATCATTATGACTGATTTAACCCCGACTGAAATTGTCAGGGCACTTTAGAAGAGAAGCAGTAATCAAACTTACAGAGATATCGCCAGGATGCTTCGTTGATCTGTTTCAACAATTCATCGCAGTGTCCAGCGATACAAGGAGACTAATTCTCTCGTTAGACGTCGCGGGCAAGGCAGAAATAGGCGTACATCGAGGAGCGATGACAATTTTATTCAGCTGCGTGTTCGAAGGAATCCGCGTTTGGCGGCTGTGCAAGCCAGAAATCTTCTTCAAGAAGTTCGAGGAGTAGCTGTATGTGAACGCACGGTACGAAGACGGTTCGAAGAAGTGCATTTGCGTTCACGCGTGCCCGCCAAGGCTCCAAAACTCGAGGAACATCATCGCAGAAACAGACTCAATTTCGCTCGAGAGCATTGTCTTTGAACCACGGACCAATGGAGTAAAGTTTTGTTCAGTGATGAGTGTAGAATTCTTTTAAATCAAATTGATGGTCGTCAAAGATTATGGAGACGTGAAGGGAACGATACAATCAGTTAAATTTTGAAATTACGGTAGCATACGGCAAAGGGTCCACAATGGTTTGGGGGCGATATGTTTGGGAGCTCGCACGGACTTAGTGGTGTTCGATGGAGGCAGTCTGACTGCTGATCGTTACATAAGGGAGGTTCTTGAAGAAAACGTGGTACCTTTTGCCCCCTTTATCGGTGACGGCTTTGTGTTGATGCAAGATAATGCTCGGCCTCATACCGCACTGCGAACTCGCGAGTACCTTAATCATGTGAACATCGCAGTAATGGAGTGGCCAACAAGGTCACAAGACATGAATCCGATTGAACATGTCTGGGAATTACTAAAACGTGGGGTGAAATCCAGAATACCCGCTCTTGTGACTTTGGATGAACTGCGAAATGCCGTATTGGAGGAATGGCAGACACTTTCCCAAGAAACGATAGACAACATTATTGTTAGCATGCCAAGACGGGTAGAAACTTTGATAAGGGCACGTGGAGGAAATACTCGATACTGATTTATCCTTTATTCCAAAAAATAAAATGGTTAATTGTTGTTATCAATTATTTTAGTCACCATGAAAATTCAAGAATGTTTATTTTTCCGTAATGTTTATTTTACTCAATTTAATTGCACCAAACAAAGTACCTTTTAATTTTAAAATATGGCATTTTATTTATGACAGCGAATGGCGTTTATTGGTTTTAAAAAAAAATTATTTTGAAAAATATTAAGCATTTTTTATGTTCCGCTAATTGTGCCGGTGGGCATGAGCAAAACGAAAGATCCCGATCGAACGAACAACATATCCAATCACTGCAATTTCCGCACGCACTTTCGGTTACCTACTCGTATTATAAAAATAGGTAAAAAACCGGGATCTTCTGGGATACGCGAAATCCGGTCATTTGCCAAAGCTGCCGAGGGAAACTTCTAGTGAGCTTTCTCCTTGGTACTTTTAGTCCTAAGATTTTTTCACGGCTTCAAGAGACCGTAGACCTCAGCTTTTTTTTTATTTGTACTCGATTTCTTCACGCGTTCCCGAGATACAGGGCCTTTACAGACAGACAGATGGACGGACCGATGCGACGGATAATAAAGTGATCCTATAAGGGTTTCATTTTATTCTTTCGAAGTACGGAACCCTAAAAATATACTATTTCGAGGATTACCAACTCTGAGAGTAGAAAATAGATCCATTTCTTCAGTAACTTAATCACTAAGAAGTTTGCAAACTTAAAAACTTTGCCGAAGCTCTTCTCGGGACGCGTAAAATAAAAAATAAAACCATTTCGAAGCGAAGACAGTATGATAAAGTTTCGTCCCTAGACTATTGTTTAAATGCCAGAATTTGAAACTTTCCAGTAGCTAAGCAAGTTCGAGTAATTCCTGAAATCTATGATATTAGGATTTCAAAACTTTACAAACGATAGATGTTTCATTTTGATCTCGATGTTAGATACTTGAAATTTGGAATGCAGCTATTCCTTACATGTATACATTATATCACGCCCGTTTTCCCTTTGGGGTATGCAGAGACTATGAATTTCTACGTGCTATGATCCTGGCACACAAAATCTTGTCGCTTCTTCTACTTCCATAAGTGTTTTCATACACGCTCGCTGGTTAAAGGTACTCTTGACCTGGCCTTTACCTTAAAGGTCTTCGATTTGACCAACCGACAATATAGATATATATGTTATTGCTTATAAACGTGTAATATATATAGTATACATAGATATGATGAGTCTCCATTGAGAAATTGAAAGAAAGGTTGAACAGCAGTCACTCAGAAACTTGATAAAAATCATCCTAATCTCATTTGATAAAGGACCATTTTGATATGGAGGGACACTTTGCGAGCATGACATTATCGTCCCAATTTCCCAGATGAGAACATAGATGATAGAATAACAGATGGAAACATTTATTTAGTAAACTAATTTGATGCAACTAGGACACGAAACATGAATATTGTCTTTATACCAAACTAGCAACTTTTTATTGTTACTGTACCACGCTGGCCAGACGGGTTACTACGGGGTTTTGTTTCGAATTTCCCTACTCTTCGCCATGATCTTGTCTAGTAGTCAGCAGGTGTACCCCTTGCAGGTGAAGCTGAGGCTCTACCGATAATTTCTGTAGAGCTTCATCGCCCCCAACAGTAACCAAGAAATTTTATATATTTCAGTCATATTCTGTGCTACGATAATAAATATCGTTGGGACAACTCACACAACGCCATCTGATTCCAAACTAAGCAGAGCTTGCACTGTGGTAACCAGATAACTGATAAACATCTTAATAATATTATAAATGCGAAAGCTTGTATGGATGTTTGTTACTCTTTCACCTAAAAACTACTGAATGGATTTTAATGAAACTTTACATTAATATAGCTTATACATCAGAATAACACATAGGCTACTTTAATCCCAGGAACTAGTTCCTGTGGGAAACGGGAACGAGAAAACTTCTCTACGCGGGCGTCAACTAGTACTTATATATTTCTAAATACATACCTACATATTATAGATAAATAACACCCAGATACAGAATAAACCACCGTGCTTATCACACAAAGTTTTATCCTGGGAGGGAATCGAACACACGACCTCTTGCGTAGCAGTCGGATACACTCCCACCGCGCCACAGAGGCAGTCAGAAATATCTCATAATAACTTACTTATAATTATAATAATATTCATAATAACTACATAATTTATAGTTATTAAAAACTACGGTTTTACTCACGTGTGAATTTCGGGATAGACCGACCAGTTTCGGACCTAACGGAGGTCCTTTTTCAAGAGGAGCGTCAAGCTACGTCCGTACGACGTACGTACGTACGATAAATAATGAACAACGCTCACGAAAGTTATTATTCTATAACAATAAGCCTGTAGAAAACAAACCTGCCAATTTTCAACGTTATTGTTATCTAAACTCTTGTTTCTAGGATTTAGGTTAACTTTAAAATGCAAAGTTTGCTTTAGCTAAAACTTTGTTTCAGAGCTAACTGAGACAGCCACAATAGTTTTACCAGCAAACAACCTGCTGAAATGAAAGTTTTAATGTATAAATAATTAAATGTTTTTGGAACATTTTCACACAACGCCGCCCGGAAAAAATAAACTAATATAAGCTTGTATAATGAGACCTAGACAACTGACAAACATACTTATACATATATTTCTGAACACATACATTTTACAACAACAAAGTAACACCGTTGCTAAAAGTACTACTTTTATCAAATCTGAAGGTATGGTTAAAACTGTTTTCTAAGTTGTGTATGGTTGGAACTTCTCTTGAGAAATAATAGATGGCGGCGAGAGACATACTCGTATAATGAGATATTTATATATTTATCTCTAAACACAACTATGAAACATAAAGGACTGTCATAAGGTCGATCAGAGCCTAGGTTTTCTTTGGAGGTTATTTCCAGTACTTTGGTGACACAGCCATTGAAGAACACCGTGTAAGGTTGTTAAACCCCTAACGATGAGATGAGTATGGCATGCTATCTCATCGTTATTTCTAGTGTAGGTCTGTTCGAGAGGGGGGGGGGGGGGGTTAGTAGCTATACGTATACAAACTATAAAAAGGCATACCTCTGTGTGAGACTACTCTCGCAACATCTAAAATCTGAATCCTCGATTGTGATGTAAATTACAACTGTGCTTGAGTTTAAAATACCCTGACAATTACTCAGGGATCTAACACAAGTACCACCATCACTCACTGCAAGCTGGTTCGCCTGTTAACTACTGACCTACCAAGACTTCTCTCCCAACAATGAAGGAACATAAGACGAAAAAGAACCCAATCAAAGCAGGGCTCAGAGTTTCCCATGTAGTGCACGCGCTGGGAAGACAACAACTGGTAAATATACTCTGCCTATCCTTTCCAAATAAGATATGACTAAATATAAGTATGTATGTATGTTACTATCAATATGAAATTTACAACTTGGAGTTGTAAATCTTGTTTAGATGCACAACTGGTAACAAAACTGACAGCTGCTGAAATTTACATCAAAATCTTACAACTGTAGCAATAAACGGCTACATTTGAATCACCATAAAGCGGGTAGTTTGTTAATATTTGAATGCGAGCGTGTCGTGCTGCACCACCGGGATCTTTTATCGTTAGGCCACCACTGCGAACGGACGTCTTGCAGTGCTCCCTAGAGTTTATTGCTGTAAAATAAGCTAATATTACGTTCGAGGTAAATTGTTGGTAATAGATGTTTCAGAGTAGACATGGAATTGTTGCGACTAGTGTGAGTGCAAGAAATTCAACCCTACATTTTAACCAATTTAAAAAAATTGTGGGTATAATCCTGAAAATCGAATATAAAAAGTAATTTTCCTTAAAAAATTTGCATTGAAGAACTGTTATGACGAATGCACTACTGGCCTTCATAAGCTCTTGAAGGATTTTCATATTCCATATTTTATTTATGGATTTCCGACCCGACTCTATTATTAACCTTTATCAAATTATTCCTGGTGGTTTTGCTGACAACCTGGGTAGGTCAAATCATTGACTCGAATCTATAAATCAAGACTGTAATTTGACGGTCCCATTACAACATTGATTGCACTCGTAGAATGATAATTAATTTATTACTGGCTTCCCGTATTGTGATATTAGAGGATTTACCTGATCGGATTTATAATTGTTTCTGATTTGACGCAGTCGGATTTAAGTGAAACTAGCATTTTATGAGATATCGAAAACACCTCTGGTATTGCAATAGTCCATATATTATATAGTCCATAGTCCACTTTAAATCAGATGGACCGTATGCTTGTCTGATAACGCAGTAAAAACAGTACATTTTATTTTAAAGGGCTTTAATTCTTTTTATTTATAAAGTAGCAGCGATATAAAGTAGCAGACATTTAACACTAATACAATATACTTATTTCCTATCTAATTTACTACTTAATCTTCTACTGACTTATATACGAGTATTTGCCTATTCTAAGTTCTAAATTCCCAAACTAAACTAAATTCTATTGATATCACTAGAAATTCCTTAGACTAACTTGAAAGTTATATGCTATTTCTGTTGTTTTCTGTTCTAACCAATAAGGTGGCAGACAAGCGTACGCCCACCTGATGGAAAGTGATCACCGTGACCTATGGATCTTTGCCACACTAGAGGTACTCGCATTGCCGATCCTGTAAAAACCTTATGCGGTTATGTTGAATACCTTTATTTTTTTGTTACCTGAAATTTCGTCAAGGTTGCACCGACTGGCTGGAGGTGTACTTGACTTGTAGTATGGAATGGGTATGTTCGAAAGTTTAGTCAGTTAAGTAATAACTCATAGTATAACAGTGATTTTTTTTAAAAGTCTTAGGTATACATATACCTAAGACTTTTAAAAAAATCAAACTACAAACTACATTAATATTTTTCATCATCTTAACCTCTTTCCAGTTGCTTTCAAATTCTACTTAGATTTGTAGTTTTTAATGACTGCTACAAGCATCCGGCATTAAATAAGGTCTTGGACCCCTAATATAATGGGGGAGTCACTTACACCCTATATAATACTACCAACAAACCATAATAATGTTATAGTGAGCTTGTTTTTTTTCGTCCTTCACTTAAACTACTTTTTACCCCGGAAAAGCATCTTATTTTCATGGGAAATACGTTTTTGCGATAACTCAGTTATCACGCAGGCAAGAACCACATGCGTCGAATAGCAATATATCTGTCACCTTCGACGACTACTAGAGCACATGGATTTACTCCTTCCCATCCGAACTTCTCCCTAAATCAAACTTTCCGCGGTTGCTGCACATTGAGTACTTATAGGTACGATTTTCTGCATGGCTTCACTTCATAAGATTTCAACTATGAATCGTGGAATTTTCCATTGGACTTAGTTTGGCTTTGAAGCGGTGCGGTAACGTGGAAACAGTATTGAGGTTCGGACTTGGTAACTTTAAAAGCACCCATCTCCCCCCGCCCCCCCAGCATTGTGGGCCTTCTCACCCGTAGAAACTCTCTTCGCAATAATTGTTGATTTTGAAAGATTTCTCCGCTGGCTTTTCATAAGAAATAGGTCACTACCTGTTTCAGAGAATGTGAGACTAAGTTAGAATGGAAGTAAGAATACCCATCAAAACATAAATAAATAAATAAATATAAATATCGTTGGGACAACTGACACAACGCCATCTGAATCCAAACTAAGCAGAGCTTGTACTATAGTAACCAGATAACTGATAAACATACTTATATATATTTCTCAATACATACATGTTATAGATACGAGTAACAATATAAATAAAAAATTAAATAGATCCTACATAGCATTAGCTCGGATTGATGATATTTTACCATTTTTGAGTGACTTTGACTAGACTTTTGATTCATGAATTCTAAATGAAAATCACTTGTTTGAAAGGAATATATTAGGTTACTTATTATAATACTAAACGTGTCTATCTATATCTCTGAAATCTAATAGTTATATATCTGAAAGAAGGCTGTACTTCAACATTATCATGAGATACTCCGAAATGATTAGAAATTTCAAAACCTCTTAATAACGCGGCAGTTCCCTTTGGTACACGCCTTTGATTTGATGCATCAACGACTTTAATTTGCTGTTTGATGTCTAATCTCACAAGTTTGTCGACATCCTTCCTTTCATCCGCCATCCGCTTTGAAGCAAGAAATTGGGCGACATGAACCGATATTTTGTTTCATGTCGGATGAATGATTCCATATTTACTGACTGAGGTAGAGTCTTTATTATATGTTTCACTATATAAATATCGTTGGAACAACTCACACAACGCCATCTGATTCCAAACACAGCAGAGCTTGTACTATGGTAACCAGATAACTGATAAACATACTTATGTTTTTCTAAATACATACATATCACTACATATTATAAAACTAAGTCGTTTTACGCTGTCTGTCCCTATGTATGCTTAGATCTTTAAAACTACGAAACGCATTTCGATGCAGTTTTTTTTTATAGATAGAGTAATTGATAGGGAAGGGTTTTATGTATAATTTTTGAAGTTTTTGTATACATTAAATTAATTATAACGATATATGTTGGGGGCGTTGGAAAAAATGATGCGTCTGGGAGCTTTTAACGAAAACGTTGCTTAAACCCTTTGCGATATAACAAAATAATGTATTGTGGAATTGTGTATCTAATATAGGTCTACAAAAAAGTCCGCGGCGGTATATATCTATCTCTTAAGGATAACATACTATATCCTCATATTTTAATACTCAAAAAAAAAAAACAGAAGCGCTCGTGGCCCCGCGGTCTCAGTGTTCGGTAAACGATCACTGAGGTACGCAACTTTCACTATGGTTGGTCGTCGGATGGGTGACCACTTTGTGGCATTTACATTTGCGAGCGTTTCCGTGCTTCGGAAGGCACGTTAAGCCGTTGGTCCCGGTTGCCAGTAAAATGGCAGTCGTTAAGCCTGGTTGAAGGCCTTATAGGCGGCTTAAAAAATTTCAACAGCAGGTAGCCACAACCTGCGTCTGTCTATTTCAACACGGCAATGGGCTCACCACCTATTACGTGGGACAGGAATCCACACGGTGAAAAGTGGGCATATAATATGCCTCTGCCACCCCTTCGGGGATAAGGCGTGATGGATATTTATTTATTTAAAAAAAAAACAGCAATTTTAAAGCGGTAATTTAAAGGGTATTTACACAAATACATTATCAATCCTTATCATTTTTAATATGTATTTGGCTTTAACATTTTATGAAGATTATTTTGGCCCTGAACACTTTTCAAATTAAATGAATATCTTTGGAGATTTGCCAAAATCAAAAAAAATGCGCAAAGAAATTAATTTCGTGTAACCAAATTAGACCAGGTCATGCCGGCGTGGCGTAGGTACCTACTTTAGAGCGGAGAAGTAATCAAGTAATTTGGAAAATGTCCTTGCATTATTGTGAAATTAATAAACGACGGGATTAAATGGGTGCTACGGGGTTCGAAGTATGACACGGGTGAAGCTGGGCGGGACAGCTAGTTATAGATAAATAACACCCAGACACAGAATAAACTATCGTGCTCATCACACAAAGTTTTATCCTGGGTGGAAATCGAAACCTCTTGCGTAGCAGTCGGATACACTCCCACCGCGCCACAGAGGCAGTCAAGGTTAGGTTTCACCAAATAGCGTAGTTAATGATGAGATGCTGCTGCCAATTTAAAAGTGGTACACTCTCGAAAGACAATCAGTGGTACCCTGACCAGCCTCGGTAATTAATATCTGGTGACATCGTCCTTCTAATTTTGTTAGGGCTTTAATCTATATCTATACAGATAATACAATTTTAATGTCTGTTTGTAATTCCAAATTAACAGCTTTTGACTAAATGTGGACACCATCGTGCCTAGAACCAAAAAAATTCGTAGATCTTTCATATGTCGCACCATAAAAGCATGGAACTCTCTGCCAGCGCAGCGCATGTGTTTCCCTCCTCTTACAATCCTGGGTCCTTTAAAAGAAGCGTGAAATGGCATATTTCTGGGCCATCATGATGGGGGTCGCTATCAAAGCCTTGCGGGTTGTTTCGTCGTTGTTGTTTTCGTCGTGTTTGCTTACCATCAGGCGGGCGAGGCCATTTTGAATGGTATAAAAAAAATGTATAAGAAACTATACGCTATATATATATAGCATTTTTCTAAATGTATATAACGGTACTTACCTACATAAAAAAAAACAAATTTAAATGATTTCTTGTGTCTGTCTGTTTGTTCCGGCTAATCTCTGAAACGAATGAACCTATTTTAATGGGATTTTGACTGGCAGACAGCCGATATTCTAAAAAGTATTTTAGATTTTATCCCCTTATTCCTACGGGAATGGGCACTATATAATGGGCGGGTGAAACCGTGGGGCGTCTGCTATTTATTTATTAAGTTGCTAGTTATTAAGGTTTGACGATTGGAAGTCCCAGAGTTGTTTTTGTCAGTCACACGCCTACTTTATCCGAGTACTTTTGTCCTATCCGTTTTCGAGCAATCTGCTCACGTAGTCTTCATATAAGTTCCGGTCTAACCTGACTCCTTCTACTCTCTAATTTCACAAAGTATCTATATTAATATTATAAAGCTGAAGAGTTAGTTTGTTTGGTTGAACGCGCTAATCTCAGAAACTACAGGTCGGATTTAAAAAAATATATCATTACGCTACTACACAGGGCAGCAGAGCAGTAGTCATAAATGTCGACAAATCGGGCAAATTTTTATGCATCATTGTAGAATTTAAATAGGTGCGACGGAAGGTCAAAATATTTACACGGGCGAAGCTATGGGGGTCATCTACTAATATTATATTCATCGTCAATCGTTCCTCATTCATTCGTTAGACGTGTCCAAACCAACTACTGTCCCAAACCTAACTGGAAATAAGTTGTACGCTGGTATAATATAAAATGGAGTCCTATGTACCTCACGTATAGTTCGAAAGTGATCTTACATGTAATGTTTTTAAACTCACACGATTTATACTATGCATTTTATGTTATTCGGGTCTTTTTCGCGTAATATTTTAACTTTTTCTCACCTCTCGACGTTTCGGCTATATAGAAATAGCCGCATTCACAAGTAGACTGGGGAAAAAGTCGAGAGGTGAGAACAAGTTAAAATATTACGGGAAAAAGACCCGAATAACATAAAATGCATCTTATATGTATTCACAATGTATGATTAATTAAAAAACAACTTCAAAAAGCGTAGGAAGTGACAGATAGATATGCATGCATGCATGCATAGATATACATTTTGCGACGCACCTCACTTCGGACGCAGTTGATCATACACTCAGCGCGAAAAATAATATATACTGTCGTGAAAAAAAAAAAATTGCGGCAACTTATGCACTCTTCTGACATACTCAGGTTTCGCTACCGAAAAGCAATGTTGGCACTAGCACTGCGTTATGAATCGCAAGTCGTGCTTCTTTTACAATGCTGTGTCGCTTTACTAATTGAGAAAGGCACCTTTAACTTTGTTTCTGGCAGCTACTCGCCGTTCTACACCCAAATTACATCTTCAAAATTAGCTTAAAGTACCTAATTACCTACTTTCCTCTTAATTAGCTCCTACTCTATATCAAATAACATACATATATACAACGCAATTTTGTAGTAACGAAGGGACAAACAAATATACTGGTAGCGAGATTGCAAACACGCCATACGACGGTCAAAGATAAAACACAGTATGAAATAAGTAAATTGGAACTAACCTTTCAACTCCCCCAAAGTATTTTTTTCTGCTGTACTAATTCAATATTAGTTTTTTAAGCGGCCAGATAAGAGGATCCCATGCTTCAAATCCAGGTTTGGTTTGGAAGCAACTACCTACATGAAAATTCTAACAACACTGAGATGACAAAGAAGACAGATCGGTTTTAATCTTCGCGTAGAACACTTGTGGTTCCTATGGGATGACCAAATGTTATGCAGACGTAACCGCGGAGTATGAAAACATTATGTGTGATTTGAATGTAGGACATCCAAAGGAATTCAATTACTGAGGTAGACCTAGATTATTGAGAATATGAAATTACATATATTGTGAAATATATGCACATACAATATGGCTTGGCTTATAATATGTTCAAGTAACTGGTCAGGTTGTTTGAGGTAAAATTCTAATAACATACACTGATTCAATGTGTACTACAAATTTATACATATGTAAGGGGCCCCACCAAGATTTCCAGGGCCCTAGCGACCTCACCTGCTAATGGTCCACATGCGTAGCGGACAAGGCTACGACAATGTCTTGACCGGTCTGGCCTGCCAGTTCCAGTTAAGAGTGGAAGACCCAAGAAGTGCTGGCTTGACGTCGTAAGGGATGACATGCGTGCCAAAATGGTCTATCTAAAAGTGTTGCAGATGACCGTGCAAAGTGGTGGAGAAGAAGTAGGAAAGCGAACTCCGGGCTACGCGAGACGCAACTGGGAAAGATGCTCGTATGATGATACACATCTCACACCTACAGATAGGTATCTATCAAAATTAGGGTGTGTGATGTGTATGTGTGTGAAACCTACAGCAATTGCGTGAAAGTTTAGCTACCTTTACTATAAATTATGATGACTCGCCTATTTTATAGTATGCAGCTAAAAATAAATATAATTGCCCGTTGCCTTGTCTTCTTTTAGTAGGTACCTACACTAACAGAAGACAATGCAACGGGGTCACCAAGTCACCACCTGTTACGTTAGACAAAATGAAAATGGTCTCTGCCTATCCCTTCAGAGATAAAGGCGTGACTATATGTATGTTGAAAGTTTTTTTATTCCTATCAACACTGTATAAAAATTTAGACAAGGCATCTTTAAGATAAATGACCTGTTTTATAGTTGCTGTAAAATAAACCTTTCAAATAAAGTCTCAATGGATGCTCACTAACAAACTCGTATATCACTGCTATAGCATTTTGCAATTGGGATACACCCTTTAGCGAGCCGATTCACCGCCCCGCTCCTCAGAAACCGCAAGAATACGGGCTCTTACATAACAATAATACCATTTCTACAACGTTCCTGATAAACAGATGGATATATGGATAACTTATATTTCGTAACCACTCCACGTGGTTCAATAACGTAAGTTTAGTTGTTTAGCGCCATCTAGTGGGTGGTAGTAGTATTACGTAGTGGATAAGGTTTAGTGAAGTTGGTGCCGGTTTAAGTTAACCTATCCTCTGCTGCTTAATATGTGTGTCGATAGATGGCGCGCTCAGTATCATTTAGCGATTTAAATTTTTGGTATGCTTGATTTTTTTATTATTACCTAACAAAACTTTCAACTCACTCTACTGTTATGTATTATGGTTGTACTATATACTCTTTACTGCGCTTTCCCGGTACATAAATAAACACATTTCCTTCCACTTTATTTTTAACTACAATTCAAAAACAATGCACTGCTTGAAACCAAAGGATTGAAACCTATTGAATTCGGAATCTAGATAATTGAATGACACTACAGATTTTCTCTAATAGGTAAAGCATAAGAATTGTACTATATTATCTGCGGTGAAGATATAACTTTTCTCTATTATATTAAAACTTTGTATTCTTATTGTTTCAGCTCACGGAGCTCGAGCAGAGGGTCTTGGAAGCCGAAGGACGGGCGGAGGAGGCGGAAGACAAGGTAAAATACTTTTAAATTTCGAACCGACCCCCGATGGGTTTGCCACGCGAAATGTAGTATCTGCAGCTGAAATGCTCATAGCCCCGCTGACTCACGTGTTCTGTAATCGATCTGCGTTAAGTAACTTACGCTATAGCTGGTCCTCGGATGGGTGACCACTTTGACATTTACATTGACATTAAATTGACATTTGCGAGCGTTTCCGTGCTTTTAAAGGCACGTTAACCCTTTGGTCCCGGTTGTCAGTGATATGGCAGTCGTTTAGCCAAGTTGAAGGCAACAGCAAAATTACGTTCGCCACATCCATCGCCTGTACAATTCAACACGACAATGACTCACCACATGTTTAGGGATAAATGCGTAACAATATATGAACCTATGTATGTATGGAAGGCTGATGTATGATAGAAAATATTTATTTCAAGTTTCAAACAGTTTTCTAAATTCGAAAAGTACAGTCAACTAGTACTCCGTAGTCAATCAACTATTTAGTCGTAAACCTGAAAATAAAGTCTAACTAAAGCTCAGCGGACTCAAAATTGAACTAAGTAACTGGGAATACGCAAAGATGAAGAGGAATATAAGGATCGCTCATTGTTGATCGAAATTCGACCGCAATTCATTTAATTTTTAACCAACGATCATCTCACTGTACTTAACCCTTACGGGGATATCAGAGGGGACAGATCGCCAAGCTTTCTTACTACTAATACTTTAGCTTCTTACAGATGCGATAATAATTTAATAATTTCATTTTTTTTTTAAATATGAAATATGAAAAAAAAAACTTAAAGCACGTCATATCCATATAAACTTTTCAAATTTCACGTTTAACCGTTTGCATAATTTTCTTAAAAAGAGATACAAAGTGTTCGTTCATTTTACATATTTAATGAGGATTGTACACAATACAGTCTAAAGAATTTACGTGAAAAGAACAGATTCACACTTTGTCCTCTAAAATCCACTTAATCGTACCAGCCTCTCAGTTTTCCAATAAAACAGATTTTTCACTCACAAATAGAATTTCCCCTATACTCAGATGTGCAAGTCACTACAGTCAGCAAAATCGTTTCATTAATTTCCGCCATGTTGTGTTGCCAGCTTTTGTTTGACGGGCCCTTCGTCACTGTGGTTTGGGTCACAGACGTACAAGAGTAAGCGGACCAAACATATTCCTTTGCTAAAGGAGCAATACATCATCCTTTTCACTCATGCCATTTGTTGCATAAAGCTATCTTTGTTATTCCTGTGTAGCTACATCTAACTCACACTTTGACAGCGAACAGCACGTAGCCAATTTTTCAACTACAACTAAGCTACAAACTTGTAATGATAACCACCGCTGTTATCTTTAAATCAAAGATTTATGTTTAGAAGTGAAAATATTACATAAAATTATTGTAAAATGTTACAAAAGTAGACAAAAATATAGAAAAAGGTGTTGTGCATAGAGTCATTGTCAAGAAATCACCAGAAATAACTAAGCTAACCTACCTGCCTATGTGTGTGTAATAGGCTACGCTATTTTTCGCTAACGTTGGGTCTGCTTACTGTCTTATATGTCTAAGGATTAATATTATAAAGTTGAAGAGTTAAAACGTAACGAAGTGATACGCAATATGGCAGGTTTGAATGAAAGTGTCAGCATTAAGCTGGAAAATGGCGTGCTCCGTTGGTTTGGACACGTCCAACGAATGAGTGAGGATTGACGAAGAATATATATTGTTCAAAAGTAGAGGGTAGAAGGAGTCAGGGAAGGCCGAGACTTACATATGAAGACCACGTGAGCAGATTGCTCAAAAACGGAATGGTCAAAAGTACTCGGATACCCAGACGTGCGTGTATGAAGCGATTGATGAATCTCGAAGAAGCGAAAGAAGTATGCATGGATCGCGAAGCCTGGCGATCTGTCCTCTCTGACTACCCCGTCAGGGATACAGCGTGAAGATAGTTAGTTAGTTAGTTAGTTAGTTGAAGAGTTTGTTTGTTTGGTTGGTTGAATGCGCTAATATCAGCAACTACTGATTCTAATTAAAAAAATTCTTGGATAGGCGAAATCGATGAAGATTATTGGCTGTATATCATCACGCTAGTGCCCAGGAGAGCGGAATAAGTATTCAGGAAAGTCAACTAATATGACAATTGTCTATACATTTTTGTAAAATATGTCGTTATCCGTAGTGGAATTAAAAGCTGTATTTGATACATTGTTTCATACCTACTGAATAAATTAATTAGTGACCCATACTGCCCATACAGTGAATACCAAAATGTAATTACAAATGATGTAATTACATTTTGGTATTCATTCATTAATTTAATTACAAATGATGTAACAATAAAAGGCTTTCAGAACCATTAAAATGCCCATTTACACTATTTTATTATCATGAAATAGTATTTTGATATATAATAATGTTTAATATTGCCGAGTTGAGGGAGACCGTGCGATATGCCTTGCAGATTTTTTGTGCAAAACCGCGTTGGATGAAATTAAGCCTCTTCCGGATGCCCAGCTTCCTAACCGCGGGTGCCCATGCGCTGGCTGCGTACAGAACTATTGGTTCCACTGTTGCTGTGTATATAGTGTGTATTATTTCAGGATGTAATACCCAGCTCACCTTTGCCGCCCTAGTTAGCTGCTTGTGGAGGTTCGTTACTTTTTTGCACAGATTTTCCATGGGGCCGCAATCTTGACATTAGCATCTTTTCCAGAATCTTTCCCAATACCGGGAGAAGGCCTATTGGTCTATAGGATTTGGGTTTTGCATAGCTATCCTTCCCTGGTTTTCGTAATGCAACTACAGTTGCCTCTTTCCAGTTCTTGGGAAAATACTGTAGCGCGAGGCATTTGTTTGTCAAGCAAAGAAACAATTCAGGTTCATTTGTGATGGCGTGGCTGCAAATGTCCGCTGTAAATCCATCGGCTCCTGGCGCTTTCTTTGGATTGAAAGACCGAACCGCTGTCTCAAGCTCGAAGAGGGTAAGGTAATGGGTTCAAATGCAGTCCCAAACTTTATTAAAAACTGGATGACTCCCACAGCTTCGCCCGTGGAATATTTCGACTTCCCGTCGCACCTATTTAATCCCGACGCATATAAATTCTACAATGCTGCATAAAAATTTGCCCGATTTGTCGACATTTATGACTACTGCTCTGCTCCCCAGTATAGTAGCCTAATGATAAATAGCCTTTCTCGATAAATGGGCTATGTAACACAAAAATATTTTTTTAATCCGACCAGTAGTTCCTGAGATTAGCGCGTTCAACCAAACAAACAAACAAACAAACTCTTTAGCTATATAATATTAGTATAGATGTAAAATCAAATGTTCTATCTTTACATTTTTCGTCTAGGAGCTATGAGAACACAGACAGATAGATACAGACTCCAGTTAGTTTTAATCATAATCCATATTTCAGAGAAATTTACAATTTATCTTTATTATGTTAAATTCATTTTACAGACTTATAATAAAGACCAAATTTATAAGCAATTTACAAGAAATTCCTATTTTCCTGTTACATATTTCTCATCCCTCAGGCTTATATGAAATGCTTAAATGGGGTCATTTGAGCAGCCACGTCATAAAATCGTGGGGTCTATTTGAGACATTTTGTTAGAATCCGCGCTGACAATTACTGACAGAGAAATACGGGGCATGGGATTACATTAGGGGACGAATACGTACTGAAGGCAAAATATAACAATTAAAATATTTATTTATTTTTGAACTTGACTTTTCGTACGAAGAAGTGTTCTTCTCTACGAAAAGTGATGTAAGCAATTTTTTACATTGCGCGCGCAGACCTTCACAAAAAACCGACACATGAAGTTTGCTGATTAGTGTTTCCATGACAACTTATAAACACCCTGAAGTTAGCTGATAAGTGGTTCCATGACAACTTATAACTACATTCATAGTAGTTTTAATTTTTATGATGTTTTTTTTTTACTAATTTATCATTCCTGTTACAAACAAAGAGTTGTGATATATGCGATGAAATCTTATTAGACTAAAGCAGTATAACTTCTAACGCGTGTACATACACACATTCTTTTTTTTATTTGAAAAACGAATGTAGAATCGTTTTTTTTTTTCAGGTATATTAGAGCGTTACCTACCTCTTTTACGAAGTATTCGTACTTTCTATCCTACTAATATTATAAACACGAAAGTATGTAAGAATGTTTGGATGTATGTTTGTTGCTCTTTCACGCAAAAAATTCTAAATGAATTTTAATTAAACTTTTTATTAATTTATTAAGTTTCTGTGGGAAACGATAACGGGACAACTTTAGGTCCTTAACATACAAACATTTTTTCACGCCTTTATCCCCGAAGGGGTAGGCATATACGCACATTTCACCGTATGCATTTTTTTACTACATATTTGAAATATTAGGGAATATATTCGTAACGACCTTAGAGTACGTCAAAGCTTTTCAGCTTTGAGTGATTTAATGACAACTTTTGCAAAAAAAATCCCAAAACTCAACAAAATAAGTATTATAAAAGGATTCCTGCAATAAAGGAATATGTGTTGCTTTATTTTACAAGCACGACTGACTTTCCAACTGTACTGCACTGCAAAGCTGTAGAGTACACACTTCACAGTACTACAACAAGTGTGTATAGTTCGACGCAGGGATGCCCATTATTGATTTTCGCGATTATGACCCAATCGCAATGTACCCTGTTTGTTATTAATTTGTATGGGATGCAATTTACGCTGCGTTTTATGGAAGAGTTTCATATATTTGGGATTATGTTTGACAAAGGCTTTGGTAAACTGTATAAACCGATATTGTAACGATTTGTCATAGATTTAACGGATGAAACAGGGTTTAACTAGTGGTATTATACTTGTAATCTAGGACTTTTAAAAATAAAAAAAAACAAAACATATTTTAAAAACGTGTACCGCACTAGGCTTAACTGAGATATTCTTTCGAAAACTATTCTACAAAACTGTACATTATTACAAAATTTCACGTTTATAATATTAGTAGGATGCTGTTGTAACAACAGGGTACACAGATCTGTACAACCCTATGGTTCACTGGTAAAAAATAGTGTAGTTACACTTAATGCCTATTTTTTAATTTATTACATAATAAAGAATGACATAATCGAAGCCGATAACTTGAAACATTAATTATGGTTCTTTTTTTAAAGTTCTCCAATTTCTATTTATTGATATTGATTGGAGCGCGCGTGGCCCCGTGGATTCAGTGTTCTGTAAACGATCACTGCGTTAAGCACCTTTCACTATAGCTGGTCTTGGAATGGGTGACCACTTTGTGGTATTTACATTTGCAAACTTTCCGTGCTTCGGAAGGCACGTAAAGCCGTTGGTCCCGGTTGCCAGTAACATAGCAGTCATTCAGCCCAGTTGAAGGCCTTTAGCCGCCTTGAAAAATTTAAACAGCAGGTCGCCACAACCTGCGCCTGTCCATTTCAACACGGCAATGGGCTACGTGGGGAAAGGTGCATGCATGTGAGCGTATAGTATGCCTCTGCCTTCCCCTTCGGGGTATAACGACGGTAAATCTAAATTCTTTTTATTTCCGATGTGGTCCTAAAAGAACCGTTTCATACTGAAGCTCAATTTCAAAATGTAGTAGTAATAACAATCTAAGCCGCTATTCAGAATGACGTCTCTCTAGGGAGGAATGTTGACTGCCAACAGTTCTACTACGATGGTACGATGCAACATTTTAGCGCCCCTTCTTTTACGAGATCTTTAATATAAATCGCGTAGTGACCGTTCCCGTGGGACTGCGGTCCAAAGGGTTTCAGAGGTTTATATTGACACTATCCGGGATGTGTACGCAACTCCAATTCCGTGGTTCGTGGTGTTTTCGGTCCTTACTCCGCTTATGTTTAGTGTGATATTAGACGTATTGTCATATAGCATTAGGGACTCACCTGAGCAGCCTCCGTGGTTGCTCATGTATGCAGACTATATCGCGCTGCCAGACGCGGACAGGGGCAGATTGATGCGACGTGTAAAGGCGTGGAAGGAGACGCTTGAGAACGGCGGTCTGAAACTTAATGTGGCGAAGACCGAGTACTTGGCTCTAAACTCGACAAATCCCACATCTGTTCGCATAGGCGGTAATTTGGTCGAGCGCACGGACCACGTTAATTACCTGGGATCTGTATTTCCCACGTCCAGTGACATCGATTTCGATGTCAAGTCTAGTATTGCTGCCGCGTAGACCAAGTGGGGGGAGATGATTGGTGTCATCTGTGACCCAAAAATGCCCATCCTGTTGAAGGGACAGGTCTATAAAACCATTATTAGACCTATCCTTTTACATGGCAGTGAGCCGTGGCCAATATGAAAGCGACACAAGCAAGAGCTGCGTGTCACGGAATTAAAGATGCTGCGGTGGATGTGTGGAGTCACGCACATAGACCGCGTGAGGAACTCTCGCATCTTCGGCAGCCTTCACGTCGCTTAAGTCGTTAGAGGGTCGCCTTGCTGGTATGGTCATGTCTTGCGGCAACCGCCGGGCTACGTGCGAAAAAAAGGGCGATGTATGTCCGGCCGGGTTCCAGTAAGAGGGGACGAGAAGTAGTGCTGGCTTGATGGCTTGAGTTAGGAAAGTTTTCCTACTTCCCGTGGTAATACGGTGGTGGTTGTTTCCGTGGCAATGCGGAGATAAAATGTAGCCTATATTACTTCTTATAACACCAGTGGACATTAAAAGTCTCGTTAAAATCGATCCAGCTGTTTCAGAGATTAACCGGAACTGACTGACAGAAAATAAAATATCAGTACCGTATATAGGTACTTTCATTTGCATTTGGTAAAAGCTGTTAATTTAACAGACACTTCAATTTTATTTATCTTTACCTATAAATTATTATTTTGTTTTAGGGTCATTGATTTCAACCATCCATTTGAAAGTTACACTACAATTATTATTGTAGGTCTAGTAGTTTAAAAATAGCCCAAGTTATTTATCCCTTTGAATGTCAGGCAAATGAAGACCCCGGCAAAATTGGTGTTATCACGTACTGCATAGTTAATTAATATATTTGGTGAAGCTAATTTTGAATCAACTTCACCATTAGTTTAGGTTCAGAGGTCTAGTTCAGACCACGAGGACGCTTTTGATTCGATCAAGCAAGACCTAAGCTTAGTTACAATATTTTTAACATTTCGTGCTACTGGTACATTGTAGTGCTTGTACATCAATGCCACTAATGTACAAGCACTTCAATGTACCAGTAGCACGAAACGTTGAAAATGCAACTTAGCCTAGGTCTTGCTTGATCGAATCAAAAGCTTTCTCGTGATCCACGAACGTCAAGTATATAGCCCGGTTGTACTTTTTGGTCATCATGTATAGTGTGTCTTCATGGCCCCCAAAGGAAACCAGCTTGAAATAAAGAGTACTACCATTCTTCTGTTATTTACCTTTTGCGTTTTTACCTCAAGTATATCCGAATCATATATCCTTTCAAGGAATTCTAGAGCAATTTTCATCGAATTTTTTAAAGAAGAGATTTACCATTCTTCTTATATTTCCCTTTTGGCGTTTTACCCTAAAGTATTACGGAGCCACATATCCTTTCAAGGACTTTTAGAGCCAGTTTACCCCTGTCTTCAGAAGTTCAGCTGTAATTGTGTCATGGCCTGGTGCCTGGCAATCTCGTACAAGTTGACGTTCTGCATATCTTCGGTATAGTGTCGAGTTATTCTGAATGTGAGTGAGGAACGATTGACGAAGAATAAATATTGTGAGAGAGTAGAGGGTAGAAGGAGCCAACGTGAGCAGATAGCTATAAAACGGAAAAGTCAAAAGTACTCGAATACCCAGACGTGCATGAATCTGCAGGAAGCGAAAGAAGTGTGCCTGGACCGCGAAGCCTGGCGATCTGTCCCCTCTGACTAGGTAGTCTAGACTAGGTAGGGATACAGCGTGAAGACATTTATTTAAGTTTTTAGTCTGACTCTTTATTGGTCTTTAGGGTAGACTGGGTACGTTTGTGACAGAGCAGCGCGGTTAGTAGAGTCAGGTACCAATTCGTAGCGGGATCCTGTTTTGGTATATACCTTAGAACCACACCCTCATTTTCAATAATTCGTGCAGAGACCAAACAATTTTGCCGTCAAGTCAATGGAATAAAGGACACTTTATTGTTCGACGCACTACGTCCACTACAGTGGATATTAATTTATACTAAAATACAGTAAAATGTGCGCAATTTCAACGGTCGATCCATCTAAAAGTTATCGGTGACACTATCAAATGTATTCGATACAAATCTCTTATGCAACAAAATACTGTGACATAATAACCCTACCGATATCTGCCCCATGCCGTACGCACCCTAATAACTTTGGGTGTTTAACCATCAAATAATAATGAACTTTATAGCGATGGAACAAAATACATATTCATTGAAAACATCCATTGCAGGTCTTTATAACTTTTTTATTATCAAATGTCTGGCAATGGCAACAATAGAAAAATCTTCAATGGCGACCCTATCACGCATGCGCCCCTTATAGCTACTAACTTCACTACAATACACCAAGCTACGGTTCTTCGCAACTTCGTCCTAATATCTGTATATACATAAAAATTTCCTCTTATTATTTAGAACTTCAATATTATTCTTGAGGTAAATTTAATCCGTCTAATTATTGCGACTTACCCGTTAGCTTTGTGGTAATTGTACAGAAGCGTACCATATAGCATCGCGCGCGGTATCGTTGCGTTTGCCTATATAGAAAACACTTTGATCAATAGGAGAGCTCTTTATTAATTTATTTGTGTTGTATATAAAGAGCATAGCAAATCACCGCTAAAATGTGTTCCAGTGTATCGTATTCCTTGTGATAAAATACATTTTTAAGCCTAAGTGATACAACGAACGTATTTCTAGTGAAGCTTATCGTGTGTACGTTAGATAATAGTATTTATTTTTTTAAAATACAAGCGTCAATTTTAATATTCGGTGTTTTACGGGTTAGTGATAGTATAAACATGTCGAAACCTAATACGCTAAAAGCACACAGACTGAGTGCAGAGTTTGCTGAGAAACGTGGACAGCCTATAAAGAAAACAGATCCGTCAAATTCATAGCAACCAACTGTAAGTATCTTGCATGTTATTGTCGCTTTTATCGATCGTAAAAATGTAATAAATAAATAAGCAAAACATCTACTCAGAAAGGTAGATTCTCGATAAGTCTAATAAATATACATTACAATTATGGCAGGTACAAAAGTTATATCACAAAATACGCCTAAGTATCGCAAGGGTTAACTTTAGTTTAATATATTACGTTACTATTGTAATTCGATTGAGTAGTCTCATAGCCAAATTTAGGTATCGATTACTCTTTAATTTATGATGGAGAAGGTTTAGCTACTTAACTATAATTAGATATTTCAGATTTGAAAAGGTATCTAATTGAAATGTACCAGGAGGACGTTCAATCTTTTTGCTCTACAAAATTGTTTATTAAATGAGTTTTAAACTACTATTTTTACACTCTAACCATATTTTGACAAGCCGCTTAGTTAAGTAGACACCTGCCAAGGAGATTAACTCAGTATCTGTCTAGAATCCTTCAAATACTGAATAGGGGTGTAGTAAATATATCCATATTCTAGAAGAGCCTCACAAAATCAAAAATTAGAAGGTTGCAATAGTAAGCACATGAGTACGAACGTACGAACTAATATGGATGCCACTCAGCTGTTTGACAAGGTACGCATGCGCTGTACATTTCCCGCCATCTTTGAACTTTGCCCTACTTAGGCCACTAAAATGCTGCTTGCAAAATCCGGCTTTGGGATAGGAATTACCGAACCGCCTGAGCCATCGATGAAGTTACAGAAATGAACAACTATACCTATAAAAGTATAACTATAACTATCTTCACGCTGTATCCCTGACGGGGTAGTCAGAGAGGACAGATCGCCAGGCTTCGCGATCCATGCATACTTCTTACGCTTCTTGTAGATTCATCAATCGCTTCATACACGCACGTCTGGGTATCTGAGTACTTTTGACTTTTTCGCTTTTTAAGCAATCTGCTCACGTGGTCTTCGTATGTAAGTCTCGACCTACCCTGACTCCTAATTGAATACCTAAATACGATTATTTTGTTTGTTAGGTACAAGTACAACTAGGTATGTAATAGGAATTACACTTCTCGGCGTATGTGAGATTATTGATGAATAATTTTCCTTACGAACTGCATGCGACTGCCGCGCTGAGGTCTTGAGTTCGATTCCCGGGTCGGAACAAATATTTATATTATCCACAAATGTTTGTTTCGGATTTTGGGTGTTTCCTATGTATAATATGTATGTATTTAGAATTATATAAGTATGTTTATCTGTTGTCTAGCTGCCCATACCACAAGCGTATATTAGCTTACTTTGGGCAAGACGGCGCTGTGTAAAAATATGTCCTACAATATTTACCGTATTTAAAAATAACGTCAAATACAAAATTACAAATATATAACTGTTCTAATAATTATCTAAATGTCAAAAAACATTTACTTATTTATTTTGATCACAAACGATTTTTACAATGTATGGAATTGAATACCTTATTATATCTAAGTTATGAGGAAATAAAATATCATACATACTTTTAGTATACATTTCAGTACAATTACGTAAGTATGTAACAATAAATAATATTTTTAAACTTTTTAAGCATAACACATAAATTTTTGACTCGACAAAAAATCAATATACCTAGGTAACTCAACCTACGCGTCAAGTGTGTATCGGGTGTGTGTAAGTGTTTGTAAATTGTAAATAGGCCGTCAAAAAAGCCTTCCTAAGTTTCTTGCCAGTTTTTCTCAGGTGGGCCGCGTTCCGTACTGGTGGTCACTTTAAATATTTTAAATTCACTTTAGTTCTAGTGTATGACATTTTGTAAGCGCCGTTAAAAAGGTCTATGCACAATAAAAACATTTTTTTTTATTTATTTATTAATATTTGGAAATTTGCCCGATTTGATAACATTTATGAAAACTGCATCTCTTAGGAGTATAAGTGAGACGAAATATAATATTTAGCTTTCCTCGATAAATGGACTATTCAATACATGAAGAATTTTTCAATTCGAAACAGTAGTTCCTGCGTTCAACCAAACAATAGAAACTATTCAACTTTATAAAATTTGTATATTCGTGCGACGTATGGAAGCGTGAATTGATTATGTGAAGCGTTAATGTGTCAAAGACAAGTTATATTATATTAACTTGGGTTTAGAGAGTGTAAGGGGCTCTACCGAGATATTCGGGGACCAAGCAAATTCACCTACTAGCGGTTCACCTGCTGGCTAACGGATGTAGGCACTCTTATGGGGTTGGTTGGTCAAAGGTCAGGAGCTCCCAACAATGCCAAAAATTAAATGACAAACGATAGCAACTACGATGCCCTACCTGAATTTAAAGCCTGGGGTTTACTTTTATTTGACTGTTAGAGTCAAATAAAATTGAACCCCAGACTCCAAATTCTGGTAGGGTTTGGAAGCAACAGTAAAAACATTTAATATGAAGAAGAAGAAACTGGGAACTTGGTGTTAAACTCTATAGATCCGTCTACATAGGTGATGATTTGGTCGAGCTCACGGACCAGGGGGTCAAGTCTACAAATTCAATCGCGTCAGAAGAGAATAGAAACCGTCGCTCAATAGAGACGATGACAGAAAAAAATTACAGTTTTAGTAGTCTACTATTACAATTGCGCTCCAATAGAATTCTATCGGCCGGCCGATAGAATGTTATTAACACGTGTAGCGCCTGTAAGTAGCTCTTAATTTGCATTTTCGGTAGTCTATATTAATAATAATAATAATAAAATTTTGCATCACAACCCATAGGGGAATCAAGACCATTACCTCTCACACCTAACGATGTTGGGATGGATAGCGTGAGTACTCAGTGCAATGAACAGATAAGGAGTGCTTTGGAATGTGCGGTACGGGAATATTTTGATGTTGATTTAGATTTAAGACCGCGTCTACCACGTTTGCCAATGCATAAACGCAATAAGGCGCTGGTGTGTGCCCTGGATTCACTATTACCTAGTTATTTAGATAATAGTGAAAATCTCAGTGATACGCACTCAATTTTGTATTGTGCAGCTATTGCAGCATGTCGAGTAGCTGGTGTTAAGTTCCCAGGCTACAAAACCGACCAATTTCTGCTGTACCACTATGGCAGTGCAGGATTGAACGGCGGATTACTGAGACCAGGGTACTCATTGGCGAGCTTAGTTGCTTTAGGTCGGGCAATACTCGCCCCAAAGTTATGCGTTTTGTAACTCGGGCTTTTGCAGGAACTGGAATAAGTGATTACGCAAACCGAGTTACAGAACGCATTGACATCTTAAAGCAGAAAGTTTAAGCATGGGCAAACCGCATTAGACGATACAAAACTAGAACAGATAGATATGTCCTTCAGGACTTGCGGATAGGATAGGAGGTGCGATTCATCGCACATTTCAAAAAGATGAGCGGCGTGTTTATAGAAATTGGGAGCAACTAGACGCAGTGGGTGACACGCATACCAGATAATGAGGCTACGAATTCATTGTGGCGTAGTATTTGGTCAGTGCCTGTCACCCATACAGAGGGTGAATGGATGAGAGGAGGACCGGACGGACTGCACAATTTTTGGCTAAAGTGGCTCCGGAGTTCACACAGTCATTTGGCATCTCAATTTCAATCATCCTTAGAATCTGGGTTGCTTCCAAGTTTTATGACCACTGGAGTAACCCACCTGCTTTATAAGTCAGGTAGTACCACGGACCCCAAAAACTATAGTGTCTTGACGTATAACGTGTCTTCCAACGTTATATTAACGACTTACATCTATTCTGAGAGTAAAAATTAATTCTCATGTTACTGAAAATTCAATCTTATCAGGCTCTCAGAATGGATGTAGGACTGGGGCCCGTGGTACTAAAGAGCTCCTTATTATTGATACGACCATTAGCCAACAGGTTCGTCGTAAACGAAGGGATTTGGCGACATCTTGGATAGACTATAAGAAGGCTTATGACTCCGTGCCTCATTCATGGCTCATGAGGGTGCTGGAGTTGCATAAGATTGATGCAACTCTATGCACCTTCTTGGAGACATGTATTGCATTATATGAGGCCAAGAGAGGAGTGAGCCAGCCATGGCTGGGAGACTGGGAGGTCGAACGAATGGCCCCGGCGATAGAGTCTCCTCGTCCTGGGGTTCACCAGCCTGGTAGACGAGGGGCAACTGGAAGATGCAAACCGCTTTGAGGTGCGCATCTTAACAGATGGGAGCAAGATTGAGGGCCGAGTCGGTGCCGCGCTATCGTTTTGGAATAGCCGGACCGAAACTAAGGCCCTCAAACTTGCTCTCGCGCCCCATTGCACCGTCTACCAGGCCGAGCTCCTGGCGCTATGCAAAGCGGCCAGTCAGGTCCTCAGGCGTGGCGCGTCTACGTTTGGTATCTTCAGCGACAGCAGAGCCGCTCTCTTGACGGTAATCAACCGTCATGCCCTCCATCCCTTGGCAGTGGAAGCCAGGGCCGCACTTCAGCGCGGATTGGCCCAGGGTAAGGAAATTTCCTTATTCTGGGTCAAGGCCCACGCAGGGCTGGAGGGTAACGAACGAGCCGATGAGCTCGCGAAGGAAGCGGCTCTGACGTTGAAGAGAGCACCGGTCTACGGTCTGTATCCAGTCTCATTCGTGAAGCGTGCCCTTAGGCGGGGCACGCTTGACGAGTGGAACAAGAGATACAGAGAGGGCGGGACGGCCTCCGTAACGAAGCTTTTTCTCCCATGCGCAGTGACGGCGTATAGTATCGTCCGCAAGATGACGATCGCCGGCACCACGACCCAGTTGTTGACGGGGCACGGTGGGTTCTCCGGATACTTGGCACGCTTCAAGTGTAAGGGGGACCCATCGTGCGCCTGCGAACCGGGCGTCGAGGAGACAGTCGTCCACCTCCTGCTGGACTGCCCCATTCACGCGATGGACCGAATTGATTTGGAGACGGAAGTGGGTATTCAAATCGATCAAGCAAACCTGCCACTGTTGATAAAGGAACACAGAGACGTATTTGTAAAATACGCTACGAAAATTATAACCATAGTAAATAAAAGAAGTGGCAAAACAAGTATTTTGTAACTATATTATTCATAATATAAGATTACAACAATAAAATCCAAATGTAAACAACACGTCCAGATAAAAATGTAAAAATAAATTAACAGTAAATGTAATCTAGATAAGGCAGTAATATAAGTAAAACTATATATATAAATTTAAAGCAACAGTAATTGTTATTTTGTAGATATTCATAGATATATAATAATACACGTATATTAAACTAAGGAAAAGTAATTGTAAGTAAATATAATTAAAAGAAAAATGTCAAACATAAAAAATTTAATAAAATCCCTATCAATAAAAACAGGGATAGCTCCTTCCCTTCCCATAAGAATGATAGACCAGTATGAAAGTGAGAGAGGCATAGGAGCGAGAGGAATGGAAGATGATGATATATATAAGTTTAATTAAATCGAAATATAGACTGAAAGGTTGGAAATGGATGAAAGGAATAGTAGGAATGAAAGAACTTTAGCAACACAAGAATAAGTTAATAGATGTTAAGTAAGTACAAATAAGAAGTAGTAATTGATGTTGTAAAACTATAGCAGCATAAAAATAAGTACATAGATTAATAAGTATATAAAAGTAGTAGTATTAGTAGAAGTTGCCTATCGAGGCCAATGCTGAGAATACAGTTGTTGTTAATAATATAATGTGAAAAGGCTTTGTCCATGACAGAGATGTAAGACAACATAAATAAAAAAATAATAAAAAACCCGTCTGTCTGGCCAGTGTGGTCAGGCGAAACCCTCCCAATATGAAGGCACAAATAAAGAAACGGTCCCCAGTTCTTGGCACTTTTACTGTTCCCGATAACAGTAGCGGTTGGGGTGACGGCGGTAGAGAGGATATGACCTACGATGCCAAGATGTGGACACTTAAGGTAGGACTAGGTTCATGCCCTCAAAGTTGCACAACGAGCTAAGAAGCGAGCTATGCTCGGAGTGTCTTTAAAGGATAAACTCCGAAACGAGGTTACTCGTCAGCGAACCAGAGTGGTCGACATGGCTCAAGTATTAAGCACGTTAAAGTGGGATAGAGCTGCACATATCTGTAGAAGAACCGACGGCCGATGGAGCAAACGAGTTCTGTAGTGGAAACTGCGACTCGGCAAACGTACAGTAGGATAAGCCTATGCCAGAAGAACCGACGACCGGAAAAAGTTCTCAGGGAGGGACTGGATGCGGAAGGCGCAGAACCGTGTGGTGTGGCGTGAATTGAGAGAGAGGTGGTTTGACTAATTGAGATAGTGTAGAAAACTATGTGGATAGACTACTTCGAAAATTCGAAATGCACTCGAACCAATATTGTTTTACAATTCCGTTGTAGTAGTAGTACATGGGTGTGAGTCACACAGAGTGCAATAACCTCGTCCAGACGAATTGCATTGCGGATCAGTTGCTAGATTAGTCTACAGATTTTCAGCTCACAAGCACTGCTGTTGAACGATAGCAGTTATATTTTACTCGCAATACTTATTGCTGCCTCCTTTTTTAGTGGTTTAAAACGATTTCTGTGTGAAACTAGAAAATGGTTTGAATTTAGCTAAAGATTCCAATACGAAAGTTTAATTTGTTTTGTGGTTTGAAACCTCCCTTAAGAGTTTGTTTTGTTTAAATTAGTTCCACGAAGCAATTGGGTTTGGGATTTGTTTCCATATTAGTCCGAGTTTATTTCTGTTCATTTGTGTAACTTTTCGGAAGTGTACATTGCTGGTGTAGTCCGAAATACTGAACTTTCTTTGAAATGTAGTTAAATAAAAGTTTTTATTCGAAGAAGAACTGGTATACAGGGACCTTGAGAACGAGGCTCAGGCACTAGTGGACTAACGGGTTTGGGTTATAAAATAAAAGGCTATATTATAACTACTCCTAGCAGCAAACAAAAGCCGACCCAGTCTTTTGGAAGCAACTGGGCAGACGATGAGAAGAAGAAGAAAATCAAATGTCAAGTTTTTTCTAAAATAATTTAGTAAATAAATATATTATTGGAACGAAGTTCCTTACGGCAGGCTTGGAGGAGATAGGGATAATGCTGCGCGACCAAACTGAAAAAAATGTGAAAGTAAAACCGTAAGAAAAAGTCCGTGGAATAAAACCGTTAAATGAGACGGGCGCAGGCGCGACAGTCGTTTGTTTTGCAAATTGTGTCGATTCTACATTAGCCGAAGGAACTTCGTTCCTACCTGGTGTCCCACGACACTAGTGATGGAAATTAATGCTATTTTTTGATAATTTCACTAGCGTGCTAATTTTTATCTCTTAGCATGCGACGTACTATTGCTATGCTAATATGAACATCAATGAAGTAAACATCAACTTGCTAGGTCCTTCCGTTCCTGAGAAAATTTAATAATTACCAAAAAACGAAAAATTTACCGTGATCGACGTTAATGATGATGATGATGAAAAAAAATTCTACACCGAAAGAGTCTTAATTTATTACACAATATTTTTTAATAAGAACTGAAGATGACCGGGATTAACGTTAGATGATAATGATGATGATTCTATTATTTAGTAGCAAGATATTGAATCTACAAATTAACTGTCAAGAATAAATATTTTTCTAGACGCGTTCGCGGTCTGCTATATATACATGCATATGCCTAACGGTGTCGTGTGTCCAGATATTTATATCATCTAAAAATAAGCGTACCGCTCTAAAAGAAGTTTTCAATTCAATAAAAATAAAAAAAACTTTAGTTCCGTTGTTTTCCTTTCGAGAGATGGAACCCAAAAAATACATTTTGTATTACATTATTTATTCCACAATAAAGTACAATCACACGATTTTAGGGTTTATATATTCAAAATAAAAGAATAATACATAAAAACCAAAGTATCTACAACTCGTAAAAAGTACGTACGAATTTCGACTTCTTACTCAACTCAATGGCATTCACAGAATGTCAAAAAAATTATACTAAAATGGAATAAATAACCCCAAACACAAGCATTTAATAGTTAAAAATAATGGGCTAAATATCAACCGTGCACTTTTTCATTCACACACTCCGTATTTCGCAATAGCACAATGACACGATCCATTCATTAATTAGACGTGAAAATTCATTTTAGCAATCGCAGCGACGCATCATTCGCAGCTCGCCTGCCTCATGATTTAGTCGTCGCAGCGACGCAGCGTTCACAGCTCGCCTGCGATATGAATTTGTCGTGAATTATAATTATGTGTTTTGGCAATTTAATTTAGCATTCACAACTCGCCACTCAGTAGCGGCGCGAACGTCGATGCGCTTAGTCATGTTTTGGAGGGAGATTGTGGGTTCGTGACGAATTGTCAATTATTGCGTAATCGATGTCTCTTAGCAATAATTAATTTTACCAAGTACTGTTCATTAAATTAATACGAATGGAGTCTTAGCAATTAAATATGATTGCTAACGCTAATATTTCCTACACTACACGACACCACATCTTTTTTTTTATTATTATTATATTATTTTATATATCTAGCAACAGACGGTTAATAAAAAATCCAGTGCACTTTTCAATTATCCTTCTACCTTCATTCAGGAAATCGTTGGCTTGTTGCTCTTAAAACTACGATGTAGAGCAAAACCGCGGCGCATAAGCTAGTTATTTATATAATCCACTCTTTACATGACTATGGCAAATATATCTAAAAGTATAAAAGAAAACTATCAGTAGCAAGCACAAAGGTGCCTCTTATGGTCTAATCCAGATAGGGTTGTCTCATAAATAATGTCCCTTGATAGCTTTTGAGCTACGAATGTACCACACCTGAGATGCCAAATATAAAAAGATCTAGCGTATTTGCTTTATATTTAGTTTCTGAAGATATATTTAACTCAATCACGCACTAACCTCATTTCTTTGGTATAAATAATTGCCAA
Organism: Thumatha senex; assembly: GCA_948477245.1. Classification (NCBI taxonomy): domain Eukaryota; kingdom Metazoa; phylum Arthropoda; class Insecta; order Lepidoptera; family Erebidae; genus Thumatha; species Thumatha senex. Next base: position 7,565,397 of record OX419738.1, on the reverse strand, counting down.
TATGGATTAATAAAGGCCACTTTTTATCCCGGAATCAAGTTTTTGTTGAAACACGGGTACGAAAACTCTACATCACGAATCTATTAGCTAGTACAACGTCTTACATTATTTATGTTGAAACACATGATTATGTATAATTCATGAAACAGGAAAATGAATATAATTGTTTTACAGTCCAGTGTAATTATTAGTAATCGATACGTGAAGCAATTTTATTAAAAAGGTGTACGAAGATTGTACACCTTTTTAATAAAATTGCGCGAACGCATAAACTTGAAATTTAACACAGGCTATGTGGAAAAGAAGTGCACTTTTTTTACTTTTAATCTGTGCGTCTATGGATGTTATGCATAACATATACTACCTACTTATGTGGATAATAATCCTGATTCCTACCCTCTACTTTCGCACAATAAATATGCTTCCTCAATCGTTCCTCACTTAATTACAAATATAAGAAATTGTTTCTTACCCAATTGTTAAAACTAACTATCTTCACGCTGTATCCCTGACGGGGTAGTCAGAGAGGACAGATCGCCAGGATTCGCGATCCATGCATACTTCTTTCGCTTCTTCGAGATTCATCAATCGCTTCATACACGCACGTCTGGGTATCCGAGTACTTTTGACCTTTCCGTTTTTGAGCAATCTGCTCACGTGGTCTTCATATGTAAGTCTCGGCCTACCCTGACTCCTTCTACCCTCTACTTTTGAACAATATATATTCTTCGTCAATCGTTCCTCACTCATTCGTTGGACGTGTCCAAACTAACGGAGCACGCCCTTTTCCAGCTTAACGCTGACACTTTCATTCAAACCTGCCAAATTGCGTATCACTTCGTTACGTATTCGGCCAGCCAAGGTAACGCCGCACAACTTTCGAAGTGATCACATCTCCACAGCATTCAATTTACTTTCATGCATCTGCTGACATACCCAGGTTTCACTACCGTAAAGCAAAGTTGGCACTAGCACTGCGTTATGAATCGCCAGTCGTGCTTCTTTTACGATGCTTTGTCGCTTTACTAACTGGGACAAAGCACCGTTAACTTTGTTTCCGGCAGCTACTCGCCGTTCCACATCCGAATCACATCTTCCATCCGCGCTAAACATACTTCCTAAATACACAATTTCATTCACTTGCTCTAGACGTTCCTGGTTTACCCTAATCTCGCATTTAGTTCTTACGTCACCTCTTTCAAGTACTAGAACCTTAGTTTTACTTGCATTCAAGCGGAGACCCTTACTTTCACACCCCTCTTTCATATTAGTGACTAATGCCTGAAGGTCGGCTTCTGATGAGGCCATGAGCACCGCATCATCAGCGTACAGCAGACAGTTTACTGTAAAGTCACCCAAATTCACACCCATATTAAAATCTTTCAACTTTTGCAGGCAACTGTCCAGATACACTATGAACAGCCAGGCGGACATGACACATCCCTGTTTGACGCCTGTACAGACATCAAAAAGAGGTGACACATCCCCCCCTACTCGCACGCAAGCCGTGCGAGTAGGGGTCACAGTCCCTATAAAGCGACTGTATTGCCCGCAGTAGCGAGCCGTCCACACCATATCCCGGCAGCAAGTCCCACAGCGTTTCTCTCACAACGTTATCAAATGCTTTCTCTAGATCCACAAAAGCGCAGAAAACCTTCTGGCTAAGAGCCAGAAACTTTTCCGCGATCATGCGGAGAGAAAACACTTGATCCATGCAACCTCTTCCACGTCGGAATCCGCATTGAGCCTCCCATAAATACCTTTCAGACTTTTCTTGCATTCGTGCCGTTATAACCTTTGCATACACCTTACTAGCTAAGCTGACCAAGCTGATCGCCCTGTAGCTGGAGCAGTTTAGGCGCGAGCCTTTCCCTTTGTAAATAGGTACTACAACTGCTACTCGCCAGTCATCTGGGACCTCACCCGTCCGCCAGCACAAGTTGCATAACAGACATAGTGTGTCCCAGACACGCGACCCACCGTACTTGATCATCTCAGCAGTGACTCTGTCTTTTCCCGCAGCCTTACCACATTTCATACTTCTTATCGCTTGTTCTATTTCATTCATACTAATGACTTCAATGACATCGGGATCCGGAGCATCGAAGTGAGCTCCACTTCCCGATGTGGCATCTCTGTCTTTTCTTGCATACATCTTTCCATAATATTCACTCCATCTCTGCAGGACGTCACTTTGGTCTGTTAGGACGTCATTGTTAACACTAAGCACTTTATTCATACTGCAGATTGCCGAACAACTCCGGGTCTTGCCTACCTCTTTCCAGAAGAGCTTGGCATTATCCCGGAAATTGGACGACAACCTTTCATCCGCTTTCATTCTGCACCTTTCACGAGCTTCTTCTATAAGTGCCTTCGTGTTAACTTTCTGCAGCTTGTATCTCTCTTTCATATTAAAATCATTCCGCGAGGCTAAGTAGTCTAGCCATGCTTTCTTCTTCATTCGAACTGCTTCTTTCACTTCCTCATTCCACCATGCATCACGCTTATTACTACTGCCTCTTTTCGTTTCTCCACACACTTCCACAGCGGCATTTATCATACTATCCCTAAGGTTCTGCCATACACTTTCCACATTCTCACTGCTTACATTGACATCGCCAAGCTTTTCGGCTACCCTTTCATTATATTTATCCCTAATGGATGCATCCTGCAGCTTCCAGCTTTTGATGCTATAAGTCGGCTCAGGTTCAGCACACTCGGTACGATGACGCCAACCCGCGAACAGACCCCTAATCCTAGTTATGACTAGGTAGTGGTCTGATCCCAGCTCAGCGCCTCGATAAACCCTTGTGTCCATCACCTGTTTACGGAGCCGACTATCCATTAGGAATAGATCTATCATGCTTCTCTTTGACTTACATCTCCTCGTATACATATGAATTTGTTTGTGGTTGAACATTGTGTTCGCCACAAACAAATCCTTTTCCTTACAAAATGCCAGTATTAGCTTGCCAGCGTCGTTCACCCTTTTATCCCCATACTTCCCGAGTACCGACTCAAAACCATCGCGAGCGGTACCCACCCATCCATTCAAGTCTCCACATACTATAAGTCTTTCATTTCCTTCTATCACATTTAGAGCTTCTCTCATACTCTCCCAGAAGTCCTCTAGCTCACTCGCGTTCGACGAAGATACTGGCGCGTAAGCAGCTACCAGGAAAATCTTCGTCAAACCAAGTTTTACACGGATCCAGAGGATTCTAGGACCTATCAGTTGTACTCATACATACCGGAGGCCAATCGCGAGGACAGCAAAATTCCAACCCCCCGACTGCCATGCTCGCTCTCTGGTACTCCAGACCAAAGCGCGAGCATCCCACCCGGGAGCCCCAAGACTTCGCTGCCCTTGCGCTTGGTCTCTGTCAAGCACACTGCATCTAACTTTCTCTCATTCATAACATCCATCAACTCATTCATCTTATCTGTCATTCCTCCCCTAACATTACACGCAGCTACCCTGCACTCCATCCTCCACCAATTGTTATATAAGCAATATTGCTAACCCTATATCGAATATCTCCATAATTCATGAGTGTGCGCATCGTATGACGCATTGCGCATTTACATATATTTCCAAACATCGACCATCGAACACAGCTGCCGCTCTAATACATTTTTTATAGTTGTCCCGCACACAAGTAGTTTTCACATCATGCCTCTAAATCTTGTTAGATGATGTTCTAGATACTTTAGGAATACATATATATTATGCGTATTTTTATACGTACATATCTAGTAATCAATTTACGTTTTATTTACTCTACTGAGGTGGCAGATAAGCATACGGTCCACCTGATCGAGAGTGGTTACCAGAACGGAACCTATCCCTATTGCCCCTTATAGGACCCTTATGCCGTGTTGCAACGGACAGCTTAGGGACACGCTAGCGCTGTGACTACGTAGTCCCGTATCGACTGTGGAAATTTTTTGAGTCGTTCATAAGGCCTTCAATTTGGCTTAACGACTACCAAGCATCGGGTTTAACGACTTAACGTGCTTTCCGAGGAACGGAAACTGTGATCAACAGGAATGCCACAAATGGTCACCCATCTGAAGACCATAGCGGTTTTTTTCGTGTGGAAATCGTAATGGTTGCTATGCCTGACTCCTACCGATTAAAACCACACGTTACCCTTCCATCTGTCTATGTCAGCCCCGGGTGAGCCCTGGGAAGGATAGCCCATAGAGTATTATCTCGCTGCTTTGGGGGGTTCGGGTGATACTCGTATGCCACTTCCTTGAGGGAGTGAACTACGTGCGTGTAACCCTCACACTACGCCGCCTTCCATGGCATCTTTAAGCTCATGCATGGCATTTTTAATTTCTTTTTTATTCTTTCATGGCTTCTGTAAGCACGGTGAGCACGCCCGCCCACCGTACTCAGGCGGTCACGGAGGTCGGTAGTCTTAAAGTCTGGAAGACCATAGCGTAAGGTGGTTAAAGCGGTGCTCGTTTACAGAACACTGAGCTAGCGCGTCGTCAAGCGCCTTCACTTTACTTACTAATATCGTTGTAAATATAACGTAAGACAGGATATCACGTCCAAATATGTCAAAGGATGTGTATCGTGACATTTCCTTTATAGTGTAGTGTATTTGTTTTTTTTACATTGATATTCATTGTGCGTCCATTGAAGTGTTAGACAACCAGTCGCTGTTTCCATATCAAGCATTGTTCTCTAAACTGTAAAGTTATTAGTAAACTATCTGACCCCCGCGGTTTCGCCCGTCACATATTTTAAACCCCCGTCGCATCCATTGATGTCGTCGCTTTTACTTTTACAAAAATGTATAAAAATTTGCCTAATTTTATGAATGCTGCTCCGCTCTCCTAGGTAGTAGCGTAATGATGTATAGCCTATAGCTTTCCTCGATAAATGGGCTATCCAACATAACAATATTTTATCAAATCCGACCAGTAGTTCCTGAGATTAGCGCGTTCAACCAAACAAACAAACAAGGTCTTCGTATACATACTAACTAGCTGAGGCCCGCAGCTTCGCCCGCATTTTAAATTTTTCTATTCGATACTTTGTACGGGTTCAACATTTCTTCCAAATTTAACATCTAAAATAGACACATTTTATTAAATTTATTTGGCCCTTTAGACCAACCCCAGTTCCGTGCTTCGGAAGGCACGTTAAGCCGTTGGTCCAGGTTGCCAATAAAATGGCAGTCGTTGAGCCAAGTTGAAGGCCTTATGGGCGGCTTAAAAATTTCAACAGCAGGTCGCCGCAGTCTCCTCCTGTCCATTTCAACACGGCAATGGGCTCACCACCTGTTACGTGGGACAAAACTGCATACGGTGAAATGTGGGCGTTTAATATGCCTCTGCCTATCCCTTCGGGGATAAAGGCGTGACAATATGAATGTATGATATTTTGTACGGAACACTAAACTTTTCGTAATTGCCTATGTTAGTCACGAAGAATGTAGCTTTCTAATGGTGAAAGAATTTTTAAAAACGGCCCTGTCGTTTCTGATCCTATTCTTATTATAAACTTACAAATCTTTCCTCCTTATTATATCAGTATAGATTCATTATGAAAACCAAATTCCATTGTAGTTCATATGTTCCAGTAATTTGGTTTATAACAACCTGTCCGGGTGACCTTTACAACTTGACATTATTAAATGTTAGGTAGGTTAAGTAACCTTTTGATATGTGCTGTGTTGAGCAAAATGATTGACGTGCAACAGTAGATTGCGATTGAGTGATTCAATGGATTGATTGATTATAAAAAATCATTTATTTCTCAAATAAATAAGTCTCGTTCATAAAATTACTACAATGTCAGTTTACAGTTATATTACAGTTGAGTTACAGAGCATTCATAATGTCAATGATAATTTAAAATTTGAAATACGAGTCAATACAATGTCTTAAACACCTAACAGCCCGAGCGCTGATAAACATTTTTGAGTAGGTGTTTGAGGCAATTTTAATGCTATCTGGCCTTAAAATTTACAGAAATATATTTTCGGAAATGGTTGTCCATTTTCCATAATCGTCATGGCACGTACCTTTCCATCAACTTTTGAATAACCCTTTCCCCCATTCTGTATACATTTGTAGTCTCAAAACAGATTAAAATCAACAAGCGCAACGACACCTCATGTTTCACATGAATGAGTATTTGACGTGGAAATGGAATGCCACGTTTGACGCGTATGAAATAAGCTGCTGTATTTTTTCTGAAATAGGTTTGTTTCCAGAAATATAAGCATAGCCTAAAGATACGTAGGTTTTCTCTCTTTATAATGTGATATAAGGCAACATCTTTGCTATTATATCTTCATTTATTCTTCTCTGAATATTAACTACGCTATTGGTTCTGTGAACCGTAGACTTCGAATTAAATTGAGAAAAAATACTAAACATTGTTTTGGTTAATACGGACCCCCCGAACGGTAGCCGGGTCTGCAGACCATGATGCCACGGGGACGCTTAGCTCAGCAGCACACTTCAAGCCTATATCAGCCCATACCGTTTTGAGTGCTCTTGCCAACCACTACGGGACCATTTCCCTTCCCCTGCCTCCATTTCCCCTCGATCGAAAAACCCTCTCGTTAAAAGTATTTGGCTATATCAAGGATTGTCCAAGCCAAGTTGCATGCAAATCCGATGAAAATGGGACCTGTAGACGGAATGGACGGACGAACGGTCGGACATCGATAGCATTTTTCCCGGACCAGTGGACTTAAAACGGATACTTTCGTCGGGTCGCTTCGCTGGCCTCCTCAGTCTTCTTCTAACAGCAAAACCAGTAAAGTTGATGTTCCAGGAAAAGGTAAAATGTCTTGGAACCCGCAACGAAATTAATTAGAAGATAATTTAAGCGAATTGGAAAAAGAACGTAATGCCTCTTCCCTCCTTTTCAAAGCGGTAGACATGGAAAGCAAATGGGTGTAAATCCTGTAGAAAAAAAGAAAGCACCACGGTAATAATATGTTAAGGGTCCTATGTGAGCTATGTTTGATTCTGGAATCAAACATAGCTCACATAGGACCCTTAACATATTATTATAAACGTTTCTGCCATACATATTACTGGTAATATATATGGCAGAAACGTTTATAAACACGAAAATTCACCCCTGATGCCACGAGATTCGCATAGTAAACTACTCCTGATGTTACTTGTAAACAATTTAGTATATTATATCGCTCGCATAGTATACCTAAGAACAGTCCAATGTTCGTATTTTGCTGTGTCGAAATTACTACGATAACTTAAATAAGAACAAAGGAAATAATATCTTACTATAATATGTTTATAACCTTCAATATCAACAAAACAAAAATATTTGATACTGTTTTCTAAACATTAGTTCTATAGGTTGTTTGTCAACAAGCAGGTCTATTGTTTAATGATCTATCGACTGTCCAGCAGTTGACCTTCTTGGCTGTTAGGCATTGACATTATCTCGATGAAGACATTCGCGGATATCGTGAAGAAAAGTTTCCTGTGCCCAGACAATGAAATTATTCTGTATTTGCAGTTCTTGTATTGTATTTTGAAAATGATTTACGGCGGTTATCAGATAGCTTTGTGTTATAAGGATCAGGTGAGTGTCATTTATTGCTTTCTCTAGCGGATATTTATGATTCATTTACAACTATAGACTACCGCATACTTTTGAATGGAAGCAGTAACATAAATTTGCGTAACTTGTGTGGAATTTTGAATATTGTTAATGAAACGTGTGCGAAGTCTTTAGCCCTCCCAAGAGAATACATACATACATACATATTATCACGCCTGTTTTCCATCGGGGTAAGCAGAGACTATGGTTTTCCATTTGCTACGATCTTGACATACCACTTTCGCTTCTTCTACTTTCATGAGTGTTTTCATACACGCTCGCCGGTTAAGGGTACTCTTGACCTGGCCTTTTTCCGAAAGGTCTTCGATTTGGTTGACATACGTAGGCCGAGATCGACCCCAACCAGTTTGCCCATTCACTCTCGCCACATAAATCTGCTTCGTCAGACTATTTTCATCCATCCTCTCCACGTGTCCGAACCATCTAAGCATCCCTTTTTCTCTCTTAGTCACTACATCTTCTGTCATACCGCAACGTTCCCTAATCGCGCTGTTCCTTTCTTTATCCATCAACTTCACTCGAGCTATACTTCGCAGACTTCTCATTTCCACTGCATTAATTTTACTTTTATGCGTCTTCTGACATACATAAGTGTGGGGACCAGCAAAAAGACCACAGTTCAGTCGACTGTTAGAATAAATGTATAGCTATTCAAAAGAGCAACGCTGCCAGCGTTTTGGGCACAATGCCACGGGGATTTATTTAGATTTAGTTTACTTTTGGGAAAAATAGGAAAGAAAATTGTATAGGTTTTAAATAAATTTTAAAAACTTAATAACAAAGTCATAAATATTTTAAACGCAAAATACAAGAACAAGATAAAAATGAAATAAAACATACTGTGTTATAACTTGTGTTAAAACAAACAAAAAAGATATCAACGGTGTTACATTCTGGCGGGTGTCCAAGTACAGCTTATTTACAAGCGTACATGGGTATCTGTTTTTAAACAAATTCATGCAAATCACGCCTCTGATCCTTCATTCCAAGTCTAAAATCTGTGATTCCTAGACATTCGTTAATATACCAGTAAGTAAATTTTGATTTTATTGTTTCGGATTAATTATTATATTGATGTTAAATTTATATCATTGCGATGTAAGAATGGGTCTTCCGACTTTAAACAAAAGAATTCAGGGAGATGGCACTTCCCATTATAAATCTTTGAATTCTATTGTTTAATGTATGGTATATAGCAGATGTCCAGTGAGAACTGTGATTTATATAAGCATTCCCCAAGGTTTGATACTTGGACCATTATCTTTGATTCATAATAATGACCTATTCTTCTTTGCTGATATTTCACAAAATTATTCAGTACACAAAATATCTTGGAGAATAAAATCATAGTCGTAAAAATTGAGAACCAAGTTATAAATAATAAATATACTGTGGGATATTTTTTTATGCACCGCCGTCTAGCGCAAAGTTGTGTTTAGGTTGAGTAGTAGTTGCGTTTATATGCCATTTTACCGGGATACAGCCTGTGTTAATTCACGGTATGACTACCGCTATCTGTATACCAAATTTCAGATTATTAATACTGTTGATTGACGGCACTTTCTGGAACTTGCTACACATATTAACACTACTTTCACTTTCACAGTGACGCAACATTTACTTTGTAAAACTGAATTTCAGCCAAATTGGTTCAGGTGTTAGTTAGAGTGTGACAGAGTAACAAACATCTCCTTTCACACTTACTCGTATAACATTAGTAGGATTTAACCACCATATTTAGCACTTGTTTTATTTAGCAAGCAGACTAAAGCAAAAATATTATTACCTGATCTCATATCAAATTTTATGCGTATTATTGTTGTAGCTTATTTTATGTTTATTTGCTTGACTTCCCCAATCTTTGTTCCTAAGTTACGACGTCACATATACGTTTATTTATGTTTATAGTAATTTTATTTCTCACCGGTGCTAACTGTTCTAATTATAGCCTGGTTAACGATGTGCTTGGTTTGTTCTGGTTCACGTCATGTTGACCAGGGTTCCTTGACATGGTATTAAGCAGTTTATCGTTTATCAAATATGTTTTTGTAAACACTACAAATGCATAATATAACAATATTAGTTAACTATCAAATTGGAACTGTCTATCAAATGAATTTCATAGGTGTTGTCAATAATTTTATAATGAATCCTTAATGGTGTGTGTCTTGCATTGCTACTTATTGCGAAGTGTTAGGTGAAAGAGGAAATTATGTGATTAGCTGACTGAGGGCTTTCACCGAAATCGCTGATTAAACTTTATTAAACTCTACATGCCAATGTACAACAATATTATTCACTTTTAATAGTTATATAGTTACCTGTTTTATAGTTACCTGTAGGGACGGGTGCGGGTAAACTTCTCAAAGCGGGCAACGCCGCAGGCACCAGCTAATCATAGATAAATCTTAAACCCATCAATCCATCAAGCAATCAAATCAGCCTATACCAGTCCACTGCTGGATGTAGGCCTCTCTCAATTTACGCCACAAAACACGGTCCTGCGCTTTCCGCATCCAGTCCCTCCCTGCGACCTTTTCCAGGTCGTCGGTCCATCTGGCAGGGGGTCGTTCTACCGTACGTTTACCCAGTCGCGGTCTCCACTCTAGAACTCATGGTCTTTGCATAAACAAGGGCAACTCTATGACCACTCAGCTACAGAACCGTCCCCGAACAAAATTATTCATTTTATCAAAAACACATTTTGACAATATGGACAAAATATGTGATTCAACCAATGACAAATAAGTAAACTGAAACGGAAAAGGAGGGTGCCACCTAGCTAGTCCGTATCTTTATAGGTACAAGCCTTATCTAACGCATGTTATAAATGTATATTTTCCTACCAAAACATTAGCGGATCTTACACTGTCATTAATAATTACATTTTGTAGTATAACTAGATAACCACACCTTCGCCCGTGGTATATTTCGACCTCACGTCGCACCTATTTAATCCCGTACCTTATAAATACTACGAGTACAATGATGCATTAAATAATGCCCGATTTGTCGACATTTATGACTACTGCTCTGCTCCCAAGTGTAGTAGCATAATGATATATAGCATATAGCCTTCCGCGATAAATGGGCTATCTAACACAAAAAGAATTTTTCAAATCCGACCAGTAGTTTCTGAGATAAGTGCGTTCAACCGAACAAACAAACAAGCTCTTCAGCTTTATAATATTAGTATAGATGTGCAATGAGATCATTATCGAACTAAAGTGAAGCACGACGGGGTCAAATAAGATGAAGAACTGAAGTGAAAATATGACAGACGTATATTTAAGCTCTTGGTAGTGTATTTCCGTCGACAAATGTGCGAAGTCCATCTTCAACTTTATGGTTTTACATACTTAATGATGTTATCCATTGCGGTCTATAACAATTTATGTCCAAACGCGCATCAACCGAATGCTTTGCGGATAATATTGGAACGTGTTTCATGCCTCAGTTCCAGACAAATAGGTAAGTGCTCTGTCACAAGAATATGAGTAATATTTTTATGAATCTGTTTAATGTAGTTCTTCAGTGCGTAAAGTGATCACAATATCCTATATATCTTATCCTTTAATATAATTAAAAGCTTTGTAAGGGTTTCGGGCTATTTTAGTAACTGCCTTTTTATTCCATTAAAGCTTTAGTTTCAGAGTCTGTAGAGACATCAAAAAATTAGTCCGCGAACTAATGAATCTCTACAACCAATTAAATCGATTATTCAGCAATCAATCATGAATGATGATACACCTACTTAACCAAACAAGATATAGTTGGGTGTATATACCTTAAGCCTTAGTAGTAACTTTATTAGGTTGGGTGTGTACATAATACAAATTTGACGCAGTGAGATAAAAAATGTCATCAACATTAAACCCCGCCCAAGTTTACAATCGATGTCTATGATTGTGAAACGGTGTAGTGGAGCTTCAAGTGAACAGCGTGACAGCACTGATTCTAAAATTAAAAGCGTGTACGTCTAGGTGGCGCCGCTGTGGGTGTCACGTGGGTGGTGAAGGGTCGGACTCATCTTCGCGAACTTTATTCATGCGTGGGACTAGGGTTGTACGTTGTACGAGAAGTGTTTTGTCTTTGAATTTAATATTTATTCGCGATATATATTTATATTATATATTTCACTCGCGTAGTTCCCGGTGTAAAACTGTCTCTGATGTAGGTTGTATATTATGTAGAAACTAGATGACCCCACAGCTTCGCCCGTGGAATATTTCGACCTCCCGTTGCACCTATTTAATCCCGTCGCTTATAAATTCTACAATTATGCATAATAAATTGCCCGATTTGTAGACATTTATGACTACTGCTCTGCTCCTCAGTGTAGTAGCGTAATGATATATAGCCTATAGCCTTCCTCGATAAATGGGCTATCTAACACAAAATGAATTTTTCAAATCCGTCCAGTAGATCCTGAGATTAGCGCGTTCAACCAAACAAAAAAACAAACTCTTCAGCTTTATAATATTAGTATAGATTTTATTGTAATCGATACAAAACATTTTGACTTTTTGAAGAGTACCCAAAACAAACTTAATAGTTACCTATATAGGTGTATATTATTTAGATTATACACATAGATTCATTTATTGTAAATTCTTAAAGCCTTATTATTTTCTATTTATGTAGGGTTCAACTTAAATTTATTAACATAAGATTTATAATTGACAGCCCTATTTCAGTTGTCGTCTGATGACATCATAATGCAACAGTTTGTCATGTTACGGCTTTTTAACTTTAAACCTTTGAACTTAAGATTGCGTTGATATTGAATTTGAAAGGAAGAAGACATTAAAATTTATCTGTTTATCATCTTAGTTGTATTCTTAGTTCATAATTATGTAGGTACTAGTTGACGCCCGCGGCTTTGCCCGCGTAGAAATGTTTCTCCGGTCTCGTTTCCCACAGGAACTTGTTTCCGGGATAATAAGTAGCCTATGTGTTATTCTGATGTAAAAGCTATATTATTGTAAAGTTTCATTAAAATCCATTTATTTGTTTTACGTGAAAGAGTAACAAACATCCATACTAACAAACTATCGCATTTATAATATTAGTAGTATTATGATCTATATAAACCTAACGCAAAAAAAATAGAATATTTATTTATTAGCCAGTATGTAGATTTTAATTGTTATACTTAATTATAAAGAAATTTGTTAACATATTTGTTACTAAATTACGCTTAATGTTTGAAATTTACTTTCTTAACTTTACAATAAATCTTATCAACCCTAATAAATATTAGCTAAAAGAAACGTCAATTGATCTCAGGAACTACTAATTAGAATTGACAAAATACTTTTGTATTGGATAGCCCATATAATCGAGGAAGGCTGTGTAGGCTGTATATCATCACGCTACAACCCAGGCGACCGGAGAGATTTTTTTAAATCCTACCAGTAGTTCCTGAGATTAGCGTCTTGAATCAAACATACAAACAAACAAACTCTTCAACTGTTCAGCTTTATAATAGTAGTATAGATTTAAGAGTTGCCCTTACGTTAAATGGGCCACCCTGTATACCTACCTTTAATATATTATCTGTGGGAGCTGGGCACCTGCTGTATTGACTAGCGAACGTGGCAACGACACATGCGTCAGTCGAAATTTAGAAGCTAATTTAGATTACTTTAGATTACTTGCTCCTGGCAGCAAAATAAAAATTAACCACAGACTCCAGATCCTCAGAATCCAGGTAGGATTTGGACGTACCTGGAAAAACACTTAAATGAAGAAGAATATATTATCTACCTTTGCCTTTAGCAGGTAGGCCTTAAAGTTTTTGTCTGTTACAAAGGAAACTCAATCGCCACCTATTACGTGCATACGGTGAAATGAGAGCGTATAGTATCTCCTGCTCTGCCTACCCCTTCGGGATAAAAGCGTGATTGATAAGTAATTATAAGAGTGTGCCTCTCTTTAGGCAAATGAAACTTCATCCTCAAACAACAGGCGGTGAAATGAATGAATGAATTATGAATGAAAGGTTCTTTTTAAATATTTACGTGTGTGTGGTTTTAGTCGGTTTGAGTTCAGTATTCACTCACTATTAGCGGAATTACCTTTGGATTTAAAGCTAAAAAAAACTATCTTGACGCTATATCCCTGACAGGGTAGTCAGAGAGGACAGATCGCCAGGCTTCGCTATCCATGCATACTTATTTCGCTACTTCAAGACTCATCAATCGCTTCTTACACGCACGTCTGGGTATCCGAGTACATTTGACTTTTCCGTTTTTGAGCAATCTGCTCACGTGGTCTTCATATGGAAGTCTCGGCCTACCCTGACTCCTTCTACCCTCTACTTTTAAAGGATGGATGTATAGCTTGAAAAGTTTAAAAAGTAATTATATTACATCCTGTAGCGTTCAAAAAAAATCGTAAGGAATGACTACACAAACTCTGTATATCGCACGGAAATACCCCGGTGCTCACAAGATGTAGTTTTAATTAAATTCTACAGTGACCGTCTTTACACTGAGTGCTTGGTGCTCACATTGCTATAGTGGCGTTCTAGTACTATGTGTAAAACAGTACTTATATCTGTGTAGATAGAGGCAATACTAATACATATTATCAATGTGTGAGTGTATTTTTTTGGTTTCTACGAATCAACGTATTGACATGATTTTTGAATGAGAATAGTTTAGCAACGAGAATGACTGTTTGTTTTGTGGCATAGGTATAGAGTCAGCAATCATATTAGCTTATATCTTATTAAAAACTGAATTTTATTCATTTTCTATAATTTCTTTCATCGAGAAATTCACAATACACGGCAATAGGCTCACCACCTGTTTCGTGGGATAAAAATGCATACGGTGAAATGTGGGCGTATAGTATGCCTCTGCCTACCCCTTCGAGGATAAAGGCGTGATGTAATGTATGTATGTATGTATGAGAAATTCAAGATATGATACACTTATTCCGACGTTAGGTACATTAATTTAATAATAAAAATATAACCTTCAACATTAATTACCATGTAAACGAGCCTTAATAAAATCGTCACAGTATATATATTTTATTTCATCTAACTACTAACCAAATATTTGATCACCTTTCGTTAATAATAAAACGAAAAAGACACACTCATAATAATCTTTACTCTTATTTGCATTACAATAAAGTTGAAATTTGTACGACAAAATAATTTAAACAAGATAGACCCCTTCATATGAGTCAGCGTAACAGGGGTGCCACAAACCCTACCCTAATTTTAAAGGTTATCTTTGTCTCATTAATCGATATTTTTGACCCACATATAATATCTTTTGATATAAACCTAGTTCGGTATTAGAATTTTGGATATTTTCCAGAGTGGATGACCCTGACCTTAGTAGCTTTTGGAAAACACCATAGAATAAGCTAGGAAAATCAGCATGTTCTAGAAATCTCGGAGTGGGCCTTGAACGAATACAGTTTTTAGTTATGACTTACATCAATTTATTATTAGTTTTTAATTTGTTATTTTTCAACCTGTAGTTACTAGAAATCAAACGATTTGATGCTACTCCTAAAAGAAGTACGGGCTGAGTATGGATGAAGTGAATCTGTAACAAAAATAATAATGTGGAAAAACTGTGATACAATTTTATTTGTCTAAGGGACACCGCAGAGTAAGTAATGTAGGCGTCGGGGGGCGATTTTGCTAATGTACAATATAAAAGTAGTATGTAAAAGCAGTTGACGATGCTAAAAGTAGCCAATCTTCGGTGTCCTTTAGTAGAACTGCACTCGCATAGAAAAAAAGTCGGGTCGATTTGCCTCCATTCCACATCACGTGAAATTGCTTAGGTCACGTAAATTTTAAGAACCACTTCTATAAATAATAAAATCGACGAAATTAGTTCACCCGTTTACGTGCTATTTGTCTGTCTGAGGCAATCTCAGACAGACAAATACACACACACATAGCTATCAATCTTTTAACATGCATCAATTTACGTGGGGGATTTGAAAAGTTATTAGTAACACATGAATAACTGTTCAAAATCAGTTTCCGCGTAAAGGGTTATACTTATTGAATATGAAAGTTGTTGTATTAGCGCGACGAAGTGGAAAGATAGGGATGCAAGCAATGAAGTAGTGAAGGATGCGGGTTTACTGTAGACTGCAAACATTTTCACAAAATCACCTTATTTATACGTACGAGCTGTGGTCAGGGTGGACTGATTAGACTTTGACAGAATCGTGATGTCTCTTATAGGCAGCTAAAAACCAAGTTATATTTTTTATACTTGTTGAAATTTTATTTACATTGAAACTCTAAGTCCAGTGTCGCTATTGGTCCCGGGTACCAGTAACATGCCTTTTATACAATTTGAAAGCCTTAAGCTTAAAAAATGCAACAGTAGATTTTAGATACTGTAGATAATGTAAGTGTTAAAGAAGCGCTCGTGGCCCCGCGGTCTCAGTGTTCTGTAAACGATCACTGAGTTACGCAACTTTCACTATGGCTGGTACTCGGATGGGTGACCACTTTGTGGCATTTACATTTGCGAGCGTTTCCGTGCTTCGGAAGGCACGTTAAGCCGTTGGTCCCGGTTGCCAGTAAAATGGCAGTCGTTAAGCCTGGTTGAAGGCCTTATGGGCGGCTTGAAAATTTCAACAGCAGGTAGCCACAACCTGCGTCTGTCTATTTCAACACGGCAATGGGCTCACCACCTATTACGTGGGACAGGAATCCACACGGTGAAAAGTGGGCATATAATATGCCTCTGCCACCCCTTCGGGTATAAGGCGTGATGGATATTTATTTATTGCGTAATAAATGTGCTGTCTTTCTTTGTAAGTTTTAAGACCATGTTACTCTTAGTCTGGTATAGAATGAACCTCACATTATCTTGATCTTCCAGTTTCGATAAGTATTTATTCAAACACTTAAGTTGGCTCATATAGAACTCATATAGAAAACAATGTGTATAATGTCACAGAACTGCCCCAGTACGTACACCAATATAATCAGATTTGTTTGTTGGAAAATGTTTTTGTGTAGGTTATTCAGCCGAACGGTGTTCGCGATGTTCACTCTACCGTTGAAAATAGGTTCCCGGCGACGTACCTTTATGTTCACGGGAATGGGTACATTCTACCTACATTCATAATCGTTCCATATTCAAACAAAGGGTTGTTAGAAAATCTTTATACAGGGTGGAATACTCGAGCCGTACCTACTACTAACCATCTTGCTTAAGTTGGCTCATTAGGCTTTCAACCAGGCTTAACGACTGCCATTTTACTGGCAACCGGGACCAACGGCTTAACGTACCTTCCGAAGCACGGAATCGCTCGCAAATGTAAATGCCACAAAGTGGTCACCCATCCGAGGACCAACTATAGTGAAAGTTTCGTAACTCAGTGATCGTTTACAGAACACTGAGACCGCGGGGCCACGAGCGCTTCCTCTTCTTATTACGCAATACTACATGAATAGACTATTCAGAGAAATATATAAAGTCTGCCTAAAAGGCCGAAATTCAGCAAGATACTACTCATGAACGCCGCGCTGATTATCCGCGCGGCCTTGTCTATCAGTGTCCAAAATAGTATCAAAGAAATATAGTCAAAAAATTACCCGAATTACTCCACTAGTATAGTTGACGTAAATTGTAACAGAAAGCGCTCGTTTATATTTTAAAGCTCTACTTATGAGTTGTACATATCCAATTTCATGTTATGGCTTTGGTTATTAATCAAGAGGCAGGAGAAATGTAAAGTTTGACACGAAATCATTTGCCAACCCTTCTGGCCAACGAGGCACAGTAACTCGATAGGCTGATTTCATTAATTCTTATAATTGCTTCTTGACATGAAATATTTTGTAATTTTTTTGAAATTCTGGTGATTTTCTTTTGATTTGGTACGCGATTAGACTGCGAAGAGTTTATGTGTAATTTTGACAGTACCTAATTTTATTATTCAAAGTACAAGGGTGAATCAAAGGACCAAACTCGAAACAAAGTTTTAAAAACACCCAACCATACACCGCTAACAAAATATCCATTTCTTATACACAAAATAAATCAAATCGCCATTTTTCTTTCTAGAATATACTACAGATAATAATCCAACCATTGTTATATGAAATTGCCAAACAAGATACAAAACCCTCAATTCTTTTTCACTTTATTTTTCATGTTTGGCAAAAAGTCCAATTTGATTTCAAGGCAAGCTCGAGGCCTTGAAGTCTTTCTTCGTTCCTGGATCACTTCCAAGACTTTTCAGTGTTCCTATATCTTCACCAATGCCTAGTATTGTACTTGATATTTCTTTGGTGTGTGGCATTATATCTATGTAGCACGGCGCGACGCATTGCAATAAAACTGTAGCTTAACTTTGCCAGTGGAGTTTCCTATGTCTTCTTATTTAATCTTATTTGATTTATGCTTGCATTAGAGCGATTAT
The DNA here is from genome assembly GCA_948477245.1 of Thumatha senex. Taxonomy (NCBI): domain Eukaryota; kingdom Metazoa; phylum Arthropoda; class Insecta; order Lepidoptera; family Erebidae; genus Thumatha; species Thumatha senex. The sequence continues at coordinate 7,547,345 of OX419738.1, read as the reverse complement.
TTGGCGGCACTTTATAGCAACCGGCGGCCATGACAGTTTGTTATGTCTTCATGGATACTGGATTTCAATTTTCATTCATTTTGAACAGAATGTCATCCATTTTAACTGCGACGTGAAGACAAGGTTCTGGACATGTAATATCAAGGCGCACAAATTTCATCAGCTTAGTCCCATGTTGAAACGAACAAGAGTAAAGTAAGGTTAAGGCATCTAATCTAACTTATCGCTCACCATATACGACACAACTAGAGTAGGTAGAACGCAAATGGCGTAGATAACTTGGATCTTTTATTCCATAATAATTTGTATTATAATCATATAGACACCGATTAATTAAAATTTGTGACAACTTACGGTATAACAACTGTTTAAAGCAATTTTGAATTTGTGACGAAATCGTCTTCGGATTTTAAAATGATCTTTTTGCGATCTTTTTATTTGAATCCTCATCGATAACGTTTGAACTCAATTGATGAGGGTTAACTGGACCAATTTGATTAATTGTTTGAATATCACCCAATCAGCTTGATCACTTGATAACGCAACTGTAATTTTGAGTTATTTTAAAGGATTTATAGTGTATTTATGAGTGAATTTTGACAGAAAAACAGTATTATTTGCAAAAAAAAGTCTATAATAATAGAGGAAAATATCGACAAAATTACGTCGATTTCTTAAAAATTTGGTTCTGAAATTTTTTATTATCTTTGAATGGATAATCCATAAAATACAAAAAATCACCTTTATGCAGACGATCTGCAAATCTACTCACAAGCTGGACTCAATGACATACACGAAGCTTTTAGAGTAACAAATTGTGATTTAGAACGGATATGTACTTGGAGTAACAGCTTTGGTTTGCAAGTGAACCCCACTAAAACTCAAGTAATCCTGATAGGCAGTACCTGGATGATTTCCAGAGTTGACTGGGCACAGTTGCCACAAATTATCTTTAATGGTATGCCGTTACCGGTAAGTGATAGAGTTAAGAACCTGGGGATATATATTGATAGAACTCTGTCTTGGGGACCTCAATTGCAGGAAGTTAATCGTAAATTGTTTGCCTCGGCAGGCTCGTTGCGAAGATTGCGTGGCCTCCTCCCGATTCCAACAAAAATTTCGCTTGCGCAGTCTTTACTACTTCCAATATTAGACTATGCTGATGCCAGCTATCTTGATATTACGGAGGAGCAACTAAATAAACTTGAGCGCCTTCAAAATTTCTGTATTAGGTTTATATTTGGGTTACGCAAATATGACCACATTTCTGAATACCGCAACCAACTCAAGTGGCTCCCGATTCGCCTTCGACGAAATATTCATATCCTGTGTATGCTATATAATATATTATTTAACCCACTAGCTCCCTCTTACCTCAAGGAACGCTTTGAGTTCCTAGGTGACACGCACTCAAGGTTCCTGAGATCATCGCACAACTTGAGACTGCATATACCGGTACATTCAACAAACTTCGTTGATAAATCTTTTACTGTTGAAGCAGCGCGACTGTGGAATGCACTATCAGTCACTATCAGACGAGCTCAAACCTTGGGATCGTTTAAAGTCAGAGTGAAAGAATATTATCTTTCAAAATAAGCTATTTGTACGCTGACCTTCTTTCTTATGTATATTGGGCAAGTGTATGTATGTATATACGTATTTATTTGTGTATGTATGTATTTATATGTGTATGTATGTATGTATTTATATGTGTATGTATGTATGTATTTATTTGTGTATGTATTTTCGAAAATATTGGTATATATTATGTTTAATGTAATTTATAAAATATTATTTGTCACCAAACTTGAAACCCAAAATTAAACTTTCACACAGTCCTGTCCATCTAAAGGTTGCCTGGTAGAGATTGCTGCTTGCAATAAGGCCGCCCATTGTACTTGATTTATATCATAATAACTAATCTGTAATAGCTATTCTTGGTGTACAATAAAGCATATATTATTATTATTATTATTATCATTGATAAGGTTTCGTTTCAAAATGTTAACAATACAATCTGTATTTCGTAAAGCCCTTTTATAGTAGCCATAGATTTAGATATGATTTACGTGAAAATATTATCTAAAATAAAAGATGTATTTTATTTGCATCAAAGCCATAAAATATAAAAGCACTTTATATAATACTAGGTGACCCCCGGTTTCGCCCGTGCCACACTTCGCACTCCCGTCGCACATATCCCTTCGCTTATAAATTCTACAATAAACTATAAAAAAATGCACGGTTTGTCGACATTTATGATTACTGCCCCGCTCTCCAGATTAGTAGCGTGATGATATATTACCCATAAAGTTCCTCGATAAATGGACTATCCAACACAAAAAGAACTTTTAAATCCAACCAATGCATAGATTCCTTGCTCTGTGCTCCAGCCGAACAAAAACGATTGACATGCGAGTTGAGCTCTCTCTAAATTTGGTGTTCTTTAACGATTTAACACATACAATTGATTCGTCTGTGAATACACATCGCGTAGTAATAATAGATTGGGCCATTCACGCGACAAAAACGACGTGCAACATTCAGAACGAAATAAGCAAAGTGATTATATTATGAGGCGACCATAGTGCCTAGTATTTTTAAATTAATCTTGTTTCTCGATTCTCTTTTCATTATTTTTTAGCAATAAACGTGCTGTTTTTTACTCTTTTATGTCTTATCAGTGTAAAAAAAAAAACAAACAATACAACTTAATCTAGAACTGCACTAAACACACTTTGAAAGTTTCGATAGCTAGCCAAATATTAATCATTAGCTTTATTTGTTACAAATTAATTACATATTAAATAGAATATGTTTAAATATCTTGAAAATGTTAATTGTAACAAAAAGTACTAATATATTTGTGATTAATTTGTTTGATTTTTTTAATCACAATTAGATAATTGCATTTTTTTTCGTTTTGCGTTTGCTGGCTATTTGCAACGGGAATTAGAGTAGAATTCCCGTTGCAAATAGTAATCAAATGCAAGATAAAATAATATTTTAAAAAAGTGTGTATCATTGTTCCATGTAATATTAACATTTGCAAACCAACAGCTTGTACAATATTAGTTCAAAGTTTACTATTACAAAGCTTACTGTTTAATTTAATAAAATCTCCCACCTTTCACGTACGAATGAAGTGCGTACATTTACTAATTAGTAAACCTACTAGATACAAACTAATTTGAATTTTAAAAGCTATATGTAAATATCGATTCTCATTACGTTAACGCTGCACGTCCTGTAGGAAATCCTCGCCTCCGTTAGTTCGCTTCCGCGCCGCATCCAGCGTACACGTCGCGCTCACATTCCAAATATACAATAAACGTAAACGAACATTCCCTAAGGAATTACTGTGCTGCTCATAATTCTTTACTCTGTGGCATGTGTGTAAACTGGCCTTATTGATGCGTATTATTATTGTGTTGTGTCATTGTGTGAGTGAATTTTGAATTTTGAACTTTAGTGTTCTTTTGAAAGATGTTCTATTTTATTGGAATGTCGTTCTGTGGCACTACAGTGATGGCTCTGGGTGGGTAGTCTTTTAAAATAACTTAGAATATATCTTAGGATTACCTATGTATAAGCTCTTACTGATCCAAGACCTAGCAAGCAGTTGGCTGCAAACCTGGCAAAGCTGATTACATTTTGTCTGACATCTAGTTATCAATACCTACTTGGTAGGTATGTCCTGATTGGTTCTTCCTACCATGTGTGATTTTTAAATATGATTGTTTTTTTTAAATTATCAGTACTTAGGTAATATACGGGGGAATTATTGGGCTCTAAGTCTTTCCTTTCGAGGATATACCAATTTCCCTTGCCATAGACAGCCGTAAAGGAGTACTTACGTGTAGGTATCCATACCATTCACATACAGTGGAAAAAATCATCGCCAAAACGGCGCATGTCTCCTTCTCGCGTGAAGCGGTACATCATTGGACTGCCAACTTGAGGCCTACTATCAATAGTCTTGTGAACTACGAGAGTAACCCTCAATACGCTAGATGTCACCATGGCTTTCCATAAGGCGGGTGACGTCATTTTGGCTACGAGCTAAATAAAAAAAATGCTGCTTGGATTTTTACACAAATGAATACCTACATATTTTGTGAGTTTGTGACTCTGGATATATTGAACCGATTTTGAAAATTATTTCACTTTTAGTAAAGCTCACTTTACCACCTCACCTGTTACGTGCATATAGTGCGCCTCTGCCTACCCCTTCGGGGATATAGGAGTGAAAATATGTATGTATGTTTCTAAGGTTTATTATCCTGAGTGCTATAGGCTACTTTTTATACCGAGAACATGTTCTTGTTGGAAATAGAACCGGGCAAATTTTTGCCACACAGGCGGAGCCGCGTTTGTTAGCTAGTATATAATAAAGACTTGAAAACCATTATGAACCGCTCTGTTTTATTTGCCTTGTAAATATCATACATATCGTAGGTACTAGCTAAATAATACTATCTTCATTAGAAATTTCTAATGCAAAATGCTTGTCATAGAGAAAGATTTACGAAGTTTCGTAGCTATAATTTATGATTAGTCTGCACTGCGCTGTTGCATACAACGAACACTACCTAAGCACCCTAAGTTTATAATGTGAGAGACTGGTATTTGGTGTTACAAACATACTTAAAGAGACTTGAACTTATTAGTGAAATGTTGACGTAAAGATTTTTTGAAACATCCTTCGTTCTTGCAATCTGTCCTGAATGAGTATTTATCTAGTGATTTGCTTATTGACGTGCATAGAGTACGCCCAGTGGCGTGTCCATATAAGTAGTTATGGAATATCATCTTTTGCAATTATAAGAGGTCCTGGGAGCTCTCTTTTTATGCGTTTAAAGTAAAATTCTGATAATTTTGTTAGTAAAAGTTTGTGCAAGTAAAAGTATTAGCTCATATGCGTTTAAAAAAAGAATCGTCCTTTTCTTTTTTGTTGTTTTATTTTTGGTCATGTGATGTTTGGGGGCAATTACACTGGTCTTCTACCAGAGCGAGGAATGTTGCTGGCTCCTTCTCAAGAGCGCGCTAGTGATGTTGATATCATTTCTCCGTGGATCTACTTCAACAAATCAATTTCCATCTCCCAGCCAGTGGATCGAAAAGTATTCATTCCACTACATCTAGGGGATCGTAGTGAATAGAAAGCTAAAACAAGGGTATCAAATAGTACTAAATTTATTACTTCCATATGGATCCCCCTTTTAGTAAAATGGTTAACTTTAAGTCAAGTTAAAGACCTTATGGGCGGCTTGAAAATTTTCAGCAGCAGGTAGCCACAACCTGCGTCTGTCTATTTCAACATGGCAATGAGCTCACCATCTATTACGTGAGACAGGAATACAAATAGTGAAAAGTGGACATACAATATGTATGCCTCTGCCACCACTTCGGGAAAAAGGCGTGATAGATAAATAAATTAATTAATTAACATAAAGGTCTTTCCACCAAAATGTGATTTAATTGGATTGTTCGTTGGTGGAAACAACTGAACATCGGATCATCATCATCAAACAACTGAACATCCTAAATAGACCGATTATTTAAATTTAAAATTTAATGTCTTTTTCTAAACAAGAGAACCGCAGCTCCAACAAGTGATTGAGAAGGGGTGAAACCACTTTCACGCTTGACTACACTCAATATTCAATCAATTTGTGGGCAAGAAACCGGGTACGTGCTCGAAAAAAAGACATTTATTTCACATTATTTTTCTATAGTAGGTAAATGAATGAGAGTATATTTATTTTAAGGTGTTAAATGCGTGCCATACTTTATTTCTTGCTTGAGATTTCGACCAGATTTCACTGACTTTTGGTGGTTACAGACGGAGCTCTAAATGTCACGTAATTAAAGGTATGAAACCTTAAAATTTTCGTAAAAAATTAAGTTGCATACTTTTTTTTTTCGTCTGTACAACTAAGTATATTGAAAAAATCATAACCTAAAAAACTTTTCACATTATTGCAAATAAACTAGTATTAACAACAAAAGAGGTAATCCGCGACCAAATTATGTATCACATTGCAATCGCAGATCTTAACCCTTAAAATCTACTTAATTTGTATCTCAAAATTTTAGACTTTACAGTTACCACAAGCAGCAAGTCCAGTCTGTATCTGAACTATACAAACAGCCGATTAATAATCTTTTAGGTCTATAATGTTGAAATTGCTAAATATTGAGTTCCCATAATTTTAAACTCCCAAAATGTTCTCCCGTTAACTTGGAATACGATTTCAATATAATTAGTCAGCGCAAGTTGCGGTTATTCACAAGGGTTAGGTCGGTGACGCACGGTGTTGCCAACTATGTTCACCCCACACCATGTGTGGTAGTGGCCCACGAAGTTTCCCCTCATGTAGACATAGTGGGCGCTTTCTTTTAGAGACGCCTTACTATATATCCTACTAACATTATAAACACGAAAGTTTGTAAGTATGGATGGATGCTTGTTGATGAAACTTAATAATAATATAGCATACACATCAGATCTGAATAAACACATACACTTCTTTTTGTCCCGGAAACAAGCTTCTGTGGGAAATGGGAACGAGAAAACATTACCACGCATGCGGAGCCGCGGGCGTCAACTAGTATCACCAAAATAAAAATCTTTTTTGCACGGATAATACTAAAATTTACAACTTAGCTCACCTCTACGTTTCGCAAGGATTAAGGACGGAATTATGTACAAACCCGTGGATATTTTAAACATTTTCCTGGCAAAATGCAAAAGGTTACATCTGGGATAAAAAGTAATTTTGTACACTTCACACAGCAAGGAATCAGTACGCTACGTATGGGTGACTGCTTTCTGACGTTTCCGTGCTTTGAAAGGCACCCGTTTGTCCCAGTTGCCAGTAACAGCAGTCATTAAGCCAAGTTAAAGGACTTATGGGCGGCTTAAGAACTTCACCAGCAGGTCGCCACAATCTGCGCCTGTCCATTTCAACACGGTTTTAGACTAATCGCTTATTAGATTGGACACAATATGGTGAACGTGGGCGTATAGTATGCTTCTAACTAAAAAATACTAACTAACTATCTTCACGCTGATCCCTGACGGGGTAGTCAGAGAGGAAAATCGCCAGGCCAGGCCATAATTCTTTCACTTTCTGCAGATTCATTAATCGCTTCATACATATAGTTTGCTTCGCAATACTCAATACGTTTATGGCATTCCATAATGTGGTTGAAATCAGGTGTAAACCTTAAACTATGTGACAATTATGTACCCTGTCGGGCACACCAAATATATAATAGGAGAGAGAAAATATATTTTCTTTTTTTAGGTTATTTATAATACTTCTGGTTATTCCTTCAGACACGATAACTTTTAACAAAAACAAATAAAACATTTAATTATAAAACCACCGACTTAGTTCCAAAAATCTCCCAAATTCTATGTAAGTAGTGCTCCGGAAGTCTGACATCCTTCAAGTTCCTAAAGTGATTGCGATATGGCCACGTAAAGACTTTTGATCTATTCTGAGCGTCGAACCAACAAATGGATCGCGTCAGACACGATTGATTACGAGTTGGTGCTACACTAACAAATTGTCGTAATCGTTGTCAGCTGCCACTTAAAAGGAGTGCCGGGACTCTGGACTGAATCAGCTGATATATTTTGCAACGATCGTACTGAGTAAGCGATTAATCAGAATTTATACTTTAAAATTATAAAGCTGAAGAGTTTGTTTGTTTGGTTGAACACGCTAATCTCAGGAACTACAAGTAGGATTAAAAAAAATATTTTTGTGATAGATAGCCCATATATCGAGGAAGGCTCAGACTCAATGCAGTGGCTGTATACCATCACGCTACTACCCTGGAGAGCGGAGCAGTAGTCATAAATGTCTACAAATCGGGCAATTTTTTATGCATTATTGTAGACTTTATAAACGACGGGATTAAATGGGTGCGACTGAAATTCGAAATATGTAACGGGCGAAGCCGGATGCTCGCCTAGTCGATTAAATTTATTTATCCCCCGACGCAAAATCGACGGGATTTGTATATTACCAAATATGTTTAAACGTGTCTGTGTGTATGTTTGTAGCGTATGGATAAACCGATTTTGAATCAAATCAGCTTATGATAGTCCACTGCTGGAAGAGCACAGGTGCAGCGCAAGAAGGGTTAATTTCTTTTTCCAACTCCTTCAAATTACTTCTGATTAAATTCGATGCGGGTTCCAAGACATTTTAACTTCTCCTGGGACTTCACCGAGATCGATCTAGGTGTAACTTTCTGATCTTGGTCACTGCTGTAGACGTACAGGAGTCACAGTAATAGGAATGTGGGTGGGATTAGTCCCAATTCAAAAAAAGGTGCACCGTTTGAAGTGGTTGTAGTTGCCTGAGGTCCGAAAGATTATGGAAAAGCTTAAGCCCCATTCTAACTTTTTTTTTGTAAACCTTTGCAGCCTCAACATTTTGTGGTCCTTCGAGCATGCTTACAGTGTTCACGGGCTCATAGATTTTCATACAAAGAATTCTAAAATGCGATGAGTGCAGTACCTACCATTAATATGGTACTCTATCTATCTCTTCTCGTGCCTCTGCTCGTGGCCTCGCGGTCTCAGTATTCTGTAAACGATCACTGAGTTACGCAACTTTCACTATGGCTGGTCCTCGGATGGGTGACCACTTTGTGGCATTTACATTTGCGAGCGTTTCCGTGCGTCGGAAGGCACGTTAAGCCGTTGGTCCCGGTAGCCAGTAAAATGGCAGTCGTTAAGCCTGGTTGAAGGCCTTATGGGCGGCTTGAAAATTTCAACTTCAGGTAGCCACAACCTGCGTCTGTCTATTTCAACACGGCAATGGGCTCACCACCTATTACGTGGGACAGGAATCCACACGGTGAAAAGTGGGCATATAATATGCCTCTGCCAACCCCTTCGGGGATAAGGCGTGATGGATATTTATTTATTTATTTATTTATTTATTCTATCTATCTCTTAGTTTTACTCACCTTGTTATATTTCCCATATTTCTTACTCATTGACCAATAAAGATATTTATTTATTTATTATATACTTTATTTTACGCCAAGATACTATAACAATTTAAAATAAATTATACAAAATAGCAGTACAATGGGCGGCCTTATCGCTTAAAGCAATTTCTGCCAGGCAACCTTTGGATGGAAAAGTAAATTGGTAGAAGTAAACTGGTAGTTGTTGGCGTCTTATCAAAATAATAACAAAACAGTCAATACATAATAAATAAGTACACATATATACTTGGTACATAAATATCAATAAAACTAAAAATGAATAACTAAAATAACAAAATAATTAATATATAAATATATGCATATAATACATACAAAAATTAATATAAAAAAAAAAATATGTGTCCAATACTATAAATTCTGGAAAGATTTCATTTGCTCAATTACCTGCCAAATAATATTTTTTAACAAGAGATTTAAACTTTTTTAAAGTGTCAGTGCGTCTAAACTCCTGTGGTAAATTATTCCACAAGCGAACTGCTGTCACACTAAAGGAACGGTCGAAGACATTTGTGGAATGTGGTGGCATTTTTAATTCTAAGTTTTCCGATAATCTCAAACATCTGCCATGCGTATCATGAAGAAACTTACAACGTTCTTTTAAATAGGAAGGTGTAGATGGGTTAAACAATATATTATATAAAAATGATAGAATATGAGTATTCCTGCGAAGTCGTATAGGTAACCACTTAAGCTGGATACGAAACTGTGAAACGTGATCATACTTGCTCAAGCCAAATATAAATCGTATACAAACGTTTTGGAGACGCTCAAGTTTCTCAAACTGGTTCTCGGCACGATCCAAGTAACTGACATCTGCATAATCAAGGATTGGAAGAAGCAAGGAGTTTGCAAGTGCAATTTTTGTGGCTGTGGGAAGGAAACGCTGCTGCAGTCTCCTAATTGATCCTGCAGAAGCAAAAACCTTCCTGCTTAACTCTTGGAGTTGTGGGCCCCATGTCAAATTCGAATCCAAAATTATACCCGAGGTCTTGACTTCCCTACTAATAGGAATAGTTGTCCCATCAAAAACAAACGGTGGAACTTGAGACCAATTTATTTTTGCGGTTGTTTTAGGGCTGCCAATAATGATTTTCTGCGTTTTAGATGGATTTACTTGTAGTCCATATGACTTACTCCATGACGATATACTAGAGAAATCCGAATTGATAATATCCACCGCTTCCGAAAGCTGATCCAGCGGTGCCTGTGTATAAATATACCCTGTAACCATAGTAACTCTGTATCAAAATAAACTTGTCTATATTAACTTTACTAATGTTACAATAAAGCTTATTAGTTTGTTTGTTTGGTTGAACGCACTCATAGGTAGGTACCTCAGGAAAGAGAGAGGAGAGAGAGAGAGAGAGAGAGAGAGAGGGGGGGAGAGAGGGAGAGAGAAAGGGAGAGAGAGGAGAGAGAGGGGGGAGAGAGAGAGAAAGGGAGAGAGAGCGGGAGAGAGAAAGGGAGAGAGAGAGGAGAGAGAGAAAGGGAGAGAGAGAGAGGTGAGAGAGAGAAAGGGAGAGCGTGAGAGGGAGAGATAAAGGGAGAGAGAGAGGAGAGGTAGAGAGAGAGGGGAGAGAGAAAGAGAGAGAGGGGGGGAGGGAGAGAGAGAGGGAGAGAGAAAGGGAGAGAGAGAGAAAGGGAGAGAGAGGGAGAGAGAAAGGGGGAGAGGAGAGAGAGAGAGGAGAGAGAGAGAGGTAGAGAGAAAGGGAGAGAGAGGTAGAGAGAAAGGGAGAGAGAGGAGAGAGGGGGAGAGAGAGAGAAAGGGAGAGAGAGCGGGAGAGAGAAAGGGAGAGAGAGAGGAGAGAGAGAAAGGGAGAGAGAGAGAGGTGAGAGAGAGAAAGGGAGAGCGTGAGAGGGAGAGATAAAGGGAGAGAGAGAGGAGAGGTAGAGAGAGGGGAGAGAGAAAGAGAGAGAGGGGGGTGGAGGGAGAGAGAGGGGGAGAGATAAAGGGAGAGAGAGGGAGAGAGAAAGGGGGGAGAGGAGAGAGAGAGGGAGAGAGGGGGGGAGAGAGAGGGGGGAGAGGGAGAGGGGGGGAGAGAAAGGGAGAGAGGGGGGAGGGAGAGAGAAAGGAAGAGAGAGAGAGAGGAGAGAGAGATGGAGAAAGGGAGAGAGAGAGAGAGAAAGGGAGAGAGAGAGGGAGAGAGAGAGGGAGAGAGAGAGAGAGACGTTACCGACGATAATTGAGCAGTAATCATAAATGTTAACATATCCTTACATTGTAGAACTAATAAGTTACAGGGTGTATGAGTTAAATAAGTATCACTGGGCTATGAAGTGGTCATGGGTGAAGCCGCGGTGCACACATAGTACTTTATATACATATACACAAAGCACAATCAAAAAAGAAAACTTCGGATGTACCGAACTAGGTTCGTGCATGATTTAGTACTATTACTTATACAAAACTAGGTACAATTAGGAACGAGTACAAACGTGAGTGCCTACTATTGCCTTCACTGCAGCAGCTATAAATTAAACATAGTGAATTTCTTTTTATCGTCTAGCTTAGCTTTTTATTTAAATGATTAGCGAGCAAACCTCTCGGCTTGGCGGTTAGCCGTATATTTGGACTAAACTATGATTTTATAGCCATACTAGCAAGTTTATCGTAGTTATTATAACCACCAGTTATTATAAACGTTGCAGTGGATAAAGTATAATGAAATATTTTTGACAGTTGTTAGGAGCATAGACATAGAATTACAAGAATAAAAAAAATATCTAAGGTAAAGAAAAACCAATATTATATTCTTTATCTTAGACTAGATGACCCCCACAACTTCGCCCGTGGAATATTTCGACCCCCCGTCGCACCTATTTAATCCCGTCGCTTATAAATTCTACAATGATGCATAAAAATTGCCTGATTTGTCGACATTTATGACTACTGCTCTGCTCCCCAGTGTAGTAGCGTAATAATATATAGCCTATAGCCTTCCTCGATAAATGGGCTAACTAACACAAAAATAATTTTCAATCCGACCAGTAGTTCCTGAGATTAGCTCGGTCAACCAAACAAACAAACAAACTCTTCAGCTTTATAATATTAGTATAGATAATTATACTGTGATTGTGAAATTTAAAGGCGCTTTTGATTTTTCTTCGAAATTCAATTTACCAATAAAACATAAAGAAAACCATCGAGCAACATCCGGTGGCGCTTACTGATGCGTTCAGTTAGAAGTTATTTTGAAATCATAAATTTCAGGTCGGCGACACTTGACTAATTTTAACAGTAAATAGTTCTTATAGTTTGCTCGATGATTCATACCATGACTAACAGCACTTAGGTTCAAATTTGTTTCAGTTTATTTAATAATAGATGGAATTTAACATAATTACTGGAGTGGTAACCATTTTTAAGATACCTAAATAGAAGTAAAAGAGCAGTAAAAAGTTAATTCTTTCCTATTTTCTCGTTTTTATTAATATTATTAATGGACAATCCAATCACTAGTTCTTTATAAGCGACTTGTCGACACTTCCAGTGACCACAAGGCTGACAACTTTCTTGTACAGGCAATAAGCATTGTCATCCAACGTGGTAATGCAGCAAGCAATGTGATTTGGATAGGAATGCTATACCCCTAGACAGGGTTTTTAATGTATTTAACATTGTATACTCTTTTATTCCGAGACTACCAGGACGTTAATCGGTTGTACTAATTAGTGTCTAGCACATAAGATCTTTTAGCCTTTTTGTTACAACCTCACTGAAAGGCAACTAAAAATTTCTTCCAAATTTAACATCTAAAATAGACACATTTTATTAAATTTATTCGGCCCTTTAGACCCACCCCAGTTCCGTGCTTCGGAAGGCACGTTAAGCCGTTGGTCCCGGTTGCCAATAATATAGCAGTCGTTAAGCCAAGTCGAAGGCCTTATAGGCGGCTTAAAAAAATTCAACAGCAGGTCGCCACAGCCTGCACCTGTCCATTTCCACACGGCAATGGGCTCACCACCTGTTACGTGGGACAAAAATGCATACGGTGAAATGTGGGCGTTTAATATGCCTCTGCCTACCCCTTCGGGGATAAAGGCGTGAAAATATGTATGTATGTATACCTTGTTATTCTGTACATTTTGTTTTAAGTCTATATAATATAGATTTAGTTTATTTAGATATTCATTAATATATCATCATGTCATTTAATTTAATATTAGGAGGTAATGACTTCACTGTTTAGTATTTTATATAAGCAATCGATCTGTGACCCTTCTTAACATATAGCTAATTTAAGTTTAAATGATACTAGCAGATATCTTCAAGTCAAAACCAATATGTACATTAACAGTATTTAAATGTCTAGCTGTGTGCACATTGATAGATTTATAGCATTACATGCAAATGAACAGCAATAAACACTAATTCAACACCTCGCCTTTATTAGTTATTTCCTAACAGGCTCATTACTAAATTAACTACTGACTGAGACTGTATAAACAAGGAAGTTAGTTACTGTGAATGCAGAGTGCATTGCCGCTAAGTTTAATTAGACAGAGCGTGGTAATCAACGAATCGTATGTTTACAACTTTACTACGCCTGCTCATAGTTGGCCGCAAATGTATTCATTAGTATAAATCGCTAATGATTTTTATAAAGTATATTGGTTACCATTTTTGAACTCATTTATTGATTAAATTTACTGTAAAAGATGAAGTCAATAAAAATATTGCAGCGTCTTTATTCCTTGTTTTTATGGAAGCATTGTTACTGCAGCTCAATTTATTAGCATGTACTATATGTAATGTATGTGCACTTACCTTTTATTTTCTTACACTAGTGGAGAACGTGCTGGACAAACAATGAAATTTGGTGTGTCTAAGTTCATTTGCAGCATCATTTAAATTAAGAGCAATTAAAGCCATATAGAAATATTGTCACGCCTTTATCCCCGAAGGGGTAGGCAGAGGCATACTATACGCACATATTTAACCGTATGCAGTTTTGTCCCACGTAACAGGTGGTGAACCTATTGCCGTGTTGAAATGGACAGGCGCAGGTTGTGGCGACCTGCTGTTAAAATTTTCAAGCCTATAAGCCTTCAACTGGGCATAACGACTGCCATGTTACTGGCAACCGCGACCAACGGTTTAACGTGCCTTCCGAAGTACGGAAACGCTCCCAAATGTAAATGCCACAAAGTGTCACTTATCCGAGTACCAGCCATAGTGAAAGTTGCTTAACGCAGTGATCGTTTACAGAACACGGGGTCCGCGGGGCCACGAGCGCTTCGCAATTAAAGCCAAGTTGAGTGTAACCCTGATTGGCAGCATTGCCGTTTTTTTATAGCCGTGATAAAGAAAATGTCTCCAATGCAATGTGGTGAAGCTCGCGAGATTACTACTAGTCAAGTTGAGAGGTTATCGCACACCAAAAAACACTTGCTAAGGGCGGACACACTGCTCCGTAAGAAAATCAGCGAATCACCTTTCTGCTTTATGTCAGAGGTTGTTTTTAGTATGAAATGGTTTTATTCTCATATTTGTATTAACCTGTCGGACATAAGCGGACTAATTGTACAAAGGACATTTTGTCTTATAATTCTATTTCGATCAGTGCTTTATATTCAGTTAAAGGACTGCCCTTATTGCTCACTTTTCGTCAATCTCGCCTTCTGAGTGTAGCCCCGATTTAGAAAGTTCTCGATACGCGTAGCGTCCCCTCTTGTCGTGAGTCAGGAAAATTACAGCATTTGTGATTAATGTGAGCTATTCTTGGGCGTATCCTCCAGTCGATTCTATACCTTTCTTTGTTTTTCATATGACTTTCTTCTTTATTCTAGTGACTATGGATATTAGACGAATGAGCAATTCATTTACTTCCGCAACACTTCTAGTCATTTTCTTCATTATTTCTGATAAAATATAATACTTCGCTTCAGTTAATCAGGGTTAACGAACTATTTTTCTGGACTGTATAATTATCCCATAATTTGTTTTACCTACAACAGCGGAAATGGTTCACCTACACCGGCGTGACTTATAAGAATTATGGTGTAAGCTTAAACCCCCGATGATTCAGTATTGAAATACTGAGACGTGAAGCCATGGAATACACTTTACGGTGCACGTTTTAGTTTGACTATAATGAACTCAGTTTGTTTAAACACCTGTCAGCTTCGTTTGCTTCTATAATACATTATTATTTCAGGTGATGTTATTTCTGTCAGTTTTTAGTTGAAAGAATGAAAAAATTGATGGTGAAAAGTGGGCGTATAATATGCCTCTGCCACCCCTTCAGTTCTAAGGTGATTGATAAACATAAACAGATAGTTGAATATCTGGTGGTTAAATCAATCCATGGTCAGATCCCAAGGACTCTCAGACTATATGCAGTAGCACAGTATTATTGTATTTGAAAGCTTTTTTACTCGACGGTGTTCGAATATGTGTTGGTTTTCTGGCAATCGTCTTTACCCTCTACCGTTTACTAAGGCTTCTCCTATTGAGCATGCCGGCAACCGTGATTCTTTTCCAAGCATAAAAATAACTAAATCGTACAAGTTCCGCCCAAACAGTTATTTTCCAAGTAAATAGACATTTATATGTCTATATTTTTTTTGTTCTATTTACGAATGACGAATTGCGATTCATAACGCAGTGCTAGTGCCAACTTTACTTTACGGTAGTGAAACCTGGGTATGTCAGCAGATGCATGAAAGTAAATTGAATGCTGTGGAGATGCCATCACTTCGAAAATTGTGCGGCGTTACCTTGGGCGACCGAATACGTAACGAAGTGATACGCAATATGGCAGGTTTGAATGAAAGTGTCAGCGTTAAGCTGGAAAAGGGCGTGCTCCGTTGGTTTGGACACGTCCAACGAATGAGTGAGGAACGATTGACGAAGAATATATATTGTTCAAAAGTAGAGGGTAGAAGGAGTCAGGGTAGGCCGAGACTTACATATGAAGACCACGTGAGCAGATTGCTCAAAAACGGAAAGGTCAAAAGTACTCGGATACCCAGACGTGCGTGTATGAAGCGATTGATGAATCTCGAAGAAGCGAAAGAAGTATGCATGGATCGCGAAGCCTGGCGATCTGTCCTCTCTGACTACCCCGTTAGGGATACAGCGTGAAGATAGTTTAGTTTAGTTTTTAGTTTATTTTCTAATAAATATGAATAAGTTTTAGATAGCAATTTCTGAATGCCCTTTTATTTAGTGAAATTCGTTCCAGGCTTATTAGGTCAAAAAGGTACTTTATCCCACGACCACGACGTCCAGCTACCAACCAATTCTATTAAACCAACCAGCTGTCAAACCTGCCTAGTATTCTCAATACTCATCTCAATATCTGAATCACGTTAAGCTGGGGTTAGGTGTTATTAATCCTACCCGAGTTTATATAAATGTTGGTTCAATAACATGTAATCCCAGTTAATCCTCTTTTCGTGATTGGATTACAAACTGCAATGAAACTGAACACACATTCGTGCTTTGGTGCAAATTTCGTATAATTTTGTACACTTTAATTTACCGTGAGATTTGAAATTTTGGAAAACATTTCGGGTTCATGTAAACTCCTACTGCAACCCCAGATTATATTAGCACTACATGAAAAAGGGTGTCTGCCTCGTCTCTCACGGCTTTAACGTGAAGACCAGTTTGATATCCATGATAGTATGTAACCGCATATTCCTTGCATTACTATGTATACATAGAAAGGTATAATAATATTATCATTCAATACACTGGGAGTTAGATACACACACACACACACACACATTTGATCCTTTGTGTCATACGCCATGGGAAACACGACAACTATTTGCTCTCAGCTTTTTTTAATTTATCTGTTGTAACATATACCCGGATTGAAGTAAACCGAGTAGACAGCAACTGACTGTAGAAATCCTATTTTCCTATATATCTATAATTTTTTGTCGCTAAAAAGTCATTAACTTGAGCAGGAAAAGTAGCAAAAACGCGAAATGATATACTGCAGCATTAACGTTGCATCGCACTACTGTGGCTATACATTTGTTGCCTGGAACCTAGGAGCATCAGAAAAGAATAAAGTCACCACCAACCAACATATATTTACTGTTGAGAACGTTATGTATTTACTAGGTCATGATAATTTAAATGTTCTTACCCGACTCAACTCGTTCTCATGGGAAAGGTCCTTAAGTATCCTCTCTTCATTTAGATTAATTAATATTAATGTTGGTTTCCCTAACTTTGTTATTTTCGCAACCACATGAATGAGGCTACAATTCATAATTATTTATATTTCCCGAATCTCTACAATTCCTCTTCGCCAACTACCCTTAATAACCATAATTAATGGGAACTATGAGGTACAGTTCAGGGCCGATATTAGCCAGAATACCTACTTCCGATGTTGCGGTCGTTATATGATGTTTTGCTAGATGCCGATATAGTTTATTTTAAGCATTAGTAAATCTATACTAATATTATAAAGCTGAAGAGTTTGTTTGTTTGTTTGGTTGAACGCACTAATCTCAGGAACTACTGGTCGGATTTGAATTTTTTTGTGTTAGATGGCCTATTTACCGAGGAAGGCTATAGGCTATATATCATTACGCTACTACACTGGGTAGCAGAGCAGTAGTTTATTGTAGAATTTATAAGCGATGGGATTAAATAGGTGCGACGGGAGGTCGAAATATTCCACGGGCGAAGCTGTGGGGGTCATCTAGTGTATGATAATACGAAGTTATCAATGTCATGGTATCTTTAGAAATTTAATCTCACAATTAAAGCAAATAAGCATTTGATCCAGCGAATAATGGCAGGTGGTAATCGTTAGGGTAAATGGTCGTGTCACTTGCGTTGAGATTTATTCTTGTAATGAATAGTTTATCTTTAGCCCTGATTTTCAAAATAAAACTTAGGTATCTAATGGTACACTGAGGTGTTCACACATCTGGATCTGTAATAGCGCCACCTTCTTACGGCCGGAGGGTACTACATACCTATTAACTACTACTAGGTACTAGGTACATATCGGGGATATCATAAGATTACTGCGCTTAGTGGCATTAAGATTGTCATCACAATTTGATTAAATCACATTTGATATTAATCTATCGGATAACAGTTGCAACATGCTCAGCTCGGTTTAGAATTACGTGGTTTGCATATACCAATTGTAAATATAGCCGCTACTCTTTATAATAAACTAAAAAAAAAATATTTATTAATAATAACTTACTACAAATTATTAAATAACCTTAAAATATGAAAATTTAAAATATATTAATATAAGGAGTCCCTTAAGCCGCCACTCGTATGTCGAAATGTTACAAAGCATACCCAGCTAAAAAAAACAAACCCAGCTAACTAGAACAATTTTGTTTGACAGTTTCAAGTTAGCCGAACATCTACTCATTCCATCCATCTCGCTATCTAATCCAGATTGCATCCCTAGTTTTAAGTTTAGATTCGTTCGCTACTGCTGTTGCGTTTCCACTTTCCACGTCTCTTGATTTTATGGTATCCCCGATGGTGAGACGCCATGATTTTTTTAGTCTGAATGCCAACCTGGTCGTTTTTGTACTCAATTAAATAATATCGTTTGTTTGTCACAGGTCCGCGCCATGGAGCAGCGGCTGTGCGATTGGCCAGCGGGCACTGAAGGTGCACCCAGAGCCATAACACGGCTGGAGGGCCAGATTGAAGAACAGGTAATGAATTCGAGTACTATCACTACAAATTGTGTCGGAAGTGCTATGAGCCTCAAACTCTCCCTTAAGGAGACTGCGGGTGTATGTATTTCTGGTCTACCCATAAAACCCCGTAACAGCCTACCTAGGAAGAGACTAAGAGGCATCTCGTGGTAACAAATATCACTCCTGAATGTAATGCTACCTCATATCAGTCACAGCATTTAGTGTACCTACCATGGGCGTACCCAGGATCTGGGCCAGGGGGGGGGGGGGGGGGGGGGAACACAGATTTTTTATAAAGTTACCTTTTTTTAACCCCCGACGCAAAAAGAGGGGTGTTATAAGTTAGAAGTACTTAGATTTCGGTGTGTGAGCGTGTCTGTCTGTGGCATCATAGCTCTCAAACGGACGGACCGATTTGAATGCGGTTTTTTTCATTTGAAAGCCCGTTTCTCGGTGGTGGTTCTTAGCTATTTTTGGTTAATATCGGTCCAGCTGTGTAAGAGTATCAGCTTTATTTTTCATATTAATGTATGTGAAAATGTATTATGATTACTCTGTTAAGTGCTTAACTTAAATTCCAAATTAACAGAAATTCACTACAGAAAAAGTCTTTATTTTGCATAGACAATTTTAATATTTTTACAGATAAATTTAATATTTTTAGAGTAACCACCGGTTCGGAACGCGGCCCACCTGAGAAGAGCCGGCAAGAAACTTAGGAATGCTTTTTTTGTGGCCTATTTACAATTTAATATTATTTCACTTTGCCAGCAGATAATTTCCAGGCGTCCTTGTTCTGCAAATAGTCTTTAACAGCTTACTGGTAATAACCCTTTTCACAAAAACTTTTTTTTAATTAACAGTAGAAGAAATTTGCAGGTCGAGAGCTTTGCGTCTTATTCCAGAGTGATGTAATTTTCTGCACAGCGTTTCATGCTGAACGCAATCAAAAGCTTTGGATAGATCGCAGAATACACTTAATGTCTTGTACTTGTCTTCAGATTTTGATAAATCAAATACGTTATTTACATAACAAAAATACTTTTTTTAAAATGTTTCTCTGTTTTTTAACCGGCTAATCTCTGACACAACTGAACCGATTTTAACGGGACTTTCACTGGCATTCTTATAATATGTAGAAGAAGTAACTTAGGCTACTTTTATCCAGTTCTTTAGTTTAAACCGCTGTTCGTCCACTAGTAAATAAATATAAGTAGGTATAAGTAACAAATAGAAATACATAAAAATTAAAACTTTTTTATTTTTAATATAATTTCCGAAATAACTATGTTTAGTACGCTGGATGACCCGCTGGTTTTACAGAATCAGGTCCAAGACGGCGGCTTGATCTTAAAATTTCACGCTGGCCTCACCGCCTCAAAAAGCGGGATCCAAACTAAACTCCAAAGAAGCTGGATAACGCCCAAACCATTAAGAGAGGCCGCGATGGTAGCCAAGCTCTACCTGGATCCCAGGGAGGATTTGCGAGGAGTTACTGGGGCCGCCCGGTGTTAAACTGATAGGTAGAGATCGTGAGCTTTTTAGTCATTTCAAGTCGGGCTTAACGCTGCTAACAAACAGTTAAAAGGGGTGTGACTCTCGATTTTTAAAAGATGTATAGGGTATTGCAAGTTATTTTTGTACTATTATTGACAAAAGTAGAAGACGAAACCAAAGCGAGGGGGGGCGCCTGCCCCCCACTGCCCCCCCCCCCCCCCCCCCCTGGGTACGCCCATGGTACCTACTCAAGTATTTTTATATTATTTTGTGTTAACTATGAAATATTCCTATATAGAAATGTTTGAATTGTGCCATTGTGTATTGTGTTCATTCAAATATTTTAAAGGTACATACATATTGTCACGGCTTTATCCCCGAAGGCCGAGGCATATTAAACGCCCACATTTCACCGTATGCATTTTTGTCCCACGTAACAGGTGGTGAGCCCATTACCGTGTAAAGGTAAAGGTAGTATAAACTAAAGAGTAAGGAAGCCGAATACAACTTGTATCGGTGTAGATTTTCTATTCTAATATTTAGTCTACTTGATTATAAAAAATCCAACAACGAACTAAGTTTTATCTATTACAGACGTTTGATACTACGAACGCATCCTTACATTTGTCTGTCGCGCGTCGTGCGTGTCGTCATAACCGGATTTGGAACTTCAACAAAGTTCGATACTTTGACATGACATGACAGCACAGATATGACGTATTAACGGGGTACAAAAGTTATAGAAAGCTTTGTAAACAAACAAAATGTAAAATATTTTGCAGTGAGTTAATTTTCAAAACTGAATAAAAATGTATTTTAAATACTATTACAAATATTAAGTGCAATCAAGTGAAATTGATTGTGCTACAAAATAAAACAACCGTGACAATATGCAGGTATTATGAAAGAACGTTTTGTAAATATTGTATGGTAATCTATGATTGTGGTTTTTATTGTTTTATTAATTATTAAATTAGTTAAAATAATTAAACTATAAATATATTCAAGTTAATCCAAAGCCTAACTAGATTATTCAAGTGAAACTTAGGTAAACAAAATATCCACATTTAAATATTTTCTGATTATTAATTATATTATTGAGTTGTGCTTCATCGTAACAAATTTTAAAAGCTTAGTTAAAACAGCTTCATTAATAATCGATCCAAATTTTCAATGTTATAAGCACTGTAAACAGCTCTATCAAGCTAGACAGTCTCTTCTCATGTTGTAAGGGTAAAACATTGTTTGGATATTTTATAGTCACTCACGTAAATGGTGCATTGATTGGTCTTTCAAAAATATCTTAAAACACCAATAATTTTAATCACGTGCAGAGTTGCGTATATTAGTTTTATATAGTAAAATGACACTCAAATAGGGCCCTACCAACATCTTCAGGGCCACAAGCCAGCCTAAACTTTTGACTAACAGATATGATTGTCTCGAATAGTAGGAAAATTGTATACAAAGCCCTGTACCCACCTGTCTGCCCATCATGGTACAGTAAGATCACTCTAATTAGTATGTTTATCAGTTGTCTAGACTACACACGACATTAACACCATATTAACTTACTTAGTGCTAGTCACCATTGTGTTAAAAAAATGTCCCACAATATTGATTTATTTAATCATCCTCCCTACATGATTAAGAGAGGCCTACATTCAGCAATGCAGTACAGTAGACTGATGTTATTGAGTAAAAACACTAACTAATACCCGTTTTGACAGAAGCAGTTAAGACTCCAGGACGCGAAACAAGTAGAAGCGAAGGCAGCCCGTATCAAAGAGTGGGTGACGAATAAACTGAAAGAGCTAGAACAACAGAATCAGTTGCTGAGAGAACAAAACGACCGCTGCAACCAACAGCTTGAGTTGTTACGCAACCATATAGCCACTCAGGGTAGCAGGAACTGTACGGTATGTAGTTATTGATTTGTGTGTTATTGATTGAAACATGGTAAGGCCGGGAAAAGACTGAGTTACTGCTGAGATGATTACGGTGGGTCGCGCGTCTGGGACACACTATGTCTGTTATATAACTTGTGCTGGCGGACAGGTGGGGTCCCAGATGACTGGAGAATAGCAGTTGTAGTACCTATTTACAGAGGGAAAGGCTCGCGCCTGAACTGCTCCAGCTACAGGGCAATCAGCTTGGTCAGCTTAGCTAGTAATGTGTATGCAAAGGTTATAACGGCAAGAATGCAGGAAAAGTCTGAAAGGTATTTATGGGAGGCTCAATGCGGATTCCGACATGAAAGAGAGACTTGCATAGATCAAGTGTTTTCTCTCCGCAGGATCGCGGAGAAGTTTCTGGCTTTTAGCCAGAAGGTTTTCTGCGCTTTTGTGGAACTGGAAAAAGCATTTGATAATGTTGTGAGGGAAAGAACTTTGTGAAATTTGCTGCCCGGATATGGTGTGGACGGCTCGCTACTGCGGGCAATACAGTCACTTTACAGGGACTGTAAGGCTTGCGTGCGAGTAGGGGGGGATGTGTCACCTCTTTTTGATGTCTGTACAGGTGTCAAACAGGGTTGTGTCATGTCCGCCTGGCTGTTCATAGCGTATCTGGACAGTTGCCTGCAGAAGTTGAAAGATTGTGATATGGGTGTGAATTTGGGTGACTTTTCAGTAAACTGTCTGCTGTACGCTGATGATGCGGTGCTCATGTCCTCATAAGAAGCCGACCTTCAGGCATTAGTCACTAATATGAAAGAGGAGAGTGAAAGTAAGGGTCTTCGCTTGAATGCAAGTAAAATTGAGGTTCTAGTATTTGAAAGAGATGACGTAAGAACTAAATGCGAGATTAGGGTAAACCAGGAACGTCTAGAGCAAGTGAATTAAATTGTGTATTTAGGGAGTATGTTTAGCGCGGATGGAAGATGTGTTTCGGATGTAGAACGGCGAGTAGCTGCCGGAAAAAAAATTAACGGTGCTTTGTCCCAATTAGTAAAGCGACAAAGCATCGTAAAAGATGCACGACTGGCGATTCATAACGCAGTGCTAGTGCCAACTTTGCTTTACGGTAGCGAAACCTGGGTATGTCAGTAGATGCATGAAAGTAAATTGAATGCTTTGGAGATGCGATCACTTCGGCGTTACCTTGGGCGACCGAATACGTAACGAAGTGATACGCAATATGGCAGGTTTGAATGAAAGTGTCAGCGTTAAGCTGGAAAAGGGCGTGCTACGTTAGTTTGGATACGTCCAACGAATGAGTGAGGAACGATTGACGAAGAATATATATTGTGCGAAAGTAGAGGGTAGAAGAAGTTAGGGTAGGCCGAGATTTACATATGAAGACCACGTGAGCAGATTGCTCAAAAACGGAAAGGTCAAAAGTTCTCGGATACCCAGACGTGCGTGTATGAAGCGATTGATGAATCTTGAGGAAACGAAAAAAGTATGCATGGATCGCGAAGCCTGGCGATCTGTCCTCTCTGACTACCCCGTCAGGGATACAGCGTGAAGATAGTTAGTTAGTTATTGATATTCAATAGTTTATAGTAGTATTTATGGTATAAAAATCTGGATAAAAGTTTACGTCTACTATCTATTCTACTATCGTTACAACTATCTATTACTAGCTTCAATACCTGGAATTTCTTGCTGATGTTGTATTATTATGCCTATTTAATTCCCTCCCTTAAGGGGTCAATGAGGATCAGCTAGTAAGTTATAAAGGAGATAAAAGAAGAAAATATAGAAATAGTCTTTCTTCTTCTTGACTTCTTAATCTTCAGTATTGGTGCAAAATAAAGCAATTTATTGTTACACTAAATAATGTAACTAATAAAAATAATATAGCTGGGAATTTAAGCATATAGCAACACAATTTACACTACCCAATTACCTTCCCAGTTTCTACCAACTCGAGCGAGCCTCTCACTCGAAGTGAGGACAGATGACAGCTCTCATCGAACAACTTCAAGTCTTTTGGCTAGCAACCGACGACGATCAGAAAGCCTTGAAGGGCCTCAGGTAGTCACTGTGACTGTTGCCTATAGGGCACTAGATGTCTAAGCTAATATAAAGCATAGTATTAAAAGCACACATTTATGTTATGCTTTAACACTGATATTTTGCCAGAAATCACTGGATTTCATCATATTACTACTGCTTATAATTCTTTACCAATTTGTTTTATCAGTTATCAAATGCCAATAAGTGCATCACTTCAGAATATATCTATTTGATTATTGGCTCAAGTATGTGGCACAACATGCTTTCAAATCATTAACCCTGAGGTACTAGAGTATTCTAACACAACTATTTCATTAATAATTAATTGTTTATAAATTTATTTCATTGTCAGGACAAAGTTTGTAAGAAGAAAAATATAGGCCAGGCAACTGTAAAATAAATTTAAAACTATCAGTATGGACTTTTGCAAAATAGAGCTAATCTAAGCTTTAGTCTTTGCTCTACACAAAAGTTACAGTAATGGAAGTGTGGGTGGGGGATTGAATTAAGTTAACTTAGGATTTTGTGACTTTGTTTTCAAAAGAGACCTTAAAATAATTTTAGGACGTCAGTTACGCAAGTACATAATCTCTGGCATTGATGAACACTTTTCTTGAGGTGTTTGTTTACCACCTAGTGGTATAAAATAGAAATAAAAAAAAAATCCATAAAAGGCATATGATCTAAATAGTCACCAAAGAGCATAATATGGTCTTGGAAGAAAATTAATTCATAATTTTCCACTTCTATGACACTCAATAGACTTGTTTTTTTGAAGTGGTGGAATGTATTTAAGCATATTACCGCCTTGCCGCAACACGGACACTTTGTATGAGACTCCTCACTAAACCGCTGTGGTGTTACACCTTGTCTCTACCTCAGTCTCAGGATAGGACAGTCACAGTGAAAACACTCTGTAGTTGCCCCGTTAAAATGCCATATTTTTGCTATACAGCCAGTAATTTGCAAATGTTTTTAATTTTTTAAAGCACTATCTTATGCTTTTGTTCATCATAAAAAGCTTGAATAATTTTTAATATTATATTTTAAGCCAGGATTTCTCTCCTACCGGATTTTGGCTAAGGTGCCATGTCAGACACTTGTTCCATGTATCCGGGCAAAAATTACGATATCAGCAGAGGTCAAATCAAATCTCCATGTTATATTTGTAAAAGAATTGACGTCAACAATAATAATTAAATAATTTTTTTTTCTACCCTCAGCTACCAATAAATTCATCAGAACCTCACTACAGTACTCCAGCAAGACACAGACGAAACTTGTCCATCGGTACTACCAACATAGCAAACAACGTCAATGCTGCCAACCCGCCGGCTCTAAACACCATGAATAGGACAATGGATGAGAGGACGACGGCTAGTTTGCTGGCAGATGATTTAGCTGTAAGTGTGGTCATTCATATGTTTAAACAGCCAGCAAACCCAATCAAAATTTTACAATGTTTCAGAATTCATTTTAAGTATTGCCAATGTTATTTTTTTAAATTAAAATAATCTATTACGCCATGGTTACTAACACTGATAATCATATGCATAGCTCTGTTCTACAAAATTATTCAAATGGATTTGTGATGGTCAGATATTGGAATTTCTTTCATTTTCTTTTTGTTAAGTGTTCTATGCACAAATATGTCTTTTCATAGCCTTAAAACAATTGTCTTGAATTAAAACACTTGTAATGTTCCACTTATTTATTACTTAAACCTGACCGGTGCTAACCTTTGAAAATGCTGTAAGGCGAAATCGGTCAGGTTTAAGTAATAAATAAGTGGAACAGTACAAGTGTTTTAGTTCAAGATGTGTAGCAAGTTCCACCAAGTGCCATAAATCTACAGTGTAAACAGTTTAAAACAATTGTCATTTTGAACTCTATCCATTAGCTGGTCTCGGTTATATCCTAAGCTCCTATTAGGGGATCTGGGTCAGTTTGGCCTTGGATTCCAGCGATCTTAGCGAAGCAACAACCACATCTATACTAATATTATAAAGCTGAAGAACCACTGGCCGGATTTTAAATTTTTTTTTTGGGTTAGATAGCCCATTTATCGAGGATGGCTATAGGCTATGTACCATCACGCTACTACCCTGGAGAGCAGTAGTCACAAATGTCGACAAATCGGGCAAATTTTTATGCATTATTGTAGAATTTATAAGGATGGGATTAAATAGGTGCGACGGAAGTTCGAAGTATGTCACGGGCGAAGCAGGGGGTCGCCTAGTATTAGATAATACATATACACATTTAAACAAAGCACTAGAGAAGTTTTAAATACTAATGTCTGTAATCTCTTTCAGGCCGCAGTAGAAAATTTAGTAGTGCTACCAACTACTCCGAATACTTCAACTGACGGTGACACTACACATGACTATGCTGAAATCTATACACCTAGCAGAGGTAACTAAATCTGTACTAATATTTAAAAATCGGTGGTGACACATGAATAGACAGACAAAAAGTGACTGCCTCTGTGGCGCGGTGGGAGTGTATCCGACTGCTACGCAAGAGGTCGTGGGTTCGATTCCATTCAGGATAAAACTTTGTGTGATGAAGAGCACGATGGTTTATTCTTTGTCTGGGTGTTATTTATCTAAAATATGTATGTATTTGGAAATATATAAGTATACTGTGTTTGTGGTTACCACAGTACAAGCTCTGCTTAGTGTGGAATCAGATGGCGTTGTGTGAGTTATATCAAAAAAAAAAAAAAACATAAAGTGATATTATATTGACTCCGTTTGTTACCTTTTCAGTTATGGAACCTTTAAAAACTTTAACCTTTAAAATGATCCTTGTTTTCTAGAACGTACCCCGGCATGGCAAGGTCCAGTCAACGTGGTCGTTCAAGGCAACAGTCGCGGTGGCTCTTCCACTGGAGACAGTTCCACGTCTGAACAGCCCCGGCCGCCTACACCGCCGCTACATAGGTTCCCAAGCTGGGAAGCCAAGATTTACCAGGTATGTACAGTATCGGGCCGACCTGAATACTTTATTTCTTTGCGCTCTGTAGATTTTTTAATTCAGCTTGAAAACTTTTATAGCGTGTTAAGGTGAGGTTGTGGTGAGGTAACGTAATAATTATATAAAAAACTGGCCCACACTAATATCACCTAACATGAATTCAAATACAAAGAAATATAATCTCAGATAAAGAAAATTTCCAAGTTTATTTATTTAATACTTTATTGTACATAGTCCGAGACTACCAGGACTTTAATTGGTCGTGCTAATTAGTGTCTAGCACATAAATAAGATCTTTTAGCCTTTTTGTTACCACCTCACTAAAGAAGCAACGGGTTCAAAATTTCTTCCAAATTTAACATCTTAAATAGACACATTTTATTAAATTTATTCGGCCCTTTAGACCCACCTAGTTCCGTGCTTCGGAAGGCACGTTAAGCCGTTGCCAATAAAATGGCAGTCGTTAGGCCAAGTTGGAGGCCCTATGGGCGGCTTAAAAAATTTCAACAGCAGGTCGATGCAGCCTGCGCCTGTCCATTTCAACACGGCAAAGGGCTCACCACCTGTTACGTGGGACAGAAATGCATATGGTGAAACGTGAGCGTTAAATATGCCTCTGCCTACCCCTTCGGGGATAAAGGCGTGACAATATGTATGTATGTATGTATTATTGTACACCAAGAGAAGATACAAAATAACAGTGAAAATATTGTTACAATCAAAGCAGTACAATGGGCGGCCTTAGCTTATAAAGCAATTTCTTCCAGGCAACGTTTAGTTGGCTGACAGAAAATAAACTTATCAAATTAAAAAATCGTATAAATTAATTAAATGTCGTCGTCTTTGCATACTATAAGGCGGGCAACGCTATTTTGACGTGCCAAATATAAAAAACAAAACATTAATAAACTTTTAATTGCACGCAACCCATCGCGCACTTGACATGGTCTTTTGTATGAAGAAAACTATGATCGTATATCATATTTTTACTAGGTTTACAACTCTCGAAAGAAGAACCCTGCACTATATGTATGTAGTTCAAGATCATATAGCAAGACTAAAGTGGTGAGAAAAAGGGGTCTAAACTCTATTAGTAATAATATTTGTTGTAAGGGATTTTGTTCGTACCTAACAGGGGTATATTCGTACTTCCTACAGTTAAAGTAAATTCAACCACAAACAGTTAGCGCTTACGCTTTAAATTGTTTGTTTTTTTAAATAACCAATCCAGTCATTAGTAGCCAGTTTTAAATAATCATTCCCGGTAGCGCCTCGAATCAGCTTGAATCATTAACTGATTTGAGACGCTATCTGGAGAAAACGACTTTGAAAATGTTCCTTTAATTTAACAAATAACGAACGAATCATTATACTCATAATTATTTTGAATTACAATCAATATCTTCATTATTTGTGTCATAACGTCGCAAAAAATAATTCATTAAAAGCCATTAATTTTATTAAAACAAATTTTTAAAATGGTAAAATTTATTTTTAGTGTTTTCATGAATTATCGACCAAAGGTCGTAAAAAAATCCTCGCGATTCATAAGGCAGTGCTATTGCCAACATTGCTTTTTGGTAGTGCCACCTGGGTATTTCAGAAGATGCATTAAACTAAATATTTTCGGATAAGAATACTGTGAAGATGCGATCACTTCAAAAATTGTGCGGTATAACGTTGGTCTGACTACGTAACGAAGTGATACGTATTATGGCAGGTTTAAATGAAAGTGTATGCGTTAAGCTGGAATAGGGCATGTTGCGTTGGTTTGGACACGTCCAGCGAATGTGTGAGGAACGAATGACGAAGAAAATATATTTTGCGAAAGTAGAGTGTAGAAGAGGTCATGGTAGACCAAGACTTACATATGAGGACCACGTGAGCAGATTTCTCAAAAACGGAATTATTTGCGAATATTCTCGAATTCATGTATTATTCCAGAATTTTCACAAATTTGGATATCTTGTAGCCGGTTGGTGAGACAGGGATGAAAAGTTTCAAGGTCTTTCGATCGGATTATTCCGACCTGACCCAGGGTAGCGCCATGTTAATTAATATTATGATCAATTTAATAAAGGAATTTAAGAAAGTAAGGTTCTTCGCTTGAATGCAAGTAAAACTAAGGTTCTAGTATTTGAAAGAGATGACGTAAGAACTAAATGCGAGATTAGGGTAAACCAGGAACGTCTAGAGCAAGTTAATTAAATTGTGTATTTAGGGAGTATGTTTAGCGCGGATGGAGGAAATGATTAGGATTTAGAACGGCGAGTAGCTGCTGGAACAAAGTTAACGGTGCTTTGTCCCAATTAGTCGGTATCGTAAAAGAAACACGACTGGCGATTCATAACGCAGTGCTAGTGCCAACGTTGCTTTACGGTAGCGAAACCTGGGTAGGTCAGCAGATGCATGAAAGTAAATTGAACGCTGTGGAGATGCGATCACTCCGAAAACTGTGCGGCGTAACTCTGGCCGACCGAATACGTAACGAAGTGATACGCAATATGGCAGGTTTGAATGAAAGTGTCAGCGTTAAGCTGGAAAAGGGCGTGCTCCGTTGGTTTGGACACGTCCAATGAATGAGTGAGGAACGATTGACGAAGAATATATATTGTGCGAAAGTAGAGAGTAGAAGGAGTCAGGGTAGGCCGATACTTACATATGAAGACCACGTGAGCAGATTGCTCAAAAACGGAAAAGTCAAAGTACTCGGACACCCAGACGTGCGTGTATGAAGCGCTTGATGAATCTTGAAGAAGCGAAAAAAGTATGCATGGATCGCGAAGCCGGGCGATCTGTCCTCTCTGACTACCCCGTCAGGGATACAGCGTGAAGATAGTTTAGTTTAGTTTTTTTATTAATTTAATAAAAAGCGCGGAATTGATTTGACAGTCAATAAATATTCTATACTATCATACTCATCAATGATTAGAAACTATTGTCTTGTCGTCTTGTATACCTATTTTATCCTCGTAGTTTTGTATGCTATTTGCTTCATTTCATTAGCTTTAACAAAATTAACCAATGGTTTTGTATATTAACAACTTTCTTTCCGTATTAAGATTTTTTTTATACATTAGGGTGACTAAAATTATATTTAGTGAGAAAATTTTTACGTCGAATAATATCACTAAATATTTAGGATGTGTATTTGTACAACTTTTTTTAAAAAGGTGAAATATTCGAGTTGGTTTATTGGTTTCAGAATCAAAGGTACTCATTCCTAGTAGCCTTTCGACGTCGCATGGTCTTTTATACTCTATTAACATACATTTCACAATATATCATACCAGGTCTTCTTGAATCTATCTTTTGGGCGGAGACTCTACGAAATCATTTAAATATCCGGATGACCTCAATATGTGACCGTAAAAGCGAAGGCGATAGTCCTTAATATTGCCCTCAAAATCACAAACACTAAAACTGCCACAAATGCGAGAGTGCCTTATTTGGTCATCGGTGAGCTTTGAAATAATTTTAAGGCATCCAAATATCCGGGAAGCCTCAAAATAAGACCGTATAAGCGAAGGCTATATTCGTTGATCAAAATCGTTTATTTAAAAACTGTTACGAATGCAGGAGTACTCCACGTGGTCATGAGTGCAGCAGTAAAGAGATACTTTGAAGTGGCAAAAGAGACTGTCTAACTTTCTGTAGTCCATATATAGTACACAGGAAACCTACTTAGTTTACTGGGGTGCAGACTGCTACTATAAATTGATATCTAGTCTAAGACAATTCTTACGTATTATAGGTAGCAGATGATGGCCTCCAACAGTCCGTAGAAGAGGAACTGAGTCCGCCGCCTTGCCCCAGACCTATGCACGAGTCGACCAGCTACCAGGATATATCCGTCCCAGTTTACGCCACTGTCAAAGGGGTAAGTACCTATGTCTATAGATCGCAATCACAAATGCATTGACAAAGTTACTCAGAAACTTGAAGTGCGTTGTATTGTAACAACTTTTTTCAAGTGTGGAAATTTTTATGCTACTATGCCACACTCCTATATGCACTTCTAAAACCACACGGTGCCCTTCTTAGGCAAATCCTAGACTACTTTTTCTTCGTCATAAGGATTTTATCAGATGCTTCCGAACCCTACCTACATTTGGCGTCGTTCCCTTGTCTGTTAGTCAGCAAGTGCACCGTCATCTGCATACGCAACATTAGACAATCTATTGGCAGCGGTTTTCATTTTACGTAAATCAAACTTGGTGTATAAATTCGAAAATACAATTTGTATTCGGCTGCGCCAGTGAGGATAATGTTTTACGCGGGTATGTATGTTTTTTTTTTATATTTCCCTTTGATAGGTCTAATTACCAAAATTATTACATAACTAGTTGATGCGCGCGGCTCCG
The DNA here is from genome assembly GCA_948477245.1 of Thumatha senex. Taxonomy (NCBI): domain Eukaryota; kingdom Metazoa; phylum Arthropoda; class Insecta; order Lepidoptera; family Erebidae; genus Thumatha; species Thumatha senex. Next base: position 7,515,859 of record OX419738.1, on the reverse strand, counting down.
CACGCGTGGTGGAGTTTTCCCGTTTCCCACAAGAACTTGTTTCCCACAGGAACTTGTTCAGTAGCCTATTTGTTTTTCTGATGTGTAAGCTATATTATTGTAAAGTTTCATCAAATTCCATTCAGTATATTTTGCGTAAAAGAGTAACAAACATCCATACTTACAAAATTTCGCGTTTATAATATTAGTACGATTAAACAGTTTGGCAATTGAGAGAGAATGCTTTCCTGACGTCTATCAGTTTCGCGTTGTCTCTTATTATTTCTTTAGAGATAATTTCTTATTAGTTTTTGACATATTATGTCAGCAACGGTCTCTCTTATCGGTCTCCATGTGTCCAAACCTCGTGACATGTTCCTATTTTGTTGTAGCGTGCTAGTCAAATAAGATCGATGCCTTTCACCGGCGATTCGTCAGACGACTCATCCGACGGCGAAGAATCTATGGGAGTGACGGTCCACAACACACCGCATCATCAGCTTGTCAATCCAGTATTTGGTAGGTATTCGTTCATGTAGTATTTACTCTATTTTCAGTACTTACCCACTACTATACTTATAGGATTACTTTATTGTCCGTCCGTCCGTCTGACCCTTTATCTCAGAAACACGTGAAACACACGTAACTCTCTGCCGGCGCACGTGTTTTCCTCCTCTTACAATCCTGGGTCCTTTGTCATATCTGGGCTGTCAAGTTGAGGGTCGCTATGCATGGGTCGTAGTCTTTGCTTACCATCAGGCGGATGATGCCATTTTGACGTGCCAATTATTAAAAAAAAGTTACCGATTTAAAATTACAACTATATTGTATATATAGTTGTTGCTGTATATTCAGGTTTACGGTCCCTTGTTGCTGTGAAAAAAATCAAAACTAAAAATTGGCCTTGAAAAAGTTACGGCTGTTTATAAACGGTGGGCAAATCCGTCTCGGACTTGTGGTTTTTACTTGTCCTACACAGCCAACCTTTAACAGTTTTGCTAGAAAGAAGCAAGAAGTATGCTGTGTGCCGCCTGACCTTTCAAACTCTGAACTTTCTGACCTCCAGAACCTTGTGCGTAGATCGCTAGGTCGTAGATCGCTAGGTGCATCACGCATATGTAAAATAGGTGCGGGTCCTATGATCTTGGAGTTAACCCACACCTATTAGTCTATTGCCATATTAACTTGGTACCTTATACTTAACTTGCTGTCTTTCATCTGTCAGAAGTCTCTCCAATAAAATACTTGTTTAAACACTTTCACTTTTATTTCGTCTGTAGATACACATCATAAACACATTACTTTACCATAATATCACTTTATTTCTATTTTATCACAATATGTGATGCTCACTCTATGGTTGCCGGAACAAGAAGGCCGAACCAGGCTCGTGCGATACCTTTTATAACTTTATCAGCAAGTGGGGGTAAAATGTTGACAGCCGAGTTCGATACTTTTAGTTTGTCAGATTAAATATTAACTACATTAGTAAAACTAGATTACATATATAAAAAGTAAGATAAACAGACATATTACTATATTTATTAAAAGGATGCTTACACATCAGTCACGCCTTTATTCCCGAAGGGGTGGCAGAAGCATACCTTACGCCCGCATTCTATCGTATGTTTCCCTTAACAAGTGTTGAGCCCATTACCGTATAGAAATGGACAGGCGCTGGTTGATCGACTTGCTGTTGAATCTTTTTAAGCCCTTCTACTTGGCCTAATAAATGCCATGTTATGACAACCGTTAAAGAGTGTTTCATTTATATTTGTGTAATTTTTCCAGGTGGTCATACTTCCAACCAGCTCCCAATCAACAATGTCAATCTTACAAGTATCCTGCCAGCGTGCATCCAACAGACATCGAACCTAGTACACACCAACACCGCAAATGGACAGTGTAGTTCATCTGACACTAGCCTTAGCGCCAGCAGCCCCTCTAAAAGTGTAAAGACTAGCTCAAGTTTGTCGCCTGCGAAGAGATCCAGTAGTGGGTCGCCCAGTAAACAGAGTAAGACTAGAGGTGAGATATTGAATAATCTTTACGATTTAATTGTATCGTTCAAACTGAACCGACAAATTGGAACGTGTTGATAAAAACTGTGCATTTCTGCCTATAGAAATAAAGAAGTAACTAACTATCTTCACGCTGTATCCCTGAGGGGATAGTCAGAGAGGACAAATAGCCAGACTTTGCGATCCATGCATACCTCTTTCGCTTTCTGCAGATTCATTCATCGTTTCATACATGCACGTCTGGGTATCCGAGTACTTTTGACCTATCCGTTGTAAACCTTTCGGTTGTACAGGACCCTACGGGAGATAAATGAAAGTAGTAGTTAGAATTAATATTTAGTTTATTTCCCGTTAGGGCAAAAGTAGTTGTAGTCAGGGTCGCGGGTGTAGAATTTAGATAGGCAACCGTAAGGTGGACTCTGCCGCGAGAGGCCGCGGAATCTGGACTTATCTGAGGGAGGGCCAGGCGATCTTCCACGGGTCGGATGTTGTTCCTCTCGCAGTCGTAGGGTTCTCAGTCTGGGCGACGGCTTCCACTCCCGGTCTAGGCGCGACCAGAAGGAGCCTCGGAGCAGCGCTCGGCCAACAAGTAGTAGGTATAGTGGTGAACCGTAAAGGTTCAACCGTAACAAAGGACCCGGGATATTCCGGGTCCAATATTTTTACAAATATTTTATAAATGAATATTGTTTTAGGAAAGTACTTTTGTGTGGTAGTACACAGTAGCGTAATTGACAAATCTAGGTTGTTCCCGAAACTTCCTGTCAACTGCTTATATAGGGCCCAGGGGTGGGTCGAGGCGCGGGAGACGGGACCTCGAACTCCCCTCCACGCTTATACGGGAGTAACTTCAATGCCGCATCAGTCCGATAGATGGCGTTAGTCGTATGATGGCGCGTCTTGGAAACGCATCATTACACCGTTTTTGAGCAATCTGCTTACATGGTCTCCATATGTAAGTCTCGGCCTACAATGATTCCTTCTACCCTCTATATGTCTCTATGCCTGTAGGACCGTACGATATAACTGTTCAGTTAAATCGTAGTGAGCTATAGTAGTATAGCTAGCAATCGTAGTTTCTTCCAACAGAAATTACGTTTGCCCTTTCTTGAGAAAACAGTTTTGCTGTTGTTGCCCTATTCCAGAGCTTGCCACAGTCACTATAACGACTTGGTTAACAAAACTCATGTTTTTCTGTCAAAACTTTGTACTTATATGAACTAACCTAATTCTTCAAGCGACGAGGGATTATTAAGGATGGATATACAAATATCACTATTCCAAAATATTAATGAAGCGCTCGTGGCCTCGCGGTCTCAGTGTTCTGTAAACGATCGCTGAGTTACGCAACTTTCACTATGGCTGGTCCTCGGATGTCTATTTCAACACGGCAATGGGCTCACCACCTATTACGTGGGACAGGAATCCACACGGTGAAAAGTGGGCATATAATATGCCTCTGCCACCCCTTCAAGGATAAGGCGTGATGGATATTTATTTATTTATTTTATTTATTTATATTAATAAAAAATTACTTCAATCTCTATCTTCAATATAGAAAATGCAAAAAAAAGGTCCTATCTTACCCAAATTAAGCTAAAATTGGCTAATATGAGCTTGTGCTATATGCACACATCCTTCTTGTATAACGAAACAGCCGTTAACAGACTCAAGATCCCCAAAGAGCAAACTTAGGGCTTTATTACAGAACGTTTCTCAATACTCAAGAAACTCTTAATAGTTTTCCCCTTAAAATACTACTCTCATGTGTTTCTTGAGTATTTAGAAACGTTCTGTAATACAGCCCTTAAAGTACCTTTATCCATAAAACCTTTATGATTTCTCTACAGATACGTCATTCGAATCGGGAATGTCAGATGACTACGCGATCCCACCTGACGCCGTCTCATGTGATAGTACTGCGTCTCCTTCACTCGCATCGCTATGTCGAGCTCCTCCTACAACGGACTCGCCGAGAAGGCACGACGCTTTAGAAAAAAGTGGACATTTGGCCAAACTTGGCGGAAAACTCAAAACTTGGAGAAAACGATGGTAAGAGAGATATTTTCAACTAGCTTTCATACTTTGTAATTATACTAGCGGTACGCTATGATGGCCGTTTTGACATATAACAATATTGATGATATTTAACTTGTTTTACATAAGTATTCTGTTTTCTACCGTAGTATAAATACCCTCTAATGAGGTGGACTATTCACATATTGCTACAAATAAAATGTAATTAAAATTAATACGAAACGTCATGAAAGGACAAACGTCAAAACGGCCATCATAGCGTGCCACTAGTAGTGTTACGTTTCGTATTCGTTTAAAAATGTTCTATATATATATACAGTCAGTTATAGCTATTGACTGAACCACCTCGTATTTACGTTTGTAATTTATATGAGTTAGGCAATCGCTATAATCAAGGGAAAAGCTAAAAGGAAGAAGCGTTACATCCTTTTTCCAACTCTCTCAAATTATGTTCTGATTAATTTCGATGCAGGTTCCAAGACATTCTAACTTCACCGAGATCGAGCTCGGTGTAACCTTTCTGGCCTTGGTCATTGCTGTAGATCCTGGTTTACAGGAGTCACCGTAATTGGAATGCGGGCAGGAGTAGTCCTATAAAAAAACCGAACAAGAGTTCCGTAAAAAATGTATTCGTTCTTCTTTGGATCAATGGTAATAAATTTAATTGTGTCCAGCCCAGTACTCAGCGACATGGACGGCTCCTTTGGTGGCACCGTTCAGACTTTGCAGGTGCTAGGACACAGTGGACACGATAAGCGGTGGTCCGTCGTTTGTAGGGGGACCTCAGTCACAACCATCATCCCCCTCGAATCCAGGTAACCCTAAATATGGGCGTATAATATGCCTTTGCCACACCTTCGAGGATAAAGGTGTGATTAATCAACGTTATATACGGCTGTAACTTATATTATATAGTTTATTTACGTAAGTTATAAGTTATATTTTTTTACTGCAACAAGGGAGCGTAAACCTGAGTATACAGTTTTAATTTCAACCCATTACATTCACGCCGAGATAAAGGGTCTTCACAGACAGACGGACAACAGTAAAATATGAAATAAAAAAGGGTACCCTTATAGGATTATAAGGGTACCCTTTTTTATTCCTTTCGAGGTACGGAACCTAAAAAATAGCTATAACTGACTACAGTTATTACATCGTACATCTATTTAGAGCTGGTCCTCGCACATTCAAGTGATATCATTAACAGTGTGTTTGTATTAGATACATACATACATATCGTCACGCCTGTCTCCCATCGGGGTAGGCAGAGACTAAGGCTTTCCACTTCCTGGCATACAACTTTCGCTTCTTCCACTTTCATAAGTGTTTTCATACACACACGCCGGTTAAAAGAACTCTTGACCTGCCCTTTTTCCAAATTGTCTTCTATTTTATTGACATATGTACGTCGATGTCGCCCCTTACCACTTTGCTCATTCACTTTCTTCTGATAAATCTGTTTCGTTAGTCTACCTGCATCCATCCTCTCCACGTGTACGAACCATCTAAGCAATTTATTATATAGTGACGTCATTATTACTGAAAATTTGTCTTACGCTGAAAACTAAAAAGTTTTCACTTGTCATTTCACAGGTTCGTACTCAAAAACGGTACACTTTCATACTGGAAGTCCCAGTCTGAAGTAAATCGTAAACCTCAGGGTCAAATAGGACTGGGCGAAGCTTGCAAGATATCCAGGAACGAAGGAGCGGCCACATTCGAGATTTTCACCGGTAGTAGGACGTACTATCTGACGGCGGATAGCATTGCTACTATGGAAGACTGGATCAGGGTTTTACAGGTACGTCATGGACTAAGCAGTAATTCATGTCCATTCAGAAGTTACATGGAGTGTGTCTTAGTTTCAAAATCATTTGTATATATGCATACACTCTTATTTTTTTTCTTGACAATCAATCAATTCAGCCTATCACAGTTCAAAGCTAAACGCGGCCACTCTCAATTTCGTTCTGAGGGGGATAAAGTTCTAATTATTAATACTATGTTGCTTTATTATATTACTATACATTAAAATTTCTAAGCGGAATAATTGACGAATAGTTGCTGAGCTACTTATTTCGCGTAGAAATTTTGTTTGAAGCAAATTCCTGACAAGCAGCTACCTATCATACCGGTATACCCGCCGGAGTGTGTAGGCGACACGTAAATAGGTATTTTACAAGCTTCTACGGAAGATATTATCCTCATTGCAATCGATCACTTCTTAAAGTCCCAGCTATACAATACAGTTGTACCATGTGCTCCATGATGTCAGCGGATGTCAGAAGCGACCGGGCGTATACTTTCCATCATTATCTCTTAGCCATAACTTAACATATACTATATTGTGAACTCAGCCATTATCCTTTAAAAGTTACTGTAGTGTTTTAAATTAGTATGTATCGAATTCAATCAAGTACCACGCAGGTTGATGATGAAATACGGCAGTAGTAATAAGCGTGATGCATGATGGAATAAAGAAGTGAAAAAAGCCGAATTTTTTAAACAAAGTATACCTACTTATCTTGGGTAGTCTTATCTAATAATCTATTCTTATAAAACTGTTGGAAATTTGGTTGGTCTATAGATTTGACGAAACAGAACTAATGATAGGCTTGACGAATTAGAACATATTAAAACTTGACCAATTAATACTACTGATAGACTTGACGTGTTAATACTTTCCATAGAATTGTCCAATCAGAACCTTTACTTGCCTTGACGAAATGAAACTTTGTGTGACGAATTTGAACAAGAATGTGTGAAAAACCTCGCTTGACGAGTAGAAACAATTTTCAGGCTTGACCAATTGTACCCTAAATCCGCAGGTTGCACCCTGCCTACATATTGGTCCTTCGAGCCGCGTCGATACATTCCAACTCCTGCAAAACAAAAAATAATAAACATTCCGTCGTCTTAGTTCGATTGCATTCAAAATGTTCATTTTCCAGGGTATTTTAGCAGAATATCTGGCTATAGATTGTTCTGGCTGTGAATATTATCCATACATGCAGATAAAAAATCTATTTTCTATATATTTCCAGAACGTACAAAGGCGGAACGCGACGAAGTTACTCCTAAGCAAAGAAGACAACAAACCCACTATACAAGGTTGGCTCACTAAAGTTAAGAATGGTCACGCGAAGAAAAGCTGGTGTGTGCTTATTGGGAAAATGTTCCTGTACTTCAAGTCGCCTGGAGACCAGGTATTGCGGTCATTGACTTTGAGGTTATTCTTTTTTTTTTTAAATTGCTCGTAGCCCCGCCATCTCATAAACGATCACTGCGTTAAGCATCTTTCGCTATGACTGTTCCTTTGATGGCTGACAGCTTTATGGCATAACTAATTGAATCGGGCGTTACATGGCGGAAATCCATCGTACTCGTAGAACGATAATAAAGGAGGGGACGAGGATCCCACCACACAACCTCGATTCGTCAATGCTACTACGCCCGCAAATTCGATCGTATAAAATTCTGTTATCCCACTTTCATGTATCCTATCTATTATTCCGGGTTAAGACAAATCTGTAAACCTTATTGAAATTTGACCAAATCCCATTCGGGTTATCTGCTGTAGTTGCTGGTCCAGACAGACCAAAATTCTATAAACTGTTTGTATTTACTTTTCTGTTCTTTTAAACATAAATATCAGCCTACTATAATAAAATTGTATTATATATTTTGGTTGTCTTCCACTCTTGTACAACTGACATGCAGGTCGCACTTTACAGATAAATGAATTAATTCTTTTGATCGATTATCAACTGAAAAGGGGCTATTAATAATAATATTTAATTTCGTAATTACTTCCAGAACCCAACTGGTCAAATAAATATGCGCGACGCTCGCGTCGAGGACGTCGAACACGTGTCTGACTCGGATTCCGAGGAGAAGAACGATGACACGAGGAACCACCTCACTGTCGCCATCTATCCGCAGCACCAGGTAACTGGGGTCAGTGAATATCAACATATTTATTATCATTGTATGTCTTGTAAACGAGAATGCGCTTGTAGAAAAGTAAAACATAAATAACTAGTGATTTTGTGAACTTTAGACTTCAGAGTAAATTGAGAAAAAAATCCGTTTTTAGAGCTCTTGCCAACCACTACTGGACCTTTTCCCCTTACCTGCCTCCATTTCCCCTCAGATCGAAAAACCCCCTCGCTAGTTTTTGGCTATTCAAGGATTGTCCATGCCAAGTTGCATCAGCAAATCCGATTAAAAATGCGACCTGTAGACTGAATGGACGGACGAACGGTCGGACATCGATAGCATTTTTCCCATACTGGTACTTAAAAAAAAGATTGTGCATCGACTATCCTACCAATATTATAAATGCGAAAGCTTTTGTTTGTTTTAAAGGTGAATTAGTCTGGAGTATTCTTAGCTGTGTTTGATAAAAAACGGTTCAAGATGGTCGCGCCATAAAATGGCGGATTTCATATGTTTCACAAATTTTCGCTTCTCTTTATAATTCAAATTCAAGATGGCCATCACAGAATGTGTGTATGTTTGTTACTTTCTACACACTCTAACGACTGAATGAATTTGGATAAAATGTGGTGTGGAGGTTGCCACCTTGGATTGACACATTGACTATTTTAATTTGTTACTTCTTCACGCTCAATGTTCATAATCGATTTGGATAAAATTTTGACGTAGGTATCCACTAAAAAAGAATTTCTGAAAAAAGTTATAATTTATGTTCGAAATATGTTGCATCCGAAGCCGCGGGTTAAAGCTAGTAGGTTATGAAAGAGTACAATGTTCTCATGTGTGTGGGGCATACTATAATGCCTCTAGCTAACCTTTCGAGGATATTTAACTATTAGCCGTATCCCCGAAAGGCATACATATTGTATGCCCGCTTTTCACCAAGTGTATTCCTGTCCCACGTAATAGGTCGGTATAAAGGCGTTACAATATGTAAGTATGTATATATATAATACTGACATAACGAACTGCCACGTTGCAGGGCCCCACGTACTTGCTGTTCGAGAGCAAGGCAGACAAAGACTCGTGGCTGTACCACCTGACCGTAGTAAGCGGCGGCGGGCTTAGTCAAGGCACACACTTTGAACAGCTCGTCCAGAAGCTCATGGAGACTGATGGAGATCCCAGTAAGTATACCAAAATTACTATGTAGATTTTTTTTCGTTAGACGTTCGTATTGCTTTATCCGGCTACGAAGGACCAAAAAAGTAATGGCTTGAAATACTTATAATTACAAGACACAAGAAGTGCTGACTTGAGGGGGGATGATATGCGTGCCAATGGGCTCTACACAGGATGCCGAAGATCGTACGAACCGTAGGGGGAAATTTAGAAAAGTCGACTACATTCGGTGCAAGTCGCAACTGGGATAAACCCTTAAATGTGATGATTATGTTGGCCAATGATCTTCCTATCATAGTTGCAAAGTTCAAAAAAAATAAAGCTTAGCAGGGACCCCTTCCAGCTCTAAGCGAAATATGATGATGATTGGAGATTAGCTCCATGTTGTTACTCGGCGTCAATAAGTTAATAATTCTGCTCTTGATCGAAATTAATTAGCCCATTTTATTTATTAACTTTTGATTACCATTAATCTGAAGTAAGCAAACTGGTCTTAGTGTCAACTCACTGGAAACCTAATTTCTTTTTTAAATTTCTTTATTCTCTCTAGAAACAAGAATTGACTGCCTCTGTGGCGCGGTGGGATTGTATCCGACTGCTATGCAAGAAGTCGTGGGTTCTATTCTCACCCAGGATAACACTTTGTGTGATGAGCACGATAGTTTATTCTGAGTCTGGGTGTTATTTATCTATAATATGTATGTATTTAGAAATATATAAGTATGTTTATCAGTTATCTGGTGACCATAGTACAAGCTCTGCTTAGTTTGGAATCAGATAGCGTTGTGTGAGTTAATTAATTAATAAAAAATAAATTGTTACATCTATGTGTGTGTATTGTTTCAGATTGTGTTCTATGGAGGCATCCAACGCTGTTATATTCCAAAGAAAATCTCACATCACCGCTTACTTCACTTAACTCGGAGGCTTTACAAGCGGAGGCACTAAAACTTTTTAAGGTATAAACACTGTATAATATAACCCTTTTTAAACCACTGAGGTTGCAGACAAGCATACGGCACCTGATGGAAAGTGGTGGTAACACGGAGGACTGCAGAGCATAAGCAAGGTTCTAGCTGTCTAGCAATTTTTATTCTATGATCTAGCAAATTAATTATTAATGTCAGGATTTAACTACGCATACCCTCTTGTTGTATATTATTTATTAAGTTTTATATTATTATATTTATTATTTATCTTCACGATGTATCCCTGACGGGTTAGTCAAAGAAGACAGCTCGCCAGGTTTCGCGATCTATGCACACTTCTTTCACTTTTTGCAGATTCAGTAATCGTTTCATACATGCACTTTTGGGTATGCGATTACTTTTGGCTTGTCCGTTTTTGAGCAATCTGCTCACGTGGTCTTCGTATATAAGTTTCGGTTATACTCTCAACTTTTGTAAATATTGTACAAAAGTAGAGAGTAAAAGGAGTCAAGGTATGACTCCTTTTACTCTCTGCTTTTGTACAATGTTTATACTGCTACAAAATTTGTATCATAATTCTAGAAATAATGTGACATCATCCTAAATTCCATAAGGCGGGCTACTAAAGACGAGAATAAGGTTTTTATACTATATTTATCTATCACGCCTTAATAGTGGCAAAGGCATATTATATGCCCACTTTTTACCATTGTATTTTTGTCCCACGTAATAGGTGGTGAGTCCATTGCCGTGTTGAAATAGACAGACGCAGGTTGTGGCTACCTGCTGTTGAAAATTTTCCATGTTACTGGCAACCGGGACCAATGGCTTAAAGCGTGCCTTCCGAAACACGGAAACGCTAGCAAATTTAAATGCCACAAAGTGGTCACCCATCCGTGACCACCCATAGCGAAACTTACTTAACGCAGTGATCGCTTACAGAACACTGAGTCCGCGGGGCCACGAGCGCTTATAAGAAAGATATTAAATAATATAATGCAGCATATAATATAAAGCATGCACCATCATTTCATACCTACATCAAATGAAAGGGCTTGCTGGGAATAACTCGAGAAATAACGCGAAGTCGCCGAAAATCCAAAAGGCTGACTACTATGACTACTACAAATAATAAAATGTTTTTATATGGTAATAACAATATGGGTATCAAATTATCATTTCTGTTGCTGAGAATTATTTGACATGTGTTGCGTCCAGTGCGTCCAGCTGTTCATGTCAGTGGCCGTAGAGCAGGCCGGCATCGACTACCACGTGGTTTTGGCCCAGAACGCCCTGGCCCAGTGCCTGGAAGTGATGGAACTGCAGGATGAGCTGGCGGCCATGCTGGTGAAGCAGGTGACCGCGCACACGCACTCCAAGCACGGCGTGCAGGTAACCTCGACCTTCACCCCGACCTCGACCCCACTCGCCGCCGTACGCCACGCTAAGCTAAACGTTAAAGCCGCCAAGCTTAAGAATGTAAGTTTATAACGCTCTATTTTGAACCCCGGTTGCTTATCATTACAAATTAGGATACAAATCGATGAACCCGTCATAAACCATTAAATGAGGTTGACAAAAAGTAAAAATATTTAAATATTTTTCGGTTATATTATAAAGTGACAAAGGTCAGATAAAGGTCAAGGGTCGCCACTGCCCTTTTTTCACTTTATACAAATTTGTAACGACCCATTGTTTTGTCATTGTGTTTATCGGTCACCATGTGTCCGCCCGATGTTGTTCAACAAGCAAGATTTTTTACGCAATATTTAATAGTAAAAATTACACCCATTTCGATTCTGATTCTTATCAGTGTGTAATATTTTATTAGGTGATTTAGGAACTTATTAACTCAAGTACCGCTTAATGATAGTTTTATTAGACAAAAACTAGCCTTAAGCGTTTCTTGAGTTTGAGTATCATTTTAATACAGCCCTTAGTTGACTCTCTACGGGTTAGAACGACTATGGTTATGATAAATTAGTATTATAAGTTTTCCAATTTGAAATGGTAAGTAAGCGGTGTGTTTATTGTTTTGTTTGTGTTAAGATGTCTGCGGTTTGGGTAACAGTGAGACTTGCTTGAAATTTCGTGTTGATTATGTGTGATTGGTACCTTGAAAAGTCTATTTTTACGTCTCGAATTCCTCATGGGCTATGGCCTGGGTCTAATAATGATAGAAATATTGAAATTGAACCTTTTAAATGACATAAATGACAGAGTGGTTCTACACAAATGTGAATGATTCGAACACTCCTTCAAAAACTCTTTTTTATGTGTTGATTTCCTCACGGGCTCTGGCCTGAAGTGACAGAAATATTGGAATTGAATCTTTTAAAACACACGGTGATCTTTCACAACTGTGTATTATTTGACGATCTCTCAATAAATTTTAAAGGTGAGTTATACAAACAAATTGTTATGTACTCATTCAAAATTTTTGTTGGTAAACCACATTATTTACTTACACTATCCCAACTTTAATCTGCAAACGAGTATTCTGTACTGATCATAGATAGCGGAAATAGGTATTATGTTAACTTTTAAATTTTCGCGTTGCATGATTAAAATTAGTGTAATATATAGATATTAACGCGATCATGCTTGTTTACCTTATTTGTGACGATTCTACCTCACAAATGGGGGTGACACCGCCTCTTCAGTCTGCTTGTGAACACGACTGGTGCAACCCAGTCGAAAGGTTAAAGCTATTTAAGGTATTATGTTGCTCTGAGGTACTGAAAATCTAATATTCTGATTTTTCCTAAAACTCTTTCCAATTAAGAACATTAACAAAGAATGAAAAATTAGAAACGCTCGTGGCCCGAAAAAGGCGTGGTTAATAAACAAAAAATAATTTTATCGAAACTCAATAAAAATGCAATTTACTGTCGAATAATATAATAAATCGTACCAAGAATATCTATAATGTGATTTTGTATAAATGTATCATCATCCTCTTGCCCTTGTCCCAATTTACTTGGGGTCGGCGCAGTATGTATAAATTCCAAACTGCAAAATGTTTTGGCTTGGTTTATATGGTCGGCCGCCAGCCTGACACCAACCCTCCTTGGGAATGCTATCGTTTGGTGGTTTGCCCGCCACCACACAGGTTTCCAAGCCTTTCAGTACTCCGAACCTTTACAAGGGGCAGGTTGCTTTTTCACAGGGGGAGGTTCTTTTTTGGTATTAGTAGTTCTTGTCTATACAATGCGTTGACGTCAGCCATAGCTATGCAATACGGCATATCCCTGTCGTGTACCATACGGGCTACTTGTGCAGCCCGCGCTCCTTATACCATGACGTCCATCGGGCTAGGTTCTTCTTCTATATATATATTTACGGCTCCTATAGTATCTAACGCTTTTAGAAACTGCCTCTGACCATCTCTAGTAAATCTGATCTTGGGTATTTGGAGCAAGGTGACGATCCACTTTGACGGATTATTTCTTAATTTTTTATTATTTGTTTAAATGTATATTTTAATTTAAATCCAAATTGTCTTTAACATAAACTAGTTAACCCCCCACGGCTTCGACCGTGACATACTTTGAACTCCCGTCGCACCAATTTAATCCTTTCGCTTATAAATTCTACAATAATTAACAAAAACTTGCCCGATTTGTCGACATTTATGATCACTGCTCCGCTCCTCATGGTAGTATCGTGATGATATGTCGCCTTTAGCCTTCCTCAATAAATGGGCTATCCAACACAAAAATAATATTTTAAACCCGTCCAGTAGTTCCTGAGATTAGCGCGTTCAACCAAACAAACAAACTCTTAAGCTTTATAATATTAGTATAGATTATATAATACTGCGAATAAAAGACCTCAAATAATAATCTATTACGTCCATTGAAATTATCGATGATAAAACTGAGCAAACTTGATAAAGGTTACATCCAAGGCCACTGTATACCCCTGACTTTGGTTCAATGTAACACTGTAGCAAGGTCGTGTTCTTACTTGTAAGGCCGATATTTTCAAGGCAAGGTTATTTTGGAGGCCGTTGCTGGGAAACCGAGGTCAATGTTGAAGGTTGTCCTTTATATCCGTGTTTCGATTCTCCAGAATGATGAGATGTGAACATTTAACAATTGCGAAAAAAAAATCACAGTTGTACTTGTGGTTGTATTTCTAGTTTATAAAATCACTGGTTAATGCTTTGGCTTCACTCGCGTTGTAAAGTTTACCCCTTTCCTACAGGATTTTTAACGGTTTTCGTTGAAGACGAGAAATGTTTGAAAAAAATAAAGGTCAATTTTTTAAGGCTAAAAGAGGACCCACATTGTTTTATGTTTTCAAGGTTTACGTAAGCACATATGTGTGATAAATTCAAATGAACTTTGACAAGATGTTACTCAAACTGCAGACTGCGTCATATAATTCGGTGAATTGCTACCAATTACAGCTACAATTTTACAGTAGTAATGTACCAATTTACTGAATTCCACAGAATAACAATTGACTTTTTCCTATACCAATATATTTCTCAAAAACTTAGACGGCATTATGAAATATCAAGTCAACTGTTATTTACGTAGTAGCAAAGATGTACTTTTTGTTAATAATTGAATTGTACATAGATTATTTCTATTGTACATTATTGATGTAACAAAATGTACATCACAATTATATTTTTTTGCTGTTATAAATGATGCATTATATGATGGCAAGTATTTACTACGATGAATAATTATATTGCATGCCTTTACACGTGACAAATATATTTAAAAGTGTAAATTGAATATACAGCAGTGTTTAGTACATTTTGACATAGGTCTTTTTATCCATTTGTATTTGAAACTAGTCCAAAATTACCAAACAATTACTTGCCATAATTTATTGACTTAAAAAAAGCTAACTGATAAATATTTATGCTTAAACTGCTCTTTTCTTGTTTGAAAGGGTGTTTGTGTAGTCTTGAGTCTCTTTGACTCCAACGGGAAGATAAACTCTTATCATCCCAGTCGATTGAAGCCCACTGCTTTGGCACGGTATAAGCGCCCCAATTACGGTCTTCGTAACCTTCATTCAACAGGCTCCCGCGATCATTGAAACATTTTTTTTTATTTATGACTCATCAGATAGTCATGAAATAAAAAAGAACTTTTGGGAGTGACGCGGAGTTCAGCGAGAGTTTCAAGCATTAATGTCAGTTGTAAACTATATGTAAAACGAAATTAAATTATTAACGAAATTAATATATATACATATATAAAAAAATGTAAATCTATCTCTATGGCTAAAAAGGCATATGTCATAATATAATTTAATACTTTAACCAGAACAGCGAATAATTATATCCAGCTTTATATTCGCAAGGCCATGCTTACGGGCGATGGCTTCTATGCTTTTCTCATATGTCAATAATATTTATACTCATAAATTTAATACAATTCACCATACTTCGTTTGTAGTGTTACAATGCTGATCTCTAATGGTAAATCGTAAAGGTTCTATTTTAATTAACAAACATATACTAACACTACTTGTCGATATTTCATGGGTATACTGTAAAAATCTGTAACTTAGTTTTGAAATCATTATTAAAATCAGTCTAGTGTACCTTACAATATCGCCAAAATGCATATAACATATTTAGGGTTGATCCACATTTGCCAGCGATCATATTTTCTTATACTTTTCAATTGCTTAAAAACGGCGCCTTAATCCGGTGGTTGATAAACCTCGTTTGAAAATTGGTTACCGAAACACATCAATGCGAGATATTTCTTCTACACAGCGCCATCTAGCCCATATTAAGCTGATATAACCTTGTGTAAATCTAAACCACTGTTAAAATTAATTATATATGTCTGTTCTTCTAAAAAGGCGATGGACCCATCTGAAGAACTACAGATCCATTTCACTTTTGTGTTTAAAAAACAACTTGTCATGCAAGCTTGTCATATGCAAGTTTTTCATATGCAAGTTGTTCATATGTATACAATATATACGTAGAAATCGCCGAAACGATGCAAAAAGAATTTTCAGTTCACATAAATATTTGTTTTAACCCGGGATTCGAATTCGAGATCTTAGCTATAACGTGTCACATAAAGGTTTTAGCTTCATGATTTCGAGGTTCGTAAATGAAGTCGAAAGATAGCTAGGTATTCTAATTCTATACAATATTGAGCAATAGAAAAGCATAAGAGCAAAAGAAAGTTTGATTACGTATCGTCACGAACTTTTAAGTTGTTATAATATTCAGAATCGAAAACTTCACGTTACGAAGAGATTTCCTCTAGACATATTTATAAACTGCAAATGTCTCCCTTCGTCTTCAAGGATCCACCAAGCAGACACACCGGTGTATCTTTGAACTCTGATATGTCTCCAAAGGCCCACTATGGTGACATATCAATATTCAAAGACCAACCAGTGGGTCCTTAAAGACGAAGGGAAATGTCTACAGTTTTCAATACAATATTCCAATTAAAGTGGGTATTATATTAAAGTTTGTGACCGTACGATCAAATGTGGATCACAGTAACATAGCTTCAACATATAATATTATTTATTTGCTTTATACGTGTAAATATACACTAACAAACCATTATTGTTGTAGTATAAGCTTTGTGTGTCGTTGTAAGAAAGCTTTTTGTCGTGGTCGATCAATTTGGAATTGTATATTGTGTATACAATTATATTGGCTTCATTGGAATACACACGAATATATTTATATGCGGAAAAAAAAAATAAAAAAGGAATATTTTTATTCCAATTTGATCTGTTCAGTTTTGGCAACATATATATGGCAATAAAAACACAGAAAGCGTTCGATTTTTGAATTGCCTTGATGTTGCCCAGCAAAAAGTTGTTATGTTGCAAAATTTCAAATGGAATGTTGGTGTAAATTTTGTCCTCTGATTTTTTTTTATTCCATGAATGTTTGTTCCTATCCCATAGACTTAGGGAATGAAACCTTTATTTCATTTATCTGTCATTCATATCTATCATAGCTAGTGTTCCTTAGCACCGTTGAACCTCCTTTGTATTGAAAGGTTGATGTTGCAAGTTTTTAGACTGTTATTTATGAATATATATATCCATATGAATAGAACTCACATTTTCTTTCTGTCGTGAGTATGTAGGTATAGGATTAAGAAAATATGTGACTGCTTAATTTGTCGAAATATACGCGAGACTTTCATTTTTGACAAGTTTTTAGCAAATTCTTTAAAAAAATATCTAACTTGAAGAAAAAAACCTTTTTGTTTAATTTTTTTTTACAATTTTCATTCAAAATCCTACCGAATTTGATGTCAGGTATTTAAAAATAAATATAAGATTAGGCAGTCCATTCGTAAGTAGACACCTACTCTGTACATTTCATCACAACTGTATTTTCGCATGGGAACTACGTTGTACCATGGATACTAACTTACAAATGCACATAAATAAGAACATCTTGCACAAGCACTAAGGATTTAGTTCGCTTGTGGGAAATAACAACAAATAGCTGTACCTTTTGAGATCCTTATAATTGTAATACACTAATTGTGATTCGTCGTTGTGAGTTTTTGTATTAGTAGGCAGGTCCTGTCACGGTCGCCTTGCCGGACATATACCCAATTATTCGTGTAAAATTGCGCTGTTGCTACTGAGATCAGTCTGGGAATTTACAGTTCTGTATTCGGGCCCTGATGTCGCAAGTACTATTAACCAAAATCAAGGAAGCAACAAGGCTTACGTCACAGCGCCGTTGTAAAGCCCGTAGATAGGTAAATAAATATAATTTACTAACTACACTATAAATATAATGGAGAACACAACAGGGTCAAAATATTACTATCAAATACAGCTTAAATTGGAGCGTAGTTCATGTACATTACGTAAGTTTTTATTTCACTTCAATACATACAGTATTTCCGAAGTCATAACGACGAGAAGTTATAGCCTTTTTTTTTGAATTTCCGAGATTTGGCGCGCTCATTATGACGTCACAACGTAGCACAGACTGCGACAAGGCAAGGCGCGACGTACGGGTGCGAGCGAGAGCGCGGCTGTTGAATAAGCCGTTTTATGACGTATGCGGTCACCCGCGTTATACGCCCTTTGATCGTAAATATTTCAGCCATTTTTTGAAATATAAAAAATTAAAAACACATTTTTTCTCGTATTTTTTTGTAGATTTTTTTAGCATTTAAAGTAAAAAACGTTTGTCAGACCCATTACTTGTACGCCAAATTGCCGTGGGCCAGCAGCTTCAGGCGTAGTTTGTAGTTGTACTGTGGTTATGCAATACAATGTATTGTAATCAAGGCCATATTTGAGAACTACTGTAATGCTCGAAATTTAGAAAGCCCAGCAGTTTCTAAAAACTGGCAGCAAATGTGAATCAGCGTCACATTTTTTTTACTTCTTAACGTTGTAATTTATTGCCTATCATAATTCGAGCTCTGTTGGTGGTGCAGAAGAACGCGAAAGTACACGATTATCAATTATTGGCAATAGTAGTTATGTGAGCATAAGAGATGGCAGGAAAAAAACAAGTGTTGCGGCAGAAGTGCTTCTTTTTTTGAAGCACTAAGGTTGGTCAGGATCTGGAACAGGACCCAGTTCCCTGACTACATATAGCCATGAAGTAGCAATAAAAAGAAGGAGCTGCCTTTTGAGCTGATGCTGTAAACAAGTAGGTTAATATTTTTAGGGCTGTTTTTAAGCCAATGGTTGTCAGCCTTAAAAAGTATGCCCAAAGTTCTCAAGTTCGAGAACTTACAAAGACAATAACCGCTGAGTGTATTACAATTATAAGATCAATCGGCCATTAAGTTTTGACATGTTGGCAGTTTATAATTACATGTAATCTTACGATCGCTTTGGGTGCGGTACACGCAGATTTATACAAATGCACAAAGTCTGCATAAAAATATATTAATATACATACACATTACATAAATTGCACCTTTGGGTTTAGTCAGTAGTCACAAAAATAAATTAATTGTAAATTTTCTTAGGTTATATATATTTAATTTAAGACATCTTTTGCCGCAAATTGACTGTTGGCGTGACGTCGCCCGCTTGCCGTCATGGGATTTGCTATAATCAAAACATAGTTTTGATGTTTCTCATTACCAAGCGAAACGAGGCCATTTAATTTCTAGTCCACCCACACACACACACACACACACACACACACTCACACACACTCAAAAATGCATTGTATATTCATGTTGATATGTATTTTATTTAACTTTAATCAATAAGTCCGGAGCAAAGGGTGCCTCCTGTATTGAATGGAACGATTCCTCAAGGAGCCTATGTTACCAAACTTTGCAAACATAGTAGAATTGCCGCTTCATGAACGACTCGTTTCGCTCGTTCCCTTTGACTATGAATAATATTTATAATAATTTTTTCATTTTATTTCTATATATATCCCATAACACAAATATTATTACATAATTAATATATATAATCTCACAAGAATCCCCAGTATCAATCAATATACAAGATACCCCTTCCACATGTCCTAGTACACAGCCAGTACCGGTAGCGACAGTCCCCTACCAACATTTCATTTGTACAGCAACTGCTACTGTGCGCGACTCAGTCGCTGTTCACTTGCGACACCGGCGCATCGTCAGTCGGCGGTGATAACAAGAGCGGCGATGTGCAACCCAACGCCGCGGGGTCGCCTAGCTCGATACAGGTAGGTTTTTGTAACGCACAGAACAACATAGAAGTCAGCTGAAAAGATTTATATAATTATTGACACGCAAAGGTTATGCGTTGCCCAAAAACCTATGAAAGACAATCTGTAATTTGTTCTAAGTTTATTTCCAATCTTTATAGATATCGCACAGCAATACAACGTTGTTTGTTAATTTATGTACATCATACATTGTAAAAAGTCGCCATTTTATGTGTCAAGATTTTAATAGCAATAGCATCATATAACGTTTCGGAGATACTTCTGCTACCGTAAAGGGTCACACGATGCTATTGCTCACTCTTTATATTATCATCTTATACTAGGTTATTAATGATTTAAATTCCGTTATGGTTGATATGATATAAATATCCAGTTGAAAGCCAAATTCCATAAATTGGTCAGTAGCACCAAGACATTTTGCTGCTTCCCACAAAGCCAAAGTGATTGTCTGCACGTAGTTAGAGAATATTCGTGAAGCCAGATATAATATTACAGACTCGTATGTGAAAAGCAAGGTATGAAACTGCGTAATAAAGAGATATGAAGTAGGTATGTATATCTAAACGTAAGTAGACATTGACTGGTATCCGTGATGATTAATAACCATAAACAAAAGAACTCATAACAATAGAATTCTCTTCATAGACGGTAAAGGAGGTGAGAATTCTGATGAAACTAATCCTTATACTGTCATGCGTAGCGGACCAAAGGCTATTAGTAATTATGACATTACTTTCATATGATGTCAGTATTCAACTGTAACAAAATATTGTGCTGTATCATCTTGCCTTCACAAAATGTTAAACTATTATTCTTAGACACAAATCGAATGGCAGTCAGCTTATAATAAATCTGACCATTCGCGGGCACAGAATTTAGCTTACTTACGTGACCATTTTTCACACTTTCGATTAGGTGGACCGTATGGTTATGTGCCACCGTAGTAGTATAAAAATCTTGTTACTTTTTATTTGACTTCTTTACATAATATACAAAATTGTTTTCGCTGCCTATTCGTTTAGATCAATAGAAAAAAAACGACTCAATTGATTTTAATGCAGTTTTCAGCAATAGATGGCGTAATACAAGAGGAAAATTTATATGTATAATACATACATATTATCATGCCATGCCTTAAATTGTCTCGCTGTCATACGTATTTCAATTTAAACCAACCATATAAGTAATTTCTCAATGTCAAGTACTCCTGGTCAATACTTACCTTTAGATATAATCATACTAACTACAAATTCCAGATTCTACTAACCGTTACATTTGGAAACGTTTAATCATTAATTACTAGTAACATTATTTATTTATCTATCTCGCCTTATACCGGAAGGGGTGGCAGAAGCATATCTACCACTTAAAGTTAGTGTATCGGTTAATTTACTGTTCTCACAAATGAAAAACACATTTATAACATAGATTTGAAATTGCGATTGCCATACAATTGTTTCCGATGTTTCCTAATTCACACCCTTTATCTGAGGGCCTAGTCCACTAATTCAATCGCGTTAGAAGAGAATAGAAATCGTCGCTGAATAGAGAGCCGACAGAAAAAATTAACAGTTTTCGTAGTCTACTATTACAATTGCGCTACAATAGAATTCTAGCGGCCTATAAGTAGCTACTTATTAGCATTTTAGGTAGTCTATATTAATAATTTGATAGCTAAAAACAGCTATTTTGTCTCTATTCAGCAGCTTCAGAAGTGTAATTTTGAAATATATAATAGTTTTAGTAGACTACCTTGTTTTGGACTAATCGCAATAGAACCGCTATAAAAAAAGAACTAAAGGGGCTTTCTATTGGAAAATAGTAGACTCGGACCCCTGATAGTACTGTCCCCGATTATATCTCGGCTATTATATCTAGAACCTTTCTATTTGATGTTGAGAGCCTTAGTTTATTAACCTACAGTAAAACATTCCTGAATTCAGCGGTTACTAGAGAATATTAACATCAAATAAATATCGCGTCAACATTGAATTTTTTTTCTACCATATCAGCCATATTTCCAGGCGCCGCTATTATCCGTGGACTGCAAGAGCAATCCCCCAACATATAGCTTTGTGCAAGGATGGCAGTTGCTAGCGTTAGCAGTGAGCCTCTTTGTGCCAAGGAATAATAGACTGCTGTGGTACTTGAAACTACATTTGAGCAGGCATGCGGATTCCAAGTAAGTATTATTTAACCTTAGCTGAAATTGAAGTGTGTTTGTATTTCCAAATTAACAGCTTTTCACTAAATGCCTGAAAGTACTTTATAAAAATAATTCTTTGTCTGTTTGCTCCGGATTATCTCTGAAATAGCTATTTGAACGGGACTTTCATCGGCAGATAACTAATGTTATAGAAATACATTTTATCTCCGTATTCCCACGGAAACGGGCACTATGCGGGTGAAATCACAGTGTGTATACGCTAGTACGTAATAGGACCAAAGATAATATTCCTATAAATAGATAGGCAACCCTCCGGCTCCCGCTGATCAAAATTTCCATTAGTCCACGTAAATCCATAATGCATCTATTGGTGTAGGTGAGAGAGTTGAAAACGAATCATGCAATGATAAATCTACAAATGTTTGTTTTGGAGATGGTTGTTCACTATGTATATGTGTGTCTTTAGAAATATATAAGTATATTTATCACTTGTCTAGATCTCATAGCACATGATTATATTAGGCTCTGTGTGAGGATGTCCCTAAACATTTTATTTTAATTTATTTACTGTACTATCGTACTGCAAGAAAAGATCTTTCAGACTTTATATTTAGCGTAATGCAAATCATACAAATGGTTAATTTTTTTGGCTTATGTCATTTCTTTTTACCGATAATAGTGGATGTTTAATACTATATTATACAAATGTATTTTAGAACGGAGTGTGGTAAATACGCGGCCTACTGTTCGCGCGCTTTAGAAAGGACGATACGCAACGGAGGTCGTGAGGACAAACCTTCGAGAATGGAAGTGCTATCAATATTGCTGAAGAATCCCTACCATCACTGTCTACCTCACGCGATACCTGTCCATATGCTCAATAATACTTATCAGGTAAAACGTTTTTTTTTGCTGCTTCTTTTGTAATTATATTTTAGGTTTCATACATTGGTTGTTAAATTAGCGCTAAATTAAAGTTGATACTGGAAATCCTAATAATTATTATATCTATTAATTAATTCTACTGTATTGTAATAATAATATAATAATAGACAAGCAGGCCTCGGTCTAGGCGGACTCTAAATTTCCCTAGCTTCTCGTGGGTACGCTATGGATATAAGTAGAAAACATAAAATTCGAAATGGCGGCGACGGAGTTAGCGACGTCACGTTTCCCATCGAGGCGAAAAGTGGACTAGGGATAGCCGCTTTGCTACATTGAATGTAAGAGGAGAATTGAGAGACAAAATAGTGGAGGTATGCAAGATGATGCGAGAGAGACGACTTGATATTTTGTGTGTGAATGAAACAAAGAGGAAAGGATGTGACACCACTACACATGGACCCTATACCGCCTACTGGTCAGGTGTAGCCAATACCAGTACAGCGTGCTAGGGTGTTGGTGTGCTACTATCCGCTAGAATGAATGAATGTGTGACAGAATATGAATGTGTGAGCCCAAGACTCCTTTGGTTGAGGTTGAAGGTTGGACTCACCCGCATCTTTGTTGTAGGAGTTTATGCTCCGCAAGATGCGAGAGGCAGGCATTTTGGGAGAGTATGACTGATATTCTGAGTAAATGCAAACAGAGCGAAAGAATAGTAATGTTATGTGATTTTAACAGTTGGGTTGGTGTGAAGCGTGATGGATATGAAAGTGTATTTGTGTAGTGGGAAAATATCGTGACGAACGAGTTAATGAAAATGGAGAAAGCTTGCTTGAAGTATGTTTGGAGAGGAATCTTGTGGTAACCAACACCATGTTCAACCACAAGGATATCCACTTGTTTACGAGACAAGAAGGAAGCCAGAGAAGCATGATTGATTTTGTGATTGTAGGTGCAAGGCTGAGAAAGAAAGTGCTAGACACCCGGGCATACCGCGGTGCCGGTATTGACACAGACCACTTCTTGGTTATGAGTCGAGTAAGAGGTCTGTTTCAGCGGTGGCGGCACCGTGGGCATGAACCCTGTAGTGTACTAGAGCGCATAAAAGTCGATAATTTGCAAGAGATAGGTATAAAAGAAGAATTTTTAAGTAAAGTGAGCAAGAAATTTGAAAATTTAGATTAGGTATGTGAGATGGAAAAATTATGGAAGTCGTTTAAGTAAGGACTCGTGGAAGTTGCGATTGAAGTGTGTGGAGTAAACAAGAGGAGCCAAGGATGTAAGGTAAAGAGAATGTGTGCAGAAGTCAAAGAAAGCGTTGTCCGATAAGAAGAAAGCATGGTTGGATTGGCTGACTACAAAAGTCAATCAAAGAATGCAGAAGGCAACGGATGAGGATGTAAGAATGGCAAAGGATGAATATAAAAGGTTTAAGCGTGTTGCAAAAGAGGTGATAAAAAGTGGAATGACAGAGATAATTTTGACAACAGGTCATCTGATGATTTCCAAAAGAATATATAATTCTTTTGGAAATCCATAAGAACAATGAGAGCTCAACAGACAACATCGCAGCTCACCCATATCAGAAACCATGATGGCAGTGTTGTCAAAGGTGAAGAATGTGTGCTCAAACGATGGAAGGAATATTTTGAAAGTTTATTTGAAAAAGAGGGTATGCAAGCACAGACACATTGCTGGGAATTGAGTGAAAGCGGCAATGAAAGTGATATAAGTATAGAAGAAATTATGGAAGCATTAAATAGTATGAAACTAGGCAAAGCTGCGGGAATTGATAGGATTTCTGTCGAGTTGCTGAAAACGGGACAGGGCGTGGTAGTTTGCCAGCTGTACCGCCTTTTAACCTTTGCTGGAGGGGTGGCAGCGTACCAGAAGATTGGTGTAAAGCTGTAATCGTACCGCTGTATAAAGGAAAAGGGTCGCAGCAAGAGTGCAAAAACTACCGTGGCATAAGCTTGCTCAGTATCGTCGGCAAATTGTATGCGAAAGTTTTGATAAAAAGAGTGATGAATGAAACTGAAGGGAAAATGTGGGATGTGCAAGCAGGATTTATGAAAGGAAGAGGATGCACGGATCAGGTCTTTTCCTTAGGATGCGTAATTGAAAAACTTTTGGCGAAGTGTCAAAACTTTATTGCGCATTCGTAGACTTGGAAAAGGCCTATGATAGAGTGGTGAGGAATGAACTGTGGTCAACATTGTCCATGTATGGAGTAAGCAGCAACTTGATACGAGCACTGAAACCTCTATATGAGGGATCCAGTGCTTGTGTCAGAATCAACGGAGCTTGCACAGATTTTTTTTACATCGAAATAGGTGTGAGACAGGGTTGTGTAGCGTCACCGTGGCTGTTTAACCTATACATTGACAGTTGCTTGAAAAAACTGCAAGAAAGTGCGATGGTTTAAAAATGACTGATCTGACTATCAAATGTCTTCGTTACGCTGATGATCAGGTAATACTTACATCATCAGCGGACGAGTTGCAGTTGATAGTTAATATTATGTATGATGCGCTGAAAGGCAAAGGAATGAACGTGAATGTAAATAAGACGAAAGTAATGGTTTTTGAAAGAGAGAAAAACGTGACAGATTGCTCGATTTTTGTGGAAGGAAAAAGAGTGGAACAAGTAAAAGAATTTATATACCTAGGCTGAAAATTTGCGAGAGATGGAAAGTGTGATGATGACATTGAAAGAAGGGTTTTGGCTGGCAATCAAGTGAATGGAGCAATGTACACCTTTATGGGCACCCAGAACGTGTCTAAAAAGGCAAGACTGGCTGTGCATAGAGGAGTGCTATGGCAGTGAAAGTTGGGTATGGCAGAAGAAGCATAGAAGTAAAATTAATGCAGTAGAAATGAGGAGTCTGCGAAGTATAGCTGGAGTGAAATTGATAGATAAAGAAAGGAACAGCGTGATAAAGGAATATTGCGGTATGACAGAAGACGTAGTGACTAAGATAGAAAAAGGGATGCTTAGATGGTTTGGACACGTGGAGAGGATGGATGAAAATAGACTGACGAAGAAAATTTATGCGGTGAGAGTAAATGGGCAAACTGGTAAGGGTCGACCTCGACGTACATATACCGATCAAATTGAAGATCTTTTGACAAAAGGCCGGTCAAGAGTACCCTTAATCAGCGAGCGTGTATGAAAACAATTATGAAAGTTGACGAAGCGAAAGTTGTATGCAAGTGGAAAGCCATAGTTCTGCCCAACCCGATGGGAGACAGGCGTGATGATATGTATGTATGTATGTAATAGACCTATATTATATAAGTAGTCATGGATAGGCCACCACCATTGATGAAGCCACTCCTGTAATAAGTAGTGCTTCAGGAACTACAGGGAATAAATACCCTGTAATTTTTAGTCAGGCATTAGATCGCCAAACCTAGTTCTTCTTCTTTATCTTAAGTGTTTTTGGAGACTGGCGTTCACTTTTATTTGGCGGCTAGGAGCAGCTAGCGTTTGGCTTTTAATTTTTGGCATTTTTGGGAGCAACTGCCGTCTGACCTCTCAACCCCGTAAGATACCTGCGAAGATCTTAGTGGGGCCCCTTATACCCAGTCGTTAAACCTTGTTGAAATCCGAAGGGCCTCAGCAGGCTAGCTTCTTTTAGTATCAGCAACCGGGGACTCAGTCACTTTTTAGAAGCCAAATGCAGCGACCGAGAGCTCACAGACACACTTTAAAATGCCAAAAGTGGAGACGGAATCACTTTTTAAATCGCAAAGGCAGTATACGAGCTATCGCCAAGACGCGGGATAAAGGTGCTAACTACTGACGCGGGATAAAGCACTGGCTTCTTTTATTATCCGCAACCGGTGACTTTGAGACTGTGTCGCGCTCGGTCGCTGCATCTGGCTTCCACAAAGCTACTAAGTTGCCGGTTGTGGATACTAAAAGAAACCAGTGTGCGATGGTTCTTAATGATTTTTCTCATTGTACAGGTAATAAGCTTCGACGGTTCAACGACTGTGGAAGAGTTCCTATCCACTCTGAGTACAGAACTTGGATGCCGCGAGACCGCTGCGTCTGGTTTTGCGTTATTCAGCGATGACCCCATCGAAAAGGACTTGGAACTTAACATTAAACCTGACAAGAAGGTATCTATACTCTATACTTACTATAACATATAAAGCTGAAGAGTTTGACTGTTTAGTTGAACGCGATAATCTCAGGAAGTACTGGTCAAAATTGAAAAAATCCTTTTCTGTTAAATAGCCCATTTATCGAGGAAGGGTATAGGTTATATATCGTCAGGCTACTACCCTGGAGAGCGGAGCAGTAATCATAAATGTCAGCAAATTGGGCAAATTTTCGTACATTTTTGTAAAAGTAATAAGCGACAGGATTAAATAGGAGCTATGAGGGTTCGAAGTATGGCACGGGCGTAGCCGTGTTGGGTTTGTTTTGTTGGGTTGTGTTTTATATCTTCCCATCTATCCAGTTGCTTCCAAATCCGATATAAATAAATCTTATTGTTGCCTCTACAATCTGACGTAAACTTGACACGCGGTATTATAATTACTTTCGTCTCTATCAGGGCGCGAGCAAAAGAGAGCGAACAATTTCCTTGCTGTACTGGGCCATAGTTTTCTTTAAACATTTTCGGATAATCTACAATATTGTATATCAATGCTTATTTTATACAATGTCATATTTTTGTGTATACAAAAGTCAATGTTTTTATTCTTTTTAGCTCTGCGATGTGATATCAAAATGGGAGACGGCGCTTAGAGAAAAAGGGTCTGGAAAGTTCGAGAACTCACGCGTGATTCGTCTCACGTATAGAAACAGATTGTACTTCAAGAATTCCATTAGATCTGAGACGGATAAGGAGAGGCTCTTGCTGTGTTATCAAGTTAATCAACAAGGTACGTAATGGAGAACAAGAAAGGTCAAAATATTATAGTCAAATACAGCTAAATTTGGAGCGTAGCTCATGTACATTACATTAGTTTTTATTTGACTTCAATACATGCAGTATTTCCGAAGTTATAACGACGAGAAGTCCCTTTTTGAATTTCCGAGATTAGGCGCGCCCTTAATGACGTCACAGCCTCGCACAGACTGCGACAAGGCGCAGCGCGGCGTTTGGGTGCGAACGAGAGCGTGACTGTTGTGTGAATGAGCAGGGTTGTAACGTATGCGGTCACCCACGTTATACTCACTTTGATCGTAAATATGTTAGCCATTTTTTGAAATATAAAATAGTAATAACAACATTTTTCCCGTGTTTTTGTAGATTTATTTTGCATTTATAGTAAAGTAAAAGCGTTTGTCAGACCCATTGTAATCAGAATACATGACTGACGACCTTCTACAGGTCGCAAGAGCTTTCTAGAAGGCTCCCGCGATGGGCATCTATCGGCTGAGATAATGGTAAAAAATATTTTGTGGAACATTATGACACAATTATTTATGCGACTGAGATGACAAACAAGCAGCCTGATTTAAAGTGAGCACGTCTATGGACGTTTGCAACACCAGAGGTGCGGCACACGCGCTGCCGACCATGTAAAAACCTTTTAAGACCCCTTTTGAAAAACCCCATACAGTATGGGGTTTTCGGGAGTTTAGAAAACCCAGGCATCTAACCCAAATTAAGTTACTGTAAGTTTGTGCTATGCGGTCTAGACAACTGATAAACATACTTACATGATTTGTCCCGACGGAGTGGGCACACATTTCGCCAGTAGTATATTGTCCCAAGTAATAGGTGGTGACCTTTTTTGTCTGCTGCATAACCGCTCCGTCTAGGAAAGGCGCAGGTTGTGGCTATGCTGTTTTTCAATCTTTTCAAGCCAGCCACATCTAAGGTCTTCAATTCGGCTTAATGACATTCCTGGCCTTCTGAAGCGCGGAAACGGTGTAGATTACAAAAGGTTAGATGGGTATCTAAGCAAAAAAAAATTACGCTAACGCCCCCTGCAGGGTGTCAGCTATCAATCGTATACCGAATTTCGCCTGCGCGGAGAAGTTTTACCCTTTACCGTTTCTCACAAGAACTTGTTCCTGGGATAAAATGTAAAGTATAAAGTTTCATTAAAATCCATTCAGTAATTTTTGCGAGAAAGAGAAACAAACTTCCATGCAAACTTTCACACTTATAATATTAGTATGTATTTAGAAACATATATAATATATAACAGGAATCCACACGGTGAAAAGTGGGCATATAATATGCCTCTGCCTTATAATACGCCTTATAAGGCGTGATGGATATCTATTTATTTTATAACACATGTTTATATTAGGTTTTTTTTTACTTAGTTTGGTTTATGTGGCGCTGTATATAAAAGTATCACTTATTATTTAAAAATAATAAAAAAAAACAGAAATTACAATTACAAACAATTTTGAAAAGCAATTAGTATGCTAGCTGTATCTAAATTTGTCCACTATTTTAAATTTTATTTTAGAAATTATAATGGTTTTACTTATTATTTATTATATTTATTTTAAAATATATTATTCAAATCAAAATAAATAAGAACTACGTATTTCCTAAACAAAAATCTTATTGTTTCAGTGGTTGCGGGCCGTTTCCCAGTGACTCGTGAATTGGCCGCGGAACTAGGCGCTCTGATGGCCCAACTGGACATGGGCGACTACTCCCCGGCTAACTCCCTACACAATCAGCCCCTGGCCCACAGGTTCTACCCATACCGGTACAGGGCGGGGCTCAGTAACGACGAGCTTAGGTAAGATATGATAACACTTTCTGAAGTTAAGTTTAATAATAATTACATACATACATATTGTCACGCAAAGGCGTGTGCCTATGCGCAATGCCTCTGCCTACCCCTTCGGGGATAAAGATCCCCGAAGGGGTAGGCAGAGGTATATTAAACGCCCACATTTCACCGTATGCACATAGAAATAATTACATTAAGAATAATGACACAGCATGCCGTGGCATCCTTTGACATGCCGTGGCATCCTTCGGCATGCCGTGGCATTTTTAGCATGCCACGAGTTCATTGTATTAAATGGAATAAATATGACTTCTAAAACCTTTAAAGTAAGGTTCAAAATAACGTGATACGACATAAAAACTGTTGGGCGTGCTGTGTCGCTCTTGTATATATGTCTATTCGATTTTTACGTTCTGTAACCTAAAAAAGTCTACCCATTGTGGATTATCTAGCCTCATTAAATTGGTATTTTTCTTTGTAGTGCCATAAGCTATGTGTTGTTAGCAAGAAATCGTAATAGCTAACGAAACCCATCAAGATGAAATCATTTTTTTAGCTTTCGAGTTAAATTGATTATACCCCGTGGTTCACGGGTGACCAAGCAAAGTTTAGGACCACCGCAGACTAGCTATTTTAGCATCCGCCACCGGTGATTTTGAGACTGTATCAATGTATTGTATGTTATTGTAGTTTCTAAAAGAAGCTGGTCTGCGGTGACTCTAATAGTTTTAACTGTAAGGGACAGGTCTGCAGGTGAGAATGGGATATTATTTTTTTAACTTTGCCGGTCAGATTTATAATTATGTATTAACATCCCAAATTACAGTTGTGTAGTATCATTTACAGTATTACAGTTGCCCTATGTCAACAGAAGCTATAATTTTTTTGAGGTATTTCGTTAAGAAAACTATGTGTACGTCAATGGATTTGAATAAAATAAACCAAATCTTCAAATCTTATTCATCAGGGATCTCGAAGAAAAACTGCGGTCAAAATGGATGGCTCTCAAAGGACGAAGCACAGTGGACTGCGTGCGGATATATCTTAACTGTACTAGAAAATGGCCTTTCTTTGGTGCTACATTATTTCAGGCTAGGGTAAGTCTCCCTCCAACTCACATACATGCACTCATTTTCACCTTCTCGCGAAGACTCACACTAACTCATAAACCGACACATGTACAAAAATCCATTCACCGACGCACGTGTACGCTTCTTTACGTACGAATTGCGTACGTGTGTACATATCATACACACTCGTATGTCTCGAATCGTCGTCGAATAATTGTCCAAATGGATTCATTTGTGATAAAGGCAATAGTTCTATATATTTTGACTACCTCGGTGACGTAGTGGTAATGTATGTGACTGCCGCACCGAGGTCCCGGGTTCGATTCCCGGGTCGGAACTAATATTTGTGTGATCCGCAAATATTTGTTTCGGAGTCTGGGTGTTTACTATGTATAATATGTATGTATTTAGAAATATATAAAAATGTATATCAGTTCAATAGATGTCATAGTACAAACTTATACGTGTAAAAAGCGTCTAAAAATATCAATTTATATTTATTAAATATAATAGAAGTTGAATCGCTACTGATATACTCGTAAGTAGTAACCTGGCAAACTACTAGGTTTTATTTTTTTTAAGTGAAAACGTTTTTAAATGGCTTCCATAGGGAAGCAAATAAAAAAAAATACTAATGATAATAATATTGGAACATGCATTATGGTGTATTACGGCAATTCAAAATTCAGTTACACCACTGGATAACTAAAGTATCGAAGAATTTAATACGTTAAGTAAGAACTGCGCCGCCATTTTGAGGTCATTTTACTGTGTATCAAGGTCTTGTTTTTTTTTTTTCAAGTAAGGCTTAAGACAAGATATTTTGGGGTCAAGCTTAAGGTGTAATACTTTGTGAATGTTACAGATAAAACAGCCAGACTTGTCGATGGTATGGCTGGCCGTGTCGGAAGAGGGCGTCACTGTCTTGGAACTCGCCTCGATGTCTGTGATTGGTCGATACGCACTCAGCTCTATAGGATTGTTCGGTGGATTACAGGTAAGTCACTATTAATATTTTTATTTTGTAATTATAAGCCTAAGTGTTCCTTTCCTTTGTGTAAAGTGTAAAGTGTTCACTTACCTGCTTAGTGAAAATTTTGAATATAACCGAGACTTTACACCTCACTCACCTCACTCCCTTACTTTCGCCCTAACAGAGGCGAAAGTTATAAGAACACTGCCTGCTAAGGTTACGTCCAGCTGTAGGCGCAAGTCACATACGCGACCTGTCAATAGCCTGCCCTTCGTCTTTAGTAATTAGTGTAATCGTGTGAGTAAATGGTTTGTATGAAATATGTAGAGTAAGGCGTCTCTAGTATAGCGAAAGTGTCATTAGTCATTACTCTGTGCTTCATACTATGATGAAAGTGCAATACTGCGGGGTGTGTCAGATTATTAAAAACATACATATTGTCACGCCTTTTTCCCGAAGGGGTAGGCAGAGGCAAACTACACGCCCACGTTTCACCGTATGCATTTTTGTCCCACGTAACAGGTGGTGAGCCCATTGCCGTGTTGAAATGGACAGGCGCAGATTGTGGCGACCTACTGTTAAAATTTTTTGAAGCCGCCTATAAGGCCTTCAACCAGGCTTAACGACGGCCATTTCACTGGCAACGCCTTAACGTGCCTTCCGAAGCACGGAAATGCTTACAAATGTAAATTCCACAAAGTGGTCACCCATCCAAGGACCACCTATAGCGAATGTTGCTTAACGCAGTGATCATTTACGGAACACTGAGTCAGCGGGGCCACGAGCGCTTCAGCTAATTAAAAACAAAAGTTTAAGAATGTATGGAGAGATCTTTCGATGGATAATACGAGGTAGACAGTTTGAATGTAACACTTTTCAGGTTGTAAATATCCACAGCCTACGGTGCCTACTTTTGATCAGGTTGTCCTGTATGTTTGTTTGCCATCTTAGTAGATAAAGACGAATACAACAATTCATTTTTTCCAGGATGATCTGATGATGTTGATCGACGGAGATGACGCAGCGAGTCCGGTGCACAAGATGTTGATCAGCCTCAATAAACCTAAAGTAAGTGTTGCCATTTCCACTTCTAATTTCTGAATTCTTTTATTAATTTAGAATGGTTTATCAATCAATCACGCCTTATCCCCGAATGGGTAGCAGAGGCATATTATACGCCCACATTTCACCCACCATGTGTATTCCTTTCCTACGTAATAGGTGGTGAGCCCATTACCGTGTTGAAATAGTATGATAATAGTATTTGTGGCATTTACGCAGGTTGTGGCTATCTGCTGTTGAAAATTTTCTAGCCGCCCATAAGGCCTTCAACTTGGCTTAACGACTGCCATATTACTGGCAAGAACTTAAAATGCCTTCCGAGAGCACGGAAACGTTGGTAAATGTAAATACCACAAAGCGGTCACCCTTCCGTGACCAGCCATAGCGAATGTTGCTTCACGCAGTGATCGTTTACAGAACACTGAGTCAGCGAGACCGCGATCGCTTCATTCACGAAAATTCATGAATTTGGAATCTAACTTCACGCGATCTAAATTCATGCCTTTATCCTCGAAGGGGTAGACAAAAACATACTACCCCATATTTTACCTTATGTATTTTTGTCCTACTTAACAGGTGATGAGCCAAATAAAATTTGGGATCCATAGTTGGATTTTCTTCTTTATCTTAGTGTATTTCCAATTACTTTCCAAGCCCTTGAGGATTTAGAGCGTGAGGTCCAATTTTAATGGCCTGCTAGCATCTTTTAGACTTTCTTTTTCAGCATTGTTGCGGATGAATGCCTTCCGACTTCCCAACCTCGTGCCTACGTTGTTGCCTTGTGCGTTAATCAGCAGGTGCACCGCTAGAAGGTCACTTAGGCTTCAAGATCTTCATGGTACCTATCTAAAATTAAAATTTAAGCAACTTTCGCTATGGGTGGTCCTCGGATGGGTGACCGTGACATGGCAGTCGTTATTTCAAGTTGAACGCCTTATGGATGGCTTGAAAAATTTCAACAGCAGGTAGCCACAACCTGCGTCTGTCTATTTCAACACGGCAATGGGCCACCTATTACGTATGACACGAATACAGATGGTGAAAAGTGGGCATACAATATATAGGCCTCTGCCACCCCTTCGGGAATAGGGCGTGATAGATAAATAAATAAATATATATCATTCCAGATGGCCGAGCTTACACATCTAATAGCCGACTACAAGAACGCTCTCCTGCGACCAGGCGGCACCGGAACCCCTCAAATGAATTCCCTCACAAGGAACGGAAGCCACCGATCCATTCGGAAACCGACATCCACACTTCCGCACTCCAGCCCATCCACATTACCACACGTACACCAACTATCTCAATCACATCATATACATCACACAACTGGACATAATACTCTCAATTCACATGCGACTACCATGACTTTAGGGTCAGATAGGAACGCGACTTTAACCCTCAGTTCACACACCTCAACTTTTAACGTCGAAACTAGAGTAATATCTCACGGGCAACCCGACATTTTGAAATCAACCCCGGACCATCACAGGAGCGAAAAGAAACGAAGTCACACTCAAGACAGTGGAGTGGCGTGATTGTGAGTGTTTTATAAAAACTATTAGAAATGCATTTTAGTGAAAATTGAATTTTTGTTTTTCTAAATACTCGTGTGCGGCTGTTTTGAAATTCTTTTTGAGATTATAATGATCTGTTAGTAAATAATTTATGTTTATATTTAAAGTTGCCATTGGGTTGACTTTGTATACAATTTTATTTATTTCTCTACTTTTACTAAAACCACTAAAATTATACAAACCTTGTGGTTGTATAATTTTAGTGGTTTTTGTGTGGAAGGTTGTTCTGTGGGAAGAGATGCGATATCATAGATCTGAGGGAGACAGAAAGAGGCCGTT
The DNA here is from genome assembly GCA_948477245.1 of Thumatha senex. Classification (NCBI taxonomy): domain Eukaryota; kingdom Metazoa; phylum Arthropoda; class Insecta; order Lepidoptera; family Erebidae; genus Thumatha; species Thumatha senex. The sequence continues at coordinate 7,481,364 of OX419738.1, read as the reverse complement.
AGGACTATTATTATGTTCTGTGATACAATTTTGATATAGTATAGATGAATCACCTAATGGTGATAAAATTGAAGCAAAGTTCTTTTAAATTAGCATTTTGTTTCGCGATACTGTTGCAAGAGAAAAGAATCGACACCGAATTATTTTCGCTTCGTTCGTGTACAATACATATATATATTAGCAAACTATATATGTACATATTTTCAATATAAATGTATAATTATTTTTGTTTATACTCAATTTCAAAACGGTCGTACCACTTGTGTAAAGAATAAAAACATAGTTCGGTTAATACAGTGATAGCATTCCACCAAATATATAGAACGATGAGACGAAAAACGAAATAATAATATACCTCATATTTTGTAGCGAACCGTTCAGCCAAATTTGGCTTTTTAAATATAGATTTAAAAAAAATAGGTTATAATTTATATTAAAAAAAAATTAAAAATATCCATCACGCCTTATCCCCGAAGGGGTAGCAGAGGCGTATTATATGCCCACTTTTCTAATTTATATTTTCTGCGTAATATTTGTTTTTATGGTGGCTATATTTAGTAAATTTTTGGCTTATAAGTGTAAACAACTGTGTGATTCGTATGGATGTATCGATGTTTGTATGCGGTCTAAATACTAATTTTATACATGTAGTATATTGTAAAGGAACTGACAAATGTAAATCGTTTACACTTTCCATAAACGAGTGTTATAACATAAACACATTCCAAGAAGACGAACATGAAGTTGTATTCACAGAAAAGCTGCACTAATATGATCTATTGCAAAATATACACGTGATTATGTCCCTAGTATACACGTAATTATATCCAAAATATACACAAGATTACACCCATGAAAGTAATAATATTTTGCCCGTCCCGTAATTCGCATTCACGCCTTAACTATTTGCACTCAAGCTAGTGCATATCACAGGACCAACATGGCATTTAAAATATACGAAAATATACATTTATCAGTTCTTGTACGCATTTAGGGGCAAGTCCATTTAGCATAATAAAACGTATGAACGCGATCTAATGTTTTATACTAAATCTAGTGCGAGTAGATCTGTCTTACAAACGACTGATATCAATTACACTTGCTTTGTATTTTTCTACATATTTGCTCATCGATGTAGAAACATTCCGTCTTTATGTAAAATTAAAACATCAAATTAGTTATCAACTTCACCGTCACAATGGTGATAGCAAAAGAGCCGAAGAGTTTTATTAAATTAATATATAAATCTCTTCCTCTTTTTACTGTAAAACAACGCCACAGATTTGAATACGGTATCCATTTTCATCGAAGGAAGTGTTGATGTAACAAATACTTAAACCGTTTATTTATTATTAAATTGAAAAAGTAAATTGCTTCCATTCGATAACGGGTATTTCGCTAGTATAGAATAAAAATACCCCACGATATTTCAGTACCCTAAAGCTTTGTACATTTATTTCTAAATTGCCTGTTTACTAGAGCATATTATAAATATACAAAACTCTTTCCATTTCGAATTCCATAATCCGTGTGTTCAATGTATACAATCATGTTACTAGTAAAATAAACTTATTATAAGACCACCATTATAAGACCCAGTCTGAAGTTAACCCTGCTTAGATTTTTCGAACGTTAAAATATATTATATATATGTATATTTTATTATTATTTCAGTATTTTATTTATAATTATCATTATTCAATTATATCCAGTATATTTTGAAAGAATTGATGCAAATCCTGAATCTCAATATGAATCGAAACTAACATCGAAATAAGATTTCTTTTCAAAATTTACAGTCGCTAGCAATAGTTTGAATCTCAGTTTAGAATTTAAGCAACGAATATTAATATAGGCTCGGCACGAGGGTCTTAAATTTCGGACATTTCATAACTTAATCTATGATTACTCTATAATTTATTACAGTGCGTGAAGTTATATTCTATTCAAAATTCCACCTGCATCTATTAATGGACCTGTTTTCATTATGTGTCAGTAAAGTTTTGAGTAGATTATCAGCCCGTAATATAAAGACATAATAAGGACTACTAAAATTACACTCCTTACTCCTCAATTGTAAATTAGTAAGGATTTCACATTAAAATCAATTAAATTTTGTTTACTCATTATATTTAACCCATATTGATTTACAAAATATACAGCACAGCGTAAGTTCAATATTATTTGTAAACATTATTACACAGTGAAAGATATAAAGTGCGTAACAATTTAACGTAATGTATAATATTATTAAACATTTGATTATGTATAGTATAAATGACGGTCGACTAAAGTAATTAGGATAATAATTTAACCTGAGAAAACCATAATTTCGAAATTTGTCCTTTTTTACTTTTTTATGCACACAGAGACACTCAGAAACACACACACACACACACGCATATGTGTTCTACGATTTGATTTCTTTTTATTTCTTTTAGTTGATTTTCTATTTAGTATCTGATGGGCAAATTTTAATTTGCTGCAAACACAAAGAAAATGTATTATAGAGGTAGTTTTATAAACCGTAGTGGTAAACCATACAAAAACAATGTACTATTGACCAAATCAGTTCTGTGGGCAATCCATTTGAATTGGATTGACAAATTTCAAGTAAACTTTGACCTGCTATACGCGATTTTAGCCTTTATTACTGAAGTAAATAGAGTTGAAAATCGTGATATGGATTTTATATATAAAGGCTAAAGTAGCGTGCTATGTAGACAGCTATTATCATTAATTCCAACATTTCTATTGCACTTTTTGCATTACACCATAACTGTTGACAAAAATGTGTATAGACTATTATAATGTATATTTTATATTATTAAGACTACTTTAGTTTCATAATTAAGAAAATAATTAATTTATTAATAATATTATTTATTTTTATTATTTAGAATTGGTTGATTAATTTTTCTAATTATTATTTTTGACGTGACATTTTTTTTGTTACTGTGGCCTAACCTGGATAATTTCAGGCCTAATTTAAGTGTAACAATTTTGTATTTAAATGAGTTTTTGTTTTTGATAATGCGAGAATAAACTTGTATTACAAATCAACCGTATTATTTATCAGAGCGTTAGTCTCCTGGTCACACCTGGTGCTGTTCGCCCTGTTAACTCTACCACATCCATCCAAAGACTCCAAGATCAAAAGCCCGGGATGTATGATCTGAAATCAGTGGACCCAGATTACGGGGTTATAATTTTTTTAAACTTTCTAAAATATGTATCCAGTAATTCATTCTGGGATCCTGGATTCCACAATAGAGATTTTGAGATCCAGGTGCCTGGACAGATCTTAAGGTACAGACTCTGGGATCCAGGATCTATACTTTGGTATTCCGGATTCGGATCTGGGAGTCCGATTCGGGATCCAGGCTCAGGGTAACAGATTCCAAGATCCAGACTCCGGTATAAAGATTTAGGATTCAGGATATTGAACTATGTAGTCCAGAACCACGGGGTAAAAGTTCAGGATTTAAATTACGAAGCCCTGTCTATACAGACTCCGGGATCTTGGCCTCTGGGAAAACAGTTACGAGTTACATAACTCCGGTATAAAGATTTAGGATTCAGGATATTGAACTATGTAGTCCAGAACCACGGGGTAAAAGTTCAGGATTTAAATTACGAAGCCCTGTCTATACAGACTCCGGGATCTTGGCCTCTGGGAAAACAGTTACGAGTTACATAATCAAAAAGTCAAGGTCACTCCTTATGAACGAAAGTAATTCAAGGTCCCGATACTCCCACATCCGCGTACCAGATCCCGAAGAAGATTACTGAAATATTGTTTGCATCGTTAAACTCCATACTTCGCCTTCAATCACGCAAGTGATAAAAACAAAATCCATTCATTCGGAGGCATGGGAAAAAATATTCACGCTTCACCTACCAATCGGACTTCCGATTGGAGGACAGGGAAAAAACCACTACTACGCGATCCCCGTAACTTGAGACATTTCTGATACCCATTTCTCAATTCTCAAGTTACCGGTGATCGCGTTGTATGTTTCCTTCTATCATGCTCAATACATGATAACTTTAGTTAGATATATTATAGTCATGTATACGTCATGAACGTATTAATTTAATAAAAAATATACCTGTTTCCACCTGGCTTCGATGAGATAGTCAACTGTGCCATGGCAACCAAAACTTCTTACTCTATAAATATATAGCTTTGAACTGGAGCATGATCTAGGACCGGATTATATAATAATTATTTCAATAACAAAAAAGTTATATATACACAATTAATTTCAATAACAAAAAAGTTATTGAAATAAATTGTGTATAAAGTATTATATATACATAATTTATTTCAATAACAAAAAAGTGCCTAATAAATTTATTTTACTCAAGCTGCTATCAAATGAGTTCAGTTACTAAGTTTTATGAAAAAGTTATAGATTTTATACTTAAATTAAAAAAAGTAGTAATCTAGCAACCATGTCTATATATTATTGTTACTAAAACGGACAGAAACAGGCTTGGGTAGGCACATTCTTGAAATATTCTTATAAGTCCTTCAACTTGGCTTTATGAATACCATGTTACTGGCAACCGAGGCCAACGGCTTAGCGTCTTACGATTGACGGACCGACTATATTATTAAGGATATTATGGACGGACCATAATATCCTTAATATAATCTGTCCATCTGTAATAGTATTCCTTATTTACTCTTCTTCATCTTAAATGTATTCCTAGTTGCTTTCTAACCCTACCTGGATTTAGAACCTGCAACCTGGGGTCCACGTTTATGACTGTTATGAGCAGGTATCGTTTGACTTTTTCTTGTTAGCATTGTTGGGTGCAACTGGCGTCTGGCCTTCCAACTCCGTAAGGGGTGTATTTTTTTAAAATTGTGTTTTTGATGGGTGTGGTAAAGATATTATAAGATAAGTCGGGCTAATGGATGCTCTCGGACTATTCTCAATCTTATGTCGGAGGTATACTCGTATGTGGTAAGAGTGGGGTGGAGATTAGGAAGAGTGTAGGGAGTCTTAAAGTGTGTGGCATGAGAGTGTGTAAGGAGGTTGTCTTGTTTCTGTAAAGGGTGTTTGCGATGTTGCCTCGTCTGTTAGTCAGCAGGTGAGGTGGTTCGGGCTCCATAGATCTCAGTGGGGATCATTGTTTACTAAGGAACCCTAAATAAAGGTCAATGACATCTAAAAAAATACATCACGACCTCAAAAGAAATGACTAAGGTCACAAATTTATGTTTTGCACAGGTTGCACTTATCTACTTATATTAAAAAACGCGAAAGATTGTAAGTACGGATGTTTGTTTCTCTTTCACACAACATCTACTGAATGGATTTTGATGAAACTTTACAATAATAGCTTATATATCAGAATAACACATAGGCTACTGTTTATCTCGGGACAAAGTTCCTGTAGAAAACGGGAACGGCAAATCTTCACCAGGCGTGCGGAGCCGCGGCGTCAACTAGTATTATAATATATATATTAATACAATAAAGTAAAGTAATCTTGTATTTACACTCTTGTATTAACACAAATGGCTAGATGTGTTTTCTATAGATACAATATAAACATACTTATTATACGTAATCTTTTGTCTGTTTTTGTACTTGTAAAGTAGGTATCGAAATCAATCTTTCATCTTTTACAATAAATAAACTCGATAATAATAACTTCAAAAACATAAAAATCCAGAAATAGTCACCTCGAGCCACATTTTTAATTGTTAATATTTTTTTTTTGCAGTTACATATAGTTGTGGTAGTGCTTATATAGGTACAAAGTTTTAGTTAGTTTTTTAGTCTATATATATCTAAATACATAAATATTATTATACATGGGAAAAACCCAAACTCCGAAACAAACATTTGTGAATCACACAAATATTTATTCCGACCCGGAAATCGAATCTGGGACCTCAGCGTGACAGTTGCATACAGTACCTACCACTAATGCTACCGATTCCATAAAAGTAATTTATTTCGCAATAAAAACTTGCCTACGTCTTTTCACAAGCTCTATCTTTGTACCAAATTTCATCAACATTGGTTTAGTGGCTCAGTAGAAAAAATAAATAAATAAATAAATTTGCGTACCTAATAAACAGAGTAATTTATCTATTTATATTATAATAAAATGTTTTTCAGTCACGCCTTTATCCCTAAAGTATTTTTTTATTACCCTGCAGTGGCGGACTAAACCCGTTAGAGGCTCGGGCGGCAATACTAAATGAGGCCCCCCAAGTTTGAAAACAAATGTTTTACAAGCATTTTATTTAGTTCACATATTTTGTATGCATACTTAAATAAGAGCTATTGTTAATTTCGTTAAAATCTGGCAGGTGAAATTTAAATTCGACTTAAACTCTGTAATGTATCATTTTTTACTTACTTTTTTTTGATTAAATGTTTCATTATTCATTCTTTCAAATTATCTGCATGACCATTATCTGTAGCATTCATAGGCCTTGATAATTTAAGAGTTTTTATGCTCTCTTAATGTTTGTTTACCTTTTGTAATTTTTAATGTCAGTTAATGACAAGCCTAGATTTTATTTTTAATTTATTGCTAGAGCTGCCAGTAGGTTAGGTTGTATAGATATTAGACTTTCTTATAAATTATATTCTAAAATTCTAAAATATGTTTTGAATCTAATGTTTAAATTTTGAAATGCTCTGTACAAGAAGGAAGCCGGGGCCGTCAGATCGGTCTACTTTTGGTGCTCACCTTGAGAGGTGCTGGGAATAAGTGCTGAGTGTGAGAGTTGTGCTCTCCAGAAATAGTGAAGTGATGGTCTGCAGTGTTGTGTGTTCTTAACCGGCTCTGTGAAAGACGCCGACCGCTCGTCAGTTTCAGCTCTCTACCTGCCTGAGTTCGCGACCAGCTTCTCCGAGGTCGGTGACGTAGAGGCCTTGAGGGGATTTGAGGCCCCCTTCTCAGCGACGTAGAGGCCTACTCGAGGCCCCCTCTTCCTAACAACGTGGAGGCCTACTCGAGGCCCCATCTTAGCGGCTGTACTTGAAGAATCAAGACCTAATTTTACTCCCGGCTTTCCTTGCTTTTATTTTCTTAACATTTTTATATTATATTAAATCAACTTTACCTTTTCTCCTTTTTCTTTTACTTTTCCTTTTAAGCCAGGACTCCTCCAGTCCTGGTGACAGTTTCCTCCTAAACTTTACTTTTTCCCCTCCCGGAAAGTAGTAACGTTACAGTTTGGCGCCCAACTTCTTATTAACCCCCCCCTTTTTAATTATTTTCAGGTTCTCTAAATTCCAAAACAAACTTGCTTAAGAGATTTTTATTTGGTAAGCTTATATTTTCATCACCTCATCCACCTCAATCTATACAATACTTCTTTACACTCTACTTATACATCACTATACTGCATCCCACACACTTGCACACCACGGCGGTTACCCAATGGTAATTGTCATCCATTCTTCGCTTGCAAGTGTTCTTAAAACCATTCGTGGTCACTTACAAGTTGGGGTTTGGATTCTCTACGACGTACTAAGGACAATATCCTATAGTCGTTATCACCTAGGCACATTATAACACTCTACTAATACATCATTATACTGCATCCCACACACTTGCACACCTCTGCGGTTACCCTCTGGTAATCGTACCCAGTCTTCGCTAGTGAGTGTTCTTAAAACCATTCGTGGTCTCTTACTAGTTGAGGGCTGGGACACTTCACGACGGCTGCAGGACAATATCCTGTGGTTGTTTATACAAAACTTAACATAAATTAACACTTTAATCATTATTTCATTTAGTTTGATTTGTTACTACGGCAACATTGTTACCATGGTAACATGTGGTAATAAACTCGTTTAATATTATAAAATCTTTACATAATTTACAAAATTTATAAAATTTATCTAATCCTTTTGAGACATTTGCACGTTTAACTCTTCGTTTATCATGCTTTGATTTTGATCTGAAACATAAGAGAAACTGTCACCACTTTTTATCATTTTGGAGCGGCTTAAAAGGAAAATGGCACGTTTTAGATTTTAAAGTTTAGTTTTATATCTGCTGTGTTTTTATATAAAATTGTTTAATCTTATTTTTTTTTAAACTTGAATGTTTTATCGCTTTTTTTCTCCTTGATGTCTCTAATAATATTTTTTACTTATCATTTAACATTAAGTTCATTGTAAATACTTCACAAGGTTTACTTTTTTTCAAAAACTTTTGGCAGTTTTCCTTTCTGTTTTTTCTTTTTTCTTCATAGAGCGGTACACAACTCTTAAAATAAGCCATTGTGTATCGTTTTTAATACTTCAATTTAGCTTCTTGAAAAGGCAATTTTGCTTTTAGCCTTGACTACTTTTCCTAAGCTGGAAAGCTTTATTTTTAATACTTGAACTACTTGAAACTTGAAGGCTTTTCTTAAGCAATTATGCTTTCAAACCTTGACTGCTTTTCATAAGCTGGGAAAGCTTTGTAAATATTTCTTTTAATTTTAACGGGTTTTAAAAAAGGTGCGGATTACGACACCTAATTTAAATAAATAAGCCATCGTAATTTAAAAAAAAATTTTTTTTTTCCTTGTGGAGTATGTGTCATAGAATGTGAACCATATCCCCTAAGTATGTTATTGATGTATGATTGAGGGAGTATGAAATGTGGGTTGATGAAAGGTGTATGAAAGAGCAAGGTTTTTCTATTACAACATCGAAATTTTCTCAGTTGTTAATTTTCAAGGGTTATCGGGGAAACGTAATTTTTATCTTTTGTAAAACTTTCTGTACCACTGTGAATAGTCATATAGGTTTATTTTTTACCTGGTCAATGCCTTCTTTCTTATAAACAAAATTTTTTCATTACAATCAAAAATTTTCCGGGTTTGTCGGGGAAATGTAATGTATCATTTTTTACTTACTTTTTTTTGATTAAATGTTTCATTATTCATTCTTTCAAATTATCTGCATGACCATTATCTGTAGCATTCATAGGCCTTGATAATTTAAGAGTTTTTATGCTCTCTTAATGTTTGTTTACCTTTTGTAATTTTTAATGTCAGTTAATGACAAGCCTAGATTTTATTTTTAATTTATTGCTAGAGCTGCCAGTAGGTTAGGTTGTATAGATATTAGACTTTCTTATAAATTATATTCTAAAATTCTAAAATATGTTTTGAATCTAATGTTTAAATTTTGAAATGCTCTGTACAAGAAGGAAGCCGGGGCCGTCAGATCGGTCTACTTTTGGTGCTCACCTTGAGAGGTGCTGGGAATAAGTGCTGAGTGTGAGAGTTGTGCTCTCCAGAAATAGTGAAGTGATGGTCTGCAGTGTTGTGTGTTCTTAACCGGCTCTGTGAAAGACGCCGACCGCTCGTCAGTTTCAGCTCTCTACCTGCCTGAGTTCGCGACCAGCTTCTCCGAGGTCGGTGACGTAGAGGCCTTGAGGGGATTTGAGGCCCCCTTCTCAGCGACGTAGAGGCCTACTCGAGGCCCCCTCTTCCTAACAACGTGGAGGCCTACTCGAGGCCCCATCTTAGCGGCTGTACTTGAAGAATCAAGACCTAATTTTACTCCCGGCTTTCCTTGCTTTTATTTTCTTAACATTTTTATATTATATTAAATCAACTTTACCTTTTCTCCTTTTTCTTTTACTTTTCCTTTTAAGCCAGGACTCCTCCAGTCCTGGTGACAGTTTCCTCCTAAACTTTACTTTTTCCCCTCCCGGAAAGTAGTAACGTTACAACTCATAGGCTAAACATTAATTGGATATGGGTGAGAAAAATAAAATACAGATCGATCGAAAAAATAAAAGTAAAACTAATTGAATCGGGCGTTACATGGCGGTAATCCATGATAGAACGCTAATATAATAACCTCCTATAAAATGGTCAGAAATTTGATAAAATAGTCAAAGATTGTTTTTGCATGTAAGTAAAACCAAGGTTCTCGTATTTGAAAGAGATTACGTAAGAACTAAATGCAAGATTTGGGTAAACCAAGGACATCTAGAGCAAAAGAATGAAATTGTGTGTTTAGCGCAGACGGAAGATATGATTCGGATGTCGAACGGCGAGTAGCTGCCGGAAACAAAGTTAACGGTGCTTTGTCTCAATTAGTAAAGCAACAAACCATCGTAAAAGAAGCACGACTAGCGATTCATGACGCAGTGCTAACTTTACTTTTCGGTAGCGCAACCTGCGTATGTCAGAAGATGCATAAAAATAAGTTGTATAAAATTGTGCGCAATATGGCATGGTTGAATGAAAGTGTCAGCGTTAAGCTAGAAAAAGGCGTGCCCCGTTGGTATGGACACGTCCAAGGAATGACTGAAGAACGATTAACGAAGAAGATATATTGTGCGAAAGTAGGGGGTAGAAAGTAAGGGACAAGGTAGGCCGAGACTTACATAATGAAGGACCAGCGTTGCTCAAAAACGGAAAACTCAAAAGTACTCGGATACCCAGACGTGTATGTGTGAAGCGATTGATGAATCTGCAAGCAGCGAAAAAAGTATGCATCGATCGCGAAGCCTGGCGATCTGTCCTCTCTAACTACCTCGTCAGGAATATAGCGTGAAGATCGTTAGATAACTAACTAACGAACGCGTTTTTATTTTTTTTTGTAGAAAAGTTTTATTGATTTGTTTAACCAATAAGGTGCTAACCAATTAGGTAGGTACCATTATTTTTAAAGGTGACATTAGGAACTTGTCTCAAGGAGTAGACCTATGTAGATAGTCAATCATTACTTATCCGAACACTGGTCATGAGAGTCTCATCATATACTCAATTATTAACAGTTCTTTACAGCCGGTGGAGCGTCACAGCACTTCCGGGTATTGCCACCAAAGTTGATCCAATACGCCGGAAGCTTGCGCCGCTCACCGGACGGCTTCCCAAAACCGAGGGCCGGTTAGTACGTACCGCCGGCTCTACGACGGTGTAGTGCGGCTTAGTGCTGCTGCGCAGAGTAGGGCAGAGCGGACTTACAAGGCGGCGTGCCTTATGGCATGTAGCCTTCCGTAGGATCTTGAGGCTTGAGTCCTAGGGGCGGGTGGATAAGATCCAAGAGAAACACTACGGCAGTGGGTAGAGAGGAGGGTACTCCGACGTACTACCTCACTCTGCACAGGTCATGGCTGTTTTGCCAAATACCTGCGAGAGGTAGCGGGTGTGGGGCCGGATCCCGTGTGCCGTCACTGCCCTAGCGGTGTCGTGGACACGGCTGGATATACGCTCGCCGTGTGTACGGCGGTGTCGAGGACACGAGCCCCGCAACGCCCTAATGGACAGCGTTGGACTGAATCGCTTGCAGAGGGGAGCGAGTGGAACGCACGGCCCCGTCCCGCCGGCAATCTTGGCTCCTCTGGCAAGTTTACGGCCGTGGACGGATGGTCAGGGCCAACAAACAATTTGGCTGCAAATAGAGCTTACCATAGAACCTTAAGCGTTATGAAGGTAGAGTAGTAGCTGCAATTATAGTTTGCGACGGCAAAAAAGAGTTAGTTATAAAATATTACGCTTACAGTGACAAAGCAAGTTTATAAGAGCAATGTGTGAAGGTTAAACGCGTAGAGCAGCGATTATTATCCCTACAATACAGACCAAAGCTTCACTGTTATAGCTTTGAGTGAATCTTACTACTATAAGATCTACATTAGAAATTAACATTTATTATTGACTTCTAAAGTTCTAAGCAAGCTACCATAAACTCTTTTAGGGCACTGATAGTTGCACAATAGGAGCAATCAACGCTACTAGCTCTACAATGGTGTTTTATAAATCTTTTACAACACTTAACTCTTAAAGGGATATAAAGGTCCCTTGTATAGTTTAGGGCTAATTAGTAGGGATATTTCTCCCTATAAATAGAACGTATAGTGTCAAGTATAGCCTCTATATTATTTAAGGTTGAATTATTGAGTTCGTTACCACCTTAGTACCTCTAATTGGTCATGTAAGCGGTCATGAAAGCATAAAAGGGCGCCGCAACAGAGCTCTTTTCAAAATTTTCTAAGATGATGGTTCCGTATGTAATGGAAGTGAAATCGCAACTGCAAGTTTTGATATTTCTGAAGGAGACAGTTATTACTCATTGAGTAGTGATGATGTGAATAATACCAGTGACTATATAATAATACCAGTAAAAATTTGAGGAAGTTGAGCTTTAAGAATATTAAACAAACTGCTATGAAAGATTTGATGTTGATCTTAAATGACCGATTTGGATTCTAACAAAAGATTCTCGAACTATTTTACAAACACCAAAAAAATATTTTAATACAAATACTAGGTGGCGATAGTGAATATTGGCATAAATAAAACACTAAGTAACTGCGAGCATTATGTGTTATTATAAGTAAGATCATTCGTACGCTCAACAATCGATTTACAAACAAAATTATTATATCACGATCGATTAATATCCGGGTGCAATGCAGTGACTGTATTGTCCTTTCTCTAATGTTCTTACTATTTTGAACGGCATTCTGAAATTGGAATATAATTGTAACAGAATCAAATAAAATATAGTAGCGTCTATGTCGTCTTGTACTCCTATTTATTTTAGCAACCCTATTACAATTTATTTACGATATTATATACTGCTAATTTAATAAGCTACTAAAAACTCAAATTTTTATATATCTAAATGAATATTTACATCATTACTCGTTTAGTTAAAGGTAAATATTTTATTGAATATGAAATCTATAGGTATACTAATGTGCAATATACAACTATTTAATGTTTTACATAAAAAAAAATTATTAAATAACCTTAAAATATGATAATTTAATAATAATAATAAAATAAACCCCTCGAGGACAGTCGTTATCTTTTATAGGATTAACGCAAGCCTATGAGGACATAGTAGATTCGCTTTATGAGTCATCCACTATCTGATATTAACAAAAAAATGTATCTGAAAGTTATTGAAAAGCTCACATCCGCAGGGCAGCTTGTGGCGAGCTGAATGTGCGTAGCTACACATCGGTCCCGATTCCTCAGAGTTTTGTTGCCCTTCTGCACCGGTTAGCATTTAATGGGCTAACGGGAGAGCAGTGAGAGTGCTACTCCCGGGAGTGCAGCAAAACTCAACTCTGGCTTGCCTTAATTGGCCGGTCAGAGGGAGGGAGCCAGAGCTATATGCTCGGGGGTGGAAGTGTCATTTTCAAGGGCATAACTACGGGGAAGCCCGCTCCGGGCCTGTCCCGCGAAGGTGAAACCGGCGCCGCACCGCTCGACACCCCAAGCCGCTCACACCGGTGTTGCCTCCTGTCGCCTTACAGGCTTATCATGCCTATGGCGATTGTATAGGGGCCCATCTAGTGAGTTGGCGAGTCACCGTCTGCCAAATTTTTGATGATTATCAAAAATTTGATATTAAAATGGCAGACGCCGCCTTCATCCATAGTTCTAATCACCTAGTTCATCAAACCCCCAACCCAATAGCCCATTTCTTAGTTAGCATATTTTACAATAGTTTAACTCCCATTGGAGGTGGTCCATTATCGCTCTTCTACATAAGGCGGGCGTGGACTGTCTGCAGTGGGGCTCCCATTTCCTTTTAGATTAAAATTCTCAAAGGGCCTCTGCGTGTTGGACCAGTATGTCCCCATGTACGCCTACCAAAAGCCCGGGTATCTTCATAAAAAAAAGAAGATACCCGTGAAAAGAAGAAACATAATAATAATAATAAAAAACCAAATATTATTATTATTATTATTTACCATTTTTTTTTATATTTTTAAATGTATTTACTTTAGATATATTTAAAAATTTAATTTGTATGTCTGTATTGTAAATAAAGAGAATAATAATAATAACAATAATAGTATTTTTTATAGGATTAACGCAACCCTATGAGGGCATAGTAGATTCGCTTTTTGAGTCATCCACTTTCTGATATCAACAAAAAAATGTATCAGAAAGTTATTGAAAAGCTCACATCCGCAGGGCAGCTTGTGGCGAGCTGAATGTGTGTGGCTACACATCGGTCCCGATTCCTCACAGTTTTGTTGCCCTTTTGCACCGGTTAGGATTTAATGGCCTAACGGGAGAGCAGTTAGAGTGCTACTCCCGGGAGTGCAGCAAATCTTAACTCTGGCTTGCCTTAATTGGCCGGTCAGAGGGAGGGAGCCAGAGCTATATGCTCGGGGGTGGAAGTGTCATTTTCAAGAGCATAACTACGGGGAAGCCCGCTCCGGGCCTGTCCCGCGAAGGTGAAACCGGCGCCGCACCGCTCGACACCCCAAGCCGCTTACACTGGTGTTGCCCTCTGTCGCCTTACAGGCTTATTTTGCCTATGGCGATTGTATAGGGGGCCCATCTAGTGAGTTGGCAAGTCACCGTCTGCCACTATTTTATATAATCATATATTAAAAAGGCAGACGCCGTTTTCATCAATAGCTTAAATCACCCAATCCATTTAACACCCAACCCAATAGCCCATTTCATAGTTAGCACATTTCACAATAGTTTAACTCCCATTAGAGGTGATCCATTACCGTTCTTCTACATAAGGCGGGCGTGGATTGCCTGTAGTGGGGGTCCCATTCCCAATTAGATTAAAATTCTCAAAGGGCCTCTGCGTGTTGGACCAATATGTCCCCATGTAAGCCTGCCAAAAGACCGGGTATCAACATAAGGAAAAAAAAATAGAAGATACCCGTGAAGAAGAGACAATAATAATAATAATAATTTAATAAGCTACTTACGTGAACAAAGGTACGAGTATAGCAGTACGTACATAGTTTTTACGCGGTGTCCGACCACAGTGTCAAAAACAACAAATGTCACGTCGAACGTAGTGGAGAGCAGAGACTGAATGGTTGGTACTAATTTTATTTGCGCCCGGACTTGCTCTCGCTGTGTAGGTACAAAAAAGCTAATTAGTTTTCACATGCAAAGTTTTGACAATTGACGATTCGTTTATGAACGTAGGGGGTTTATGCTGGATATAAAGTCAAACTTCCATTAAAAAAATAACATTCCATTGCTACAAATTTTCAAAGACTTTAGATGGCAGTATTTTACAGTATTTAATTTTGTAGACAGAAATATGTAGGTATTTAATTCCAATTCTTTTCAATTTTGGCAAATCAAACAATAAAAACAATTTAGCACTCGTCCAACTAGGAGATACCTACGTGTAATAGACTAAGTAGTGGTTTTAAAAAAATTTCTACGGATCTCCAAATTCATGGGTCCACCACCATTTTTAGATTATGAAGTTAATAAAAAACAGTGAACCGGACTAAAAGGTAACATAATACAATGAAGGTATTTATTTTTATAGCATTCTAATAACAGGGTCGCGACTCTTTAAGTTAATAGGCAAAGTTTTGTTACAAATTTACTAAAAATAATGTTTTGCTCCATGTGAAGCAAAATATTTTTTCGATAAATACACCGCAAAGAGTGGGCGCTTCAATTATTTGCTAATAATAAATACACATATTCACAGTTTACTTACCTTCGCAATGCAAATTCTGCTTCATTTTGCACTCAAAATCAGTTAAAAGTTGTGCACTCAACTCCGCCATTTATTTTCGTAAAGACAACTATGGTTTTACTGATCCCATTGAAATAGGAATATCATTCTTAATTCATTTAACATGTTATAAAATTCTATGAAAAGTAAGATATCGTTAGACGTAATAATTTCCTATTGTAGATTTATACTGCAACTCAAGGAGTTACAATTTGCACTATTGCCACCCTCTAACCACTATAACAGTAAGTAAGATACACAATAGACTAACTATAGCTCGTGTAGAGTTTATATTCATAAATTTACTCTCTTTATAACGCTCAAAGAGTTAGTAAGCAAGCACCATGTAGCTCTACCATATCGCTTGAGGAGTCACTAAAATACCACTCTTACAGCGCTTGTCTCAGTTAGCACTATTGTACCTCCATAATTGCTCTTCTATATCTCTTAAATTCATTCTATAACTCCACAACATTGCCATAGTGGAACCTAAGATCATAAGAATTTGTGCCCAATCCGGGGGTATGGTAAAGTTATAGCTCGCTATAACTCATATGTGATAGCACTTATTGATGACCTTTAGCTCTCTTTAGCTCTTTTATATATCTGTTCTAACTCTTATAGTAGCGCCTAATGTTAGCTGGGGGTGACCCCGCTCACAATGCCCAATTTGATTCAGGGAAACGCAAAGGAATGTGGGGGCCCCCCAAGACCGGTGGCCCGGGGCGGACCGTCCCTCTGTCATCCGCCACTGCTCCCACGTAATAGGTCGTGAGCCCATTGCCGTAAATAGGCAGACACAAGTTGTGGCTACCTGCATTAAAATTTTTCTAGTCGTTTATAGGGCCTCTAACTTGGCTTAACTAGCAAAAAGGGACCAACGGCTTAGCGAGCCTTCAGAAGCAACATTTTTGAAAATTGATACTTAATGTAAATACCGTAAATACGGGTTCTTCTTCGTACTTTATTACTCGCACGATATATGCATTTAGTGAAAAACTGTTTATTAGGAATTACAAACAGACCCTTCAATGTTATTTTCTGGATAGATATACCTAAAGTTTTCATCAAAATAAATCGCAACACCTCTGATGTTTGGTTTTTAATGGCTTTAAAGTATTTATGGCACGGGCAAAGCTAGGGGGGCACAGCTAGTCATCATCATCCGAGCATCTGTCAGAATTTCGTCTCGCGACGCCCGGCCTAAGTAATATATACAGTAGAGATGAAACGGATAACCGGTAACTATCCGGCCTATCCGGCCTTGTTTTCACTATCCGCCGGATACCGAATAATATCTCAGTATCTGGCCGGTAAACGCATAATAAAATTTAAAAAAACCTTTCTTTTACACAAGGAAAATCATACCACAATTTGTTTTACTGATTAGTTTATTACTCAAAATTAACAAGTGGCAAATTGTGGTGAATGAATACCAAAATTTTCGCATTTATTGGTAAGAGGAGATTCGGCTTAGCTTCGTATACAAGACCAGCTTCTGAAAATAGCCTTTCGCTGTAAACGCTACTGCCAGGTGCTGAAAGATAAATTCTAGTAAACCTTGACAACTGAGGGTACTGTTTCAAATTAACTGACCACCAATTGTAGGGATCGTGATTGCGATCGATTCGAGAAGTCTTTAAGAAAAAGTCAATCTCGTTAGCAATTGGATGTTGTTTTTCTTGATCACACTATTACCCTTTGCCACTTCATTAAAACAGTACTAAAAAGCGTCATGAGCATCACGTGTAAAGGTTTAGATTCTCTCCTAAGGATTTAAAACGACTTTCTAATTCAGCTTTCAAAGAAGCTCTTTTACGAGCAAGTCCGGTGGTCTTTGTGCAGTCTCGTTTCAGTCTAACTTAGACTTTTTTAATGCAAAAAAATGCGGATTCACCTCGGATATACAGGAAAGGCCAAAACTTGTAATTTTTGTTATTTCTTCTAATGGTTTTAAAAGATTTATGCACTGCCCATTAGGCCCCACTCGTTAAATTAGTGAGTGTGTCATGTTCAGCGACATAAAGAGAAATAGCCCTTTTTTGTTTCAACAAGCGTTCTGCCATATAGAAGGTAGAGTTCCACCTCGTGTTGATGTCCTGCACTAACCGATGCTGCGGTAAACTTAGCTCCTTTTGAATTTAAAGCAATTTTTAAAGTAATAAAGGGTCGAATATCCGGTAGCCGGATATCCGGCGCTCCGGCCTAGTAGCTTACGGAATATCCGGATCCGGTATCCGGCCAAACTACTATCCGTTTCATCTCTAATATAAAACTAGCTTGCCTGAGTGGTGAGTTTTTCCTATTCGAAATTTCGTACTGAACCCTAACCTTTTTGAAAATCCAATTTAGTATAACATATACTATATTGGATTTTCAAAAAGGTTAGGGTACTCACGAAGAACTTTGGTGAAAGAATTTTTAAAATCGGCCCGGAACAAACTAACTTACAAATCTTTCCTCTTTATAATATTAGTATAGAAAACACATATAAAGCAAAACACAATCTATATTATTATATTTATAATAAAATTCAACAAACAGTTATCTGTATTCGGTGAACACTCTCAGTCCATCATGATCATGAATAATAAGTACTTACTTAGTATTCCGTTGAAGAAATGTCTTAAAGAGTATTAAGTATTTATTTAAGTGAAGTGCTCCCGACGAGCCTGCATTGGACCGCATTAGGATCAGGTTCCATAGAAGATCTATTTGAAAATAAATTCTTATCATTCATAATTTTTGTTTTCGGGTTCCTCAAAAGTATAAAACGGAACCCTTAAAGGATGTATTATAAATACATCAAATGTATAATATTGTATATAAGTAGTTAAATATCTATGTTTAATATATTATAAGTAGGTTTATAGGTTAGAAGCGCTCGTGGCCCCGCGGTCTCAGTGTTCGGTAAACGATCACTGAGGTACGCATCTTTCACTATGGCTGGTCGTCGGATGGGTGACCACTTTGTGGCATTTACATTTGCGAGCGTTTCCGTGCTTAGGAAGGCACGTTAAGCCGTTGGTCCCGGTTGCCAGTAAAATGGCGGTCGTTAAGCCTGGTTGAAGGCCTTAAGGGCGGCTTAAAAAATTTCAACAGCAGGTAGCCACAACCTGCGTCTGTCTATTTCAACACGGCAATGGGCTCACCACCTATTACGTGGGACAGGAATCCACACGGTGAAAAGTGGGCATATAATATGCCTCTGCCACCCCTTCGGGGATAAGGCGTGATGGATATTTATTTATTTATTATTTATTTATAGGTTTAAAGTAAACGATATGATTGTTTATTTATTTATTTAGATATTCAATTCATAGATAGTTGATAATGTACACCTCACTGCCCGAATACTATTTCCCACCCTACAGTCTCCATCCGTAAGAGATTGCCTTGTGCGATAAGGCCGCCAATTGTTATACCTATAAATCTAATATTAAACTGTTTATACATGTTTTTCCTGGTGTACAATAAAGAGTTTTTACTTTACTTATACTCAGACCTAGCGGTCCCTTGCTATTATGAAAAAACCTACCTACACGTAACAGGTGGTGAAGCCATTGCCGTTACCGTGACCAGTTTAAAGGTGCTTACAAAATGTCATACACTAGAACTAAATATTATTAATGTGACCAACGGTGCAGAGAACCCACCTGAGAAGAACCGGTAAGAAAATTACGAAGGCTTTTTTTAATGACAAATTAATATTATTTTACGAAGCCAGCAAAAAATCGAAGCAAACATTTTTCTGTAAACAAATCGTTTAAAACGATCACCTGCATTAATCAACTTTCGGTATGTATCAGATGGGAGCGCGTTAGGTCCCGGTTGCCAGTAACATGGCAGTCGTTAAGCCCAGATGAGGGCCTTTGAGGCTAACGAAAATTAAAAAAAAAATATGTTCACTTTTTCACCTGTCCATTTCAACATGGTACTTTCTTCACCATCTGTTACGTAGAACATGTGAGTCCTATGTATTATTATTATTTTCTTGTTGGAGACGCCGGCACCGCCGGACCAACGATCCGACCTAGATACGACCGCATGGTTTGCCGCCTACTTCGTTCATTTCCCCAGATCTCCTCCTCGTGGTTTGGATTGGGTATCCTAACCTAACAGTCTTCACGGCGCCCCGTCGAACCTTCTTGTTTCCTTGCAGAAACTCACTATCTGATCCACCTTCAGATGATCTAGCTAGATCTTCTTTTTCGGGTCTGTCCGTGCCCTTAATTTCCCATCTTGTTAACGAATACATGGGGCACTCAACAAGTAGGTGGAAGCTGGTCTCCTCTTCCTCCATGCATTCCGGGCATATTGGGTCATCCATTACTCTTATCACTGTTAGATGCCTGTTGAGGCGACAGTGTCCTATGATGATCTCTATGACAAGCCTCATATTTGAACTGGTTAATTTAACCAGTCGGCTTGCCCTTTTCGCATCCATTCCTCTGATGAAGATCTTCGACTGTGTGCAATGTCCTACGTAACATTTCACCGAATACATCTCTGCCCGACAGGGATGCATTCGATGAAATGTGAGCATGTAGTATGCTTCTGCTCCTCTTCTCGCAGATAAAGGCGAGACTGTTAAGTAAGTATAGATTGTAAGCACATTTTGAGAAAAAAAATGGCTATTGCTTATTGTAACAAAGTAGCTGAAAAGTGAAACGAATTACGTACATACGATATTTACACAATTGCGAATATTTAGCGAAATAATAAAATTCCTCAAATTTGTAAGTGAATTCATCGCTATTTACCTGTCTGTATTTCTGTTTGTTTTTGTTGTAGATGTTCCGATTAGGATGACCTAAAAATAGTTGCAGGACTAGCCGAGTCTCGAAAATTGAGAGACGCACGGTCATTACATGTAGGCACGTCCAGCATCAATTAGTCAAATCAACCTCTAGTACTTGAATAATTTTTTAATAGATAAGTATATAAAGAATTTACTACCTAGGTATATCATAGTAGGTATATCTAGGTGTATGTAGAAGCACTCGAGGCCAGTCGTGGCCCCGCTGACTCGGTGTTCTGTAAACGATCACTGCGTTTACGCAACTTTCACTTGCAGCACGTCTCCAAGACCTCAGATGGACCTGAAACGGTGACCTCGTGGAAAGGACCACTTGGGGCACGTAAACAGGGCAGCTCCTATACTAGATGGGAAGATGACGTAATTAAGATGGCTGGTAATAATTGGTTCCAACTGGCTCAATCCAGAGAAAATTGGCAAATCTCGGAAGAAGCGTTCACCTGTAGAGAGGTTCTTGCAAAATAAATAAACACAATTAAAAGATATATTATATTTATTTATCTATCACGCCGTATCCCCGAAGTTGTTGAAATTACCTAGTTAGAAGGATTTCTAACTAAGTAATTTCAACAGCCGCAACTGCACCGAGCACACACATGAAGCTCATTCATGTGTTGACGCAGATATTACAAGTATCATTGTCGATGTGCTGGGAAGAATATATATTTTGCTCGCGATTGTACACAGATAAATACCTAATAAAACAAGCCGCAACTTCGGTTTATATGTTTTTCGTTAGCAGTGCCGTGTGAGACATGACGTGTAAAATTGAGTTTTCCGTTAACGGGCGACGATGTCAAGGTAAGAAATTCTTTCAATACTTCTTTTTTTTTCTTTTCTTATTTTTCACGTTGTGTGACTTCACTACAAAAAGTTATATTATTACAATTATTTAATATCATAGACATGTTTTGAAAATAATGTTGTTTAAGCTGTATTCTAGAAACTTGTCTTTTACATTTTCGAAGCAGTTTTATCCCTTAAATCTCAGTAGATTAATTGATGAGATCCAATTATTATCTAGTCAGATATTGTATTCTCAATAGATTGAATTTTTGACAGCTTGCATATAATGAAAAGTGAGAATAAATATTGTGAGATATATCAAAATTTAATCCTACACGGAAGGAACTAACCTAACCCTATCAGACCTATATACTAGCGCTCCGGACGCAATGTCTGTGATGAGCGCGATGCAATGATAGAAAGTATTATTTTTTAATGCTTCGCGCAAAACCATCGTACAAAAGATAGATCACGCCATAAGGAGGAGAAGGGGCTCGACACCATCTTAATCAAAAATATTGTTGAGTTTACTTAGTACATAGAACAGTAATAACTCGCCTGTTAGTACCACTTGCTTCCTCTGCAGGAGTCGAGACGGGACGATAGTGTGGATGTCAAATGTAAAGTACACATCATTCTTTACAACTTTTGCGAAAAATACGATATATTTGACAATAACCAATGTGGTTTTAAGAGAAACAGGTCAACAACTCTAGCAGTGTATAAATACATACAGGAAACACTAGATATTATCAATTGATAATATTTAGTGCTTCCTGAGCTCTTATTACTGAGAATTCGCGATTGGAGTACTATTAGACAGGAGCGAAGCTTACGACCGAGTATAATACAAAATACTTTTCAAACAAGCTATATTTGTTAGGCATAAGAGGAATAGCACATAACTGGTTCTCTTCCTATTTAAACGGTCGAACTTAGTGTGTATCAGTGGAATCCCATTTAGATACAGGCCAAATAACGCAAATAAGATCACAGAAAACAGAGGTTCATATGTCAATTCCACAAGGAAGCGTATTGGGTTGTATATTATTTTTATTTATTTATCCATAACGCCTTATCACCGAAAGGGCGGCAGAGGCATATTATATGCCCACTTTTCACCGTGTGTATTCCTGTCCCATGTAATAGGTGGTGAGCCCATTGCCGTGTTGAAATAGACAGACGCAGGTTGTGGCTACCCGCTATTGAAATTTTTCTAGTCGCCCAATAGGCCTTCAACCAGGCTTAACACCTGCCATTTTACTGGCAACTGAGACCAACGGTTTAACGTGCCTTCCGAAGCACGGAAACGCTCGCAAATATATAATAGTGAAAGTTGGGTATGATCCCTCAGTCTGAGGTCTGCGACAACCCTCAGGGTAAAAACAGGGTCCGTGTTCCCATGTTAGTACATTGAAAAATGTCTTTATTTTGCATAGACCATTTCAACGGCGCTTACAAAATGTCATACACTAAAACTAAAGAAAAAACCTAACCACTCCGGGAGTGCCGACAGAAGTGAAAACTCAATTTATTAATAATTTATTTATCTAGACGCGTTGGTACATGCATATATGCACACACTATAGCTGCGTATCGTAACGGGGTGTAGCGAGTCCAGAGATTTATCTCATCTAAAAAATTGCGTACCGCGCTAAAAGAAGTTTTTCCTTCAAAAATTGACCGGGATCAACGTTAATGATGATGATGATGAAAAATAAATCTACACTGAAAGACTCCTAATTGATTACACAGCATTATTTAATAAGACCTGTAGATGACCGGAATCAACGTTAGATGATGATGATGATAATGGTCGCGAGTCCTGAGATTTTATCTCATCTAAAAATAAGCGTACCGCGCTAAAAGAATATTCACTTCAAAAATTGACCGGGATGGACGTTAATGATGATGATGAAAAAAAAATTCTACTCTGAAAGAGTCTTAATTGATTTCACAATATTATTTAATAAGACCTGTAGATGACCGGGTTCAACATTAGATGATGATGATGATTATAGTCGCAAATCCAGATATTTTATCTCCTCTAAAAATATGTGTACCACGCTAAGAGGCGTTTTCACTTAAAAACTCCATCCGTCTTACGCTTTTTCGATCAGGTCACGTGTCCTGACGCGAGTTTAAGATTTTATACCCATTACAGAAAAAAGTGCTCAACGCCGCTAAAGAAGTTTTCACTTCAATAATGTGTATTTCAAGTCTATAAAACATCAAATTTTCACTCAGGAGCAAAACAAAATAGCATTATCGAGAAAGATGATAAACGGTTTCTTTTGAAGGACATCATATCAACTTTAGCTTGGGGTATTCAATAATATAAAATTGTATTATTATATGCGTGTACATTAATTATATAAAAATTTGTATTAGACTTTGAGTTAAGGATGACTTTTTTTTTGTAAGTTTTTTTGAACATTGTATACTTAATCAAGAAAATAAACTTACATTAGTCTTTTATTAATAACTAAAATTACAAATAAGTATTTGATGAGCGGAATATGTAATTGTCTATAGTGTATGTAATGTATGTCTATAATGTTTCTCTTTTTATTAAATGTATGGAATTCCTATATTATAAGAAATTAATAATTGAACAAATTTATCAATAGCTTTTTAAGTAATTAAGAAATAAATACCTACTTACAATTTGCTTACAGCTTTTTAAGTAATTAAGAAATAAATACCTACTAAATGAATACCTACTTACAATTTGTTTTAAGGATGTTATCCTTCACTAGTGACATAATATATGAAATACTGCGTGACTCCTATTATCATCATTATTATGTTTTTCTGCTTTGGAACAAATTTATAAAAAACTAGTCGCGTTGGTACATGCATATATGCACACACTATAGCTGCGTATCATAACGGGGAGTAGCGAGTCCAAATTTATCTCATCTAAAAAATTGCGTACCGCGCTAAAAGAAGTTTTTCCTTCAAAAATTGACCGGGATCGACGTAAAGATGATGATGATGAAAAATAAATCTACACTGAAAGAGTCCTAATTGATTACACAGCATTATTTAATAAGACCTGTAGATGACCGGAATCAACGTTAGATGATGATGATGATTATGGTAGCGAGTCCAGAGATTTTATCTCATCTAAAAATATGCGTACCGCGCTAAAAGAAGTTTTTCCTTCAAAAATTGACCGGGATCGACGTAAAGATGATGATGATAAAAAATAATTCTACACTGAAAGAGTCCTAATTGATTACACAGCATTATTTAATAAGACCTGTAGATGACCGGAATCAACGTTTGATGATGATGATGATTATGGTCGCGAGTCCAGAGATTTTATCTCATCTAAAAATATGCGTACCGCGCTAAAAGAAGTTTTTCCTTCAAAAATTGACCGGGATCGACGTAAAGATGATGATGATAAAAAATAATTCTACACTGAAAGAGTCCTAATTGATTACACAGCATTATTTAATAAGACCTGTAGATGACCGGAATCAACGTTAGATGATGATGATGATTATGGTCGCGAGTCCAGAGATTTTATCTCATCTAAAAATATGCGTACCGCGCTAAAAGAAGTTTTTCCTTCAAAAATTGACCGGGATCGAAGTAAAGATGATGATGATAAAAAATAATTCTACACTGAAAGAGTCCTAATTGATTACACAGCATTATTTAATAAGACCTGTAGATGACCGGAATCAACGTTTGATGATGATGATGATTATGGTCGCGAGTCCAGAGATTTTATCTCATCTAAAAATATGCGTACCGCGCTAAAAGAAGTTTTTCCTTCAAAAATTGACCGGGATCGACGTAAAGATGATGATGATAAAAAATAATTCTACACTGAAAGAGTCCTAATTGATTACACAGCATTATTTAATAAGACCTGTAGATGACCGGAATCAACGTTAGATGATGATGATGATTATGGTCGCGAGTCCAGAGATTTTATCTCATCTAAAAATATACGTACCGCGCTAAAAGAAGTTTTTCCTTCAAAAATTGACCGGGATTGACGTAAAGATGATGATGATACAAAAAAATCTTACGCTTTTTCGATCAGGACACGTGTCCTGACGCGAGTTTAAGATTTTATACCCAACGCCGCTAAAGAAGTTTTCACTTCAAAAATTGTATATTTAAAGTGACCACCGGTTCGGAACGCGGCCCACCTGAGAAGAACCGGCGAGAAACTTAGGAAGGCTTTTTTTTTTGATGACCTATTTACAATTTATTATATTATGACTATAATATTTTATTTGCCAGCAGATAATTTCCAGGCATCCCTGTCCTGTAAATAGTCTTGAATAGAGTAATAACCTTTTTCACAAAGCTTTCTTTTAATAAACTTTTTAAATTTATTTAATGGTAAATTTCTCAGGTCACAGGGAAGCTTGTTGTAAAAGCGTATACAGTTACCCTGGAAAGAATCGCCAATCTTATGCAGCCGACTGTGGTGAACTAAAAGATTGTTTTTATGTCTAGTGTTTATATTATGTATATCACAGAGTTTAGTAAACTGTGATAGATTTTTCTGGACATACATAAGATTGGCAAAAATGTATTTCATGACCAGGGCGAAACCCATATTAACACACCGAGAGAGTACACTCCTGCCGGATTCGAGAGTCTATAATCCTCTCGAGGATCTTCATGGTGTGCACTCCTGCACTGACCCCTTACCTTTGAAGACTTCTTCGGCCAACTCTACCGCACGCCCAGTCAGCGTGCCAATGTTCCACGATGCGAAGCGGATACGGGTTGGGGCTAACTTCTTTAGTCGTGCTGGCCCGACACACGGCAGCCCTAGCCCACTTGCCACTTGGTGTTGCTACGAGTATCTTGAAAATAAAGTATTTCACATAAAAACTTACAACTGCTATTTTACATCTTTATAAGTAAAATTATGCAAAACCGCGATACACGTGTCCATTTATTTAAACCAGAAGCACGTGTACGAGTAGGTACGTTGTTGTTGTGGCCGAAATAAGATCCTGTGCGGTTTATTGGTACTCAGCTATTGCTCGATCACTGGGTACCGAGGCTAAGGACTACGGTGGTATGCCACGTTACGTGTACGTATCGTAGCGCAACGCCGTAGCCCTAGCTCTAGTACATGGGGTGCATTACCTATAATCATCGACTCGACACTGAAACATTTTCCACTTTTTTAAGAAATACTAGTTGACGACCGCGGCTTCACCCGCGTGGAAAAGTTTTCCCGTTCCCGTTTCCACTGGAACTTGTTCCCGGGATAAAAAGTAGCCTATGTGTTATTCTGATGTGTAAGCTATATTATTGTAAAGTTTCATCAAAATCGAGAGTAGTTTCATTATAAAAGAGTAATAAAAATCCATTCTTACAAACCGTTGCGTTAATAATACTTGTAGAATTGAGCATATATTTGTTCCTCTCCGAGACTTGAACCCGAGATCTCTAACTGTGTAAAAGACCCTGAGGGCAACCTGTTAAGCGAAGACTTCGCGGTAAAGGAGAGATGGCGCTCGTACTTTCACGAGCTGCTTAATAAACAGCATAAAGAGGTACAGCATCCGGACCTCCCTCCGAAACAGGGACTAGTACCACCGGTAACGCCTGGAGAAGTCCTGACTGCGCTTCGCCGCATGAAGAATCGGAAAGCTGTCGGACCCGATGGAGTCCCCATCGAAGCCTGGAAGGCGATGGGTCCTCGCGGTATGGGCATCTTTGTAAACCTTTTTAACCGCATACTCCTCAGCGGGCAGATCCCAAACCAATGGAGACTGAGTATTATTACCCCAGTCTTCAAAGGTAAAGGGTCAGTGCAGGAGTGCGGGAGCTACCGCGGTATAAAGTTGATGTCCCACACCATGAAGATCTTCGAGAGGATTATAGACTCTCGGATCCGGCAGGAGTGTACTCTCTCGGAGTGTCAATATGGGTTTCGCCCTGGTCATGGGACCACTGACCCTGTTTTTGCCCTGAGGGTTGTCGCAGAGAAATACAGGTCGAAGAACTGTACTCTGTACTGTATGTTTCTAGACATGCAGAAGGCCTTCGACTGTGTTCCTCGCGCGATGATCTGGTGGGCACTGCGGCCCAAAGGGGTTCCAGAGGTCTATATTGACACTATCCTGTGCTGTGACTCCGATTCCATGGTTCGGACTGCTGTTGGCGACACGAAACCCTTCCCCATCACCGTCGGGGTACTCCAAGGTTCGGTCCTTAGTCCGCTTCGGTTCAGTGTAATATTAGACGAATTGTCGGACAGCATCAGGAACTCGCATGAGCAGCCTCCATGGTTGCTCATGTATGCTGACGATATTGCGCTGGCAGACGCGGACAGGGGCAGATTGGTGCGACATGTAAAGGCGTGGAAGGAGACGCTTGAGAACGGCGGTCTGAAACTAAATGTGGTGAAGACCGAGTACTTGGTACTAAACTCGACAGATCCCACATCCGTCCGCATAGGCGGTGATTTGGTCGAGCGCACGGACCAGGTTAAATACCTGGGATCTGTTTTTCACACGTCCATTGACATCGATTGCGATGTCAAGTCAGGCATTGATGCCGCGTGGGCCAAATGGCGGGAGATGACCGGTGTCATTTGTGACCCTAAAATGCCGATCCGGTTGAAGGGACAGGTCTACAAAACCATCATTAGACCTGTCCTTTTACATGGCAGTGAGACGTGGCCGATATTGGAGCGACACAAGCAGGAGCTGCGTGTCACGGAAATAAAGATGCTGCGGTGAATGTGTGGAGTCACGCGGATGGACCGCGTGAGGAACTCTCGCATCCGCGGCAGCCTTCACGTCCGTGACATTGCAGACAAGTTGCAATCGTGTCGCCTTCGTTGGTATGGTCACGTCTTGCGGCAACCGCCGGGCTACGTAGGAAACAAAATTTTAACAGCATGTCGCCACATCCTGCGCTTGTCCATTTCAACACGGCAATGGACTCACCACCTGTAACGTGGGAAAAAGGCGTGACAATATGTATGTATGTATGTATGTCCCAGACATGGCATGGTAACATAGAATATTGAACAGTGGATGTGGGTTTAGCGCTTTCTGTACTCTGGTTATGTGAACTACAAAATAGGTATCAAATTTCCAATAGATGGCGTTGTATCAAACCTTTAGTATAAACGATGCAAAAGTATAGAATCCTGACAGGCGCTTTTGAATTTTGTATGTTAACTTCGTATTTATACTAAATATTTATATGTTTTCTATACACCTGATATTATTATGCACAGTGCACAAGAATGCACTGTGCAGTGCATTCTTATGCAGTAAACATATTTTTCATTTTTTTTCTTTACTTTTTAAATATTTTTATATTTAGATTAAATAAATAATAAATAAATATCGTTGGGACAACTCACACAACGCCATCTGATTCCAAACTAAGCAGAGCTTGTACTATGGTAACCAGATAACTGATATACATAATTATATGTTTCTAAAAAATACATATTATAGGTACATAACACCTAGACACAGAATAAACCATCGTGCTCATCACACAAAGTTTTATCCTGGGAAGGAATCGAACCCACGACCTCTTGCGTAGCAGTCGGATACACTCCCACCGCGCCACAGAGCAATCGGATAATCTATTATACATTAAAGAAAGTGTTTTCTATTCCAATGGCTGAAGATCGTATCAGGATTACAATTGTCGTAAGTAGGTACATTGTAAAACATTCACGACAATTTGCATTCGACTTCAAAATTTCACGCTTCATTTACCATGTAATTATTAGTATACGTCATGTGATTATCATGCCATGCATGATTGTTTTATTTATTTCTAGTACATGTCATTAATTCGTATTAACTGCGTGTTGCAAAAGCGCCAACATTCTGATATCTAGTCTAAGTATAGAAATACCTAGGTTCTGTTACCAATGAATACATAGGTAGGTATATTATTTTTGACTAGTCACCGGTTTCACCCGCGTAGTTCTGTTCCTATGGGAATACGGGGATACGATGTTACCTAAGTTCCTCCTTATAGCGTTAGCTATCTTTCAGTTAAATTCTCGTTAAAATCAGTCTAGCCGTTTCAAAGATTAGCCTGAATAAATTGATTTTTAAGTGAGTCTATAAGAACTTTTATATGCATATAGAGATATGCAAATGAAAGTTGTTAATTTGGGATTAGGTAAGTACATATACATTTTAATTTTAGTTAACTTTATAAAAGATTAAAACAGTAACAAGCCTTATCACCAACTTAATATTATTACATCAATGGCTTTTAAATTTCCATTTAAGCTATCAAGTGCTTGTGTTAGAAATAGCATTCCTCGCCATTATATTATCCGACATAAAAGTAACAAATGCAATAACGATTACAATATAGTGAAGAATTTCAACTTGTTTTGGTATGGTTCGGGTAGTTCAGGCTAGAACATTGCCCTGGTTATGCAAAGGTCACGGGTTCTATCCCTATCTTGGACCAAGTTGTCTTATTTCAGTATAATAAAAAAATCTAAGAAAGTTAGCATACAATTGCTTTAAAACGTAGGATAGTTCTTTAGAGCCAAATATATATATATTTAACGAGCTAATGCCCGCAGCTTCGCCCGCGTGGTAAAGTTTTTCTGTACCCTTTTCTCACTGAGTATAGTTAGTTATCCTTTAAACTTAGAAAATGCCATCGAAGACTTTCCTTTAGCGTTATAAAAACTATTAATATCAAGTGTATAGAAAACATATAAATATTTAGTATAAATACGAAGTTAACATACAAAATTCAAAAGCGCCTGTCAGGATTCTATACTTTTGCATCAGTTTATACTAAAGGTTTGATACAACGCCATCTATTGGAAATTTGATACCTATTTTGTAGTTCACATAACCAGAGTACAGAAAGCGCTAAACCCACATCCACTGTTCAATGTTCTATGTTACCATGCCATGTCTGGGACATACATACATACATACATATTGTCACGCCTTTTTCTTACGTAACAGGTGGTGAGTCCATTGCCGTGTTGAAATGGACAGGCGCAGGATGTGGCGACATGCTGTTAAATTTTGTTTCCTACGTAGCCCGGCGGTTGCCGCAAGACGTGACCATACCAACGACGGCGACACGATTGCAACTTGTCTGCAATGTCACGGACGTGAAGGCTGCCGCGGATGCGAGAGTTCCTCACGCGGTCCATCCGCGTGACTCCACACATCCACCGCAGCATCTTCATTTCCGTGACACGCAGCTCCTGCTTGTGTCGCTCCAATATCGGCCACGTCTCACTGCCATGTAAAAGGACCTGTCCTTAGACCTGTCAATGGACGTGTGAAAAACAGATCCCAGGTATTTAACCTGGTCCGTGCGCTCGACCAAATCACCGCCTATGCGGACGGATGTGGGATCTGTCGAGTTTAGTGCCAAGTACTCGGTCTTCACCACATTTAGTTTCAGACCGCCGTTCTCAAGCATCTCCTTCCACGCCTTTACACGTCGCACCAATCTGCCCCTGTCCGCGTCTGCCAGCGCAATATCGTCAGCATACATGAGCAACCATGGAGGCTGCTCATGCGAGTTCCTGATGCTGTTCGACAATTCGTCTAATATTACACTGAACCGAAGCGGACTAAGGACCGAACCCTGGTGTACCCCGACGGTGACGGGGAAGGGTTTCGTGTCGCCAACAGCAGTCCGAACCATGGAATCGGAGTCACAGTACATGTCCCGGATAGTGTCAATATAGACCTCTGGAACCCCTTTGGGCCGCAGTGCCCACCAGATCATCGCACGAGGAACACAGTCGAAGGCCTTCTGCATGTCTAGTTACATACAGTACAGAGGCGTGTTCTTCGACCTGTATTTTTCTGCGACAACCCTCAGGGCAAAAACATGGCCCGTGTTCCCATGACCAGGGCGAAACCCATATTGACACACCGAGAGAGTACACTCGACACTCCTGCCGGATCTCTCGGATCCGGCAGGAGTGTCGAGCGAGCGTCGCTCCCATAAAAGCCACCCGCCAAAACAAAAATGAACAGTCAAAAAAGGAATGCTGCTAGGTATACCTAGCAGCATTCCTTTTTTGACTGTTCAAATATCCCCTATATCGCCCTATAGGGCGCCGTCGCAAAACGGCGCCCCACCCCGTATCCGCTTCGCATCGTGGAACATTGGCACGCTGACTGGGCGTGCGGTAGAGTTGGCCGAAGAAGTCTTCAAAGGTAAGGGGTCAGTACAGGAGTGCACACCATGAAGATCTTCGAGAGGATTATAGACTCTCGGATCCGGCAGGAGTGTACTCTCTCGGTGTGTCAATATGGGTTTCGCCCTGGTCATGGGAACACGGGCCCTGTTTTTGCCCTGAGGGTTGTCGCAGAATGAGGGATCATACCCAACTTTCACTATGGCTGGTCCTCGGATGGGTGACCACTTTGTGGCATTTACATTTGCGAGCGTTTCCGTGCTTCGGAAAGCACGTTAAACCGTTGGTCCCAGTTGCCAGCAAAATGGCAGGTGTTAAGCCTGGTTGAAGGCCTCATGGGCGACTAGAAAAATTTCAATAGCGGGTAGCCACAACCTGCGTCTGTCTAATTCAACACGGCAATGGGCTCACCACCTATTACATGGGACAGGAATACACACGGTGAAAAGTGGGCATATAATTTGCCTCTGCCGCCCCTTCGGTGATAAGGCGTGATGGATAAATAAATAAATAAAAATAATATACAACCCAATACGCTTCTGACATATGAACCTCTGTTTACTGTGATCTTTTTTGCGTAATTTGGCCTGTATCTAAATGGGGTTCCACTGATACACACTAAGTTCGACCGTTTAAATAGGAAGAGAACCAGTTATGTGCTATTCCTCTTATGCCTAACGAAAATAGCTTGTTTGAAAAGTATTTTGTATTATACTAGGTCGTAAGCTTCGCTCATGTTTAATAGTACTCCAATCGCGTATTCTCAGTAATAAGAGCTCAGGAAGCACTAAATATTATCAATTGATAATATCTAGTGCTTCCTGTGTGTATTTATACACTGCTAGAGTTGTTGACCTGTTTCTCTTAAAACCACATTGGTTATTGTCAAATATATCGTATTTTTCGCAAAAGTTGTAAAGAATGATGTGTACTTTACATTTGACATCCACACTTTCGTCCCGTCTCGACTCCTGCAGAGGAAGTAAGTGGTACTAACAGGCGAGTTATTACTGTTCTATGTACTAAGTAAGCTCAACAATATTTTTGATTATGTCGGTGTCGAGCCCCTTCTCCTCCTTATGGCGTGATCTATCTTTTGTACGATGGTTTTGCGCGAAGCATTCTTTGAAAAATAATACTTTCTATCATTGCATCGCGCTCATCACAGACCTTGCGTCCGGAGCGCTAGTATATAGGTCTGATAGGGTTAGGTTAGTTCCTTCCGTGTAGGATTAGATTTTGCTATAACTCACAATATTTATTCTCACTTTTCATTATATGCAAGCTGTCAAAAATTCAATCTATTGAGAATACAATATCTGACTAGATAATAATTGGATCTGATCAATTGATCTACTGAGATTTAAGGGATAAAACTGCTTCGAAAATTTAAAAGACAAGTTTCTAGAATACAGCTTAAACAACATTATTTTCAAAACATGTCTATGATATTAAATAATTGTAATAACATAACTTTTTGTTAGAAGCGCTTGTGGCCCTGCGGTCTCAGTGCAACAGTAACATGGCAGTTGTGAAGCCAAGTTGAAGGGCTTTCAACACCAGGGGAACAAGTCTGCTATTTCAATCGCGTCAGAAAAGAATCTTAATCGCTCAATAGAAAGCCACCGCCGGTACAATTTTGACTTTTTTTCGTAATCTACTATTACAATCGTACTCCAACAGACTTCTATCAGTCGGCTGATGAGTTCTACTAACACGTACCGCGCCAGTGGCCGCTAGTCATTTGCAATTTTGATAGTCTACTAAAATTTTGACAGCTAATAACAGCGATTCTGGTTCTATTCTACTACTTGTCAATAGTAGACTTGGCACCCCGGTCGCCACAACCTGCGCTTGTCCATATCAATACGGCAATGGCCTGACCTCCTGTTACGTGGAATAAAAATGCACACGGTGAAATGTGGGCGTGTATTATGCATCTGCCATCCCTTTGGGATGAAATACGTGATTGATGCATGCATTTATTGCTGTGTTACACTATATGTATTGGAATGTATTTTGTATTATGTGTCTAAATGTGTTTTGTATTTTTCATTTATATTATTTTTAATGGGGTTACTCTATTACTATTTATGTTCTTGTATAGTGTAAAATCAGCCACTCTTTTGCATTGGGTACACACCTGTAATGATAGGGTTGGAAGAAATAAATAAATAAAATAAAATAATTGTTTGTTTATCAGTGGACGAATGTCTGCCTTGGTACACGACTTTGAACTCGTACCTCCGCTGCTATCTCGGGCTGCCGGGTACCAAGGCAATGTGCCATGAAGGTGGTTGCGGATCCTGCATTGTGATGGTACGCGCCAAACGAAGCACCAGCGGTAAAATTGAGGTCTTCTCCGTTAATTCGGTGAGTATGATTCGTCTGTATAAGTTTCTAACTATCATTCTTTAGGTTGACGCTGGTTTTCAAGCCTTACGACATGCCTTGTAATTAACTATAAATAAATAAATAAATGAGATATGCTTTCTGCATTCTTGTTTTCATTTTAATGTCTTTTTTCATTTTTAATAAGAAATACTACGTGGCTATTAAAAATAAATTGTGTATGTTTGAGATTTTTGGACAATGATCCGTGTTTTATATATTTATAGGTATATGTTTACTAAATTGAACTTAACCCAATTACCTATATATAATACAAAATTTACTTATATGTAGAGGCTTGTTATCGTTTATCTTAGTGGGAAACAGTCGGCGATTATTCGTTTCGACCTTATCATAAGGCAGGCAAATATGTTTGCAGTTTACATTAGAATTAGAGGTTTTGTATCGTGTTCGTCGCGGAATTATGTAAGTTATATTAATTAAACCTAATTATGTAACATTGCATAATTAATAATACACAGATACTTAGACATTTTGTAAAGTTTCATATAGGCAAGTGCATTGGCATAATAATATATGAAACTTTTAGAATTGTGAAAATTTGATGGTAGTAGTACCATCAAATTTGGTATTTTATCATTCTAGTAAGTGTCCTAGAATGATAAAATACCAAACAGAGCAAGGTCATGCCAATCCAATCTTTAGAGTGAAGGCTTTGAATGCAACAGGAAAGGAACATTATAAGTTGAAGGTAGAAAAACTATGCAATGAAGAAGTATATAACGTCCAATTGGACGTTAGTCAATTAAATGACATTATTAAGTGCAAGCTCTGCGTTTCAATTACCTCGAAACCTTACAAAAATATAAAGATGGAGTAAAACATATGTTACTAATTTAAATGGTGCATTTTCTTTTGTGTCAGAAAATATACACTTTTTAATGCACGAGGCGATTGATTACACCTTCTAAGATAACGTTATGTCATCTTATTTGATTTTGTCGTACATGGGCTTATCATATTCAGATAAGGTAGTATTTTATAAAGGCTAGTAAAGCCATGTTGCATTATTTAATGCAAGATTGTGAGTCTCTATTTGCATATACTGCTGTCCGTGTGATAACACAACTATTTTTGTTTCGGTAACAACCTCCCAATGACCTTAAAAGTATCCTTATTATTTTATTATGAAGCTCATAAAGTAATGTTCATCACATACCTACCCTACTTACATACGTAGTTGAGTATTGCCATATTGCGTAACTGTAAAGAGAAATTATAAATTTACTAGCTGACCCCCACCACTTTGCCCGTGACGTACTTTGAACCCCGTTGCACCCATTTAATCACGTCGGTCATTGATTTCGTTCATCTCCAATACCTACGCCCGCACGACCCGGTTGAATTATGGTTAAACGAAATTAATTTCTTTGCGCATTATTTTGATTTTGCCATATTTCCTAAGATCTCATAAAATAATATATTTAATTGCAAGATGCAAACAGACAAAATAATCTTAATAAAATGCTGAAGCCAACTAACATATTAAAAATGATAAGGATTAATAACGTATTGTGTAAATAGCCTTCAAATTACCGCTTTATAATAGCTGGTTTTTTTAAGTTTTAAAATGGATATAGTATGTTATCCTTAACAGATAGACATAATACCGTAGCGGACTTTTTGTAGACCTATATTAAATACACAATTCCAGCATTCATTTTTTTGTTATATCTCAAAGGGTTTAGGCAGCGTTTTCGTTGAAAGCTCTTACACGGCAAATATTTTCCCGACACCCCCAACAAATATCGTTATAATTAAGTTTGAGTAAAAAAATCTTAACATATTATACATAAAAATCTTCCATAAGAATCACTCTATTTATTAAAAACACCGCATCGAAATTCCTTGCGTAGTTTCAAATATCTAATCATACATAGGGAAAGACATCGGGAAACGCCTTTGTTTTATAATATGTAGTGATGATAGAGTAACTATTCTGACCCTGCCGGACCAGGTTGATGGTGACTTGGACCCGAAGATCAGGGAGCCGAGTCTACTATTGACAAGCCGTAGAACCAGAATCGCTGTTATTAGCTGTCAAAATGTTAGTAGACTATCAAAAATGCAACTGGTTAGTAGAATTCTATCGGCTGACCGATAGAAGTCTATTGGAGTACGATTGTAATAGTAGACCAAGAAAAAATTTAAGTTGTACCGGTGGCTTTCTATTTTTTTTTATACCACTGAGGTGGCAGACAAGCATACGGCCCACCTGATGGAAAGTGGTCGCCGTTGCCTATGGACGTCTACTACGAGTAACCGACGGTTCTCTTCTGACGCGATTGAATTAGTAGACTTGACTCCCTGTAATATTGATGTACTCTCTAAGGCTTGAAGTCCCTTTTTCCTCAGATTTATTTGGTTACTAGATCGTAAGGCTAGCGGGCACAAAGTATGAGTGTCGTCAGTCCTTTTCGAACATATCCGTCTTATACATGCCGCACTGTCGCATACAAATCGCTAGTAAGATCATAATTGCCTAGATCTCAGAATGATCCGACATAAACAAGTTCGCCGCATAATGACAAATGATTTTGTTTTCTATTCTCCAGTGCCTGATACTGGTATTCTCATGCCACGGATGGGAGATCACGACAGTGGAAGGTGTTGGCAATCGTAAGAGCGGCTACAGTGAGGTACAGAAACGTATTGCGGAGTTCAATGGTACTCAATGTGGGTACTGTACGCCAGGCTTTGTCATGCAGCTAACTAGGTAAGTATGATTTATTTAATGGTCCACAAGTAGGTACTAAATACAAAAAACCTGAACCTAAATGTGAGAATACAGCATGATTTACGATTTTAATACTATCTGTAATCATAGTATTAAAAATATAATATAAAAATAACAGGTTAGGTATATATCTATAAATTATGTTATTTTAATAAATTTCGTTTTCCGCACTGCAAATGGCGATGACAATTAATTGCTCAGTGGTAAAATGGAAATGTTGTATGGTAATGTATCATCCAGCTTGCTAGTTCTGGAATATGTATACCTAGTATAATATAAGAGGTACACAAGTTTTCATGTCTCGCTAAGAGAGTAAAGACTACACAAAAGAAATTTTAACATATGGTATGTAAGTTTAAGAAAAAAAAGAACCATTAAGATTGGAAGTACTTTAAAAAAAAGAGGACATTTAGTTTAGGTATAATTATTATACTGTGCCGTAAAATTACGATACACGTAGCACACATTGAACAACCGAGCGCCGATGGCAGGGCATAGACTGTACTTGGTGGATGCCCATTATGTTAGTAAGAGTTCCATGTAATTCTAAATTATTTAGTGTATACCTACCGATTTTTCCAGCAGCATTCGCACTGCACGTCAGTTGTCAAACTGCAAACAGCTATCAGCCTGTTCACTTCTCTGTCAGACGGAGTATATCACGCAAGTAAAAAAATAATTAATTAATTAATATCGTTGGGACGACTCACTCAACGCCATCTGATTCTAAACTAAGCAGAGCTTGTGCTATGGTAACCAGATAACTGATATACATACTTATATATTTCTAAATACATACATATTATAGATAAATAACACCCAGACACAGAATAAACCATCGTGCTCATCACACAAAGTTTTACCCTGGGTGGGAATCGAACCCACGGCCTCTTGCGTAGCAGTCGGACACACTCCCACCGCGACACAGAGTCCTTCCTTCTTCTGATGCCGACTATAAGTCCATTGGCTGTTAACATGAGGATACATTATGATTTATTCAGTCTTTTATTTTACTTTTTCTAGCATAAGAGACAAGAATCTAACAATGCAGCAGATGGAAAAAAGTTTCGGTAGTAACACTTGCAGGTGTACTGGCTACAGGTCTATCCTAGACACTATCCAATCATTCGCTATCGACGCCTCTCCAGAATTGACTCAAAGAGTAAAGGATATTGAAGATGTCAGTGTTTGCGAGAAAACAGGTCAAAACTGTAATCGAAAATGTTCAGCAAGCAGTATATGCAGTGACTGGAGTATTATAGAAGAGATAAAAGCAAATGGCACCATTATTTTGAACTTTGGAAAGTACAAGTTTTTCAAGGTATTCAATGAGGATGATATATTTAGCATCCTATCCCGCCATGGAGTTGATTGCTATATGTTGATAGATGGCAATACTGGTAAAGGTAATTATAGTTGTATTATATTTGATATCTATAGAATCTGTACCTACTAGTATATAGATACCAAAGGTCAACCTTATAGCAGCAAAAGTTTGAAGACATGTGGCACAAATATTTGAAACTACCCATTTGGAAATGTCTATCCATATCGAATAGTCAAATACAAATCCAAGCTGTCAAGATTCATTCAAAAAGTCTATTCAAATATTTGTCTCTGTTTTGTTCAACTACACTCACTGGCATAATTAGCGGAACATGAAAAAAAAGTGTGAATGTGAAAGCATTTTCAATTAATGTTGCTGGCTGGTTTATGACTATATTATTTTAGAATAAAATATTTTAAAATTAGAACACTGTTGATCGTCACTTTTTTCTGTGATTGATTTAATTTTAATCGACGTTTTAATAATTTTTAGTAAGTGTTCCATATTACGGGTGCACAAGTTTGTATGTTAAGATCTTATTTTTTTATTTACTTCAAGACTTTTTGGACTTTTTAATATAAAAAGTCCAAAACGTCCTTAAATCTTACTAAAGGATAAGGGAATCATTATGTCTGATTTAACCCCGACTGAAATTGTCAGGGCACTTGAGATGAGAAGCAGTAATCAAACTTACAGAGATATCGCCAGGATGCTTCGTCGATCTGTTTCAACAATTCATCGCAGTGTCCAGCGATACAGGGAGACTAATTCTCTCGTTAGATGTCGCGGGCAAGGCCTAAATAGGCGTACATCGAGGAGAGATGACCATTTTATTCAGCTGCGTGTTCGAAGGAATCCTCGTTTGACGGCTGTGCAAGCCAGAAATCTTCTTCAAGAAGTTCGAGGTTTAGCAGTAAGTGAACGCACGGTACGAAGACGGTTCGAAGAAGTGCATTTGCGTTCACGCGTGTCCGCCAAGGCTCCAAAACTCGAGGAACATCATCGCAGAAACAGACTCAATTTCGCTCGAGAGCATTTTCTTTGAACCACGGACCAAAGGAGTAAAGCTGTTCAGTGATGAGTGTAGAATTCTTTTAAATCACATTGATGGACGTCAAAGATTATGGAGACGTGAAGGGGAACGATACAATCAGTTAAATTTTGAAACTACGGTAGCATACGGCGAAGCGTCCACTATGGTTTGGGGGGGATATGTTTGGGAGCTCGCACGGACTTAGTGGTGTTCGATAGAGGAAGTCTGACTGCTGATCGATACATAAGGGAGGTTCTTGAAGAAAACGTGGTACCTTTTGCCCCCTTTATCGGTGACGGCTTTGTGTTGTTGCAAGATAATGCTCGGCCTCATACCGCACTGCAAACTCGCGAGTACCTTAATCATGTGAACATCGCAGTAATGGCCAGCAAGTTCACCAGACATGAATCTGATTGAACATGTCTGGAAATTACTAAAACGTGAGGTGAAATCCAAAATACCCGCTCCTGTGACTTTGGATGAACTGCGAAATGCCGTATTGGAGGAATGGCAGACACTTTCCCAGAAACGATAGACAACATCATTGTTAGCATGCCAAGACGGGTAGAAACTTTGATAAGGGCACGTGGAGGAAATACTCGATACTGATTTATCCTTTATTCCAATGAAAAATAAAATGTTTAAATGTCTTTTTAATTTTTTATTATCACCATGAAAATTCAAGAATGTTTATTTTTCTCAATTAAATTGCACCAAACAAAGTACCTTTTAATTTTAAAATATGGCATTTTATGACAGCAAATGGCGTTAATTGGTTTTTAAAATAAAATTGTTTTGAAAAATATTTAGCATTTTTTTTATGTTCCGCTAATTGTGTATTATATAATATACGCTTTGGTTTATTATGCAAGTATTAAATACTGTAATGCTGTTGATATTGACTGTATCTTAATCCAGCGCGAGAACTTTAATAGCTTGAGGCAGGTATCAAACCAATTAGTATGCTCTTCACTAGATGGAGCTGGTCACAAAATGTATACGCTATTATTTATTTATTTTCAGGTGTAGTAGAAAATTTCCAATATGGCAAAAATATAATTGATATAAGTAATGTGTCGTCTCTCAAGGGCTATCAATATGATCAGAACCTGGTGCTGGGTGCCAATGTGTCTCTGGAGGATGCTATCAGAATATTTAAAGAGGCTTCGACGACGAGAATTGAATTTTCTTACTTAGCGGAGTTTGTGAAGCACTTTGAGCTGATAGCCCATATCCCAGTCAGAAAGGTAATAATTTTAAATAGAGTTGTGTGTGTCTGTCTCAAAAACGAGGAGAAAATCAAAAATGAGTGAGGAACGATTGACGAAGAATATAAGTGTGAAAGTAGAGGGTAGAGGGAGTCAGGGTAGGCCGAGACTTACAAATGAAGACCACGTGAGCAGATTGCTCAAAAACTGAAAAGTTAAAGGTACTCGGATAATGCGTGTATGAAGCGATTGATGGATCTTGAAGAAGCGAAAGAATTATGCATGGATCGCGAAGCCTGGCGATCTGTCCCACTACCCCGTCAGGGATACAGCGTCTAAAACAATAAAGTCAATATTCACACGTTGATCATGAATGCAGCAGACAATCAAACAAATTCAATGCATGTACGGTATTTTCATAACACCGCTGTTGCCGATGCACCCCGCTTGCTGTGATCCAGGACACAGCTTTATATTTTTAAAACTTAGTAAACAAGACTCTTTCTTCGACATAGAGTATTCCTAGTGGCTTAGAAATCTTTGGATTTGGAGAGGGGTTCAGTTGTATTTGGGTACTAAGAGCGGCATCGTTTAGCTTTTGATTTTCGGCATTGTTTAGAGAGACTGCTGTCTGACCTCTCAACCCTGTAAGGGCCCTTGTGTCGTTGCCTCGTCCGTTAGACATCTGGTGCACAGATAGCAGGTGACACAAGTAAATATAATAAATATCGTTGGGACAACTCACACAACGCGATTTCTCATTAGGCAGAGCTTGTACTAAAGTAAACAGATAACTGATAAACATACTTATATATTTCTAAATTCATACATATTATAGATAAATAACTCCCAGACACAGAATAAACCATCGTACTCGTCACACAAAGCTAATGCGTCTATTAAGTATTATTTGTACCCAAAACAAACATTTTAATTAACAAGTTAGCCACAAAGCACCGTAAAAGAAGCACGACTCGCGATTCATAACGCAGTGCTAGTGCCAACGTTGCTTTTCAGTAGCGGAACCTGGGTATGTCAGAATATGAATGAAAGTAAGTTGAATGCTGTGGAGTTCACTTCGAAAATTGTGCGGCGTAACTTTCGCCGACAGAACACGTAATGAAGTCATACGCAATATGGCAGGTTTGAATGAAAGTGTCAGCGTTAAGCATACATCATTGGTTTGGACACGTCTAACAAATGAGTGAAAAACGATTGACCAAGAATATGTCTTATGCAAAAGTAGAGGGTAGAAGGAGCAAGGTAGGCCGAGACTTACATATGAATACTACGTGAACAGATTCAAAAGCACTCGGATACCCGGATGATGCATGTATGAAGCTATTAATGAATCTGCAGAAAGCGAAAGAAGTATGCATGGATCGTGAAGCCTGGCGATCTGTCCTCTCTGACTACCTGTAGCGTGAAGATAATTAACTAAAAATTAATTACAATTTTTAGATCGGTTCAATAGCCGGCAACCTCATGGTCAAGAAAGCAGTGCCTACTTATCAGTCTGACCTTTTTGTCTTGTTAGAGTGCGTTGGCGCCTTCATCACAGTCCGTAAGAAAATTTCTATATTTACTTGATGTGGTGGTAGACAAATTTCTACTGAAAAATTGAAACAAAAGTTGACTACGCATGGGGGCCGAGTTTGTTATTTCAATCGTGTCGAAATAGAATCGAAATCGTCCCTCAATAGAAAGCCACCGGTACAAATTTGACAGTTTTCGTAGTCTACTATTACAATCGTACTAGAATAGACTTCTATCGGTCGGTCGATAGAATTCTACTAACACGTACCGCGCCAGTGGCCGCTAGTCAGTTGCATTTTTGATAGTCTTCTAACATTTTGACAGCTAAAAACTGCGATTCTGGTTCTATTTTACGCCTTGTCAGTAGTAGATTCGGCCCCCTGGTGCGACTCGCGAGTGGTGCTACAAGGAGATGTGTCCAGGGGGCCGAGTCTACTATTTTACAATAGAAAGCCGTTCTAGTTCTATTCTATAGCGGTTCAATTGCGATTAGTTCAAAACTAGGTAGTCCAGAACTAGTACTAGAACTATTATATATTTTACAATCACGCTTCTCTAACTGCGGATTAGAGACAAAATAACTGTTTTAAGTAAGTTTTCAAAACATAAATGTAGACTAACAAAAATGTTAATTAAGAGCTACTTACAGGAGCTACACGGGTTAAGAATTCAATTGGAGCGCAATTGTAATACTGGACTACGAAAACTGATTTTTTTTTCTGTCGGCTCTCTTTTGGGCGAAGATTACTATTCTCTTCTCAAGCGATTGAATTAGTAGACTTGGCCCCCTGATGGGATACATACGTTTAAAAGGGTGCGTAGGATAAAACGAACTATTCCTCCCGAAAACTGGATATCCCTACTTAAATTCGGATCAAAAACTCGCAGGCTGTGCTTCCCAAGGGATGCCAATATTAAAATTACGAAATATTGCGTTCTGGTGGGAGGCTTTAGAGTGACTGCATTTTTGGTAGGATAACTGATTCTTACGTGCCCATCATCATCCGAGCGTCTGTCCCAGTTGCGTCTCGCGACGCCCGGGGTCCGCTTTCCTACATTTTCTCCTCCACTTCGCACGGTCGTCGGCATCCCCTGTGGTGAGACCATTGGCACGCATGTCATCCCTTACGACGTCAAGCCAGCACTTCTTGGGTCTTTCCCTCTTACCGGGACCCGGCGGGGCTGACATGGCCAGACATTTGTTACCTACGTAGCCCGGCGGTTGCCGCAAGACGTGACCATACCAACGAAGGCGACACTCTTGCAACTTGTCTGCAATGTCACGGACGTGAAGGCTGCCGCGGATGCGAGAGTTCCTCACGCGGTCCATCCGCGTGACTCCACACATCCACCGCAGCATCTTCATTTCCGTGACACGCAGCTCCTGCTTGTGTCGCTCCAATATCGGCCACGTCTCACTGCCATGTAAAAGGACAGGTCTAATAATGGTTTTGTAGACCTGTCCCTTCAACCGGATCGGCATTTTAGGGTCACAAATGACACCGGTCATCTCCCGCCATTTGGCCCACGCGGCAGCAATGCGTGACTTGACATCGCAATCGATGTCACTGGACGTGTGAAAAACAGATCCCAAGT
This sequence comes from Thumatha senex, assembly GCA_948477245.1. Classification (NCBI taxonomy): domain Eukaryota; kingdom Metazoa; phylum Arthropoda; class Insecta; order Lepidoptera; family Erebidae; genus Thumatha; species Thumatha senex. The sequence goes on along the minus strand of OX419738.1, from coordinate 7,438,281 downwards.
ATTTAACCTGGTCCGTGCGCTCGACCAAATCACCGCCTATGCGGACGGATGTGGGATCTGTCGAGTTTAGTGCCAAGCACTCGGTCTTCGCCACATTTAGTTCCAGACCGCCGTTCTCAAGCGTCTCCTTCCACGCCTTTACACGTCGCACCAATCTGCCCCTGTCCGCGTCTGCCAGCGCAATATCGTCAGCATACATGAGCAACCATGGAGGCTGCTCATGCGGGTTTCTGATGCTGTCCGACAATTCGTCTAATATTACACTGAACAGAAGCGGACTAAGGACAGAACCCTGGTGTACCCCGACGGTGATGGGGAAGGGTTTCGTGTCGCCAACAGCAGTCCGAACCATTGAGTCGGAGTCACAGTACATGTCCCGGATAGTGTCAATATAGACCTCTGGAACCCCTTTGGACCGCAGTGCCCACCAGATCATCGCACGAGGAACACAGTCGAAGGCCTTCTGCATATCTAGAAACAAACAGTGCAGAGGCGTGTTCTTCGACCTGTATTTCTCTGCGACAACCCTCAGGGCAAAAACAGGGTCCGTGGTCCCATGACCAGGGCGAAACCCATATTGACACTCCGAGAGAGTACACTCCTGCCGGATCCGAGAGTCTATAATCCTCTCGAAGATCTTCATGGTGTGGGACATCACCTTAATACCGCGGTAGCTCCCGCACTCCTGCACTGACCCCTTACCTTTGAAGACTGGAGTAATAATACTTAGTCTCCATTGGTTTGGGATCTGCCCGCTGAGGAGTATGCGGTTAAAAAGGTTTACTAAGATGCCCACACCGCGAGGACCCATCGCCTTCCAGGCTTCGATGGGGACTCCATCGGGTCCGACAGCTTTCCGATTCTTCATGCGGCGAAGCGCAGTCAGGACTTCTCCAGGCGTTACCGGTGGCACTAGTCCTTGATTCGGAGGGAGGTCCGGAGGCTGCACCTCTTTATGCTGCTTATTAAGCAGCTCGTGGAAGTACGAGCGCCATCTCTCCTTTACCGCGAGGTCTTCGCTTAACAGGTTGCCCTCAGGGTCTTTTACACAGCGACACTTGGATATATCCTGTGCCGCTTTGACCCTGGAGCGCGCCAGCTTATAGATGAGCTTCTGCCCCTCAGACGATTCCAGCTTATCATACAAAGGTTGTAAGTGGTCTCGTCTGGCTCTGGCTACAGCTCTCTTTGTGGCGCGCTTGGCAGCCCTGTACGCGTCGCGGTCTTCGGAAGATCCGGTCGCTTGCCACTTTTTAAAGAGGGCTTTCTTCTCCCTGGTCTCCCTCAGGACTGCGTCGTTCCACCACCAAGTTTCCTTGTCACATTTGCGTCCACCCTTAGACTCACCGAGCACCACCTTCGCCGCTCCAAGGATGGCCGCCTGAACTTTGTCCCAGTAATCTTGAACTGGTTCGCCTTCAGTGTCGGTGCACTTGTCACCGACAGCTGAGACGAACTCCTGGGACCTAGTTTCATCAAGCAGCCACCATCTGATGCGGCGCTGGCACCGCTCGATGCGTTTGCCTTTAGGCTTCACGCAGAGGTCCATGACAAGGAGACGGTGTTGTGCAGTAAGACTCTCACCGGGTATGACCTTGCAGTTGGCCACCTTGCCGATGCTGTGTCGCCTAGTGAGTAGGAAATCGATCTGAGTTGTACGCCTCCCGCTCTTGTAGGTGATGAGATGTTCGGATTTCTTTTTGAAATACGTGTTCACAATGGCCAGATCGGCAGCCGCACACGTTCTGAGGATAGTTTCTCCTTCAGTGTTGCGGGTGCCGTATCCAAAACCACCATGAACACGTTCAAACTCCTTACACCTCTCACCCACATGACCGTTTAGGTCGCCGCCCAAAACGATTCCCTGTGACAACGGAATGCTCCGAAGCACTCCCTCGAGTTGGCCCCAAAACGACATCTTATCGGCGTCGCCACAACCGGCCTGTGGCGCGTAGGCACTTATCAGGTGGGTAATAATCCCATCGATAAGCACCCTCACGATCATAAGCCGGTCGCTACAGCGTTTCACCTCCAAGATGCCGCTCTGCAGCCCTTCGGAGAGCACCACGGCCACCCCGTTCTCCCCACCAGGCGCACCCGTGTAGTACAGCTTGTAGCCTTTCTGCAAAGGCCGGGCTCTGTTGCCCTTCCACCGAGTCTCCTGCAGGAACGCCACGTCCACCCTCCGCCTGGAGAGTACTTCGGCCAACTCTACCGCACGCCCAGTCAGCGTGCCAATGTTCCAAGATGCGAAGCGGATTCGGGTTGGGGCTAACTTCTTTAGCCGTGCTGGCCCGACACACGGCAGCCCTAGCCCACTTGCCACAGGTGTCGGGCGGGGCTCCTGCGCGCCGTTTTGCGGCGGCGCCCTATCCCTAGCAGCATTCCTTTTACTTCTTTTCATTATTTGTTTCGGCGGGTGGCTTTTATGGGAGCGACGCCCTCAGACCTCCCAACCCCAGAGGGGAAAGCCAGCGCCAGAGCCTCGTCCGTTAATCAGCAGGTGCACGCACTGGCACGGGAGGTTGACTTGGGCCCCGCAGATCTTGGTGGGGCCCCTTTACACCCAACTGATTCTTACGTGCATCTGCTGATTATCAGATGAAGCAACTACATTTTTTTTATTACCTGTGGAAATGCTCATGGATGCTATGCCGGACTCTTACCGACTAAAACCACACGGTACCCTTCTATTTGCCTATGGCCAGGAGTCCCGGGTAAGCCCTCGGGAGGATGGCCCCAGGGCTCCCAGCAGCGAAGTAACTACATAGGCGCTCTTACGGGGTTGGTACGACAGACTACCACTACTACCAATATACGCGAAAATCAAACGTTAAAATACATAGCAGCCAAATAAAAAAAGCAGGTTGGGCCTTGTTAGTAGTGATTGGTGTCTGATCTTCCAACCCTGTAAGCCCGCCTGCCCTCGTTCGTCAGTCAGCAGGTGCACCGCTTGCATGTGATTTCCTTGGTCTCCGGAAATCTTGAAGGGTTCAATTATCTAGCTTATATGGACGGTAGTTTAAAATCAATTACAAAATTGTCAATATAGGCTTGTGTTATGGGATCTAGACACCCGATAAACATACTTATATATTTCTAAATACATGAATACCCAAACCCCAAAATAAACATTTGTGCATTACACAAAAACCTTTTTGGGATCTCAGAGCGGCAGCACCGACGCAGTCTAAATACATACAAAAATGTCATTTTCTCATAAAACAGTAAATTCTGTTAATCAATAAATATTAAGCGATTTTGCGATCGTTTCCGTGCTTCGGAAGGCACGTTAAGCCGTTGGTCCCGGTTACCAGTAACATGGCAGTAGTTAAATCAAGTTAAAAGCCTTATGGGAGGCTTGAAAATTTTCAACACGGAGGAAAGAAAGATCTGTTTTTCCCTACTCCGTGAGGTAGCCACAACCTGCGTCTGTCTATTTCAACACGGTAATGGGCTAACCACCTATTACGTGGGACAGGAATACATATGGTGCAAAGTGGGGATACAATATGTATGCCTCTGTCACCCCTTCGGGGATAAGGCGTGATAGATAAATAAAATAAATAAATATTAAGTAGGTACCATACTTATCTCAATCTATCAATCTATATTCTCTCTCAGTCTGTCCCAGTCTATATTTTCGCTTGATTCAATAATGTATCATTTTAAAAGGAAATGACAAGGGAGTGTTGACGACATTAAACATATTGGACTTTATGAAGTATGATATGACCGGAAAGTTGATGGTGAGCGTGACAATACCACCTCTGAGTTCCTCATATGTATTCAAGAGTTATAAGGTAGGTAACTAAATTGACATCTATTACTGGCTATCTAAATAACTTGCCTCAGCTATTAGAGACACCGCGCATGTGGTGGTAATACACCTTTGTAACAGTCATATTTTTAACAAGAATATTATTTGACCGATTTGAGCTAGTCAAGGAAACAGAAATGATAGACCTGTTTATCGGCCCTAGGGATGACAAGGTCTATGGGGGAAAATTTCTCGTCAATCCAACTATAATGGCTCTCACCTCCTGATGGTCTACTTTTTGATACATAATCGCCAACTAGCGGTAACTTTTGTATTTGAGCGATGCAATTTCAAGAATGCCTAAACCTAAGTTTTAATGGCACTGATGCTTATAAAAAAGAACCCCTTTTTACGTGCCCTCATACATACCGGACTCGAATCCCACACGGTCTCCACCTACGTGTCTAGTGTCTTCGAAAACCCGTCCCCGATTTCTCGGCAGACTTTGGCTATCCCGGCTTTAGAATCCCCTAAAGAGAACGAGCTTCGGTCCATCCTTTATTGTAATCGTATGTGAACATACCCTGAAATCGTTAAATTACTGACCTGTTTCAGATTATGCCACGCAATCAGAACGCTTTGGCGATAGTGAACGCAGCTTTTTTACTAAAAATATCCGGACAAAACGAAATTAAGTCTGCTAGCATAGTTTACGGAAATATAGATCCGAAATTTGCACACGCAACTAAAACTGAGAGATATTTGATTGGAAAGAATGTGTTTGGGGATGAGATCCTGAAAAAAGCTCTCAAAGAACTAAGTAATGAGCTGGTTCCTGTTGAAATACTTGGTGAACCTTCAATTGCGTGCAGGAAGAAGATGGCGCTCGGATTGTTCTATAAGGTGAGATGTTCAACAGTAAGTTTAGTATAGCCTAGGGGCTCGCCGGGGCACCAGCGATCGTGAGGTCGCTTTTTAGCCGTGCACCTGCTGTATACGGACGAGACAACGACACAGGCGCCCTATAAGAGGTTGGGAGGTAATATGACAGTCGCTTCCAACAATGCTGGAAATTGAAAACCAAACGATAGCCTGCTCCTAGCAAGTACTATTAATTATTCTGTATTCCTAGCAACCAAATTGAAATGAACAGCAGGAACCAAATCCAGGTAGGGTTTGGAAGCAATTGGGAAAACACTTAAGATGAAGAAGAAGACTCAAAACACATTAATCTTAGATACAAAAACAGTGTATGTAAAAAAAATGTGTGTATACAGGTAAGAAGTGAAACTTCTTTACGCCATATAATTTTACTACTAATTACAACTTCACGAAAATTGGGTAGATAAGGCTTACGCATACGTCGATAAAGAAGTTTCAGTTACGTCGATAAAGAAGTGTCACTTCAAAACAACATGGCGCGTAACCGAAAAGCGTGACGTATTTTTTACAGCTATAAAATTTCTCTCATACGTCGATAAAGAAGTTTCACTTAAAAACATTTAAAAACTATAATAATCGAGTTTTCAATAAAATTCACTCATAAGTATGGTCATATTTTCATATTACCATCGCCCGCGGTCAATTTTTATTTCAAGAAATCAGCCAATTACCACACTTACATTTAACATTCGGTCAGGCAATATTTTATGTCACAAAGTAAACTCTGTGTTAAAAAATAAAAATAAATAAAATTACATAATGCAAAAAAAAAACTCTGTGTTTAAGTATAATAACTATTTATCAACCTTCACACCATAGGCTAAGCAAGACAAGTGACATGCAATGCTCAAATACTTGAAAATCTTTATATTAGTATATCCAACCAAATAGCTAATATAAAATAGAACAAATTAATAAAGAGTTGGCCAATATATTTTGACCCTAAAACCCTCGTATATTTTAGTAAAAAATGCACAAAATTTTCTCTCCGCTAACCATGCTTCACGGAAAAAGGCAAAGGCCTTTATTATTTAGCAATTTATTAGTTGTGGGTAGATCAGGATGGGCTAATTCCTGTAGGAGATCTCTATGCGGGTTTTATTTCGAAACGATTTTAGATAGGGGTTATATTAACACATTAACAATATGTTGGTAATTTAGATAAATTGCACTCGAGCGCAGAATAATGGCTGCAACACCGAAGGTCCACTTTGTGACATGAAACATTGCCTGACCTAACGTTTAATGTAATTGTGGCAATTGGCTGATTTCTTGAAATACAAGTTGACCGAGGGCGATGGTAAAATGAAAATATGACATTCATACAGATAAGTCTTAGAAAATAATATTGAAAATTCTATTACTATAGTTTTTAAATGTTTTTGAAGTGAAAACGACGATTATCGACGTATGAGAGAAATTTTATTGTTGTAAAAAAAACGTAACGTTTTTCGGTTACGCGCCATGTTGTTGTTTTGAAGTGTAACTTCAAAAAAAACATAATAAGGTAGTTATTTTTTTAATCGAAACTCAAATGTACTCGGATACCTAGATAGTTGTTAGTATATTTGATACGATAATGAATCTGCAGAAAGCTAAAGAATATGCATGGATCGTGAAACCTGGCAATCTGTCCTGTCTGACTACCCCGTCAGGGACACAGCGTAAAGATAGATAGGTAGATAGATAGGTATTTAATATAAATTGACCTAATCCACAGTTCATTCTCAAAATCGCTCCAGCCGGCATAGTTTTAAGGAGGTACACACTTGGGGGAAGTCAAATCGACCGACCAGTTTCTAAGGGGAGAAGTGACTATCAAGTTCAACCCGAATTATACCCATTGAACGAACCCGTTGTCAAGCTGGAAGCTCAAATACAGGCTTCGGGTGAAGCGAGGTTTGTAAATGATATGCCGCCTATGCTAGGAGAAGTATTTGGAGCGTTTGTGCTGTCGACAGTTCATTCGGGAGAAGTTGAAAACTTCGACGTTTCTTGTGTAATGGTAAGTTATACTTATACACATAAAGACAAGTAGACTTAAAAACTGAAGATACATATAATACATATTCTCACATTATGTATAAAATTTTACCTCCAATTTAAGAGTTATAAATACTTTATGTCCGGAAGCTTCTTTTCTTTCCTACTTGCTTGGATATTTTATGACATCAATAATAGTACTTTACGATTTATGAGCGTCTGCAAGAGAGTCTCGTCTGTTAATCTTGTGGGGAACAACATATATATTGTATTGAGGAATAATATAAACAGTTGGCATTTAACTCTCAAGCGTTTCACCTGCATACAAAGTAATGACTGGTGACATGATATTTTATGCATCCCATCCATCCATCTTCTTTACACATATTATGTACAAGATATCACTACTTAATTCTGGGACAGATTGATGGATAAATATGAATTTGCTCACAATTTTCAGAAACTAGATGGAGTAATAGCCTTTTTTACTACGAAAGACATCCCAGGTGTAAATTCGTTCACATTCCCTGGAATACAATTACAAACATTAGATGAAGAAATTCTTGCTACTGAAATAAAATATTATGGTCAACCGATAGCTATTATTGCTGCGAAAACAGAATATCTTGCCGCAATGGCAGCTAAAAAGGTAAAAGTTACCTACAAGAATGTGAGTAATGCAGCTCCTGTGTTGACCATTGACGCTGCAAAGAAAGACAGTAAGAGATATGCAGCTAGTGATGCAAAAATTATTCCTAAAAGCCGCGGTACAAATGTAAAAAAAGTTATCAAAGGAGTTTACGAGATTGAGGCGCAATACCATTACTATATGGAGCCTATCACTTGTTTTGTAGTTCCAGTTGATGATATGCTGGAAGTATATGATTCTTCACAGTGGATGGACTTGACGCAGATTGCTGTTGCACGGTGTTTAGGGATACCTGAAGCATCGTGAGTGTTTCTGATATTTTATTCTATTCCAAAATTTGGGAGTGCAAAGATCATGGTGTGTACTTAACAGAGTGAGATTAGTGGTTGGTATTTTTGGGGGAGGTGATTCACCTGTCGAGTAGAGCGTTAATTTCATCACATAGGTAAAGAATTGTCTCACATATTGGCATGGCCGACATTTTTCAACGAACATCTGTCATTATTCCTATGACTTTTAAAAAAACTGTTTAATACAACCGTTCTTGATAGTCATATCCAAACTTCCAAAAGCCCCGTTTCCCAGGAAATAAGAGATATTAAGATCTGCGCTTCCCACGGTGCTTAGCATTCCCAAAAAAAGAGACCCTTAGCATGCATTTCATTCTCTATGACATTAAGTAGGGCTTTCTGCTGGTTAAGTATACTCTATGTAATTTTGTTATAAATATTTTAAATTCTTCCAGAGTTCTAGTAAAGGTCTCTCGTGCCGGTGGTGCTTTTGGTGGCAAGATAAGCCGTAATGTGCAGGCTTCAACTGCATGTGCACTCATCGCAAGGAAACTTAACGTGCCTTGCCGGTTTATACTCCCGCTGCAAACTAACCTGACAATTGCTGGAAGACGGATGCCTTGTCAGTGTGAATATGAGGTTAATTATTTTTTATTCGCATTTTTTTTTTCAGCATAATGTAGTTTGGCATAACAGGTTCAGCATAAAGTTTTCTCGCATAAATTATGATAAGCAGAGTATTATAAACGCATAATGGTTTTATTGGCATAACATTAACTTACTCTAATTTTTTTATCATAATTTTAATCGGCATAAATGTAAAGGGTATAATTGTTATACGCCTAAAGATAATTTATCATAAAATACAAAACGCATAATGGAGTATGGATAATCGTTTAAATCATAAATGAATAATAATTTGACTAAGAATATTTAAAAAATGATAAGACACCATTGTAAATAATCATCTCACTCATAGCCAAGTTTTTAAGCTGTAACATATAAAACGATATTTTAAGTGTTATTTTTTTTATACTAGTCTTGAGCAAAGTCGTAAATAGGTACGACGACGAGCGAAGCGAGGAGGAGTGTTAGGTCACTCGTGACCACAACGCGCGAGCCGAGCGAGCGAAGCGAGCGGGCCTCGGCAGCGTCCGGCGCTGCGCCAGAATAGAATCGCTCGTTTTAATCTACCTACTTTCTTTTTGTATTTTATTTATATTTTCTATATATAAGTGTTGAAATTTTGAACTTCTGAGTATAGTGACTATCGACATTTTTAATCAGTGGGCATTTCAATCTTAGACAGTTCAAGCTTAGATATAAAATTAAAAATATGTACTCGTTAACATTATGGTATTCTATATGTATGGCTTGTAATCTTTATGCGAGAGTGAGTGAGATGCCAATAAATGTATGTTTAGTAATCGTAATTGTAAAAAAAAATATGCGTAAACATTTTATGCGGGTATATCATTATTTTAAAAAAGTTATGGGAAAATAAAGTATGCCTAATGATTTATTCTGTTTGAACGTTATGCGAAACGAAGAGTATGCCAAAAAACATTATGCATTATGCAGTTTTAAGTTATGCCTCTAAAATTTATGCAACCCAATACGGACCCGTTTAAAAAATGGTTCTTGTTTCGACAACGCAAAACTTGTCCTTAATGGTGGTTCTTTTGTTGACTTCAAGTACTAATTTTCAAAGACTAATTGAAATTAAATGAATATCGGTTTCACTGCCACAAAGTCTATTCGCGTTTAGTCCCTCGAAAGACACTTTTTCTTCCATTAGATGCACCCACATTAGTGTGCATTCAAAACATTCAGAACTCTATATACTTACTAACTAACCAACCATCTTTTCGCGCATCCATGACGAGGTAATCAGACAGAAAAGATCACCAGGCTTCGCGATCCATGCATCCTTCTAGCGTACATATGTATATCAGAGTACCTTAGACCTTTCCGAATTCAAGCAATGTGCTCACGCGCTCTTCGTGTTTTAGCTTTTCTCCTTCTACCCTTTACCTTCGCACAATTAATATTCTTCGTCAATCAAGGTATTAATTTTATATATTCACAGGTCGGCGTGGATAACGACGGCAAAATACAATATCTTGATGCCGTTTTCGTTGAAGACAAAGGATGTTCGCTTAACGAAGATATACTAAGTTTCGTGGCTTCGGGGTTTCCCAACTGCTACGTTACCGACACCTGGAGCTTAAAGACAGCTAATGTACTAACTGACTTGCCAAGTAACACTTTTGCCAGAGCTCCAGGTAAATCTCTAGACAAACAGACTGCCTTTCATATTGACTGCCTCGATGGCGTAAGTGGTAGTAGCGATTAAGTGCCGTGTAGTATGATTGCAGTCAGTGTCGGTATGCTTCTAACGGCAAATTTGCTGTCGAATTGCAGTTGAAATGCGTTCATTGTCTCGCATTAGATTTGAATCGAGTGTACCAACTTAGGTATATACTCAAATGATTTTTATCTTGTATCTAATATGATATTTTGTGAAGATTAAAGATATCTAACGTTGTGATGAATATCAGATGGTTTGTACACGTGAAGAGAATGGATAAGGTTGTGTACCAGGATTGTAGCAAGTGGAAAGCCTATGCTTACCCCAATGGGAGACGGGCATGATTATGTCTATATGTATGTATATATGTATCTCCTAACTAAATAAATAAATAATTTTGGACATACACAGCACCATGTAGCCTACAATAAGCTAATATAAGCTCGTGCTAAGAGATCTAGACAACCTTTCAACGGTTACTTACAAGATTTTAAGTAGAAGAGATTTTAAAGAAATAAAAACAAATAGTTGCGTATCACACAAATATCCCCGGGATTCCAGCAAATCCAGCAACAATTGCACTGCGCCATCGAGGTAGCTCTGCTAAGAAAGGAATTAAATTACAACACAATTTAATTACACAAAAATTTACATGCTTAAATTAAATTGACACAATTTAATTTAAGCATGTCATGTCATTGGTATTCATCAAGTACCTCCTGTTTTAGGCACTAACGAAGGTATTAGCAGCATAGAACATATAATGTCACATATAGCATTCGCCGTCGACAAAGATCCAGTTGAAGTCCGCAAGATAAACATGAGAACTGAAGACAATGACCTCCCACAGCTCATTGACAACTTCAAAGAAGAAACTAAATTCGCAGCGCGCAAAGTAGAAGTAGAAAATTTTAACAAAACTAATAGATGGATGAAGAAAGCAATTTGTGTGAATATAATGCTCTTTCCTGTCATATATTATGGAAACTATTCAGCTTTTGTGAGCATCTATAGAGGAGATGGAACGGTAACAGTAACTACTGCTGGAATTGAGATGGGTCAAGGTATAAATACGAAAGCTGCACAAGTTTGTGCTTATGAATTGGGGATTCCTTTGAAATACGTAAAGATGATTCCCCATTATTCATTCGTTTCTGCAAATACGGTCTTCTCAGGTTCTAGTATAACAACCGAAAGTGTATGCTACGCTATCATTAAAGCCTGTGAAAAACTGAAGTCTAGATTGGCTCCTATAAAAGAAAAAATGCCTGAAGCCTCTTGGGAAAAAATTGTCAAGCAAGCCAGTGACGAACAAATTAATTTGTGTGAACATTACATGATGGCGGACACAGATCCAGCTTTACAAGGCTACAGCGCATTTTCTGTAGCAATCACTGAAACCCAATTAGATGTGTTAACTGGTAGATTCGAGATTTTAAGAACAGATATTTTGGAGGATGTAGGAATCAGTGCTAATCCTAGGTTGGATATTGGACAAGTAAGTTCATTTGACCTCGTATTGTCATTGGACACAATTGAGAAGCAATCTATTTTGTTACATTAACAGCGGTCCTTGAACCTGACCTGTTGACTAACATTTCGCTTGCAGTGGTTCTTTTATTGATTATGCAACATTTCTGATGTATGATAAAATATAATGTAATCAAATCACTCTATAGCATTTGACTCCTGGACGTAGGCCTCTCCCAATCGTTTTGGAAAGAAGATAGGCCTCTCCCAATGGCCAGACTAGTTGGCAAAGAAGTTTCTTTGAGTTTTCCTTCCCTTCGCGATGACCTCGTCAGTTGGTTAGCAGGTGCACCATATTATTAATATTATTATTAGGTAGTAGACAGAGTTTAAGAGGTACCTTTAAGATCTCCAAGGCCCAAGCGACCTCACCTACAGACTAGACTACTACCTACTGGCTGGGAGGTCAAACGGCAGTCGCTTCTAACAATGCCAAAAAGCCATTCGACAGTTGCCCCTAGCAGCCAAACGAAAGAGAACAATGGACTCCAAATCCAGTTAGAGTTTGAAAGCACCTGAGAATACACCTTAGTGTAATTCTTCTTCTTTACTTTAATAAAGAAGAAGAATCAAATCAGCCCACAGCTGTACAGTATAGTACTGCTGGACTGTAGGCCTTTCTATTTTGGGAGGGTAATTATCCTTACTGTACAAAGTTTCTTAGACCAGTGAAGGCTTTTGTTTCGACTGCCCATGACCTCGTCTGTTAGTTTTATGATGCTCCATTTGCAGAAAAAGCTGACTTGCGCCTCGAAAATCTCGATAGGCCCCATTAAACCCATAAATTACAAAATGTAGGTAGGTAATCAAACATTTCTGCAACTTAGTTCTGATACTTTACCTCTAATATATTTGCAGGTGCAAGGCGCCTACATCCAAGGTATCGGTTACTACACTTGTGAGAAACTTGTGTACGATAAGGAAACTGGCAAGCTGTTGTCGAACCGATCTCTGAAGTATCACGTACCGCTGTGTCTTGACATACCCGCCGAGTTCAACGTGAAATTGAGATACAATTCCAAAAATAGCAAAGGAGTATTAGGATCGAAAAGTAAGTATTAGATATGTTTCCTTCCTTACACAGTGAGGAAGAAAAATACCACCACGACCACTGTATATAAGGAGAAAAATCGCACCACCACTGCCGGCACAGTAAGGAAGGAAAAAAAACACTTTTACCTGATTGAAATTCGGTACCGTGGCCAAGGGCCTTTGCAACACCGAGTTCGAGCCCATAGCCGAATTGAAATGATAAATGGACATGACGCTGTTAAGGTTTTGCAAGCCCCCCCAAGACCTTCAACTTGACGTCACTGCCCTTGAGACTAAACGGATTAACGTTAAATCGTCACACACGCTCTCCTATCTCTATTCCGATGATACCGTAAGATGTCAACGTCATTAACAAACTATCGCTGCTGTGTTTATAATATTAACTTACACCAACGGTTTGGATGCCCTGCAGAGCCCGTGGTCGCAGCTTGACTGAAATGCAATATTTCGCGTGAAGTCCTGAATAGTATTTATTACTATTCGGAACTTCTACTTTATAGTATGCGTACTACTACTAACAATTTAATGTAAATGTTTCAGCAAAAGTCACTCATATTGACTTTAATCAGGAAGATCCAAACAGCTTATATGACTCCTTATTTAATACAATTAAAGCTGAGTACAATAACATATTTAAATCAAAAACATTTTATAAAAACAAAAACTTGCAATTTTGTGAGTGGGCAACTGCAGGAATTTACAAAAGTAGGGCTAAGTTGTACGAACTATATGGTATGAAGCAATTTAATTTTGATCCTGCCTTTATTCAATATGTTAAAATTTATTCTAAGACCTTTAAAAGGGCCTGTGCTGCTGCCAAGTCGTTACATATAAGTAATAAAATTAAAGAGTCAAAAAACAAGGCAAAAATGACTTGGAATGTAATCAATACTGAAACCGGTCGATTACTACCCCGTGATAATAACATTGAGTTAATTATAAATAACGAAGTGTGTAATAATAAATTCGATATAGCACAAACTTTTAACAACTATTTTATAGACATACCCGCGAAAACAACTAGCTCCTTAAATTCTTGTCCAATAAAAGCTCAACGCATGCTTGGGGGCAGCGTGGATCAGTGTAGTGTCTTATTTGGCTTCAAATATGTAAACCCAAATGATATCATTAAAGTGTTCAAGTCACTTAACTCAAAAAAGACAGCTGACTTGTGGGGTATTTCTGTAAAATTGATTGAGTCTATCATTGTTAATATATCACCACATCTAGCTGAAATATTTAATAAATGTGTTGATAAAGTTGTTTCCAGATTTAATGAAACACAGTAAAGTAATACCTCTATTTAAATCTGGATCCAAAACCGACCCTGGTAATTTCAGACCAATTTCAATATTACCAGCCATTAGCAAAATTTTTGAAAAAATTATATTGCAGCAATTACAAGCTCATTTTAATTTAAATATGCTATTACATAAGGAGCAGTATGGGTTCACAAGGGGTCGTTCTACCATTAATGCAGGTGTGACACTTCTGAATCATATATATGACGCCTGGGAGAATAGACAAGATGCTATTGGTATATTCTGCGATCTCTCCAAAGCATTTGATTGCGTTGACCATAAAACACTATTGGGAAAACTCTTTTATTATGGTATCAAAGACTCTGCACTGAACCTTGTTGCCTCCTACCTAAATGATCGAATACAACATGTTGATGTCAATGGAATTCGCTCCCCTGGAGCATCTGTTGCTATGGGCGTACCGCAGGGATCAATTCTGGGTCCGTTTCTATTTTTAATTTATATTAACGATCTGCCATTCTATATACAGAACTTGTGCGACATTGTTCTATTTGCTGATGATACGTCACTTATTTTTAAAGTTGATCGCACGCTTAGTAATTTTAACGGCGTAAATAGTTCACTTGCCCAAGTTGTAGATTGGTTTACGACCAATAATTTGCTACTAAATGCTAAGAAGACAAAATGTATCAGATTCAGCATGCCTAATGTCAGGAATTGTGGTACAAATATAACATTGAACAGTGATACCCTTAATCTTGTAGAATCAACTGTATTTTTGGGGATCACTTTAGATAGCAAACTGCAGTGGAATGCCCAAATAACGTGTCTTGCAGGTAAACTCAGCTCGGCAGCCTTTGCCGTTAGTAAAGTCAGGCAGCTTACTGATGTGGCAACTGCCAGGCTGGTATACTTTAGTTATTTTCATAGTGTCATGTCTTACGGCATTTTGCTGTGGGGCAAAGCAGCTGATCTACAAGTAATTTTTGTACTCCAGAAGAGAGCTATACGTGCAATATATAAATTGAGTGCTAGAGTGTCTCTTAGAGAAAATTTTAAAGAAATTGGCATTTTAACGGTTGCATCACAGTATATATTTGCAAATATTATGTTAGTTAAACAGAACATACATTTATACAATAGACACAGTGACATACATTCGATAAATACTAGAAATAAGCATAAATTAATTGGAACGCATCATCGTTGACAAAAGGTTCACGACTCTTTTGCAGGAATTGGCGTACGACTATATAATAAAATTCCTTTAAACATTATGAACCTGCCGTTACATAAATTTAAGGCGGAAATTAAGAGGCACCTCTTGAAAAGGGCCTATTACACAACTAATGATTATTTGAACGATAAAAATAAATGGAAATGAGTTGCTTGCTCTTCGCTTGAGCTATTTAGGATTCGAATGAATCTTGTGATATGCCTTGAATCTGCATATATATGTTGTATTTTTACATCTCTACATTATTAATAATTTGAAACATCTGACAACTAAAGGTTTCTAAATTGGCTGCGTTTAGTCCCGGTATACAATGTAATTTGAGTTTGTTATTGTGTGAGCACCATGTAGACTTATTTATTTCTTTGAAATTGACATGATAGTTGCTGTGCAGTTTTTGAGTATGTCATGCTCGCCTAAGTGTCCTGGCAGTGGTGGCGTATGTATCGGGTCGCCTTATTCCCTATAATACGGTTGAGTAGGGCGATGGCTGATATAATGCGTCATACCCGTGAACGGGTGCCGTCTGTTGGGACTGGTCAGCTCATAGCTGTTATAGCAATTATTAAAAATAATCTTATTTATATTTAAGGTAAACTTAAGTTTAGTCGACTGTTCTCACATAAATCCAAAGGAACAATGTAACTGTAATTTTAATGTTGTAAGCCATTCCTACATTTTAAAATGGCATCCATTGACTTTCTTGCCAGATTCTTCTTCTTCAAGGGTAGGCTGCCCTTAGAACCGGCAACTATAATCGCTCTAATTTTGATATGATTTAAACACAACATTGATTTTGTTTTTTTTTTGTTTGTATAAATTCATTACTATATAATTGGTCAAATATCATGTTAATCAAACTAATGTAATTACTGGCGTTTAGAAAAGAGTGGCCATGAGTTTTATTGCCAGGTTCTTCCTCAGGCTCTACCTATTGCTTTGCGAATCTGGCAGTAAATGTAAATGTAGAAGCAATATTCTTGACGTTCATAAGTGTTACTTTGTGACCTAAATGAATAAAGATTTATTATTATTATTATTACTGTAAGATCCTTAATGCATGATCTTATGCAGAATATAGAGGTAGAGATAGCTAGCCAGATAATATAGGGCTACAAGTTATTCATTTTGTACATTTAGGCGTAAAAAACCTCATCTGCAAGTAGTGCCTGCCTGCCTTGCCTGATGGACAAATTTGGAAGATCATAATGACAGTCGCATTAAAAAACTCCGACAAAGGAATGCCAAATCACTGTGGTTCTAGCTGCCAATCAGAGCTAAGCCCAGGCTCTGCCACCTCAGTAGTATAAAATAAATAATCTATACAAATATTATAAAGCTGGGTGTAAGGGGTCCCACCAAGATCTTCGGGGCCCAAGTCAACCTCCCGTGCTAGTGCGTGCACCTGCTGACTAACGGACGAGGCTCTGGCGCTGGCTTTCCCCTCTGGGGTTGAGGGGTCTGAGGGCGTCGCTCCCATAAAAGCCACCCGCCAAAACAACTTATGGATAAGAATAAAAGGAAAGCAGCTAGGGATAGGGCGCCGCCGCAAAACGGCGCGCAGGAGCCCCGCCCGACTCCTGTGGCAAGTGGGCTAGGGCTGCCGTGTGTCGGGCCAGCACGGCTAAAGAAGTTAGCCCCAACCCGAATCCGCTTCGCATCATGGAACATTGGCACGCTGACTGGGCGTGCGGTAGAGTTGGCCGAAGTACTCTCCAGGCGGAGGGTGGACGTGGCGTTCCTGCAGGAGACTCGGTGGAAGGGCAACAGAGCCCGGCCCTTGCAGAACGGCTACAAGCTGTATTACACGGGTGCGCCTGGTGGGGAGAACGGGGTGGCCGTTGTGCTCTCCGAGGGGCTGCAGAGTGGCATCTTTGAGGTGAAACGCTGTAGCGACCGGCTTATGATCGTGAGGGTGCTTATCGATGGGATTATTACCCACCTGATAAGTGCCTACGCGCCACAGGCCGGTTGTAGCGACGCCGATAGGATGTCGTTTTGGGGTCAACTCGAGGGAGTGCTTCGGAGCATTCCGTTGTCACAGGGAATCGTTTTGGGCAGCGACCTAAACGGTCATGTGGGTGAGAGATGTGGGGAGTTTGAGCGTGTTCATGGTGGTTTTGGATACGGCACCCGCAACGCTGAAGGAGCAACTATCCTTAGAACGTGTGCGGCTGCCGATCTGGCTATTGTGAACACGTATTTCAAAAAGAAATCCGAACATCTCATCACCTACAAGAGCGAGAGGCGTACAACTCAGATCGATTTCCTACTCACTAGGCGACACAGCATCGGCAAGGTGGCCAACTGCAAGGTCATACCCGGTGAGAGTCTTACTGCACAACACCGTCTCCTTGTCATGGACCTCTGCGTGAAGCCCAAAGGCAAACGCATCGAGCGGTGCCAGCGCCGCATCAGATGGTGGCTGCTTGATGAAACTAGGTCCCAGGAGTTCGTCTCAGCTGTCGGTGACAAGTGCACCGACACTGAAGGCGAACCAGTTCAAGATTACTGGGACAAAGTTCAGGCGGCCATCCTTGGAGCGGCGAAGGTGGTGCTCGGTGTGTCTAAGGGTGGACGCAAATGTGACAAGGAAACTTGGTGGTGGAACGACGCAGTCCAGAGGGAGACTAGGGAGAAGAAAGCCCTCTTTAAAAAGTGGCAAGCGATCGGATCTCCTGAAGACCGCGACGCGTACAGGGTTGCCAAGCGCGCCACAAAGAGAGCTGTAGCCAGAGCCAGACGTGACCACTTACAACCTCTGTATGATAAGCTGGAATCGTCTGAGGGGCAGAAGCTCATCTATAAGCTGGCGCGCTCCAGGGTCAAAGCGGCACAGGATATATCCAAGTGTCGCTGTATAAAAGACCCTGAGGGCAACCTGTTAAGCGAAGATCTCGCGGTAAAGGAGAGATGGCGCTCGTACTTCCACGAGCTGCTTAATAAACAGCACAAAGAGGTGCATCCTCCGGACCTCCCTCCGAATCAGGGACTAGTGCCACCGGTAACGCCTGGAGAAGTCCTGACTGCGCTTCGCCGCATGAAGAATCGGAAAG
The DNA here is from genome assembly GCA_948477245.1 of Thumatha senex. Classification (NCBI taxonomy): domain Eukaryota; kingdom Metazoa; phylum Arthropoda; class Insecta; order Lepidoptera; family Erebidae; genus Thumatha; species Thumatha senex. The sequence continues at coordinate 7,420,211 of OX419738.1, read as the reverse complement.
CTGTCGGACCCGATGGAGTCCCCATCGAAGCCTGGAAGGCGATGGGTCCTCGCGGTGTGGGCATCTTAGTAAACCTTTTTAACCGCATACTCCTCAGCGGGCAGATTCCAAACCAATGGAGACTGAGTATAATTACTCCAGTCTTCAAAGGTAAGGGGTCAGTGCAGGAGTGCGGGAGCTACCGCGGTATTAAGGTGATGTCCCACACCATGAAGATCTTCGAGAGGATTATAGACTTTCGGATCCGGCAGGAGTGTACTCTCTCGGAGTGTCAATATGGGTTTCGCCCTGGTCATGGGACCACGGACCCTGTTTTTGCCCTGAGGGTTGTCGCAGAGAAATATAGGTCGAAGAACACGCCTCTGCACTGTTTGTTTCTAGACATGCAGAAGGCCTTCGACTGTGTTCCTCGTGCGATGATCTGGTGGGCACTGCGGTCCAAAGGGGTTCCAGAGGTCTATATTGACACTATCCGGGACATGTACTGTGACTCCGATTCAATGGTTCGGACTGCTGTTGGCGACACGAAACCCTTCCCCATCACCGTCGGGGTACACCAGGGTTCGGTCCTTAGTCCGCTTCTGTTCAGTGTAATATTAGACGAATTGTCGGACAGCATCAGAAACCCACATGAGCAGCCTCCATGGTTGCTCATGTATGCTGACGATATTGCGCTGGCAGACGCGGACAGGGGCAGATTGGTGCGACGTGTAAAGGCGTGGAAGGAGACGCTTGAGAACGGCGGTCTGAAACTAAATTAGGCGAAGACCGAGTACTTGGCAATAAACTCGACAGATCCCACATCCGTCCGCATAGGCGGTGATTTGGTCAAGCGCACGGACCAGGTTAAATACCTGGGATCTGTTTTTCACACGTCCAGTGACATCGATTGCGATGTCAAGTCACGCATTGCTGCCGCGTGGGCCAAATGGCGGGAGATGACCGGTGTCATTTGTGACCCTAAAATGCCGATCCGGTTGAAGGGACAGGTATACAAAACCGTTATTAGACCTGTCCTTTTACATGGCAGTGAGATGTGGCCGATATTGGAGCGACACAAGCAGGAGCTGCGTGTCACGGAAATGAAGATGCTGCGGTGGATGTGTGGGGTCACGCGGATGGACCGCGTGAGAAACTCTCGCATCCGCGGCGGCCTTCACGTCCGTGACATTGCAGACAAGTTGCAAGAGTGTCGCCTTCGTTGGTATGGTCACGTCTTGCGGCAACCGCCGGGCTACGTAGGTAACAAATGTCTGGCCATGTCAGCCCCGCCGGGTCCCGGTAAGAGGGGAAGACCCAAGAAGTGCTGGCTTGACGTCGTAAGGGATGACATGCGTGCCAATGGTCTCACTACAGGGGATGCCGAAGACCGTGCGAAGTGGAGGAGAAAATGTAGGAAAGCGGACCCCGGGCGTCGCGAGACGCAACTGGGACAGACGCTCGGATGATGATGACTAATATTATAAAGCTGAAGAGTTTGTTTGTTTGTTTGGTTGAACGCGCTAATCTCATGAACTACTGGTCGGATTTATAAAATTGTGTTGTGTTGATGTGTTAGATAGCCCATTTATCGGGGAAGGCTATATGATATATATCATTACGCTAATACACTGGGGAGCAGAGCAGTAGTCATAAATGTACACAAATCGGGCAAATTTTTATGCATCGTTGTGGAATTTATAAGCGACGAGATTAAATAGGTGCGACGGGAAGACGAAATATTCCACGGGCGAAGCTGTGGGGGTCATCTAGTAGTTTAAAAAAAACTAAAATACACGCTTTTTATATGAAACCGAACTTAAAAATAGAAAATAAAATTTAATTAATTTAAATTAAGAATAATGTTAAAGATTTTGATAAATATATATTAATAATAGTGTTAGTGTATTCTCTCCGCATGATCGCGGAGAAGTTTCTGGCTATTAGCCAGAAGGTTTTCTGCGCCTTTGGGGATCTGGAGAAAGCATTTGATAACGTTGTGAGAAATACTCTGTGGGACTTGCTGCCCGGATGTGGTGTGGACGGCTCGCTACTGCGGGCAATACAGTCGCTTTATAGGGACTGTAAGGCTTGCGTGCGAGTAGGGGGGGATGTGTCACCTCTTTTTGATGTCTGTACAGGCGTCAAACAGGGTTGTGTCATGTCCGACTGGCTGTTCATAGTGTATCTGGACAGTTGCCTGCAGAAGTTGAAAGATTGTGATATGGTTGTGAATTTGGTTGACTTTAAAGTAAACTGTCTGCTATACGCTGATGATGCAGTGCTCATGGCCTCATCAGAAGCCGACCTTCAGGCGTTAGTCACTAATATGAAAGAGGAGTGTGAAAGTAAGGGTCTTCGCTTCAATGCAAGTAAAACTAAGGTTCTAGTATTTGAAAGAGATGACGTAAGAACCAAATGCGAGATTAGGGTAAACCAGGAACCACTAGAGCAAATGAATGAAATTGTGTATAAAGGAGTATGTTTAGCGCGAATGGAAGATGTGATTCGGATGTAGAACGGCGAGTAGCTGTCGGAAACAGAGTTAACGGTGCTTTGTCCCAATTAGTTAAGCGACAAAGCATCGTAAAAGAAGCACGACTGGCGATTCATAACGCAGTGCTAGTGCCAACTTTGCTTTACGGTAGCGAAACCTGGGTATGTCAGCAGATGCATGAAAGTAAATTGAATGCTGTGGAGATGCGACCACTTCGAAAATTGTGCGGCGTTACTTTGGCCGACTGAATACGAAACGAAGTCATACGCAATATTGCAGATTTGAATGAAAGTGTCAGCGTTAAGCTGGAAAAGGTCGTGCTCCGTTGGTTTGGACACGTCCAACGAATGAGTGAGGAACGATTGACGAAGAATATAAATTGTGCGAATGTAGAGGGTAGAAGAAGTCAGGGTAGGCCGAGAGTTACATATAAAGACCACGTGAGCAGATTGCTCAAAAACGGAAAGGTCAAAAGTACTCGGATACCCAGACGTGATATTAGCTATGTGCCGTCTCTCAAGGGCTAGCAATTTGATCAGAACCTGGTGCTGGGTGCCAATGTGTCTATGGAGGATGCTATCAGAATATTTAAAGAGGCTTCGACGACGAAAATTGAATTTTCTTACTTAGCGGAGTTTGTGAAGCACTTTGAGCTGATAGCCCACATCCCAGTTAGAAAGGTAATAATTATAAAATAGAGTGGTGTGTGTGTCTGTCTCAAAAACGAGGAGAAAATTAAAAATGAGTGAGGAACGATTGACGAAGAATATAATTGCGAAAGTAGAGGGTAGAAGGAGTCAGGGTAGGCCTAGACTTACATATGAAGACCACGTGAGCAGATTGCTCAAAAACGGAAAAGTTAAAAGTACTCGGATAAGGCGTGTATGAAGCGATTGATGAATCTTGAAGAAGCGAAAGAAGTATGCATGGATCGCGAAGCCTGGCGATCTGTCCTCTCTGACTATCCCGTCAGGGATACAGCGTGAAGATAGTCAATAACAGTGTAAAGAAAAAAAGTTTTATTTTAACAAAAGCGCGTTTGGCATACGGCATACGACTGTGTACGTGCATGAATGAAGCGATTAATGAATCATTCATCATTGTAGATTGTTGTTTGGAATCAGGATCGTAGGCATAGATCCAAGATTCGTCCCCACTGATGATGTCGTAGACGTGATTTGACTCTCCTCGGTTGAACCTTTGCCGAGTTTTCTTACACCATCTGACGCGGGCCGCCTTGTGATCGTCGGAAAGCATTTGCGGTATCTAACGGCAAACACCTAGTTTGCCGTTAGATACCTTCATATTCCTATTCTCACACCAAGCGCTTCATGCAAGATCTTCTGAATGGTTGTCCCTGATAGAGATGATGCCTAATAGAGCCTCTCTTGATACGTAACATGACGATCTTCGAAAATTAGTTGTCTGCCAGCAATGATGAATGTTATCTTCAGTGAAGGCGGATTTTGGGCGTCCATCGCGAGATTTTTCACTAACACTAGTATGTCCACGCTGGAATTCTAAATACCAATGTTCGATAGTCCGTAGACATGGGGCTTCATCACTAAACACGGATGTTAGCTCTTCAAAACACTGAAGCCGTGTCAGGCCTCTTCTAAAGTTGTAGAAAATTATTGCAGTAACATTTTCCTAAAAAGATTCATTCTCGTACGTAATTTGACAGATTCCAATCGACGCTGTGACTAAACAATAGCATTAATCCTAATACTTTCAACTGTTTTGACATTCAAAATTTAAACACATTCGAATATAGAACAGTTCCAAATTCAAAATTGCCTGGAAATATGGAAACGACAGAACTTAAAAGGCATACGTAGTACCTATTTGTTTTAATTTACTATTAATTCAGTGATTACTATTACCTAGTAACTGTAATTATTTCCAAATTATTAATGTGTACAGGTGTATTTAATAGTCAAATCTCGATTTAACATGTAAAATTATGCAAAACCGCGAAACATGTCTCATATTTATTTGTAAACAAAAACACGTGTACGTAATTAATGTTTTTAACTTTAAAAATGAGGAACTTTCATGCTAACAGACTGCGGAACTCGGAAGTAAGAGTTCTCTCCTGCTCCCTTTTCGCCGCCTCTATTGCGAGTATAATATGCTCGCAAAACGACACAGCGGCGTCCCACTTGCTCCCGCTGGAGACCATGGCTCTCACCATGGTCTCCAGCGTGAGAATATCCGCGCCCAGACGCGGTTACCTATTGTGTTATCAAAACTTTTATCCTTATTAGGTACTTATTTATCATAATTATGTTATCCTATTATTGACCATGACCAAAACAAATTCTGTACTATATTATTATGTACTGTAACTGTACTTTACTCTGTGTACGCTCTTCGTTTGCTAAGTAACCTTTAATAAAAGAAAACATTTTTTTTTTCTAAAGATCTTGATTATTACAAAAAATCATTGATAAACAAGTTGGGTAACACAGTGGAGAACCCGCTTGTTTTTACGTTGCACTGTGTTACTTTTAAGAAGTGCCAAGTTACTGTATTTATGTAAAATAACACGTATTATTTTAGCTTGTGGTGAAATGGGAATGTGCTTGGGTCACAGCATCAATCATGCGTTGAGAGAATGTATTATGGAATCGAGGAAAGACTCCGGGTATGGCCCCAAAGAGTGGGTGAATATACGTAAGTGACTAATTTTAACTATTTTCTCTTACCTAAGTCACAAAAGTACGTATGTATATGAATATGAAATTTAGTAAGGGAATGTCTTCAGTTTGCTATTCGGTATTGCACCCTATGTGGGTCCCAAATTAAAGTTCTAGTTTAATGTCTACTAATATCAAATAAACTTTAGTGGCGTGATGAAATCTTCTTAAAAATGTCCTCTGATCCTGTAGTTCTTAAATATGCACATAATAATTATTTCCTAATATATTGTCCTATAATTTACCCGACATTTCTCAATGTATTGCATGTTTTTAGAATAATAATATTCAACTAGATAACACCTACTTATAGTAAATATGGGTAGGTACCTACGATGGATCCCTGCTGAGATCAAAGAGCCACAAGTCAACTTCATTTGCAACCTATTATGTAGGTACCTACCTGTTGAACGGTTCTGGGGAAGAAAGGAAGCGTATGGTATAGGTACTAAGGCTAATAACCTTCCCATACTGCAAGTAGACTGTGATATGCTGATTCGATTGATATGAAGTAAGTAGGTATGCTCTCTCGTATCTATTTACTCAGGATTTTTTATTCATTTTTAGCTGTACCGTACGACAGTGAGACAATATTGAAGGCATTAGCTGTTAAGCCAGAAGAATTCCGTTTAAGTAAATAAAACGTATGACTGAAATAAAATTAGTCTATGGTATTTTCTTGCCAAATGTGGGTACCTACCTCAAGAACTTGAATTTGGACCAGAGGCAGCGTCCCGCAAACCGCAGTCCATTAGTGCAGGACAATTTATATAGAGGAAGAGCCCACGAAGGCCAGACCTTCGTTATTTTATAAAAGCTGAAAGTTTCTTTGTACATGTCCCGTTATTTTTTTTTTTTAATCTTAGGAAATCCTCATGGATGCTATGCCGGATTCTTACCGTCTAAAACCACACGGTGCCCTTCCGTTTGTCTATGACCAGAAGTCCCGGGTAAGCCCCCTTCGGGAGAATAGCCCCAGGGCTCCCAGCAGCTGTACATGTCCCTTATATAGGTAAGAACGAGCAGCGAGTATAGAGTTTGGGTTGTGGTTACTTGGGCAGGTAGACACCCCTGAACTTTAATAAATTACACTTATACTTTCGTTATAAAAATACGTTCGTTATAAAACATTTATAAAATTTAGCTTTTATACTACTTTATTTTTAGATAGAATTGATGTGATTTTTGATTACTCCATCGATCAAAGATTACGGCATTCCCAACGGTTAGAATCCGCGCAATTAGAATACTCTATAACTGGGCCTGAACAAATTCGATCAAGTGATTTCGAGAAAGTGTAAAAATACATTTTTTGAAGAAGCTCTGGTTAATTTTTGTATTTTACATGGGCTACTGATGAAGTAGTGCCATTAACAAAGTTACTTATTTTTACATGTAGGTAATCATACGTTTTTATATTTTTAAGATATTAAAATAACATTTTAATATATATTCAACATGGCTCTGAAAGTAATAAAGTTATTTTTTATTGGATATCTTAAAAAATCGTAACCGATTAAGCATTCGCGTTCACACCTACAGTGCCAGCGGACTTTCAATGTGTCTGGTAAGATGTAAAGACCATTAAAACTATCCGTCTATTGAGGTAACATCTTTTTATAGGTCCCCAAGTAACATATGTATATAAAATTTAGCTTTTATACTACTTTATTTTTAGATAGAATTGATGTGATTTTTGATTACTCCATCGATCAAAGATTACGGCATTCCCAACGGTTAGAATCCGCGCAATTAGAATACTCTATAACTGGGCCTGAACAAATTCGATCAAGTGATTTCGAGAAAGTGTAAAAATACATTTTTTGAAGAAGCTCTGGTTAATTTTTGTATTTTACATGGGCTACTGATGAAGTAGTGCCATTAACAAAGTTACTTATTTTTACATGTAGGTAATCATACGTTTTTATATTTTTAAGATATTAAAATAACATTTTAATATATATTCAACATGGCTCTGAAAGTAATAAAGTTATTTTTTATTGGATATCTTAAAAAATCGTAACCGATTAAGCATTCGCGTTCACACCTACAGTGCCAGCGGACTTTCAATGTGTCTGGTAAGATGTAAAGACCATTAAAACTATCCGTCTATTGAGGTAACATCTTTTTATAGGTCCTCAAGTAACATATGTATATAAAATTTAGCTTTTATAATATAACGTGTGTATAAGTGTAATTTATTAAAGTTCAGGGGTGTCTACCTGCCCAAGTTACCACAACCCAAACTCTATACTAGCTGGTCGTTCTTACCTATTTAAGGGACAAAAAAAAACTTTCTGCTTTTATTAAATAGGTAACGAAAGTGGCCGTCGTGGGCTCTTGGGCTAATAGGAGCTTGTTTTTTTTTGATATTTCTAAACTACGCAATGGATTTTTATGCATTTTTCGCTATTCCGAGTTGGGTATTTCTTTTTGTGTTTATATACAAACTTGTTTAAACAATTTTATCTACTCTGATACTATAATACAAAGATTATAAAACTGATAACAAAATTCTTATGACAAACATTACGTACAGGCCAAAAATAATAAAAAAAAGTTTAATTACGATACAGGTCCTGTATGGACACCTGTATCATAATATAACTTTTTAATCATAACGATATACCTATACAACCTCCAGCTGGACCAAGGAGGTATAACCTCTACTTAAAAAAAAAAGGTTTCAATCATTGGTTTCAATGAACGAGTCCGCGACGCAAGCGCGCATGCGCAATCAATGTTTGCGCCTTGGCGCCAACATTTGATATTTAAAAAATTAATTTGTTGTTATATTCATCATTTTATTTGCAATATTGTTTTACGTATTATAGTATGAGAGTAGATAAAGTAGTGTATGACACTGTACATAACTTGGTCTTATAACACTCGTGTGAAACTATTAAACACTACAAACTACAAAACACACTCATGTTATAAGAACCCTTATTATGCAACAGTATCATAAACTACTATTATGTTACCAATAAAATACTTAAATTTTCTTATGCGTTTTATTAAAAAAGAGTTCTCCGTCCTTATAGCAAAATTAAAACATATTATTATTATTTATTATATTGACACCCACGGCTTTGCCCGCGTAGAGAAGTATTCCCGTTCCCGTTTTCCACAGGAACTTGTTCCCAAGATAAAAAGTAGTAGTAGCCTATGTCCTGGCTCTAAGCTACCTCCCCACCAATTTTCAGCCAAATCGGTACAGCCGTTATTGAGTTATAAATAGATTTCAATTTAGTCTGAGAATAATATAAAATAAAACTTGTTTGATCTCAAAACGAATTTTATTTTAAAATAACGTATGTAGAATAAAAATACGTAGATATTTAATACCTATATTGTATTTATATAGACACTTGCAAGAGTAGCTATTTTATATCGACGAATTTTGGACCTACACCCGTATTCGCAAGGTGGCCTTTCAGCTTCTATAAGCCTTTTAGCTCCTATATGCCTTTCAGTTTCATTCAGTTGCAAGGAGGAAGCTAAAGGGTCTGTTAACATGTACTTATTGTAAGAAAATTTCGCACTGGACCATATTATACCTACCGTAGGTAATATAATATGGTCCATATAATAGGTATGTAGATTTGGTCTAATACAATCACGCGCAACGAGATGGGTAAACGCTTTTATTTTCTGAAATCTAACTAGGTTTCGACCAGGGGAAATATTTTTACGTTACGATACGTGTAATCTTATACATAAATGAGACTCTTCTTTGATGGTTTGTCCATCAAAGAGGAGTTTCATTATTGTATAATAACAAGGAGATCTCTCTACGAACTATTATAGAAAGAATAAGGTACCAAATAGCCTGAGTAAAATACAAACATACATTGCAAAAAAAATCTGTAAACACATGCAAATTCCACCGAATAAACACGGAGACACTTAGGCACAATTATTAAAAGTTTCTTCACAATCTTCCCTCAAATCAAAATCAATTTTCCTGCATCTGGGAAAATTTACACCTATTATGCGGACCATTTTAGGGGTACACCATTCTAAAGATTCTGCTTCACTTGCTTGTTTTGGAGATTGCATAACTTCAGGATTGGGATCAAGGGATTCGATTTCTGTGTATGATGTTGCTTTTATATTGTAATGTATCATTTTTTACTTACTTTTTTTGATTAAATGTTTCATTATTCATTCTTTCAAATTATCTGCATGACCATTATCTGTAGCATTCATAGGCCTTGATAATTCAAGAGTTTTTATACTCTCTTAATGTTTGTTTACCTTTTGTAATTTTTAATGTCAGTTAATGACAAGCCTAGATTTTATTTTTAATTTATTGTTAGAGCTGCCAGTAGGTTAGGTTGTATAGATATTAGACCTTATTATAAATTTATATTCATAAAAATATGTCTAGAATATTATTGTTTAAATTTTGAAATGCTCTGTAAAACAAGGAAGCCGGGGCCGTCAAAGGAGTCTACTTTTGGTGCTCACCTTGAGAGGAGGTGCTGGGAATAAGTGCTGAGTGTGAGGGTTGTGCTCTCCAGAAATAGTGAAGTGATGGTCTGCAGTGTTGTGTCTTCTTAACCGGCTCTGTGAAAGACGCCGACCGCTCGTCAGTTTCAGCCCTCTACCTGCCTGAGTTCGCGACCAGTTTTCTGCGAGGTCGGTGACGTGGAGGCCTTAAGGGGATTTGAGGCCCCCTTCTCAGCGACGTGGAGGCCTACTAGAGGCCCCCCTTCCTAGCGACGTGGAGGCCTACTCGAGGCCCTATCTTAGCGGCTGTTCTTGAAGAAACAAGACTTTAATTTACTCCCGGCTTTCCTTGCTTTTATTTTCTTAACATTTTTATATTATATTAAATCAACTTTACCTTTTCTCCTTTTTCTTTTACTTTTCCTTTTAAGCCAGGACTCCTCCAGTCCTGGTGACAGTTTTCTCCTAAACTTTACTTTTTCCCCTCCCGGAAAGTAGTAACGTTACAGTTTGGCGCCCAACTTCTTATTAACCCCCCCCCTTTTTAATTATTTTCAGGTTCTCTAAATTCTAAAACAAACTTGCTCAAGTTATTTTTATTTGGTAAGCTTATATTTTCACCACCTCATCCACCTCGACCTTTACAATACTTCTTTACACTCTACTTATACATCACTATACTGCATCCCACACACTTGCACACCACGGCGGTTACCCAATGGTAATTGTCATCCATTCTTCGCTTGCAAGTGTTTTTAAAACCATTCGTGGTCACTTACAAGTTGGGGTTTGGATTCTCTACGACGTACTAAGGACAATATCCTATAGTCGTTATCACCTAGGCACATTATAACACTCTACTAATACATCATTATACTGCATCCCACACACTTGCACACCTCTGCGGTTACCCTCTGGTAATCGTACCCAGTCTTCGCTAGTGAGTGTTCTTAAAACCATTCGTGGTCTCTTACTAGTTGGGGGCTGGGACACTTCACGACGGCTGCAGGACAATATCCTGTGGTTGTTTATACAAAACTTAACATAAATTAACACTTTAAACATTATTTCATTTAGTTTGATTTGTTACTACGGCAACATTGTTACCATGGCAACATGTGGTAATAAACTCGTTTATTATTTTATATCTTTACAAAATTTACAAAATTTATAAAATGTATCTAATCCTTCTGGGAGATTAGCACGTTGAACTTTTCGCTTATCATGCTTTGATTTTGATCTGAAACATAAGAGAGACTGTCACCACTTTTTTTCACTTTGGAGCGGCTTAAGAGGAAAATGGCACGTTTTATATTTTGTTGAAAGTGTCGTTTTATATGTGCTGTGTTTTTATATAAATTGTTTAATCTTATTTTTTTTTTAAACTTTAATGTTTCAACGGTTTTTTTTCCTTGATATCTCTAAAAATATTTTTTACTTATCATTTAACATTAAGTTCATTGTAAATACTTCACAAGGTTTACTTTCTCCAAACACTTTTGGCATTTTTCCTTTCTGTTTTTTCTTTTTTCTTCATAGAGCGGTACACAACTCTTAAAATAAGCCATTGTGTATCGTTTTTAATACTTAACTTAGCTTCTTGAAAAGGCAATTTTGCTTTTAACCTTGACTACTTTTCTTAAGCTGGAAAGCTTTATTTTGAATACTTGAACTTGAAGGCTTTTCTTAAGCAATTATGCTTTCAAACCTTGACTGCTTTTCTTAAGCAGGGAAAGCTTTGTAAATATTTCTTTTAATTTTAATGGGTTTTAAAAAAGGTGCGGATTACGACACCTAATTTAAATAAATAAGCCATCGTAATTTAAAAAAAAAATATTTTTTTTTCCTTGTGGAGTATGTGTCATAGAATGTGAACCATATCCCCTAAGTATGTTAGTGATGTATGATTGAGGGAGTATGAAATGTGGGTTGATGAAAGGTGTATGAAAGAGCAAGGTTTTTCTATTACAACATTGAAATTTTCTCAGTTGTTAATTTTCAAGGGTTATCGGGGAAACGTAATTTTTATCTTTTGTAAAACTTTCTGTACCACTGTAAATAGTCATATAGGTTAATTTTAGCTGGTCAATGCCTTCTTCTTATAAACAAAATTTTTTCATTACAATCAAAAATTTTCCGGGGTTGTCGGGGAAATGTAATGTATCATTTTTTACTTACTTTTTTTGATTAAATGTTTCATTATTCATTCTTTCAAATTATCTGCATGACCATTATCTGTAGCATTCATAGGCCTTGATAATTCAAGAGTTTTTATACTCTCTTAATGTTTGTTTACCTTTTGTAATTTTTAATGTCAGTTAATGACAAGCCTAGATTTTATTTTTAATTTATTGTTAGAGCTGCCAGTAGGTTAGGTTGTATAGATATTAGACCTTATTATAAATTTATATTCATAAAAATATGTCTAGAATATTATTGTTTAAATTTTGAAATGCTCTGTAAAACAAGGAAGCCGGGGCCGTCAAAGGAGTCTACTTTTGGTGCTCACCTTGAGAGGAGGTGCTGGGAATAAGTGCTGAGTGTGAGGGTTGTGCTCTCCAGAAATAGTGAAGTGATGGTCTGCAGTGTTGTGTCTTCTTAACCGGCTCTGTGAAAGACGCCGACCGCTCGTCAGTTTCAGCCCTCTACCTGCCTGAGTTCGCGACCAGTTTTCTGCGAGGTCGGTGACGTGGAGGCCTTAAGGGGATTTGAGGCCCCCTTCTCAGCGACGTGGAGGCCTACTAGAGGCCCCCCTTCCTAGCGACGTGGAGGCCTACTCGAGGCCCTATCTTAGCGGCTGTTCTTGAAGAAACAAGACTTTAATTTACTCCCGGCTTTCCTTGCTTTTATTTTCTTAACATTTTTATATTATATTAAATCAACTTTACCTTTTCTCCTTTTTCTTTTACTTTTCCTTTTAAGCCAGGACTCCTCCAGTCCTGGTGACAGTTTTCTCCTAAACTTTACTTTTTCCCCTCCCGGAAAGTAGTAACGTTACAATATCTGAAACAGATGTTTTGTTTTAAGTAGGTACGTACCACTTAAGTGCCGTGTCAATTCAACGTAAGTAGCTCATCTTATTAAGCCCGTCACACACGTAGCTATAATATATATTAGTATGCCGTGCTATATTATGATATATAATATGAGATATTTTGCCTTTATTTATTGATGGTCGGCCTAGGGTTTGTAGGTATTATTATCGCATATTAAAATGCGATAGTATAAATTACGGTATATGGTGTCATAGAAATATATATTATAGCTGCGTGTGACCGCACTTGAATACTTATTTGTATAGAAAAGATATCTTTATATGTCTTGTTATAATTTACATTAACATTACAGCTATGTGTGTGACAGGCTTTAAGCTACTGCCGATTGCTTTCAACATATGCACGTGTTGAAAAAAATGGTATCAATTTGCAATAAGATTGTTGGGATCTAGCCATCGCGTCACTCGTAGTTAAATTACAGATATTACTGACTTCACACGCGACGATTTTGATGTCGACGTGGTTGTCAGAGGTACATGTTTGTCTAGTGTTGGAGCCTATTATAACATTACAGAGAGAAACTTGATAGCTTGCTAGCACGTTTACTTTGAATTTATTTAGTACTTAGGTACCTGATTTGTGCACATTAAAGAAACTATATACCTATATAATTGAATACTATGAATATAATTACATATAATATACCTACCTAATTACTATGCTATTATTCAACTACCTAGTGGTTAATTGAATAATAGAGTTACCAAAATAAAAACCAGCCTACATATTTTTTTTTTATTTCCCGCCATTTTTCGATTTGTTTGTAGACATGACGGTCTATGAAAATCACATAATTAATTTTGTATCTACTTACCACGAATTGTAGTCATTTTTAGATTTTTAATAGAGATTCACTGAGAGTAGACAAGATAAATGTATTAAAATATTGATAGAAAGAATACCCTCGTCTGTCTTCCTTACATCTAGATTTTTTGTCCGTAAAAAGAATGAATGTAAAAAAAAAACTTTTTTTTTTGCAGACTAAGGAATCCATCGGTGACTTTTGATTAATTTTATAAGCAATTGACCAACAATAAAATCATTAAATATTAAAACATTATTAACTTTGGACTTTTATTTTTGGATATTATTATTATTGGACGATATTATTTTATACTAACACTTATTTCCAATAAGAAGTTAAAAAAGAAATTCCGCAAATATTCAATTTTCTTTGGCAATGTTACCGACACCCTTCTAAATTACTGTATCATGACAAACTTATAGAATCTGCTGTTGGTTGCCAGCAGGGTGACCCGCTAGGGCCGGTTATTTTTAGTTTAGCTATTCATCCAACTATTAGACGACTAAATTCGAAATTTAATGTCTGGTATCTTGATGATGGTACTCTTGGAGGTGACATCAATACAGTTTTGGAAGACTTGCAACTTTTAATACGTGAATTTGGTAAAATTGGTTTAGAAATAAATTTTTCAAAATGTGAATTATTTATCACGGACAAAACAGACCGACAGATTGTTATAGGGAAGTTTAAAGATTTTATTCCCGATTTTAAAATTATGAACAAATGTACACTTAACCTCCTGGGATCTCCAATTTTTGAAGAATCAAAATTAAATCACCTATTACGTGGGACAGGAATCCACATGGTGAAAAGTGGGCATATAATATGCCTCTGCCACCCCTTCGGGGATAAGGCGTGATGGATATTTATTTATTTTATTTTAATTCCTTCGTTTTTAGATGAAAAAATTCTAAATTATCAGGATACCAAAGAGCGGCTTTTCAAAATTAATATACATTCCGCTTTTACTATAATACGTTATTGTTCTTTTGGTCCAAAATTGACATACTATCTTCGATCTTGCCCATTTTGGAAACACAACAAACTTTTAGAAAATATAGATGAAATTATCTGGAATACTCTAATTGATATTTTGAATGTAAATTTAGATGACAGAGCTTGGTTTCAAGCGTCCTTACCTATTCGGTTGGGTGGTATTGGTGTTCGCAAAATCTCCGATATTAGCTTACCGGCATTCTTATCGTCAGTGTATGGTACAGATAAGCTGACCAGGAAAATTTTAGCTTCGTCACTGGTAAACTTTGAAGTGCCATATTTATCTGACGCCATGAATGTCTGGAAAATGACCTGCCCGAGCGCAGCGCTACCCATCAACTACTCTTCCCAGAGACAGTGGGATTTGCCACTTTGCAAGTCAGTTCAAAAAGAACTAACTAACTCTTCATCCAGTGCAGCAGAGCGAGCACGCCTATTGGCTGTGGGGGAGTGGGAATCGGGTCTCTGGCTTCATGAAAGAAAAGAAAGAAAGAAAGAAATATTTATTTATTTGTAAATCGCTACACTTTACAGACAAAAATTAACTAGGTACATAACATTTTTTTGAAGTGAAAACTTCTTTAGCGGCGTTGAGCACTTTTCTGTAATGGGTATAAAATCTAAACTCGCGTCAGGACACGTGACCTGATCGAAAAAGCATAAGATCATCATCATCATCTTTACGTCGATCCCGGTCAATTTTTGAAGGAAAAACTTCTTTTAGCGCGGTACGCATATTTTTAGATGAGATAAAATCTCTGGACTCGCGACCATAATCATCATCATCATCTAACGTTGATTCCGGTCATCTACAGGTCTTATTAAATAATGCTGTGTAATCAATTAGGACTCTTTCAGTGTAGAATTATTTTTATCATCATCATCT
Organism: Thumatha senex; assembly: GCA_948477245.1. Lineage (NCBI taxonomy): Eukaryota > Metazoa > Arthropoda > Insecta > Lepidoptera > Erebidae > Thumatha > Thumatha senex. The sequence continues at coordinate 7,404,838 of OX419738.1, read as the reverse complement.
TTACGTCGATCCCGGTCAATTTTTGAAGGAAAAACTTCTTTTAGCGCGGTACGCATATTTTTAGATGAGATAAAATCTCTGGACTCGCGACCATAATCATCATCATCATCAAACGTTGATTCCGGTCATCTACAGGTCTTATTAAATAATGCTGTGTAATCAATTAGGACTCTTTCAGTGTAGAATTATTTTTTATCATCATCATCTTTACGTCGATCCCGGTCAATTTTTGAAGGAAAAACTTCTTTTAGCGCGGTACGCATATTTTTAGATGAGATAAAATCTCTGGACTCGCTACCATAATCATCATCATCATCTAACGTTGATTCCGGTCATCTACAGGTCTTATTAAATAATGCTGTGTAATCAATTAGGACTCTTTCAGTGTAGATTTATTTTTCATCATCATCATCTTTACGTCGATCCCGGTCAATTTTTGAAGGAAAAGCTTCTTTTAGCGCGGTACGCAATTTTTTAGATGAGATAAATTTGGACTCGCTACTCCCCGTTACGATACGCAGCTATAGTGTGTGCATATATGCGTGTACCAACGCGACTAGATAAATAAATTATTAATAAATTGAGTTTTCACTTCTGTCGGCACTCCCGGAGTGCTGTTTTTGAAGTGAAAACTTCTTTAGCGGCGTTGAGCACTTTTCTGTAATGGGTATAAAATCTTTAACTCGCGTCAGGACACGTGACCTGATCGAAAAAGCGTAAGATCATCATCATCTTTACGTCGATCCCGGTCAATTTTTGAAGGAAAAACTTCTTTTAGCGCGGTACACATATTTTTTGAAGTGAAAACTTCTTTAGCGGCGTTGAGCACTTTTCAGTAATGGGTATAAAATCTTAAACTCGCGTCAGGACACGTGACCTGATCGAAAAAGCGTAAGATCATCATCATCATCTTTACGTCGATCCCGGTCAATTTTTGAAGGAAAAACTTCTTTTAGCGCGGTACGCATATTTTTTGAAGTGAAAACTTCTTTAGCGGCGTTGAGCACTTTTCTGTAATGGGTATAAAATCTTAAACTCGCGTCAGGACACGTGACCTGATCGAAAAAGCGTAAGATCATCATCATCATCTTTACGTCGATCCCGGTCAATTTTTGAAGGAAAAACTTCTTTTAGCGCGGTACGCATATTTTTAGATGAGATAAAATCTCTGGACTCGCGACCATAATCATCATCATCATCAAACGTTGATTTTTTTTTTAAAAATCTATTCTACGAAGCATAAACAAAAAAAACAAAAAACACCGAACCGTCATATAATACACTCTGTGCCGCCGCGCCGAAATTAACCGTAGAATGACATGACAGCTGACACTGACAAGACAGCTCACAGAAATCTGTCAGGCCATTCAACAAACCAAATACGTGGCGACTGGCAAACACGTGTATATATAACTTTTTCTTTTTGCCGTACTTAAACTAACAATTATCAACAAAATTATGGAAACATGTGCGAAGTTACAAATATAGGATGACACTCAGCTTTTACCGAGATGGACACCCTTCTCAGTAGGTACTGTTTTTCAGTGCCACCCAAAAAATGGAGAACCTGACGCCGTCTGAGAAATCTGCTACTTAAATTACCAGTTCCCATTATGTTTTTCATCATTACTATATTAAATAAAAAAAATAAAAAATAAAAATATCTTTATTTTGCATAGACCATTTTAACGGCGCTTACAAAATGTCATACACTATTTAAAATATTTAAAGCGACCACCGGTTCGGAACGCGGCCCACCTGAGAAGAACCGGCAAGAAACTTAGGAAGGCTTTTTTTTTGATGGCCTATTTACAATTTAATATTATTTCACTTTGCCAGCAGATCATTTCCAGGCGTCCCTGTCCTGCAAATAGTCTGTAACGGAGTAAAAACCTTTTTTCACAAAGCTTGTTTTTAATAAACTTTTTAAATTTATTTAAAGGTAAATTTCTCAGGTCACAGGGAAGCTTGTTGTAAAAGCGTATACAGTTACCCTGGAAAGAATCGCCAATCTTATGTAGTCGACTGTGGTGGACTGAAAGATTTTTTTTTTTTAATTTTTTTATTACTAACACTACTTAATACTATCATTAGTAACAATCATTCAATTACACGAAGACCATGAAGCCATCATCCATTCGAATACAGGTAAGCGAAAAACAGTTCTTACACTAAAATACCTCATACATCCTATATCTACGCTGTGCACCCGCGTCTCTCACACAGCACACAGAAGCTCAAATTATACCACAAGCACGCAGAATCCGTATCACTCAAAGAGCAGTCACAACAATATAAACCACTATATAGGTAAGCCTAATAATGATTTTTGTTTTAGTTTCCCTGTTTCCACACACAGCCAAAGAGATGGAACGTGAAAAACCGAGTATAGACCACAGGACCCACATTGCGATGGACAGTACCCAAAATGATCAAACATGGAAACGAAGGTCGATCATCACCTATCAAAATCAAAATCAAAAATCATTATTCATGTAGGTCACAAAGTAACACTTATGAACGTCAAGATTACTGCTTCTACATTTACATTTACTGCCAGCTTCGCAAAGCAATAGGTAGAGCCAGAGGAAGAACCTGGCAATAAAACTCATGGCCACTCTTTTCTAACCGCCATTTGACACAGTTTGATTAACTGAAATTATACAGTAAAGATTTTATACAAAAAAAAAACAAAATAAATGTTGTGTTCATTAAAATTACACTTACATAGTTCCTTTGAATTTATGTGAGAACAGTCGACTAAACTTAGTTTGCCTTAAAATTAAATAATATTATTTGTAACAATTGCTATAACAGCTATGAGTTGACCAGTCCCAACATACGGCACCCGTTCACGGGTATGACGCATATATCACCCATCGCCCTATTCAACCGTATTGTAGGGAACAAGGCGACCCGATACATACGCCATCACTGCCAGGACACTTAGGCGAGCATGACATACCCAAAAACTACACAGCAACTATCATGTCAATTTCAAAATTATAAATAAGTCTACATAGTGCTCACACAATAACAAAGTCAAATTACATATAATTATGTATATTAGTTATTACCGGGACTAAACGCAGCCATATCTTTAGTTGCCTGGCGTTTCAAATTATTTAAACTGGAGAATGTAAATAAAAATAATGTAAAAAAAAATACAACATATATATGCAGATTCAAGACAAGTAGATAACACAAGATTCATTCGAATCCTAAATAGCTCGAGCGAAGAGCAAGCAACTCATTTCCATTTATTTTTATCTGGTGCCGAGACATGGATCAGTAGACCAGTTTACATCCCTAGGAACGACCATTGCAACCACCATAACATCAAGAATTGTAAACAAGGTAAATTTTGTAAATAAAAATAAACTACGAGCATATTATTGATTTTTGCTCTGAAAGCAGATATGTGTTATACTTTTTTCTAAAATTAAATTTTGTTCACAAATTCCTAATAGGTGGTGGCAGATCATTCCAGATCCGCATCGCTGCATATTTAAGACACCCCTTGAAAGCTGCAGTTCTATAATGTGGTACAGACAAGACAGTTGAAGCAGATTGGGTACCTATAATAATTCTGCCTCATTACAATTTTCTCATACAAATAGGATGGCCTCTTACTTTTCATCAAACCAAATAATAGGACAGCCAAGTGTAACTTTCTTCTGGCTTCCCTTTTCAGTATATTGTGATCATTAATATATGGCGTTACATGATGGCGTCTGGGTATGCTAAAGCAAAATCTAGCACATGCATTTTGTACCCTTTGTATCAAGTACCTAGTACGAGTCAGTAAGCATGGTCCATAAACTGTGTCACAATAATTAAACCTGGACAGTATGAGACTATCTACCAGTTTCTGCCTTATCGTGACACAAAGATAATTGCAAATGTTGTATAAAACTTTTAGTCTGTAGAAACAATTTTTAACAATCTTATTTATATGGCTCTCAAATCGCAGCTCAGGATCCATCCCGAGGCCCAGGTTTATAGTTTCCTCTACTCTTTGGATTCTCTGCCCATTTATTGTAATAGCAGGATCATATGCCAATATATTTTGTATCTGTGACCTAGCACCATACACTTCGACTTTGATGGGTTTAAAAGCAAACCATGTTCTTTTGACCATTACTTTATCTTTAGTAGGTCCTCATTGACTTTTTATATAGATGTTATTGTATCAGTTGGCTTAAAAGATAGATACAATTGCAAGTCATCTGCATACATATGAAAATTACAATTCTCAAAGCACCTAGTTATGTCAGCGGCATATAAAATAAAAAGAAGTGGCCCCGAAGTTGAGCCCTGAGGTACTCCTCTATTTACCTTAAGACTAGTGGATGACATTGCTGTGCCATCCTCTCTATGCATTTCCACATATTGCGACCTATTTGTCAGATAACTATTGAACCATTTAATAGTATCTGATGTAAACCCATAATAAGCCAACTTAGATAATAGAAGGGTCGGATCCAGGGCATCAAAAGCGCGTGAATAGTCCAAGAGAACAAGCATTGTTCCCTCGCCACGGTCTCTTGCTTCCAATATGTTGCCTACAGCGTCAGACAAAGCTGTTGATGTGCCCCTACCCTTTCTAAAGCCCGATTGCCTATCAGGAATATTATTATTTTCCTCAAGAAACTCCATGACCTGCATATGTACCACCTTCTCAAGCACTTTAGATATGCAAGGTAAAATACTGATTGGTCTCAGTTCTCTAGTAGTAGTTGGTTGGCTAACTTTTGGAATAGGTCTTACTAAAGCGCATTTCCACTGATCAGGAAAAGTATGGGTGGTTATGGATGTATTAACAATCCCTGTGATGGCATCTAATGAATTAGGAAGTGTCAACATTAGCATTTGAATACAAATTTTATCAGTACCCTGTGCAGAAGTCTTTATACTATTTAGGATCTTACAGATTGCATCGGGGTCCACAGGTTTAAGTTCAAACATATTAGAATTATGTCTATGATACTCATAATATGATAGATTTGATATACTTGCCCCACATTCTCCTGGTACATCCAGAAAATCTTTATTTATCATATCTGGGTCATTGAAATGGTCAGGCAAGCAGGATTCTTTATGTGATGGGAGAATCTGGTTTTTCAGGTTTCTCCATATTAGTTTGGGATCATGTATATTATCATTTATTTTTTTCGTAAAATATGCAGTCTTTTCATTATGCAAAGCCACAACAGCTTGATATTTTAAATCCAAATAGTAGTGCTTTTTTGTTTCTAATTTAGTTTTTTTATATATGAGCCTAGCTTTGTCACGCAATCTGAAAAGTAACCTAACATTGTCTGTAAGCCATGGGGTGTACTTAGACTTGAGAAGTTTCCGTTTTTGAGGTGCATGCAAATCAAACAAATATCTGACCCAAAAGGACAGACCTTCTACTATATCATAAACATTTGTCTGTGATTCCAATAAGTGCCACGGGATTCTATCCAAGTCGCAATTAAAGAAATCCAATAAAATATCCGTATACGGTCTATACGTTAACCACCTGGGCTTTATCCTGGGCTTTCTAAATTTGGACTCGCAAGTGATCGTAGCATGATTTCCCAGCTCAGGGACATGTTTTACTATAATATTATAAACATCAATATCCGTACATATAATATCTATTAGAGTACTATGATCATAAATAAAATGTGTTGGTGTATTTACAACGCAATTTTGTATGGTTCAGAAATTGTTGCAACTTTCTTGTATTTGCTTCTTCTGGTTTTATCATATTTGTGTTTAAGTCACCCAAGAAAATAATATTATCATATGGAGCCAGTGCACAAATACTTTCAGTCAAACAGTCCAGAAATTTACCAAGATTTTGCCAGGGTGGCTTGTATGCCGTACCAATCAGAATAGTTTTACCCATACAATTTAAAGACATCCAATACTCCTCAAACTGTGGATTTACTGGATGTCTCCTGGTTCTGACACTAATTCCCTCCCTAACATAAAAACCAACACCGCCACCCCTACCTTTTTTAATAGAGATGGGTCTTGGAGTATTGGCGCTGCCGTCTGCCAATACTGGCACATTATTAGATAATGGCATTGCTACCTGTTTACGCCTAGGTACTTCCTGCATCGTTCCACATCGTTGTCACTGCGGTGAAACTGTCGACCGCCTCGGTCACCACGGACTGTCTTGTTTCAAAAATGCTGGCCGTTTTCCGCGACATGCTAGTATAAATGACATCATCCGTCGCGCCCTTTCTGCCGCCGGCGTACCAGCAGTCCTTGAACCCAAGGGCTTGGTGCGAGACGATGGGAAGAGACCTGACGGGATGTCATTAGTGCCTTGGAAGATGGGAAGGCCTCTTGTGTGGGATGCCACATGTGTCGACACCCTGGCACCTTCGCATATTACTGGCACTGCTAGCTGTGCGGGAGCTGCTGCTGCGTCCGCTGAGGCACTCAAACGGCGCAAATACACAAATCTTGCAGAAAATTATGTATTTGAGCCGTTTGCGGTCGAAACTCTTGGTCCGTGGGGTCCTAGTACAAAGCTTCTTTTCAGAGCTCTATCTAAGCTTTTGGTCGATGGTTCTCATGATCAGAAAGCTGGCTTGTACTTGGGTCAAAGGCTCAGCATTACAATTCAACGTGGCAATGCTGCCAGCATTCTGGGTACGGTTGTGGCTGACAGCGATCTGGAAGAGTTTTTTGATGCCTAAATATTTTTTATTTTTGATATAAGTTTGTAAATATTCCTTACCTTCCTTTTGTAATATGTGTAAAGTTTATAGGAGCCGTAAGTTGTAAATATTAAAAAGAATTTTCCAATAATAAAAAAATATGGCTTAGAAATACACCTACGATGAATAATTATTAATAAACGTTACGAATTATAGTCAATTACGATATTCCGAATGAACAAGAAAATGAAGTCATAGGGTATATTATATTATAGGAGTTCGTATTTGGTATTTTCTTTCGACACCAATAAGATATTGCGCAGTCGTGTTTTTTCCTTCAGTACGAGATCTCTTATGGACGTAGGATTTATATATTATATTTTTAACGTGAGAACTTCCAAGACGTAATGCAGGATTCGTAGAACTTATGGATAAATTTTTAAAGCATTTATTTTGCTAAATTTCTCATAAATTTTTAATAACGTGGAAAAAGACAATTCGATTCGAGACGGGGATTGAACCCGCGACCTTTGCCTAACCAGGGCAATGTTCTAGCCACCTGAACTACCCGAACCGTATCGAAACAAGTTGAAATTCTCCACCATATTTAAAGTCATTTTCGATCGAGTTGTTCATTAGCTCGATAGATGGCTCTGGTCATACTCTTAAAATGACGGTTAAAATATGGTGGAGAATTTCAAATCGTAGTACTTATATTCGAGTAGACTGACTTGTTAACACTGCTAAGTGTACCTCAAGACCTCAAATGCAAATAGATCTGCTAAATAAAAGGCGGGAAATATTACAAATGCATTTATTGAACTTTAAAATATTAACAAACAATATCATAAGATATTTCGTCTTAAACAGCTACAGCATAAGACACTTCAATGGCTGGCCTTAGCTCCAATATTTTGCCTAGCTTCCTAATATTTTATAATGATATTTTTTTAATAATTTCACAATCCACTATCTCTGACAATACAATGTTAAATGTTGATAAGTGAACATAAAAATGTATTACATTTAAATTGAGATATTGAAATAATATAAAGAACCTTATTATATAGCACTGGTACATTCGTATATATTATTTAATATATCATCCATACGATTATAATAAGAACACTTTGGCGTTTTCACAGCATCAGTGAAAATAATCAAACTACCCACATATTTCCATACAATTATGGAAGAAAAATATAAAATTTTTGATTTTGATTCTATTCTACTTTACCAAAGTAGAAAAAAGGGATTTCCAATAGTCATGCTCAAATTTATACATACCGGTCATGCCTTTTTCACCGTAGGGATAGGCAGAGGCATACAATGTGCCCACATTTTAACAGTTAATAATTGTTGAATTAGTAGGTTGTGTTGAAATTTTTCAAACTGCTTCATATGGGCTTAGCGCTGACCATGTTAGCTATAATCTGTAAAAATTACCTTCCGAAGCACGGACACGCGTGTCAAAGTGCCACAAGTGGTCATCCGTTTATGAACTGACCGTGGCATTAGTTGCTTAACAAATTGTTTACAAAACACTGTGCTAACTGAGCTACGATTGCTTACTATTTTCAAGATAAACACTTAATGCTAATATAAACATTTAACACTTGCTTAACTATATATTTTAAATGCAAAGAGGCACTTATATCACTAACAATAGTAGAAAAATATTCAAAAATGCTTCGTAATGAGTTAAAAATGAAAATAAAATTGAAAATTAAATAAAGCATACACAACAAGATGGCAAATTACATTCTAAATGAGGTATCATTCACTAAGCAGTAAATTAAATTCAATAACTGTTTATGACACATAAATTATGATATAAATACATAAAAAAAATTCAATACCTAAAAAAATCCATTAATTAAGGAAAAATATTAAAGTATGTATGTAATTAAAACGATAGCATAACCTATTTATATGTATGTTGCTTATGTATAACTTATTTAGAAATATTGATACACAAATGACTAAAATGTCATTTGGTTTGGGTGAACGTTTATCAGTCTTAGACAGAATCTCCAATTCTGCATAAATACTGAAACCTATCGACCATACAACCAAATACATTCAGAACCAGAACATTACAGACTACACATACATAGCTGTCTCTTTATACATATCGAAACAGAAAGAGATAGTATAAACTGTACTATTTCTATTGCGAGCCTCTTCCTAGCTTATTATAACAGAATTAGATGATAAAAATGTGACACAATCAATGCAGTTGTTCTTATTAAAAGTAATCTTGTAATTGACCCTGAATATACTTTAAGCAAGATTGAATTTCTTCACTGTCAGCGACCATGCCTTGTAATTTGTCTTGAATATCGGCCAAAACATCTTTTGTCAAACTACCTTTTTTTAGTGCGGTCAGACAAAAAGTAGTCAAAGCTTTAAAGCACTGTTTCCGCTGGACATTATGTGGTTGATTATCCCAAACTGGAGTGGCCTTTACGTAGTTCCAAGCAAGAATAACATACTGAATTACCGATTCCCAATGTTGAGATTCTACTAAGAGCTTCCCTTGTTCGACAACAGACTTTTTAAACGCAGCCAAATGAGTAGAAACTCTGGAATACGCGGGCGAATCAGTTTTAGAAGTTAGCCGAGATGTAGGCAAGCTCTTAAAGATGTTGCTTTTTAAATAACACAATCTCTCCTCCATGGGAGTTAAATCTGGAACAGGCATATCATGCCTCAGCTCTTGTTCCACTTCTGGATGCTTGTATGTAATTGTCTTAATAATATTAATCAGTTGAGTAGGGCTTAGGCCTTTTAAGGCAGTATCAATGGGACCTTTATACTCGGCATTCATTGTTCTTTCAATTCTGGACTTTTTGATAGGTGAGCCTTTTACAGGGCTGGCAGTGATTTTAAATTTCTGTGGAGTGCTAATGTCACTGAAGTCGATCTTTTCGGGAGTAAGAGGGATGCGTTCGGGGTCGAGTAATAAACGCTTGCGAGGTGTAGAACGTAGGGTGACTCCGAGTTTAAGAGGCGAGTTGTCCTTCGGTGGAGTACGAACGGTTGAATGGAATGAAGAGTTCCGTTTCAGCTCTATGTCTGGTGACCATGTCACTGGAAGTCTTTTGCGGCCTAGAAATACAAATACAGTAAGTAAACAATACGATAGATTTAATAAAATTGGTCAAGTACGTATCCGGCCACGCTCAATGAAGGATACTGGCTGTTTTGTTCAAAAAAAATCCTTTCAAAAGTACATTATGTCAGTCAGTCGATTATAACTTGTTAAGGCTACTTATTTGTATAGTGTAAGTTTTTGGTAACGCTCACTGTGAGCGCGTTAATGCGAATGTGTACAGAAACGAGGCAGTGCCAACTAGTATCAAACTCGGGAACCCGTCTGGACTCCATACAAATCCTTGGTAACGCGTTTACATGTGACTCAGTTAACATACTCGCAACTCACACTAGGAACCCTATGAACTTTTCAAAATCTATATCAATGTCCAGACCTGGGGCCAAGTCTACTATTTCAATCGCGTCAAAAAAGAATAGTAATCGTCGCTCAATAGAAAGCCAACAGTACAATTTAGACTTTTTTTCGTAGTCTACTATTACAATCGTACTCCAATAGAATTCTATTGGTCGGCCGAAGAGTTCTACTAACACGTACCGCGCCAGTGGCCGCTAGTCAGTTGCATTTTTGATAGTCTACTAACATTTTGACAGCTAAAAACAGCGATTCTGGTTCTATTCTACGGCTTGTCAATAGTAGACTCGGCCACCTGGCCTGTAGTAGAATTGTGGTCCTTGCCAAAGAAGCCACTTTAGCACACTCTGAGCTGCCATAGTAACATAATCCAAATTCGTTGCCGTTCCAGGCACTACTTTGTTTGTAAAAGTAGTTTTTGTTCAACATATTTATTTAACTTTATTCATTCATTTCATAACAATGTCTCATTGTGTTGAAAATAGGATACATGTCATCTTAATTATTAATTCGAATCCGTAATCATAAAATAAATTTTACTAAAGTTTAAATGTCATTCAAGAAATAAGAATTATAAACTTCAATAGAATCAAGTCAACAATTAATAAGTATTACGTAAAAGAAAGTTATTAAAATAGATAATAAAAATTTATTAACAGTTATCATTCCATTTCATAATTAATAGATATAGCCCAATTTTATTAAATACTAGGATAATGTCGCCTGTTCGCGTCCAAAAGATGGGACTCCTTAAAAACAGCTGAAAATAACCATACCGAGTCACTAACAAACATGAACGGTATTTCTATTAAAGCTTAGATATGTGGTAGGTATATGCATATAAATAAAAGCTTTGTGCGAGTTACCACCTCTACTTATAAAAAAAAACTTAAATCTTGTATAATACAAATACTTGCGATCGTATAATATTTTGCAAATAAATTAGTGAGCAGCAGCGCGTTTCACAGGTAAGTTTTAATGGCTTTATTTCAAATTTGGGATACATTATCGTTTCTAAACCTTAATTATGAACCATATAATAAAGTAATGATGTTTGTTCTCAAATTTTATTTGATTAACAGTTAAAATAACGCTGGACGTCCACACATTGCGTCCGCAATGGACGCCATCTGGTCTATCTAATTCTAACTTGGATGGTTTTTATTATATGACAAATCATGACAAACATTATGGGTTTTATATTGATTCTATCATTATTAACATACACATTTTAATAGCCTCTTTGCGTCCAATATAACGACTATAGAAATAGATACAGATGTCGAAAATCATACTTGGACGCAAACTGTACCTATAGATGAGACCTAAGAAAAGATTGCGTCCACATTTTAGTCACACACAAAAAGTGCCTTCTACAGATCCACAAGAGCACAGGTTTATTGTGCTCTTGTGGATCTGTTTTACTCTACCCTGGAGCTGTAAGACATCGTCGCTCTTGCGCTTAGTCTCTGTCAATAATACTACACCTAAAATCTTTCTATATTTTTATAGGCGAATTTTATATTTTTCGTTCAACGAATATCGCCTACAGCACTAAGGGGCTGTCGCCAACAGCACTATGGGCAGAAAAACATACTATCTGTTCCACCTCCAGATTCTACTGGTTGCCTAGATTTACTGTTTTATAATCTCCCATCTTAATGCGTACATAGCTACACCTAGTACAGATTAGAGTAGGTGGAAGCTGGTGCCTCTAGCTAGTTTGATAGTTAGTTCTTATTGCATTCATACCTTTAAGAAGATCTTCAACTGTCTCATTTTTGCCAAGGATCACCAACTCTGATTGGTCATTAAGGTCATGCTACTGCCGATAACTCCACTGGAAGTCAAGACTTTCCACCAGGTGTCTCTGAGCTAGCTTGACTGTCACTTTGTTGTCCACAACACCTACGTATCCTACCCAGGTAACCTTTAATTGTCTTTGCCAAACTGTCAAGCAATTCCTAATATTCCTTGGTATCTCCTCTTTGCCTAGAGTCTATATAACCGTCTCTAAAGATGTTTATTTTTCCATTGCTGGTTTGATAGCTTTGTGATGGCATTGATTTCTGACTGAAAGACTCTAGCAAATCTGCCTGAGCATATAAATCTGTTAATCTCTGTTCCATTTGCATATCTAATATGTACCTTTCGATAAAGAGAGTCAAGACTTAGCAGTCATTTTTCTGCCAGCAGCCTATCTGCATCTTGATGAACAAGGTCTCTTCTCTTCTCTTAACAACTTTCTGTATCCCTAATGTAAACTAGAATAGACAAATAGCACAACAGAATTACTAGATTGTGATACCCTGGTTGCATTCCTGATCTTTACTTTAGGTGTTCTACAAATGGTTGCCGGTAGTAGCATTTTAGCCACGAATGAAGTGACAACCTGGCCTAACCTTTGTGAGTATATAAACCAGACCCTTACCCGGAACGGTTGTAGTAGATAGCAGGTGAAATTAGCTTAGGATCTGAGACTGAAGAAATTTCCATTCTGCCTATATAGAAGTTCTAAAATAAATTTGACTATAGAACAATAAATATAATACCTCTCTGCTGAATTAGCAATTCGTCAGGTGATGGCGCAGGGCTTAGATACCCTGATGGCAATGCTGGGGACCTCTCTCGTAAATTTGTGACAGGCTGCAGCGGTGTGACGCGGAGGCGATCCAGGCGCATGGGAATTTCGGCAAGAGCCGCGCGTGTCCGCCTTCCGCCATCAGGTGTCACAGCGCCTTCCATCTACAGATAAAAATCGAAATAATGTTACTAGAATTTGAAATAGGATAGTCTACTCTAAAATTTAGAAAATGGAAGTATAATAGTCCCGCCAAAAGACCCAAATAAAACAGCTTGAAATGTTGATCTATTTTGCATCTTGGGATAAATAGAAAGCCTAATAAATGAAAAAAATATAGTACGTTTTCGAATTCTCTTTACAAACGACTTTCCGTAGAAAGCTAAAACAAAAATTAGATCATTAATAAATACCTTTATAACAAGACGTTACGAATGTACTGAGATCGTTTAATCTGAATAGAATTAGTAGAAATCCTGTTAAAGAACAGAACAGAACGAAAGTAAAATCAAAATAAATACATAACAAAATTGGCGCAATAATTGACAACTCTAACATAGCAACCGTCACTACCGTCAGTGTCGTTTTTTTAAACGCTTCCGTTCGCTGCTTATACAGGCTGAGGCTTGCTACCCAAATCTTTGGCAAGCAAAGCACCATGGTTCATACAGCCTTGTAGTTTCTATTCAAAGATTAAAGATTAAAAATGATGAGTCACTTAGCCACTCTGTATACAGAAAACCAACACACACTGACCGCCACCTACATGCTGGTTCGCATCACCATCCATGTCAATTTAATTCTGTTGTGATGTCGCTTACTGATCGTGCCTATAGACTGTGTGATACTGACCACTTACAAGAAGAGCTGGATCACTTGAGCGGTTAGCAGAGTCTTACAGAGAAATGGTTACAAAGGACGGATTAAGCCACCCAGATACACACTTAAACACCACTGTTATGACGTTCAGAGATATACAGTAGCATTCAGCATACTTGCCTTATGTAGCAGTGACAGAGTAGGTCTCAAACATACTTACAAAGTATTCTACTAAAACTATCATCACTCCTTTCAAGACATTGACAGTTACAATACTTACGTTCGCCTAAAGACTATTTCCCCTTGCAAAAACCCGGTGTCCTAGACAGCCCGGTGTGTATAAAATTGATTGTAGTTGTGGCAGCTCCCATATAGGATAAACACAACGTACATATAGTCTAAAGGAGCACATAAGGCAGTCAAAAATAATGAACCACATGAACTTATTGCCTTAAAACCTTAACTTTTATAGCAGTGTTGTCGTTCTTAGACAACTTCTAAATTACGCCGCTAGAGGCGCGCGGATAATCTTTGCATCGCCAATACGTGGGGAGCCAAAAAATTATAATGTCTTTAGGCAAATGCAGATTTGGTGCGAGCACAGATACAGAAGTTCTACATCTGTGGGTGCGAGGTACAGGTTATCGTTCTCTACGTCTTGGTTCGGTTGGTTGTAGCGGAAGAGCTCGTTTGTGGTACCGTTGTAGCATTTCCTTTACAAATATCTTTCTCACAAAAAATACACCCGCCAATTCATACACAGATGAAGTAGATTGCCAAAACGGTAAGTATAGCATCTTTCAAATTAACACTAAAAACACTATTATATATAACCTCTTTACAACACTGTTTACAAAAACACTAAGTTCAAATATGTCTAACACTATGTACACTTACAATACTTTTTAATTATTTTTAATATAAACACATAAAATTATCGTTCTAAACAAATAATTTATAATAAGTATTGTCCGATTTATGAAATTATGTGACACTTGTGTTATCGCTGGTACCCAAGGCGAGCTCAGTGCGTGCGCGGGTGAAGAGAGGCAAGGAATCACTGCACGTCGCTCGTTGCCATGGTTACTCATCCCGCCCCTCACCCCTACCTCAACTGACACCTATTTATCGTCGTCTGCGCACTTTCATGACTCTTGGCGCGGACTGTACACGAAATTAATTTCTTCATTTTGATTTTGCTATATCTCCTAAATTACAAAAACAATCATTAAACTATTGGTGTGGGATTGTAAAAAACCGGGTCCTCTTAGTGCATTTTTATATGAAAATATTTTTTAAATCGCGATTCATAACGCAGTGCTAGTGCCAAAGAAGCTTTTCATGCATGAAAGTAAGTTGAATGCTGTAATGCTAATGCATAGAAAGAAAGAAAGAAAACACATTTATTAGGCACTTTACATAAATACATAAAAACACTTAATCATATAAAGAAGCCTAAAAGGCCTCGGCTCAGCACGATGCTGGGTATGACCACAGCTCTGATTTTCAGCCGAAGCCCCCAGAGAGTCACTCACGGACGTATGCCGCGTTATTGATTTACAAATGTATGTTTAAAAATATAAAATATTAATATATATATACCTATATATATATATATATATATTTATGAAAAAATGAAGCATCAATGAATAGAAGCGCTCGTGGCCCCGCGGTCTCAGTGTTCTGTAAACGATCACTGAGTTACGCAACTTTCACTATGGCTGGTCCTCGGATGGGTGACCACTTTGTGGCATTTACATTTGCGAGCGTTTTCGTGCTTCAGAAGGCACGTTAAGCCGTTGGTCCCGGTTGCCAGTAAAATGGCAGTCGTTAAGCCTGGTTGAATGCCCTATGGGCGGCTTGAAAAATTTCAACAGCAGGTAGTCATCCTGCGTCTGTCTATTTCAACACGGCAATGGGCTCACCACCTATTACGTGGGACAGGAATCCACACGGTGAAAAGTGGGCATATAATATGCCTCTGCCACCCCTTCGGGGATAAGGCGTGATGGATATGTATTTATAAAATATGTAAAATGGAGTATGACCGCTTGCAACTGTAAATTATCATTTTATTATGCAAATCAACTTTAACAGCTCTTTTCCAAATGCCTATGAAAGCATATACCACTTACAAGCAATAATAATAATAATATACATCTATTTTCAACAAGCAATTCTTCGGCTGTCTATCCGTTTGTTCCTGTCAACCTCTGAAAATGCTAGACCGACCCTTACGAGTACCACCAGCAGATCAGCCAATGTCATACAGAGCAACTCAGATCACAGTCCATCCCCGCGCTCACACGGGAACAGGCACCACCAGGGTAAAGCCGTATGGCATCTTCTAGTTAGTTATAAATTTATGTTTAATTCTAGTAAAATGCAAAATAAAACAGGCAACAATTCAAGTGCTGGTCTTTTGCAGTATTAAAAGTAGCGATTTAAGTTTGTTCTTAAATGTTTTAACCGTCATTACTTTACGCAGTGGAGGAGGCAGATTATTCCAGCACTTGGTAGCACTATACCGGAACCCACCTCTAAAAGCAGCATGCCTTCCTTGTTCTTTTGTCTACGCACTTTATGCTTCTTAAACAAAGAGAAAAACAAAGAGAGAGAGATGAGAACGCATGGGCGTTGAATGCACGAAATCGATGAAATAAACATAATACGTAGGTCACACTATAAGTTTTGCGTAACATTGAAAACAACATGTTATAACCAAAATATGATGTTTATTGCTTTTCAAAATACTCGCCTTTACATTTTAAACATAGTTTCAGGCGGTCGAACCATTTTTTTAAAACAGGAGGACTACAATTCTGAACGCATGTTTTCTACGCGCTGAGTGAACGCTATCACTGCCTCTTCGGAGTTGGTAAAAGTGAAACCTCTCATCAAATCTTTGATTTTGAGGAATATACAGAAATCACAGGGTGCTACTGTGTGCTCACACACAACATCCTTTGGAAGTATATCATAACTAAAGGTTAAGATATCTATGGGACTTCCACACGTAAAAAATGCTATTTTAAAAGTAGTTTCTGAGGGCAATCGGCAGAACAATTATTGATGTGTTCGTGGCAGAATAACATATAGTGCTAACAAATTTTAATGTAGACGAGAAAATGAATCGCTCCTATGCCTTTCGCATCTATCTTATACGACCATTTTCTATCTTTTAAGAACATCTAGAAGTTATTAGTTTTTTTTTACTTTTATCGACAAAAGTCATCATCATCCGAGCGTCTGTCCCAGTTGCGTCTCGTCCGCTTTCCTACATTTTCTCCTCCACTTCGCACGGTCGTCGGCATCCCCTGTAGTGAGACCATTGGCACGCATGTCATCCCTTACGACGTCAAGCCAGCACTTCTTGGGTCTTCCCCTCTTACCGGGACCCGGCGGGGCTGACATGGCCAGACATTTGTTACCTACGTAGCCCGGCGGTTGCCGCAAGACGTGACCATAGCAACGAAGGCGACACTCTTGCAACTTGTCTGCAATGTCACGGCCGTGAAGGCCGCCGCGGATGCGAGAGTTCCTCACGCGGTCCATCCGCGTGACTCCACACATCCACCGCAGGATCTTCATTTCCGTGACACGCAGCTCCTGCTTGTGTCGCTCCAATATCGGCCACGTCTCACTGCCATGTAAAAGGACAGGTCTAATAATGGTTTTATAGACCTGTCCCTTCAACCGGATCGGCATTTTAGGATCACAAATGACACCGGTCATCTCCCGCCATTTGGCCCACGCGGCAGCAATGCGTGATACCACCAAAAAACTTCGACAATATTCCCTGACGTTCCTTATATTCCCACTAATGTAATTGTACCTATACGATACATTTATGCCGCTTTGCGATGTGAAAGGACTTGTGAAGATATGTCAAAATGGTGCCGCCAATTTTGAACATCTTTAGATTTCGATCGGACCACTACATGGTTATACATGGGGCACACTAAAAGTTTTGCACTTCTAGCTAATCGGAACTATTTGAATTTGGAATGTTATATTTTTGAAACGTTGCAACCTTCTTAGTAATAAGAAAAAAACAAGCTTTCAATTGATTTTTATCCGTACTTGTATGTATAGAGGTCAGTATTTTTATCACACATCGAAATACTACGCACGCAACGAACTTGGAATTAAGTCGAAAAGATTATAGAGCGATGATTTTTTATGATTTTAAAAGTTCTCTCTCCCCGCAAAACTGTGCCGCTCGTCTTCTAAATGATTTTCGGAGAGTAGCACGTTGTTTGAGCACCGTGAGGCGATGGTTTTCTGAATTTGAAAGAGGTCGAGTATCTTTGCATGACGAATTTCGTAAAGGGCGGCCTTCAACTGCCGTCAACGAAAATAATGTGGCTAATGTTAAGCGGCTAATTGAAGAAAACCCACGGATTACCTATGAGACAATTCGAGGACTATTGGGGATTGGCATGAGCCAAATTCAGAAATTTTTACAAGAAGAATAAAATAATAATAAAAGAATTGAAAGTTCGGAAACTTTGTTGTCGTTGGATCCCTCATGAACTGACAGCGGAGCAGAAGCGAAACATGGATTAATTGTTTTGAACCCGAAATACAGCAATCTTGTGAATGGGTGTTTGAAAATGAGAACAGGACAACAAAAGTGAGGCAGGCGAGAAACGTTGGTAGAAAAATTATCTCGTTTTTTTTCTTAGATACCCGTAGCTGAGAAAAAGAACGCGATCATTTTTTTACCATTTTGTTACGATCATTTTGTCCATCTGAACAATTTCACTTGTAGATCAAAAGAGTATTAATGCCAAGTCATGGGCGTACCCAGGGGGGGCAGAGGGGAGCAGCTGCCCCCCCCCCCCCTGGATTCAGTTCATGTACTTTTGTCGAAAAGTTATTTTTGGGAATTTGGCTCATGCCAATCCCCAATAGTCCTCGAATTGTCTCATAGGTAATCCGTGGGTTTTCTTCAATTAGCCGCTTTACATTAGCCACATTATTTTCGTTGACGGCAGTTGAAGGCCGCCCTTTACGAAATTCGTCATGCAAAGATACCTCTCTCAAATTCAGAAAACCATTGCCTCACGGTGCTCAAACAAGGTGCTTCTCTCCGAAAATCATTTAGAAGACGAGCGGCACAGTTTTGCGGGGAGAGAGAACTTTTAAAATCATAAAAAATCATCGCTCTATAATCGTTTCGACTTAATTCCAAGTTCGTTGCGTACGTAGTATTTCGATGTGTGATAAAAACACTGACCTCTATACATACAAGTACGGATAAAAATCAATTGACAACTTGTTTTTTTCTTATTACTAAGAAGGTTGCAACGTTTCAAAAATATAACATTCCAAATTCAAATAGTTCCGATTAGCTAAAAGTGCAAAACTTTTAGTGTGCCCCATGTATAACCATGTAGTGGTCCGATCGACTTCTAAAGATGTTACACATCTTCACAAGTCCTTTCACATCGCAAAGCGGCATAAATGTATCGTATAGGTACAATTACAGTAGTGGGAATATAAGGAACGTCAGGGAATATTGTCGAAGTTTTTTGGTGGTATGCGAATCACGAACCATTGGTTTATTTTTTAATTAAATCTGGTTATGTCAATAGATCTCAGTAGACCGTTAAAGTGTGGTGTCACAGATCAATCTGGGTTGTGGGCATGCCCATCGTCCACTATAGTGGATCCGCGCCTGCCGATGGGTGACCGATTTTGTGACATTTCTGTGACGAGAGTTTTCGTGCTTCGGAAGGCACGTTTAGCCGTTGAATGTAACTAACATTGCAGTCAAGTGCAAGTTGAACGCCTTATGGGCAGCTTGGAACATTTAAATAGCAGGTAGCCTACATGCACCAGTTTCTTTTTATCATAGCAATGACATTTTATCCACTACCAGCTGCGTAGGACAAAAATGCATACGGTGAAATTCTAATAATTATATGCTAAATGTGTTCAGGTGAATAGAAATTTTATCTAACTCTGTTCCATGTGGAACAAAAAACCCAAAGAGAACGAAAGTCTATGCTTTGTCGGAGTTTGGTGCCAATTACCGAAGAAGACGCTCTGTTGACCTATAGTGTTTTCCAAAAGTAGTGTATTTCCGTCTAGTCTAAGGTCTAGACCATGTTATTGTTCGAAAATATGATGAGTAAAGGTATGTGTATTGTGTAAATGTTACAGTGAACCGAGGTGTTCTTTGTGTTAGTGCCAAATCTCAAACCTTCATAAAAAAGATTCAGTCAATGTTGTATGGCTTTACTGGGGGAAGGACTTAAGACGGTTTTGATATTGAGAAAGGACTGGACATGACTAAATACGAAAATTTAAGACAAGGTCGTATGGACTATGTGCCTGCTTAAGACAGGAGAAACAAATAACAAATCACTTGTCTGAGCTGTCAATAATGAAATTTAATAGAAAATCTTTACGGGGTCTTTTGGCGGGAGAGTGACAAGTGCGGACGCTTGTATGGACTATGTCGTTTTTGCCTGCTTAAGACAGGAGAAACAAATAACAAATCACTTGTCTGAGCTGTCAATAATGAAATTTAATAGAAAAACTTTACGGGGTCTTTTGGCGGGAGAGTGACAAGTGCGGACGCTTGCTATACTTTGCTCCCCATTACTTATTTTTTGACACCTAGCTAATGTTCGGCCCTAAATCTTTATTAATTAATATTTATTATCTGTTTGTGTTGGCTTATATTTATTATCTGTTGTATTTGTAAGTGTGTGTTGACTTTTTCATGTGTAATTCTGGCTGAGTTAACTTCATATCCAAGGCCACCGGTCAAATCCCGAGCCACTGTATGCCTTCTTCGTTACTAGTTCTAGCTACGGGACACTGGCAAGTTGCTGCAAAGAGCACAGAAAGCCATAATAAGAATTGAATTGAATTGTATATTATTTTTTAAAACTAGTGCATTTATCTTGTTTTATGTGTGGGAGTGGTAGTTTCTTGGACATAAAAGTTGTGTTAACGTGCTATAGTGATAGACAATGATATATATGCAGTGAAATGCTATTTTCTCTCTTGACGCGTAAAGTCCACTGGAAACCTCAGTATAAGAATTACCATTATACTGAGGGTAAGGACAAGGACCTAGGACAGAGGACTCGACATCGACAAAGACTGGACAGACAAAAAATATAATTACCGAAGACTAGGCTGTATGGTCAAAGTTTCCTTTGCCTGCCCAATATGGGCGAAGACAACCGAAAAAAAAAAGAAAACTTTACTTTACAGCACAACGTTCATCATAAAATATTTTGAATGTTCTATTTTATATTTCTATTATTTGTCGGGCAAGTGCCAGATGCGAATCGTGAATATTGTGCGATAAAACGGTTCACTTACGATCAGGATACAGAAATTTCAATGCACGATGTGAAATAGTTTACATAGCTATTAGTTTAGTATCTGAAAATATCTTGTACTTGTTATTAGAGAAACCTGTTACAATAAACACCAAACAATAAATACCCCGTGAAGGTTGAGATGGGTGGGACTGGTGAATTTTGAAATCCTTCTAAATATTTCTAGAAGAATTTATTTTATGTCTGAATCTATGATTTGAGTGTGAAGTGTTTACTATTCGTAGCATTTGTGAAAGGGCGATGTGAAGTAGGTCAGTTAAAGCAGCATAAACTAAGTATGCTGTGCATCGTATGTTCTAGAAGGTACAAAAATGATTAATTTTGTGAAGGGACTTTGAATTAATATGGAGAGGTTGTCACATGATTTAAATCTGGCTCTTGAGGAAAGTAACTGCGGCCGGCAGGAGCGGAGGAAGCTGGGGTTCCGTAGGCGGACGAGATCTGCCGGAAACTTGCGTAAGTTATCACCAGTCAATTATATTTTTGTATACAAATTAATGTGTGGAATCTAGAACAAATCTGTGTACTCACAATATAATTTATGTTCAACAATAGTACTGACAATATTGATTGGCCAAAATAGTTGAAATAGATGCAAATTTTTAGTATTTTGGCCACAGTTCACCGGGGTCCGCTGTCTTACATTTTCTCCTCTACTGTCATCGGCATCCCCTGTAGTGAGACCATGTATGTGCCAGTCTCATTCTTTGATCAAAAAGCATACTTTCATACCAGTGAAGTTGTTGGTGTACCTCTTTGTTACAACAAACAATAATTTTATTTATTTGTTTATGTACACACTAATAATAAAGAAAATAACATTATGAGGAAACATAGGTACAATGGTGCTGTTTATTTCTATAAGAAATATCTCCCAGCAGACCGGCGAGAGGAGAACGTGAAGATATAAAAAAAAGTCAAGTAAAGTGTGTAAATAGAAGATTAGGATAGGATTTAATTAAGTAGGTATAGAAGAAATTATGGAAGCATTGAATAGTATGAAACTAGGCAAAGCTGCGGGAATGGAAAGTTTTTCTGTCGAGATGCTGAAAGCGGGACAGGGGGTGGTAGTTTGCCAGCTGTACCGCCTTTGTAACCTTTGCTGGAGGGGTGGCAGCGTACCAGAAGATTGGTGTAAAGCTGTCATGACAGTTGCTTGAAAGAACTGCAAGAAAGTGCGTATGGTCTAAAAATTACTGATCTGACTATCAAATGTCTTCTTTACGCTGATGATCAGGTAATACTTGCATCATCAGCGGACGAGTTGCAGAGTTACCCCCAAAAGGGTGGCAGAGGCATAATTTCCACCCACATTTCACCATAAGCATGGTTAATATTATGCATGATGCGCTGAAAGGCAAAGGAATGAAAGTGAATGTAAATAAGACGAAAGTAATGGTTTTTGAAAGAGAGAAAAACATGACAGATTGCTCGATTTTTGTGGAAGGAAAAAATAGTGGAACAATTGAAAGAATTTATATACCTAGGCTCAAAATTTGCGAGGGATGGAAGTGTGATGATGACATTGAAAGAGGGTTTTTGGCTGGCAATCAAGTGAATGGAGCAATGTACACCTTTATGGGCACCCAGAACGTGTCTAAAAAGGCAAGACTGGCTGTGCATAAAGGAGTGCTGTTCCCTACACTAACATATGGCAGTGAAAGTTGGGTATGGCAGAAGAAGCATAGGAGTAAAATTAATGCTGTAGAAATGAGGAGTCTGAGAAGTATAGCTGGAGTGAAATTGATAGATAAAGAAAGGAACAACGTGATAAAGGAACATTGCGGTATGACAGAAGATGTAGTGACTAAGATAGAAAAAGGGATGCTTAGATGGTTTTGACACGTGGAGAGGATGGATGAAAATAGACTGAATTTATGCGGTGAGAGTAAATGGGCAAACTAGTAAGGGTCGACCTCGACGTACATATAATGATCAAATTGAAGATCTTTTGACAAAAGGCCAGGTCAAGAGTACCCTTAATCGGCGAGCGTGTATGAAAACAATTATGAAAGTTGACGAAGCGAACGTTGTATGCCAGAATCGTAGCAAGTGGAAAGCCATAGTCTCTGCCTACCCCGATGGGAGACAGGCGTGATGATATGTATGTATGTACAGTGCAGAGATATAGTGTTCACGGACTTTCCTTTTAAACGTAATAATAGTTTTACTGTTTCTGATAGTAGGCGGAAGAGAGTTCCACAATCTGACCGCATGTACTGTGAAGGAGTAGGAGTAGAAATCGGTTTTGTGTTTAGGAAATTTGAGATTCATGTGTAGGTTTGATCTGCAGGGAGTGTCAGGAGAACGAACAAACGAGAACCGCTCCCTCAGATACGAAGGTGAAGATGGATTGTAAAGTATATTAAAAAGGAGGCTGAGAATTCTAAATTAATATATTTTAGTTTTTAAATATATTTATAATATATATTTATTTTTTTATGGAATAATATATTTTTTATGTGTAAATCAGCACTGTGATTTGTACTTACAGCGGCGGCAGCAACAATAACAGTAAGTTTGGTAGTTGGTGATGATAGCTCCAGTAGTCCACCGCAAGATCCACTCGTCACACAACCATTATCAGACTCGGACGACTCTCATCTCAATCTGCACAAGCCAAGCCTGAAGTCCAGGCAGTACTGTCAGATTGGCAATTTTGAGTCAGATTCCTTCAATGAGAATTTCTCACCAACTAGACCAGCAAATGCTAGGAGAAAACGGAAATTAAAAAAATTGCCTGTTGAGTATGCTGATGGCAAGAGGTCGCCACCAATTGAAATACTGAGTGTGAGTACAGAGGTAAGTAAGATACCCATTTTCTAGTAAGTATTGATACAAAAAGTATGGTACCCAAGAAACAAGCCAACTGTATTAATTGCTATGAAAATGGCTAGATGATTTTGGTCTTTGCTTATCCTTGTATGTAAAGATAGCCCAGTCAATCTGTCGCTCATAGCAACTGAACTTATACATCATTTGAAGTATTAACTCATTCCTTTACCCCCAAAAGGGTGGCAGAGGCATAATTTCCACCCACATTTCACCATAAGCATTTTTGTACCACATAACAGGGGTCATGTTGAAATGGACATATGATAAATAATGGCAGATAAATTTAAAGTAAATAATTATTCTTTCTTTGCAGCCAAATGCTATGCCATCAACAGCACTGCTTCAAAGCCAAGTACCTATGATACATGGTCACAAGCATAAACCAATATCTAAACCCGAAAGGTAAGCATTTTGACTAAAAGTTTTGACTGATTCACTCAAATCTTTGTACGATACTTAGAGTTATGTGAAAGAAGAGATCTCACCCCCAGTAGTTTACATTTATATTGTAAGGGGGTGAGATTTCTATAAAGCACTCCGTACCAATTATTATTATTATTATTTATATAGAGGCTGTAACAGGCTGTTCCTAAAGGGTCTAGGAAGGTCCTGTAACACTTCAACCTGAAGAGGTCTATTGTGCTCGCCCAAATGGTTAAAGTTCGCTGCTGATTCCTATAAGTGTAAGGAATTTTAGGATGGTTTTGGCAGCGAGGAACTGTACCTCCTGTGGTTGAAGCATGTGCTTGCCAAAGGAGGCGCACCGTTTGTGTATGAGGGGGCCGCAGTTGCAGAGAAGATGCTGAGGTGTTTCCTCATCTCCGTGGCAAAATCTGCAGTCTGTACTAATAGATGTGACACAAATATCTCTTGCTACATCACTTCCAAAGAACCAATCATGGCATAAGCAAAGCCACCCATATTTTCTGCTCAGCAGATCACAGAAAGCATCTGTGCTCAATAATATTTTTTTAAATTTACTGTATGACATTTAATGTCTATAGTATATATGTAATATAAATTAATATAGTACAATACATGTCGTGTATCGTGAGATCTTGATTACTATGGAGCAAAATCTTTAATTAATACTATATAAAAATTATAGTACTTTTTACAGGAATACTTTTTCTGGGAAGCGAAAATGGTCACACAGAGATAAGGGTGATGGCTGTGAAATGCGTGAAAGATCTTTCAGTGGTGGATGTTCCTCAAAATCAGCATACTTTGCCAAAAACGATTTTAAGGTGATAAAGCATGACACGGAACTACTTAAGAGAGAACCATTACTGCAACCAGGCAAGTTTGTATTGAAAACCCATAATTCAGAAGGCACAAGTCCTGCACCTCTGACAAATACTCCTTCTTTACCAGGCAGTTCAAGTTTTAATTTCGTATATAAAAATTCCAAAAATGGCACTCCAACTCTCTCAAAAATGACAGGATACACAGTACAAACAGACCTTCCACCCTTTTTTAACCCCAGCTCTGGTTCAGGAAAGGCCGGTTATGAGGCCAAGTACTACAGAATATTCAAGATGTTGAATAAAACCCATCCACAATCTTCTTTAAGAAATCTTTTGCAGTTTGATGATTCTAATAGCGGAATGGATTGCACTGGAAATGAATCTAGCTCTCTAAGCAGTAGTGATTCTGAAGGAGTAAATGAAAGCGATAGGGAAGGTGATGATGAATTAACAGACTGGCCTGGTATAGAAGAGTTAAAAGTTTTCAACAAAAGTCTCACTTTTAAAACTTCTAAGTCTGTGAATGATAACTCTCCAAAATCGACTAGTAGCATGCCACCGCCGAAACGTTTGAAAAAGGAAAAATTGCTGGTCAAAAGCGGCAGGACTAGTTGCAAGAATAGATTTAAAAAGAAAAGACCTAAAGTTGATTCAGAAAATGACGATGATGCAATGATGTCTGATTCCAAAACTGTTGTTGATTTAGAGGAGGACCTAGTTTATAAAGAGAACCGAGATATACTTCAACCCCATTCCTCATTTAGTAGTTTTAGCGATATAAAAAATGCTGGAGTGTCTGGACAAAACGCGAATCAGTCGTTTTTTCAGTCCTTTCAGGCATTTCAGAAAAAATCGGCTCAACAGGATGAGTCTTTTTGCCAGACGCCGCGAACAAATTTTTCGCTACAGAAAACGTCGTCGAGCGATTTGAATTTAAGCGAAAAATCACCGCAAAGCGATCACTATTGCAGTGAGCATTCAATGGGGAATGCCGTTGTGACTGAGGTGAGAGAGATACGTGCAGGATGTAGGAGGATACGAGACGAAAGACCGGGACTTTTAATTCTGAGTGCTGCAAATGAGCAGCTTTCGAAATTCCTTCAAGATTCTTGCCAGACTGAACTAAAGCTTCCGAGTTTGAATGATCCAGAAGAAAAGGAGAAATTGGAGTCTTTAGCAAAATTGTACTCATTGGAACTGCAAGTAGAAATGGGTCGACCTGTTTTAAGGAAAACAAGGTAGGTCCATCGATTTTGTTTACTTTAGGCAATTTTGGGTTCCAATGGAATTTTTTTTCACAATTTTGAAGAGCAGGTAAACATTTGTCAAAAGCCTTCTTAAAAGCATTATAACCATTGAACCAACTGAATGAAGATAGTGTCTTAGCTTTTCATGGATTTACCTCACAGATCTCGTATTCTCCCCTTAAAATAATTGGATTTAGTAGGATCAATGTCACTATTGAATTTGTTTTCTTAGGTTTGAGATATCTTCATAATTTTTAAATCGGAGTCATTTTATCGTAAATTAATGTCCGTGGTTAGTTTATGATTCAATTTATAAGTACCTTAAAACCTCAATTTTCAGTCAAACATCGGGCTCAGAGCCATAGATGTTTCTAATGAAATCGGGACTGACGACACAATATCCGTGATGGCAACGCGATGGGAAGCTAGAGCGGTGTATATTTCATAATCTTATTCTTAAACTTATACACTCAATGATATTATAAGTACTGGCATAGATAAGTCATAAGTCCTCTAAAAGTTCAACACAGAAGTTTGCCAATTCTCAGTTCTATATGCATCTCTTTTTCGAAATCAATCACAGTATCTCTTTCATATGCCATTGATATACATTAGTAAGTGGGATCATTTTTAATAAAGAATCATCAAGGTAAGCCTATCTACATTATTTTACTTATAATATCAATTTAAACACTAATAAGAACTTATATTTATAGGAATACAATGCAAGCTATTCGCGTTGAACATTCCTACCACAATTTCCCATCGGACCACAAGCGCCGTTGCTACGGTGATGACACAGATACTAGCTTAAGCGATCAAAACTCCGTAAACTCTATTAATGACCCTGATGAGTCTCAAGATGTACCTCAAAGATATGATATGACTCCTCAAGATCTGGTTAAGAACTTTTCACAGACTATGGTCGATACAACGCCATTAGATGCTGATAAAATTGATTGAAGTGAAGGTCTTGAGTGAGTGAAACACAAATGTGAGTGGAAAGGACTTTACCCTAATGTTACAATGTTTAGATATGTAATGATTTTGGGGTAAAAGCAAGTTCTATAGTTGAATCGTCGAGTACAGAGATTGTAGCACTGATCCGTTACTGCCTGTCTTGTGCACTTACGCAAAAGTACATTGTTATTTCACTCGCACAGATATGGCGGTGAATACTCTGTGCTCAGCTTTTTAAATACTATATTACTCCGCTGTACTAAATAACTAACATGGTATTAATTTTAATAAATGTTCCAATACTAACAAAAATTATTTTCAAAGTAAATTCAGGTTAATGGAAGATTTGATCTGAGTGGTCAATACTTTTGTATCATACAGTAGCATACATACTATTGGGATGACCCAATCAATTCATCACTATGAAGTGATGTGAGCTTACGAATGTTATTGAGACTGATTGATAATGGAAAAAGAAATAGAACACAATAGCCAAACGCCACACAACGCTAAGCTAATCAAAGTGTATCATTGTCTATGAAACGATGACGTCACACGACATCAATGGCTCGAAGCGTGTAGTGCGGTTTCGCTAGTGTGTTTCTAGGACTTTCTGTCATCTATTTACATCGAAATTCGTGATCTCAACGTTGAATAAAATTAATTTCAATTTCGACATTAAGAAGTTCATACGCCACGAGAACATGAGTTATTTTTATTTAATAATTAGTTTATACATAATGTATAATCATAGTGATTAAAAAAAGAGTAGCCATGAGTTTTATTGCCAAGTTCTTCGTCAGGCTATACATATTGTTTTGCGAATCAGGCAGTAAATGTAGAAGCAATAATCTTGACGTTCAAAAGTTTTACTTTGTGACCTACATGAATATCAAAAATAATATTTTCAAACACAAAACCACCGTATGTACGGTACGTAACAAAATAAATATTAAAGTATAGTAATTCTGCAAATATTAATCATCTCGTTCTAGATATACCTACCATATTTCTTATAGATGTTCATAGGCCGGTGAATCCTATTGGAATCTCAGGTACCCATTATCCACTAGATCACCCGCGGCTTCCACGTGATTTTATGACAAATTTTAACGAGCGCAGACTCAAATCAAATGTTGCAATTTTCTTTAAAAACTTGACAATATCTGTGTTTTTACAGATATATCATCGAAGTTAAAAAAATACATTAGAATATAACTAAAATAATATATAATAAAATAATAACTTTCGTACTTGTGTTTGTACAACAAAACGGTTTTACTCACGTGTAAATTGAAACTCACTCTACTCACATTAAAGAACCGTATTCCGATGTCGTAAAAATTCCTTTCAGAAGAAAACTTTGCACTGTAAATATAAACCGAAATTGTTGAGTTAAAATTTAGATAGAACATGTGCTTTAATTTTTTGAACTCTTGTGGCTGCTTGAATCGACTCATATTTGCTAATAAACTAGTCTACTAGTGGTTGAAGGTAGAAATAGAAACTTGATGTATAGAGATACAAATTGTGATTGCACTCGGAGCGGAAGAATTTTCCAACTTCCCTTCATGAAATTTCTATCAAGCAATCATTAGTCATTACTTTACATAGGCCATCTTCCAGGTTCCTAGAGAAATATTTTTGAGAGAAGAATGACAATTATTTTTAATAATGTATTTTATTTTAAGCAGATGAATATTTAAGTATTTGAGAAACTGTGTTTTTAATATGGATTGATGTGCGTAATTATATTGCGGCGTGTATGTATTTATTTATATTTTCATAAATATTTTAAAAGATATTTGTAATAGTTTATTTCGCTGAGTTGAAATGCGTGATTTTATGTGCTATAGAAGTAGACTGTTTTGGGAATACACATTCATGGCCGTGTGATAAAATGTTACTCAATTATACTTATGCTTGGACTACATTTGCAACTTAAAACCTTGCTCTCAAGAGTTGACTGAGTTTTGAGAAACATTATGTAAATACGGCCCTCAGGCTAAAACTCATTATACTTATTGAAATTTTGTGGAACCAGTGAATGACATAAGTATTGTAGTAAACTTACGCATTTTTCAAATTTGTGGGTAGAAGTATAATCTGCATTCTGTAGATACTAACATTAGCATTCAATCAATTATCTACGTGTAAACACATTACCAATGTACATGGATACTCTACCAATCTACGTGTAAACTCTTATACGAGGTTAGTTCCTTGTAACTGTCTAAATATAAATTATAAACAAAGTTTTCGTTTAGTGTGTAGCATTTTGTTTAGGGACCAATTGTGATTATTTTGATGGAATATCATATAATTTATATTACTGGTAAAATATAATTTATTCAGTTTTTCTTTGAAATTAATATTTTCCTTTATTATACGATGTATGTGATTTTATGCGGATAAAAAATATATATATATGTTTACTTGGATGGACTAATCAAATAATATATTTTCATTGTGTAGGGCTATTATTTTCATTGTATATATATATTATGTTGGGACACTCACCAGATAACTGATAAACATACTTATATATTTCTAAATACATTCATATTATAGATAAATAACACCCAGACACAATAAACCATCGTGCTCATCACCCAAATCATAAATAAATAAATAAATAAATAAATAAATAAAAAATAAATAAATAAAAAATAAATAAATAATAATAAATCACCATCTCATCATTGTATGTTACATATATAGCGATATACAAGAATAAAAGCGTGGGAAAGGTGAGAGGGATGAAGGAGAGAGATAGGTAGAGAGACAAGTCAAATGTTGCACCTGCATTTTTAAAGTATATTTAGCTAAAATATTTTAGCTACGCTTATCAAGTGTCATTTTTCTTACAAAATATACTCTTGGAAGAAATACACATTTTTATACCGATTCAAATCGATTATCGAGCGGGTTGACCAACCATAATCAATTCTTTAGGCGGTCAATAACAATTATTTATCAGTTCTAAAATGGCGAAAACTTAATAGCTATATAATTTTAACATCAATAGTTGTATATTATAGATGATAACTGTCAAGCGGATCAGATACTGTCATTAATCTCATTATTTATTATCATTATTCATGTAATTTATTACTGATAGTGTTCAAGTGATTACATTTATGTAATTTTATTTATTACTAAAGATAATATTCTTCTTCATCTAAGAGTATTTCCTGTTGTTTTCAAACCTTTTATTGATTTGAAGCTTAATGTTCACTTATTTGTCCGCTAGAAGCGCTCGTGGCCCCGCGGACGTAGTGTTCTGTATACGATCGCTGCGTTTAGCAACTTTCACTATGGCTGGACCTCGGATGGGTGACCACTTTGTGGCATTTATATTTGCGAGCGTTTCCGTGCTTCGGAACGCACGTTAAGCCGTTGGTCCTGGTTGCCAGTAACATGGCAGTCGTTAAGACAGTTGAATGCCTTATGGGCGGCTTGAAAAATTTCAACAACGGGTCGCCACAACCTGCACCTGTCCATTTCAACGCGGCAATGGGCTCACCACCTGTTACGCGGGACAAAAAGCAAAGCATACGGGGAAACGTGGACGTATAGTACGCCTCTGCCTACGCCTACCCCTTCGGGGATAAAGTCGTGAAAGTATGTTATGTTAGAAGCAGCTAGGTATCGTTTTGATATTCGACCTTGTTGGTCACTGCCAACTGAACTTCCGACCGTAAGGCGCCGTAAGCTTCGTTGCCTTAACCGGTAGTCAGCAGATGAGGTCCCTTGGGCCTTGAAGATCTTGATAGTGTGGGGTATACCTTTATAGTGTGGTGGTTAAAATCATGCCATTACTGCATAAGGAAGAAAAATCCAATAATAGTGATGTCTTTGTATCTCTGGTATCTCCATTCTTTTCTCACGAAGATTCCCTCTCTTTTGGTAAGCTTACAAGGAGTCATAATGATCCATCACACACGGAACCTTGAAGATATTTAAATTGATATGCGACTCCCACTGCAGACAATTTGTAGAACGGTAATAGACCGCCTGCAATGGGTGTTAAAGTATAGTAAAATATGTTAACTGCGAAGTGGGTTGGGATTATATGGATTTGGTATTAAACTATGGATAAAGATGGCATCTGCTATTTTTGTATCTTTTATTTATCTATCACGCCGTATCCCCGAAGGGGTGGCAGAGGCATATTATATGCCCACTTTTCACCATGTGTATTCCTGTCCCACGTAATAGGTGGTGAGCTCATTGTGCCCATTTTAGTATCTTTCTATTAAAATACTGGCCGACGCGATGACTCGAGAATTTTCCAGGGCCCCTATACAACCATAGGCATTATAAGCCTGTTAGGGGATAGATGGCACCATTTATTACGCATTGATGTAATTTATACTGACAGTATCTGGTGCGCTTTTAAAACAGAAAAATGCAAATGGAGGTTGTAAACTAGAAAAATGGTCTAACATATATAGAAATTAATCACTGAAAAATAACTTTTGATTCTATAAACTTGTATGAATGAATTGTTATAGTCCTCGTAGCTGTATAGTGGTGTTACTATTGCTATTGTCATACTTTGGTGAAACGATGGGTTTTAAACATTTAAGATTTTGTATGTAGAAGTTGCAAATTTGTTGCCCGCTGGACCGGGCTTTTAAGAGACTATCATAAAATTCTATATTGTAATAAATCATTGTATCAAATACCTAGTTTTAATTTCCCCATACCGCATCGTGAAGCGCTGGTGGCCCCGTGGACTCAGTGTTCTGTAAAACGATCACTGCGTTAAGCAACTTTCACTGTGGCTGGTCCTCGGATGGATGACCACTTTGTGGAATTTACATTTGCAAGCGTTTCCGTGATGTAGAAGGCACGCTAAGTCGTTGACAGTAACATGGCAGTCGTGAAGCCCAGATGAAGGCCTTATGGGCGGTTTAAAAATTTCAAAATCGTGTTACCACAACCTGCGCCTGTCCATTTCAAACCCGGCAATGGGCTCATCATCTGTTACGTGGGACAAAAAGTGCATACGGTGTAATGTAGGCGTATAGTATGCCTCTGCCTACTTCTTCGGGGATAAAGGCGTGACAATATGACATCGTGTAGGTACGTCGCTTATTTTTAAACCCCCTTAAGCCAACTACCGTCCAAATTTTACATTTGAGTGAAAACATAAAGATTTTTTAAATGTTACTTAAATTTGTATAATTGTTACGCGTTTGTTTTAGTTTATTTATATTTACAAGAAACAGCTTACCCAGCGATTACCCTAGTACAGTGGTTCTCAAACTTTTTTGGAGACGGAACCCTTTTGGGAAGAAAAATCTTAATGGAACCCTACAATAAAACAATCGTTTTTAAAAGTGTATTCTTTATTAATAAGCATAATAAAAGTACAATGTAACAGTTACTAATTATTACTTACTTTACCACATGGCAAGTACAATAATAGAAGATATTAAAAAAGAAAATATGTAACTAATGGGAGGTATGAAACTGTTTTTTTATTTTTCATCAATTGGTTGATATCAGGTTTGATAGAAGACAGTTGAAGTCTCATATCAGGTTCGGCCTCCAGTCTATTGCGATATTTTGTTGTCGTGGCTGCATAGGTTGAGAATCCTGTTTCGCACAAATATGTTGTTGAGAACGGGAGAAGAATATTCAGAGTCATTTTGCCAAGCATTGGATATTCATCACGGATTCTGCACCAAAAATCGTTGAGAGGCGTCGTTTTGAATACTTGTGTCTGATGACGTTTCTAAAAGAGATTCATATATCTCGTTTGAAATACTTTCGGGCTTTTGCAAGTTGGCTAAAAAAGGATTATGAATCCCTGAATTCAGTTTCATTTTTGTATTCTGTTCTTCGGGAAAATACTTTTCAAAAGATGCGAGCATCGAACTGAGATATTGGACCAATTCTTCAAACACATCATCTTGAAACATTTCTGAGTCGTTCTCGCTAACAAACTCACTGAGTGACGTAATGCTTTCTATTTTTTTCTTACCAACTTAAATAATCCAAAAATCTAATTTTGAAGGCAGTTATTTTGTTATAGGCCTGAAACACTGTTGTCTGTTTACCTTGCAATGAGAAATTAAATTCGTTCAGTTTTTGAAAGATATCCGCCATAAAAGACAATCGGAACAACCAAGTTTTATCATACAAACGGTCCTTCAAATTAAAAGAAGTATCTGCTGAAAGAAACATTTGTAACTCGGCTCTAAGTTCAAATAGCCTTGTTAAAGTTTTACCCCGAGACAGCCATTGCGCTTCTGTATGGAGCAGCAGTGTTTTATGTTTGCTGCCATAATCTTCACACAATAATGAGAACAATCGGGATTGTAGTGGTTGTGATTTGATAAAATTAATTATTTTTACCGCTTCATCCATAACTAATTTTAGATTTGACGGCATTTGCTTCATCGCAAGTGCTTGTCTATGCAGAATACAATGGCTGGAACTACAATTAGGCGCTTTATTTTTTATTCGTGACACTGCTCCTGCTGTTTTACCTGTCATCGCCTTGACTCCATCTGTGCAAATGTCAATGCAATTGTTCTAACTGAGATTATTTTCATCAAAAAATATATTTATTAAAAATTTCTTCCCCGGTAGTGTTTGTGAGCAGCGGTGAATACATAAGCATGTCTTCTTCAAAATAACTTTCATATAATAATAGCATACCATATAGACATCCATATCTCACGATAACCAGCAAGATAACCAAACCAGCGACATCAGTCGACTCGTCCATTTGCAAGGCGAATCGTGTTTTTTGTAGACGTGTAACTAGTTCTTGTTTGACGTAGCTTGCCGGATCATGGATTAGCCGTGAAACAGTATCGTTTGATAGCGGCACAGTAGAAAGATGCTTTGCAGATTTTTCATTGAGCATACATTTTGTTATGTCTAATAAACATGGCTTTATTAAATTCTCAGCGATAGCGTGCGCTTCACCTGCTTGTGCAATGCGATAGCTAACTAAATATGATGCCTCCGTGGCTTTTTCGTTGATAGTTTGTGTTACATGCATCATATTTTTTTTGACTTTCTAATAACTGATCTTTTTTACGAACAAAAAAATCTTTATTCTTGTCTTTAGACTCGGGGTGTTCAGTTTCTAAATGTCGGCGCAATTTGGCAGGTGCCATGGAACAATTAGGAAGCAGTTTACTACATAGCATGCAGAGAGGTGAGCCGTTGGAATCAACAAATCCGAAACTGATATTTGATTCATCATACTTCCTTTTCTCGTCTTTGAAACCGTCGAGCTTGACGTCGTGGCATCATCGTCTGGATCGGTGATTGCTATATTCTCCGCGCGTACTGCTTTTGAACATTCAGCGTCATTAGAAGATGTTGTTGCAACACGCTTAACACCTTTAAGCCAACGTTTCATTCTTCTTTATTTATAATTTTACACGTCAGGATGGTGGAGTCTAAATAATGCACAATCGTTACTGCGTATAAGAGACCATAGGCGTACCCAGGATCTGGGCCAGTCAACTCAGATTTTTTACAAGCTTAAAGATGCCTGTTTTTAGCCCCCGACGCAAATTGAGGGGTGTTATAATTTTGAGCTGTGGCATCGTACCTAGCTCATAAATGGACGGTCCGATTTCAATGCGGTTTTTTAAAAACCCGTTGCTTAGTGTAGGTGGTTCATAGCTATTTTTGTTTACTACCGGTCCAGCAATGTAAAATTATCGGCTATTTTGGCGTATGATTACTCGGTTAAGTGCTTAACGCGTGCTATGCTATAATCGTTAAATGACAATTAATTGATAACTTTGACCTAATGCTGCAATGAAAATGATCTCCAGAGAACCCGACTCTTTGAAAACTCACAGCAGACATATGGTGTTTGGGTTCAATAGTACTTTTTTAAGGGTTGTTCCTTAAAATCCAAATATATTTGGCGTACGGGTATTTTAAAATATAATTTATTTGACTAAGTTCAAATCTACACAGATAAATAAAATTGAAGTGTCAGTTTGTAATTCCAAATTAACAGCTTTTAACTGGATAAAAAAAAATCTTTTTTTTTGCATAGACCTTTTTAACGGCGCTTGCAAAATGTTATACACTAGAATTAACAAATTAATTTTAAAATTAAAATTGTTAAAATATTTTTAGAGTGACCACCGGTTCGGAACGCGGCCCACCTGGGAAGAACCGGCAAGAAACTTAGGAAGGCTTTTTTTGATGGTCTGTTTACAATTTAATATTATTTCACTCTGCCAGCAGATCATTTCCAGGCATCCTTGTCCTGCAAATAGTCTCTAACAGCGTAATAACCCTTTTCACAAAGCTTTTTATTTAATTAACAGAAGATTTGAAGATACAAGGTCGAGAGCTTTGCGTCTTATACCATAGTGCTATAATAACTTTCTGCACAACGTTTCATGCTGAACGCAATCAAAAGCCTTGGATAGATTGCAGAAAACACCAAATGAACCTTGCTTATCTTCAGATTTTGATAATATCAAATATGATACCCACATAAAATTAAACTATTTTTATAATGGTCTGTATGTTCCGGCTAATCTCTGACACAACTGAACCGATTTTAACGGGACTTTCACTGGCACTCTTATAATGTCTATAAGAAGTAACTTAGGCTACGTTTTATCCAGTTCTTTAGTTGAAACCGCTGTGCGTCTACTAGTAAATAAGAAATACGTATTTTTGCTGCCCCTCCCTGCCCCCTCCTACCCCCCCATTGCATATAGAAATCTCGAAATGTGTACATTGTCAAAAAAATATACCCTGAAACTATAATTAACTATTTATTTTGCTGGAATACCATTGACAAAACAAACAATCTAGATTGTATTCAATTTAACTACCATAGGAACAAATACCAATGCCTATAGCTCAACTAAAAGCAAAGCAAGATAACATAAACTCGACTCATGATCACATGTCTCCCGCAAGACAAATAGGTACCTCTCACCCCACCCTCCTCTAACCCGTCAACTGAAACGCTGACAGTCGGCATTCACCTGCGGGGATGCCACCCAACAGTAAATTGTACCGAATGTCTTTATACTATGTATTAAAGCTTAATATAGTAAAGTACGTACCGAGTATAAAGTAAGGTGATTATGCCCAATAACCCTTTTGAGAGTAGATTGTGATCTTATTGCAGTGAAGGGTTAAGATGTCAAATGGTTTGATTTTTGGAGTTGCAATTTATTTGTATTTTTGTGTGTGTAGCTAAATCTTGTACCTATTATTGTTTCAATATAGGTATGCATGGGCGTACCCAGGATCTTGGCTAGGGGGGACTCAGATTTTTTACAAGATTAAAGTTACCCGTTTTTAAATGACGCAAAAATAGGTGTGTTATAAGTTTGACGTCGATTTCGGTGTGTGAGTGTGTCTGTCTGTGGCATCGTAGCTCTCAAATGAACGGACCGATTTCAATCCTGCCCTGCAAATAGTCGTTAACAACGCACTATGTGTTATAAACGCCATTTTTCGGACGTCCCCTTTTTATTACAAAAACTTATAAAACTAAGTATTTAAAATGCTAGCGTAAAA
Source organism: Thumatha senex (assembly GCA_948477245.1). Lineage (NCBI taxonomy): Eukaryota > Metazoa > Arthropoda > Insecta > Lepidoptera > Erebidae > Thumatha > Thumatha senex. The sequence goes on along the minus strand of OX419738.1, from coordinate 7,368,111 downwards.
TTCCCAACTGATAAATATAATTAGTTTAGCCATAATATTATTTTAAAATTCAGTGATTATTCACCCCGATAAAGTTAAGACATATTTTGAGCTGAAAACTAAAGCAAATAAAAATTGAACTGCTACTTAGGCTTTACATTATAAGGTAATTATAAATCCCGTAACTTGCTAAAAACCGGAGTAATATTTTTTTTTCGATTTTATGTATTTATATTTTTTCTCAAGTAATTCACTGTAGTTGGAAAAGTACCAACATTGAGGTCTACTATTTCTCTATAGATAGGAAAAAAATCATATCCTAATCTCGTGGAGTCTAGAAGTTGTGACTTTTAAATTTTTGCCAAGGTTGCCACTTCAGTATAACCGGATTTTTAATAGTTTGAAAAAATGTGTATGTAGTAATGTCTGAGTAATTGGTATTTCTTATTATAAATTCAGGACTTTTTACACACACAGACAAACTTTATCATCAATGTTTATCCGGGAATTACCAATAACTTTCGATCTTCAATGAGGATTTAAAAATGATAAAATGACAGTCGTTAAGCCAAGTTGAAGGCCTTATGGGCGGCTTAAAAATTTCAACAGCAGGTAGCAACAACCTGCGTCTGTCTATTTCAACACAGCTATGGGCTCACCACCTATTACGTGGGACAGGAATACACATGGTGAAAAGTGGGCATATAGTATATATGCATCTGCCACCCCTTCGGGGATAAGGCGTGATAGATAAATAATAATAAGTGAAATGAATTTATAAATGAATCTGCTATTAGCGTAAGCTTCTAAGCAGCTACGGAATAATAATAGTGCTGTCTGACCATAAGTGGCTCTGGATAACATGCAGAATTATTTTACGAGTATTAATCTGAATCCGGCGTTACTTGGTGACAATAATTTATTTTTTAGGTATATTTATTGTATTTATATTTCATTTACCCTGTTGCTTTTGACAACGTTCGCGTGATAATTGGATTTTTAAAATATTTTGATTGCTCGTGATAGATCAAATCTAAAAAAAAAATTGTAGTAATGGTAGTAAAAAAATACTAGATCGGGCCATTGATTTTTCAGTGGTGCTTAAACATACCAACAAATTGACCAAGATAAACTATTTTGAAGTGTGTCATATGTATGTATACACCATTTACCTTGTTCAAATATAATTATTTTTTAATTAAAATATTTTTAGCAATGTGTCTATTCTAGCCTCTTTTCGTGATTAATTTCTGTACAGTTATACCCATTCATGTATTAATTCGACTCATTAAGAGTTGAAACCCTATTTGGTTATAAGTGTGACATTATTGTCAATTTTCCAATAAATGAAACCAAATAACAACAATTACAAATTGTCATTATTCGGTGTCACTTATTGGAAAGTCACAGTGTAACTGAACAAGAAAAAATATTCCCTCAGAATTTCACCGTTACTAAAAAATCTACTTTTGTTAAATTTAAAGATATGGGTTAAATTATTTTCTCTGGGTTAACTTCTTTTGAGATATGATTGATATCGTCACATTCCTATCATGATATTATTATTTTTTTATTATATTTATAAATAACATCTTCATCATTGGAAAAAATTAGCATTATGTCACACGTGCTACTCAATTCAAATTTAACTCCTAGTGAATCACACTGTTCATCACTGTAATGTGAATAAACCAATGTGAAACGAGATGCGACATGTGGCAAATCCACATTTTTATACTATTAACATTAGAGGTGCGCAAATCATGTCCTACAGAGGATCGGACATGGAACGATTCCTTTCCTTCTCGGAACCATGTTCAGGAAACATGTTCGCGGAACTATTTAGTTCCACCGATTCAAATATGGCCTTTCGGTTCTTGATTTCATGTCCGTGTGATTGGAGATGTCATAATATTATGATTTTCAGGCTTAGGACTGTCAACCAAGAGCTAGATAAAATATTTAGTTGGCACATGATATGATACATTTACGTTGTAAAAAACACGTCACATATTTCTAAACAAGAACTTTTGCACTTGATTGGCGTATTTATAAATCAACTGATTATATACATCATTCAAAAATATTAACAAATTACACAGGTATTTACAGACATAGTTTAAAAAATATTGATACATATAAGTGCCGTGGGTTACGCTGTTGCATCTAACAAGTGTGTATTTTACTACATATTATTATTTAATCGACTTTAAGTTGGATCGAATAAGTCACATTATTCCAAAATAGCAAGAGCCTAATAGGATAAAGAGAGAGCGGTCGGTTCGGTTCGTGAGTCATCGGCTATCGCCGTCGTCGGTCGGTTCGGTACGGTCGGTGTGTGATGCGACACAGAGTTCCTTTAGACTATTACCTAACTCGCTCGCACTCGCACCGATTACCGCGGACATGCGGACCGACTTCGATTGACATTGTGGATTGCACCGAAATCGTTCCAGTAGAGGACATAGTTCCCGGACCTATTTATGTCCGGAACGACGCATCACTAATTAACATCAATAATAACGTTCCGACTTGGGACCTACTGGGAAAGGGAATTTTCAAGAGTCTCCTTAACCGGCGAGCATGTATAAAACACTTAGTTGATAGCAAGTGGAAAGCCAGTCTCTGCCTACTCTAGTATAACTAATTTATAATTATTCCCGTCACTCGATAATAAGATTCCCATTGAAGGTCGAAAGTTCTCAGAATTTTCCACTGGACAACATGATAATAATAAAACGCAATGTGTAAAATCGTAGGCATCAATTCATGTTCTAATTAGATAGTATAATATATGCAACTTTGTGAGATACTTATATCTAATTGAATCTAATTGAATGAATTGCTTACAATTCTAATGCAATTTCCATTGAAAACACCGTAAGTTAAATAATAGGTGGTACTTAAATATTGTCCATCCGTATATTTATATAACATTACAGAAACGTCACACGTAAATAATAGGAATTATTACAGAAGCATAAAAAAAATTACATCCGGATAAATATATTATTTTAAAAAGTGACAACCCTTACGAGGAAATAACCGGGTATAACTAAAATGGCCTGTAGTTTCTAAACTTCACGCGATTTGGATGTGGTTATTTTTTTGTAAATAGGACTATAATGGATCTTAATTTTGATAATAATATCTTTTCCAACAACTGTGGATTTTTTGAGAAAAAAATTAAAAACAGAAAAAAAATAAAATCATATATCACGAGTTCTAAGCAAGATAGAAGGTCCGTAATTGGTTTAAAATATGTAGCTTTTATTTCGAGTTCTTATTGCATACATTTTTGGTTATAAATAATAGTTTTTAGCGTAGACAATTTTTGAACTTTATTGGGCGGAATTTTATTGGAACTTTAACATTTTATACTGACTTCACTAATTGTTTTTGTCACCCCGGAGTTTTACTCTAGCTTTCTAAATGATTTGTTACACACGTTTTTGTAATAAAAATCGGATGTCCGAAAAATGGCTCCTGTAACACATAGTGCAACGTAATAACCTTTTTACAAAGCTTTTTTTAAATAACAGAAGAAGAATTTTAAAGAATCGATAAGGTCGATAGTTTTGAGTCTTATTCCATAGTAATGTAATTGTATGCACAACATTGCATGCTGAACGCAATCAAATGCCTTGCATAGATCGCAGAATACACCTAATTCATCATGCTTGTCTTCAGATTTTGATAATATCAAATACGATACCTACATAAAAAAAAAACTATTTTAAAAATGTTTCACTGTGTTCCGGCCAATCTCTGACACACACAACTGAACCGATTTTAATGAGACTTTCACTGGCACTCTTATAATATCTATAAGAAGTAACTAGGCTACATTTAATCCAGTTATTTAGTTTAAACCGCTGTGCGTTCACTAGTAAATAAGGAAAAAAAATAAAAATAAATTAAATTGTAGTAAAATTTATTTATAATATAATTTCTTAAATAGGTAACTATGTTTAAAGTACCCTGGATGACCCGCTGTTTTTACAGAGGCAGGCCCATGCCAACGGCTTGACCCTAAAACTTCACGCTCGCCTCATAAAGCGGGATCCAAACTAATCTCCAAATAAACTAGATAACGCCCAAACCATTAGGAGAGGCCGCGGTGGTAGCCAAATTCTACCGGGAACCCAGGGATGATTTGCGAGGAGTTACTTCGGGGCGCCCAGTGTTAAACTGATAGGAGATCGTGTGTTTTTTAACCGTCCGGCTTAACGCTGCTAACCAACAGTTAAAAGGGGCGTGCCTCAAGATTTTGATTATTGAGATTAAAAGTTGTATAGTGTATTACAAATGGCAAAAACTTATTTTTCTACTTTTATCGACAATAGTAGGAGACCAATCGAACTCTAGGGGGAGGGGCAGCTGCCCCACCCCCCCAGGGTACGCCCATGTAAAAGACTAAGTGTAGTACAATGAAGAAATCTATAAAATTGAGACAACAGAATACAGCAGGCAGTAGAACAATGAACACTAGTTTCTCGCTAGCGAGCTTGTAAGAGATAGGTAGGAACTTATCGCTCCGAACGCTAATCGTCAACTGACTGACGAGGCGCGCCATCGTTGTCTTCGCACCACCCGGTAGGGGGTGTGTAGAAACAGTCTCGGGGCGTTGGCCCCCTTACTGTGGCGATCTGCTCCTTCCCTGAAGAGGGGAGGGTCCTTTGGTGGGACCTTTTTGGTCCATGGTATGTGGGGGAGCTGGGGTCGATCCGTCTTCACGCCGCCCGGCGTACTACTCCAGCCAGGTGAGACCGCTGGTGGAAGCCCAGCTGAAAGCGTACAGCGACGAGGCGGCGACTTACGTGTGACCCCAGACTCCTCGGGTGTTTATTCGGCTAGTGGTAGTCGAGTGAGTGGGCGTGGCTCGTCATTCCCGCGCCGAGGAGGGGCGAGCCACCGCTAGAGGGCGTGGCTCGTGCCGTGATGGGTGTGGCTTGCTCTCGGTGGATAGGCAGGTTTCTGCGGGTGAGAACAAGAAAGCGTATTTTTTTTTTAAGATTAGATTGGTGTTGTCGCTGTCTCAGATGGAGTATATGTGATTTGAGTATGTGTGATTTGATCACGCGGGAGCTTGTGCTTGAGTCCTCTGCAGGTCCCAGGAGCGTCTCGTTTATCAGCGCCTCGTCGATCTTCTGTTCCTGCAGTAGAGGGCGGAGTAGGCCGACCTTGTTTTTAAGGCCGCGGGCGTTCTAGTGGATAATTCTGAGGTCTTGTCTATCCATTTAGGAGGCTTATAATTTCTACTAGACTCTCCAGGACAATGTTGCGTATAGTCTGCGCGTCTTCGCCTGTTCTTCGAGCAGTTAGGATGCGCTGGAGAGCCTTAACTGCGGCCTCGATGACCGGGTCCCCTGCGTTCCTGGAGTCTAAGTTTTCTGTCGCCGCTCTCACCTTTGGTACGCTGGAGGGGGCGAAGGTGCTGCTGGTTGCCTTTGCCTTCCTCCCCACGGGTGCTGAGGCGACGATTGGTTTCACTGGAGGTTGCGTTGCATGGTCTATTTCTTTTTCAGTGGGTAAGGGCGCCTCTTCAGCGTGAGTTTTGTTACCCCGCTTTCGCTTTCCCCGCCCTCTTTTTCCTGGGTTTGGGTTTGTACCGCGTGTAGTGGGTGGGTTCGCCTCCGCCATTAGCGAAACCCCCCGTGTGCTTTCACCTTTCGGTTGCGAGGTTACGGGTTCCGGCCCCTGGCGCGGCTCACCTGTTCTTGCAACCGTGCCGGCTTTTCGGTTTCTAGCCTCGCGCTTAAAAACCGGGCATTGGAAGTGGTTTGCGGGGTGTGCGCCTCCGCAGTTCACGCACGTTGCCGGTTCCTCGTGTGGGCGTGGGCATTCTTTTGCCGCGTGTTCGCCGCCGCATCTCACGCAGGCTTGTGGTCTGTGGCAGTGGTGGCTGCTATGCCTGAAGAGCTGGCAGCGGTGGCATTGTGCGGGACGGCGCTTTCCGCGCCAGGCCTCGACCTTCACGCCGGGGATCCCGAGCATCTCGGTTTTCCCGTATATCCCCGGCGTGGTTTCCTTCTGTCGCTTGATTACAGCCAGTAGGATACATCCCGGTCTTCCAGCGCGAGCCCGGATGTTTCGAACGTATTTTGGCTCGTAACCAAGTTCACGGAGCTCTTCGGTAACTTCCTCCGGAGTGGCGTTACTTGGTAGTCCTCTGATGGCTATTTTTAGGCTGCGGTCTGCAGGCAGGGAGTATGAAAACCATGAGATGTTTTCAGTTTTCTCTAACTCATATAGATATGACTGTATGGTTCTATACTCGTTGTCATCTTTGGGTGTGAAGCGAAGGCCCTTTCCAAATGGGCGTGCATTGGCCGCTCTTCCCATCTTTTGCTTGAGCCCACGCATATGTTGTGCCCAGTTAGGGAGGTACTCCACCACCAGTGGCGGGTATCGGGTCTTCCTTTCGGGTTGGTTTTCTTTTTCGGCCGTAGGGGTATCTTGGTTGGTAGCGGAGGCTACCGTCACTGTTGTTGTTGTTGTTGCTATAGTTGAAGCAACAGTGGCATAGGACAGGCGTTCTTTGTCTTTTGCCATCTCACGTCTGTTTAGGCGTGGGTCGTGCTGAGGTTTGGGCAACGGGGTGCTCGTGGTCGCGCGGTGTCTTTTTGTGGACGCGGCAGTGACCTCTACGTCCACATCGCTTGGGCTTCGTGGTCGTCTTGCGGACCTGGGGATTGAGTCCATCGATTGCGTCCTCTCCAACGCTTTTTGGCCCTTCGCGAAGAGCCTAGCCGCATCCTGCGCTCTTGTGCGTATAGGTGGCGGTGGTGTCTGGTATGGGGCTAATTCCGGTATTGAGCCTGATTCGGCTGAAACCAATGAATAGTCGGCGTCGGACGTGAATGAGTGGATTGAAGGTGCCGGCGAGAACATTGCTTCCTGCGGCTTTCTTTTTGGCGTTCGCGACGCGGGAGCACTCGACGTCGGTGCGGCCGACGGAGCGCTACGCGGCGGCGCGCACTTTCCGGAGTTGGGTGTAGGCGGTGGGCGCATGGTGTCCGAACGCATTTTGGACCTCTGCGCAGACGCCTGTGTCGACGCGAGGCGTGGGTCACGGCGCCGATCCACTAGCGGGTGGTTGGGCGTTTGTGACTCTCGCGGCGCGGTTGGAGGGGTCGCTTGTGGACCCGGTTGTCTTGTCTGGGGTTGCGTGCTTCGAGCTCCAGCGAACGGTGGTATGTAAGTAGGACTGGGTGTCCTTAACGTTGGTAGACTCGGTGGGTATGCCGTGTGCAACGACGATGTCGATGGTTGCGACGATGATGGGGAGCCCTTATAAGGGCTGTTTTTCTGTGACATGGCGGCGTCCAAGAAGGACGGGCCAGTCGCGACCGCTCGGCTTGTTAGGCCGGGTGGCTAATATACTTACCTCTGCCGAGAGAGGAGAAACGCGGCCCCGGTGTCTACGGCTGCGTCGGTTAGACGTAGCCGCATACACCGAGGCGTTGTTCGAGCGGTGAGGTAAAAACTCGCGGTCCGTGCGACTTGGTACACTATTCACTAGTAAAAGTATACTTGGCTCCGTGGCGATCCGACGAGGCGCGACGCGCGATCGCCGCTTTTATACTTAGTCCTAGACTCGATCTCGAATATTCTCGAAAATACTCTTTGTATTTTTGCCTTTGATAAACAAAAAGCAAAAATACAAAGAGAAATATAAAAATTGCATTGTAAACAATCTCGACTTTATTTTTTGAAGTTAGAGTCGAAAGTCGCTTGTTGACAACTATAGCGTCTAACTAAGAGGCGACTTTTATCAAAGGGACTGCGCGCTCAAGTATACAAGTATACATGTTGATACCAAACTTCTGAGAATTGTACCAACTATTGTAACACATGTTTATACACATATAAATAAATAAATATACCTACGCGCGGCCGCGGAGTCAAAACGTTCGACCAGAGAGAGGTGCTTTAATTTTTTTTTAAATTCTCGCGGAACCCCTACAGAGGTATCGCGGAACCCTAGGGTTCCGCGGAACACACTAAGAGAATAGCTGCCCTAGTAAAATGTTTAGATTTTCCATGTATATATTGAAATCACTGTTCACCACATCATCTAGTTCTTTAGATGGGGTACAAGTTACTTTATAATTAGTACTAGATGACCCCCACAGCTTCGCCCGTGGAATATTTCGACCTCCCGTCGCACCTATTTAATCCCATCGCTTATAAATTCTACAATGATGCATAAAAATTTGCCCGATTTGTCGACATTTATGACTACTGCTCTGCTCCCCAGTGTAGTAGCGTAATGATATATAGCCTATAGCCTTCCTCGATAAATGGGCTATCTAACACAAAAGATTTTTTTCAAATCCGACCACAAGTTCCTGAGATTAGCGCGTTTAACCAAACAAACTCTTCAGCTTTATAATATTAATATAGATTAATACGTATTATGGTTGCTGATTTTGCGGGAATATTTGCATGTGTTTTTGCAAAAACAGTTCGTACTTAATCATATCAGCGAAGGGGATATCATATACTCTAGTTAATAAAAGACAATAAAACAAAAATAAAAGGCGTAAAAATTATTTATTCATTAAAAATAAAAACAGTACTTAATGCTGGCAACTTTGATAATATTAAACGAATAACAAATGAGCACCCGTTCAGACAATTCGTTTTACGATAGTCTAATATAATATTAAAAAAAGCAATTCTCACTTAACACTTACTTAAAAAGATGTTATTTTTAAACGATCGCGGTGTATACTCATGTTTTATATACTACTCGGGACTTCGCGCGAAACAAAATTCTACTTACATTCACCGACGTTTCGAACGCGCTGCAGCGTCCTTGGTCGCGGCTGGACTGGCGGTGAATATGTATGGAGTTACTTTTCTGCGTAACTACCCTCCATTATTTTTATAATGACGGATAAGGCCGGCGACACACTTCACTTTACGACGTCAGTTTTGTTTGGCACAAGTTTTTTACGTTCAAGTTTCTTAATCACAGAATTCCACGTCCCAGATAGCTTGAATCCATCTTGCATATTAAAGTTATGGTGTTTTCTTATTTCAATAGCTTCACGCACCAACGTGTTCGAAACGTCGATGAAAGTCCCGAGTAGTATACAAAACATACTTAAAAAGATGTTCAGTTACCTTTATATATTTTTATATGTCCCACAAACAGTCTTACTACTGAGACAATGCGTTTCTGATTCGCGCTTAGACTTCTTTGTAAGCACCTTAGCATTTATTGCAACCACCATTTCATAGAATGGCTTGGCAAAAAGAAACAAGCTACTATTTAAATATTGTGACGTACATTCTTCCATATATATGTGGAATCTAGACTTTTACTCTGGAGCAAACTCTAAACAGAAATAATAAGATTTCTCGAAAAGGCCTTTCACTGGGATTCCTTTTAAAATAAATATACAAAATGTATAAAAAATTACATGACTGGTTTCGTAAAATTTCCCTAAAAAATGAACTTTTAGCTCTGGTTGCCGAATAATAGCTGTAGTACATATTAATTTCTAAAACCATGTAACACTCATTTATAATTGCAAACTAACATTCTGGACAGCGAGTTTATATTTAAATATTGGAGTAAATAAGAATATTAAATAATATTCTCGAAAGAGTATGGACATCAACATTAGATGTTACACACAAATGAATATTTTAAACTCTAACCTCTCATATACAAACTGGGCTATTATTCAACAATACACCGGTAATAAGAGCTAATTATATTAACATTTTTTATAGCAAGAATTAGCTTATTTAGCTTTTCAGGTTTATACAGGAAACTGCAGATGGGGTAGTATCACGGTAGTATAAACAACAATTACACTAATAAACTGCTAGTGCAGCTTACACTGATAAACGGCATCTATATAAACTTTTTCTTACCCAAATACTCATTATATCTGAGAGGCTCTTACTTATTCCTATATACACCCTGATTACTCCATTCATTTACCAATTTCACACATTTATACTAGCGGCACGCTATGATGGCCGTTTTGACATATTACAATAGTGATGATATTTTACTTGTTTTACGTAAGTACTCTGTTTCCTACCGTGGTATAAATACCCTCTAATGTGGTCGACTATTCACATATTTCTACAAATAAAATGTAATTAAAATTAATACGAAACTCCATGCAAGGACAAACGTCAAAACGGCCATTATAGCGTGCCGCTAGTATAATACATATACGCCTAACATTATATGTATATAGCAATTCGATTATTTTCTTTCATATTATGCTTAAGTATATATTTTCATTGATATTTGTACTGTGATGTGGTTAAAGTCATCACAAATTGACTTTATCAACGATATCACACTGTTTTTAAAAATTCATTGACCAACGTTTAACAAAATTGAATATATGATAGGACAACCAAAACCATTCTGATAATCACACTGCAACTTAGATAATAAAAAAATATATAACATTCTTGTGACGAATAAAATCGCTTGAAAAGTTTTACAATGAATAATATACAGATATATGAAACTACTTCTGTTGAGTTTCTGCATATTTAAAAATAGATACAAACACAGAAACAGAATCGTTTACCACATTTTTTTTATTTATCCATTTTTTTATCATTGTTTCAGTAACAAACCACTACCCTTATTCAGAGTATATATATATATAACTTGATTTAAGTACTTTCGATTATTAAAATTTTTGTTTTGATTACTATTTGATTTAAACTTATTGAGTATCGAATATCAATCGATCTGAGTATAAAAATAAGTGGTTATTCACTAAATAATATAAGGATCAAAGCATTGGATTCTCACACGTTTCACGATTATTTAACATCGATTATGTAACGACAATAGAACTTATTTCTATATGGTTTTAATCGATTATATATTCGATATATAATATATTGGATATATATAGTACCTATATTGTCTTATTCGAGTGTGCATATTAGATCGTCCCCTTCTAATTTCTGTCCGTTCGTGATGGCTACCGAGGCCACGACGCCAGCTTTGGGTGCTTGGACTATCATTTCCATCTTCATGGCTGATAGCACTGCGATTGGTTGGCCTTTGTCTACTTTGTCGCCTTCTTTCACTTTGATTGCTGTAATTAATTGTATATTTATTTTAAACTAGGTGACGCAAGCGGCTCCGAACGCGTGGTGAAGTTTTCCCGTTGCCGTTTCCCACAGGAACTTGTTCTCGGGATAAAAAGTAGCCTATGTGTAAGTAAGCCTGATGTGTAAGCTATATTATTGTAAAGTTTTATCAAAATCCATTCAGTAGATTTTGCGTGGAAGAGTAACAAATATCGATCCATACTTAAACTTTCGCGTTTATAATATTAGTAAAATATGAAACAATGACGGATTTAAATGAAATTTAGTACAGAGAAAATCTAGAGCCTGAGAAACTACATAGGCTATTTTATGTCACGGGAACAAGTTCCTGTGGGAAACGGGAAAGCTAAATAACTCGGGATGAGCCGCGGGCATCAACTAGTAGTATATTAAAGCACATTATATCTATACAAAGAAGCACTCGTATCCCTCTAATTCAGTGTCTAGTACACTAGTTCTGTAAACGATTACTATGTTAAGCATTCGCTATGACTAGTCAGACAGGTGACCGCTTTGTAGCATTTTTGAAGTGAAACTTCTTTATCGACGTATGAGAGAAATTTTATAGCTGTAAAAAAGTCTAAACGTTTAAGCATCTTTATCATAAGTGAAACTTCTTTAACGAAGAATGAGAAAAAAATTATAGCTGTTAAAAAATTGTCGTGGAGAAGTTTCACTTCTTACCTGTGCACTCTGATACACACACATATTTTTTAATTTACAGAGGGACTTCCGTGCTTTTAAATATATATATATGAAAAAAATATTCTTCGGAATGCACGTTAAGCCGTTGGTCCCGGTTGCCAGTGACATGGTAGTCCTATGACTTGAAAAATTTCAACAACATGTAGCAACAAATTGCGCCTGTTTGTTTCAACACGGCAATACGCTCACCACCTTTCTTTTCGTATCATACCCATATTACTTAAGACAAATAATATAGTAGTGTCTGACTGTAATGTACAAATAACAGTGTGAATGTATACGAAAGTCCTAACACATAAACAGCAATGTAAAAACTTTTTTTTCATAGATTTGGTGTCCTTCCAGGTTTGCCCCTGGGGTAAATTCTTCCAGAATTATTCCAACAGTTACGTAATAATTTTTTACAGCAATACTTTCATCAATTTTTATTTACTAAACTGAAAAAAAAAACAACTTGGTTCAGGGCGGGATTGAACCAGTTGTCTTTTTTGCACTTTATTCGGTACGGTTCGGGTTGTTCAGTGGCTAGACCGTTGCCCTGGTTAGGCAAGGTCACAGGTTCAATACCCGTCCTGAAACAACTTGTGTGTAAAAAGACACTTTAATAAAAACTAAAATGAAAATTAAGTACGTAATACTTACTAAGCACAGTTCCTGGCATGGGTGCTCCAATCTGGTTCTTATTACCTTTCACAGCCTTAGGGTGAATTGTCATTTCCTGTGAAAATACATAGGAACATAACGAAAATTCAGTCTGGTGCATTTGCTGGTAATAAAAAAATTAGGGAATATGCATGAGGGAAACAAATGTCTGGCCATGTCGGCCCCACCGGGTTCGGTAAGAGGGGAAGCCCCAAGAAGTGCTGGCTTGACGTCGTAAGGGATGACATGCGTGCCAATGGTCTCACTACAGGGGATGCCTACGACCGTGCGAAGTAGAGGAGAAAACGTAGAAAGCTGACGCAACTGGGACAGACGCTCGGATGATGGTAATGCATGAAGTTACCTTGACAAATTCACCCTTAAACATGTTTTATAGGTATACTAGGTGACCCCCGGCTTCGCCCGTAACATACTTCGAACTCCCGTCGCACCTATTTAATCCCGTCGCTTATTAATTATACAAAAAATGTATACAAATTTCGCCGATTTGTTGACATTTAAGATTACTGCTCCGCTTTCTAGGGTAGATCGCGTGTATAGCGTGATGATATATAGCCTAAAGCCTTCCTCGATAAATGAGCTATCCAACACAAAAATATTTCCTTCGTGCTCATCACACAAAATTTTATCCTTGGTGGGAATCGAACCCACGACCTCTTGCGTAGCACGGATACCTACTCTCCCACCGCGCCACAGAGGCAGTCAAATAATTAGTGTAATTACCTTGCTAGCGTTGACATCCCTAATGAAGACAGAGCGTAGTTGACCGTTGAGTTCGAAGAATACTTCCCTCTCACCCGCCGCAGTCATTTCTTCAGAGACTGCAACTGTCTTAATGTGGAGCGTTTTCCCTCGTTCGATGTTCACGTCTATCGTGCCGCCCACCTGGAATATTAAATAGTTTGTTATAAAAAAACTAAACTAAACTATCTTCACGCTGTATCCCTGACGGGGTAGTCAGAGAGGACAGACCGCCAGGCTGCAGGCTTCCATGCATACTTCTATCGCTTCTTTAAGATTCATCAATCGCTTCATACACGCACGTCTGGGTATCCGAGTACTTATAGTAGTTTTTTATAAACTAATGTATATAATGTGGTTCAATAAGTCCCGAGACTAAGTACTAAAACAAGGTTTTATTTATAAAATTATTTTTTATTCATCAACGTAGTCTCCTCCAAGAGCGATACAGTCCCTCCAACACTTTTCTAACTTTTCTATCCCATGCGTGTAGAACGATTTGTCTTTGGCTTCAAAATAAGCCTCCGTTGCTGTGATAACTTCACTATTTGAGTCAAATTTCTTACCCTGAAGCATTCTTTTGAGATCAGCAAACAGCCAGTAATCGCTGGGGGCCAAGTCTGGCGAATAAGGGGGATGGGGAAGCAATTCAAAGCTCAATTAATTAATTAGGGCCATCGTTCTCACACACTTGTGACAAGGCGCGTTGTCCTGGTGAAACACCACTTTCTTTTTGTTCATTTGAGGCCGTTTATCCACAATTTCGTACTTCAATCGCTCCAAAAAGCACATGTAATAGTCACTATTTATATTTTGCCCCTTTTCAAGGTAATCGATGATAAGTATTCCATGCGCATCCCAAAATATAGACGCCATAACCTTACCGGCCGATTTCGGAGTCTTTGGTAGCTTCGGGCGGCTTTAACCTGCCGCTCTCCACTCCGCTGACTGCCGATTGGATTCCGGAGTAGAATGGTGTATCCATGTTTCATCCATTGTCACATACCGACGTAAAAAATCCTTTTTATTACGATTCATCAGCGCCAAACATCGCTCTGAATCATTGATACGTTGTTCCTTTTGATCAGTTGTAAGCAAACGCGGCACCCACTTGGAAAAAAGTTCTTCATGACCAAATTTTTATGTAAAATAGTGAAAACACTACCAGCTGAAATCTTCACTATCTCGGCTATTTCGCGCACTTTTATCTTCCGATCTTCCATTACGATTTTGAGGACTTGGTTAATATTTTGTTGAGTCACTGCTTCATGCGACCGCGTTTGAAGTCGGCATACCACCGACAAATGGTTGCTTTAGAGGGAGCTGATCCCGCATAACATTTTATAAGCCATTGCTGTGGTTCAACGGTATTTTTTCCCATTAAAAAACAATGTTTTATCAACACGCAAAACTCGTTTTTTTTCTTTGTATCGAAACTACAAGCGTAACGTCATTTAAATGTCTGCAAAATCAAAATTATAATGCTTCAGTTTTAAAAAATTTACACAACATCTGTTATTGAAGGCCAGTACTTTTTAAAAATCAATAGAGTTTTTAATATATACGCCATTTCCAAGTTAGTCTCGGGACTTATTGAACGATCTAGTATTTATAAATATGTAAATATGTTTATCAGTTATCTAGCTACCTTATTTATACTAGGTGACCCCCCCCCCCCCCCCCCCCGGCTTCGCCCGTGACATACTTCGAACTCCCGTCGCACCTATTTAATCCCATCGCTCATAAATTCTACAATAATGCATTAAAATTTGCCCAATATGTCGATATTTATGACTACTGCTCCACTCTTCAGGAAAGTACGGTGATTACGTTACGTTACTACGTGCGTTAGATAGCCCATTTACCTTCCTCGGTAAATGGGCTATCTAACGCAAAAAGAATTTTTTAAATCCGACCAGTAGTTCCTGAGATTAGCGTGTTCAACCAACCAAACAAACAAACAAACTCTTCAGCTTTATAATATTAGTATAGATTAGTATTTTTTTGACGCGGTGAATGCTTTTACGCGCCATTATTCCTGTTGCAGGGGCAGCAGGAATGGTGTGTGGTATTCCCGGCCTTTGGGGGCCGTCCTACCCTCTTAACCCCGCGGTGTTCCGCCTTCTTCCAAACCGGGTCGCAGGATAGGCCTGAGGGCTAATCACCGCGGCCTTATTACTATTATTATTACTAGTTTGAGCTAGATGGCGCTGTGTAAAAAAAAAGTATCCCACAATGTTTATTTATTTGTCTGCAGACAGTATCTATGTGGCGTTACATTATGGCCAATGTGTCCCCATATTGTACTCCATAACAATGCCACTCAGGGCAAAAAAAGTAAATACAGGGCGTCCCATAGATATGCTACATGGAGGGAAACTACCTTGAATTGTAGATGGAACATTTTACTGAAAGAAAACATTATTTGAATTTAAAAACTAAATTGTATTCATAAACTAAAATATCATAAACTGCATTCATAAATATTTAAATAATTACGTGGTTGAACCGGGTAGATACCCGGATATACATCGGGTAGATATAATAAGTTTCAAGTTGAAGTTGAAACAAATTCAAACAATTTTCTCAACTTCATTCAAAGAAGATAAAATCGGAATAAATCGGAGCGTCATAAAACTTCGCAGTCGTCGTGTGGTAGCGTCATCAGAAGACTCGCAGCATTGCTACGTTGTAAGGCAATGCTTAACCTTTTAACCTATATGGTCCTTCTAGCCAGATATTATACATCATTAGAATCAATAATAGAACGAGATGTAGTCACACGGTCCGAGAAGAATATTTTGGTAGTACTTACAGCAGGTCCAACTAAGAAGGTCTTCGTATCGAAATGGTTGACGGGGCCATACTTGTCGCGAATTCGGAAAAAGTCGTTTGCAACCTGAGGATACATGGCCGCCGACATCACGTCCTCGTCTGTCACCTGAATTATTTAAAAGTAGACAAGTAAGTTAAAAATAAAATTTATTTCTTTCATATGTATACTAGAAGCATACTTATATGTATACTTGAAGCGCTCGTGGCCCCGCGGACGTAGTGTTCTGTAAACGATCACCGCGTTTAGCAACTTTCACTATGGTTGGTCCTCGGATGAGTGACCACTTTGTGGCATTTATATTTGCGAGCGTTTCCGTGCTTCGGAAGGCACGTTAAGCCGTTGGTCCCGGTTGCCAGTAACATGGCAGTCGTTAAACCAGTTGAATGACTTATGGGCGGCTTGAAAAAATTTCAACAGCAAGACGCCACAACCTGCACCTGTCCATTTCAACACGGCAATGGGCTCACCACCTGTTACGTGGGACAAAAAGCATACGGTAAAACTTGTGCGTATAGTACGCCTCTGCCTACCCCTTCGGGGATATAAAGGCGTGAAAGTATGTTATGTTATGTTTATATGTATACTAGAGTATTTGGCAGGTGTAAGGGGTCTAAGCGACCTCACCTATTAGTGGTGCATATTCTGTTTAGGCAATGACGCAGATGCCTTACCTGCGTCATTGCTTTGTCCATTGGGATGGTACGGTACGGGTACACTTAGTATGGGGTTAGGACGTTATGCTGCAGTCTCATGCACAATGCTGAAAATTAAAAGAGCACTTTAGCAGAGCGCAAGTGACATTCCTTGATCTCTGTTATCGAACAATTGCTCAGCACAGACAGTTGAACAGGTGATAGAACACGCATAATGAAGCGAATTGAGATTAATCCCACTCACATTCCCATTACTGTGACTCCTGTAAACCAGGATCCACAGCAACGACCAAAATCAAAAAAATATGTGTGTCTACCAGAGTACACAGGTTATAGGTGAAACTTCTTTACGACATTTTTTCTTACAGCTATTTTTTTTTTTTTATAATTATTTAATGGCCTGGTTTCTAAGACCATTTAGCCAATTCTTATTTTTTATATCATATTTCTTCAATCTTATCTTCTAATTAGTCCTGTCCAGTCGATGTCGTGTCCTCATTGTCCGTCCTGGTCCTTGCCCTCAGTATAATGGTGATTCTTATACTAAGGTTGTCAGTGGACGTTTCGCGGCAAGAGAGAAAATAGCATTTCACTGCATATATATCATTGTCTTTCACTATAGCACGTTAACACAACTTTTATGTCCAAGAAACCACCACTCCCGCACATAAAACAAGATAAATGCACTAGTTTTAGAAAATAATATAAAGCAAGCGTCCGCACTTGTCACTCTTCCTTACAGCTATTAAATTTCTCTCATACGTCGATAAAGCAGTTTCACTAATGATAAAGAAGTTTCACTTCAAAACAACATGGCGCAATAACGAAATAACGTGACGACCTTTTTTTTACAGCTATAAAATTTCTCTTAACGTCGATGAAGAAATTTCACTTCAATATTACAAATTCAGGCAATTCCGTGTACCGTTTAGTTTTCAAGTATTAATCATCTGTACATTTAATGAGTCAAGATAGATGTACCTACCTCAGGGTATGATTCCATGAGGTCCCTTTTCAACTTGTCGAAGTCTAAAGGAGGTAGTTGCTTGCCTGGCCGGTCCTCAATCCTTGGCATATCCTTTAGTACTTTAGATCTGTAACAGAAAAGTGGTGGTAGCTATAATTAATTTTGTTTATCGATTTCTACCCGCAATATAAAAATAATCTTTCTTTTTAAGTCTACCGGCTTACGGCTACATAATCTAGAGGCTACATAAACATTTAGTCTTACTCCACGTTCAGCCTCCACAAATGGATCTGAAAATACTTAGAGGAGATAGAGGAGGGGATCCAACACTATTTTTCTGCCATTTCGAGCCACATTGAAAAGTATCCTGTAGTTGATTGTCAGAAGTATCTTACAACATTTTCTTGGGAATAAGTTCAATTTAAAATAATATTGTACTAGTGTATTTTCGAGTGTTAATGTGAATAAATGATAAGATTCTTACAAAAGTTTGTGAAAATAAATAACTCAGTGGAACGCCGCCTTTTTTATTATTTCAAATTCCAGATAGCTCCTAAAGTTTCCATTGCTTAACTGGAGTATACATAAATACGCTGTTATTGACAAGAATTTACTTCTTATTTAACAAATGAAGAAGATTCATATTACATGAAAATTGAAAAAATTAAAAAATATTTTTTTTGCTGTCAATCTTGATACCGTGGGTAGACAGGATTAAAAAAAACATAAAGAAAGAATATATATTTAAGGAATTAGGTAAATACGTACCTCAATGGTTCAGGGAATCCTCCATACGGAATACCGATAGCTCCTTGCAGGTATTCCACGACTGACTTCGGGAAGGACAAGTCTTCAGCTCGCTCTTCTATGTCTTTGGCTGTCAATTTATTCTGCACCATGAACTGAGCCAAGTCTCCTACAACTTTGGATGATGGAGTGACTTTGATAATGTCACCCAGTATCATATTCGCTTCCCTATAACAAATGTTGAACTAGTTAGAGAGTTCTTGGTATATTTCGCCTTTAGAAAAAGAGCCCCTTTAAAGAGATAGGCAGAGGTGTACTATACAGTTATTTCGCCCCACGTAATAGCTGCCCTAGGTCTAGTCTTACGATACAGCGAATCCTGATATTGGAGACCATTTGTTGCATTTTTATTTACGAGCGTTTTAGTGTTTCGAAACTTGATCTGTCCGTTAGTAATGTGTTGTAGATTGGTTATGGTGAAGGCCTTATAGGCGGCTTGAAAAATATCAACTGCAGGAATCCACAACCTGCGTCTGTCTGTTTCAACACGTGGATAAAAACGAAATCTTAATCGGTTCACTCACTTGTACGTCTGGATGTTTCTGTTCACAGCCAATTTGTTTCAAAACTGAACCGGTTCAGTTGGAATGCATCAGAGTAGCACGAGTGTCAAACTTTTAGTGTTGCAAACGTCTGAATCGAGGACGTTCGTGATTTAACGGTTTACCCACTATACCATCATCATGTAGGAACCCCAGAAACGTATGAGCGGCTTCTAGACTCCTCCCTGTCATACCCCAAAACGAAGCATGTCCCGGGACAGTTATTGTGGTATTCGTCTCCATATTATGTATGGAGGACGCATGTCGCGATATGGGGCCAAGCGTGCTGGCTGTCCGCAGCGATAGCCATTAGGCAAATAAATAATTATGGTTTTTAAATAAAGAACGGAAAATAAAAGAGGATAGGCTGATGTCACTTCAGAGAAGATTGGATGGCTGAGCTCCGTGGCGACGACTTCGCTGCTGATCGCCACCAGTAAAAATCCGGGTTAGATACTGCATTGAATTTGCAGTCGCGTTTGTGAACCGTATATTAAAGTTCTGTGCAACGTAAAATACACGCGATAAACCTAAATATTAAATTACGTATAATTCATATTGGTGTTTTATATTAAAGACACAATGAATCCCACGTCCCTAGCACAGGAGTAGGCGTGGACCAGCAGCACATCCAGTAGTGGACAGTTGCAAACCCACACCTGTTACTGTTGACTCCGGAAGGGCGTCACAGTACCTACCAATCTACTTGTTTGACTTATTCAATAAATGCCTCCTAACGCTCATTACGACTTACCTATAAGCCTTCTTAACTTCTTCGAACTGGCTGCCAAGTCCCAGTGAGAAGGCCTGGAACTGCAGATTGGTGTACTGTCCTCCAGGGATCTCGTTGAGGTATACGTCAGCGTTGCCTGACTTCATAGTGGCCGTAGCTTCAAACGGCCCGTATAGAGTACGGGCTTGTTCCCAGTAAGCTGAATACTCGGATACTGTTTGAAGAGGGATTTCTGGGGAGGAATATTAGATTTATTAGTTGGTGGAATATAGAAATATGTTTCGGCAAGATTAGGCTTTTTTCTTTTTCTGGATATTAAGGAAACGACTACGGTCTCAACTTCCGATATTTCGAATGTTGTTCCGAGTTTTTTCCATTACACAGTTGTGTGTACAAGGTCACACGTCAAGATAACTGGGATCGCCTTCATCTACACTCCATTCACTAGTGGACTGCTATAGCACAGTATATAACAGTAGGGAAACTAGGCCTAAATCGGAAATTAAGTACCTACAGTCCTCAGAAGCGTTAGGGTTGTCTCAGTCTTTTTAATCCACTTTTTTATTCTGACAACAGATTTGTTGTAAAAAACAATATAGATATAACAATAGGCTCATCACCTGTTACGTGGGACAAAAATGTATACCGTGAAAAGTGGGCGTATAGTATTCCCCTAAGAGGTAGGCCCTTCGGGGATAAAGGCGTGACAATATGAATGTATGTATGTATGTATGTATGTATGTATGTATGTATGTATACTGGCTTTAAAAGCATTCGGTTCCATTCCCACACATTTCAAAATTGTAGCCTTAACCTAGGTACTGTCAGTAATGTTTGCATTAATATTCGTCAACAACGTCATTCAGTCCAACCACCACACTACAATTAGTAATAACAATACATGAACTTAATTTACTTTACCTATTACCGAGAAAAGTATAAATAAATTATTTGACTGGGTGCCCTGTCAGATATATAGGGTGTATATAGTTTGTTAAAACTACATACAGGTATATACTAATGTTATTTTTAAACTATCGCGGTGTATACTCCTGTTTTATATATTACTCGGGACTTCATGCGAAACAAATTCTACTTACATTCAACGTCGGTGAATGTAAGTAGAATATTTTTTTTTCCCGTCCTCAGTAAAGGTGCAAATGTCATTACCTCGTCATTTAATAGGCAGACGCAATTTTGCAGGTGAGGTCGTTTTAGCTCCAGAGATCTTCAAGGAATCCCTTACACCCTTTTTTTCCGTATGGAAATTTTCATGGATGCTATGCCGGACTCTTACCGACTAACACCACACGTATCACTTCTATCTGTCTATAGCCGGGAGTACCGGGTGAGCCCTCGGAAGGAAAGCCCCAAGGCATCCCTTACACCGTAAAAGCGAGAGAGTAAAATCCAACTGAAAAGCGAGAGAGTAAAGTCCAACTGACTGGTATCCAAGTTAGTTCCCTGGAGGGAAGCGACGACGGCGCCCATGCTCGGCTGCGATGTAAGTCCTGACATGGAGTCCACGGCTACGTCCACCACATCAGCCCCGGCGGCCGCGCAGGCCAGCATGGAAGCTACTCCTGCACCAGACGTGTCGTGCGTGTGCACGTGGATAGGCACGTCTGGGTGTTTGTCCCGAATGGCTGATATCAGTAGCCTGGGAACAACGTTCTTTTGTAGTGTGTGTTTTGGTTATTATACGTGAATGAGATAAATATTTGCTTACCTAAGGGTGGAGAATAGAGAAGCTATATTATAATGTAAGACCTTTGTAATCTATTTTCGCAAATAAATAAATGAATGAATGAATGACTAATATCGTAACCTGGAAACAATGTTATTTTTTTTATAGGTTCGTGGGTAGGTAGCCAAAATATTTTTTGATTACTAATGTGTGTGTTTAGGTCATTATACGTAAAAGAGATAATTGCTAAAGCGTGATAAAACATATTTTTGCTTATATCAGTATATTATTATTATATTGTCCCGAATAGCTGATATCAGTAGCCTGGAAACAACATTCTTTTTTTTATAAGTTCGTGGGTAGGTAGCAAAAATTAATTTTGCTTACAAATGTGTGTTTTGGTTATTAAACGTGAAAGAGAGAATTGCTAAAGCGTGATAAAAAAAATGAATGAATGAATGACTAATATCGTAACCAGGAAACAACGTTTTTTTTTATAGTTTCGTGGATAGATAGCAAAAATAATTTTTGCTTACGAATGTGAGTGTTTTGGTTATTATACGTGAAAGGGAGAATTGCTAAAGCGTGATAAAAAATATTTTTGCTTTCAAATAAATAAAGAATAGAGTAAAGTGTTGCTCATCAGTAAATGAGACAGTCCATTTAAAATAAAAAAAAATTATTAAACATAGAGGAGGCAATCTCGATTTTTTTAATATCGTGTTACTCTTTTTTTACTCAGCGCCATATAGCCCAAACTAAGCTATAAGCCTTGTACTATGGGATCTAGATAACTGATATCCACAATGTTATTTTTCTAAATACCTAAATATTATACATAGGAAACACCCAAACTTCGAACCCAACATATGCGAATTACACAAAGATTTGATCCAACTCGGACCTCAGCGCAGCAGTCGCATACACTACCTCTGCGCCACCGAGGCAGTCTGAAAGAAAACTACCAATTCGTATGACCAACGTGCAGTAAGCAAGGTCAATAATACTCTCCGGTAAAGAATGTTTCAGCGTCGGGGAAGGCTTTTTTTACGTGTGAATATTTGACTTAAACTTGAACCATATCCCTATTTGTTATATGCCCGGTTAACTCCATGGAAGAACGCCCCAAAATTCGAGACTGACCTCGGATCAGGGTTCGGGTGTTATCCCGATTCTTTGAAGGGTTCGTTTGGGTGTTATTCCGTAGCAACTAATATTTATGAGAAGCAATAATTTTTGTTGTTTTTTTCTAATCTTCTAATTTCTTTCCTACCGGAATTTAAAAGATATTCGCATCAAATACAACTATTAAAAGTAACATTATTCATGCATCACATAAAAGTAAACCCAGAACAGATTAAAATACTAAAAAAAGTCAAAAGTACTCGGATAAACAGACGTGCATGTATGAAGCGATTAATGAATCTGCAGGAAGCGAAAGAAGTATGCATGGATCGCGAAGCCTGGCGATCTATCCTCTCTGACTACCCTGTAAGGGATACAGAGTGAAGATATATAGATTAAAATACTTACTTGGCAGCTTGAGGTTTCAACAACCCAGCCATATCTTTTATACACAAAACGTGAGTTCCTGCCTTAACCAATTCATCAGCTAAGTTGGTATAGTATTTCAGATCGTATTTTTTCCTACTGGGGTCGGAAACGTCTCCGGTGTACGAAATTGCCGCTTCCACAACACCACCAGCTTTACCAGCGGCTTCCATACCCAGGATCAGGTTTGGCAGATAGTTGAGTGAATCGAATACTCGGAAAATATCCATGCCTGCTTGTACCTGAAAAAGAAAAGAGGTTTTTCAATTCTCGGTTCTGATGTATATATAATGTTTTAAAATATGGCAATCAGAGCTGCCAAATTACTAAAGAAAATCACAGAATAATTAATAGTACTAGCGTCATATTAGTACTGTTACGTTAATGGACTAGTGACAATATTTATATTTTTTATGACAAGTGACTATATTAATATAATGGTAATGTAAGATGTTCCTAGACTAATACTGACATTAATATTATTTTCAATCTATATTATAATTAAATTACAATATTATTGTACGTCTGTAAGGTATGTTACGGAAGGACATTTGTAATAAATTTACTTATAACATCCATGTAACAAACAACAAATAAATTTAAAGTTAAAAAAAAATAAATAAATATCCATCACGCCTTATCCCCGAAGGGGTGGCAGAGGCATATTATATGCCCACTTTTCACCGTGTGGATTCCTGTCCCACGTAATAGGTGGTGAGCCCATTGCCGTGTTGAAATAGACAGTTCTTTTTTTGTGCCCTGGTAGCGATTCAGACTTCTTAGGCCCACTTGCATGAATACTGGGATTAAATAATTAATTATAGAGTTAGTTAACTCGGAATTAAGTAAATAATTTTTTAACCCTAATCATGTGTTGTTCCATAGAAAAATATCATCGGGTTAACTAACCCAGTGTTTTATGTCACTCTATGTCATCCAACCAAACATCATTGAACAAAGAATGAAACACGTATGTCTATCTCTTTTACACTACAGTTTGCCACATAAGACTTTTTCTTACAAGAATGAATGTAACATGACAGCCGAGAGCATTTTATTTTTATCATATTATGTTTGCGCGGCGTGTCACTTTGATGAGTCCGTGTCACGTGACACTGCATTGTCTGTCAGCTGCTAACCAAACGTTTGACGAAATATCCCTCAGAAATCGGTGAGTTAAAATTTTAGCGATTTAAG
The DNA here is from genome assembly GCA_948477245.1 of Thumatha senex. Classification (NCBI taxonomy): domain Eukaryota; kingdom Metazoa; phylum Arthropoda; class Insecta; order Lepidoptera; family Erebidae; genus Thumatha; species Thumatha senex. The sequence continues at coordinate 7,343,938 of OX419738.1, read as the reverse complement.
CCTAGGTTTACCCTTAACTCGGGGTGATGTTAAACAAATTAATGATTTAACTCGGGGTTAGTCCACATCTCTGAGTTATACACGGTAACCCAAGCTAATGCAAGTGGGCCTTAATGCGATAAAACCTCTTCTGAAATGGTCGAAACTGATTTTCGACCGTTTCAGAAGAGGTTCTATCGCATAATTACAAACTACTAAAAATTCACCCTTATTAATTGTTTTCAGATAAAGAAGTTTTCAGTCCGTTTTAGGGGCTTTCACATGCTACCATAACCTGAAAAGCCATTTTAAGAGATGTTCAGGACTCCTTGTGGGGCTTTGCCCGTGACAAACATTGACCCCGTGGCCACCCATTTATTCCAGTAGTTTATTAATTTTACAATAATGTATGAAAAATTGCTAGATTTGTTTACATTTATGATTACTACTGCGCTCCCCTGGGCAGAAGCATTCCTCGATAAATGGGGCTATCCAATAGTATTTTTTTCCATTCGAACCAGTAGTTCCTGAGATTTGTGCGTTTTACCAAACAAATAAATAAACTCTTTAGCTTTATACAGGGCGGTTCCTTTCTTATCACATTAACTGAAATGCCTGATAACACTCCCTAATATAAACCTACTCATATCCATAGAATAATAATTTTTGAGAAAAAATTAAAATGCATTTTTCGAATACCATAAATAGAATAAAAATACTAGAAAGTTATAACACCCCGTTTTTGGTTATTTATAATGAAAGTACAGTCACCTTTGAGAAAACTGGCAACGTTACGGTTGCCATAACAACGCGTGTTTATGTTGACAAAAGGCGGCTGAATGAATTTGTTCATCAAGAACCACTGGTTTCCGCGAGGAACCTCTGCATTACTTGGCACCAAGTGCTGGTTATCTCGCAATCTTTGCACAGCTCTTACAAAGATTCGGGAGTCAGAAGGACATGTGCGACTGTTTCCGAACCTCTCACGGTATGTCCTTAACGCTAAGGCCGCATTTTGGCGGCATTCCCCGTAAATAAGGATCATGTCAGTAAACTCCGAGGCAGTATAATTCAATCGCGGCATCGTGACAAAAAAAATCACGTCAAAGTTCACTATCACAAATTTAAACTAGGTAATAACTTTTTCGGTACCTACCTACTAGTCGCGCACACTTTTTTTTTTTTTACTTCACAACTATTACAACCCGGCGGGCGGCGGCGGCATAGATAATGAATACGCTCATTTCATGACTTCTCTACACACGATTAATTATATCGTACAGAGGTCAAAGTTCATACAATTTTTTTTATATTATGAATTCCTTTCTCACAAAATTAAAAACAGTTTTTAAATTTTCAATACTAATCTATCACGTATGTTTGTTTATAGTGTTTAAAATACAAATTAAATTTACAAAAGAGTCTTACTTTGATATCTCGGATCAAAGTAAGACTTATTATTATTATTATTCCTTAAGTTTGATCTCTCTCATCTGCTGACGACCGAGGCAACGACACGACGTCCTTATGGACGGAAAGTCAGACGGCAGTTGCTCCCAACAATGCCGAATCGAATGAGACGTAACTCTCAAGTGCCAGCAATGCAAAGAGTGCAGTGGAGACATGGCGTGGCATACACTGGCGGAGAACTCAATGTAGGCGCTGCAGCGCCTAGACCTCATTGCGAGTCTGGGCGTTAACGTTCTCAAGCTGGTGACCATAGTCTCCAGCGGGAGCAAGTGGGATGCCGCTACATCTTTTTGAAAAAAAAAATCTAATCCGAAATGGAAATCTTGCTTTTAGCAGGCAAAAAAAGTAGACCCCAAGTTCCAAACCCAGGTAAGGAACTAACTGGGATTTCACTAAGATGAATAAGGAATAACTACAATATCACATTGGTACAGTATTATTTGAAATTTATTGTAAATTACGAGTAGCTTTACCTTGTTAACAAAGTTTTATTTTATTTTATTCTTTATTATAAATAAAAAAAGTTTCTGCCTACCTCTTTATGAAATAAGGGAGTATATTATGTTTTTACCAATGTATATTAAGTTTCATTTTCGTTCTACACCCAATAAAAATAGGTATAATACTTAAAATTTGCACGGACTATGTAGTAGGTACTTACTCTATGTTTGAACTATGTCTGGGTAATACCGGAAGTTGCCGAATAATAACTAACGAATTCAATACTGCCAATGTTACAAAATAAAAATAATTTCACTTAAACCTTAAAACTAAAACCAACGAAGCGCTACTAAGAATGTAATTTGGGATTTTGTAGTAATTCATAGTAACAAAATGTATTTTTAACAAAAATAGTGTGAAAATTGGTGTTAATAACTGTATGGCGACTACGGAAGTTACAAGATCAATTGCCTTATGCCTAATATAATTTTCTATTGTAAGTGAAACGTAAATTCTCAAATACACCATAAATCAATACACTGATAGTATGATTTTTTTATTGTATTCATCTAAAATCATAAAACTTTTAATGAGACTAAAATAGTTATAAATTTGAATAACTCAAGGTCACACGCGGCCGAATGTCTAGCGGCCTTGTTCAAAAAGTATCGACATATCGAAACAAAATATTTAATTTCGAGTCTCTTAGCAGAATATTAAAACAGATTTATAATAATTGAAGCGCTCGTGGCCCCGCGGTCTCAGTGTTCGGTAAACGATCACTGAGGTACGCAACTTTCACTATGGCTGGTCGTCGGATGGGTGACCACTTTGTGGCATTTACATTTGCGAGCGTTTCCGTGCTTCGGAAGGCACGTTAAGCCGTTGGTCCCGGTTGCTAGTAAAATGGCAGTCGTTAAGCCTGGTTGAAAGCCTTATAGGCGGCTTAAAAAATTTCAACAGCAGGTAGCCACAGCCTGCGCCTGTCTATTTCAACACGGCAATGGGCTCACCACCTATTACGTGGGACAGGAATCCACACGGTGAAAAGTGGGCATATAATATGCCGCTGCCACCCCTTCGGGGATAAGGCGTGATGGATATTTATTTATTTATTTATAATAATTGTATTGTGTCTGACTGGTATGTTTTATTTGTGTTGCGTGTATGTGGCGACCATTGTTCATTTTATTTTACTTTGGCTCAATGTGGGTTCTTTTTGTATAAGATAGATAATCCTATCTTATGCAAGAAGAACCCACATTGGGTAAAGTGTCACTGATACTCATTATTTAATACATACATACATATTGTCACGTCTTTATCCCCGAAGGGGTAGGCAGAAGCATATTAAACGCCCACATTTCACCGTATGCATTTTTGTCCCACGTAACAGGTGGTGAGCCCATTTCCGTGTGGAAATAGACAGGCGCAGGCTGTGGCGACCTGCTAAGACCTTCAACCTGGCTTAACGACTGCCATTTTATTGGCAACCGGGACTAATGGCTTAACGTGCCTTCCGAAGCACGGAACTGGGGTGGGTCTAAAGGGCTAAATAAATTTAATAAAATAAAATGTGTCTGTTTTAGATGTTAAATTTGATAGAAATTTTGAACCCGTTGCCTTTTTAGTGAGGTGGTAACAAAAAGGCTAAAAGGTCTTATGTGCTAGACACTAATTAGCACGACCAATTAAAGTCTTGGTAGTCTCGGACTAATTAATTTATTAAATAACATAATTATAATCTTTAAAAACTTAAAAGCTATAAATTTTAGGGATTACAATGACAGTCTTATCGCTAAGAGTGATCGCTTTCTGAAAAGACAACCTTAGTATCGAAAGAGAAGATCAAGAAAGTACTTATAAACTACGAGTTTATAATACGTACATAGTAGTTCATTTTACTTGCCGTGATGATTAAACTAGAAATAGCAGATTTTCTGTAACCCGTACCAATTATTACGTAGTACATTATTATTTTAAAACCATAATTTCTTGCTATGTGACTTTTGTATCGATATTTTTTCGGTTGTGGTCGAGATTTTATAAAACGGTGATATTTTATTTAATATCCAATTATCGATATTTGTTTCACTGCTGAACTCCCTAGCTATGCGGAAAAATAATCTTTTTTTTCTTTTCGCACTCTCTAACGAAGGACTGAGAATTGTCAACTTTATTTCATTGAAATGTGGTTGAATTTTATTTAAAAATATCTTAGTAAGAGCGGCAACGGGTCAGGTCGATGTCCTAAGTACTTAACTAGGTCAATACCTACTCAGGTTCTTTTCTACAAACACATGGTGATGAAATAAAGTAAACAAACAGAAGCGAATCCTGGCTAAAGTGATTAGTATTTTTGGTTCATGTTAGGGTATTTTCGCAGAAGACCACATGTACTGTACGTGGTTCAAATTAATGTGATATCCTCAGCGCCACTCGGTATATAAGTATAGATTAGGAACTTTCGTCTCTATTAAGTCGCGAGCGAAAGGGAGCGAGCAACATTGCTTTCTGTAAATAATTTAAACAAATACAAAGTAAAACCAATTTGATTTTGTGGCATTTACGGTGAAATGTGGGCGTATAGTAAGCTTCTGCCTACCTCTTAGAGGATAAAAGTGTGACAATATGTATGAATGTATATGATTTCGTAGTTATAATAGTGACAGGTAATATTTACAGCCATATCGCAGAACTTGAAGACTGCGTTGTCAGGGTAGTTGGTGTAGCCGACGGCGTTGGCGCCTCGCAGTAACATCTGGAACGGGATGTTGGGGATCTTGGCGCGCATGTCCCGGAGACGCTCCCACGGACACTCGTGGAGGAACCTGCAATGGTATAGTATCAGCTAGTGGGTACGTTTATAAACTTTTTGAAGTGAAAACTTCTTTTGAACCGCGCACCGCACACAGATTTTTCCGTAGGTAAAGGGCTCGATCGGGTGAACTTGGGAACGCTGAGTGTACCCGAGAAAGATACAGTCAGCTGCTCTTCGCTGTTGTGTCGCTGTGTTTAGTATATTCAATTCATCTTAATGTTAATAATATTATAAATGTGAAAGTTTGTATGGATGTTTGTTACTCTTTCACGTAAAGATTACTGAACGGATTTTAATGAAACTTTACAACAATGTAGCTTATACATCAGAATAACACATAGGCTACTTTTTATCCCGGGAACAAGTTCCTGTGGGAAACGGGAACGGGAACGGGAAAACTCTACGCGGGCGAAGCCGCGGGCGTCAACTAGTAATATTATAAACGCGAAAGTTTGTATGAATGTTTGTTACTCTTTCACGTAAAAACTGCTGAATGGATTTTAATGAAACTTTACAAAAATATAGCTTATACATCAAAATAACACATAGGCTACTTTTTATCCCGGGAACAAGTTCCTGTGGGAAACGGAAACTGGAAAACTTCTATACGCGGGCGAAGCCGTCGTGTAGCCGTATCTTGACTCAGTACCTTGATTTTTATACATCTAAAAGGGACTATTAGACCTCAGTATCTAGTATGAATTTTAACTTGCTAAGTCCGTTCCTAAGGTCATTGGTAACACACGGACGTTCCTTTTATATCTTTGCGTAACACACAAATATTTGTTCGACCGAAATAGAATCCAAAATCTCAGTAACGACAGCAGCATAGACTGCGCCACCGAGAAAATCACATTTGACTCGACTCCGGAATCGAACCCCATACCAAATAAAAAAAAAACTTACCTCAAAGCAACATCAAATGTAGCTCCACCCCAGTTCTCCAACGAATACAGGTTGCTGAAGTTATGTGCCACATACGGACTAACAGCCAGCAAATCATAAGACCTCACTCTTGTCGCCAATAGGGATTGATGAGCATCTCTGTAGGTAGTGTCCATTAATAGCAGTCCCTTGTGTTGTCTAACGGCTTTAGCGAAAGCTTCTGGACCGCCCTCGTTGAGTATTTGCTTGTATCCCCTTGGTGGTTCCACGACTGCAAAGTGGTTTACGTGAAGATTTGTTTAGAACTTTTAAATTGCCTAATATGTATAATACGTATACTAGTGGTTTTGTGAACCGTAGACTTCGGAGATTTTTTTTTCTTTTTATTTTAGCGATTTAAAAAAAATTCAACATTGCTATGTTTCGTTTTGAGCGCTCTTGCCAACCACTACGGGACCATTTCCTCTCCTCTGTCTACATTCCCCCCCTCCCCCCCCCCCCGATCGAAAAACTAATTCATTAGGTAGTGACGGCTAAAAAAATAAAATAAAACTAAAGCATTTCATTAATAGTAACACAGATAAAATAAACACATAAGCACAGTAACCAGTACAAATCGATATTCAAAAACAGAATTTTATAGAGCGGTATCTCTGTCGCACTAACATACATACATAGCGAGTGACAGAGGTGACGCAATAGCAAACCGACACTATGCGGATGCTCTTTATATTTACTGCCGTGTACCTTACATAACCAAACAATACCTGGCATGTAGTACGTGTTGAATTCCTTTTGATTACATATAAAAAAAGAAACATTATTTTTGAATTAAAGTTTTATTTTGTTTTATATTAAACTGTATCGTAAACTTTTGTAAGCTCAATATAAATATAAACAAAAACAAATCTTACCTGTGTTTTCCCCTGTTAGTTCTTGTCTTTTAATGGCCTCTGGGGAAAGGTCTGAAAAATTTGTTAAGTGATAATGAAAGTGCAGGAATGGACGACGTGCAATTAAAAAAAAATAAGGAATGATTTCCAAATAAAGAATAAGTAGCGTCTACAGGCAGACTGAATTTTATGTTGTGATATTCCTTTTTGTAAAACAATAAGTCCGCATTTTTTCATTTTTTTTTCTGTATTTTTCGTATAATAAGAGTTCAAAAACTATTTAGGGTTAAGTGTAGGTATGTACAGTTGGAAATAAATTAATCACAAAGTTTCCTTTTCCTACGGAAAAGGAAACTTAAAATTCAGTCTGCATTTTACAATGCTCCTGTTTGTAGTTTCAGGATCAATGGCAAATAACCACGTAATTTTGAGAATGATTTATGAAATTTTAGTCATGTCGTATTAATTATATTGTTAATCAACATATAGGTACCAAAATCCAATATCAATATCCCGTGCTCCGTTAAATAGCATGACTTGTGTTCCCAGAAATCATTGCCAATATTATAAAAAGAATGGTATAAAAGAGTTCCCTTAAGCTTAATTTTACATATTAGTCACCTTCAGGGATAAAGGCATCACTGAAAGGTATACTGTTCCCACATTTCACCATAAACTTTTTTGTCCCACGTTTGTAGGTAGTGAGCCCATTGTTGTGTTGAAAATGGACAAGCGCAGGTTGTGGTTTTTTTTAAGCCGGCCTACTTGGCTTAGTGACTACCATATTACTGGCAACCGGGACCAACGGTTTATGCTTTGTTTTTATTTGTCTAGAAAACAAAATAGATATTGGAGATATTATGTTAACGGAGGCGGAATAATCGATTTTTTACATATGTGCCTAATCTGTTTGTTTTTGTGTTATTTTTTATAACAAAATAGCAGGCATATGGCCCACTTTTCTATTAACAGTACACTGAGCTACCCAACTTCCGAATGCTTCAATGTTACCCAACTATTGCTTCATTGGACATAATTTAGTATACTCGTATACAGACCGCGGCTCGGCAAACATAAAAGAAGTTCTTCAGTTTCCATCATACAACAACCCAAAAAAGTTCGCCGGTATTGAATATCGGAAGGCATAAGACCGTAAATGGGAGAATTGGGAGAGGTCTACGTCCAGCAATGGACTGATTCTATTGATTGATATAGTTTTATTAAAAGCGTAACATTACAAACCCCCATTACCAAACCACTTTTTAAATATATATTTTAGCCAAGACTTTTTTTTTAAAGTTGCATTACAGTGTGCAATAAGCCGCGTTTGTTAATAAATAGGCGATAAATAAAATTAATTATTAAATACTTTAGACAACCTACCACAGCCACGGAGCTCTACTGTAAAAAAATAAGGCTTTCAATTCATAGTTCATTGAATGCAACAAAAAAAAATTAAGTTTTTTTTTCCATTGGATTTTTACAGTTTTTCAATTCCGAATTCCGTCAGAGATGCAAAGGATAAAAAAGGGTAAATTATGTTAAAGGATAAATTATTGAAACGATATTTTCTATGTATAAACAAACATATGTGTTAAGAAATATATAAGTATGTTTATCAGTTGTATATTTCCCATAGCTTAAACTTATTAGCTTAATTTGACTAGATGAGGCTGTGTAAAAAATGTCTCTTCATTATTATCACTATGTTTTATATTGTGTATCTAAAGACTACAAAAGACCGGGTGTTTTTGTTAGGCTTAAATTGGGATTCACCACACAGATACACTTCGAAAATTTTAATAATATATTTTTATTATATTATCTAACTAAGGAGCAGAAAACCCTAAATTATATTTACTTATAGGTTAACACACACATTATAGATGCTGAATCTTACACTAAAGCAATGCTAATGAATGAGTAATATATTTTAATGAGAATTTACAATTATATGCAAATATTATACAGAGTGGTGTTTAAACAGGGTCATTTGTTATACGATTTTTTTATGTCCAAAATCCATGAGTCTATTGTCCATAGAGACATGCACTACGAGACGAAAAAAAGACACAAGGAGTTCTTTGAGGCGAAACCAATAGTGAGTAAAGATGTTCCCGAAAGATGATCACTGCGCAGAATGCTATTATTATGCATTTACATCTCTCTGTTTCACGGTATCTTCTTTCTTTTCTCTTGAAGATACCTGGTCTTTCGGCAGGCTTACATGGGGACATACGTCCAACACGCAGAGGCCCTTTGAGAATTTTAATCTAATAGGGAATGGGACCATATTATTAACATTACATTATTATTAACATGTTTCTTCTTTTCACGTGTTTCTTTTTTATGATCTTTATTTATTATTTTATTAATTTCATTTTTAACATTATTATTAGATATTAACATTATTATAAAGCATTTACGGCCGCCATTTGTGGCCATCTTTCGTTTTCAGATCTATACCTATGACGCAGCTCGACGGTTCAATATAAGACAATACGGAATTTCGAAAATTTTCGGAAATTCGTAAGTAATTGTCTAAAGTCGTAGAACAAACGTTGATGGTTATGACCTTAGCTATCTACGCCTGACGTATTACCGGTGTTTTACAAATGACCCTGTATATTTCCCATAGACCACGAATTGTTTCAGAAAACCTGTTTTACTTTATGAAATCATATGGTGTCGTATATTAAATACAATTCGTGGTTTATGGTCAACATTTATAAGCTAAACATAAAATTATATTACACAAAATTTTACATGATTACAATGTATAAACTTACCGAGTGGTACATCGGGGATGTAAGGTGTTACATCGGAAGGAGGAATGCTAGTACCCAAGGGTGTAGCTGGACCATTGACTAACACCTGCCCTAGGTAGTTCAGAAGCTTCTGGGCACGATTCTGGGAAGCTTTGAACATGAACAGTTCAGGGTGCTCGTCGATAAAGTACGTATCCACGGAACCTGGAGCAAAGTAGAGATAAGATTTAAAAAATTTAAGCGGATGGTCTCCTTTAACTTATGGCAATCCCCTCAGTTGTCATGCCGGACTGGAACTGACTAAAAACACTCTTCCATATCGGGGTGCCCTAGATCGGAAGGTGTCCCCAAATGTATCTGGCAGACTTTGAGTACCACCGCGGCCTCATTTAAGGGTTCGGGTGTTTTCTCACTTGTTTGAGAGTTAGTTCTGATGTCATTTCACTTATTTGAGGGTGTGTTTCTAATGTTACCCTGTCGATCTCATTTGCAAGTGGTGCCCCTGCTGATCAACAGACGAGGCAACCGCTGTCTTTGACTGCCTCGGTGGCGCAGTGGTAGGGCATGCGACTGCCGCGACTGACGATCCGGGTACCTTTTTTTGACCGGGAGGCTAGTTGCGGATAGTCCCAGAGTAACGGTTATGTTCGGGGTTCAGCGGCTGCACGCCGAGCTTTTGTGAAAAAGCTTATTGCTTGGTCATCAACCTGAGGGCCGCTATCAGAGCCCTACCGACTATGATGGCGGCTCTCAATCACGGGTCTGGGCTCTTTGCTTTCCATTAAGCGGGAGCTAGTTAGACGATACAAGTAAAAAAGAAAGCCTACGACCGGGGCCGAGTCTGCTCTTTCAATCGTGTCGAAATAGAATCGAAACTTCCTACCACAATCGTACTCCAATAGACTTCTATAGGTCGGCCGATAGAATTCTACTAACACGTACCGCGCCAGTGGCCGCTGGTCAGTTGCATTTTTGATAGTCTACTAACATTTTGACAGCTATAAACAGCGATTCTGGTTCTATTCCACGGTTTATCAATACTAGACTGGGCCCCCAGTAGTGAAGTGTGATAAACTGATTAGATCGTTTGACCTTACCATTGAGGAACTTCTGGTTCTCCAAAACGTTGAGTAAGAAGGGTATGTTGGTCTTCACACCGCGTATACGGAACTCGCGAAGTGCGCGGTTCATTTTAGCGGCCGACGATGGCAAGTCGTGCGCGTGGGAGATCACCTGTGTCCATAGAAAAATTATATAAATATAAATAAATATCGTTGGGACAACTCACACAACGCCATCTGATTCCAAACAAAGCAGAGCTTGTACTATGGTAACCAGATAACTGATAAACATACTTATATATTTCTAAATACATACAAACATACATATTATAGATAAATAACACCCAGACACAGAATAAACCATCGTACTCATCACACAAATTTTATCCTGGGTGGGAATCGAACCCACGACCTCTTGCGTAGCAGTCGGGTACACTCATATGTGAATATCATAGAAATCGTGAATATGGTGTGACCATCGACCACACAGGAGGTTTGAAATATGATAAAATGATATTTTTTACTTTGTATAAATGACAGAGTAATCAGAGAGGACTAATTTAATCGTTTCATGCACGTCTGAGTATCACAGTACTTTTTATTATTGGGTTGTTGAGCAATCTCCAGGGTCAGCAGCGCGAGTGCTGCACCTCTGGTGTTGCAAACGTCCATAGGCTACGGTGACCACTTTCCATCAGGTGGGCCGTACGCTTGTCTGCCACCTCAGTGGTATAAAAAAAATCTCCTTGCATGGTCTTCTTTTCTATGAAAAATGATTGGAGAAATATTTTTGAACTGAAACTTCTTTATCGACGTTAAGATAAATTTTATAGCTGTAAAAAAACGTCACGGTTTTCGGTTACGCGCCATGTTGTATTGAAGTAAAACTTCTTTATCATAAGTGAAATTTCTTTATCGGCGTATAAGATAAATTTTATAGCTGTAAAAAATGTCGTATAAAAGTGTCACTTCTTACCTGTGTACTCTGGTACACACATTTTTTTTGTTTTTACTACTGCCAAACAGTCACGCCTTGACGATACCTCGTGTGTAGGCGAAACATGTGTCGACATCATACGACATTTAAAAAACGGAATATTGTAACTTTTAAGATAAAAACAAAAAAAAATGTCTACGATGGCTTTTCGCCATGTGACGAATGATTCAATTTGTTATCCTACTAATATTATAAACGCAAAAGTTTGTAAGTATGAATGTTTGTTACTCTTTCACGCAAAATGTACTGGAATGGAATGGAATTTGATAAAACTTTACAATAATTTAGTTTACACATCAGAATAACATATAGGCTACATTTTATCCCGGGAACAAGTTCCTGTGGGAAGCGGTAATGGAAAAACTTCACCGCGCGTGTGGAGCCACGGGCGTCAACTAGATTAAAATAAAATGATGTCACATAAATACTTGCCTTGACAAGAAGAGAGTCATAATAGGGAGAGATAACGGCTCCAGCGTACGTAGAGGCAGAGTCGAGACGGATGCCCATTCCCTCTCCTGACCTAAAAGAGTATTTTGTTTACAGTTTTTACCTACATTTTATGGATTTTCGGAGAGAACAAGTGAGACTCTTCCAAAAAAAAAAACTGGTCAAGCGCGACTGTAACTCGTGGGCCAAGGGCTCCGTACATACCCATTATACCGCCATAGTTTTCCAATTAAGGTAGACCTCCGAATTGTATGAACGCCCATAAAACTTAGAGGTCTATGTTATTGGTTTATAATATGTATGTATGGGGACGCCACTTCATTTTCAACTTCTTTTATTTTTTGGAATTTATCCTTTATCTGTGCTATAAGACGTTACTTCGTACCGTATTTCAAGATTCTGAGTTCACGGGAAGTACCCTGTAGGTTTTGATTCCCTTGCGGGTGTCGAAAATTTACGGAACTATGCGGCATAAACGGCTGTATCTTTTGATTGCGTAGGCTTAGAAGTTTGATTTTTTTACAGGTACAAGGGACAGTAGACTTGAGTATTTGATATAATGTATATATATAATTTATAATTTCAGCATGATACTTCCACGCGTTCCTGAGAAAAAGGGTCTTTACAGACAGTCAGGCGGACAACAAATTGATCCTATAAGGGTTCCATTTTTTTTCATTCGCGATCTTTAGTACACACACTTTATTATAAAATAATATACCTTATTTTTCCTAAAATAAGGTATAGATTACTTAAACGTTTCAACTCTGCTGCCAGTATTTACCTGGCAGTAGCTGTTCGCGGGATCTTCAGTAACAACTTATAATCATAATTTAATCAAACACATAACTCGTCATTGTAAAATATACCTTTAAATACTGTTACAAGGTTTAGATTACTTAAACATATCAACTATGAAATTGTAAAATATACCTTTTATTTACTACTAGGTGACACCCCCAGGCTTCGCTTAGAACTCCCGTCGCCCCCATTTATTCCCGTCGCTTATAAATTCTACAATAATGCATAAAAAATTGCCCGATTTGTCGACATTTTTTACTACTGCTCCGCTCTCCAGGCTAGTAGCGTGATGATATATAGCCTTCCTCGATAAATGAGCTATCCAACACAAAAATATGTTTTCAAATCCGACCAGTAGTTCCTGAAATTAGCGCGTTCAATCAAACAAGCAAACTCTTCAGCTTTATAATATTAGTATAGATATTAAACTGTACATTACCTGAACACCTCAATCCTGCCAGTACTGGGCTGGAAGTTATTGGCGGGATCCTCAGTGGTCACTCGACATTGTATCGCGTACCCCTGAACCTTGATCTGGTCTTGTGTGAGCCCGAGTTCTGGGAGGGTCATGCCTTCTGCGACCCTCAATTGGGATTGGACTAAATCGATGCCAGTTACTTCTTCCGTGATTGTGTGTTCTACTTGCAATCTGTGGGGAAAAAATATAAAGCTCTAATATTATTTAAATACATATCATTGTACGTCACGTCTCTCTCTCACTCTCTCGCCCTCCCCCCCACCCCCCACCTCCCTATCAATGATGGTAGAAAGAAACATTTTAACCAGAGGGCAAGGAATCAATGTCATTCGACTAGAGACGCCTTACTCTATATATATTTCGTACGAGTACAACCACGCGAACTTTACTCATACGATTACACTAATTAATATGAAAAGCCGCGTATGCAATTTTGGCATACTGTTTGACATAAACTTGGCACGCGGTATTACTTGGGATGGGGTCTTCAACATGGAACAATTAATTGAGTACAATTCTCTCATTATATGCCTCTATTTAATAATTAAATACAATTTTAATTTCAAAATTAGACTTTTTTAACAACCTGAACCTGTACGTAAACATACAACTAGTGAGCATAAGCAAGTTCAACAAAGTGAAGTCAACAAGGTGAAGTAATTTGCTTAGTCTAGTGGTAGCGACGAACAGTGTTTTTGTAACTATCCACAAGTTAGGTACGTGAATAAATATGTAGAAATAAAAAAGTCATATGTATGTGTTTCGAAATATATAAGTTTGTTTATATTAGCTTACTTTGGGCTAGACGCCGCTGTGTTAAAAAAATGTGCAACAATATTTATTTATTTATTTAAATGTCCCACATGTGTTTATTTTTGTGTTTTAGACAGTAGGTTTAGTATAATAAGAGGCGGCGGAGAAAGAGCGGAAGAAAACTCTTCTTCCCGAGTCTTCGCCTAAGACTATCGGCCTCCGTGACAGAGCAGAAGCAGGCCATGGAAGGTGGCGTAGCGTGAGGGTTACACGCACGTAGTTCACCCCCTCAAGGAAGTGGTATAACACCCGAACTTCGCAGAGAAGCGAGATAACACTCGAACCCCCCTGAACGAGCCTGCGGTAGAGGACAGTCTGTCGGGAGCCCTGGGGATATCCTTCCGAGGGCTCACCCGGGAAGATGCCATAGACAGATGGAAGGGACACGTGTGGTTTTAGTCGGTAGAAGTCCGGCATAGCATACATAAGGATTTCCACGCAAAAAAAGGAAAAAAGTAGGTATAGCATGCGTCATGAGAGAAGCTAGGATTTAGTTTCAGGGAGGGGTTTTCCAATACTTGTAATAATGTGTAAATGTTTGATTGACTGCGTGTTCAGGTTGAAGGGACAGGTCTATAAAACCTCTGGCCTCTGTTGGAGCTGCGTGCCGCGGTTATAAAAATACTGAGATAAATATGTGGAGGAACTCTTGCATTCGCGGTATCGCTACTAGGGATGTCGATGTCCGTGCAAGTTGGAAGAGAAGAAGTAGGAAAGCAGACCCCGGAGCCGTAAACACAACTAAGACATACACACGGATGATGAAGATTGTTATTATTGTTAACATTTTGCACCCCTAAAACCCCCCCTGGCTACGACTATGGTATGCGTAGTTGTATGTATAAAGTCTATTTAGTTTATAAGATAAATGGGCAACACTTACACAAACCTGTAACTGTAACGGGTGTCAAGAATAATTTAAAGTCTATTAAAGATGCAAATAAAAACAAACTTGCCTAGCATTAACTTCAATAAAGTAGAAGTTGCCTTTGTCATCTAGTAGAAACTCGACCGTGCCGGCGTTCTCGTAGCCGACATGTCTCGCCAAATGGACTGCACAATCCACCATCTTTTGTCTTGTCTGTGAGTAAAGTAAAATATAATTAAATAGCTACAACTTAATGACTGCCTCTGTGGTGCGGTGGGAGTGTATCCGACTGCTACGCAAGAGGTCGTGGGTTCGATTCCCACCCAGGATAAAACTTTGTGTGATGAACACGATGGTTTATTCTGTGTCTGGGTGTTATTTACCTAAAATATGTATGTATTTAGAAATATATAAGTATGTTTATCAGTTACCTGGTTACCATAGTACAAAATGTTTCTTTATTTAACCAAATGCCGTTATTGTTGGCATTTACGGTACTAACGCTTTTGCCTAGGAACATAACTAAAGCACAATGTCAAATAATTTATGGAGCATTTTTAAGGCTAAGACCTAATGATTTCATGCCACCGATGACATCACTGTGAACGAAATATTATAAATTTTAAAGATTCTATTGAAAAATTACAAAAAATATACAAATAAACTACTTACAACGCTGTGTATTTTCAAAATCTAGTATGAAAAATAAGGGTAATAAATAAATAAATAAATATCGTTGGGACAACTCACACAACGCCATCTGATTCCAAACTAAGCAGAGCTTGTACTTTTTTTTTATTGGGACTAATCTCACCCGCATTCCCATTACTGTGACTCTTGTAAACCAGGATCTACAGCAATGACCAAAACATCAGAATAGTTACACCGAGCTCGATCTCGGTGAAGTCCCAGGAGAAGTTAGCATGTCTTGGAACCCGCAACCCGCAGAGCTTGTACTATGGTAACCAGATAACTGATAGCAGTCAAGTCAATAAATTTTAGTAAGTCCCCATTGCAAGACTGGTAAATTTGGTCAAAACAATAAGTTTTGTCTTAGTTATGAAACATTTACCTCAGGATCCAAGTGTGGTGCCGGTGCAATTTCTACAACTTTCTGATGCCTCCTTTGCACTGAGCAGTCGCGCTCGTACAAGTGTACCACATTGCCAGCCTTGTCACCTAGAAACGTAAACAGTTAAAATTGTACTATAGCTGTACCACTCACTGCGTACAATTATGTACGCATTGAACGGTACTGCGGTCGTGGTCAAACTATAGCAAACCTTGCAGATATTGTCCTGTATGAACCCAGAAGTAAGAGATAGAAGCCTCCACGGAAAACTGAGAAGTTAGAAAAGATCGCAGAGAGAGATATTGGATTACATAAAGTTTGTTAACAAATTAAACGAGGGTGAAAAAAAAATGGCGGCTCCAGTCGCCTTAATGTTTGAGTAGTTATGGAAAATATTGAAAGACCTACGTATGTATTAAGGTATTAGGCCTACTCTCTGTTATTGGTGCACCAGCTGATTAACGGACGACGCAGGAGACCTAGCAGATTTGGTGGGAGAGACAGCAGTCTCTCTCAACAATGCTGAAAATCAAACACCAAACAATATCTGCTTCTGGCAGCTAAATGAAAGTGGACCCCTGACTCCGAATCCAGGTAGGTTTCGGAAGTAACTGGGAATCACAGACGTACAAGAGTAAGCAGACCAAATATATTCCTTTGCTTATGAAGCAATACTACCATCCTTTTCACTCTTGTCATTTGTTGTATAAAGCTATCTTTGTTATTCCTATGTAGCTACATCTAACTAACAATTTCAGACAGCAAACAGCGCGTAGGCAATTTTCCTACTACAACTAAGATACAAACTTGTAAAAACAACGGCCGCTGTCATTTTTAAATCAAAGATTTATGTATCGAATTGAAAATATTACATAAAATTATTGTAAAATGTTACAAAATTAGAAAAAAAAATATACAAAAAGGTGTTGTGCATAGAGTGATGAAGTTTCATTATCAAGAAATCATCAGAATGAACTAAGCTAAGCTACTTGTCTACGAGTATGTGTGTGTAATACGGTACGCTATTTTTAGCTAACGTTGGGTCTGCTTACTGTCTTTTATGCTGTATCGGGAGTACTGAACGAGGTACAGGCTACAGACTAACTTCGTATCAATATTGATATAGATTAAGTTTGCTCACCCAATAGCTGCACTTCTATATGTCGCGGCCTCTCGATGAACCTCTCAATAAACATAGAGCCATTTCCAAAGGCGCCTAACGCTTCAGAGGAGGCCCTTTCGAAGGAAGAAGCCACTTCGCTCATTTCTCGTACCACGCGCATGCCGCGACCTCCACCGCCGAACGCTGCCTACGGATAAATACATACATATTGTCACAACTTTATCCCCGAAGGGGTAGGCAGAGGCATACTATACGCCCACATTTCACCGTATGCACTAGGATTAAATGAGTTAGTAGTTAAACAAAAAATACACAAACAACAAACAAGTACTTTCATTTAATATCCATATTTAAGTTGCTTCAGAAGGCACGTTAGGCCATTGGTCCCGGTTGCCAGTAACATGGCAGTCGTAATGTCAAGTTGAAACCCTTATTACGGCGGCTAGAAAAATTTAAAAGCAGGTAGCCGCAAACTGCGTCTGTTTATTTCAACACGGCAATGGGCTCACCTATTACTTTGGACAGAAAAACACACGATGAAAAGTGGGCGTATAATATGTCTCTGCCTCCCCTTCTAGGATGAGGCGTGACTGATTTACAAGAAAAAAAATAGTTCTGCGTCTTTAGTCGTCCGCTATATTGGATTTATAGTGACGTCACTTATTTTCGAGTTATCCTCAGCAGCTCGTTTCATTTGATACTCATATTGTAGCAGTACACTCAAAATAATTAATCCGCCATCTTGGGTATATCTTCACGCTGTATTCCTGATGGCAAATATGAGGCAGTTAGTGCCTTACCTTTAAAATGACTTACCTTGAAAATGACTGGGAGACCATGACTCTTGCAGAACTCCAACGCTTCTTCCTTCGTGGTCACTGGACCGTCGGTTCCCGGCACGATTGGTACCTCTAGAAATTAAAAAAGAATTATCAAAAAATAATTTTTGAAGAGATTTGTTTTGTAATTTTACTAATCTATACTAATATTATAAAGCTGAAGACAAATCGGGCAAATTTTTATGCATCATTGTAGAATTTATAAGCGACTGGATAAATATTCCGGGAGGTCGAAATATTCCACGGGCAAAATTGTGGGGGTCACCTAGTACTATAAATATGATAGTTTGTAAAGATATTTGTTATAAGCACGCTCTAATCCCTAAACCAATTTGACTGAAATTTTGAATACAAATAGTTAACACGTTTATCGCACGAACAAGTTTTTGTGGGGAAAAAGTGCGAGAAATATTCAGTACGCGGGCACTAGCTAGTAAAATAATAAGTACATAAATGAAACAAGTAACGCGCCCTTCACTATCGTGGCGAAGGGATCAGACGACTTCTAAAACCGAAACCAGTTTCAAAACCGGAAATAGTAGAAACTTAAAAATACATCTAACATATTCATGGAGTCCTGAATCGAATGCCGCAAACCGTTTGTCTCTTTCTTTTATGGTTCCTGAGAATTAGAAGCGTACAGATGGACGGACAGACTGAGAAGTTTTATAAGACTTTTCTAAACGTTAGAGTTTAGAAATCTCTCACGCTGGAGACCACGGTAAGAGACATCCCCAGCGGGAGCAAGTGGGAAGCCACTGCGTCTTTTTGCAAGCAAGATATGCTATGCTATATACGCAAAATAGGCGGCGGATAGAAGCCGAGAGAGAACTCTTCCTCCCTAGTTCCGAAGTCTAAGACCTGTCTTCGCCCAATCCTACCGGCCCCAGTGTCAGGGAGCCTGAGTACGGCGGGCGGGCTGCTTGACGTACTTACAGAAGCAGGCCCTGGAAGGTGGCGTGCGTGAGGGTTACACGCACGCCCTTCACCCCCTCAAGGAAGTCGTATAACAGCCGAACCCCCAAAGAAGCGAGATAACACTCGAACCCCCCAAAGACGCAGGATAACACCCGAACCCCCCCTGAACGAGCCTGTTGTATCGGACAAAGTCTGTCGGGAGCCCTGGGGGCTATCCTGTTGAGGGCGCACCCGGGACTCCCGGCCATAGACAGATAGAAGGGTAACGTGTGGTTTTAGTCGGTATTTCCACTCGAAAAAAAAAGTGTTTATAAGTCTAAAAAGGAGCAGTAAACAACGTAGATTGTTACTAAAATAAGCTTAACGCTATGTCCAGTACTAATATCGTAAACGTGGGCATCATTGTCCCTAGTACCAATCATGATGTTGACAACAGAGCAAGGAATCAACGTCACTCACGCGCTCTCTACCAAAGACGCCTTAATATATTTTATACAACATGTCAAGGTGCGTCACCCTTTTTCATACGATAACACTAATTACTACATACTAATGGCAGGTATCCAATAGGTGGCGTATGCGATTTTCGCATACAGTTTGACGTAAACTTGTCACGCAGTTTTATTATTACTTTCGTCTCTATTATGGTGCGAGCGAGAGGGAGCGAGCAACATTCCTTGCTCTGTGATGTTGATGATTATTGTGCATCATATTCAACACCATTCAATTATTTCTGGTTACAAATATAATTGCCTTCGTTTCGGAGCACTAAGTCTATCTGCCTGCTATGTGTCCAGTTTTTTTGGTCTTGGCAAGGGAAACCCCCTTGTACATCGTCAACATCATCATCATCCGATTAATCCCAGTTACAGCCCTCATCTCTGAGCCCTATGTCTGCTTTTCCTGCTACATATATAAATCCAAACTTCTTAGTCTTCAGCAATCACAACAATGAGAGCATTGATAACCAGAAGTATTTTATAGTAAATCAACTTACGGGCTTCAATAGCAGCTTTCCTAGCGGCTACCTTATCACCCATCTGCTGCACCACAGCGGGAGAAGGTCCGATGAACCGCATGCCTGCATCGATGACGGCTTGTGCGAAGTCAGATCTGAAGAATAAATGCAGTTGATGAATCAATTGAACTTAGGTCAACACTGATGTAATGTTTCTTTACAAATATATAAAGTTGGAGTAAGTAATGGGACATTCTCACACAGCGCCATCGAGCCCAAATTAAGCTCCTTTGAGATTGAACTATAGGATTTAAGCCCTACATGTTTATTAGTTGTTTAAACATTCTTTTAATAATAATTATATAAAAAAATGTACACGACACCAACTTATTTTATTCAAAAATTTTAGTCTATTTTTTCTTACAACTTTTCAAAAATAATTTAATGCTAATGCCGACAAAAAGGATCCTCCCTTGTATCGAAGGCTCGTCGTATCCTATTCAGCATTCGTGATCTTTGACAATACTATAACCGTTGTATAAGTACAATCGCAAAAAATCAAGTAACGCGCCCATCACTATCGTAGCGAAAGGATCAGACGACTTCTAAACCGTAACCAGTTTCAAAACCGAAGTGGTAGAAACATCAAAATCGCCTATGCACGTATTCATGGTGCCCTTAATGGAATGCCACAAACAGTTTGTCTATATTTTTTACGGATTCTGAGAAATATATAGGTACAGACGGATGGATGGACGGACAGACTGAGCCGTTTTATAAGACACTACACTTATAACCCCCTCGGCTTCGCCCGTGACATACATCGAACTCCCGTCGCACCTATTTAATCATTTGTATATTATAGAATTTATAAGTAAAGACTTATAAATTCTATAATATACAAATGTATAATATTTTTTTATAATATAAACGCTCGTGACCCCGCGGTCTCAGTGTTTTGTAAACGATCACTGAGTTACGCAACTTTCACTATGGCTGGTCCTCGGATGGGTGACCACTTTGTGGCATTACATTTGCGAGCGTTTCCGTGCTTCGTAAGGCACGTTAAGCCGTTGGTCCCGGTTGCCAATAAAATGGCAGTCGTTAAGCCTGGATGAAGGCCTTATGGGCGGCTTGAAAAATTTCTACAGCAGGTAGCCACAACCTGCGTCTATCTATTTCAACACGGCAATGGGCTCACCACCTATTACGTGGAACAGGAATCCACACGGTGAAAAGTGGGCATCTTACAAAATATCCTTGGACTAATTAAAACGGAACAAAACGGTTTCCAGAAGGGCAAGTCAACTACACTAGCGACTTTTAATTTAATTTATAATGTATTATATAATATTGAGAAAAAGAAATACACGGTGACTGTTTTCTTTGATATGAAAAAGGCTTTTGATTATGTTCCACATAAAACCCTTTTAGAAAAACTGGAAGATTATGGAATAAGAGGGCCAGCACATGCATGGATATAAAGTTACCTTGAAAATCGTGACCAATGCGTAGAGATTTTAAAAGACGGTAATAACTCTGTTATAAGTAGTGAAAGGTCAACATTTTTGAAAAATAAATGCGGTGTACCTCAAGGGAGTGTACTCGGGCCACTCTTATTTTTAATATATATATTTTGCGTTTATGTTCAATTATATCAGGCAAGTCATTAGACTTGCCTGATATAATTGAACATAAATGCATATTATTTGCCGACGATATAGCTATTTTAATGACATCCAATAATGTAATAAATTTACATACAGACATTAATAATACAATTAAATTGATAATGGAATGGCTGGATAAGAATAACCTCAAAGTAAATTTGGCAAAAACCAAACTATGTACAGTTCCAAACTGTAGGTAAGAATCTAAACCCTAAACAGATAAGATACAATGATACTATAATAAAAGAAGCAGACTCTGTTAAGTTTTTGGGCATCAATTTAGATAAGCATTGCAACTGGAAAGTGCAGGTAGAGTCAGTCTGCAAGAGAGTTTGTAGATTTGTTTATGTGCTTAACAGATTACGAAGAACATCTACTCTACAAACAGTTCTTTTTGCGTACCATGGACACGTCAATTCTGTGCTGCGTTATGGTCTACTGTTGTGGGGAAACTCAACTGATGCCACTCGGGCATTTTTAGCCCAGAAAAGGTGCATCAGAGCTATAGCAGGTATCCCGCCGTACCAGTCTTGCAAACCATACTTTAAAAAGTACAAGATATTTTCACTGCCGGGTATATACGTCTTCGAAGTAAGCGTATTTGTTAAAACAAATCCTAATTTATTTAAAAAAGCTAAAGATATATATCCACGTAGCACGCGTGACAGCGATAGGCTCTTGACTTTACACCAAGAACCACACTTTTCCAAAAAAACTGCTACGCCATGTACATAAAAATTTATAATAGGGTACCGTTGGTTATAAAAAAATTACCCGTTAAAAAATTTGAGGTGAACTGAACTTATGGTTAACTGAAAAAAATATATACAGCATCAATGACTTTTTAAATGAAAAGTAATTTCTGATATGGTTGTCATTTGTATTGTCACAAGGATTAGACAAATTATTTTATATTATTTAAATTTTGTGTAGCTTGTATTTTATTTATTATATTGACGTGACATTTAGCAAAACATTTACTTAATTTTATATTAATTGACGTTAGTTGGTAAAGATTATGTTTATTTAGCAATAAGGTTTGCATGTCAGATAAGAACTGATGGAGTGTGTGTTCAAATTCATTATAACAATTACAGCTTATGTACCATACTTCCGCAAATAAATAAATTTCAATTTGAATTTCATATAATATGCCTCTGCCACCCCTTCGGCGATAAGGCGTGATGGATATTTATTTTGGCTGGACTTTGGGCGGGCTTTAATCAAGAAATTCCGTAACACAAAATCTAAGACCCGAGGTCACACGAAGTTCACCGAGCACGGCCGAGCGCTGGCTTAACGTGGATGTACATATATTTTATGATACGATTGTACGAAGCTCGCACGGATCGAGACGTGATGATAGTGAGGGTGACTGTGAGAGTGAGGGTGGGGTGATGGTGAGAGTGAGAGTGAGGAGTGAGGGTGAGGGTGAGAGTGGGGGTGAGGGTGTCTTTTTTTGTTTTGTGTTTTTTTCTGTTATTTTTACTGTAACTTGAATTAATATCAAAGAAAAACAAAGGTATGCTATGCAATAGCTTTACCGCGGCAGTCTCCGAGTGCCACACGTCTTTTTTTATTTTTTTATAATATTAAAATTTGCCTGATTTGTCGGCTTTTATTACTACTGCTCCGCTCTCCAGGGTAGAAGCGTGATGATATATAGCCTATAGCCTTCCTCGATAAATGGGTTATCTAACACAAAAATATTTTTTTCAAATTCGACCTGTAGTTTCTAAGATTAGCGCGTTCAATCAAACAAACAAACTCTTCAGCTTTATAAAATTAGTATAGATTTCTAAACTATAGGGTTTAGAAGTCTAAAACTAACAAAAGGTCAACAAACTCAATGTTATCCCGATACACAGAGCACAGTAGATTCTGTATTAAGAAACTTCCAAGAGTTCAGATCAGGTCAGTGGCAATGACGTTGTTGTGAGTAAAATCATCATTGATAATGAGATAATAGACTACGCCGCAAACGGGACAGTTACAAAAACAATTATCATTTAAAATAGTTGTCTTAAGACTGACATAAAGAGTCTTGGAGTTTTGGCGGGAACAAGAAGAGAATGACGACCCCACTTTGTAGCAAAATAAGTAGGTCATATTTGGGTTCGATTCTCGGGTTGGAATAATAATTTTTGGGTTCCGCAAATATTTGTTTAGAAATTTGGGTGTTTCCTATGTATAATATGTATGTATTTAGAAATATATAAGTATGTTTCTCAGTCGTCTAGATCCCATAACACAAGCTTATATTAGCTTATTTTGGGCAAGACGGAGCTGTGTAAAAAAATAATATATGGCCCACAATATTTATTTATATTTTAATCACAATAAACCAACCTTACCTCTCAGATAGTAGCCCATAGCCAGGATGCACAGCATCCACATCATTCTCCTTGGCTATCCTGATGATGTCTGGAATGTTGAGGTATGCTGCCACGGGCGGTAGACCCTTCCCGACTAGATATGACTCGTCGGCTTTTTGTCTGTAAATATACGATTATTTTGGTTATTTACGTTGGCTTTATACCTCTTTCCCTGAAGGAGTAGGTAGATTTTAGTTGTACAAGTATGTATGCCTCTCTTTATCACAGGATTATTTCTCAGTAATTAAAATTAGAAATCAAGGATCTACTTTGACAAAATCTGATTTGAGTACGTTAATACATTGAAAGAAATTTTCGGCACAATTCCATTTGTGCTAAACTCTGCTACACACACACAAATAGAATTGTGCTGAAAAATTCTATCCGCGTATCAATCTATTTTTGCATTATTATTGTAAAGCCTTAAAGTGTGTCCAGAAGACGACTTAGGGATGAGAGACGAATATGTCTCTTGAACAATACAGGTTAGTTCTTATAGGTTATAATCCTTATATTTCTTTGAACAAATAAAGCTTTATGCGAAGTCGCGGCTACAGATATCGTCAGGCCTTCCGCCTTAATTTATGATTACGAGCTAGATTAACTACCCACTCACAGACGCATAATAACACATCATTTACACGGTTTCTTCCCAACAATAGACTTGCTACGTCATAAAATAATATAAGTACTTACTATCTGACATTTTTCTACTAATATTATAAACGTGAAAGTTTGTAAGTATGGATGTTTGTTACTCTTCGCGCAAAATCTACAGAATGGATTTTAATGATTGTTTACACATCAGAATAACACATAGGCTACTTTTTATCCCGGAAACAAGTTCCTGTGGAAAACGCGGACGGGAATACTTCTACACGCGTGCGGAGCCGCGGGCGTCAACTAGTACGGACGGATATAAATTACGTCTTGCTGACATTCACTTCTATACCGTTCACTAAAAGCCTTATTCGATTCAATTTCGCCTGCTCTCCTTAGCGTTGAATGCAAAATATACATTTTTATAAGGCATTCTAAATATACAATTAGAAGCATAGGGCTTGCCCTTTTCTGAAGTGTTGTCAGTGGTTGCCGTCTGAACTCCTTACCACTAAGGGAGTTTACGATGCGCTTTTAATGGTAAGAGGTACACCACCGGCTCGCACCTGTTATCTCGGCTACTGATAAGCAGAAAAAAACACCACACGGTTTTAGTTTGTTCTATTCTGATTTAAGTACATCATCAGTAGTTTCTTGGAGCGTCCATACTCTGAAATGGACTGCATATTCATATTGAATTAGAATATATTGTCCTGTCGCACGTAAAACAACTAAAAGACCCAATTATCCTTCACGGCCGCTGTTATTCTGAGAATGCACTGCGTCGTCTGTGGTACGGAGGACCGCTTTTCCAGGGCCTCAATTTTCGATTATACTACTTGCAAGCGTAGATGTAAATTTACTGATTAAATGTCTTTTGGCTCTTGTTTCGCCATTTCAATATGTGAAACAAATGACATTTCACCAGCAAATTTCCGTCTACGCTTTCAAGTCGAAGATCGAATCGATCGAAGAATTGGATCCCAGAGCCCCAATTCTCAATCACACGACTTGAGAGCGTCGACTTAAATTTACTGGTAAAATGTTTTAGTCTCAGGTCTCGCCGTTTCTAAATATTAAACAAACGATATTAATCAGCTAAGCTTTCAAGTCGGTCAAGAAATAGGCTGCTGTATTCACCACATCTGCCATGCTTAGGGCTGTTTAGATATTTACCTGTGCATTTGAAGCTTGTCCTGTTCGCTGTAAATAGCGACGGACTTGATTCCCAACTCCGTGCATGCTCGGAACACTCTGATCGCGATCTCTCCTCTGTTTGCCACCAGCACGCTCCTTATAGGTTTGTATTCTACTTTCTTGTCATGCTGTAGAAAGAAAAAGAATATTATCTGACATCTTCAGTGTCTTAGGTCCGTATTCCAGAACGTTTCTCAATACTGAATCAACGCTGGAGGCTAGATTTTGCCTTATTCTCAAGCGTTGATTAAATATTGAGAAACGTTCTGGAATAGAATTAGATCAAATATAATGTAAAAGAGTGGCCATGAGTTTTATAGCCAGGTTCTTCCCAAGGCTCTACCTATTGCTTTGCGAATCTGGCAGTAAATATTGAAACAATAATCTTGACGTTCATAAATGTTACTTTGTGACCTATATGAATAAATTATTTCATTGCAATTGATGACTAATGGACTAGGATTTGGTGATTGTTTTAGAGTTAAACGGTCGGAGAGCAGTTTCTCTCACTTTTATTGGCCTCTACTGGTACTTTAATTGACTCTCATTTATTGGTCAAAATAGCCAAATTAACCATAGATATCTTAACTAAATAAATAAAAAGAAGCCAAATAATATAGACTATATGGCTTATTGACCGGGACATGGGACATAGCTCTCCTAACCGAGGCACGTCCCGCTGTACTGGGACGGCAATCGAATACTACAGGAAAATTTCGTTTCTAAATTTTTCTTACATATCTTTCTTCCAAAAAGAATTCAAATCATAATAAATTTAATGCATAGGCATGTCCCAGATTATATCATAAATAATAAGCCGCATGTTTCATCTTTATCAGCAAGTACCTATCAAGACAGGTAAACAGTGTACATGCATAGATATAAATCCAGATTGAATCGATTTTTGAAGTAATTCAGTAGGTATTCAGCATTCTGTTTGTGAAACATAAGTTATTGGGTTTGTAAATGAATGTTAAGTCGTCAATTTGACTGCCTCTGTGGCGCGGTGGGAGTGCATCCGACTGCTACGCAAGAGGTCGTGGGTTCGATTTCCACCCAGGATAAAACTTTGTGTGATGAGCACGATGGTTTATTCTGTGTCTGGGTGTTATTTATCTATAATATGTATGTATTTAGAAATATATAAGTATGTTCATCAGTTATCTAGATCCCATAACACAAGCTAATATTAGCTTACTTTGGGCTAGATGGCGCTGTGTGAAAAGTGTCCCACAATATTTATTATTATTATTTATTAATATGGAGTCTATACCAGATTGCCACCAACTAAAACCACACGGCGTCCTTACAGAAGTCCCGTGTGACCCCTCGGAGGAACAATTCCAGGGTAAGTGTTTAGTTTCAAGTTGTTTACAAGCCCGATTATGCGCGATTGAACCTCGTAAACTTAGTCTCAAGCTGATTACAATATTTACGAGGGCAAAGGCACGTATGGCTGGTGCGTGACCCAACACTTAGCTCACGTGGTAGCCATGCTAGCCGTGACCCATTTAGTTTAGAGTTGACTCGTTTAACTAGTGACCCGAACTGAGACTAGATTAAGTAGACAAGTCTATTAAAACATCATGGAGGACTATCCACAAAAATCTAAATACCTTTTCTTTTCAGGTTAGTGTACCTGCTACCTGGATCACAGGCTTATTTATTTGGCGGCCCGAAACAGTCATAGATTGTCTTTTGATTTTCGCCATTGTTGGAAGCGGGTTGCTGTCTGATCTCACTATCAAGTAAGGACGTCTGCGTCGTTGCCTCGTTCGTTGGGGAACAGGTGTACCGCTAGCAGATAATTCAGTAGGTATTCAGCATTTTGTTAGTAATAAATAAGTAAATCGGTTTGTAAATAAAATGTTTAGTCGTCATTATGGATACTATACCAGATTACCACCGACTAAAACCACACGGCGTCCTTACAGAAGTCCCGTGTGACCCCTCGGAGGAACAATTCCAGGGTAAGTGTTTAGTTTCAAGTTGTTTACAAGCCCGATATGCGCGATTTAACCTCGTAAACTTAGTCTCAAGCTGATTACAATATTTACGAGGTCAAAGGTATGGCTGGTGCGTGACCCAACACTTAGCTCACGTGGTAGCCATGCTAGCCGTGACCCATTTAGTTTAGAGTTGACTCGTTTAACTAGTGACCCGAAATATGACTAGATTAAGTAGACAAGTTTATTAAAACATCATTAGGACTATCCACAAAAATCTAATTAACCTCTCTTTTCAGGTTAGTGTACCTGCTACCTGGATTTAAAGCCTGGATCACTGGCTTATTTGGCTGCCAGAAACAGTCATAGTTTGTTTATTCATTTTCGCCATTGTTGGAAGTGGGTTGCTGTCTGATTTCCTAACCACGTAAGGGCGTCTGCGTCGGAAATGGGGGCCGTGTCTACTATTGACAAGCCATAGAATAGAACCAGAATCGCTGTTTTAGCGGTCAAAATGTTAGTAGACTATCAAAAATTCAACTGACTAGCGGCCACTGGCGCAGTACGTGTTAGTAGAACTCATCGACCGACCGATAGAAGTCTATTGGAGTACGATTGTAATAGTAGACTACGAACAAAAGTCAAACTTGTACCGGTGGCTTTCTATTGAGCGACGATTACTATTCTTTTCTGACGCGATTGAAATAGTGGACATGGCCCCTAGGTGTACCGCTAGCAGATGTAGTCCCTTAGGATTCCGAACATATTATCCTTTACATTCAAGTCTCGAATATATTTATTTAATATTTGTCAAACAGGACCCATTATAAATCTTTTCGTAGGCTGCTCTGGGTTCGAAGAGTCCACATACATACATATTGTCACGCCTTTATCCCCGAAGGGGTAGGCAGAGGCATTCTATACGCCCACATTTCACCGTATGCATTTTTGTCCCACGTAACAGGTGGTGATTGATGATGACCATTGCCGTGTTGAAATGCACAGGCGCAGGCTGTGGTGACCTGCTGTTGAATATTTTCAAGCCGCCCATAAGAAGAAGAAGAAAAAAGAAAAGAGCCTAAAGTGCAAATTAAGGCTGCAACCGTGGAAGAATCTGTTAACCTTTTAAACTATAATGTGACTATTCGGCTATTGTGTAATAGGCAGTTTAGTATTGTTGGGTATAATTTTGTATAGGGTATTCGTTGAGTACACATTGTTTAACATTGTCAACTGCCGACCAAACGTAGTATTGTTTTGGTCTCACATTGTTCTTCACAGTTCACACGGCTCATAGCACCGAATGTACCTATGTACTGAGGCCGTGAAGTCAATTTAGACAGTTCTTAAAATAAAACGAGGCTTTATTATTCTGAAATTTGTTCTAAAAGGCCCGCATGTGAAACGCGTAAACTATTTACAACTTAGGTTATTATACCTACAGGCTGTCTGTCTGTTTGTAAAAAAAGATCAATGAAAAATGCTCCACAGAGACACACACCACATTTTGAATGTACAGATTATCGTAAATAAATTAAGTCTTTTGACTTGTCCGCTTTATTCGGGAAAGAAGCATTTCGCAAAATAATAATAATAATTTTATTAGTGTCTAGGAATCTGAACTGAAGGAATGTTAAAAATTTTAAAGCAATTATTTTGCTAAATTTTTCATAATTTTTTAAAAAAGTGGTAAAAGACAATTAGCTTCGAGACGGGGGTGGAACCCGTGACCTTTGCCTAAACTTGGTTAAGCAAAGGTCATGGGCTCAAAAAGACAATTTGATTCGAGACGGGGGTCTCGAATCAAATTATCTTTTTCCACTTTATTAAAAAACCGAGGGTGTACTGGGGCTTCTCAAAGATCCTCGGCGAGTTTATGACATAGGTACCTTTACAGGATTGGGAGATCAGACTGCAGACGCTCACGGAATGACGAAATATAAAGTCAAATCATAGCTATTTCTAACAGCTACTGTCTGAGCCCTTGAGCCCAAAACTAGCTTTAGAAACAACTGGCAAGACAGTAAGACAAAGAAAAAAATAAATATTTAAATGGCTCCTATACAACAATCGTCATTGCTTTTTTTGCTCGATATTCGGTTTATTTGCTTGGGCTTCCATACAACTAGGTGACTTTTGGACATTTTTATAGATTATGCTACGGAATTTTTAGTGCGCGAGTCCGACTCGCTCTTGGCCGTTTTTTATTAATCTTATCTTTATAGGTTACATGAGTTACATAACATCTGTTATATATTTATAATCAGTGACTAAAAACCAGCACTCCGGGAGTGCCGACAGAAGTGAAAACTCAATTTATTAATAATTTATTTATCTAGACGCGTTGGTACATGCATATATGCACACACTATAGCTGCGTATCGTAACGGGGTGTAGCGAGTCCAGAGATTTATCTCATCTAAAAAATTGCGTACCGCGCTAAAAGAAGTTTTTCCTTCAAAAATTGACCGGGATCGACGTTAATGATGATGATGATGAAAAATAAATCTACACTGAAAGACTCCTAATTGATTACACAGCATTATTTAATAAGACCTGTAGATGACCGGAATCAACGTTAGATGATGAAGATGATAATGGTCGCGAGTCCAGAGATTTTATCTCATCTAAAAATAAGCGTACCGCGCTGAAAGAATATTCACTTCAAAAATTGACCGGGATGGACGTTAATGATGATGATGAAAAAAAAATTCTACTCTGAAAGAGTCTTAATTGATTACACAATATTATTTAATAAGACCTGTAGATGACCGGGTTCAACATTAGATGATGATGATGATTATAGTCGCAAATCCAGAGATTTTATCTCCTCTAAAAAAGAAGTTTTTCCTTCAAAAATTGACCGGGATCGACGTTAATGATGATGATGATGAAAAATAAATCTACACTGAAAGACTCCTAATTGATTACACAGCATTATTTAATAAGACCTGTAGATGACCGGAATCAACGTTAGATGATGAAGATGATAATGGTCGCGAGTCCAGAGATTTTATCTCATCTAAAAATAAGCGTACCGCGCTAAAAGAATATTCACTTCAAAAATTGACCGGGATGGACGTTAATGATGATGATGAAAAAAAAATTCTACTCTGAAAGAGTCTTAATTGATTACACAATATTATTTAATAAGACCTGTAGATGACCGGGTTCAACATTAGATGATGATGATGATTATAGTCGCAAATCCAGAGATTTTATCTCCTCTAAAAATATGTGTACCACGCTAAGAGGCGTTTTCACTTAAAAACTCCATCCGTCTTACGCTTTTTCGATCAGGTCACGTGTCCTGACGCGAGTTTAAGATTTTATACCCATTACAGAAAAAGTGCTCAACGCCGCTAAAGAAGTTTTCACTTCAAAAATATGAAGGAATGTTCTTGCCTTGAGTGCATAAGCTCTTATAATGGAGAAAGGACAACTCACCGTGCTCGCAGACCGTGACTTTGCGCTGCTCCATGCCTGAAACTGTGACGCACTAGCTCTTAAAGCGTAACGGGCTTTTAAAATCTGCATTTTTACTTAACTTATAACCAAGTTAATAACGTAATATAATACTTATATTATTATTTCTGCATGATATTTTTTTTTAAAGTGTGATGTTTTTGACTAGATTGGTTTTTCGTTTCGCGCTTTCGGTGCTCGTAAGTTACAAATCTGAAACAAGAAAATAGGTATGTTTTAATTTGCTTGAATAGTCATAGAAAAATTACTTTAATTGTGGGACATTTTTCTTTTACAGAGCGCTATCTAGCCCAAAGTAAGCTAAATAAGCTTGTGTTATAGGATCTAGACGACTTATAAACATACTTATATATTTTAAATACATAGTTATTATTATAGAAAACATCCAAACTCCGAAACAAACATTTGTGGATTACAAAATATATTTTTCCGGCCAGGGACCTCAGTCGCGGCAGTCGCATACACTACCACTGCGCCACCGAGGCAGTCAAAGTTAGTTAAGGGCTCCACCACTACTAATGGCCTACCAAGATCTCCTGGGCCCAAGCGACCTCACCAGCTATCGGTGCACCTGCTGACTAACGGACGAGGTAACCAAGCATGTGCCCCTTACGCAGTTGGGAAATCAGACGTCGGTCGCACCCGAAAACGCCGAAAACTAAAAATCTAATGAAAGCTGCTCCATCTAAATAAAAGTAAACCAAAGGCTCCAAATCCTGGTAGGGTTTGGAAGTAATTTGAAAAACACTTAAGCTGAAGAAGAAATCACTTAAAGAATTTCAGAAGTCCACTGAAATGGCTGACTGATCATCTACGTACAGATTCACAGAGGGACTCGAAAATTTACAAGAAATAATATTTAAACGTTAATGTAAACAAAATAAATAAAAACAAAAGCGCTCGTGGTCCCGCGGACTCAGTGTTCTGTAAACGATCAACTGCGTTAAGCAACTTTCGCTATGGCTGGTCACGGATGGGCACTTTGTGGCATTTACATTTGCGAGCGTTTCCGTGCTTCGGAATGCACGTTAAGCCGTTGTTGGTCCCTGTTACCAGTAACAGGGCAGTCGTTAAGTCAAGTTGAAGGCTAATGCCTTGGGCGGCTTGAAAAATTTCAACAGTAGGTAGCCACAACCTGCGCCTGTCTATTTCAACACGGCAATGGGCTCACCACCTATTACGTGGGACAGGAATACACATGGTGAAAAGTGGGCATATAATATGCCTCTGCCACCCTATCGGGGAAAAGGCGTGATAGATAAATAAATAAATGTAAACAAATAGAGTATCTTTTTAAAATTTTGACGCGAGCAGAGCCTACAGATTTTTCTCTTTATACTGTGTTGATAGTAGATATGTATATCATGCAGACGAGAGCTGCATCTCTTGTTAATAGATGACAAATGAAAACATGACATACAGAGCAATAAAATGTTTATTGGCCTATTTGTTGTAAATTACACATGCGCACGCAAGGTACTGCTTTGCTTACTTTACGTTGATTTGTTATAGTTACATAATATAAGTCAACTATAACTAGTAAACTTTTAAACCCTGGTTATCTGTGCTAGTTTTTAGCCCCGCGGGGTCTTTTTACGTTTAGTTTCTATATATGTTTGAAACATTTTCGCGTTTAGTTCGTAGTTTTTCTTGGGACTATTCATTCATCCAGCTTAAGAACTACCCACGTTTATTTAAATTTAGCTCGCCAAAATGACGCCACCTGCCTGATTGAAAGTCATTATGACATCTAACTTGAGAGTCACTCACAGTTCACAAGACTACTGACAGTGTCCCTCAAGTTGGTGGTTCTTCACGCTTTAAAAACCCGGGATTGTAAGAGGAAGGAAGACGTGCGCAGGCACCTGTCACTTTCTTTAAAGTCATTTAAACAGCAAGCTTATTAAATAAGCTTGTTGATGTAGTTATCTTATAGATCTACATCTCGGTCTGTTATTTTAACCAGGTCAATGAACTTTCTGCATTGCAGTTATGGAAGCGTGGAGGTACATATTACACTGTACAATGTACAAGTAAATATTATCTATACCTACATGGAGAGCATCTTTACAACGACATTTAAATGGTGGTAATTGAAAGTAAATTGACTAGAATAAGTGCTAACATACCTATAATACTAACAAGTTTATTATTGTTTTTTTTCACAATGACCTTGAAAGGCTGAGATCAAAACATGCAGCAGCATTTAAACTAAGAAAAATATCTACAGAGCTGTAATAGAAAAGTCGAAGTGAATTCCCTGGATTTTGCGATAGCTCTTTTTTTTACTTTATTTTACTCCAACCGACTAAACCCACACGTTGCCCTTCCAAATGCCTATGGCCAGGAGTCCCGAGTGAGCCCTCGGAAGGAGCCTATAGATAGCAATATTATGAAAGAAGAAAAGAACAGACAGATGTGAAGAAACCAAATCAAGGAATGTGGTTCCAGGCCTTACTATGTATATGAACAATCATTAGAGTTAGTATTTTTAAATATAATTTATGATTAACAGTCGTCACACCATATTCACGCTGTATCCCTGACGGGATAATCAAAAGAATATCCTGACTCCTTCTACCTCTACTTTCGCACAGTATAATTATATTCTTCGTCAATCGTTCCTCGCCCATTCGTAAGACATGTCCAAACCAACGGAGCTCGCTCTTATCCAGCTTAACGCTGTCACTTTCATTCAAACCTTCCATATTACGTATTAGGTCGGCCAAAGTTACGCCGCACAATTTTCAGTGATCGCATTTCTACAGCATTTAACTTAATTTCATGCATCTTTTGACATACCCAGGTTTCACTACCGAAAAGCAACGTTGGCACTAGCACTGCGTTATGAATCGCAAGTCGTGCTTCTTTTACGATGCTTTGTCGCTTTACTATTTGGGAAAAAGCACCGTTAACTTTGTTTCCGACAGCTACTCGCCATTCCACATCCTAATCACATCTTGCGTCCGCGCTAAACATACTCCCTAATTTAGGGCCTAAATACACAATTTCATTCACTTGCTCGAGACGTTTACCCAAATCTAGCACTTAGTTCGAAACTTAGGAAACGGATAAAAACACGTGCGAAACCTGGCGATCATCCTCTCTAACCACCCCGTCAGGGATACAGTGTGATAGTTATTTATTTATAAGATACGTTTAAACGTGTCGAGTAAATAGCGCGTTTAGAAGTAATGTCCGCCCTTGAAGGGCATATTATTATCTTATTAATAATTGCTATACATAACAGCATTTTGCGAACACAGGCGAAGTTAATTAGGTACGCAATCTATTATAATAGACAGGTTTCAGCATTGGAGAATAAAGTATTAATTTTTATTCTAAAGAGTGTTATTGTTATCAGCATTATTATGAAGCGCTCGTGGCCCCGCGGTCTCAGTGTTCTGTAAACGATCACTGAGTTACGCAACTTTCACTATGGCTGGTCCTCGGATGGGTGACCACTTTGTGGCATTTACATTTGCGAGCGTTTCCGTGCTTCGGAAGGCACGTTAAGCCGTTGGTCCCGGTTGCCAGTAAAATGGCAGTCGTTAAGCCTGGTTGAATGCCTTATGGGCGGCATGAAAAATTTCAACAGCAGGTAGCCACAATCTGCGTCTGTCTATTTCAACACGGCAATGGGCTCACCACCTATTACGTGGGACAGGTAAATCCACACGGTGAAAAGTGGGCATATAATATGCCTCTGCCACCCCTTCGGGGATAAGGCGTGATGGATATTTATTATTTATATTATTACTAGTGGTTCTGTGCACCGTAGACTTCGGAGTATTTTTTTAAATGAATTGTTTTTTTTTTCGTTTTGAGCGCTCTTGCCAACCACTACGGGACCATTTCGTCTCCTCTGGCTCCTTTTCCCCCCCAATCGAAAAACCCCTTCGCTAAGAGTGGTTGGCTACATCAAGGATTGTCCATGCCAAGTTGCCAAGTCCGATGAAAAATGCGACCTGTAGACTGAATGGACGGACGGACGGACGGTCGGACATCAAGAGCATTTTTCCCGTACCAGTAACAGTTAAAACGGAGGCTTTCATAGGCTCGCTTCGCTCGCTACCTTGGTCAATAAAGTCGCGAATGCCCAGTGATTTTACTCGCGTAGGGCCTGTCCCTTTGGTAATATGGGGAAAAAATTTAGCCTTAGTTACAACTTATAACGTTATCTAATCTGCCTGTGAAGTCCCATTAAAATCGGTCATGCCGTTTAAGAGATTTTACTAAACCGACAAAGGAAAGTTAGAATACTGATTTTAAATATGTACCGAGTACACTTTCATATTATGCATTTAGTGACATTTTTTTTTGAAAAGCTGTTAATTTGAAATTATAACAAACACTATTTATATACATATTATTTATAGCTTACTAACACCCATGGCTCTGCCAGAGTGTTGAAATTTTCCCGATGGTACCTGTTTCCCACAAGAACTTACTCCGGTGACAAATGACAAAAAGTTTATGTGTAAACCATCGATTGAGTATTTAACAAACATTTTCAGAAACAGACAGAAGCATGTTGGCCCCTGGGATCAACAGCTTATAGTTACTAAAAGCACTACTGAAAATCTTATAAATGGTAATGCCACAAACGGATACCCATCTCAGACAATTTAAAGTTAAAGTAACTTTAACAATTTAAATAATTATTTTTTAAATAATTATTTAACACTAAAATTTATATGTAAAATAAATTCATAATAAATTTTCTAAACTATTAAAATTTATTTAATGTATTATTTTTTAACATAGTTTTTTTTTTATATTTATATATTTAATATAATAATTAATTCATATATTAAATGTTTAATATTAATTATTAAATATTAAATATTTTTCTTTTTTTCTCTTTCATAATTAAGGTTAAAGTATTCAAGTCGCTTAACTCAAAAAAGACAGCTGACTTATGGGGTATTTCTGTGAAATTGATACAGTCTATTATTGTTAATTTATCTCCAAATCTAGCTGAAATATTTAATAAATGTATCGATAAAGGAGTGTTTCCGGATTTAATGAAACACAGTAAGGTAATACCTCTATTTAAGTCTGGATCCAAAACCGACCCTGGTAATTTCAGACCTATTACAATATTACCTGCCATTAGCAAATTTTTTTAAAAAATTATATTGCATCAACTACAAGCTCATTTTAATTCAAATATGCTACTACATAAAGAGCAGTATGGGTTCACAAGGGGTCGTTCTACCATTCATGCAGGTGTGACACTTCTGAATCATATATATGACGCCTGGGAGAATAGACAAGATGCTATTGGTGTATTCTGCGATCTCTCCAAAGCATTTGATTGCGTTGAACATAAAACACTATTGCGAAAACTCTTTTATTATGGTATCAAAGACTCTGCACTGGATCTTGTTGCCTCCTACTTAAATGATCGGATACAACATGTTGATGTTAATGAAATTCGCTCCTCTGGAGCATCTGTAGCTATGGGCGTACCGCAGGGATCAATTCTAGGTCCGTTTCTATTTTTAATTTATATTAACGATCTGCCATTCTATATACAGAACTTGTGCGACATTGTTCTATTTGCTGATGATACGTCACTTATTTTTAAAGTAGATCGTACGCTTACTGATTTTAACGGCGTTAATAGTTCACTTGCCCAAGTTGTAGATTGGTTTACGACCAATAATTTGCTACTAAACGCTAAGAAGACAAAATGTATCAGATTTAGCATGCCTAATGTCAGGAATTGCGGTACAAATATAACATTGAACGGTGATACCCTTAATATTGTAGAATCAACTGTATTTTTGGGGATCACTTTAGATAGCAAACTGCAGTGGAACGTCCAAATAACGTGTCTTGCAGGTAAACTCAGCTCGGCAGCTTTTGCCGTTAGTAAAGTCAGGCAGCTCACTGATGTAGAAACTGCCAGGCTAGTATACTTTAGTTATTTTCATAGTGTCATGTCTTACGGCATTTTGCTGTGGGGTAAAGCAGCTGATCTACAAGTAATTTTTGTACTCCAGAAGAGAGCTATACGTGCAATATATAAATTGAGTGCTAGAGTGTCTCTTAGAGAGAAATTTAAAGAAATTGGCATTTTAACTGTTGCATCACAGTATATATTTGCAAATATCATGTTAGTTAAACAGAACATACATTTATACAATAGACACAGTGACATACATTCGATAAATACTAGAAATAAGCATAAATTAATTGGAACGCATCATCGTTTACAAAAGGTTCACGACTCTTTTGCAGGAATTGGCGTACGCCTATATAATAAAATTCCTTTAGACATTATGAACCTGCCGTTACATAAATTTAAGGCGGAAATTAAGACGCACCTCTTGAAAAGGGCTTATTACACAATTAATGATTATTTGAATGATTAAAATAAATGGAAATGAGTTGCTTGCTCTTCGCTCGAGCTATTTAGGATTCGAATGAATCTTGTGTTATATTATCTACTTGTCTTGAATCTGCATATATATGTTGTATTTTTTTTTTACATTATTTTTATTTACATTCTCCAGTATAAATAATTTGAAACGCCAGGCAACTAAAGGTATGGCTGCGTTTAGTCCCGGTAATAACTAATATACATAATTATATGTAATTTGACTTTGTTATTGTGTGAGCACTATGTAGACTTATTTATAATTTTGAAATTGACATGATAGTTGCTGTGTAGTTTTTGGGTATGTCATGCTCGCCTAAGTGTCCTGGCAGTGGTGGCGTATTTATCGGGTCGCCTTGTTCCCTACAATACGGTTGAATAGGGCGATGGCTGATATATGCGTCATACCCGTGAACGGGTGCCGTATGTTGGGATTGGTCAACTCATAGCTGTTATAGCAATTGTTACAAATAATATTATTTAATTTTAAGGCAAACTAAGTTTAGTCGACTGTTCTCACATAAATTCAAAGGAACTATGTAAGTGTAATTTTAATGAACACAACATTTATTTTGTTTTTTTTTTTGTATAAAATCTTTACTGTATAATTGGTCAAATATCATGTTAATCAAACTGTGTCAAATGGCGGTTAGAAAAGAGTGGCCATGAGTTTTATTGCCAGGTTCTTCCTCTGGCTCTACCTATTGCTTTGCGAATCTGGCAGTAAATGTAAATGTAGAAGCAGTAATCTTGACGTTCATAAGTGTTACTTTGTGACCTACATGAATAAAGATTTTTGATTTTTTTTTTCAGAACGGACTATAGTGTAAGATCGTTTACATTTCACTCGATATAGCAAACATGGGCTACGAGAAGGTACTTCAAATCTGTACATAAAATCTATATGCGTCTTTGTATAAAACAAAGACGCATAGATTTTGAGTGTTTTAACACAAACAATAATATCCAAACAATATCCAAATAAATAGTGTCTGTTTGCTGTTAGAAATTTCAAATTAACAGATTTTTGCTAAATGCATATGAATGTATTGTTTGTTCCTGCTAATCTATGGACCCCTATTTTGATGGAATCCTTCACTGGCAGATGGCTGGTGTTATAAGGAGTAACTTCGGCTACATTTTATCCGTATCTTTCTATGAGAACGAGAATTACATTTTTATTTGCTTTTTTTTTCATACCACTGAGGTGGCAGACAAGTATACGGCTCACATGATGGAAAGTTGTCACCATAGCCTATGGACGTTTGCAACACCAGAGGTGCAGTGCACCACTCGTGCTGCCGACCCTTTAAAAACCTTCTAAGACCCCTTCTGAAGAACCCCATAATGTAAAATAAATAAATAAATATCCATCACGCCTTATCCCCGAAGGGGTGGCAGAGGCATATTATATGCCCACTTTTCACCGTGTGGATTCCTGTCCCACGTAATAGGTGGTGAGCCCATTGCCGTGTTGAAATAGACAGACGCAGGTTGTGGCTACCTGCTGTTGAAATTTTCAAGCCGCCCATAAGGCCTTCAACCAGGCTTAACGACTGCCATTTTACTGGCAACCGGGACCAACGGCTTAACGTGCCTTCCGAAGCACGGAAACGCTCGCAAATGTAAATACCACAAAGTGGTCACCCATCCGAGGACCAGCCATAGTGAAAGTTGCGTAACTCAGTGATCGTTTACAGAACACTGAGACCGCGGGGCCACGAGCGCTTCTACCCCATAAAGTAGAAGTTGGCATTCGGGAAAACCCAGAAAGAAAACTTCGTGGATAAAACCGTGGGGCGTTCGTTTTAGTATAATTGTAAGCGTACATCAAATGCGTATCTTATAGATAATATGATACAGCATTGTTCAGGCTTCCCACAATTGTTCAATTGGCTTCAGTAATGATACAATCGTAATTATGGTTAGGAATCACTATTGGAATCAATTTGTGTAGGTACTATATAATAGTACTAACTATACATACACACTTTTAGTGAAGGGTTCCTTGCTTCGGAAGGCACGTTAAGCCTTTGGTCCTGGTTGCCAATAACATGGCAGTTGTTAAGTTGAAGGTATATGGGCGGCTTGAAAGAAATTCAACAACTGGTCGCCACATCCCGCGCTTGTCTATTTCAATACGGTAATGGGCTCACCTCCTGTTACGTGGGAAAAAACTGCATTTGGTAAAATGTGGTATAGTAAGCTTCTGCCTACCCTCTTCGAGGATAATGGCGTGACAATATGTATGTATCATGTCAGTAGGCGGTATGGACGTTTAACAACGCTGGACGGAGTGTGGTAAACGGAAAAAAGGGTCGCCCATTTTAGCCGAATAGCTTGTTTGTATAAGTCCGTACAAATACATAATACCGGTACGCGCCTTAGAGTTAGTGGTTGGTAAAAATGAGTTTACATACAATTTATTATGCAGCCACTATTTACAGTGCCTCAGGTTTATTCTACTCCGACTGGAAGTTTTTATAAGTCCAAGGTAGTTGGTTGACGGCAAAAAGGAGAGCTTACTCTTTATACCCAACTAGCTGGCCACCGCGGTTTCGTCAGTGACATACTTCTTACCCCCGTCGCACCCATTTTATCCCGTTGCTTATTACTTTTTCAAATTTTTTTTTCCCGATTTATTGACATTTATCATTACTGCTCAACTGTCCTGGGTAGTAGCGTGATGATTTATAGCCTTCCTCCCCCGCAGGATAAGCCTGAGAGCTATTCACCGCGACCAAGCTAAGGGAATGCCCCAAAATGAGGTTCTCCTAGAAGGCCCAGGGGCTCGAGTCTACTATTGACAAGCCGTAGAATAGAACCAGAATCGCTATTAATAGCTGTCAAAATGTTAGTAGACTAACAAAAATACAACTGACTAGCGGCCACTGGCGCGGTACGTGTTAGTAGAATTCTATCGGCCGACCGATAGGATAGAACTCTATTGGAGTACGATTGTAATAGTAGACTACGAAAAACTGTCAAAATTGTACCGGTGGCTTTCTACTGATCTACGACTTTGGTTAGATTTCGACACGACTGAAATAGCAGACTCGGCCCCCTGATGTGCTATACATTTCGATTAAAAAACGGTTTTAAAACAATTATGTATGAAATGAAAAATATTGAAGAAACGATTTGTGCATGACGAAAGTAAGATAATTAGGTTTAAATAATTTTTAAGGTTATTTTCTGCATAATTTTTTAAAGCAATTAGTATTCTTTCCTTCAATTTTTTTTATTAAATTGAAAAAAGACAACTCAGTTCGAGACGGGAATTGAACCCGTTCCCCAAACAGGGCAATGTTCTAGTCACTGAACTATCCGAACCGTATCGTGTTTCGATATTCGAGTTGAAAGTCTTCACTATATTTTAATCGTCATTTAAGAGTATGACCAGAGCCATCTATCGAGCTACCTAAACATTTTGTCTTTTGATCTTGATCCGAGTTCTCTTTTTTCACTTTAATAAAAAAATATTTTCGGCATGTATTCAACTTTTCATACATCTACCAACATAATAGCAGTCACAATACTACGAGTATTTATTTAAGGTTGTCGTAATTTTATTTATTTTTTATTATACAGGCATACGGTGAAATATGGGAGTATAATATGCCCCTGCCAGCCCCACCTGTTACGTGGGACAAAATGCACACATATAACAGATGGTGAGCCCATTGCCGTGTTAAAATGGACAGGCGTAAGTTCTGACGACCTGCTTTTGAAATTATTCAAGCCTTGGTTTAATGATTAATTTAGAAAAACTACGTAAATTAGTTGTACTGAAGAACTGGATACAAATATGATTTGGATGCTTGTGATATTCTATAATCCATGGTTTCAAACCCATGAAACCACACCCATGACTATGAAATTGACGATAATCATATTAATAATAATATTCACGAATCTATATATAAACCAAATCAGTCCGGAATAGGGTCATTGCACTTTTTTGCCGATGACAACCGGTTTTCGACATTCTAAGAACCGGTTAAACCTCAAAAGTACGTTATTGACAGAGATCTTAGAATAAGTGAATTTCATTCCAAATTTCGAATGCCTTCAACTTCTTTGGGTACATCACCTATTTCGTGGGACAGAGATGCACACGGTAAAAGTGGGCGATAATATGCCTCTGCCACCAATTCGGGGCTAGGGGCATGACTGATAAACATAAACTTTGCTTAGATTAATCGATAATTCTTCTCACCTAAAAATCTTTTACAAATATAGTTTGACCACGGCAGTGAGCGGTACAGCGGTCGTGGTCAAACTATACCTAGTGCCAGATTTGACCTTGTTTATGAGTTACTTACAAATAACCATATAATAATGTTAATATTAAGTTAAGATAAGTTGATATTTAATAATATACCTACATGCGGGCGAAACTGCGGGAACTGAATATCCTTTGCGAGACATTTCCTGAATTAATACATAGGGTACCACGTAATTAATACTTTATATCTCGGGAAAACATATTTTTCCTGCGCGAACACCTTTTTGTGTACTAACGAAACTTCATCAAGTTTTGGAAATGTTCTACCTAT
Organism: Thumatha senex; assembly: GCA_948477245.1. Lineage (NCBI taxonomy): Eukaryota > Metazoa > Arthropoda > Insecta > Lepidoptera > Erebidae > Thumatha > Thumatha senex. The sequence goes on along the minus strand of OX419738.1, from coordinate 7,302,082 downwards.
ATGCCGATTTTCATCTAAATGTTTTTAAATAACAAACATCCAAATAAAATAGATATCTTCATAAACTTTCACATTTATAATATTAGTAAGATTACATTCTCGTGGGAATACCGGGAATTCTTTCTTGTTGCTCATCTAACGTAGGTACGCAATGAATACGTTCACCAAATTTTATGTTGGGTATGGTTTCATCACCCACGCAGTTCCCGTTACCGTGGGAATACCGGGTATTCCTTGCTTAGTGCTGATTCAAGATAGATACCTAATAAATACTTTAGGTGTGTACCAATGTTTGATAGTTTAGACTGTGTGAGGCTTCACCCGCGTTAATCCCGTTTTTATCGTTTATCCAAAGACTTGAAGTATACATTCAACAAATTTCAGCTGTCTAGGTTTAATGTTTAGGCTGTGCGTGGTTTACTGACATTGTTTTGGTTCCCGAGGGAACATATACAACAGTTTATCCCATATCTCTTCCTCTGCAAGTAATCGGAGGCCTGACCGTCACATTGGACCCGAATACGGCGCTCGTGCAGAAAGCTGGCGGGTCAAGTGCATAGTTGAGGGGGCAGGCCATATGCGGAAGCTTGGAAAGGAGTGATGCATTGGCGATGGCCAGGATGATAGCCAAGGATTCGTCATGCTTGTCCATAGCCTCACCGCAAAGGTTTGTAACGTATGCTAGAAGATCAGCCGTTGACCGTTTCGGCCTAATTCCGTATTGCCGGTCGTTTATTAAGGAGTGATCTTCCAGATAACGCATGAGCTGATTGTTTATGATGAGCTCAATAACTTTACAGATCACTGAGGTGACGTCTATAGGCGATAGTTGCCTGGATCTGACCTATTCCCTTTCTTGGGGATCAGTTGCACGTAAGCCTCCTTCCACGCATCCGGCACACTACCCGTAGAGTAGGACAGGCGATACAGGCGTGTTAGCACAGGAGTCAACTCCGCTGCACACCTCTTAAGAACCACCGCAGGTATACCATCGGGGCCACTGGACTTACGGACGTCGAGCTACAATACCGATTATTTGCACAGTTACATCGTCCCACTGATTTATTTTTTAATTAACATCTGAATATTCCTTGCACAATTTATTAAAAAGTACAGGTCTCTATTCAACCTCATCGATTAATTTTTCTACGAGTTCCTCGTCCGTAAACATGATGCGACATGTATACTCTCTCAATGCTCCAACGAGAATAAATTAGAGCAGAGGTGACTCGCTCTTTACTGAAACGACTCTGGGAGTCGTATCTTTAAAGTGAGTCACTGATTTATAGATACAAGTTGAGTCACTGATATAAATGAAGCACTGAAGCACTTTACTGATTCGAATCTTTGAACTGATCCAGATACAAATGATCCATTCTCAACAAGATACGTTTTTGCCACCGCTATGAGAGAGGGTACAGGTCGAATGATGAGCTCTGACAAAAATTAGTGGGGATAGTTTGCGCATGTATAATCACGCACAATATTATTACGCAAAGAATCAAGTTTAATACGACTCTGCTTTGAACCATTATTTTTTTTTTTATTTTATAACTTAGTTAGGTGGGTACATAAGTACGTATATATTATTTACAACAGGTAAGTTCAAAGTGTTTTGCGTGAAAATATTAAACCATGATAGGTATTTTATTATTTTTTCAGTGATCGTATTTAATAATAAAACATTTTTATAATAATGTAGAAATAGGTAAATAATGTGTGTGACACTGACAATACTTATTAAAGTAAAAGAAGTGGAAGAAGTATCTGCTTACCTCGGTGAATGATAGGCGTGAGTTTAATTTTATTTTTGTATTAAACAAATGAAATTATCGAAAATTTATAACTAAACTAACTATCTTCACGCTGTATCCCTTACGGGGTAGTCAGAGAGGACAGATTGCCAGGCTTCGCGATCCATGTATACTTATTTCGCTTCCTTAAAATTCATCAACCGCTGCATACACGCACGTCTGTGTATCCGAGTACTTAGGACTTTTTCGTTTTTGAGCAATCTGCTCATGCGATCTTCATATGCAAGTTTCAGCCTACCCTGATTCCTTCTACCCTCTACTTTTGGACACAATATGTTCTTCGTCAATAGTTCCCCACTCTTTCGTTGGACGTGTCCAAACCAACGAAGCACGCCCTTTTCCAGCTTAATGCTGACACTTTCATTCAAATCTGCCATATTGCGTATCACTTCGTTACGTATTCGGTCGGCCAAAGTTACGCCGCACAATTTTCGAAGTGATCGCATCTCCACAGCATTTAATTTACTTTCATGCATCTGCTGACATACCCAGGTTTCGCTACCGTAAAGCAGCGTTGGCACTATCACTGCGTTATGTTTCGCCAATAATAATAATTATAATTGGTATAAATATTTGATCAAACAAATTACATAATAAACCATGTTTCTTTCTTGTCCAGATTGGACAGACAATTTCCTCGGGGCATCAAACCTCAATACGCTAAAAGATTTGCCAAAAGAGTAGAATATCTTATGTGCGTGACTGTACTAAGTCTAGTGACAACACGTGCCGACATACCACGGAGTAGTGTGCGGCTGTGGTCTAGTGTGCGTGTTGGATTTCGACCATTCCTGCGTCCACGCTCCTACTCTCCCACCCTTCAGCCCCTGTCACCCCGCCAATTAAACCTAATTTATGAGTTCTGCGCATTCCCCTTCCACTTTCTTACAGAGCTCATCATTCGCCGCGCGACCTATACCTACATAGCTAGACTGTTTTGTTGTCAATGTGCGCGCTCGCATACCCACAAAAGAGAAGGCGACAAACATTAGTCAGACTTGTCGCTGTGCTGATTTAGTAGGTATTACGATAAGAGTTTGTAAAAAAATACTCAAAAACATTTAGACAAACTTGCCTGAAAGCAAAATCAATTTATTTAAAAAATAAAATCAAATATTCAAATAATGTTATTAAGGAAACTTGGAATGTTATAAATATTGAAACCGGTAAATCCAAAGTTCGCAGTCATGATTTTCATTTAAAAATAAATGACGTAAATATTATAGAAGATTTTAAAGTTGCAACTGAATTTGAAAAATGTTTTTCTAACATTCCTCTTTCAATTACAAGAACTCTCTCGTCTTGCTCTAACGATGCTGAACAACTTTTAAAACAAGGCGTGGAGGATGTGGCACAGACTTTGAATTTTCAGCTGTTAGTCCTAGAGATATTTTAAAAACTTTTAAGGCAATTAATATGAAAAACACTAAAGATTTGTGGGGTCTATCTGTTAAAACTGTCTCTCATATTATCACTGTAATAGCTCCACATCTGGCAGCTGTGTTCAATTGCTGTGTCAAGTCTGGGATATTTCCTGACCTAATGAAACATAGTAAAGTAATTCCTTTATTTAAAGCCGGCGATAATGCAGAACCCTCTAACTTTCGGCCTGTTTCCGTACTACCAACACTAAGTAAAATATTTGAAAAGCTAATGCTTGGACAGTTGCTTAGTCACTTTAATATACATAATATACTACACAGGAAACAGTTTGGATTTACAAAGGGTTGCTCAACGGTGGATGCAGGGGTTGCTTTACTCAAAAGTATTTATGCGGCTTGGGAGGATTCGCAGGATGCATTAGGTGTTTTCTGCGATTTATCTAAAGCCTTCGATTGCGTTCATCACGAAACTCTTGTAAAGAAATTACGCCACTACGGTATCAGAAATAAAGCTATCGACCTTATGACTTCTTATTTAAGCAATAGAATTCAGAGGGTTGAAGTAAACGGTAAACGATCAGCAGGATCTCCAGTTGTAATGGGTGTTCCACAGGGATCAATCCTTGGTCCATTTCTTTTTTTGATATACATTAATGACTTACCTTACTATGTTGGGGATAAACATGAGATTGTGCTGTTTGCGGATGATACCTCTTTGACATTTAAAATTAATAGACAATTAATTAATTATGACGATGTTAACAGTGCACTCTCAAAAGTTGTTCATTGGTTTAACGTGAATAATCTTCTTTTAAATGATAATAAAACTAAAGTAATTAAGTTTTCGACACCTAAGGTGAGACAGGTGGCAACCAATGTGCAACTTAATGGATCAGGGTTGGATACTATTGGGGCTTCTGTGTTTTTGGGTATAACTATTGATTCAAAGTTGCAGTGGGGACCACATATAGAAAAATTGTCAGACAAATTAAGCTCTGCTGCATATGCAGTAAAAACAATAAGACGGCTCACTGATGTTGAAATGGCTAGAATAGTTTATTTCAGTTATTTCCATAGCGTTATGTCATACGGAATTCTTCTCTGGGGAGACTCAGCGGACATTAATACGATATTTATTTTACAGAGGAGAGCTGTGAGAGCAATATACCAGCTTGGTCCCAGGGTATCTCTAAGAGAAAGATTCAAAGACCTTAATATTCTTACCGTTATATCACAATATATATATGAGAATTTACTTTATGTGCACAAAAACATAGACACATTTCTTGAAAAAAAGTGATATACATAATGTTGTTTACATTATGTATATCACTTTTTACTAGGCATAAAGATAATCTTGTATTACATTCTATCGTCTCGAAATAATCAGCAATTCTTTTATGGGGCAATGTATACTATAACAAACTATTTTTTCGATTCTATAACAAACTTCCCGATGAAATTAGAATATTGTCAATAAATATGTTTAAGACAACAGTCAAGGCCAAATTGTGTAACAAGGCATATTATAAAATTTCAGACTATATAAATGATAAAAATGCATGGGAGTAAGTCGCTCTAAGTCAACACACATAAATATACAAATATAATTAATAATATTAATAAAGAAACATTATAAATATAATGTACATTTGTTCAACATAAGTGATCTGAAACGTCAGGTTAACTAATATAATTATATGTAATTTGAGTTTGTTATTGTGTGAGCACCGTCCACATAGCTTTTTATAAATTTTGAAATTGACATGATTGTTGCTGTGCAGTTTGAGTATGTCATGCTCGCCTAAGTGTCCTGGCAGTGGTGGTGCATGTATCGGGTCGCCTTATTCCCTATAATACGGTTGAGTAGGGCGATGGCTGATATATGCGTCATACCCGTGAACGGGTGCCGTCTGTTTGGACTGGTCAGCTCATAGCTGTTATAGCAATTACTACAAATAAAACTATTTATATTTAAGGCAAATTAAGTTTAGTCGACTGTTCTCACGTAACTCCAAAGGAGCAATGTAAGTTTAATATTGTAAGCCATACCTGCATTTTAAAATAGCAGCCATTTAGTTTCTTGCCGGAGTCTTCCTCATAAGGGTGGGCTACCTTTAAAACTGGCAACTAGAAACGCTCTCATTTTGATTTGATTTGGTTTCTTTTGTAAAGACTCATTACTATATAATTTGTTCAAATATCATGTAAATAAAACTAATGTAATTACTGGCAGTTAGAAAAGAGTGGCCATGAGTTGTTTCTTTGGTTGAACGCGCTAATCTCAGGAACTACTGGTCGGATTTGAAAAATTCTTTTTCAGTTAGATAGCCCATTTATCGAGGAAGGCTATAGGCTATATATCATTACGCTACTACACTGGGGAGCAGAGCAGTAGTCATAAATTTCGACAAATCGGGCAAATTTTTATGCATCATTGTAGAATTAATAAGCGACGGGATTAAATAGGTGCGACGGGAGGTCGAAATATTCCACGGGCGAAGCTGTGGGGGTCATCTAGTTTACATGTTTTGTAAAGCAATAGTCTGTCTTAAGACTTTCGTGACTATAATCTGTGCTCAGCCCTAGTATTACTAGTTACTACTTATATATGTACTGTGGTAATAGGTAGATTAGTTATCAAGAGAACATTTCATCAGACAAGACCACTAGCAACCATTGTATACCAAGTTGGAATCGTCTGAGGGGAAGATGTTCATTTAGAAGAAATAATTTAAAAAAAAGGAAAGCTATGAGTAGGCACAATATATCACCAAATGTCACTACTAAAAAAACCCTGATGGCAATATAATACAAACAATACTATAATTGCTACTGTCTACTAGGTAGGTGTACGATGTGCAAGATATAATAACCAATTGAGAAGCTTAGTATTATAACCCTGGGGACCGAGTCTCCTATTTTAATCGTGTCGAAATCGTCGCTCATTAGAAAGCCACCAGTACAATTTTGACAGTTTTTCGTACTCTAATAGACTTCTATCGGTCGGCCGAGAGAATTCTACTAACACGTACCGCGCCAGTGGCCGCTAGTCAGTTGCATTTTTGATAGTCTACTAATATTTTGACAGCTAAAACAGCGATTCTGGTTCTATTCTACGGCTTGTCAATAGTGGACTCTGCCTCCTGAACTTCAAATACTTATAGAAATAGAGGTTGACCCACTTCATTAAACTTTTCGAAAGGTTTATGATCCAAAACTTCGTCAGGAGTGCACACTATGGACGGCGGGTGGGCTCGGACGGCGGGTGGGCTGCTCGTCGTCCTTACAGAAGCAGGCCCAAGACGTAGGCATGACATGAAAATGTCACGCACGCCTCATGCCCCAAGAAGCGGGATAGTACCCGAACCAACCCCCCAAAGAAGCGGGATAACACCCGAACCCCAGGTGAGGCCGCGGTGGTAGCCAAAGTCTGCCGGGAGCTCTGGGACATCTTTCCGAGGAGTTACCCGGGGCTTCCGGCAATAGACAGTTAGGCGGGGACTGTGTGGTTTTAGCCGGTTCGAGTCCGGCATGACATCCGAGGGGATTACACACGTTAAAAAAAAAAAGGAGTGTACACTATCAGAGTTATAACTAACTAAACTAACTAACTATCTTCACGCTGTATCCCTGACGGGGTAGTCAGAGAGGATAGATCGCCAGGCCTCGCGATCCATGCATTCTTGTTTAGCTTCTTCAAGATTCATCAATCACCTTCATACATGCACGTCTGGGTATCCGAGTACTTTTGACTTATCCGTTTTTGAGCAATCTGCTCACGTGGTCTTCAAATGTAAGTCTCGGCCATATAAATTAATTATATAAATCAATCATAGCTATCGGAGATTTTTAGTACAATTTTCAATAAATTAGAGTAAAATTGTCTCTGTCACAGCGGTACTTATTATTATCTAAATCCGTTACAAAGTTCAAACAATCCAAGCATAATAAAAATGATAATGTCATAGCAATCTTAACGTGAAATATATACTAAAACTAGTTGACGCCCGCGGCTTCGTCTGCGTAGATAAATTTTCCCGTTCCCGTTTCCCACAGGAACTTGTTCCCGGGATAAAAGTAGCCTATGTGTTATTCTGATGTATAAGCTATAGTTTTACATGAAAGAGTAACAAACTACCATACAAACTTTCGCATTTATAATATTATTAAGATTAAGATTATAAAGCTGAAGAGTTTGTTTGTTTGGTTGAAGTACAGATGGCGTTGAATTTACTGGTCTGATTTGAAAAAATATTTTTGTTGGATAGCCCATATATCGAGGAAGGCTATAGGCTATGTATCATCACGCTACTACCCTGGATAGCGGAGCAGTAATCATAAATGTCGACAAATCGGGTTAACTTTTAAGCATTTCTATAGAATTATAAGCGATGGGATTAAATAAGTGCGACGGGAGTTCAAAGTATGTCACGGGCGAAGCCAGGGAGCCACCTAGTATAACGATAAAACTAATTAGTAAAGCCTAGTATAGCCACTTAATGGCAAGGTGTGGCGAGGTTCTTATGAGAGTTTCTCATTGACCTCTCAGACAAGTACACTTTGTTAGTCTACAAGGTCTTTATGATCTACTAGAATCGATACTACGAGTAATATACTCGTATATGCTATACTAGATCTAATATTTGTACTGTATAACTAATACATTCATGCCAAATTCACATATTGAAAACCTTCATCCTTATCTGAGGTTCTGTCCAGTTGCGTCTCACGACGCCCGGGGTCCGCTTTCCTACTTTTTCTCATCCACTTCACATTCCTTCAATTCACATATTGAAAACCGCCACAGCCAAACTCAAACTCCCAAACTTTTTGTAAAAAAATATAATTAACTAGTTAACGCCCGCGGCTCCGTACGCGTGAAGAAGTTTTCCCGTTCCCGTTTCCCACAGGAACTTGTTCCTGGGATAAAACCCTAAGTTATTCTGATTTGTAAGCTATATTATTGTAAAGTATCATCAAAATCCATACAGTAGATTTTGCGTGAAAGAGTAACAAACATCCATTCATACTTACAAACGGTCGCGTTTATAATATTAAAAGGATGGTTACTTCATTATGAATTTAAAATTAAAGTTAACTATTTTATATCTAAAGCAATTGCACAGATACGTGTAAAACATTGAACTGACGAAATATTAAAAAATAAGCACGTAACCACAGCCTGTCCTTGTCCATTCTAACACAGCAATAGAGTTGGCAGCGCAACTGTAACACCTTTATTAACTAACTAACTAACTATCTTCACGCTGTATTCCTGACGGGGTAATCAGAGAGGACAGATCACCAGGCTTGCCAAGCAAAATAAGCGAAAGAAGTATGCCACCATGCATACTTGTTTCGCTTCCTACAGATTCATTAATCGCTTCATACATACCATGCACTTCTGGTACCTTTGGTATTGCAAACGTCCATGGACCAAGGTAAGACTGTCTTTTAATCAAGCGGTATGCTTATCTGCAAATTCAGAAGTATAAAGCATTCAGCAACTTAAGAGTTTTTAAAATTTAAACCTACAATCGTCTTCCACGCGACCACAATACCACCTATTTGACGATATAGGTATGTACCTACTTTTACACAAAATGTATGAAAATTTGTCCAATAAATATGTTGACATCTGTGATTACTACTCCGCTCTTTTGGGTAGAAGCGTAATGATATATAGCCTATAGCCTTCCTAAATAAATGGACTATCCAACACAAAAATACTTTTTCGACCAGTAGTGTCTGAGATAAGCGCGTTCAAACAAATTCTTCAGTATAGGTGTCCGTATTCCAGAACACTTCTCAATACTCAATCAACGCTTGAGGCTAGTTTTGGACTTATAAAATCTACTCGCGTCGATTGACTATTGAAAAACGTTCAGGAATACGGCCCTTTTTAGTATAGTAGGTAGGTAGGTATGTATAGAGTATAGATTTGTGTTTTGTCCGAACACAACACGTAATATGTCGTGTTTGGCAATACCAATAAGGTCATACGTGCGACATCGGTCGTTGAACCCAGTTGACATAAAATTGAGATTGAGAGACATGAGTGTCTTGAATTAGATTTGTTTTAATAAACAAATCTAATTCAATAATTTGAATGTTAATGTTACTTCTCCACATCACTAAAATCAACATACCTACGTACCTATTATATAATGGCGTCTAATGGGCTTATTTGTTATTCTTTTAATGGAAATGGTCCTAGGTATAGTGTGATAATCAGTGTTGACAATTCTATTTTCAAAATATTGTGATACCTACCACGTCTGACAAAGAGTCAAGAATTTTAAATTTTTTTTACAATAATCAATAAAGTGACTTTAGGCCCGTATTCCAGAACGTTACTCAGTACTCAATCGACGCTTGAGAGTAGATTTTATAAGGCAAAATCTAGCCTCAAGCGTTGATTCAGCATTGAGAAATGTTCTGGAATACGGACCTAAATATTTTGAGAGATGACAATGTGAACAAGTCCCCGTCCCCGGTAACTCTTCGTCCCTGAGTCTTTCTGGTATATGTGTACTTACAAAACATTTTTTTATAAATTTATAGAACGTATTATTAATAGGTACCTACTATAATATTTTCTTACTATACTTCTTACTTCGGTATGGAAATGGAAATTCCCTCGAATGTCATGCCGGGCTCAAACCGGCAAAAAACCACACAGACCCTGTTTAACTATCTATTGCCAGACGCGCCGGATAACTCCATAGAAAGATATCCCAGCAACCCAGTTCTTTGGTACCTACTTGGAAAAAAATTGGCGGTTTCAATCGGAAGGTTCCTCGCCGGATAACTCCATAGAAAGATATCCCAGCAACCCAGTTCTTTGGTACCTACTTGGAAAAAAATCGGCGGTTTCAATCGGAAGGTTCCTACTGTCTCCAAATGCCAGATTTTTATGAGTTTCACTATGTTCACTATTCAAGCATTCTCAGAACATTGGTAGTGATTCTCATTTAACAAATTAAATGACCAAATAGATCGAATTTTCCTATGAAACGGATATGGCCACTGATTTCATAGATAATGGCAGCGTTTAAGTAAATTTGCATACACGCAAGATCACTTTGAAAAATAAAAATGAATATAGTTTTTATTTCAGAAATGTGGCTAATTATCAAAAATTAAGATCTTAAAGCTATATGAATATTAGACCTACATTAGAAAAGAGCTAATTTGATAACACTTGTGGGAATATAGGTCTGATCGAGAAGAGCGTTTAGAATTTTAAATGCCGAAGTCCAAGGACAAAGAGAATGTAATCACTACGTTCGCGCGTTCTAAGGACGCAAATGGCGGCAGTTTACAAATTAATGTTATTTTTTATAACATTAATTATAAAAAATAACATTAATTTGTAATAATGTATAATGGCAAGGCATCGAGTAGATAAGTAAACCACTTTATCAATAAATTGTTTGGACGTTACCTAGTGTTACCAGATAAGTAAATGTTGACAATACTCCGTTTAATACATGTGCGTGCGTAACTTGTAGCATATTTGGCTGTATGACACCTCAGTGCTTGATATATGAAATATGGGTCCTCATTCTCCCTTTGAACGGGTTATTTAATATAGGTACGTTCTATTACGGTCCACTTCGTCTATCAATGAAAATAGACTGGCAATATTTGACGAAGATCTGATGCCCGACGACGGCGACAATGTGAAAGACGGGGACCTTTTATAAAATCTAAAATTGCGAGAAGCCTATGTCCAACCGTGGTCCACAATAGATTGATGTGATTGGTCCTTCTCGGGCCAACAGCTGGCTAAGCTCGTACTACTTGCACATGACTTGTACTAAAACTACCTATAGTCACAGTACATATATAAAAAGTATTTATTATTTATTTACTTTGCTATAGTTTAACAGAAGCTGCTTTACCGCACCTTTAGAACAAATTCATATTCAAGTGGCGGTACAACGGTTGCGGTCAAGTCATAGTCATTTTTGTTTGCCCGGGGTCACTCCGAATTTCTTCTTGATATCTTCACGTCAAGAAAATTGTACGAAAGGATGCTTTGGTGGATCTCAGGTCTTCCTAATCACATTATCATCCATATAAGAGAATAATAACTATCGTGAACGTTGTTCATTATTACAAACTAAACAGTTATACTCACGTGTGAATTTCGGGATAGCCCGACTAGTTTCGGACCTAACGGAGGTCCTTTTTCATGAGGAGCGTCAAGCTACGTCGGAAGCTGCGCTGGCCCGAAATAACCATTATACCACACAATATAATAACCATTTAGTTTGTAATAATAACATATATGAGAATTTTATAAGTATACTATATTTCTATGCAACCTTTAATATTAGAGTACTTACTAAATTAAGAAATTGCTTTTAGCGATAAGGCCGCCGATTGTACATATCAATATACCTGTATAATCCTTTGCTATTATATTGTGATTGGTGTACAATAAAGAATATTCTATTCAATTCTATTCTAAATCTCGTGGATTCGCCCGTGACATACTTAGTACCCCGTGCCGAGTCACTCATTTAATCCCGCTCAGTGCTGCAGTCATTTATTATTTTTTCAATAATGTATGAAATTTTATCCAATTTGTTGACATTTATAACTTCTGCCCCTCTCTCCCCGCGCTCTCAATAGAAGCGTGAGGATAGATTATTGCTTTCGTCGATAAGTGGACTATCCAACGAAAGGAGGTATTATGTCTATAAATTGGTATTACGTCTAACTAAATAATCTTAGCCTAGGTACCTGCGTAATTTTTTGCTGTAATTATAACTTATAGTTTGATTCTATACTAAGCAAACCATATTTCATATATCAAGCACTGAGGTGTCATACAGCCAAATATGCTACATGTTACGCACGCACATGTATTAAACGGAGTATTGTCAACATTTACTTATCTGGTAACACTAGGTAACGTCCAAACAATTTATTGATAAAGTGGTTTACTTATCTACTCGATGCCTTGCCATTATACATTATTACAAATTAATGTTATTTTTTATAATTAATGTTATAAAAAATAACATTAATTTGTAAACTGCCGCCATTTGCGTCCTTAGAACGCGCGAACGTAGTGATTACATTCTCTTTGTCCTTGGACTTCGGCATTTAAAATTCTAAACGCTCTTCTCTATCAGACCTATATTCCCACAAGTGTTATCAAATTAGCTCTTTTCTAATGTAGGTCTAATATTCATATAGCTTTAAGATCTTAATTTTTGATAATTAGCCACATTTCTGAAATAAAAACTATATTCATTTTTATTTTTCAAAGTGCTCTTGCGTGTATGCAAATTTACTTAAACGCTGCCATTATCTATGAAATCAGTGGTCATATCCGTTTCATAGGAAAATTCGATCTATTTGGTCATTTAATTTGTTAAATGAGAATCACTACCAATGTTCTGAGAATGCTTGAATAGTGAACATTGTGAAACTCATAAAAATCTGGCATTTGGAGACAGTAGGAACCTTCCGATTGAAACCGCCAATTTTTTTCCAAGTAGGTACCAAAGAACTGGGTTGCTGGGATATCTTTCTATGGAGTTATCCGGCGCGTCTGGCAATAGATAGTTAAACAGGGTCTGTGTGGTTTTTTGCCGGTTTGAGCCCGGCATGACATTCGAGGGAATTTCCATTTCCATACCGAAGTAAGATGTATAGTAAGAAAATATTATAGTAGGTACCTATTAATAATACTTTCTATAAATTTATAAAAAATTGTTTTGTAAGTACGCATATACCAGAAAGACTCAGGGACGAAGAGTTACCGGGGACGGGGACTTGTTCACATTGTCATCTCTCAAAATATTTAGGTCCGTATTCCAGAACATTTCTCAATGCTGAATCAACGCTTGAGGCTAGATTTTGCCTTATAAAATCTACTCTCAAGCGTCGATTGAGTACTGAGTAACCTTCTGGAATACGGGCCTAAAGTCACTTTATTGATTATTGATAAAAACATTCTAAATTCTTGACTCTTTGTCAGACGTGGTAGGTATCACAATATTTTGAAAATAGAAGTGTCTACACTGATTATCACACTATACCTAGGACCATTTCCATTAAAACAATAACAAATAAGCCCATTAGACGCCATTATATAATAGGTACGTAGGTATGTTGAATTTAGTGATGTGGAAAAGTAACATTAACATTGAATAATAAACAAATCTAATTCAAGACACTTATTTCTTTCAATGTCAATTTTATGTCAACTGGGTTCAACGACCGATGTCGCACGTATTACCTTATCGGTATTGCCAAACACGACATATTACGTGTTGTGTTCGGACAAAACACAAATCTATACTCTATACATACCTACCTACCTACTATACGTACGAAACGTTTTTCAATAGTCAATCGACGCGAGTAGTTTTTATAAGACCAAAACTAGCCTCAAGCGTTGATTGAGTATTGAGAAGCGTTCTGGAATACGGACACCTATACTGAAGAATTTGTTTGAAAGCGCTTATCTCAGAAACTACTGGTCGAAAAAGTATTTTTGTGTTGGATAGTCAATTTATTTAGGAAGGCTATAGGCTATATATCATTACGCTACTACCCAAAAGAGCGGAGTAGTAATCACAGATGTCAACATATTTATTGGACAAATTTTCATAAATTTTTTGTAAAAGTAACATACCTATATCGTCAACAAGGTATTGTGGTCGCGTGGAAGACGATTATAAATTTTAAAAACTCTTAGTTGCTGAATGCTTTATACTTCTGAATTTGCAGATAAGCATACCACTTGATTAAAAGACAGTCTTACCTTGGTCCATGGACGTTTGCAATACCAAAGGTACCAGAAGTGCATGGTATGTATGAAGCGATTAATGAATCTGTAGGAAGCGAAACAAGTATGCATGGTGGCATACTTCTTTCGCTTATTTTGCTTGGTAAGCCTGGTGATCTGTCCTCTCTGATTACCCCGTCAGGAATACAGCGTGAAGATAGTTAGTTAGTTAGTTAATAAAGGTGTTACAGTTGCGCTGCCAACTCTATTGCTGTGTTAGAATGGACAAGGACAGGCTGTGGTTACGTGCTTATTTTTTAATATTTCGTCAGTTCAATGTTTTACACGTATCTGTGCAATTGCTTTAGATATAAAATAGTTAACTTTAATTTTAAATTCATACTGAAGTAACAATCCTTCGAATATTATAAACGCGACCGTTTGTAAGTATGAATGGATGTTTGTTACTCTTTCACGCAAAAAATTGATTACCGAGATTACCGAGAGCGCTGTAAAAAGTTTCAGATTTTGCCACTTTCTGAGCGTAGATATATCCGTTTCATAGGAAAATTCGATCTATTTGGTCATTTAATTTGTTAAATGAGAATCACTACCAATGTTCTGAGAATGCTTGAATAGTGAACATTGTGAAACTCATAAAAATCTGGCATTTGGAGACAGTAGGAACCTTCCGATTGAAACCGCCAATTTTTTTCCAAGTAGGTACCAAAGAACTGGGTTGCTGGGATATCTTTCTATGGAGTTATCCGGCGCGTCTGGCAATAGATAGTTAAACAGGGTCTGTGTGGTTTTTTGCCGGTTTGAGCCCGGCATGACATTCGAGGGAATTTCCATTTCCATACCGAAGTAAGATGTATAGTAAGAAAATATTATAGTAGGTACCTATTAATAATACTTTCTATAAATTTATAAAAAATTGTTTTGTAAGTACGCATATACCAGAAAGACTCAGGGACGAAGAGTTACCGGGGACGGGGACTTGTTCACATTGTCATCTCTCAAAATATTTAGGTCCGTATTCCAGAACATTTCTCAATGCTGAATCAACGCTTGAGGCTAGATTTTGCCTTATAAAATCTACTCTCAAGCGTCGATTGAGTACTGAGTAACCTTCTGGAATACGGGCCTAAAGTCACTTTATTGATTATTGATAAAAAAATTTAAAATTCTTGACTCTTTGTCAGACGTGGTAGGTATCACAATATTTTGAAAATAGAATTGTCTACACTGATTATCACACTATACCTAGGACCATTTCCATTAAAACAATAACAAATAAGCCCATTAGACGCCATTATATAATAGGTACGTAGGTATGTTGAATTTAGTGATGTGGAGAAGTAACATTAACATTGAATAATAAACAAATCTAATTCAAGACACTTATTTCTTTCAATGTCAATTTTATGTCAACTGGGTTCAACGACCGATGTCGCACGTATTACCTTATCGGTATTGCCAAACACGACATATTTCGTGTTGTGTTCGGACAAAACACAAATCTATACTCTATACATACCTACCTACCTACTATACGTACGAAACGTTTTTCAATAGTCAATCGACGCGAGTAGTTTTTATAAGACCAAAACTAGCCTCAAGCGTTGATTGAGTATTGAGAAGCGTTCTGGAATACGGACACCTATACTGAAGAATTTGTTTGAAAGCGCTTATCTCAGAAACTACTGGTCGAAAAAGTATTTTTGTGTTGGATAGTCCATTTATTTAGGAAGGCTATAGGCTATATATCATTACGCTACTACCCAAAAGAGCGGAGTAGTAATCACAGATGTCAACATATTTATTGGACAAATTTTCATACATTTTTTGTAAAAGTAAAATACCTATATCGTCAACAAGGTATTGTGGTCGCGTGGAAGACGATTGTAGGTAAACCGATATAGTAGGAGTGAATTCTAGCCATATAAATTTTAAAAACTCTTAGTTGCTGAATGCTTTATACTTCTGAATTTGCAGATAAGCATACCACTTGATTAAAAGACAGTCTTACCTTGGTCCATGGACGTTTGCAATACCAAAGGTACCAGAAGTGCATGGTATGTATGAAGCGATTAATGAATCTGTAGGAAGCGAAACAAGTATGCATGGTGGCATACTTCTTTCGCTTATTTTGCTTGGTAAGCCTGGTGATCTGTCCTCTCTGATTACCCCGTCAGGAATACAGCGTGAAGATAGTTAGTTAGTTAGTTAATAAAGGTGTTACAGTTGCGCTGCCAACTCTATTGCTGTGTTAGAATGGACAAGGACAGGCTGTGGTTACGTGCTTATTTTTTAATATTTCGTCAGTTCAATGTTTTACACGTATCTGTGCAATTGCTTTAGATATAAAATAGTTAACTTTAATTTTAAATTCATAATGAAGTAACAATCCTTCTAATATTATAAACGCGACCGTTTGTAAGTATGAATGGATGTTTGTTACTCTTTCACGCAAAATCTACTGAATGGATTTTGATGATACTTTACAATAATATAGCTTACAAATCAGAATAACTTAGGGTTTTATCCCAGGAACAAGTTCCTGTGGGAAACGGGAACGGGAAAACTTCTTCACGCGTACGGAGCCGCGGGCTTCAACTAGTTAATTATATTTTTTTTTAACAAATAGGGAGTTTGAGTTTGGTAAGTTCCGGTCGATGTACGTCGCCTTAAGACGTAAAGAGGTGGATTAATTCGTTAGTTTAGAGCAGGTCACGGTGATGTAGTTGGTAAACGCGTCTGGTGCGTTGAACCAGAAGACGCTGGTTCCAGTCCAGTTCATTACTGAAAATGTTTTCCACATAAAATTTAAATTTATAAAGATTTAGTATACTAATTGCTTTTCAAAATTGTTTATAACGTTTAATTGGCGTTACGTAAGTCTATAATTACTATACATATTATTATGTATCATCATTAGAATCTAGTAGAAGTACTTCACTGTCTTATATAATTTAATCAGCAATTGCTCGCGACTTAAGTGGCTTAATGAGATTTAGAACCGTCATATAGGGCCAATTTTGTTCTGTTCCAAAATTATGGTAAATCTTTTAGGTATAATATTTATTGGACTCAGAAACGATTACGATAATTCAATCAATTCAGTCAATCGCAGTTCACTATTGGACATAGGACATATTCTCCCAATCAATTTGGAAGGGTTGTATCTAGGTACTCCTACCAATATCTCCGGGGCCCTAGCGACCTCAACTATTTGCGGTGCACCTGCTGAATAATGGACGAGGCGTAAGCTCCCTTACAGGGTTGGAAGGACAGGCGGCAGTTGCTCTGAACAATTCCGAAAATTAAAGTCAAACAGAAGCTGCTCCTAGCAGCCAAAGAGTGAACTTCAGGCTCCAAATTTCGGTAAGATTTTAAACAGCTGGGAATGCACTTAGGAGAAGAATTGGTCTAACTGTACCATATTGGCTGGTACGGGATGTTACGGGATGTTATGTTATGTCTCGAGTTTTCCTTTTTTTTTCACAATGAAGTAGTTCGTTAGTCAGCAGCGGGGGCCCCTAGCACGTGAGTCTGGCTTAAACCACGATGATCTCGATAGGACCCTTATGGAGCATTTATGATTACCTACACTGCTAGCACTTTATGATTATAACTGGAGGACGCCCGCGGCTCCGTTTGCTTAAAATTTTCCACAGTTCCCGGAATTAAAAAAGTAGCCTATGAGTTAATCTAGGGCGTCAGCTGCTTTCTAACTAAAGCCCATATTCCAGAACGTTTCTCAATACTCATTCAACGCTTGAGAGTAGTATTTATAAGGTAAAATCTAGCCTCAAGCGTTGATTGAGTATTGAGAAACGTTCTGGAATACGGACCTAAGTGTTATACTAATTTGTCCAGCCGTTTGAGCGTGAAGTAGTAACAAATATAAACACTCAGTAACTTTGACATTTAGATCAGCTGTTATTTTTATAACCTTTCTACCTTATCTGGATTTGGTTGGGAGTTGGAGCCGTAAAAGCAAAACCAAGTCCGTTGATCATTAGGTGTACCACTTAGGCTCATGAAGACTTGTCGGGCACCATAACACCCTATTCCATCCTAGTAGATGAAACATTTAGCAATATAGAAGTATTACCTATTTAGTTTTCATCTCGTAGGTATCTGTTCTGTAATATCCACCATGATTTAAATAATAGTTTAAAAATACTTTAGAAACACGCTCTTTAAAGGAAACCGCAAAAATAGTAATTTGCACATTGTAAAATGGAATAATTTTATCAAATTATTGTATTTTCAGTCTTCGATAAATCTACAAAGTTTGAACAAAATTAATCGCGCCCAAAGGAGTTGGTTACAGACAAACATACATACAGGTGAAACTAATAAAAACGGTATAAAATTGCTCGGATTGCAGAGGTCATGTAAGGTATGTGAACAACTGTCCTTGCTGTTTGATTTTTTACGGATTGGAATACGGACGGTTAAGATCATTATACCCTTATCCTAGTCCTTTTCCTACCTCATTCATTTTTCCTTATCCACTAATCCTTTTCCTACCCTGTCCTTGTCTTATCCTCTCTCCGCCAAGCGAAGATTGCCGTGCGGATGTGCTGCGTGGCTAGGGGCAAGCCTAGTTTTAAACGTGACTGATTGCCCTGGGACCGGGCGACCCTAGAATAAGGCTAGCCTTGCCTAGACATGCGGGGCTCTGTCTAGGTGGACTCTAAATTTCCCTAGCTTCTCGTGGGTACGCTATGGATATAAGTAGAAATAAAATCCGAAGTGGCGGCGATGTGGTTCGCGACCCGTCACGTCACGTTTCCCATCGAGGCAAAAAGTGGACTAGGGATAGCAGCTTTGCTACATTGAATGTAAGAGGAGGAGTGAGATACAAAATAGTTGAGGTATGCAAGATAATGCGAGAGAGACGACTTTATATTTTGTGTGTGAATGAAACAAAGAGGAAAGGATGTGACACCACTACACATGAACCCTATACCGCCTACTGGTCAGGTGTAGCCAATACCAGTACAGCGTGCCAGGGTGTTGGTGTGCTACCATCCGCTAGATTGAATGAATGTGTCACAGAATATGAATGTGTGAGCCCAAGACTCCTTTGGTTGAGGTTGAAGGTTGGACTCACCCGCATCTTTGTTGTAGGAATGAGAGAGAGCTCCGCAAGATGCGCGGTGGTACCGAACTTCAAGAGACCAAAGCGAGAGGCAGGCATTTTGGGAGAGTATGAGTGATATTCTGAGTAAAAGCAAACAGAGCGAAAGAATAGTAATGTTAGGTGACTTTAACAGTTGGGTTGGTGTGAAGAGTGATGGATATGAAAGTGTATTGGGAAAATATGGTGACGAACGAGTTAATAAAAATGGAGAAAGCTTGCTTGAAGTATGTTTGGAGAGGAATCTTGTGGTAACCAACACCATGTTCAACCACAAGGATATCCACTTGTTTACGAGACAAGAAGAAAGCCAGAGAAGCATGATTGATTTTGTGATTGTAGATGCAAGGCTGAGAAAGAACTGTTAGACACCCGGGCATACAGCGGTGCCGGTATTGACACAGACCACTTCTTGGTTATAAGTCGAGTAAGAGGTCTGTTTCAGCGGTGGCGGCACCGTGTGCATGAACCCTGTAGTGTACTAGAGCGCATAAAAGTCGATAATTTGCAAGAGATAGGTAAAAAAGAACAATTTTTAAGTAAAGTGAGCGAGAAATTTGAAAATTTAAATGAGGTATGTCAAATGGAAAAATTATGGAAATCGTTTAAGGAAGGACTCGTGGAAGTTGCGATTGAAGTGTGTGGAGTAAACAAGAGGAGCCAAGGATGTAAGGTAAAGAGAATGTGTGCAGAAGTCATGAAAGCGTTATCCGATAACAAGCATGGTTGGATTGGCTGACTACAAAAGTCAATCAAAGAATGCAGAAGACAACGGATGAGGATGTAAGAATGGCAAAGGATGAATATAAAAGGTTTAAACGTGTTGCAAAAGAGGTGATAAAAGAAAGAAGAAGGATGACGGAGATGATTTTGACAACAAGTTATCTGATGATTTCCAAAAGATGGAAATCCATAAGAACAATGAGAGCTCAACAGACAACATCGCAGCTCACCCATATCAGAAACCATGATGGTAGTGTTGTGAAAGGTGAAGAATGTGTGCTCAAAAGATGGAAGGAATATTTTGAAAGTTTATTTGAAAAAGAAGGTATGCAAGCACAGACACATTGCTGGGAAGTGAATGAAAGCGGCAATGAAAGTGATATAAGTATAGAAGAAATTATGGAAGCATTGAATAGTATGAAACTAGGCAAAGCTGCGGGAATTGATAGGATTTCTGTCGAGATGCTGAAAGCGGGACAGGGCGTGGTAGTTTGCCAGCTGTACCGCCTTTTTAACCTTTGCTGGAGGGGTGGCAGCGTACCAGAAGATTGGTGTAAAGCTGTCATCGTTCCGCTGTATAAAGGAAAAGGGTTGCAGCAAGAGTGCAAAAACTAAGGCGGCATAAGCTTGCCCAGCATCGTCGGCAAATTGTATGCGAAAGTTTTGATAAAAAGAGTGATGAATGAAACTGAAGAGAAACTGTAGGATGTGCAAGCAGGATTTATGAAAGGAAGTGGATGCACGGATCGAGTCTTTTCCTTACGATGCGTAATTGAAAAACTTATGGCGAAGAGTCAAAAATTTTATTGCGCATTCGTAGACTTGGAAAAGGCCTATGATAGAGTGGTGAGGAATGAGCTGTGGTCAACATTGTCCATGTATGGCGTAAGCAGCAACTTGATACGAACACTGAAATCTCTATATGAGGGATCCAGTGCTTGTGTCAGAATCAACGGAGCTTGCACAGACTTGTTTCACATCGAAAAAGGTGTGAGACAGGGTTGTGTAGCGTCACCGTGGCTGTTTAACCTATACATTGACAGTTACTTGAAAGAACTGCAAGAGAGTGTTTGGTTTAAATATGACTGATCTGAATATCAAATGTCTTCTTTACGCTGATGATCAGGTAATACTTGCATCATCATCGGTCGAGTTGCAGTTGATGGTTAATATTATGCATGATGCGCTGAAAGGCAAAGGAATGAAAGTGAATGTAAATAAGACGAAAGTAATGGTTTTTGAAAGAGAGAAAAACATGACAGATTGCTCGATTTTTGTGAAAAGAAAGAGAGTGAAACAAGTGAAAGAATTTATATACCTAGGCTCAAAATTTGCGAGTAATGGAAAGTGTGATGATGACATTGAAAGAAGAGTTTTGGCTGGCAATCAAGTGAATAGAGCAATGTACACCTTTATGGGCACTCAGAACGTGTCTAAAAGGGCAAGACTGGCTGTGCATAGAGGAGTGCTTGTCCCTACACTGACATATAGCAGTGAAAGTTGGGTATGGCAGAAGAAGCATAGAAGTAAAATTAATGCAGTAGAAATGAGGAGGCTGCGAAGTATAGCTGGAGTGAAATTGATAGATAAAGAAAGGAACAGCGTGATAAAGGAACATTGCGGTATGACAGAAGACGTAGTGACTAAGATAGAAAAAGGGATGCTTAGATGGTTTGGACACGTGCAGAGGATGGATGAAAATAGACTGACGAAGAAAATTCATGCGGTGAGAGTAAATGGGCAAACTGGTAAGGGTCGACCTCGACGTACATACACCAATCAAATTGAAGATCTTTTGACAAAAGGTCAGGTCAAGAGTACCCTTAATCGGCGAGCGTGTATGAAAACAATTATGAAAGTTGACGAAGCGAAAGTTGTATGCCAGAATCGTAGCAAGTGCAAAGCCATAGTCTCTGCCTACCCCGATTGGAGACAGGCGTGATGATATGTATGTATGTATGTATTAAAATTAAGCCACACTAATCTTTCGTTCTTACTATTGTATTTTATCTTTTAATCAACGTTCATCGGCTTTTGGTAATTAATTCCAAGTGCCAATACTTAACGCCACAATGGAGGTACTGATAACAATACAATTATGCCAGTTATGTCAAAACTCTCATTAACAGCTTATCTTTTACCAATCCCTTAGTGTACATTTGAGAAGAAATATCTACACGCTTAGCAATCTCGTAAATCTTCTCAGTATTTTAACTGGTTACTTAGTGTGCATTACTGAGGTCGTTAAAACGTAAAAGTAATGTTAAAATTTAATTAAGTTTAACGTTATTTAATTTTCATTTCATAAATAATATGAACTTGAAAACATGATAAGTCTAATTAGAAGAACAATTACTACAAACATCTTCTAATAAGTGAAGGTCATTCCTAACGACAGAAGGTCGGTTTCAAAACTAACAAAAATATCAATACCAAGATAATAAAATTACTTACTTGTATTACAAATAAGTAATCCCAAAAGAACACTGATAAAGTACGAAAAAAAATAAAAACACACGGCACGTGTTCACGGTCCAAAGGCCAACACACAACTAAAGACTAACCAAACCAACCAGTTTACACAGATAGTGTAATGAAACAATTCAGAGAAGTTACACCGTCCTCTACAGAGGTTTATCAGCTGGGTTCAATGGCAATAAGCTCGTTTTATTACGTAACTCGTCAGTTCTAGGGTAATCATTGCATTTGAGCACTGACTATTTATTTGACTCCCGATATGTACGTTATATTTGACTCCCGATGTGCGGGAAACATTTAATGGAGCTAATTTCGATTTTTGAATTTTCGAATATGTAATTTTTTGCAGTCCGCAAGTCTTCACACCTTCTACAGCCTCCAAATAATATAAAATTGCGTGGCATATCGTCTTTTGAGCATCTGACGTAAAATTAACACCCTTTGACCTCTACACCTTGGGTCTACGTGAATTGAAGAGTAATTTCTTATCATTCCATGGATAAAATGGAAATGCTCAATGATGGATGAACTGCTGACAGTGGTCTGGGATTTTAACCCAGTTAACATTGAGACTGCCAGAATCATACAATAAGGACGTGGATAATATGAATATCTATGATTTTGTAACTAAAATATCCCCCGAAGGCAGAACTAGACTATACTCTTAAGATTGGATTTTAGCAAAAAAAATACAGATTTTCTATAGAGCCGATTATGGGAATGTCATTAATTCATATACACACATCTTATGATAGATCCGACGATAACATTCGTAATTAAAAACCGTTAATTCCATTTCATTGAAGCTAAAAGGGCTATTATAAGAATTATGCGATGGAGACTGCCAGCAGAATAGCAACTAAAATAGCAAAACGTACACGTAGTCGCACACACAATGTATACGCGTGTATTTTGATTACACACATGTGTAGATTTTGGCACAGAACGACCACGGTTATCGCCACATCTAATCAAATAACAGAGGAATATGCTGCAGTTATAATCTGCGTATGGTAACTTACGGCCGGTTTCAATAACGTATCTATCTTTTACTATTGTCTAAAATAATGTCAAAATAGTTACCATTCGCTACCTCTCGACGAAAATTTGCAGATAAGCTGCAAGAGTGTCGCCTTCGTTGGTATGGTCACGTCTTGCGGCAACCGCCGGGCTACGTGGGAAACAAAATGTCTGGCCATATCGGCCCCGCCCCCGCCGGGTAAGAGGGGAAGCCCCAAGAAGTGCTGGCTTGACGTCGTAAGGGATGACATGCGTGCCAATGGTCTCACTACAGGGGATGCCGACGACCGTGCGAAGTGGAGGAGAAAATGTAGGAAAGCAGACCTCGGGCGTCGCGAGACGCAACTGGTACAAACGCTCGGATGATGATGATGACCTCTCGACAAAAATTTCGGTTTCAATAACCAAAGATAGATAGAAATATTTACCTACAACATTGACCAATCTGTCACAAAAGTTAAAAAATTCAACTGTTTATCTGTGGTAGCGATCTATGTTTAACTGAAGATAGAACATTGGCCATTAGTAGATGTTACACGTGCTTAGATTAAAGCTGATGTTTGAGAATACGAATTTTGTATTTAAGACATTTAAGTTGCCGTTAAATATTTGAGGGACATTTCCTTATTCGTCCGCAAGCCTTTTATGTATTGCTTAAAGTACGTTTAGATTTTTGGAACTACGCATCAGATTATAATGTTTTTATTAATAACTAGTGAATATTAGTAGTACCTATATATTAGTATCTAAAGCAACTTTCGTTGCTGATCGTACCCACTACTGCTACAGTAGTAGTAATATACCATAGATTTTAGGTCATACAATACCTACTTACCTACCTAGTATTTATAGGTACCTTTTGAGCAATGGTCATTATATTATCTAAGTATGACCTGCTATCCCTCATGCCTTACAAGACGGCACAGACAGCATTGCATGCATTCGCAGGCACTGATTAGTAGGTACACGTAATTTATGATACATTCCAATCGTGTTTTCACCACTTAAGGTTAAAAATACACAGTCTTGACTAACCTTGATCTACTTACAATAAGCGATGTAAACAAACATCGTCACAGTCCGAAATTGTAAAGAGTTATTGAATCTTTTTAGTATGTGATGTATACGAAATATTATAGTACTTTTATGCACTTTAACACATTTATGTACTTTAACTCATTTATGTAGGTCCTTTGGCTCACTTATATGAAGTTGGCTTAGATATTAACGCTGAGGAGGGTACAGATCGTGTCCTGATAACCATCTTTCGACAGAAAGACGCACATACGTTATCAATCAAGATTCGCCCTTACAATATCGACCGGAAGAATTGTCTATCGCCTAGAAGATAAGATAAAGTTGATAGCTAAAAACCTTGGTGTATAAAACAGAAGGAAGCAGTACTTCGTATTGGGCAAAGTACGCGTCTAGTTACGTTGAATTTTCGACCTAACAGGAGTATGATGATGACCATGAACTGTGCCGAATGTACTTCGTTCTTCCACAGAGGTGTAGCTAAGTTGTCAGAGGAAAAAACCTGGAGTCTAAGAATTAAGAAACGAGAGAAGCGCTCGTGGTCCCGCGGTCTCAGTGTTCTGTGAATCTGTAAACGATCAATGAGGTACGCAACTTTCACTATGGCCGGTCCGCGGATACATTTGCGAGCGTTTCCATGCTTCGGAACGCACGTTAAGCCGTTGGTAACGGTTGCCAGTAACATGGCAGTCGTTAAGTCAAGTTGAAGGCCTTATAGGCGGCTTGAAAAATTTCAGCAGCAGGTAGCCACAACCTGCGTCTGTCTATTTCAACACGGCAATGGGCTCGCAACCGGGACCAACGGCTTAACCTGCCTTCCGAAGCACGGAAACGCTCGCAAATGTTAATGTCACAAAGTGGTCACCTATCCGAGGACCAGCCATAGCGAAAATTGCTTTACACAGTGATCGTTTAAAAAACACTTAAGTCTTCACGAGCGCTTCACGAGCATTTACTAGAATAAATAAGTCGTAGATTCGAGTTTCGTCGTGACATTGATCTTTCCGAAAATAAATATACTGGTATTAAAATATCAGGCACACTGATCTTCACTGAAGTTCAGAGATCGGTAAGAGTCGGCACCACGGAGTAGGTACAGAAAAAAACTTCCGGTAAAAAAAAATGGCTTGTGTTTCTATTTTTATATTTGTCTTTTACTAACCTGGATAATTAAGTTAAAAAAAGCCTTTTTTAATTATTGTTCTTTTCCTAGGATGATTAACCAAATCGTCCTACCTAGTTCTTCCCCCTTTAATTTACCTATTTATTCTGTGATTAAACTAGAAACAGTTTTTCTTTCTCACACACCGCCGCTGTCTCGCCCAAAGTCCCTAAGCTAAGCTTGTGTTATGGGATCTAGACGACTGATAAACATATCTATTTATATATTTCTTAATACATAGGTAGGTGCATATTATACCTCGGAGACACCCAATCTCCGAAACAAACATTTTTGAATGACACAAATATTTTTTTCGGACCCAGGAATCGAACCCGGGACCTCAGTCGCGGCAGTCGCATACACTACCACTGCGCCACCGAGTTAAGCAACATACAATGTTTTACCTGTTTATCTCTTCCAAAAATCATTTTTTATAAATTTAAATTAAATCTGATACAAAATACGTAAGTAAAAAGTCTAGCTACACTTTTTTCAGTATTATTTTATCAGTATTACAGTTAACTTGAGTTCGTACGTAGTAAATTGCTGGTAGAAACAAAATAATACTTTATAAATCTTACTTTGAGGAAAATCAAAACGAATTATAATTTGTTGCGCAGGTTCATAACCAAACATATTTATTTTACCTAAGCATTATGATGTATGTAGGATAGATAAAAAACTTACCACCAGAGTATAAAAAATCGTAAACGGGTAAGTAAATATCGTAAAACTTATTTTTTTATTACAACAATAATCACACTGGCTTTTAACCTAACGTGGTTTTACGAAACTGAACCTTGTTGAGTGAGTGTTAGTGAGCAAAGATTAAGAATGTGAGTGACAGGCTCATGTGAGTTATTGAGTGACACTAAGGAATATGTACGTTTATTATTAATATTATATTTCCTAATGAATGTCACATACTGTTAAAAGGTTTTTTAGAAAAATGAGTGGTCGTCCGAGCGTCTGTCCCAGTTGCGTCTCGCGACGCCCGGGGTCCGCTTTCCTACATTTTCTCCTCCACTTCGCACGGTCTTCGACATCCCCTGTAGTGAGACCATTGAGACCTTCATAAATATTATCTGAACGTTAAATCTCTATTGTGGCCTTAGAACTTACTTTGGAAATTTGGAGTTGAGATATTTCATGAGATATTTTACTTATACCTTTAGGAATAAATTATTACATACTAAACGGCTATACTCACGTGTGAATTTCGGGATAGCCCTACTAATTTAGCGAATCTAGTCGGGCTATCCCGGAATTCACAATAATGAACACAATAACACTAATAATGAACAACGCTCACTATAGTTATTATTCTCATTTCTATTAAATGTTTCCGTTTACAATTTAATGAACTCAGTGATTGTAACCAAGGCACTCTAAATAGCGTAGTGAGGCAAAAGCTCGCCAGCACTATTACAGTAGTAGGACGTCATTAACGTCAATAATGTCACCAAATGTCACTTTCGTGCTATGAAATGTACATTTTATTTTATTCAAGAATTGTATAGAAAGTAATGTTTTTTATTGATATTCGAATAGAGAATGTCTTTCCTTAAGTACATCAATTTATATTTGTTTTCATAAGGATTCTTTGACGTGTTTTAACTTACAAATACAATTTAATGAGTACCGTATTTGTGCCAATGTTTCTATGTTGACAATAATATTCCAGCGGATATGGCTAGTGATAAGAATTATAGCACAAGTTGTCGCACTTGTCTAAATGAAGATGCTAGCGAAATGTACGACATATTTGAAAAAAGTAAAGACGCTATGAATATTGCTGAAATGCTGGCTACCTATACATCACTCAGGGTAATACTCATTGAAAAATACCGTTTTTTATACATACATACACATTGTCACGCCTTTATCCCCGAAGGGGTAGGCAGAGGCATATTAAACGCCTACATTTCACCGTATGCAATTTTGTCCCACGTAACAGGTGGTGAGCCCATTGCCGTGTATCATACCATATCTTTACTATAATATATAAAACTAATAATAAATAAATGTTGTGGGACACTTCTTACACAGCACTATCTAGTCCAAGCTAAGCTATAAGCTCGTACTATGGGATCTGGTCAATTGATATACATAACTAATTAACTAACTATCTTCACGCTGTATCCCTGACGGGGTAGTCAGAGAGGACAGATCGCCAGGCTTCGCGGCCCATGCATACTTTTGCTTCTTCAAGATTCATTAATCGCTTCCTACACGCACGTCTGGGTATCCGAGTACTTTTGACCTTTCCGTTTTTGAGCAATCTGCTCAAGTGGTCTTCATATGTAAGTCTCGGCCTACCCTGACTTTTTCTACCCTCTACTTTCGCACAATATATATTCTTCGTCAATTGTTCCTCACTCATTTGTTGGATGTGTCCAAACCAACGGAGCACGCCCTTTTCCAGCTTAACCCTGACACTTTCATTCAAACCTGCCATATTGCGTATCACTTCGTTACGTATTCGGTCGGCCAAAGTAACGCCTCACAATTTTTGAATTGATCGCATCTCCACTGCATTCAATTTACTTTCATGCATCTGCTGGCATACCCAGGTTTCGCTACCGTAAAGCAAAGTTGGCAATAGCACTGCGTTATGAATCGCCAGTCGCGCTTCTTTTACGATGCTTTGTCGCTTTACTAACTGGGACAAAGCACAGTTATCCTTGTTTCCGGCAGCTACTCGCCATTTTACATCCGAATCACATCTTCCATCCGCGCGAAACATACTCCCTAAATACACAATTTAATTCACTTGCTCTAGTCGTTCCTGGTTTACCATAATCTCGCATTTGGTTCTTACGTCATCTTTTTCAAATACTAGAACCTTAGTTTTACTTGCATTCAAGCGAAGCCCCTTACTTTCACACTCCTCTTTCATATAAGTGACTAATGCCTGAAGGTCGGCTTCTGATGAGGCCATGAGCACTGCATCATCAGCGTACAGCAGACAGTTTACTTTAAAGTCACCTAAATTTACACCCATATCACAATCTTTCAACTTCTGCAGGCAACTGTCCAGATACACTATGAACAGCCAGGCGGACATGACACAACCCTGTTTGACGCCTGTACAGACATCAAAAAGAGGTGACACATCCCCCCCTACTCGCACGCAAGCCTTACAGTCTCTATAAAGCGACCGTATTGCCCGCAGTAGCGAACCGTCCACACCATATCCGGGTAGCAAATCCCACAAAGTTTCTCTCACAATGTTATCAAATGCTTTCTCCAGATCCACAAAAGCGCAGAAAACCTTCTGGCTAATAGCCAGAAACTAATAACTAATATATTTCTTAATACATAAAAAATATACATACATACATCTGAAAAATGTGTTTGGTTGCACATGCTATTCTCAGTAACTACTGGTTTACTTGAATATTATAATCTTATTCATAACATTATTTTCATTTTCTTTTAGGTGACTATAGAAGATCAATTTCCAAAGAAACTATGCAACAACTGCTACTATTGCTTATTAAGTTTTCATAGTTTTGCAATAATAGCTTTGAAAGCTGATAAGAAGTTAAATGAGTACTTCTACAAATTGACACCTATCCGAAATAATGACCAATATCAAAATACTTGGGTGGATGTTCCAGATAATGACTTAGAGGGTGCTGTAAAAAGAGAAATTAAAGTAGATGACAAATTAGATTCTGTTAACTCTGTAGGGGACATCATAGAGAGCAATGGTTTGATATCAGAAAACTGTGTTGATGAAAATGAAAAGCAAAATTTTAAACTACAGTGTCAGATTTGCAATGAAAAGTTTAGTAAGATGGTAAAACTCAAACAGCATGTGAAGATGCATGCTAAGAAGTACAATTGTACTCTATGTACGGAGACATTATTAAGTAAACGTAGTTATAACCAGCATCTACTTCAGCATCGAAATAGTCATGAAGAAAAAAATGTAGATTCTACTAGTAATCCAAACAATAATCAAAGATTAGTATGTGAAATATGCTCTTTCTCTTTCAAATCAATACCGTCCTTATCTGCTCACCAACGAGCACATATACCCAAAAACAGAGTACTGGAATGTATGATTTGTAAGAAATTATTTAAGAAACTAAGTCATTTAAAACGACATGAACTTACACATGAAGACAACCATCAGTTCAAATGTATGATATGTTCAAAGTCATTTGCAACCGAGGATGGTTTAACGGCTCATATAAACAAACATAAAGGAATAAAGAATCATCATTGTCCAATATGTACTAAGGTGTTTACTCATTTGGAAGCTTTGACAAATCATATAAAGATTCATACAAGGGAGAAGCCGTATCTGTGTCCGACATGTGGGAAGACATTTGATTCTAGTACCAATTTAAAACAACATATGAAGAGACATGAGGGTTTAAGGCTGTTTGAGTGTAGACTGTGTCCACGAAAATTCATTAGTAAAGGTTAGTTTAATTATAAATATATAGCATGTAATGAAATGGACTACTCCACATTTTCAAAAAGTTAGATAATATAAACACTACCTGGGACCCATTCAATGTCACCTGCTAGCGGTGCACTTGCTGACTGGACAAGGCAAACACAGGCGCCCGTATTTGTTTATTCCCATTCAGCCACACCCAGATATGTAATTGTGTGACTCATGAGAAATTAAATTTCAGTTGATTAACACATGTGACATAATGGGACTTTTTTCCAAAATGTCACATATTACAACAATGTGATCAGTGTAAAACTAAAGAAAGGAAAAAAAAAAATAATTTCAGCATTGAGCGAGATTTTAACGCGCAATTTTTTCGAGGCTTGAAAATTTTCTACTTTAATTTGGGATATAGCCAGCTTACACATCCACAAAAACAATTTCTGCCGTCCAAGCAAACGAAGTAACGAATTAAGAAATGGGCTTACATTGCAAAACTTAAATTCCAGGTGAATTAAAAGCTCACGGTACGACACACACTGGAGAGCGCCCCTTTGCTTGTGACCTATGCAATAGAAGTTTTACTAAACGCAGTTACTTAGGGAAACACAAGTTGAGACATTTGGATATAAAGCCTCACCAGTGCGATGCGTGTCCAATGAAGTAAGTAACTTCTAATTCTTTAAGCATCCAAAGTATTTACACACATACTCACACATATTGTCACGCTTTTATCCCGACCCCGAAGGGGTCGGCAAAGGCATATAAAACGCCCACATTTCACCGTATGCATTTTAGTCCCACGTAACAGGTGGTGAGCCCATTGCCGTGTAGAAATGGACAGACGCAGGTTGTGGCTGCGGCGACCTGCTGTTGATATTTTTTAAGCCGCCATTAAGGCCTTCAACTTGGCTTAACGACTGCCATTTTATTGGCAACCGGGACCAACGGCTTAACGTGCCTTCCGAAGCACGGACCTGGGGTGGGTCCAAAGGGCCGAATAAATTTAATAAAATGTGTCTATTTTAGATGTTAAATAGACACATGTTGGAAGAAATTTTGAACCCGTTGCCCTTTTTAGTGAGGTGGTAACAAAAAGGCTTAAAGGTCTTATGTGCTAGACACTAATTAGCATGACCAATTAAGGTCCTGGTAGTCTCGGACTCGGAAAGTATTTAGACCTTAATTTATAGTGTATTTTTAATGTTACAAGCATTTCTGATAATTGGTGATTTTAATTTGAGAATTAAGTGGTCGCCCTCCGAAGGTAATACTTATCTACCGAGTAATCATACTTCGAAAGATGAAATAGCACTGGTAGATGAGTTGTGTTAGACTTGGGTCAGTTTAATGGGGTGGTTAATAGTCTTAATAGGATATTAATCTAATAAGATTTGGTAATATCAAACGCACTCTGCGAGGTCTCAAAGTGTTTAGATCCCTTGGTCCCCATTGACATCCTACATCCAGTGTTAAATATAAGTATGGCATTTATTGAAATGCCCGTTCATGGTCAAAAGTCTCGTACTATTTATTTATTTGATAAAGGTGACTACGACTTCATTAACACGGAAATAAATACAGTGGACTGGGAGAAAGAATTTTCGAGCCGTACTGTGGATGAAGCAGTGTATTTCTTCAATGATTCAATTGCAGAGTTGCATAAAAGATATATTCTCATTAAAACCCTGCGAAATAATAAATATCCGCCATGGTACTCATTCTCCCTTAATAAATTAATCAAGGAAAAATATAAATATTTTAAATTTATGGCAATCTATCTGACCGAGCAACATTTAAGTACCTTCGCGATCAGGTCAGGGCAGGCAGGGCAAGAGTCAATCTGTTTTCAAAATTATATACAGCTCACTGAAAGTTCCATAAAAGATAACCCTAGACACTTTTGGAATTTCGTTAGGAAGCGCTGTAATACCAATGCCATTCCTAGCACATTAAAATTTAACAACACAGTCGTGACGACTGGTTAGGATATTTGTGAAGCTTTTTCAACATACCTTCGAACTACTAACTCTGCTCCCTTGCCTGATCCACTAACTTCAGATGGGTCTATTGCTGCTGAATCTATTGCCAGTATATCGCGGATAGATGTTAAAATGAACCAAGTCACCAACCTTATTAAAAAGCTAGACATAACAAAAGGAGCTGGTCCAGATCATATAACAGCTAAGTTTTTAACACAGTGTATAGTATATCGTCCATACCTCATCCAATCACACTTCAGAAAGAAATCCCTTTTGTTTTGCACTGTTCCTAAAATTTGGAAATCTGCGTTTATAACCCCCGTACACAAAAAGGGATCGAAAGCTCAAATTGTCAATTATAGACCGATGTCAAAACTATGTATAATCGCCAAACTATTTGAAAGAATAGTCTACAACCAGGTTTGTTCAGCTCTCAGCATCACTTTTAGTTCTTTCCAACATGGGTTTTTAAAGGGACGTTCAACCGTTACTAACCTTGTTCTACTCAACGCTTACATTACTGACGCGATGGATAGAGGTAGCCAAGTGGAAGTAGTTTACACAGACTACAGTAAGGCGTTCGATCGCATTAAACATAAACGACTTGTTTCCAAGCTGGGCCGTATTGGAGTGTGTGGGGACCTACTAAGATGGTTTTCCTCTTACATTGAAAATAAATCACAAGCAACAGTGGTCAATAACTACATTTCAAGCTGGATTTTTGTCCCAAGTGGTGTACCCCAAGGTTCCCTGATCGGCCCGCTATTGTTTATTGTGTATATTAATGATATAGACTCTTGCCTTAAGTCCTCTAATCTATTATGTTTTGCCGACGACATTAAGATTTATACCACTATTTCCTCAAACAGTGACGTAATGGCACTCCAATCAGACCTATTTGCTGTAATCACGTACACTCGTAAAAGACTACCTATCTCCACGGGCTACACGCTGGGTGACCGAAACTTGAGTAGTGGCTGTTCCATCAGAGATCTGGGAGTCTAGCACGATTCCAAACTATTATTTGACGAGCATATTGAAACCATAGTGAAGTAGGCCTCCAAAGCATTGGGCTTCATAATGAGAGTCTCCCAATGCTTCACGCAAGCAAAGACCCTAAAAATCTTGTACTGTATGTTCGTACGCCCCCATTTAGAATATGCGTCACAAGTCTGGAGCCCGTGTTATGTTAGATATATGGACCGAATTAAGGGGATTTAGAGGCGCTTTATTAAATATTTATGTTTCCATCACACAATCCCTTACAACTCGGCCAATTATCTAATTCTTTGTAAAAAATATCACTTATTGCCTCTTGTTAATCGCCGTGAAATCGCCGACTGTATGCTGTTGCATAAGGTTGTAAATAATGATATTGATTGTGCCGACCTTCTAAGTAAATTCTCTCTAAATGTCCTAGCAAAGTTTATAAGGTTTAACCCACCGATTCACGTTCCACTTGCACATACTAACTACAGAAAGAATACCTATATTGTGCGAGCGAACCGTAATTATAATAGTATGTAAGCAACATGATTTTGATATTTTTTACACAAAATTGACATCATTGAAGCGTTGTCTGTCCGCGAACTTTTTCTGCAATTGATGATAGTTTGAGTGTCACATGTATTGTATCTTATTTTGCATATATAATCCATAACCATAACGTACTATATTATGGTAAAAGTTGTTTTCTCATAGGATGGTGTTTTTGTAGAATGTACCATGATCGTAATATTTGTAAACTGTAATACATATAACTAAATATCCACACATATACATTTAGAATAATATCTAGAAGTGAAGATTTGTAATTGACTGTCAGGTCACTATGTTGTTTAATAACACGTTATTGTAGCTGTAAATCTTTCACGTCCAATAAATAAATAAATAAATTACTTTCTAACAAATTAATCACATATAAGTCCTTGTTAAACACTTTACGTACTTAGATACATTGTAAGAGATATAGAGCGATTATGAACTATTCGAATATGAACCGTAAGCTTATTACATATAGTATGATTCCCATTATGTGCCTAACATCTACTATTTTATGTTTCATCATCCATCCATCCATCACCATCGTCTCCGTATTCCCAGTTGCTTCCAAACACTGGATTTTTATTTAGCGACCCGCTTTTATTTGGCGGCTGAGAGCAGTTATACTTTGGATTTTGATCTTCGACAATACTGAGAGCGACTTTCTTTCTGATATCTCAATCCTGTAAAGGCGTCTGAGTCCTTGGTTTGTCCGTTGGTCAGCACTTCAGCAGGTTACACCTTATTCCTTCACTAATCATCATCATCCGAGCGTCTGACCCAGTTGCGTCTCGCGACGCCCGGGATCCGCTTTCCTACATTTTCTCCTCCACTTCGCACGGTCGTCGGCATCCCCTGTGGTGAGACCATTGGCACGCATGTCATCCCTTACGACGTCAAGCCAGCACTTCTTGGGTCTTCCCCTCTTACCGGGACCCGGCGGGGCTGACATGGCCAGACATTTGTTACCTACGTAGCCCGGCGGTTGCCGCAAGACGTGACCATACCAACGAAGGCGACACTCTTGCAACTTGTCTGCAATGTCACGGACGTGAAGGCTGCCGCGGATGCGAGAGTTCCTCACGCGGTCCATCCGCGTGACTCCACACATCCACCGCAGCATCTTCATTTCCGTGACACGCAGCTCCTGCTTGTGTCGCTCCAATATCGGCCACGTCTCACTGCCATGTAAAAGGACAGGTCTAATAATGGTTTTGTAGACCTGTCCCTTCAACCGGATCGGCATTTTAGGGTCACAAATGATACCGGTCATCTCTCGCCATTTGGCCCACGCGGCAGCAATGCGTGACTTGACATCGCAATCGAATCGATTATTCCTTCACTAAATACCGACCTTTTCTTTTCCATCTCGAATAACGTCTGCCGATCTATAAGAGTATAAATTTTTCATAACTTATTAATATTTATTGCTTACTATTTCTAGGTTTGCAGACAAAAGCCATCTGAAACGTCACTACAGAATACATACGGGTGAGAAACCTTACCGTTGTGACATTTGTGACCGAGCTTTTACTCAAAGCAATGACTTGATCAAGCACAAAAGAACGCACTTAGGAAACAATTTATATAAGTAAGTATTCATATTTCCATTCTGATACAAAAGTAACAGGAAAACACAGAAGGTGTTATTTGCTTACCTTTCTGAACACTGTAACTCTGTTTCTAAAAAATGCCATTTACTTTGAAATTATTGATAAATTCTCAATTCTCGTCATTGTTCAACAGTAATTTGAAAATGGCATAAATTGCCATTAACTTCAAGAATTTATTAGTATTCCAATAAATTCACAAAGTAAATGGCCTTTATTTTTAGATTGACAGTCAAAAAATCAAATCAGGCGGTCCTCTGCTGGACGTAGGCTTCTCCTTGTTTACGACACAGTACATTGTTCTGCGCCTTCCACATCCAGTCTCTCCCTGTGACCTTTTTTAGGCCGTCGGTCTATTTGACGAGGGATGTTATGTTATGCCGAATGAGGGTCTTCACTCCAGAACTCGTTTGTTCCATCGACCATTGTTTCTTCTACAGAATGCCCAACCAAATACCACTATAACGCGCTTACTCTGCGAGCTATGTCGACCACTCTGGTTCTTTGATGGATAACCTCGTTTCTGCGTTTATCCTTCAAGGATATTCCAAGCATAACTCGCTCCATAGCTCGTTGCGCCACTTTGAGGGCGTGAACTAGTCCCACCGTAAGTGTCCACGTCTTAGCACTGTAGGTCTTAATTGGTATGACAGTGGTTTGTGCTAAAATATAAATAGCAGAGCTAAGAGCCTGGTTGTAATAATCGACGTCAACAATCACTGCGTTAATCATCTTACGACGATCGTGGTGAGGTTTGAGATATTTTGAAATATCGAGCGTTAGTAGCGTATTTTTCAACACCATGTAGCCACAGCCAGTCCCTGTTCGTTTCAACTCGGCAACTTCTAGTGTCGCTTACGTCAAACCATTTTCGTCCAGGCGGGCAGAATGCAAATTAGAACTACTAGAAACTGATTATATCAGGGCCTGATAGGGTAATATCATCTGAGCGGGGTAGCCTCCACTCATTGTTATTTCATATCAGTGGACTTACAGACCTCATGACCAAAGCTACCTGATCTCTCTTACTATGGCCACTTTGTACTAACAGTCGACCGGAGCCGTCTAAGGTGGAATATCGTGTTGCAAACTGAAGAAACGTAGGGCTAATATTGCTTATACATACTTAAGGGTAACCACTCAGTGACGTGAAGTTTTCGACCTTATTGCATTGTGAATACTCTGACAACAGTTTGAGGAAATGTACTATTAAAGTTCGTCACTGTACTTACATTCACTTTTCTGGTCCCCCTCATCTAATTCCCTTACAAGTGGTACACTCAAATAAAACAGATCTGTTTGCAAGTAAAAAAAACAACAATCAATAACATGTTTGTTATAAACTGAACTTCCTAATATAATATTAACATTTAATTACTCACCGATATTTATCAACGTGTCGCACTTTCTCTAATTGAAACGTTTTGCTCATTCAAAACAACATTATGTTAGTGTGGCGTGGAAACCGAGCTATTTTACTGAGAGTACATGAGTTGGTTTATTCTTGTTCAGTCACACCCAGATATGTAACAGTGTGACTCACTGGAGTTAAATTCCAGTTGAGTAACACTATGAAATAATGCAATTTTTTTCTCAATGAGTCACACCAAATTAAAACAATGTCTATCAGGGTGACTGAAAAAAAAAATCACATAGAGTAACACTGTGACAACGACACTTTTTCTCGTAGTGTTACGTACCTGCGCTCCAATATTTATTTTTAAATTGCAGATGTGATGAATGCAACCAAAGTTTCAGATTGAAGACTGAGCTACGACACCACATATCTGAACATTTCATATCGCTTCAACTACAGTAGAAATCCGAGAATAATACTAAACAAAGTCAGATTGAGGGTAGTTGTAATTTAGATATGAGTCAAGCAAGGATTTGCGAGTTGTGACAAATTCTTCTTCATCTATGTGTTTTCTTAACTGCTTACAAACTCCACCCAGATTTGGAGCCAGGGGATTACTTTTACTTGGCTGCTAGGACCAGCTGACCTTCAAACCCCGTAAGGGGTCTGCGTCAATCTCGCGTCTGTCAGTCAGCAGGTGCTAACAGGTGAGGTCGCTTGGGCCCCGAAGATATTTGTGGGGCCCCTTACACCCGAGTTGTAACGGAGTGAAGGACTTTTGAAGTAAAAACTTCTTTTGGCCGCACACAGATTTTTCCGTAGGTAGTAAGTTAGGCTGAGCCGTCACGCTCTGTGGTGAAAGGCTCGATCGGGTGAACTCGGGAACACCGGGTGTACCCGAGCGAGAAAGATACAGTCAGCTGCTCTTCGCTGTTGTGTCGCTGTGTTTAGTATATTCAATTCATAAGTAATAATTGATTGCGATTGCCAATGAAGTTTTCACTTCTGCCGTGCACGCAGAAGTGAAAACGGTTTTACGCACTCACTCTTTTTTTTTTCCTCGTCTTTTTTGTACCACTGTGGTGGCAGACATGCATACTTGTTTTCTGGTCTCGCCTGGCGTCGCCTTAAGACGTAAAGAGGTGGATTAATTCGTCAGTTTCGAGCAGCTCACTGTGGTGTAGTTGGTAAACGCGTCTGGTGCGTTGAGCCAGAAGACGTTGGTTCGAGTCCAGCTCGTGACTGAAAAAAAGTTCCACTTTAAAATTTAAATTTAGAAAAAGTTAGCATACTAATTGCTTTTCAAAATTGTTTCTAATGAATACAATGTCTAATATGTCTATCTATAATCACAGTTTTTTTTTAATTTAACAATCTTTGTACAGCCTGGTTGAAGGCCTTATGGGCGGCTTAAAAATTTCAACAGCAGGTAGCCACAACCTGCGTCTGTCTATTTCAACACGGCAATGGGCTCACCACCTATTACGTGGGACAGGAATCCACACGGTGAAAAGTGGGCATTTAATATGCCTCTGCCACCCCTTCCGGGATAAGGCGTGATGGATATTTATTTATTTTATTTTATGTACACACATGTATTTATAAGACAGAAATAAAGTATGGTGAAAGAGTACAATGGCACTGCTTATTTCTAACAGAAATCTCTTCTAAAATAATTAAACTAGATAGCATTTATTTTTATACTTATATTTTTTATACTATGTATGAATTTGTTTCATACATACATACAACATATACATATAAAAAAGATGTGGTGTCGTGGGACACCAGGTAAGAACGAAGTTCCTTCGGCTAATGTAGAATCGACACAATTTGCAAAACAAACGACTGTCGCGCCTGCGCACGTCTCATTTAACGGTTTTATTCCACGGACTTTTTCTTACGGTTTTACTATCACATTTTTATCAGTTCGGTCGCGCAGCAAAATCGCTATCTCCACCAAGCCTGCCGTAAGGAACTTCGTTCCAATACTTGTGTATTATTAGATGTGTGATAAATATTGTGGGACTTTCATTTTTATTTTACACGTTTACACGGCGCCGTCTAGCTCAAATAAAGGTCATATAAACTTGTGTTATGGGATCTAGATGAGTGATAAACATACTTATAGTATATTACTAAATACAGATATATTATACATAGAAAACACCCAAACTCCGAAACCAACAATTGTGGATCACAAAAATATTTCTTCCGACCCGGGATTCGAACCCGGGACTTCAGTCGCGGCAGTCGCATGCACTACCAATGCGCCACCGAGGCATACATACATGACAATACCGATATACTTGGAGAAATGCCGACATTAGGAGTTAGAAGTGGTAGAGAGATGTATTCACGGACTTTGTTTTTAAACTTCGCTATAGTATTAACGTCTCTGATATTTCTTTTTCATCGTCTTTGCGTATTCCCAGATACTCGAAACCCTACCAGGATCCGCCTTTTTTGACTAGTATGAGCAGCATTGGTTTAAATATTTTTTGACTATTATGAGCAGCATTGGTTTAAATATTTTTTTACTAGTATGAGCAGCATTGGTTTAAATGTTTTTTGACTAGTATGAGCAGCATTGGTTTAAATATTTTTTGACTAGTATGAGCAGCATTGGTTTAAATATTTTTTGACTAGTGTGAGCAGCATTGGTTTAAATGTTTTTTGACTAGTATGAGCAGCATTGGTTTAAATGTTTTTTGACTAGTATGAGCAGCATTGGTTTAATTTTTTTTTTGAAGTTATACTTATTTTGGCGCGTTAGGAAAAATGAGTAAATTTTACTATGCGCGCGCAGACCATCACGAAAAGCAGTCACCCTGAAGTTAGCTGATAAGTGTTTCCATGACAACTTATAACTAAGTACATTCAAAGTAGTTTTCAAACACCCTGAAGTTAGCTATAGTCAACATTTTGGTGTTTTCTACAAACGTAGGATAAGGAGAAAGATATTTTTTATAAAAAGATTTTTATCTTGTTACGCCATTGTGTACATAAGTACCACACACACGTTTTTTTATTATTTTGACCTTGTTGGGAGCACTCTGCCGTCAGACCTACCAACACCGTAATAGCGCCTACTTCGTTGCTTAGTCCGTCAGTCTGCAGGTGCACCGCTAGCAGGAGAGGTAGCTTGGGCCCCGGAGATAATGATGGGGCCCTTTACACCTCAATATGGACAGTTTATACCAATTTTCGACCACTTTAATAAGATCACTATCAAGTTGATAGTGACACTTCTCTTTTCAGCGTTTGAAATAAATCATTTTAAAAGCTTACAAATATAATAATGGTCGGTATTCTTCTTCTTCTTCTTTGAACCTACAATCTTAGTTCGTTCTAAGCCTTACTTGAATTTGGAGCCTGGGGTTCATTTTTTTTGGAGCCTGGGTTCCCTTTTTTTTATAGCTACTATCGTTGGCTTTTGTTTTTTGGCATTTTTAGGAGCAAGTGATCTCCCAACCCCGTGCATAAATCAGCAGGTGCACCGCTTGCAGGGGAGGTACACACCCAATAATGGTCGGCGTTATAACATTGTTTCTGAATATTTTAAAATTCTTGGCGAATGCTACTATGCTATGTACGTTACGCGAATTTTGGAACAAGCTTCTTTTTTTGTTATACTTACTTTACTTAGGGCGCTCCCTAAAACTTCTGCCGATTTGCCCTCTAAATACGGAGTTGTAGATATTTAAAATTACAAAGAAGGGAAGCGACGTTACGTTCTTTTTCAAACTTTCTCAAATTATCTTCTGATTAATTTCGTTACGGGTTCCAAAACATTTTTTAACTTCTCCTGGGACTTCACCGAGATCGAGCTCGGTGTAACTTTTGTGATCTTGGTCATTGCTTTAGATCCTGGCATACAATTAAAAAAAAAGTTAAGAGAACGATTGCAACTGAAATTGTTTAATTTAAATGCTTGACGTTGACCCTACACTCGTGGTAATGACAGCTGCAGTTAACTTACAAAACGAACTAGTGGTGCAAATTAGAAATTCGTGACGGAGTTTATGATTTGTCATGACCATGTCAGTGTTGCTTTGCGCAAAGAGCAATCGCTACGCCTTTTGCAAGTTTCGAACGTTTATGGTCATGAATGAATACGATATGGTTGTCCTGCAGACTGGAGGATTTACCTATCGTGTGACGGCGAAACACGTGTAGATTATCTTATTGAAGTCAAACTTCAATAAGACAAAACCAGTTTTAAAATCGGAAGTGGTGGAAACTTCAAAATCGCCTATGCATGTACTTATTTATGGTGTCCTGAATCGAATGCCGTTTGTTTCTCTCTTTAATGGTTACTGAGAAATAGATGCGTACAGATGTACATATTTTTTATAAGCTTAAGGGTTTAGAAGCCTAAAAACATAAAAAAATAAAAGTATATCATTAAAACAAACATCGCCAGGGCCACTAGTTAAAGACTGACCTCTGATCTCCTATATCTCCTATAAAGCCTGTCACAGCCGAAAGATCATGGGTTTCTCTCTTTATACTGCGCCTGTGGTAAGTTATAGAAGCATTATGAATTACCATCACCATTATGTTATCATTTTCTGCCTCTGTGGTGAGGTGGGAGTGTATCTGACCGCAACGCAAGAGGTCGCGGGTTCGATTCCCACCCAGGATAAAATTTTGTGTCATGAGCACGATGGTTTATTCTGTGTCTGGGTGTTATTTATCTATAATATGTATGTATTTAGAAATATATAACTAACTATCTTCAAGCTGTATCCCTGACGGGTTAGTCAGAGAGGAAAGATCGCCAGGCTTCGCGATCCATGCATACTTCTTTCTCTTCTTCAAGATTCATCAATCGCTTCATACACGCACGTCTGGGTATCCGAGTACTTTTAACCTTTCCGTTTTTGAGCAAAACCTGCCATATTGCGTATCACTTCGTTATGTTTTCGGTCGGCCAAAGTAACGCCGCACAATTTTCGAAGTGATCGCATCTCCACAGCATTCAATTTACTTTCAAGCATCTGCTGACATACCCAGGTTTCGCTACCGTAAAGCAAAGTTGGCACTAGCACTGCGTTATGAATCGCCAGTCGAAAAGCTTCTTTTACGATGCTTTGTAGCTTTACTAATTGGGACAAAGCACCGTTAACTCTGTTTCCAGCAGCTACTCGCCGTTCTACATCCGAATCACATCTTCCATCCGCGCTAAACATACTCCTTATATACACAATTTCATTCACTTGCTCTAGTCGTTCCTGGTTTACCCTAATCGCGCATTTGGTTCTTACGTCATCTCTTTTAGAAATATCTCTCTCTCTCTTTAGAAATATATAAGTATGTTTATCAGTTATCTGGTTACTATAGTACAAGCTCTGCTTAGTTTGGAATCATATGGCGTTGTGTGAGTTGTCCAACGATATTTCTTTTTATCAATAAGTATGTCAGTATTAGAACGTCGAATAGGCTTTTAGAGTACCTACCGCCAGTGCTAATAAATCTACCTGGCACATACCTAAAGGTTACTTGGTAAATGCATTAGCAAAATGCACTTTGAATGCGCAGACGCAGTGTGCTTTATTTATGTTTATTGTATGTAACACTTCGTATACAAAACCATAAATATCTCAAGCGGCCTATGGTGGAGAATATAATGAACAGATTTATGCATAAATAGCATTTGCATACGTACAGTATGTATGTACAAACATATAGTTGTATGGAATAACATATAGTTACTTGTCTTTAGTCCCGAATGAGTAGGCAGAGGTATAATGTAAACCAATCATTATTTATCACCAGCATTATTTTATCTAAGGTTGATGGTGGCCAGTGTTGGGCACAATGCAATTAAATTGTTGATTGTATAAGCTAACAATTAACATTTTAATCGCAATTAATTTAATTCAATTCATTCATTAATTGTGAGAAACAATTAAAATTAATTGCAATTGATTCCATTAAT
The DNA here is from genome assembly GCA_948477245.1 of Thumatha senex. Taxonomy (NCBI): domain Eukaryota; kingdom Metazoa; phylum Arthropoda; class Insecta; order Lepidoptera; family Erebidae; genus Thumatha; species Thumatha senex. The sequence goes on along the minus strand of OX419738.1, from coordinate 7,259,708 downwards.
TGTGGTTTACAATTGATTTAATCACAGTTAATGTGTTAGTTGACTAATTTAATCGTTAATTGTTTAGAAAACAATTAATACAATTAAAAGCTAGTCTTATATGTGTGACTTCCTGTCATACTTTGTATTATGGAATAAATAACTATAAAATTATTGCCGTAGGTGAAATAATCACTTTGTTTTTTTTAGATGTGTACTTCAATTGACTTATTGAATAACTACAAAATTATTTACATAGGGGACATGTTTGTTTAAGTAGGTACCTACGTTCGTTTAGCACCCACGACACTTTGTCAATGGTTATCGCGGGGGAAGCTCACCATGGCTACGGTGACCACTTTCCATCAGGTGGGCCGTACGCTTGTTTGCCACCTCAGTGGTTTATAAATAATGGACAGACAGAAACATTGACATGTAGTGAAACTTTTTCTTAACAACTACTACTGAAATGATTTTTATTGTGATTCAACAAGAAAAAAGCTTGGGCAATTTGACCCAACTTAAACAAACGTCGCAAATGGGGTCCCAGAGTATTACTTTTACTGACTGCTACATACAATGCAAGCAGTTCTGTTATGGCAGACACAGGCTGCTGCCACGGCATGCTAGCTTTGCCAGCTGCATTGTTATACTAACAACGCTTTGTAAAACTCTGTTCTGGTAGGTAACTAACTTAACCTACTTTTGCAGCATTTCTGCCAAAGTGTACCCAAGCATATGTCCGATTTATTCAGGCCCCTATGATGTTTTTTTAATATATTCCTTGAAATTTTATATATAATCGGAGTACACGTTATATTTTTGAAGACGAAAAGTTTTATTACCTAACATAGTACGAACCTAATTTTGAAATAAGTAATTGTTAACTGTTAATTGTAAAAATGCTAATACAATTAACAATTTATTAATTGTAATATTTCGCAAGCAACAATTAATTTGTTGTAATTGTAAAATACTTACAATTAACAACTAATAATTTAATTGTTAGTTGCAATTAATGTTGACTATTTAATTGTTAGTTGTTAATTGTTTAGACAGTTACGTTTTGCCCAACACTGTGGTGGGCCTATTGCCGTGTAAAAATAGACAGGCGTGCAATTTGCTGTTGACTACTTGCTGTTAAAATTTTGAAACCGCTCGCTCGTAAGGCTTTTAGCCTCGACTGCCTCGGTGGCGTTAGTAGTGGGACTGCTGCGCTAAGGTTGGATACTTGGATTTCCAGGTCGGAACAAATATTTGTGTGATCCACAAAAGTATATTTCAGAGTTTGGGTGTTTCCTATGTATAATATGTAGGTATGTATTTATAAAGTCTAGATTCCATACCACAAACTTATATTAGCTTACTATGGGTTCAACGCCGTAATGTAAAAAAAAAATCCCATTGCATTTATTCTATTATCTTAATAATACCTAATATAACCGCGAAAGTTTGTAAGTATGGATGTTTTGTTACTCTTTTACACAAAATAAACTGAATGGATTTTGATGTAACTTTAGATACTAAAATATAGCTTATATATCAGAATAATACATAGGCTACTTTTTATCCCGGGAACAAGTTCCTGTGAGAAACGGGAACGGGAAACCTTCACCACGCGTGTAGAGCCGCGGGCGTCAACTAGTTTATTTATATTTAACTTGGCTAAACGACTACGATGTTATTGGTAGCCGTAACATTGCTTTTCGTACCATGGAAACGCTCTTTACCCATCTCAGAACTGATCGTAGCGAAAGACTACCTACATGTATACTTTTAGGTCCGTATTCCAGAACGTTTCTCAATACTCAATCAACGCTTGAGGCTAGTCTTTGCCTTGTAAAATCTACTCTCCTCGCGTCGATTGAGTATTGAGAAACTGGAATACGGCCCTTAGACTATGAAATGCCGACGATGCTGAATAACGTTACAGGAAAGATGACACTGAACTTGAAAGTGACGGTTTTGGATACAACCTCACGGGTAAATTTGTGTAGTATCATACCTACCTTTACACCACTGCTTCACATCTTTTTCTGTCCATCCCAAGGTTGCCTGGAAGAAATAGCTTTTTAGCGATAATTTTTAGCGTTACTAACTTGTTGTTAACTAGTTTCGAATTGGTGTACCTACAAAAAAAGTTGTATCCTATTCTAAATTTCGGGATAGCCCGACAATTTTCGGACCTAGCGGAGATCCTCTATCAATAGGTGCGCGATAAGTTAATGTTTTCGCAATTGTTTCCAAACACTTCCCAGGTTTCAGACCTGGGTTTCCATATTTTTTTTTCCTTTGGAAATTCTCATGGTTGCTAAGCCGGACTCCTACCGACGAAAACCACACGTTACCCTTCTATCTGTCTATGGCCAGGAGCCCCGGGTGAGCCCTCGGAAAGATAACCCCAGGGCTCCCGACAGACTTTGTCCGCTACCGCATTCTCGATCCGGGGGGGTTCGGGTGTTATACCACTTCCTTAAGGGGGTGAACTACGTGCTTGTACTACTACTGCCGGCGCACGTGTTTCCCTCCTCTTACAATCCTGGGTCCTTTAAGAGAAGCGTGAAAAAGGCATATTTCTGGACCGTCAAATTGAGAGTCAAAATCACGAGTCGTCGTCTTTGCTTACCATCAGGCGGACGACGCCATTTTGAAGTCCAAATATAAAAAAAAATTAGCACCTGGATACTTATACAATAAACTCTTTCGATTACTTCTTTTGATTATATTCGTGGAGGAATAAGAAATGTACATATGTCCATACAAACTTTCGCAGGATTTTGGTGGGATATATTGCTATAAGTTTTCATATACCTATTGCTATAAAGTTTCAGTAAAATTCATTCCATTTTTGCTTGAATGAGTAACAAACATCCACGTTTACATTTATAATAGTAGATTCCATACCTCAATTCATGCCTGGTCTGATGGTTTAGTGATATTGTGTATTTTCAACCTGTTTTGAATTTGTATCTTGTACTGCCTGTGAAGTGAATGTATATCTATTTATTTAATTATTATTAATGTTCAGTATTAAATATATAACAAATTTAATCGTTTATAACCTAAGGTTTCCAACACAAGTAATTTATAACTATAATATATTACTTAATAGCATAACCCTTCGATTGGCGCAGTGGTAGTGTGTGCGACTGCCGCGACTGAAGTCCCTGGTCGGAACAAATATTTGTGTGATCCACAAATGTTTGTTTCGGAGTTTGGGTGTTTCCTATTTATAATATGTATGTCTTTAGAAATATATTTCATGTTATATCATGTTTATTAGTCGTCTAGATCCCATAACACAAACTTATATTAGCTTACATTGGCCTAGACAATGATGTGTAAAAAAAAATACACAGCGCCTTCTATTTTTTTATTAATTATAATTGTAATATATTTATTTATTTTGTATAATTTCGTGAATGTTTATGTAGCTATCTATTTAAAACACCCAAAAAATCGCTTACCGCTCACAATGTCACAGCCACACAGAAAATATCCAAGCCAAGTTCACACAAAAAAAAAATGAAACTTCAGAAACTGTTCGAGCTTCGAAATTCAAAATATCATAATCAAAGCACGAGCGCGTGCAACGAACGTGCGAATTCACAACAGACAGTGCCCTACCACGTTCATACAGGGTGCCCCTCTACGAACTTACAACGTGGGTGATATCTTAAGGAAATGCGTACTAGATATTGGTATAGAATGTTAAAATTTCGAATTAATATCTGTTATGTATCGATGTAAAAAGAAACTGAAAATTATGATACAATAAAGGTAAGTATTATAGTAAAAAACAACAATACCTATTGGGTGTGATGAAACGATATCTACTGCAAGATAGCCAGACGGTGGTTTAAAACCCCGTACCAACCCGTCTGGTCAGCATGGTACAGGTTACAGAATGGATAGGCCTACGTTCGATTTGATTGATAAATGATAACAGTAAACAACACATCATCGTCATATCTTATTGGTTCCTGAGAAATAGATGCGTACAGACGGACGGACAAACTGAGCCGGTTCTAATATTATAAATGCGAAAGTTTGTAAGTATGGATGGATGTTTGTTACTCTTTCACGCAAAATCTACTGAATGGATTTTATCCCGGGAACAAGTTCCTGTGGGAAACGGGAACAGGAAAACTTCACCACTCGCGCGGCGCCGCTGGCGTCAACTAGTATATCATAATATCTATTAGTACTTATATAGTATTTTGAAATATATAAGTAGGTACCTGGTATTTTTATTTTTTGTGTATTGTAGTGGTCTTTTTTATTGATATAATTTGAGCTATATTTTTCTGGGGTAAAAAGGTCCCAACGTGTTTTTTTATAAATAATAATAGGTAATAACTTTAAAAGCAAAAAGTAAACTAACTTTATCTTAATTTTAAAGATTTTTCCACGCTCGAAGGAAGCTTATTATAATACCCGTAAGTAGGTATAGGGGATTAATTTGTCTATAATTATAGGTAAGTTAGTAGAAAATCTTATAATTTTAATCTTACCTACTTTTCGCCAATTTTTATTCGTATCTTTTCTATACTAGTCTTCCGAATGGATTAAAAACTTTATTAATTCGGAGTCTGGAGCTTTTAAACTTCTAAGTCTAAAAGCTCTAGGCTCCATAAAATAATAAGACTCTTAAGAACAATAATATAGCAAACTAAAAATAAGTTAAATTACATATTTTATTTCCGGGGCAAGCAAAAGTAACCTGCGCGACCTTTCTTTTGTCCTTGAACTCCTACGACACCTCATCAACTTCCTCTACCGTATTACAACTTTCATTATTTAAAGAACGATATCTTATTTTATTAATAATAGAGAAATGAATCGCATTAAAGATCCAAGAAAGATGGGATCTGAAGCTGAAACGGAACTAAGCTGGGAGGATGATAAAAGATCATTGCTACTAAGTCAGATAAAAAATAAAAGAACTTTGCTATGAATCGTCATTTTTAGGGTTTCGTACCCAAAGGGTAAAACGGGACGCAATTGCTAAGACTCCGCTGTTCGTCCGTCCGCCTGTCTGTCCATCTCTCACCGCTGTATCACAAAAACTGCGGTTGAACAGTTAAAACTTTGACAGATGGTGTATTTCTCTTGCCGCTATAACAACAAACACTAAAAACAGAATAAAATTAATATTTACTGGGGGCTTTCTTACAACAAACGTGATTTATTTGCTTATTCTTGGCTGATTTTTCCCCTTACCGTACACACACGTAAGTACGTAACACGCCACAGTAAGTAACCTAAACCTGAGAAATACGATTAACAAATGCAATGAAGGTATAATTATTACAGTAGACCGATATCAGAAACGACACACAACACTATTTATAAAATTACGCTTACATTCCTGTTGTTACATTATAGAGATCTTTAAATTTGTTAAGATGCATGCTTACTTATTTAAGACGGTCGGCGATGTGTACTCGCGCAACACAAGGTCTTTCGAGAGACAGGTTTTGGAGTTATGTCCCAAGACTTCATTACTTCAAAAAAGTTGTTATTCGATGTGTATACAAGTTTTTAATAAAATACCTAATAGATTTAAAGAAGGACCATTGTAACGGCATTGTATCAGCGTACATTGTTTATTGCTTGACTTACAACGACAGAATGAACAGAGAAACATGTGCACAAGCTATTTATAAACTAGTAAGATGTAAGCATCGCCGCCCAATATGGCGTAGCAGGAAACGACGTCACAATTTGTGTACTAAATTGTCTAGTACCTACTGAAATTTCTTATTAAAAAAAAAGTGTTACAATAATCTAGGTGTTGGACTTTTCATTAAAATTTCATTTTAGGGCACCTCCCTTGTTGGTACATACAAGGGTTTCTTTCGAGTTTTCATTTTCTTCGTCAGGACCTCCACTTACAAGTGACTCCGAAGTACTTGGTAGAATCTGGTAGAGTCCCATCATACCGCAAATGACATATTTAGCTTTATCTAATTTCTAAACATATCTAAGTGAACTGGTAGATTCATTACGACCCTTGTGCTCAGTACATATATGAGAATCTCTCATGTACTGTGTCTTGTGTATGCACAAAGGAGAGCATATCGCTTTGAGAATGCATTAACAATTAATATGTTAATTAGTTCTCTTTAGGTAACTGCTAGCTTTGTAATTCAGTATCCTGGTGGTAAAACAAGATGGCTTTATAATAACAGTCGAAAATATAATAATATAATTGTTTAGAGCGCGCCATAGCGTACTATAATTAATAGTACTTATTAAATTAGAGAAGCGCTCGTGGTCCCGCGGTCTCAGTGTTCGGTAAACGATCACTGAGGTACGCAACTTTCACTATGGCTTGTCGTCGGATGGGTGACCACTTTGTGGCATTTACATTTACGAGCGTTTCCGTGCTTCGGAAGGCACGTTAAGCCGTTGGTCCCGGTTGCCAGTAAAATGGCAGGCGTTAAGCCTGGTTGAAGGCATTATAGGCGGCTTAAAAAATTTCAACAGCAGGTAGCCACAACCTGCGTCTGTCTATTTCAACACGGCAATGGGCTCACCACCTATTACGTGGGACAGGAATCCACACGGTGAAAAGTGGGCATATAATATGCCTCTGCCACCCCTTCGGGGATAAGGTGTGGTGGATATTTATTTATTTTAAATTGTACATCTAAAAGTAGAAAGAAAGAAAGAAAGAAAGAAAACATGATTTATTACCAACACAGCTAACAGACAGGTACAATATATTTATTTTTCTATTTTCTTTTTTTGTAGTTTCAATACACGTTTCACCAAATTTAACCTTAATGTTGACACCACGCCATAATAACAAAAATAAAAAATATAAATGTCGCCAGAGAAATAATGTTTTTATCTTATGCCTGTCTCTATACCGGCGGAAAGTCAAGACATAAAAATAAAAGATTAATTACCCACTCAAAGTGGTTTCACCTTAGTTTCACAGAAAAATCAACAAGAGTAGATAGTATAGTTTTAAACTCCTCCGCCAGCTCTAGAAACAAGCATTTCTGTACTTTAAGGACACTGACAATGACATTCGTGTACCGTAAGTGTGTTACATACAATTAGAGGTTAATTTGACTAATTTGACGTGGCGCCACGTGTAAAACATAATTGGCTTTTACACAATCATATTATCAAATACAGATAAACAAGCAGTACATTTTCTGATCTCAAGCATTTCATAAGAAAATAATTAAATGGGAAACTGTGTAAATATTGCAGAATATGAAATGTGACACATGAAACAAATTAAATGGAACGGTCACACCTGCTAACTGTGCCCGCAAATAGGCTTGACACTCAGCATAAACTGTAATAGCAAGAATTGCATTCTACAGTACCTATTTTCAGTGCCAGCCTCTTGAGGAGACACCCTATGACGCCACCCAAGGCAGCATGTAAGTATCTACAACTGTGCTAATAATTAACATGCATACAACATACCTATATATTAAAAATCAAATCAGATATATCATTAAACACTTAACAACTGTGAAAGTTGTAATACGGTAGAGGAAGTTGATGAGGTGTCGTAGGAGTTCAAGGACAAAAGAAAGGTCGCGCAGGTTACTTTTGCTTGCCCCGGAAATAAAATATGTAATTTAACTTATTTTTAGTTTGCTATATTATTGTTCTTAAGAGTCTTATTATTTTATGGAGCCTAGAGCTTTTAGACTTAGAAGTTTAAAAGCTCCAGACTCCGAATTAATAAAGTTTTTAATCCATTCGGATGACTAGTATAGAAAAGATACGAATAAAAATTGGCGAAAAGTAGGTAAGATTAAAATTATAAGATTTTCTACTAACTTACCTATAATTATAGACAAATTAATCCCCTATACCTACTTACGGGTATTATAATAAGCTTCCTTCGAGCGTGGAAAAATCTTTAAAATTAACATAAAGTTAGTTTACTTTTTGCTTTTAAAGTTATTACCTATTATTATTTATAAAAAAACACGTTGGGACCTTTTTACCCCAGAAAAATATAGCTCAAATTATATCAATAAAAAAGACCACTACAATACACAAAAAATAAAAATACCAGGTACCTACTTATATATTTCAAAATACTATATAAGTACTAATAGATATTATGATATACTAGTTGACGCCAGCGGCGCCGCGCGCGTGGTGAAGTTTTCCTGTTCCCGTTTCCCACAGGAACTTGTTCCCGGGATAAAATCCATTCAGTAGATTTTGCGTGAAAGAGTAACAAACATCCATCCATACTTACAAACTTTCGCATTTATAATATTAGAACCGGCTCAGTTTGTCCGTCCGTCTGTACGCATCTATTTCTCAGGAACCAATAAGATATGACGATGATGTGTTGTTTACTGTTATCATTTATCAATCAAATCGAACGTAGGCCTATCCATTCTGTAACCTGTACCATGCTGACCAGACGGGTTGGTACGGGGTTTTAAACCACCGTCTGGCTATCTTGCAGTAGATATCGTTTCATCACACCCAATAGGTATTGTTGTTTTTTACTATAATACTTACCTTTATTGTATCATAATTTTCAGTTTCTTTTTACATCGATACATAACAGATATTAATTCGAAATTTTAACATTCTATACCAATATCTAGTACGCATTTCCTTAAGATATCACCCACGTTGTAAGTTCGTAGAGGGGCACCCTGTATGAACGTGGTAGGGCACTGTCTGTTGTGAATTCGCACGTTCGTTGCACGCGCTCGTGCTTTGATTATGATATTTTGAATTTCGAAGCTCGAACAGTTTCTGAAGTTTCATTTTTTTTTTGTGTGAACTTGGCTTGGATATTTTCTGTGTGGCTGTGACATTGTGAGCGGTAAGCGATTTTTTGGGTGTTTTAAATAGATAGCTACATAAACATTCACGAAATTATACAAAATAAATAAATATATTACAATTATAATTAATAATAAAATAGAAGGCGCTGTGTATTTTTTTTTACACATCATTGTCTAGGCCAATGTAAGCTAATATAAGTTTGTGTTATGGGATCTAGACGACTAATAAACATGATATAACATGAAATATATTTCTAAAGACATACATATTATAAATAGGAAACACCCAAACTCCGAAACAAACATTTGTGGATCACACAAATATTTGTTCCGACCAGGGACTTCAGTCGCGGCAGTCGCACACACTACCACTGCGCCAATCGAAGGGTTATGCTATTAAGTAATATATTATAGTTATAAATTACTTGTGTTGGAAACCTTAGGTTATAAACGATTAAATTTGTTATATATTTAATACTGAACATTAATAATAATTAAATAAATAGATATTGTGGGGCACTTTTCACACAGCACCATCTAGCCCAAACTAAGCTTGAAGCTGGTGCTATGGGATCTTGACAACTGATTAACATACTTATGTATTTTTAAATATATACATATTATATATAGGAAACACCCAAACTCTAAAAGAAACAAATGGGAATTATACAATGTTTGGTCCAACCTGGGAATCAAACCCGGGTCCTCAGCGCGACAGTCGCATAAACTACCACTTACGCCACCTATCCAGTAAAAAAATATTAAATAACATAATTATTTACAGATAAATTTTATAGGTACCTTTATTCAAATACATAACATAAAGCATACTTAGGTACCTACCTTTCGCTAGCAGTCGATTTCGTAGGACGCGGTTGCGCATTGATTATATACATACTTAGTTCTGGTTAGTTAGGTACTTTTGGTATTACCAAATAAAGTGCCTGGTACTTTCCTAATCCTAACCATTTCGAATTCAATTTGAAGTACCCTGATTCCTTCTACCATTTACTTTCTCACAATATATATTCTTCGTCAATCGCTCCTCATTCATTCGATGGACGTGTCCAAACCAACACACACACTTTAATTAAAACCTGCCATATTGCGTATCACTTCGTTACGTAGATGTTCGGCCAAGGCCGGGAAAAAGAAGAAGGAAAAAGGAACAAACAGACTGAAAAAAAAGTATCATCATATATAAGTATAATCAAATGCAAGAAAAGACAGAGATGCCACATCGGGAAGTGGAGCTCACTTCGATGCTCCGGATCCCGATGTCATTGAAGTCATTAGTATGAAAGAAATAGAACAAGCGATAAGAAGTATGAAATGTGGTAAGGCAGCGGGAAAAGACAGAGTTACTGCTGAGATGATCAAGTACGGTGGGTCGCGTGTCTGGGACACACTATGTCTGTTATGCAACTTGTGCTGGCGGACGGGTGAGGTCCCAGATGACTGGCGAGTAGCAGTTGTAGTACCAATTTACAAAGGGAAAGGCTCGCGCCTAAACTGCTCCAGCTATAGGGCGATCAGCTTGGTCAGCTTAGCTAGTAAGGTGTATGTAAAGGTTATAACGGCACGAATGCAAGAAAAGTTTGAAAGGTATTTATGGGAGGCTCCATGTGGATTACGACGTGGAAGAGGTTGCATGGATCAAGTGTTTTCTTTCCGCATGATCGCGGAAAAGTTTCTGACTATTAGCCAGAAGGTTTTCTGCACTATTGTGGATCTAGAGAAAGCATTTGATAACGTTGTGAGAGAAACGCTGTAGGACTTGCTGCCCGGATGTGGTGTGGACTGTAAGGCTTGCGTGCGAGTAGGGGGGGATGTGTCACCTCTTTTTGATCAAAATCAATCAAAAATCTTTATTCATGTAGGTCACAAAGTAACACTTATAAACGTCAAGATTACTGCTTCTACATTTACATTTACTGCCAGATTCGCAAAGCAATAGGTAGAGCCAGAGGAAGAACCTGGCTATAAAACTCATGGCCACTCTTTATTAACCGCCATTTGACACAGTTTGATTAACATGATATTTGACCCATTATACTGACTGCCTCTGTGGCGCGGTGGGAGTGCATCCGACTGCTACGTAAGAGGTCGTGGGTTCGATTCCCACTCAGGATAAACTTAACACTTTGTGTGATGAGCACGATGGTTTATTCTGTGTCTGGGTGTTATTTATCTATAATATGTATGTATTTAGAAATATATAAGTATGTTTATCAGTTATCTGGTTACCATAGTACAAGCTCTGCTTAGTGTGGAATCAGATGGCGTTGTGTGAGTTGTCCCAACAATATTTATTATTATTTATTATTATTATTATACAGTAATGAAATTAAACAAAAAAAAAACAAATTAAATGTGTGTTCATTAAAATTACACTTACATAGTTCCTTTGAATTTATGTGAGAACAGTCGACTAAACTTAGTTTGCCTTAAATTTAAATAATATTATTTGTAACAATTGCTATAACAGCTATGAGCTGACCAGTCCCAACAGACGGCACCCGTTCACGGGTATGACGCATATATCAGCCATCGCCTTACTCAACCGTATTGTAGGGAACAAGGCGACCCGATACATACGCCACCACTGCCAGGACACTTAGGCGAGCATGACATACCCAAAAACTACACAGCAACTATCATGTCAATTTCAAAATTATAAATAAGTCTACATAGTGCTCACACAATAACAAAGTCAAATTACATATAAGTAGTATAATTAATGGGGACTCCAGACCACACCACCCATCGTCCCGACCCTCGCCACACCCCACCTCGCTCGGGAACGCCTCGCGCCGCATCGCCAGCCCACGGGCTGCTGCGATCCAGAATCCCCATCAATATTCAAAAAACGCACTATACAAAAGTGATGTCTGTACAGGCGTCAAACAGGGATGTGTCATGTCCGCCTGGCTGTTCATAGTGTATCTGGACAGTTGCCTGCAGAAGTTGAAAGATTTTAATATGGGTGTGAATTTGGGTGACTTTACTTAACTGTCTGCTGTACGCTAATGATGCGGTGCTCATGGCCTCATCAGAAGCCGACCTTCAGGCATTAGTCACTAATATGAAAGAGGAGTGTGAAAGTAAGGGTCTTCGCTTGAATGCAAGTAAAACTAAGGTTCTAGTATTTGAAAGAGGTGACGTAAGAACTAAATGCGAGATTAGGGAAAACCAGGAACGTCTAGAGCAAGTGAATGAAATTGTGTATTTAGGAAGTATGTTTAGCGCGGATGGAAGATCTGATTCGGATGTAGAACGGCGAGTAGCTGCCGGAAACAAGGTTAACGGTGCTTTGTCCCAGTTAGTAAAGCGACAAAGCATCGTAAAAGAAGCACGAATGGCGATTCATAACGCAGTGCTAGTGCCAACTTTGCTTTACGGTAGTGAAACCTGGGTATGTCAGCAGATGCATGAAAGTAAATTGAATGCTGTGGAGATGCGATCACTGTGATACGCAATATGGCAGGTTTGAATGAAAGTGTCAGCGTTAAGCTGGAAAAGGGCGTGCTCCGTTGGTTTGGACACGTCCAACGAATGAGTGAGGAACGATTGACGAAGAATTAATATTGTTCAAAAGTAGAGGGTAGAAGGAGTCAGGGTAGGCCGAGACTTACATATGAAGACCACGTGAGCAGATTGCTCAAAAACGGAAAGGTCAAAAGTACTCGGATACCCAGACTTGCGTGTATGAAGCGATTGATGAATCTCGAAGAAGTGAAAGAAGTATGCATGGATCGCGGTGCCTGGCGATCTGTCCTCTCTGACTACCCCGTCAGGGATACAGCGTGAAGATAGTTAGTTAGGTAATTTCATATGAACTTGTAAAAAGCTGTTAACATGTCTATATAAATAAAAAATAATCACAAAATATGTTCCTAAGCGCTAAACTCGAAGACGGCTGGACCAATTTCAGTATTTCTGTTTTATTTAATTGACAAATTGCAATGGGAACGGGAAAGCTTCATTACGCAGGCGGAGCCGCGTGCCTCAACTTGTTTGAAATAGATTAAAACCAGCAACACGCTCGTTTTGGTGATAGTTTTGAGTCTATCAAATATCAAATTGTCATCATTATCAAATATCATTTTTTTTATTATCAAATTCAAAGTCATTAAGCCAAATTTGAATCTAATCAAAGTCGTGAGAGCCGTTTCTGATAACGATCCGTAATATTGTGCACCTACACTTATTATACTTATATAGGTGTATATGTAAGTAATTACGTACAACAATTTCTCGTATATAATCATACTACTAGGCTTCGCCCGTGACATACTTCGAACTCCCATCGCAGCAATATAATCCGTTGTTTATAAATTATACAATAATATATAAATATTGCCCGATTTGTCAACATTTATGATTATCGCTCCAGTCTTCTGGGTAGTAGCGTGATGATATATAGCCTATAGCCTTCCTCGATAAATGGGCTATCCAACACAAAAATATTTTGTTCTAATCCGACCAGTACTTCCTGAGATGAGTGCGTTTAACCAAACAAACAAACTCTTTAGCTTGATATATTGAACGCGAAACAATACATACACACACCGAAGTTTCGAATGCATTTCCAGCACCTGTGGTCGCGTCTGGATTCACTATGTATGTAAGTATAATTTCGCATGAAGTCAGGAATAGTACTAAAACTATTAAAGGTATAAAATATACATCGCAGAAGTTTAAAAATAGGTATATTATCCTCAACTAAGCGTTTGAGCAGTTGATTCCAAAGCCTGGAAATAGGGCTTCTTTTTTATTGGTCAATAGAAAACGCATTCGCTATTTTCATGCTATGCTCATAATAAATATACACTCCCGTACACCTAAATCGAGCCACCTTGATTTTTTGGTTTGGAGTACTGTAACTTATAAAAGATGTATGTAGAAAGAAAATGTTTTGATGCAGTTTTGGAGCTGGTATACTCATTATTCATTTAGAGTGCCACTGTTCTAAATTTGAAACAAGTCCATATTTGCTTTTTTCAAGGAAAAAAATCTAATCGATTTTTAAATAAAGACATGTTTTACATGAAAAGAAATGTTTATTTAGTAACTTGTATTGCCTCCCATTGCATTTATGACAGCTGTCATACGGTTTGGCATAGAATTAATCAATGTCGTTATGACATGTTGAGGAATGTCCTCCCATTCTCCAAAATTACATTTTTGAGCTCCTGCATGGTTTGCGGGGCAGGATGATGAGCTCGAACATGCATCTTCAGCTCATCCCATAGATGCTCTATAGGATTCGTATCAGGACTTCGCGCTGGCCATCTCATAACAGTGATACCAATGTCATTTTAGTACTCCCTGACGATTCCCGCAGTATGGGCCCTTGCATTATCATGCATTAAAACGAAATCTTGGCCAATAAATCCAGCATATGGCATCACGTGGTTCTCTAAACATTGGCGAATGTATCTATTGCAATCTAGGGGCGGCAGTCTTGATCCCGTCACTATCTCTAGCTCAGTTTTGCCTTCCATAGAGATTCCTCCCCAGACTGTCCATGATCCTCCACCATAACTCACTTTCTCGTCAATACAGCATTGCGCGAAACGCTCGTTCTGTCTTCGGTACACCTTACTACTTCCGTCATTACCGTATAGCATTATCTTGGACTCATCTGTAAACAGAACCTGGCTCCATTGATGTCGAGTCCAATTTAGAAGTTCGCGCGCAAACTCTAGACGGGCTATTCGGTGTGCTCGTGTCAATTGGCTGGCTTATGGGGCTTTAAACCACGTTCATTGAGTCGCCTTCTAACGGTCCGAGCACTTACAGCCACTCCGTGAAAGTCCCTGAGCTGTTCTTGTATCTGAACAGAGTTAAGGCGTCGATTTCGTAAGCTAGTAGTGACAATGTATTGATCTTGTCTCGCCGTTGTCACTCGGTAACGAGGTCCTTCTGTTCGCCGAACGAAGCCGCCAGTCTCCAGGTATCGGTGGTAAACTCTTTGAACAGCGGAACGACTTATGTGAAGTTGTGAACTCACATCTCGCTGACTTAGCCCAGATTGAAGAAGTGCTACAGCTTGCGCGGCTACTTCAGGTGAAGTATCCATAATTTTATAGCCAAAAATGGTTCAAATTATAGAAAAATAACTAAACTAAACTTTGGTTAACAACACTTGCGAAAATTCAAACCAAATCGACATTAAATTGCTTCAAAAGCAACTTTCAACAGTCATTATTTTTTTCAAATCAGTGACCAAGCTCGGCTTTTGTTCTTTATTTTAAATTCTAAAATTCAAATTTGGAATAATACATACGGGAAAGACGATAAAATATGCCAGCATTAAAAATGCATAAATTTTTTTTGTTATATTGTATATTTTTTGTGTATTAGGCTTTTAGGCCCAGGAATGTAAGGTGGCTCGATTCAAGAGTCCGGGAGTGTATAAATATATACGGGGTTGGAAGGTCGGACGTTAGTAGACACCAACCAAGCGTAAAAGCCAAACGATAGTTGTTCCTAACATCATCATCTTCTTGCCCTTGTCCCAATTTACTTGGGGTCGGCGCAGTATGACTAACTTCCATACTGCAAAATGTTTTGGCTTGGTTTTTATGGTTTTTATAGTTGTTCCTAACACAGCGTAATAAATAGGGACCTACTC
Source organism: Thumatha senex (assembly GCA_948477245.1). Lineage (NCBI taxonomy): Eukaryota > Metazoa > Arthropoda > Insecta > Lepidoptera > Erebidae > Thumatha > Thumatha senex. The sequence goes on along the minus strand of OX419738.1, from coordinate 7,244,297 downwards.
TCCTAAGTGTTTGGAACCAATTGTAAATAATAACAATAGATTTATTTCCGTCTCAGATCATACATTAAAAAAAAATTACAATAAATCGCTTATAAGTACTAAAATAACGAGACTCACTAAAAATAACAAAGGTACGTACACTAAAGTAACAAGTTTAATATGATAGCTACGGTAAAGGGATTAACTTAGTACAGCAGTGAATTTATAAGGTACCTTGTCTGAACTAGGAATTAAGCTGTGTCTCAGACCATCGCTTGACTAACCAATTTAATGTAGGTAGAGTAGGACAGGGCAACTGATTAAGCCCTGGAGTTAAAATTATAAAACTAATGTAAGTATGGATAAAAAAATACATAAAGAAATTGCAATACCAACAGCAGACTTATGTTATAGTTGTATCGTATTGTAATCTCTAGAATATTTACTATGACATCATAATTTAGTTCGTCCAGATATTCTGACAGGATAACTTAGCAAACCTTATAACTAGTTGTATATTTATGCAAAAAGCTATTAAACTTATTATAAAGATATGGACCTAAAAGTATATAAAATCTATTTACTAATGCATGTTTGGTCATTGGTCTGCCACAAACTATGTCCTTTCTTCTTCATCATTCGATATTGTACTGAGAGGAACTTCAGTGTGCTTTTTAAGTATATACTAAGATAAGAAGATAAATACACTAAGATAAAAAGATTGTGAAATACTACACAATTGTACTGTTTCCAGTAGTTCTTGGGCCTAGTCAGGAGGCCATCCTATATATTTTTCTTGTGTAAATCCTCGTGGATGCTATGCCAGATTCCTACCAAATTAAAACTACATGTTGTCCTTCCATTGGGCTATGGCTCCCGAGGCTTGGAGTCCTGAGTGAGCCCTCGGAAAGATAGCCCTAGGGCTTCCGACAGATATTGTTCACGGCTTTGGTGCATGAGTTTTGGGTGTTATCTTCCTCTTTGGGGGGTTTGAGTATTATCTCGCGGGAGATGGGGCACTCTTACTTAAACTTGAGTTAGAAAACTCATTATAATCAACGGTAAAAGTTTATAATTCCAGTTCACATTTTGATTCCTATATTTAGTAACAGTCGTAAAACTTTAGCTCTACATCAATTAGAAATCCTTAATCACGCTTCCGACTCTCGCAATAGATTACATTAAGCTTGACAAACTGTTACAACGGTTTATCTCAGCAAAGTATACCTAGTACTTATGAGCCCTTTCACAATGTTTCAACATCATTCGATATATTTCCAAAAAAATTAAAAAAAACTTTGACTGACTGCAACAGTAATTTAAATATTGTAGCCTTTAAGTACTTATCTACTAAACTAAAAGTATTGTATGTGTCGTTTCTGCTAAGTCTAGTTGGTACTTAATTGGTTTTATACTAGATGACCCGCCCGGTTTCGCCCGTGACATACTTAGAACCCCGTGGCACCCATTTAATTCCGTCGTTTATTAATTTCACAATAATGTATGAACCTTTTCCAAATTACTTGATTACTTCTCCGCTCTCAAGTACCTACGCCCGCACAATTTCTTTGCGCTATATTTTGATTTTGCCATATCTCCTAAGAAATTCATTTAATTTGCAAGGTGTAAACGGTCCAAATAATTTTTATAAAATGCTGAAGCCAACTATCAAATTAAAAATGATACGGATTAATGATGTATTTGTGTAAATAACCTTCAAATTACCGCTTTATAATTGCTGTTTTTTTTAAGTATTAAAATAGATATAGTATGTTATTCTTAAGAGATAGACATATACCGGGCTTTTTTGTAGACCTATATTAGATACACAATTCTACGATACATTGTTTTGTGATATCTCAAATGGTTTAGGCAGCGTTTTCGTTGAAAGCGCCCAGGCGGCTTATTTATTCCGACACCCCCAACATATATCGTTTTAATTAAGGTAATTTATACGAAAACTTAACAAATTATACATAAAAACCTTCCCTATAAATCACTATCTATTTAAACAAACTGCATCGAAATTCAGAGCGTAGTTTTAAATATCTAAGCGTACATAGGGACAGACAGCGAGAAACAACTTTGTTTTATAATACGTAGTGGTTGTTCGCCCGCGAGATCGGCGCGGAATTATACACATAAATCTGTTCAGCATGACATTCGTGGAGATTGCCAAATACCTACTAAAGAATATATATAGTTATAAAACTTTCTTTTAAACTTCTCTTGATGATAAACATGTAAACGTCCGTACGATGGGTGACTATTTGTTAAATTTCCATTGACCAGAGTTTTCGTACTTCAGAAGACATGTTAAACCGAATTAAAGACCTAATAGGCGTCTTGAAACAAAACAACAACATGTACCTAGTTACCGTTTGTTCTTGTCTGTTTCAACACGGTAATAGAACCGGCAGAGCGCGTGTTACACCTCTAGTTTAAAATCGTGTGTGTAGGCTACGGTAACCACTTTCCATCACGTGTACCGTATGCTCGTCTATAACTTTAGTAGTGAAAAAAAGAGAATAGTTTCTCGTTTTCCTGTTTAGATAGATATTTGGAAATATAATAACGAATCAAATCCGCCTTTTTAAAGTCCACTTCCTTAAAAATATCCTTTTTATTAATATTTACAGATTGACCCGGATCGCCCGGCACTGAACAGATAGATAGGCATCTTGTGGTTTTAGTCGGTACGAGTCCGGTATTACATCCGTTCAACACTCAAAAGAAGACAAAAAATGGAATTTGAGCGTGCTTCTCAGATTCAGTAACAGCTTTTAAACAGAGATAGATTAAAACTTTTAGAGTATAATTTTGTTAATGAGCTAGTAGCATACCTATAATAAATTAACTTTTCATTATAAACATAGAGATAAACATGTAACTGCTTGTTATTGTGAAATAATTTTCAATTACCATTTTCTTTCGTTTCCGTGCTTCGGAAGGCACGTTAAGCCGTTGGTCCCGGTTGCCAGTAAAATGGCAGTCGTTAAGCCTGGTTGAATGCCTTATGGGCGGCTTGAAAAATTTCAACAGCAGGTAGCCACAACCTGCGTCTGTCTATTTCAACACGGCAATGGGCTCACCACCTATTACGTGGGACAGAAAAATCCACACGGTGAAAAGTGGGCATATAATATGCCTCTGCCACCCCTTCGGGGATAAGGCGTGATGGATATTTATTTATTTATTTTATTTATTTTCTTGGTTTTTGTCAAAATGCTTTTTTTTTTAAATTGTAAAGTTTTTGTAAAAGGCCTCTGAAATGACGATCTAAAAAACCTTGGAGGCTTTTTGGTAATTACCAAACAGTTTCGTATCACTTTAGCAGTACCAGTTTCATCAGAGTTCGATTTGTTCTAGATTGTCTTTATAATGGTTATGTTTTCTTGATGATTGCGATTCAGTAAAGAATTCGCAACTATTTGCTAATTGTTGAATGAAATAATAACACTGTAATGTAATGAAGTGAAACTTTTTCTAAAGAAAACAGAATTTGATTATCAAATTTTTGCTAAGTTGATAGACAAATGGACCTAGAGATGTTTTGGTGAATGTAACAGGTCCCAAAAAACCTCTACGTGGCCAGAATGGTAGCTGCATAGTTTTAGCGGGTGTTCACAGTGCCACCACGATAAGGTGCTGGCCGACAGACAAGACAATTCATTCTCCTCTTTTCTTGTCGTTACCTTGTCTGTTAGTCAGCAGGTGCATTACTAGCTAGGTACAAGGTAGCAGGTCAGGTTTGAGTCCTAATGTGGTCTTTCTACCAACCTTTCTACCAAAACTGAATGGGTAATCATCATCCAAGCGTCTGTACCAGTTGCGTCTCGAGTTGGATTTTAATGAAACTTTACAGTAATATAGCAAATACATCAGAATAAGACACATAGGTACTTCTTTTCATCCCGTGACCAAGCTCCTGTGAGAAACGGGAACGAGAAAACTTCAAAACGCGGATGGAGCGGCAAGCAAGAGGTAGTGTGCAATACATCCACATGGATTACACAACGATACCGACAAACGATAAACGGCCAAATATAACTCGCGCAGAATGGTAATGAGAGACTTACCTTGATAAAAGAAATCTTTATCCCGTATTATAAATTTCTAAACGGAACTGAGGAAACTGTACATACATAAAATCACGCTTACTTCTCTGAAACTGTGAGCAAAGGTGTACTATGAGTATATGACTCCCAGTTTAAGCAAATAAAAAAAAAATACTTTTTTACAAAAAATTCAAAAATATAAAAAAATGACCCTGTATATAGAAGAGAATGCCTGGGTTTTCCCAAACATCCACAGTATTGGGTTTTTCAAAAGGGGTCTTAGAAGGTTCTTACAGGGTCGGCAGCGCGAGTGCCGTAGCTCTGGTGTTGCAGACGTCCATAGGCTACGGTGACCATTTTACTTAAAGTGGCCAGTATGCTTTTATGCCACCTCAGTGGTATATAAAAAAAGAATACTTCGAACCACAGAGAAAGGATTGTTGCTCGCTACCTCTCGCTCGCTTTTAATCAGTTGCCTTCATTAATCTGTAGTACATACATACATACATATTGTCACGCCTTTATCCCCGAAGGGGTAAGCAGAGGCATACCATACGCCCACATTTCACCGTATGCATTTTTGTGCCACGTAACAGGTGGTGAGTCCATTGCCGTTTTATATATCCATCTGTAGTAAGTTTATTTATTTGTACATAGGAAGACATACAGCTTATTAAAACTAAAAAATATGATAAAAATTAACTACTAAAAGCCATTTATGTGTTGACAAATAAGGATTTATTGTTATCGTATGAAAAAAGGGTGAAACCCCCTGACACAGTTGCTTATCTATACTACTCGTAATATTACAAAGAGGAAAGATTTGTAAATTTGTTTGTAATGAATAGGCTCAGAAACAATGGGGCGATTTTAAAAATTCTTTCACCATTAGTAAGCTAGATTCTTCGTGAGTAACATAAACTTTATTGGATTTTCAAAAAGTTTAGGGTTCCGTATGAAATGTCGAATAGAAAAACTTCACGCTGGCTAAGCTGCGGGCATGAGCTAGTATAAAATATATAGAGTAAGGCATCTCTAGTAGAGAGTGCATGAGTGATATTGATTCTTTGCCTTATGGTTCAAACAAAAACGGGGGGAGAGATTCGATGTAAAAGAATCAAACTTACAGTGTGTTATGGCGATAATTGATAGGCGTCCACTCTTCAGCAGTAAACAGGGGACCGAATCTGCTTTTTCAATCGTGTCGAAATAGAATAGAAATCGTCGCTCATAGATAGCCACCGGTACAATTTTGACATTTTTTCGTACTATTACAATCGTACTCTAATAGACTTATATTGTTCGGTCGATAGAATTCTACTAACACGTACCGCGCCAGTGGCCGCTAGTCAGTTGCATTTTAGATAGTCTATATTTTTCACAACACCCAGCCAAACTCTCAGAATTTTTGCTAAGTGGCTAAATATGTGTGAGGTCTAGCGATATCATGATGAAAAGCCCTTCTATTGATTAATGCCGGCCGCTTTCTCTCAACTTCTCGCTTTAATTTCATTAGTTGTTCGCATTAGAGTTAAAGAACAATGATCCTGCCTGGTGGTAACAGCTCATGACATGCCCTTCCAACCATACACACAGCATCACTTTTCACCCAAATTCTGAAATAAGAATATATTTAACGCTGGTTAGGACACGTGCAACGAATGAGTGAGTAACGATTGACGAAGAATATATATTGTGCAAAAGTAGAGGGTAGAAGGAGTCAGGGTAGGCCGAGACTTACATATGAAAACCGAGTGAGAAGACTGCTCAAAAACGGAAAGGTCAAAAGTACTCGGATACCCAGACGTGCATGTATGAAGCGATTAATGAATCTGCATGAAGCGAAAGAAGTATGCATGGGTTGCGAGTCCTGGCGAACTGTGCTCTCTGACTACCCCATCAGGGATACAGCGAGATAGTTTTATAAAAAGTTTAATCTTAAATGCACAGGTACCTAGTAAGACTTAGGCCCACTTGCACGATCTTTGGTTAATGTGTATAACTCGGAGGTATGGAGTAACCCCGAGTTAAATCATTAATTTGTCTCGCATCACCCCGAGTTAAGGGTATACCTAGGGTTAAATCGCTAAAATTTTAACTCACCTATTTCTGAGGGTTAATTGTCAAACGTTGGGTTAGCAGCTGACTGACAATGCAGTGGCACGTGACAGATGCGTGACACGGACTCCTCAGAGTGACACGCCGCGCAAACATAATACGATAAAAATAAAATGCACTCGGCTGTCATGTGTCATGTTACATTCATTCGTGTAAGAAAAAGTCTTATGTGGCAAACTGTAGTGTAAAAGAGATAGACAGACCTGTTTCATTCTTTGTTCAATCATTATTGTTTAGTTGGATGACATAGAGTGACATAAAACACTGGGTTAGTTAACCCGGTGATATTTTTCTATGGTGCAGACATGATTAGGGTTAAAAAGTTATTTACTTAATTCCGAGTTAACTAACTCTATAATAAATTCTTTAACCCCAGCATTCTTGCAAGTGGGCCTTAGTAGTCATATAAACTGGTAACAAATCTGTACAAATTTTTACATCATACTATTTGTTGTTAAGTTCTCACAGTTCTGTGAGAATAGATATGAGAAGGCGCACAAAAACTATAATGTACAGGCTTCACCAAGCCTTCTATTTATTTTTCTAGTCAATTTGAATGTGGTTATGATTTTCCGTCAAGTGGTACCGTCATTTAGAAGACTATATAAGTAGGCACCATAGTTTTAAAACAGAACAAACAAAAGAAATTCACCTGTTGGCCGAGTCTACAATTGACAAGCCGTAGAATAGAACCAGAATCGCTGTTTTTATTAATATACTACTCGGGACTTCACGCGAAACAAAATTCTACTTACATTCACCGACGTTTCGAACGCGTTGCAGCTTTATAGCTGTCAAAATGTTAGTAGACTATTTAAAATGTCACTGGTGCTAATTCTGTTATTGAGACCACTAAACTAAATTTCTCTAAAATTTCCTTATTTTTATTAGGAGATTGCCGTTGTAACGTGAAAAATGTACATAGACAGTCGAATGTAAATACATGCCGACTAACTTGGTGATTGAACTGCCTATGTACATATTTCGCGATATAACGTTTTACACGTTTCAAACGGTTACTAAAATTAATAAACGTCCTACTAAAATTAGACTTTTCACTAAAATTAGACGTCACCTAAATAGGTCACGTCTAATTTTAGTGAAAACGTCTAAATTTTGTGTGACGTTAAATTTGTATCTGATATCACTAAAATTCATTTTATGTGATAAAATTCAACAAAATGTGAGAAATGTACATAGACAGTTCAATCACTAAGTTAGTCGGCATCTAAATACATGTTTTGTTGAGTTTTATCACATAAATGGAATTTAAGTGATGTCAAATACAAATTTATTGCTGTTTATGATATCACCAAGTTTAGTTCGACATAATAACAGAATAGCATTTGGCAATCTCTCAATAAAAATAAGAAAATTTTAGAGAAATTTAGTTTAGTGGTTTCAACAACAGAATTAGCACCACTGACCAGCGGCCACTGGTGCGGTACGTGTTGTAGAATTCTATCGATCGACCGATATGCCTACCCCTTCGGCGATAAAAGCGTGACTAGTAAGTTGTAGGTATTTAAGTACTTAGGCAATGTCCAAGAACCAGGAATAATGCTTGAAGATAATAAGTATATATTACTAGCTGACCCGCGCGGCTTCGCCCGCGACATACTTCCAACCCCGTGGCACCCATTTAATCCCGTCGCTTAAATCCAAAAATGTATAAAAGTTTTTCCGATTTGTTGACATTTATGATTACTGCTCCGCTCTCCTGTGTAGTGGCGTGATGATATATAGCTAAAAACCTTCCTCGATAAATGGGCTATCCAATACAAAATAATTTTTCAAATCGGTCCAGCCGTTTACTCGTGATGTCGTGACAACGGAAAACGGGTTTCATTTTTATATATATAGATTAACGCTAGCGTTACGGTCAAAGTGTGTAAGACCTACTTGAAGATAAAGACCGACGACGCCAGACCTCAAGTAATTTCAATGTAGCCTTGACTCCCATAACTCTGATTGCTTCCATCGCAGCAACCACAATTTATAATAAGCTTGTATTTACATTGATCGTAGCTTAGGTAATACCCTTGGTAATATTATAAGAATTTAATTATTTTATCAGGTTTTGAAACAATTACTTGTTTAAAAAAAAGTGCGTGTGTATGTACACGCATCACGCGTATGTACACGCGTTAGAAGTTATGCTTCTTTGGCGTAACAAGATAAAAATATTTTTAATTTTTTTTATCTTTCGCTCGCTACCTTTGTAGAAAAAACTAAAATGTTTACTATAGCTAACTTCAGGGTGTTTGAAAACTACATTTAATGTAGCTATTAGTTGTCATGGAAACACTTATCAGATAACTCCTGAAGTTATCTGATAAGTGTACGGGTTTTTCGTGACGATGTGCGCGCACATCGTAAAATTTACTCTCATCATTTTTCCCTAACGCGCCAATAGAAGAATAACTTGGATAAAATGGTTTCAAAAACTGTTTCTATTTCGTTTCAAAGTCGATTGCCTCGCCTTAACCATTTTTACAATTTATTTAATTTAGGCTGACAAATTTAGGGCCGTATTCCAGAACGTTTCTCAATACTCGATGGACGCTTGAGAGTAGATTTTAAAAGGCAAAAACTTGCCTCAAGCGTTGATTGAGTATTGAGAAACGTTCTGGAATACGAACCTTATTGGAGCATTTCATAATCATAATAGGTATTTGAATATATAAATTTTGCACAGCACAAATAATGTTCGAAGTCGAGGTGAGAAAATTACAACAAATCATATAATTTCGAAATCCACATCGTTTAAATTAATTTCAAATGTCGAATCGAATATCATTAGTTGCATAAATCTAGATGTCAACACTGGCAGGCAGGGAAGGTTTACTGATTTTGACATTTCGTTCTTAGAGGATAATGACCGCCGCAGGTTCTGAGTTAAGAAAAACAAGAGAATTCTTACACTTTAAATCGATTTAAAACCTCGTCTTTTTATTAAAAGTAGAAATTTACATGCACTTTTTTAACCCCCGACGCAGAAGAGGGGTGTTTTGTCATAAGTATCACAAGCCTATGTTCCTTCGTAAAAAAATTGTTAGGTTTGGAGCGGTCCCCCAACAAGACGTATTTTTTTAGAATTATTAATACACACTTTGAGATTAAGTTTCTACTATACACTTTGAGATTAAATTTCTTTTTAATTTTTTTGTTTACTTTTGAAAGGGAAATTAGGTTTTTGAGTCGGGGGTTTTAGAAGTTAATCTTCTTTTGGCGCGTTAGGGAAAAATGATGAGAGTAAAATTTTACGATGCACGCGCACACAGTCACGTAAAACCGACACCATGAAGTTAGATGATAAGTGTTTCCATGACAACTTAGAACTAAATTCAAAGTAGTTTTCAAACACCCTAAAGTTAGCATAGTAAACATTTTAGTTTTTTCTACAAACAAAAAAAAATATCTTTCGCCTTACCCTATAAGGCGAAAGATGAATTTTTTTAAAAAGATTTTAATCTTGTTTCGCCAAAGAAGTATAACTTCTAACGTGTACATAAGGTATACACATTTTTTTTTTAAATTTTTAATACAATTTTTGATTGCAGTAAATGAGCAGGTATTGGATGTATTTTTTATTGGCAAACGTGGCCATGACACTATCGAAACTTCATGAACAGATCTTGGCAATCAATCAAAATAGTCTAGCACGATTCACTGCTGGACTGCTTCTTAAAGCCTCTCTCTTAGCCTCGCAAACACAGTGTTCTGCAAACGATCACTGCGATAAAACACTTTTGCTATGGCTGGTCCTCGGATGGGTGGCCACTTTGTATCATTTCTAATGACGAGCGTTTCCGTGCTTCGGAAGGCACCGTAAGCCATTGGTCCCGGTAGCCAGTAATATGGCAGTCGTTAACCCAAGTTAAAGGCATAATAGGCGGCTTGAAAAATTTCAACAGCAGGTCCATTGTCCGCCAGTCCATTTCAGCATAGCAATGGGCTCACCACTGTGAGTGCTCACACATGTGGGACAAAGAACATTCGGTGAAATGTGGGCGTATAATATGCCTCTGCCTACCTCCTCGGGAATAAAGGCGTGAATAGGGCCCACTCTACTCACAGAGCAAGGAATCAATGCTATTTGCGGGGTTTCTACTAGAGACGCCTTACTCCATATAAATATTTTTATATTAGCAACATGCCTTACTCTGTGACTTTAATATACCAGGCTGGCTAAACGGGTTGCTATAAAGCAAAGGAATCGGAAAACTTTTTCTAATATCTGGTAAAAGGTTTGATTTCGATTTTTCCTTCTGTACTTCTTTACGAGCAGGATCGTACCTTCTACCACCTCCTTCAATCCTTTCAAAGCGGATCCCGAGTTCTATGGTATGCTGGTACTTAGACTTAAATAATGTTTATAACAAACTATCTAACTACTACTAACTACTAACTAACTATCTTCACGCTGTATCCCTAACAGGGTAGTCAGAGAGGATAGATCGCCAGGCTTCGTGATCCACGCATACTTCTTTCGCTTCTATAAGATTCATCAATCGCTTCATACACGCACGTCTGGGTATCCGAAAACTTTTGACTTTTCAGCAATCTGCTCACGTGGTCTTCATATGTAAGTCTTGGCCTACCCTGACTTCCTCTACCCTCTACTTTCGCACAATATATATTCTTCGTCAATCGTTCCTCACTCATTCGTTGGACGTGTCCAAACCAACGGAGCACGCCCTTTTCCAGCTTAACGCTGACACTTTCATTCAAACCTGCCATATTGCGTATCACTTCGTTACGTATTCGGTCGGCCAAAGTAACGCTGCACAATTTTCGAAGTGATCGCATCTCCACAGCATTCTATTTACTTTCATGCATCTGCTGACATACCCAGGTTTCGCTATCGTAAAGCAACGTTGGCACTAGCACTGCGTTATGAATCAAATAATATAAATAGTATATATTTAAAGTAAATAGGCTAGAGAGATACTGTAAGGTCAATCACAATATCAATATGAGATTTAAAGAGGTCTATGTTCTGTAATGAATTGAAGTTATTATTCTGTTCTCTTAATATCTTCTTCTTCTGTTAAAGTATTTTGCTTTTAGTATCAAGGCAATCGTGAATTTCAAAACACAGGATTTGGAAATACCAAAATGCATAAATACATTTGAAATTACCAATCTAATACTATTTCTTAGCCATTTAACCTTAATTTAGTATACGCTTCGTAATTATGAGGTTGTATTTCTGCATTGCAGATGAAATGGCTTAATAGAAGCAGGTTTTTCTACGATTGCTGTTCATAAATACCTTACTACACTATGTGAGAACATACTATTACGTATTCTTAAGTAACGGCGTGATAATTTTAATAACATGCAATTAAGAGGAAAGTGATGCCGGTAATCATACTACTCAACCGTTTTGTACCGTGTTCCAAGTAGTATCAACTAAGTCTGAAGTCTCGCTTAGATATGATATACGTTTGTATAGAAAACGTGCCCGAGGCCCGCTTTTATTTTGATTTTGACACTTGAGCTTTGTCCAGCTGTCAGAAGCAATGCTATTATTCTATAAGAAGGTATGTTGACACCACAGATGTAGTTGACACGAGCCTTAAAATAAAAATAATGTTTTTGACAGATAAATGTGTTGTCACATTAAAAAATATGGATATTTTCTAGATTGTGATTTAGGAATAACCATGAGTCGCCTGGTGACGATGCTTAAAGGTAATAAAAATAGAAAAATTAATGTTAATACAGACAGTAAAACAGTATTTTAAAAAAACAGAATAAAAAAGTATATTGTAAAAAGAATCGGCTGTCAGATTTAAAATAAGAGAATCTTGAACGTTTATAGCCAACGTACATTATGATAAGCATCATAAATAAACATACGAATCTCGTAAGAGATACATAAACATACGAAATTCACCACTATTGCTCTACTTGCGAACTGCAACTATCAACGAATATGCGCGTGGCACGATTCGATCACTGTAACCATTTGCCCACAATCACGCAAGGCTTGCGTAGAATACACACGCAATGGTATTGACGCTGATGTTTGCGGTAAGCTATCAAATGGCTATACAACGTTTGACGTCCCACTGCAATACTCAACGCCACATGTTGGAAGTAATTTTTAAAAGCACCAAGCGCTTTCGTGTACCTCCATAATAAGAAGTGGAAGGAACTTACTAACCATATAGTGGTCTCCAATTCCTACAATCTTGGTATCTTCAAGTCGTGAGTGAACAGGTATCTTTTAGGTAAGCGTGCTCCTTTGTAGGCTACATCTACACTTAATGAGTTTGTGGTCAAATGAAAGCTTATATTTTGTCATAAAAAAAATTGCCAAGCAGTTGTCAAGCTAATAGTAAACTTACACACTTCTTAAATTTTCCACGATCGACTCTCAGGGCCGTATTCCAGAACGTTTCTCAATACTCAAGAAATACTTGAGAGTAGTATTTATAAAGAAAAAACTAGCCTCAAGCGTTTTTTGAGCGTTGAGAAACGTTCTGGAATACGGCCCTTCGACTGACTATTTGTTTTTAATATTTCAAACTTACCACTAACTTTGCGGTATAAGGTTTGAACCATCGAGTTTGAACCAAGTTTGCTCATGACGCTAGAATCTTTACATGGCAGCGGCCGATCCCAGGTTTTACTTGTAACGTATCCAAGCCAGCACTTTTAAAGTTTAGAGACTGATTGGCTCATATGCGTCGATCTACTAAACACGATATACTCATTCATAATCCACAGTTTTGCGAATTATGTCTAATTGTTTATACTAGAGAGGTAACAATCGGAAAAACGTTTAGCTTGTTCCTGTCCGATGATTGTTTGTTTGATTACATAGCCTATGAATATTTACAGCACTGCACACTGCAAGTGTTCAACACAGAATAATGATATTCTTTACTAGTTGACGCCCGCGGCTTCGCCCGCGTATAGAAGTTTTTCCGTTCACGTTTCCCACAGGAGCTTGTTCCCGGAATAAAAAGTAGCCTATGTGTTATTCTGATGTCTAAGCTATATTAGTGTAAGTTTAATTAAAATCTGTTTAGTAGGTTTTACGTGAAAGAGTAACAAACATTCATACACACACAACTTTCGCATTTGTAATATTATATAGATTCAATAGCGTCAGAGAGAAATCTGAAAACGAATGATTCGACCTTAAATCATATAAAGCTGATTAATTACGATGAAAATTGGTCCGCTTCCGCCCTCTTCCGGCTATTTTTTTAATCACGCAACAGACTAAAAGCCTCAGTTCTGATTTACCACTCACATTGTAATTATTAGCCTATACAACGAGCCATTTCAAGCACCACTACACCTTACATAGTTTAAAATTGTCTTATGCAACTTATGATTAACACGCGTTTGAAATCTCGGCAAAAACCTTGACACTCGGCTCGCTTGTTAAACGTTATCTAACACCTAACGTATGTGAAATTTATGATATGTAAACATTCAGAACTGTTACTTTCTTATTTTTAGGTACATTATATTACAATGATTGATTCCAGTGCGCTACAATTACTTCTCTGTACAACGGTGCAGGCCCTCAGAATGAGTCACGTGGCACAATATTTTTGGACCGGACAGTACCTCATTATGCCGCGGGAATCCCCCCAATTGACTAGCCCCCAAAACTAGGCTTATGGTCGGGGTTTAGCGTTTAAAAACAGCATATTTCTGGGCCGTCCATGTCCACTTGGGTTGTCGTCTCTACTATCCATATGGCAAGCGGCGGCATGTTGGCGTGCCAAAAAAATAGACTTTGTCGCTGAGACAGGCGACAAGCTTAATTCGAGGTTTAATTAACTGGCTAGCCTGTTCATTAAACGCGTCGTTACACAAGCGAGTTGAATGATGTTCAACCATTCAATTAAATAGCTAGCCTAATGACTTTGATCGTTAATGTTTAAATACTTACAAGTTACAAGGTGTTCCATTAACGTACTGAGCTGATTTGTACTACTGCTGATTGTTTGCTGGTGGAGCTAGAAGTGGATGTGCTATATACAGCACAGCTCCAAGACCCAGAGGATTTCAAGATCGAGGGTGGGGAGCTCTAGAGGCTATTGGACGCTGAATGGTACGATTCATCATGCAGGGTCAGTTTCCAAAGATTTGGAAAACTGGTAAATTGATTCTTATCCCTAAGGTGCAGTGCAGCATAATCTGCTCCATAAGGTAAACTCGTTGAGCAAAGCGCTTTGATGATCACCTTACAGTGTACAGGCGCAAGTTGTGGCGACCTGCTATTGAGAATTTTCAAGCCCATAAAGGCTTAACGACTACCATGTGACTGGCAAACGGAACCTATGGCTAAAATGCCACAAAGGAAATGCTACAAAGCTGTCACCCATTTGTGGATTAGCCACAGCGAAAGATGTTAAATGCAGTGATCGTTTACGCGTTATAAGCGCTTCAAATATTTTTTAAGCTTTATTTACGTTATGCGAAAACAATCTAAATATAAATTAGTTTTTATTTTCTGTCAGAAAATTTATCTTTAAAAGAAAAGGCAATGAAGTGGGTTTTATGACAAATAGATATTGAGGGCTCGTTTTATTTTTATCTGTTAATGAGACTTTAACGAATACACAAGCTAATAATGGCCTATTACACAGGTTTTATGTTTTAAAAGCTTTAATCTTAAAAACATGTAAAATCCTTTAAATTGAAAAATTTACATTGTTTTAATTGAAAAATTGTAAAACGACAGTCTAGAATTCGAAATTTTTAACTTTTTCTAACTAAAAAGAAAAACTTAACCGATGGATTGACAGCACACATACATCAGATCACGGCTACCTTCTATCATCGCAACTCCCGCCATTGACAGGGTGTTCACCCTCACACTTTGCGTTCGGAGCGCTCACATACGGTTAGGTCTGATAGAGGCATTATTCTAAGCAGCATACGCTAAGATTGTGAAAGGAACTCACTGCCTCGCTTTTCCCGAACGTCTACAGTATGGAGTTCTTCATATGGAGTCTTAGAAGGTTTTTAAAGGGTCTGTATCGCGAGTGCTGCACCTCTGATGTTGCAAACGTCCATAGGTTACGGTGACCCGCCCTTTCAGTCAGTTGGAGCGGTTGCTTGTCTGCCACCTCAGTGGTATAAAAATATTTTAAAAAATAAGGCCTTCAATTTGGCTTAACGACTGCCACGTTCCTGGCAACCGGGAGCATTGTCTCGGACCAGCCATAGCGAAAGTTGCTTAACGCAGTGATCAGTTACAGAACACTGAGTTCCTTATGAGGGCATACGAGTACGATTATTTTATACATATAACACTTGTTTCTGTGCTCTTATCATCCCCCTCTTCAATAAGACGGCTATGAAAATGCCTGAAAATAGTTGTCAGTAGAAACTACAATGTTTGACTTCATTTCTAGAATTAGCTGGCAGCTTACAAGGGGCTTCGTTGTGTACTTGACTTGCTTTGTTCAGCTTTATGTTCCAGTTTCATTTCATTTAAGAGCTCTCAAACGAATCGTTTCACAAAAATGCTGAAGTGTCAAATGATTTTTTTTTTTTGTTTTTATCAATATAAAACTATCTAATCTTTGCATTCAAAAGTAGAGTGACAGAAATAGTCACTGGATATTAAAAAAAAACCGCAGCCGAAACTAAAAAAAAACTATTAATGTAGAAAACTAATCAAGTTGACATATAATCACGATGACTGCCTCGGTGGTGCAGTAGTAGTGTATGCGACTGAGGTCCTGGGTTAGATGGCCAGGTCGGAAAAAATATTTGTGTGATCCACAAATTTTTGTTTCGGAGTTGTATAATATGTATGTATTTAAAAATATATATGTATGTTTATCAGTCGTCTAGATCCCATAACATAAGCTTACATTAGCTTACATTGGGCAAGTAGGCGGTGTGTTAAAAAAATGTACCACAATATTGATAGAAAAAAAGGTTGGCCGTTTCGGAGTGCCAATTTAAAAAAAAAAAATAGTATCCATACTTAATCTAATATTCGCACAATCAATGAATGGTAGTAGGCACGCTCACACCTGTTCCCGTTGAATATGGCCTCATGTAATAAGTTGTGGGCCTATAGCCGTATTGAAAGGGACATAAACATGTTGGACACGTGTAGTTTAAAAAATACAAGACGTCTATTTAAAGCCTTCAACTTGACTTGACGAATACCATATTAGTAGACGAGTTCAATGGGTTACCGGGCCTTCGAAAGCTTAATGCAGTAATCGTTTACAGAACATTGAGCAAGTGGAGCTACGAACGCTACTTAAAAATGTTAATTAGGCAAACAAACCAATCTTCATGCAACTAAGTAAAAATACACAATTTACTAAGAAAATCCTCAGTCAGACGCCTTCATCTGAATTCACGGATTATTCATAGTCCATACAGCTTGTCATTAGATTTAAAATTTTCTGAGAATTTGGGATATTCTTTTTACACACCGCGTCTTGCTCAAAGTAAGCTAATATAAGCTTGTGTTATGGGATCTAGATAACTGATAATATAATATTTCAAATTACAAACATATTGTACATAGGAAACAGCCAAACTACAAAACAAACATTTGTGGATCACACAAATTTTTTTTCCGATCCGGGAATCGAACCCTGGACCTCAGCCGTGGCAGTCGCATACACTACCACTGCGCACTACCGCAGGCAGTCTTGTTAAGCCCTTTGTCCACGTCCAGTCCAAAGTCCTGGAGGAACATTTTACTGCAGCTTACTATGAAGATTTGTGAATAATACAATAATACATCGCTGATTACTGCAACATACCTTTTGCCTTTACCACCATGAATCCACCATTATTAAACACAAAACGTACAAATTTTACACTAGTATTGGAAAAAAATATACGGCACTCGTTATTTTATTTAGAGCCGCCAAAACTTTCAATATTAGAATTTTATTTCATATAAAAAAAGTTTATTTTATATAAAAAGTTAGCGCTCCAAAGTATCAATCAAGGCATTAAAGTATTCGTTACAAAGTCTTTATATCGTTCAACTTTTCTTAGTTCAATGTTTTTGTTATACTCCAAAAACTAAGTTAAAAGACCGTGGCATTACATTGTCAGTTTATATAAAAAAGTGTTTAAATATAGAACTGAGAATCTACTTTCAAAATCTTGAAAGTAGAATCCGGATTGTCAGCAATTTTGTAATGGCGTTGATGTTATAGTATAATTATTTGTGTACACGTCTTTGAAATAAATTACTTCATTAAATTCTTTAAGTTTAGCAAGATCAATTAATAATTATTATTGTATGTCATCATCTGTGTTTTCTGCGGTAGGGCAGAACTTGCAGGTTATGGTGATTTGGGACTGGAACATCTCGATAAGATGTCTCCGTCCCACCCCACCATCTAAATAGTTTAAAATCTATTAAAAACTAGCTGACCCTCGCGGCTTCGCCAGTGGCATACTTCGAAGTCCGTTGCACCTTATTTAAATCCGTCGATTATAATATTTTCAAAAAAGTATGAAAATTCACCCGATATTTTGACAATTATGCTTACGAGCAGTAAACATAAATGTAAAAACAGTAGTAATGTGATGATCATCACAAAAATATTTTTTCTATTTGAACCAGTAGTTTCTGAGATTAGCAAGTTCAACCAAACAAACATACAAACTCTTTAGCTTTATATATGAAGTATAATATGTATACATACAATATTTCAACAATATTTTAGAAACGCATTCAAATACGGTAAATTCGATTCGCTATCAGAGATAACCAATTCCTATTTTGTACGTGTTTGACAAGAAGGGTTTTCGACATAACTATCATTAACTACTACTCGTTAGACTAGGTGGGCTCGTCATTGCTAAATGCGACTTAACAAAATCGGAACGTATAGTAATTCCGTAGAACTACAACACAATAAACTATTTTCAAGTCATTACAACTTATGTATACCGACTGACCTATAAATCCTACACTAATCTGGCAATGGCATATATGTATTTTTTTCCAATGAAAATGTACATACATGACACACACACACACACACACACACACACACACACACACACACACACACACACACACAAATACACAATTTATACCTAATAAGTACGCATGAACACAGTACATGTATGGATATCCATACATATTATTTCAAAACCGCATTTCAAAAAGTGTCTAACCCCAGTTTAGCGAATGATAGAGCTAAGCAGATGCTTAACTAATAAAGTTTCTCTGTCTTATGCATCTTATTTTCAGCTACAAAAAAATTGTAAAGAGATATAAGGTTTCCGTGCTTCGGAAGGCACGTTAAGCCGTTGGTCCCGGTTGCCAGTAAAATGGCAGTCGTTAAGCCTGGTTAAATGCCTTATGAGCGGCTTGAATAATTTCAACAGCAGGTAGCCACAACCTGCGTCTGTCTATTTCAACACGGCAATGGGCTCACCACCTATTACGTGGGACAGGATGCCACACGGTGAAAAGTGGGCATATAATATGCCTCTGCCACCCCTTCGGGGATAAGGCGTGATGGATATTTAATATATTTTTATTAGATATAATTACGAAGTTTTTTCTTCAAAAAAAGAGCATATTTTGTAACTTAATAATAAAATATTGAGTAAAGTTGAGATCATAACGAATTTTGCAAGATAATGTAAAAAATATTTTTCTAAAATATCAAATAATATAAAGATAATGTAATAAATGATAAATCTTTAACCAAATCTATAGTTGCAGATAGTAAGTCAATGGCTGCGGTTTATTTATTCTGTGGTTACAGGTGGAAGTAATAAAACTACTGGAGCTTAGGCGGCAAAATTAGTGACACCATTTGCTTGATGTATATTTTATTCTAAAACTAGTGCATTTATCTTGTTTTATGTGCGGGAGTAAACTCCACTGAAAACCTCAGTATAACAACCACTATTATACCAGGTTAAACTGATCTTGACCAAGATGTAGAGGATGGGGACATTTTAGATAAAAAGAAGATTGTGAGGAGAAACGAGTGGAGATGTTCGCGGAGGATCCTCCGATCAGGCAAGGTGATCATGCCTGGCGGGACGCGGCCCGACGGTTGATGTTGGGCTGTTGCATATATTATTCTTCAACTCTTATAGCGCGATGTAGGATTCTTAGTATTGTTACGCCGGCGGACTAGTGAACAACTTTAAACGTCATTTTCTGGGCCTTGGGAACAGCGAGGAAAAGCGGTTTCAGGCCGTTTCCGAGGAAGCTCTATCACATACCAAATTATCCAAATTTCACCCCAGTTGCCGTTGTTTTCAGGCGCCTGAAACATGTTTTCAGTTCGTTTCGGGCCACCCCCTATCACATGCCATCATAACCTGAAAACCCTTTTTCAGACATTTTCAGGACCCCTTATGGGCCTTTGAAGCCCACTTCAGTATATAGCGTAATTTCATGAAAGAGTGACAAGGATAGCAGTATCAGAAAGAGAGAGCTACGTTCAGAATATTCCAGAGCTATTAGACAGGGATAGCACTATTAAAAAGAGATAGCTACACTAAGAACATTCTAGAACTATGTGATAGAAATAGCTCCAGAAGGGACAGCAATAGGTCGAGAACCTTCCGGCACATACCGAAGGAGCAACTAGTATCGTGTGGAACATTCTAAAGATATACCCGATTGTAGGTACCGAACGAATTCTCCCGAATATTCCAGAACATTACTAGGCGTATATAAAGGGCCGAGCTCGCGGCTACAGGACAGTCTCCTTGGAGGAAGCGAACAGTGCGAATCGAAGTGATCGAAGCTAAATAGTGCGATACTGTTCCAGTGCGATTATCTTAGAGAAGAGTTTGTGTTTAGTGGCGATTATTAATTGTGGTTTTATTGTTTTTATTTAGAGTAATTAAAGTGTTTCTTTTAAATTTGTGGTATTAGTGCAATTCCTATTAGTACCCACCCTACGAACGTAACAGTATGTAGTTCGATAGCTTTTCACTATGTGGCGCTGGTCGCCACAATTGAACAAATATGATATAATAAAGATTTATCTAAAAGGTCTT
Organism: Thumatha senex; assembly: GCA_948477245.1. NCBI lineage: Eukaryota > Metazoa > Arthropoda > Insecta > Lepidoptera > Erebidae > Thumatha > Thumatha senex. The sequence continues at coordinate 7,224,135 of OX419738.1, read as the reverse complement.
AGTAACCAGGTAATAACATAATTACAAAAAAAAACTTATTAATATACAGTCTTGCGTAATTCGGCATTTATTTAAAAATCGACATAGGGAAAGACCTTAATTGAAGTTTATTTATGCACGATGGCAACGATTTAATATCGAACCTTGTCCCCATTTTGTGCATCATTATTTTTAGCAAGCGATCGAAGAAAGCTGTTCTCCTTACGATTTTACCACACCACTACATGAGCGTGTTGTAATGATAGATTAAAAAAATATAAGCTTTAATATTTATGAACCGAGTTTGGTTTTGATAATACCAACTTTAAGACTGGATATAACTCTAGATAAATTTTAAAGCAATTAGTATGCTAACTTTCACATAATATTTTAATAACGTGAAAAAATACAACTTGGTTCGAGACGGGGTTTGAACCCGTGACCTTTGCCTAACCAGGACAATGTTCTAGCCACTGAACTACCTAAACCGTATCCGGGTAAGTAGCTAGAGTTGTCTTTTTTCACTTTAATAAAAATCTATTTGAGAGATATAACTACAGTTTCGTTGTAAATGGACCTTATTTTCCATACGGTATAACGTCTCCGGTCCAGGGTATCGGCACTGAATAGCAGTTCCTACATTTTTACATTTATTTTCATCGTCTTCTCGCAAAGCATTTTTGTAATGTGTGGATAGCATCTCGGATGTCATGCCGGACTCGAACCGGCTAAAACCACACGGTCCTTACCTAACTGTCTATAGCAGGACACCCCGGGTAACTCCTCGGAAAGATGTCCCAGAGCTCCCGGCAGACTTTGGCTACCATCGCGGCCTCACCTAGGGTTCGGGTGTTATCCCGCTTCTTTGGGGCGAAGTATTGTATAAATTATAAGAACTATGCAATGATGGTATCTATACCCATACCATGGAACATAAAAGCTGACTAGCTCGTCGTCTTTGGGAGGCAAATAATCTAGGTCCGGTAAATAAAAAAAAACTTTTTATTATTTTGTAATATCATGTGCTCGTGATAAATTGGAAAGTCGTTATGAACTTTATAGAAAATTATGTCCATAGATTTTGTTACTCACATACAAAAATGTATTTAGACTTACTTGAAAGCCAGTCACGTAATACCTAACGCCTTAACAGAAATATATCTAAGTAACTAGAGATTAAAATAGTTTAGAACGACTCTTATCCTACACTAGGTGACCGCCACGGCTTTGCCCGTGAGATACTTCGATCTGAAAATGAAAAATATTTTTATTCATAGTCACAAAGTAACACTTATGAACGTCAAGATCTCCGTTGCACCTATTAAATACCGCAGCTTATAAATTCTACAATAATGCATAAAAAATTGCCCGATTTGTTGATATTTATGATTACTGCTCTCCAGGGTAGTAGCCTATACCTTCCTCGATAATTGGACTATCAAACACAAAAAGAATTTTACAAATCCGACCAGTAGTTTTATATAATAATATAGATTTGAAGAGTAGAATTTAGACAAGAGCATCGCATTATCTAAGCAAATTAAATCTTTGTAAGTAATTTGAACTTAAACTTGTATGTTTGTAAATTTTTACAGTAGGTATCTTAGGCACAGTACATATATAAAGTACTACATACATAAAGTACAATACTTACTTATATACTTTGTCTTAGGTGTTAACTTATTTATTGTTGAAATTATTCACCTAAATCATAGTGAGTTATATGTATTCTGACGTAGAGCTGCTGTTATGGAGAAAGGTCTAAAGTTACAACTTCCATTTGACCATTTTTGAAGTGAAAACTTATTTTAGCTCATTACGCATATTTTTAGATGAGATAAAATTTCTGAACTCGCGACACCGTTACGAGACGCAGTATTAGTTTGTGCATATATGCATGTACATATAGCAGACCGCGAACGCGTCTAGATATTATTTTCTAGTTAATTAGTAATTATATTATTTAGTAACTACCTAGTTACTAAATAATATAATCATCATCTAACGTTGATCCCGGTCATCAACAGGTCTTATAAATTATTATGGTGTAATCAAAGACTGTTTCAGTATAGAATTTTTTGTTCATTAAAATCATCATCATTAACGTCGATATCGGTCCATTTTTGAAGTGAAAACTTCTTTCAGCGCAGTACGCATATTTTTAGATGAGATAAAATTTCTTGACGCAAATATAGTGTGTGCATATGTGCCTGTATACATATACATATACTGTTCAACCAAACAAACACACAAACTCTTCAGCATTATAATATTAGTATAGATGAGCTGTTGAAATTATTTGAACTCCAGTATTGATAGTACTCACTAGCGGCGTCAAAACTTATCATAAATTGTCTATTTAACTGCCTCGATAACGTAAGGTCCCTGGTTCGATTCCCAGGTCGGAATAAATATTTGTATCATCCACAAATGTTTGGTTCAAAGTTTGGGTGTTTCCTATGTATAATATTTTGTATTTAGAAATATATATTTATCAGTTGTCTAAATCCCATAGCACAAGCATAAAGTTTAGTTTTAGCTAGATGACGCTGTGTGAAAAGTGTTCTACAATATTTACATACACACATACTGTCACGCCTTTATCCCCGAAGGGTTAGGCAGAGGCATACTATAGGTACACCCACAGTTTTGTCCCACGTAACAGGTGGTGAGCCCATTGCCGTATTGAAATAGGCAGACTCATGTTGTACCTGTTATTAATTTTTTCAGGCTGCCAATAAGGCCTTTAACTTGGATTAACGACTACCATGTTACTTGTCACCCATCCAAGCAACCAGCCATAGTGAAAGTTGCTTAACGCAGTGATCGTTTATTACAGAACACTGAATCCACGGACGCCACGAGCGCTTCAACATATTTATCTTTATTTTTTTATTGTCACTGACATCTATGTTAAAACTATAGTCGTATTTTATGTAAAAACTCGTGTTATTTTTACCTATATTAAGATCTAGTTGACGCCCGCGGGTCCGCAAGCGTGGGCGAAGTTTTCCCTTTTCCCACAGGAACTTGTTCCCGGGAAAAAAGTAGCCTATGCGTTATTATGATGTGTAAGCTACAGTATTGTAAAGTTTCATCAAAATCCATTCAGTAGATTTTCCATGAAAGAGTAAGAAACATCCATTCTTACAATCTTTCGAGTTTATAATATAAGTAGGTATTTTATGTGTTAGTATTACCTATATTAAAAATAAAGATTAAGCCTGTAGAACGCAAGGATTAAGTTACGCAAACGAGCAAGGATGACGCCGTATAAAAACTTTTTAAAGCTATACTCGTAAACAACAGTTGTGCAAGTTTTGTCGTAACTTTGGAGTTTCCTTGGGAATTATATGAGGAGTTACGCAATATAGAATAAACTACACAGGCTGCTGTTATTGATTATCTGCGCCCATCTTGGGCAGGTAAAGAAAACTTGGTCCGTACAGCCTGGTCGTCAGTATTTATATTTTCTTAGTATTTACTTATGTCTAGTCCTTTGTCGATGTCAAGTCTTCAGTCCTAGGTCCTAGTCCTTGCCCCAATAAGGCAGTGGATCCCTTATTGCAGCTTTCTATGGAAATTTTGAACTAACACAAACAACACCACTATTCATTGAAGTATATCACTTTCCATTACTTATGCACATTTCCGAACTCTTTATGTTTAATTTTTTTTTTGTTTGATAATACTCCACGATTATCATACAAAAAAAAAACACGAATTTTATACTAGCTTTAGAACATAATATACGACAAACGGCACCATTGGCACCATTGCTAATGTTGTCGCCAAAAGTCCACACACACACACAGGCTGCTGTTCTAAATAAGATTTTTTTAAATAATGCTTGCAACCAAAATGCCTAGTTTGTGTGCAAAGAGTCTAAATAACAAAAAGAGGCTAAGGATCCAAATTTATAGGTCCTATTGAACATCGCTTAGGCACAGCGTGATATTGTGCTTAGGTTCAGTAGAAATTCCAATACACACTATATCACATACTATTTACTGTGGACTTTCGACTTAATATTAGCATAGTTAAGGCGCTGTATGTGCTCTAGATGTCAACACTTTACTATTACAGGTACTTCGGTAGTTTGGGTAGGTACAACTGGGGGCCGAGTCTACTATAGACAAGCCGTAAAATTGCTGTTTTTAGCTGTCAAAATGTTAGTAGACCATCAAAAATGACTGACTGCCACTGGCGCGATACGTGTTAGTAGAATACTATCGGCCGACCGATAGAAGTCTATTGGAGTGCGAAAGACAACAAAAACTGTCAAAATTGTACCTTTGGCTTTCCATTGAGCGACGATTTCGATTCTATTCCGACACGAATGAAATAGCAGGACTCGATCTCCTGGTAAACCACTTGTAATTGGAATCTTAACTAATTGAAGATTACAATACAGCAATTACAATCTGAATTTGCCGTTTGTAACCTTTGTAAACTTTGTAATAGAACGATTAGATGAAGTGTCCCAAATTCAAATTCGAAGGTAAAACACAAATTCGTTTTTCAATTTGGTAGATAACGTCTTTCAACTTTCGCAATTTTTATAGACATCTAACAGATCCAAAAGTTAGGGAACCAAAAGTTATAGTAACTCAAATTTAATAAGCAATTGAGCTACGCTTTATGCCTCTAATTTAGAGATAATACATAGATTAGACTAACTGGTTTATAAGAAAGAAGTATGCATGGATCGCGAAGCCTGGCGATCTGTCCTCTCTGACTACCCCGTCAGGGATATAGCGTGAAGATAGTTAGTTAATTAGTTTATAAGAAACAAAAAATAAATGGTTTTACAAGATTTTTTCGAATCACTTAATGCTTAAATGAGATGTACTCAAAAAAGAGCGTACTTCAAAAAAAGAAAAAAAAGAAGAATCCTATAGAATCATTAGAAGCGCTCGTGGCCCCGCGGTCTCAGTGTTCGGTAAACGATCACTGAGGTACGCAACTTTCACTATGGCTGGTCGTCGGATGGGTGACCACTTTGTGGCATTTACATTTGCGAGCGTTTCCGTGCTTCGGAAGGCACGTTAAGCCGTTGGTCCCGGTTGCCAGTAAAATGGCGGTCGTTAAGCCTGGTTGAAAGCCTTATAGGCGGCTTAAAAATTTCAACAGCAGGTAGCCACAACCTGCGTCTGTCTATTTCAACACGGCAATGGGCTCACCACCTATTACGTGGGACAGGAATCCACACGGTGCCTCTGCCACCCCTTCGGGGATAAGGCGTGATGGATATTTTACTTCAAAAAAATACGTGTCCCATGCTGCAGTATAAATAAATTGAAGCGTAACTTAGCTCCAGGAAGTTGTGATACTCATAACTACATTTTCCGAACAAGAACAAAAACGTGTAGGTTACACAATTTACTTACGAAGAATCCTATAGAATCATATAATAGCTAGTAGCATTCTTTAATTAACAATATAATAATTTAATAGTCACTTGAGATACGGAAGCTTTCATATTTATTAACAACGTCTTATCAACGGTAGCAATCGAACCACCTTGGCGAACACAATGTGTAGCGCGGTTATTGCAAAACCTTTACATAATAGGACCAGTAGACCGTCAAGTTAATCATTTACCAATAATCCTCCAAAACTATTGGCTGGTATCGAAATCATCTCTGAGCGAAGCAAAAACTATTCAAAACTGACAGTTACTTTCACTAACTCGCTATTTTTTTGCAGGTAAAGGCGTGGAAGTGAGAACATTCGGTGCATTCGGTTCAAACAGTGCTGTGAATTAAAGTGAATAATCGTTTATTTAGTGATATAAGTGAGTGTGTTTGTAAATATTGGAACTAACGGGATTCACTTGGAAAAATGGTGAGTTCTATTTTTAATGAAATATTTTTTTCTACTGGATTTTATTCTTTTAATCTGTATTTAAACATCATCTACAATGAAAGAGATTATAACATAAATAGAATAATTTATTGAATGCAATATTTTATACCTTAAAACACTTATTATTTAATTGAAGTTTTAAAATTACAAAAGTAATTATTATTGTAATTGGCAGTGAAGGCAAAATTTTTCATTGGAAAATGTTTTCTCCCAAATTGCCAAAATAAATTAAAATTGGCAAAACGATTATAAAAAAAGAATATTATGAGTAACTATACCGGGTGCTTCAAAAAAATGTATACACACTTTGAACTTCCATAGAAAATTTATTTACCGTTCTACAAAGTTAAATTTCAGGAAAATAGAAAGCTGAAAGTCCAATGTAAATGAAACATAAATAACAAATGTTAATACTGTTCAAATTGGTGACCTGCAGCATCAATACAATTCTGAGTACGAGTCACCACAGATTCTGTACATCGTATCAAAACGTCCAATGAGATTTCTCTACACACTGCTTGAATCTCATTCCAAAGAATGTCTAGGTTACGTGGTTTACGTTTGTACACCTCATCTTTTACTGTGCCCCACAAGAAGAAATCCAGTGGTGTAAGGTCTGGAGAGCGTGCTGGAAACTCGATTGGCCCCCTGCGTCCTATCCACTTGCCCGACAAATTTTGATCCAGGTAAGCTCGTACGTCCCTGTGATAGTGCGGCGGAGCACCATCTTGTTGAAAATAAAAATCATCATTACCGTATAATGCACGAATGGCAGGAAATATGGAATCAGCAAGCATTGTTAGGTAATTAATACCAGTTACAGTGCCTTCAAATCGAAAAGGTCCAATCGAAAATCCAAAGATTTGTTAGGAGAAGGTGGTTCTGTATCATACTCCCTTCTCCACTGTCTTTGAACTTCATTTACATTCTCAAACTTCCAGTACCACTTAATAACCTGCTTACGTTCTTCAAAACTCAAACGTACGTCCCCCATGTTGATATTACAAATTCCGGGACGATTATGCTTGCACCTGGCGAAGAAATATAACATTAGCCTTGTAGAGCGGGAAAACTACAATAGTTTAAAGTGTGTATACATTTTTTTGAAGCACCCGGTATTTTGTCTGGGCAAGTTAGGTATTGAAATGAGTGAATGTGTATGTCTGTATGCATAATTTACAACAAGCATTTGCCTTGTCATAACATAAAAAAAAACAATAACGAGCTTCCTCGTCATAAATCCATTTGGCGGCAAAATGGCTCATTACTTTATTATTTATCGAGATCACAATGGGTGCTTAGTACACAGTGGGTTTGTTAGGAAGACATAAGGATAAAATAGAAGGTACCGTTTTGATTCTAAATGACTTTAATTATTAGTTTTGTTAAATACAGAGTTCAAGGACGAAAATGGTCAAAATAGCAATCGAATGAAAATTTAAAAAGTCAATAGAATCATGATGACGTCATTATCAAGAACTTTTTTAACATTTTGATCGTGTTAATTTAATCATTTATTTATATATATTTTGTAAACATAGGTATACAAATAGGTGGTTACATTGCAGATATAGAAACTCTATGTTTTGTCAGTGTATGACGTACAATACTTATATACTATAGCATTTAAAATTAACATGCAATAAGTTAAAACAAACTAAAGCAGACCCAGAATGCACTCACTAGATTTACAATTTAGCCCAAATTTATTTATTTTAAACGATATTATCGAGTAGATATTTCTGTAACATGTAGTACCTATGCTTTTCCTACAAGTAACGACAATAGTTTATTTTTAATAGAATTTATATTATTTGTTTTAACAGCAGAATTATGGAAAGAGTCCGTACCTTAGATCACCAATATTTCATTGTCTGCTTGCCTTCTGCATTCAATAGATACGTACTTTAATAAAATTTAAATATTAGAATCTTTATTTATGTATTTATATATTGTACACACATAATAATATTGTCAGACATTAAAAGAAAATAAGTACAAAGGCTCTGCTTATTTCTGAATAGAAATCTCTTCCAACAGACCCAAGAAAGGAGAGGGTTATAAGTAGAAAACAGAAAAATAGAATGAAATCTTTAATTTTAATATTATTAATTTATTTTGATTCTAGATTGAAATATAATACATTTTCATATATTACTTATTTTTATGATTCGCATTTAAAAATGCATGCGTAATTAAGTATTGTACAAAATGCAATATTTATTTTTTATATAATACTTAATATATTTTAGTCGGTCAAGCGTAAATATTAACTACTGAATTAATTGAATAACCTAGATACATATCTATTAGTGTATATTTTTTTGCAAGTTGCGGTCAACGATTTCATAATCAAATATCGTCTTGTGATGCATATATTAACACCTTTAGTGACACTATCGGGGCGGGGCGTTTTCACTTGTCTTATTAGTATTTAGTAATACATATATATTGTCACGCCTTTATCCCCTAAGGGGTAGGCAGAGGCATACTATACGCCCACATTTCACCGTATGCATTTTTGTCCCACGTAACAGGTGGCAGGTGACAGGCGCAGGCTGTGGCGACCTGCTGTTGAAAATTTTCAAGCCGCCCATATGGCCTTAAACCAAGCTTAATGACTGCCATTTTACTGGTAACCTGGACCAACGGCTTAACGTGCGTTCCGAAGCACGGAAACGCTGGCAAATGTAAATTCCACACAAAGTGGTCACCTATCCAAGGACCACCTATAGCGAATGTTGCTTAACGCAGTGATCGTTAACAGAACACTGAGTCAGCGGGGCCACGTTATTTAGTACTAGCAAACAGTTACCCACATTCCATTTTTAAACGTAGCCGAACATATTTTTTCTAAAACTTCTTTAAAAAAAATAGCAATAAAAATGTCTTTAGTTTGCATAGCATTGCATTTCACACACTACAGTTAAAGATAAATATTATATTACTATCATAACCACCGATTTTGAACAGGAAAGAAACTCAGAGGGCTTTTTTTGATGGCCTTTTTACAAATTAATATTATTTTACAAAGCCAGCAGATCATTTCCAGGCGTCCATGTCCTGCAAATAATCTTTTTAGTATGGCTTTTTTTAATAAACATTTTTAATTTATTTAGTGGTACAAGCTCTAAGGTCATAGGGAAGCTTATTGTAAAAGCGTTACACACAGTGACCCTGGAATGAATTGCCAATCTTATGCAGTCAAATATGGTGGACTAAAAGATTGTTTTTATAACTAGAATTTATAATATGTTTATCACAAAGTCTAGAAAGATGTTTCTGGACATACGTAAGATTAGCAAAAATGTATTGTGATCTACGGTAAGAATGTTTATTTCTTTGATGGTACGGCAATTACATTATTAGGGAAAATATAAACAGTTACGAAGAAGCGAGACGTTAAGAAGCGCTCGTGGCCCCGCGGTCTCAGTGTTCGGTAAACGATCACTGAGGTACGCAACTTTCACTATGGCTGGTCGTCGGATGGGTGACCACTTTGTGGCATTTACATTTGCGAGCGTTTCCGTGCTTCGGAAGGCACGCTAAGCCGTTGGTCCCGGTTGCCAGTAAAATGGCAGTCGTTAAGCCTGCTTGAAGGCCTTATAGGCGGCTTAAATAAATTTCAACAGCAGGTAGCCACAGCCTGCGTCTGTCTATTTCAACACGGCAATGGGCTCACCACCTATTACGTGGGACAGGAATCCACACGGTGAAAAGTGGGCATATAATAATATGCCTCTGCCACCCCTTCGGGGATAAGGCGTGATGGATATTTATTTATTTTATTTAAACAGTTACGAGAAATTGCGTTATAGAAGTTATGTTTACGTTTTACACTGGGGTGTTTCCTACTACGCATTACTTAGTTACAAAATATCTTGACACGGTTAGACATTAGTTATTCCATCGCTAACCTTTTTAGGTAACGTTAAATAAAAAATAGTGGTACCTATGTGTAGGTATTTTGTCGGTCTTTATTGTATAAACTAAGAATGTTAAAGCGCTCGTGGCCCCGCGAACTCTGTGTTTTGTAAACGATCACTAAAGTTACGCAACTTTTACTATGGCTGGTCCTCGGATGGGTGACCACTTTGTGGCATTTACATATGCGAGCGTTTCCGTGCTTCGGAAGGCACGTTAAGCCGTTGATCCCGGTTGCTAGTAATATGTCAGTTGTTAAGTCAAGTTGAAGGCTTGAAAAATTTCAACAGCAGCTAGCCACAACCTGCGTCTGTCTATTTCAACACGGCAATGGGCTTACCACCTGTTACGTGGGACAGAAATACACATGGTGAAAAGTGGGCATACAATATGTATGCCTCTGCCAATCCTTCGGGATAAGGCGTGATAGATAAATAAATAAGAAATGTTGATTTCAAGAACATTACAAGTAGTAGTGGTAATACTCAAACTCATGAGTTGGCATTTCATGGTTCGCGTTTAGACTTTTAAACCCTTTCAACACTGCAATTTGCTTACCACCTATTATGTGGGACATGAATACACAGGGTGAAAATTGGGCTTATAATATGCCTCTGCCATCCCTTTGGGGATAAGGCGTGATTGATATACTTAAAAAGCATTTTCATTTCCTATTTTATCAGTGATCATTGGTAGCAAAGTTTCGCAAAAGTAAGGTAGATTAGTCAAGATTGACATTGAGTGCTAGTGTCCCTTAACTTTTGCAATAATTTTGGAGGGACTGTGTCGCAGCCACAAGTAATTACGCACAGGATTAATTAATGAAACTGCCTCGTAAGGTTTCGGTTTTATAACATTACACACGTATTTCTTGTGAAATACTTAGGGATCGATGATCACGATCTGTTAAAGAGTGAAAAATATTTTATCTAACTATCGGACGCTCCACGGTTTCACTCATATAGTGTTTCTTGTAAGAATACGGGAGTAAAATGTAACCCAAGTTATACCTGATAACATCAGCTATTTTCCAGTGAAACTCCTGTTAAAATCGGTTTAGTTGTTTGATAGATTCGCCGGAACAAAGAGATAGTAAGAAAAAAAAAATTGTTTTTTTTATGTCAGGTCTGTTTATGCTTTCTTTTTTTTAGTTTTTTACTGAAAAGCTGTTAATTTGGAATTACAAACAAAATTTTATTTATTTGTTTCAGAATAGTCTACAAATATTTTCGCAAGTAAATTTAACATAAATTTTGACTATTATCTTTTTTTTTTATAAAGTCAAGAAAAAGAAATCTTGCCTATAGACTTGAAACACTCAATCAAAGTCAACTCGGATTCCGCAGTAAGATGGAAAGGAAAAAAAATATGAAAAGGCAGACGCGTCTTAAAATTAAAAAAATAAAACATAAAATCAGTGAGTTTGCGATACGTACAAGGATAAATCAAAGTCTCTTCAAAGCCTCCTTCAGCGTTATGTTTCCAATCCTTCAGTTCTGTTTATTGTTTTTCACCTTGAGCGCAGAATTTTAAGCATTTTTATGCATAAAGTTTTTGCCTTTCATAAAATACTAGCTGCCCTGCCCGGCTTCGCCTGTGACATACTTCGAACCTTTTTTTTTCTATTATTTGTGAATCTAAACCATCCAGGGCGCCACCCAAACGCATTCAAAAATAATCATTCAACATACAATGTGTATTCAGTGTGTTTAGTATTTGTGAATTTGTGTATATAATGTACATAGTTAGTTGTAAGAAATTGAAAAAAAAAATGCATCTTGCTGCCCCATCTTTAAATCCTTAACGCAGTGTTCATCCCATGGTTGCCTGTAAGAAATTGCCACTGTGCGATAAGGCCGCCAATTGTATCACCTGTACATTTTTTTTATATCTAAGTCTGTTAAACTGTAATCTTGGGGTACAATAAAGTATTACTTACTTACTTACATTCAAATCGGTCCAGCCGTCTAGGAGGAGTTCAGTGACATACACACGCACTCGTAAATGAACCGCTCGACCGATTTTGTGCAAACTTCACATAAACCATCTACTAAATAGTTCAAATAAAGCCTAAACATTTGGTTTGGATAGGTGAGCCCGTTCTTGATTTATAAATTACAATGAAAAGTGGCATTGATTTTTAAATATATTGACTAGGTGATGAGGCGCCTTCGCCTATGACATACTCGAACTTCCGCTTATAAATTCTACAATAATGCATTTAAATTCGCCCTATTTCTCGACATTTCATTTCACATCTCGGTGATGATATACGAGTATAATCTTTAGCCTTCCTCTATAAATGGACTATTCAACACAAAAAGAAGTATTCAAATCCGACCAGTAGCTCCAGAGATTAGAGCGTTCAACCAAACAAACTCTTAAGCTTTGTATAATTATGTTTCATGAATAATTATTACCATTTTTTTGTGGACGTATGGACGTTTGCAACACTAGAGGACTAGAGACTCATGCTGCCGACCCTGTAAATAACTTCCCTTATACGACCCCTTTTGGAGAACTCCATAGTGTATACGTTTCAAAAGTCCCAGGCAAGGAGCTCATTCCAAAATCTGAGAGTACAGCTTAATCTGAAGTAGAGGCGAGGAAAACCCTATGAGACCGTTCCAAATAATCATAGATTAGAATCTCATATAAGGACTCAATACTCAAGAAACGCTTGAGGCTAGTTTTGCCATATAAATACTACTCTCAAGTGTTTCTTGAGTATTGAGTAACGTTCTAAAATACGGCCCTCAGTGTGCTGTAAACGATCACTGTGTTAATGAATTATCGCTATGGCTGATCCTCGGATGGGTGACCGCTTGTGGTATTTCCATTTACGAGCGATCCCGTGCTTCGGAAGGCACGTTAACTCATTGCTCCCGGTTACCAGTAACATGGCAGTCGTAAATCCAAGTTGAAGACCTTGGGCTCTATACTTATCTATAATAGGTCGCCACAACCTGCGCTTGTACATTTTAACACTACAGTATTCATTTCAATCTGTTACGAGCGACAAAGAGGGCAGAGGCATACTAGCCTCTTAGCCTCGGCCTACCCCTTCGAGGATAAATCGTGACTAAGTACCTCTACTTTTTGGCAACATCGAGTGAAAATATAATCCAGTGTTATACTCCATCAGTTAAGCTAAGCTATTATAATATAGATAACATATACAGATAAGATAAGCTAATATATTATTTCTTACGTCCGTATTCCAGAACATTTCTCAATACTCAATCAACACTTGAGGCTAGTTTTTACCTTATAAAATCTACTCTCAAGCGTTGATTGAGTATTGAGAAACGTTATGGAATATGGCCCTAATTAAAGGCGCAAATCCTGCTAAAGATAAAGGCCGTTAGTGAGTCCGAAATTATGAGATTTCCTCCTAAGCATAGCAACAGTAAGTAAGGATATGTCGGATTTGTAAATAATTCTGTACTGCAATACTGTACGAATTCGAACGTTAATATTACTCATTAGAGAGAAGAAGGAGTCAGGAAGACTTACATATGAAGACCACGTGAGTAGATTGTTGAAAAACGTAAAAGTCAAAAGTAGTCGGATACCCAGACGTGCGTGTATGAAGCGATTGATGAATCTGCAAGAAGTGAAAGAAGTATGCATGGATCGCGTAGACTGGCGAGCTATCCTCTCTGACTACCCCGTTAGAGATATAGCGTGAAGATAGTTAGTTAGTTAGTTAGCTAATCCCCTTCTGTCTTCGCTTCGCTCATGACATAAGAACTACGAACCCATTTGCACTTCTTTAATCTCATTGTTTAATAATTTTATAGTACTAGTAAAATTTGTCCAATTTGTGGACATAGCAGAGCAGTAACCATTGCTCCGCTCTCCTGTGTAGTAGCGTAATGATATATTAGCCTATAGCTGTACTTGATAAATGGGTTGTCCAATACAAAATTAATATTTTAATTCGAACCTGTAGTTCCTGAGATCAGCGCGTTTAACCAAATAAACGAACAAACAAACTCTTCAGCTTAATATAAGTAGGTCACACTATAAGTTTTGCGTAACTTAAAAAAATCATCGTTCTAAAATCTTTTTGACTTAATACCATCTACTACCATGACCGTAATAATCTCACCTCTTCGTTGATAGCAATTTTCCGCATTGACTTTCCCGTTGCAGAAGTAGGTAGGGAGCAGGAAGGAATCCATGATTGTTAACAATGGGTTTGTGTAATATACGCCTATCAGTGATGTAGGGAAAGTGTTTGATTATCACACAGTTCTGAACCGTATCCTCACACACAACTGATGATTAGGTGCTTACTTACTTAGGGCCGTATTACGGAACGTTTCTCCATACTCAATCGACGCTTGAGGCTAGCTTTTGCCTTATAAATACTACTCTCAAGTGTTTCTTGAGTATTGCATTGATAAGCGTTCTGGAATACGGCCCTTAGTCATTGAACGCTAAGTTGCTAACCAATGTGTCATGCCATCCATTTCTAAATTTTCATTTCATCATTTCATCATTTAATAGAGAGAACTTCGATGTGCGATAAAAACAAATGATATCCCGCCATTTGTTTTTTTTCTTATTAATAAGAAGGTTGCAACGTTTCAAAAAATATAACATTCGATATTCAAGTAGTTCCGATTAGCTAGAAGTACAAAACTTGTGTACCCCATGTATGCTTATTCCATGCAGTAACTGTCTATACTGTAGATTTATAAAGCAAAATATTGTATTTATTTCACCTTACTTACCCAAGTAGCGATATTATAAGTGTGGAATTACCATTTCTTAAGTTATACTTACATCTGGTTTTGCTATCGTGGGTGATAGACAGGTAATTCTTTTCTCTTATTCCAGGGTCAGCAGGGTCAACCACTACTATATAACCCTGCCAAATATTCGCAAAAGTACGAATAAGGTAATTCGTACACTTAACCGCACGCGGCGTGATATAATTTGACCATAAACATCAAGTTTAATCGCCAACATCTGGAAACTGGATCTGTTATACAATACTCACATCCTGCTTTGGAACAATCGATCTAATTCTAGTAACAATAACGTACGATTTTATATAATCGTTGTAGGATATCCGGATAGGGAACATACAAAAGATTATAATCTTTAACCAGATGTAATAAAGTTTAGATTATATTGTGGAGGCGTGGCGAGGTGGCGAAAGTGTTAGTGGTAGATTCAAATATATGTTTTTTTACTCTCACTATTAACCGAGGCACGGCGGTCATGGTCGAAGTCTTTGTAGATACTTCCCATTCCCATTCGTACTCTTTAATATAGAAATATAACTTTAGAACAAAGCAAGAAATGTTGCTCGCTCCCTCTCGCTCGCGTCTAATAGAGACGAAGGTAATAATAAAACCGCGTGCCAAGTTTACGTCAAGTTGTATGCGAAAATCGCATTCATGTCAGTTGCCTACCAGACGTCTGTAGTAATTAGTGTAATAGTATAAAAAAAATGTGTCAGGACGCTTGGTTGGAAGAAATATCTAGAGTAAGGCGTCTTCAGTAGAGAGCGCGCGAGTGACATTGATTCCTTGCTCTGTGAACTGTAGCTACTCGGGATTTACTTACGGGATTTCTAGGATTTTGATTTGCCCGGGTATTTTTAAAAGTCTATTTTGAAGCTTCATATTAAATAACTATCTATGTGCCGCCATATTTGAGTATAACCCGCGTGAGCCTTACTCAGAATTCGGAGTTGTCAATCGATAGTTTTTTTGAGGAGTTATTTCAATTTAAGTCAAAAGAAAACCTACCCCCTAGACCACTGGCCAACCTGGAAGGCATTAAATCGCCTGTAGACAAAAAATACCCGCTGCAGGAAAAATATAATATGGCCCACCTGAGAAGAACTGGCACGAAACTTAGGAAGACTTTTTTTTGATGGCCTATAATTGTCAATTTAATATTATTTGCGACGGCAATTGCGACTTGTAAATTTCGCCCCATTTTACCATATTTTTGCTGTCTAAGTGCGGGGTCCCATTCCAGTCCATGTCGTATTTGTTCTCTAACAAACTATTCCCTTCCACCTGTAGTACCGAGGACCTGTGTAAGGTACCGGACCACGCTGTGGCTATGACTAGTATTGGGCCGATAAAATAAAAAAAAGAAGCCAATTGCCCATTGACTCGAAAAAAGAAGTAGTGCCTCCTATGTAGATTGACTCGTTGCGAAATATTAGGCGGGAAGTTCGATTTCTCAACCAAGATACTTAATTCTTAAATTGTTTATCAATAAAACCAGTATCACAGTTCAAAGCTGAACGTAGACTTCTTCCAATTTCAGTTTACGAATGTGATTGGCCTTTTTAGCCTTACTCTATCTACCATGCTGGTCAGACGGACCCTTCGTGAACGAGTCCGACTCGCACTTTGCCGGTTTTTTTTGATTCAAGGTTTTACTTGTAAAAGTATTGTGATAAATTATAGATTTTGCAGGACAGGGACGCCTGGAGATGATATGCTGGCAAAGTGAAATAATATTAAATTGTAAATAGGCCATCAAAAAAAGCCTTCGTAAGTTTCTTGCCGTTTCTTCTCAGGTGGGCCGCGTTCCGAACCGGTAGTCACTTTAAATATTTCAAGTCTATGCAAATTACAGCTATTTTAATTTTATTTTAATTTTATTTTTTATGCATAACAACGTTAATCCTGAATTTCCCAAGGGCGTTCGTTGCCAGTAATTTTTTTAAGTGCAAATGGATAACGTTTGGGTGACGCCAACTTAATGACGTCATCATTTCCCATCGCGATGAAAGTTCACGTTTACACATCCGAGTCAATTTTTGTAATCAGTTTGCTTTTTTACGCTTTTGTCACAACGATTTCGAACTATTAAATATAAGTGACGTTTCTGACATCATTGTTTGGTTAACGAGTTGCAAAGCAATTTGTGTGTACAATTTTGTACTCTAAATTGAAAGTAATGGCATTTCACATTCTCGCTTACAAGATTTTTTTAGGTAGGTACTTTTTAGCTCAGTTTAATTATTTTAAAGAAAGTCAAACTTATCAAATACTTATTGTAAGTTTTTTTTAAGTATAATCATGAACTAATACTCATGACCTTTGATTACTAGGGCAATGATCTACAAAGTACTACGAGCTATTTTTCGAATTTAACTTACATTTGCACCGTTATACATTAACTAAATGCCGGTAGATGGTACCTATGGACGCATGCCAGGGCCTTAAAAGGCTGCTGCCTTCTGGGACTGCCTTGGATGGTTGGAGTGAATGGATGAAGAATCCACGTACAATGGCCCAATCAAGTGGCTAAGTGCGGAAACGGCCCAGTAAAAACAAACAAACAAACAAACAATGGTACCTATGCCAATTTAAGACTGAAGAGGTGAAAAATATGTCAGTGTCAAGTGTCGTCGGTAACTTAGTTGGTTTGAGCAGTTCACCCAACAAGTTCGAATTACACGGGTTCGATTCCCGCGCTAAGCTGAAAAAAATCTCACTTTAAATATATAGTCAGAATATTAATTGCTTTACAAAAGTGTTTCTAATCCCTTTACATTAATTAGTACAGTCAGCTGATACGGAATAATATTTTTTTCGTTTTTAATATTGTTAGACATTTTTTTACACACCGCCGTCTAGCCCAAAGTAAGCTAATAATAAGCTAATAAGCTTGTGTTATGGGATCTAGATGACTGATAAACATACTTATATATTTCTAAATACATACATATTATACATAGGAAACACCCAAACTCCGAAACAAACATTTGGGGATCACATAATTATTTTTTCCGACCTGGTAATCGAACCCTCGGGACCTCAGTTGCGGCAGTCGCCTGCATTACCACTGCGCCACCGAGGCAGTCAAAAATAGGACGGAAGGAACAGAGAAATTTTAAAATTATTTTTAAACTTCTCGACATTTAAATTTAATATGTAAATGTCTTATAAATTTAATTTAATTTAATTGTAAGATAGAGTAACCTCAATGTTTGTTATTCTTACGGTTAGGTCCGATAGAGGCTTTATTTCGCTTACGCTTAGGTTGTGGAATAAGCTCCCTGCCTGGGTTTTCCCAAGCGTCTACAGTATGGGGTTCTTCAAAAGGGGTCTTATAAGGTTTTTAAAGGGTCGGCAGCGCGAGTGCTGCACCTTTGGTGTTGCAAACGTCCATAGGCTACGGTGACCACTTTCCATTAGGTGCGCCGTATGCTTGTGTGTCACCTCAGTGGTATAAAAAAATTATATTCTCTATTTTGTGTTTCGTTTCATTCTTCATTCGATTGTGTGATATTTGAAATACGCGCCAAATATCGCTGACTCCGTGGTCAAATACCTGGTTTAATGATGTATGTAACATTGTAATAGTCATTAAGACTTTATAAAGGAATTGAAATGAAAATTTAGGAAGGGATGGCATGACACATTGGTTAGCAACTTAGCGTTCAATGACTAAGGGCCGTATTCCAGAACGCTTATCAAAGCAATACTCAAGAAACACTTGAGAGTAGTATTTATAAGGCAAAAACTAGCCTCAAGCGTCGATTGAGTATGGAGAAACGTTCTGTAATACGGCCCTAAGTAAGCACCTAATCATCAGTTGTGTGTAAGGATACGGTTCAGAACTGTGTGATAATCAAACACTTTCCCTACATCACTGATAGGCGTATATTACACAAAGCCATTGTTAACAATCATGGATTCCTTCCTGCTACCAACCTACTTCCGCGAAAATAGCTGTCAATGAAGAGGTGAGGTTAGTACAGTCATGGTAGTAGAAATAGAATATATCCTACTAATATTTAAAATGCAAAAGTTTGTAAGTATGGCTGTTTATTACTCTTAAAATTTTATTTAAGTGAAAAAAGACAACATGATTCGAGACGGGTATTGTTACACTTTCACGCAAAATGTACTGAATGGATTTTGATGAAACTTGACAATAATATAGCTTACACATCAGAAATACACATAGGTTACTTTTTATCCCGGTAACAAGTTCCTGTGGGTAACGGGAACGGGAAAACTTCACTACGCGTGCTGAGCCGCGGGCGTCAACTAGTAATATCATAATATGCGCTAGACTATTCTTAGTCATATATGTGTTTGCTTACGTCCGTTATAGAAACTAGAAAGTATATATTTTAAAGTCAGTAAAAGTATGGCGGCTATGACCAGCTAATAACTAAAATATCCAATAATAGACTATAATTTAACTTAAAGTTAAGTTTGAGTGTTCTCCTAACTGCACTTTCTAATGCAGCACAATTTAGTGTGGGACACTTTACACACAGCGCCATCTAGCCCAAAGTAAGCTAATATTAGCTTGTTGTATGGGATCTAGATAACTGATAAACATACTTATATATTTTAAATACACACATATTTTACATAGGAAACACCCAAACTCTGAAACACAGATTTGTGGATCACACAAATATTTGTTCCGACCTTGCGTAGCAGTCGGATACACTCCCACCGCGCCACAGAGGCTATAAATGGACGGGTTACTTTTTTATAACAAACATTTCATTCTAAAGAAAGAAATGCCTAAAAATACCTTCTACTCCGAGAGTTACCTATTATTTGTGAATATCTTAATCTTAATAATATTATAAATGCGAAAGTTTGTGAGGATGTTTGTTACTTTTTCTCGTAAATACCACTGAATGGATTTTAATGAAACTTTACAACAATGTACCTAGCTTATACATCAGAACAACCCATAGGCTACTTTTTGTTCCGGGAACAAGTTCCTGTGGGAAACGGGAACGGGAAAACTTCTCTACGCGGGCGAAGCCGCGGGCGTCAACTGGTTTGGTAATAATTAAACATGTATTTTTTCTAACCAACGTAACTTCAAAACTATACCTACTTACTTGCGTTATGTACAAATTTACACGAAAAAGTAAAAACAGAAGTACACAAAAAAAAAACAAATATGAATTATACTTTTACCAAAGAGTAGCATTCGTAAGATACGGAAATCGTCATAAATATTGTGTAAGGTTAGTATTCTACTGGTGGATTTAACTAGTTGATCTGTGAGAGCAGTAGGCCTCGCGTCGCGAGTTACGTTACCAATACTAAAGAATTGTTGATAGTCTTTTTCCACTTTATTAAGAACTAGATGACCCCCACAGCTTCGCCCGTGGAATATTTCGACATCCCGTCGCACATATCTAATCCCGTCGCTAATAAATTGTACAATGATGCACAAAAAATTGCCCGATTCGTCGACATTTATGACTACTGCTCTGCTCCCCAGTGTAGTAGCGTAATGATATACATCCTATATCCTTCCTCGATAAATGGGCTAACTAACACAAAAATAAATTTTCAAATCCTACTAGTAGTTCCTGAGATTAGCGCGTTCAACCAAATTTTTATTTATTTATTTTATATTTTGATATTTTTTTATTAAAGCAATTATTTTGCTAAACTTCTCATAAATTTTTTATAAAGTGGAAAAGGACAATTCGATTCGAGACAGGGATTGAACCTGTGACCTTTGCCTAACCAGGGCAATGTTCTAGCCACCTGAACTACCCGAACCGTATCGAATCAAGTTGAAATTCTCCACCATATTATTAATCGTCATTTTAAGAGTATGACCAGAGCCATCTATCGAGCTAATGAACAATTCGATACCAATGAACAGTGTTTCAACCATTTTAAACATTGATGCACTGGACTCCACTCATAATATTGATAATATTTTTTAAAGCAATTATTTTTCAAAATTTCTCATATATCTATACTAAGATATATGAGAAATTTTGAAAAATAATTGCTTTAATAAAAAAATATCAAAATAGTTTTATTATTATTAGTTCTTCATTATAGATACTGTTGATTAATAGCACTTGTTGGAACTAAGCTATGGAAATAAAATCACTTATACCGTTCCTCTCTTATAATCTGACTGGTTTCGCCTTACGATTTTTTCTAA
Source organism: Thumatha senex (assembly GCA_948477245.1). Lineage (NCBI taxonomy): Eukaryota > Metazoa > Arthropoda > Insecta > Lepidoptera > Erebidae > Thumatha > Thumatha senex. The sequence goes on along the minus strand of OX419738.1, from coordinate 7,203,429 downwards.
CGTGACCGGTTTCGCCCTACTTATTTTATAAATCCAACATTAAAAAAAAACAATAAAATCATCCTATCGTAGTCCACAACTTGCTTTACTCCTCTCTCAATTACATAATGGAAGTGTGAGACCAGTTTGGTACTGGGTTTTGTTTCAAGTATTCCTTCTCTTCTCCATGACCTCATTCTGTAGTCAGCAGTTGCACCAGTTACTAGTAACACTGACTTGGGCTTCGAAGATATTTGTAGGGTCCCATTACACCTGGTTGGTTCTATAGATTTGGAGCTTTTTGATCGTGGACGAGACGGAAACACGAGTGATTCTATAAATATTCTTACATAGCCTTAAAATTATTCAAAATACAGTTTAACTGATTTATCACGAGACATTGGACTGTAAAATTCAATTAAAGATCAACATAGTCCTCCAGCCAACGGGTAACATGGAGTTATGTAAGTCAATCTTACAACGAGAAAAAAAAGGTATTCAAACATTTTCTTCATTGCCTTTGTTACATTCATTACAAATCCAATAATGCATGACCCAGGGTTATTTAAACAGGGCAAGTAAGGACTTCTCGGTAAGCAGTCAAATTAATAGAAGGATATTAGCTCGTATTGGCTCATTGTGTACTTATTGAATAAAGCGTGACGTAAAGAAAGTACTACCATTCGAAAGTGAGAATATATTGTACAGTTGAATGCAAACAGAATAGAAATGAAAAAAAATAAAACAATTATCGAAACTGATTCAGCCCTTTTAAGAAAATCATCATAAACAAAACTAAATTCACAAATATTGCAATCTGCAAAACTTAAAGAATACACTAACATTATACTTTTTTTTTACTTTTCGTGTAAATTTGTACATAACGCGAGTAGGTATAGTTTAGAAGTTACGTTGTTTAGTAATAGTGTGTAATAGCCTTATATAGCCTTTATCGATTATCCATTGCAAAATCATTTTTCAATTCGAACTAGTTGTTCCTGAGATTACCATTTTTATTCATACTAAGAAACAATTTTATAATATTGGTAACTTTACTCGCGACGCGAGGCATACTGCTCTCACAGATCAACTAGTTTAATCCATCAGTAGAATACTAACCTTACATATATCTATGAAGATTGCCGTATCTTACGTATGCTACCCTTTTGTAAAAGTACGTAATTCATATTTGTTTCCGCGAAACATTTGTCTGGAAGTGGCTATATCATTATAACAACTGTCACGCGCATTTCTCGTTCCGTAAGGCATTCTAGATGGAATTTCTAATGAGGTACAATAAAATCTTATTCCAGCGATTGTCGAGATATTATAATTAAATTGAGTTCAATATCTAGAATTCTCTTACAGGGACTAGTTAGTAATTAGTTATTATATTGTTATTGATAACAAAGTAATACCAGCTCAGTCATCGAGACGGGGCAGACGGGGTCAAATTTATGAAGCAGTTGTAGACTCGCTTGTTTAATTATTATTCTTATTTATTTATCTATCAAGCCTTATCCCTGAAGGGGTGGCAGAGCCATACATATTGTATGCCCACTTTTCATCATGTGTATTCCTGTCCCACGTAATAGGTGTTAGCCCATTGCCGTCTTGAAATAGACAGACGCAGGTTGTGGCTACTTGGTGCTGAAAATTTTCAAGCCGCCCATAAGGCCTTCAACTTGACTTAACGACTGCCATGTTACTGGCAACCGGGATCAGCGGCTTAACGTGCCTTCCGAAGCACCGGAAACGATCGCAAATGTAAATGCCACAAAGTGGTTACCCATCCGAGGACCAGCCTTAGTTAAGGTTGCGTAACTCAGTGATCATTTACAGAACACTGAGTCCGCGGGGCTACGAGGGCTTCTTGTTAAAGGTTGTGTAAAGGAATACTGTGTTAAACCTCATAGATTCTTTTGCGTGCGTTTCCATTACCGAAGAGCTCGAAGCCCCGCTAACTCAGTGTTCTGTAAACGATCATTACGTCAAGCTAATTTGTTCTGGTCCTCAGATGACGGCTGTGTGGCATTGGCATTTACGAGCGTATCCATACGTCGAAAGGTCTGGCTGGGGCTGGTCCCAACTGGATAGTGAATAAGTCAAGTTAAGAACTTTATGGGAGGCTTGAAAATTGCCATGGACTGTCCATTTCAACATGGTAATAGGCTAGGATATACAGGGTGGCCCATTTAAAACGGACAGTATGGGCAAATCTAAAACTTTAAGACATAGAAAAATCTCTTCTAAGGAACCATGTCACCGATTTTGATGAAAACAAAAACTACATTATAGATTTAAATAATACTTGTACTCGAGTCGGGAATCGAAACCGGAATTATCGAAGAATAAAACTTGCATTATTTTTGATTAAATATCGATTGTGTAGATAAATGTTAAGCAATAAACATTACTATGAAACATGATATCTAAAATTAATAAAAGGCATCGTTCTCAATATTATTTAATTTAGTTTTGTAGGTTCGAATTGACCATCATTTTCCCATTTTGACCATTGACCATTTCTTTAAATCAAAATCGGTGACATGGTTCCTGAGAAGAGATATTTTTATGACTTATAGTTTTAGATTTGCCCATACTGACCGTTTTAAATGGGCCCTCTGTATATAGGACTAGGCGACCCCCCACGACTTGGCCCGTGACAGACTTTGAACTACCTTCGCACCTTTTTAATCCCGTCGCTTATCAATTCTACAAAAATGTTAAAAAATATCCCCGATTTGTCGATATTTATGATTACTGCTCCGCTCTCCAAGGTGGTAGCGTGATGATATATAGCCTATAGCCTTTTTCGGTAAATGGGCTATCCAACACAAAAAGATTTTTTTAAAACCAACCATTAGTTCCTGAGATAAGCGCGTTCATCCAAACAAACTTTTCAGCTTAATAATTGAGCAAAGCGAAGCTCCCATGGAGCGACTTCAATGGCGTTTGTAACACCGCGCAGAACTTCGCCATTTCTAATCCGTTTTCGGATTTTTTTTCGGCTACGGAAATCTATTCAAATTATGCAGGTCGTGACGAAGCCCGAATTTCAAAATTCGATCTAATAAAAAAGTTATCCGCAAAAATCATGTTGTCTATGGGAAAATACTTAGTTTGATTTAACGCACCTTTGCGACTGCGGCTACCTAGTATTCCAAGATCTTCGGTACCCAAGCGACATCACCTACTAGTAGTGTACCTATTGAGTGTATACCCAGTTGCCTCAAACCCCATCTGGATTAGGATTCTGGAGTTCATTTTTATTTGGTGGCTCCTGCTATCGATATCGTTTTTCGTCATTGTTGGGAGCTGACGTCTGAACTCTCAACCCTGTAAGAGTGTCTGCATCATTGTCTCATCCGTTAGCTAGCAGAGCAGGTGAGGTCATTCACAGATCTCAGCTTAGTGGAAACAACAAATACGTAAATATTATTTCTTTGAAGTGGTAGTGTATGTGACTGCCGCGCTGAGGTCCTGGGTTCGAGTCCCAGGTCGGAACAAACATTTGTGTGATCCACAAATGTTTGTTTCGGAGTTTGGGTGTTTCCTATGCATAATATGTATGTATTTAGAAATATCAGTTGCCATGATTTTATAACACAAGCTTATATATTAGGAGCAACATTGTCAGAATTGACAAAGATCCAAAAAAACAGATTAAAAAGAGAGCTTATATTAGCTTATTTTGGGCTAGATGTATGTATGCTGTGTAAAAAGAATGTCCCACAAATGTCCCACAATATTTTCAAGAGTGATTCTTCAAAGAAATGATATGGTATTAAAAAATAGAAGCCATAACTTATTTATTACCTACCGGTATTTCAACAAGCAAGATCCATAAAAAATAACAAATAACTCCTGTCTGTTATAGAACAATGATACTAATAAAACCCTAGTTGTTCTCACTAAGAAATATACTTAGCAAGACTCTTTGTCAGTCTGCTTTCTCTACTGATAAATGAGACAAAACATTGTTATATAAAGTTCACATTACAATACCGGTTCCAGGCTGACCGACAAAGACAGAGGAGATAATAACGTTATTGCAGGGCTTTAAATAAGTTAGTCAATATTTAGTCAACTCGGATTTATATTTTAACTTAGATTTGATACAATATCCAACGAATAGAACAGTGTCCATTAAAAGCTAATTCAATTCATCAGTTTTGACAGAACTGTTCGACTATTTTTTTGGTAAATTTCGATGTTTGTCTAAAGAAATATTACAAATGGGAGTTGGGACTTGAAAATTAAGTATAATATGTATGTATTTAGAACCATATACTTATGTAACCCCGCTTAGTGTTCTGTAAACGATCACTGCGTTAAGCACCTTTCGCTATGGCAGGTACTTGGATGGGTCTACTTTGTGGCATTTACGTTTGCTAGCGTTTCCGTGCTCCAGAAGGCACGTTAAGCCATTGGTCCTGGTTGCCAGTAAAATGGCACTCGTTAAAAACAGTTAAAGGCCTTGAAAATTTTAAAAGAATTTAAAATCAGCTCTCCACAGCCTGTGCCTGTTCATTTTAACACGGCATTGGGTTCACCGCCTGTGGTGGGACAAAAATACATATGGTGAAATGTGGGTGTATAGCCTCTGCCGAAGGGGTACTTCGGGATGAAGACGTGACAATATGTTTGTGTGTATGTAGATAAGTTTATCAGCAGTCTAGATTTTATAGCACAAGCTTATTGACTGAGGAGGCGAGCCGACGAAATTCTCCGTTTTAACTCCACTGGTACGGGAAAAATGCTATTGATGTCCGACCGTCCGTCCGTCCGTCCCTTCAGCCTACAGGTCGCATTTTTCATCAGATTTGCATGCAACTTGGAATGAACAATCCTTGATGTAGCCAACAACTTTTAGCGAGGGGGTTTTTCGATCGGGGGGGAAATGGAGGCAGGGGAGGGGAAATGGTCCCGTAGTGGTTGGCAAGAGTGTTCTAAACGAAGAAATGTAGAATTTTATTTTTAATTTGATAAAAAAAAAATACTCCGAAGTTGACGGTTCACAGAACCACTAGTATTAATTTATTTCAGGCTGACGGTGTGCTGTGTGGTTTAATATCGACTAAAATATAACGTAATCTGCAGTACACACTCTCTTTTCCTCACGTACATGTCAAACGGGTACAGAAATTCAAATCAACAGCAGGAAATGTCGAAAACTTACTTAGGTACTAGATTGCAGTCCCTTATCACAAGTAGACTAGCTAGTTATTTCATCAATACTAATATATAAATACGAATAGTTTGTTTGTTTGTTGACCATTTAAGGTTACTACATCTATGAAAGGTCTAATTTCGGAATGCACCGATAAATGTTTGACAACCAAGTAACCTTTCAAGATCTAAATTAGCATAGCAATAGCTACTTTTGAGTTTTAGCGAGACTAACGAACAGCAATTCATTTTTATATAATAGATAGATGAGTGGTTATCGTAGCCACATTATCGTACCACCTGCCTATTAACCTGTTGAAATCAACAGCGCATTCTGTTCTGTTGAAAGGTATCAAAACGCTCATAAGGCGTTCAACTTGACTCAACAACTACTATGTTACTGACATCCGGATTCAACAGTTTAACGTGCTTTCTGAAGCATAAATTTCCTCGTATATGGATATACCATTTTTTATTTTATATTTATTAAATTATTACAATGTGATACAATTATGTTCAGACACGCTGGCCCCTTCCCATCTACATGGAACCAACAACAGAGCTAGTGCTGCTTGTGAAACGGCTGAAAAAGCTAAAGCATTCAAATACAGGGGTCTTGGCTCCGAATATGAGTTTGCCCCATTCGGTGTCGAGACTCTTGGTCCGTGGGGTCCTAGCGCTATAAGGCTTTTTAAGGAAATTGCGAAAAGGTTCGTCGACATCACAGGAGACCGAAGAGCTGGCAGCTACCTCGGACAAAGAATTAGTTTAGCTATTCAAAGGGGGAACGCTGCCAGTATCTTCGGAACCTTGCCTAAAGGGACCTCTTTTAATAATATATTTTATTATGTATCATATTTTTAAGGTTATATTTAATGTTAATATTGGAAGTACTTATGTTATTATGTTCTATCTACACTTCGTCCCACAAAACCGTAAGTTCGATTTGACTGTGGGATCAATGTCTCCGTACTTCAACACCTAGGTAATACCTACTAACAATTATTTCACACTAGCTGACGCCCGCGGCTTCACTCGCGTAGGGAAGATTTTCCGTTCCCGTTTCCCACAAGAACTTGTTCCCGGAATAAAAGTATCCTATGTGTTATTCTGATGTATAAGCTATATTATTGTAACGATTCATTAAAATCTATTCAGTAGTTTTTACGTGAAAGAGTAACAAACATTCGCACAAACTTTCGCACTTGGATAAGATTCACCTTAACTAGTTTTATCACTTATTTACATACGTATTATGTGCCATATTATACCACATACACCCGAAACTGTACTTTACTGTTCTATTAATTAATTAATTGATAGTTAAGTACTACTTTTTTTAACCTATTTTAAACGGGCATAAACAGGCCCCCATTTCAGGATAGACTGGAGTGTAAATTGTTTAAAGTAGTGATCGTGTACATTACACTGAGTTAACGGGGTTAAAACGCTTTAAAATTTTTTTATGGATTACTAGCGACACCCCACGGTTTTACCTGCATAGTCCGTTCCTGTTTGAATAAGGGGATAAAATATAGCCTAAGTTACTCTTTATAACATCAGCTATCTACCAGTAAAAGTTTCGTTAAAATCGATAGGTACAGCCGTTTCGGAGATTAGTCGGAATAGACAGACAAACAGAGAATAAAATAAAAATTGAAATGTTACTGTACCGTATATACTTACTAAGTACTTATCGTATATATTCATATATTATGTAGTTAGTGAAAAACAGTAAATTTGGGGTTACAAATAGACTCTTCAATTTTATTAATGTCTATATACGAGTATGAGATGTAACTTACGTTTTCATTGAAGGCCATCTGATATTCAATATTTTAGTATTTTATTCATCCACGGAATACACAATTTTCGCGCGGTATCCTTGAAATGGGAAGGGATGTATCTCTTTTCATATATAATTTGTAAAGATTTATGGTATACAAAGGTATTGAATAAAAAAAATGTTACGACTGAAACGATATTCGAGAACACTTAGTAATATCGTTTGGTGTGACATTGTGAATTTGGTGTTAATTTTGTTTGTACAGACAGTCTCATAAGTACCATAGCACAATCCATAGTTACAGAAAATATTTTTACAGAAACTTTGCATGTTTGTTATTATTTATGTGACTTTGTTTAACATTGCTTTTTTAAGATCTTGGTATAATTAATTTGTAAGTAGTAGTAATTTAGGTTATGTTTTGGGGGCCGAGCCTGCTATTTTACAATAAAAAGCCTTGCTATTTCTATTCTATATCGATTTCATTGCGATTGGTCCAATAGCAGGTAGTCTACTAAATCTTAATAATATTATAAATGCGAAAGTTTGTGTGGATGTTTGTTACTCTTTCACGGAAAAACTATTGAATGGATTTTAATGAAACTTTACAATAATATAGCTTATACATAAGTTTTCTAGATCCCATTGTACAAACTTATAGCTTAGTTTGATCTAGATGGTGTAAAAAGTATCTCGCAGTATTTGTTGTTATTATTATTATACAAAAATTGTAAATTATACTTAAAGAACAAAATAAACCTTTACTAGGTTTATTTTGTGCTTTAAGTCCTGTCAAACAAACTAACACAGTAAAAAAAACCAAAGTAAAACCTGTTCGTTGGAACGATCTTTGAATGTGGTCAATAATTAAATCTATTTATTCAAAATTCCAAAAGAAACCCCGCAGTTTACAAAGTTACTCGGCAGATGGCTGTAACCGTATATTATATCACAGCATAATATGATTTCGATACAATTTCAATTTCGTATATTAATATTAATTATGTTAGAGAATGAGAAAAATTCTCATTAAAATCATTTTACAAACAATCATGACTTACGTGCTGTACAATTAAGATTTTGTTATTATATTTTATTTATATATTATTTCTAAATTTGAATAATTAGGTTTTGGAATTATATTAATGTATTTTGTGAAATATAATGTGTGACCTGATGTCGAAATAAATATTTTTTTTTAAGTTTACATTTGTTGCAAGGTGAGGAAATTATAAAAACAATGCAAATTGTTTAGTGTTATTAGACGACATAATTTACACCTACAATTTTGTACGGAATCCTGCAAAATGCACCTATTCAGTTTATTACAGCTATCCAAACTGCCATCACAAATATTTATGGATAGGTCGCCACGGATCCTACTATACGAGGGAGGGTCGGAAAATTTTCCAATGCTATCTCGCAGCGATCTTCCGTTCATTGTGTGTGTTTTGTATATACGAGTATAATATAAATAAAATAGCAGTGACAGATAGTCTGAAAATATCAACTATTTATGGGATTCTGAGTCCGAAAACATGTTTTGTTTTTTCATGTCTGTTTCTTTGTTGGCGGTTTACGCAAAATCTGTGAATGAGTTGCAATTTTTTTACTAGGTACTTTTCATTATGATTTATCAGTTAATTGCTGTAAAAGTTTGTACACTGATTTACTAAACAATCTGTGGGCCGTATTCCAGAACGTTTATCAATACTCAAGAAAAACATGAGAGTAGTATTTATACAAATACAAACATATAAATTACATTTTTAACTAGAAAACTAACGTTATTATTACACATTATAAATAAGTAAACGGGATTACTCACTTTTTTACGACCAGTAATAGACCGACCGGCTTCAGCTATATTTAGACAGCCTTTTTCAGAGGTGCGAACCGTTCGCCGAGTACTCTTTACGCACACTGAAGAACGCACAGTATGCGTAAAGAGTGCTCGGCGAACGGTTTATTTACTTATAATATAAATTACATTTTTAAATATATCTAAAAACAAATACATAGAAATACAAAAAAAAATTGTAGCCTACCAGTATCGGGTATAGGGACCAAGCTACTGGTGGTTATGGTTCAAGAGAAAGGAACATCCTCACAATGCGTGTCGTGTCGAGGAGAACTGCCTTATGCATCAAGCCCTTGAGCCAACTGCCTAACGCGAGCCTTTTTTTAGACAAGAGAAATATTCTTGTGTATTAAATTTCTTATATCTAACATAAGCCATTTTAGAGGACTTTTTGGAAGTCTTTTCTTATTATATTCACATATTTGAAGTGAAAACTTCTTGCGCGTTGGGTATAAAATCTTAAACTCGCGTCAGGGTCACGTGTCCTGATCGAAAAAGCGTAAGATGAGATGCGTAAGATGAAATGCGTAAGATGATTTTTGAAGTGAAAACTTCTTTAGCGGCGTTGGGTATAAAATCTTAAACTCGCGTCAGGGTCAGGTGTCCTGATCGAAAAAGCGTAAGATTTTTTATCATCATCATCTTTACGTCGATCCCGGTCAATTTTTGAAGGAAAAACTTCTTTTAGCGCGGTACGCATATTTTTAGATGAGATAAAATCTCTGGACTCGCGACCATAATCATCATCATCATCTAACGTTGATTCCGGTCATCTACAGGTCTTATTAAATAATGCTGTGTAATCAATTAGGACTCTTTCAGTGTAGAATTATTTTTTATCATCATCATCTTTACGTCGATCCCGGTCAATTTTTGAAGGGAAAACTTCTTTTAGCGCGGTACGCATATTTTTAGATGAGATAAAATCTCTGGACTCGCGACCATAATCATCATCATCATCAAACGTTGATTCCGGTCATCTACAGGTCTTATTAAATAATGCTGTGTAATCAATTAGGAGTCTTTCAGTGTAGATTTATTTTTCATCATCATCATCATTAACGTCGATCCTGGTCAATTTTTGAAGGAAAAACTTCTTTTAGCGCGGTACGCAATTTTTTAGATGAGATAAATCTCTGGACTCGCTACACCCCGTTACGATACGCAGCTATAGTGTGTGCATATATACTAACTAACTAAACTAACTGACTATCTTCACGCTGTATCCCTGACGGGGTAGTCAGAGAGGACAGATCGCCAGGCTTCGCGATCCATGCATACTTCTTTCGCTTCGTCGAGATTCATCAATCGCTTCATACACGCACGTCTGGGTATCCGAGTACTTTTGACCTTTCCGTTTTTGAGCAATCTGCTCACGTGGTCTTCATATGTAAGTTTCGGCCTTCCCTGTCTCCTTCTACCCTCTACTTTTGAACAATATATATTCTTCGTTAATCGTTCCTCACTCATTCGTTGGACGTGTCCAAACCAACGGAGCACGCCCTTTTCCAGCTTAACGCTGACACTTTCATTCAAACCTGCCATATTGCGTATCACTTCGTTACGTATTCGGTCGGCCAAGGTAACGCCGCACAATTTTCGAAGTGATCGCATCTCCACAGCATTCAATTTACATTCATGTATCTGCTGACATACCCAGGTTTCACTACCGTAAAGCAAAGTTGGCACTAGCACTGCGTTATGAATCGCCATTCGTGCTTCTTTTACGATGCTTTGTCGCTTTACTAACTGGGACAAAGCACCGTTAACTTTGTTTCCGGCAGCTACTCGCCGTTCTACATCCGAATCACATCTTCCATCCGCGCTAAACTTACTTCCTAAATACACAATTTCATTCACTTGCTCTAGACGTTCCTGGTTTACCCTAATCTCGCATTTAGTTCTTACGTCACCTCTTTCAAATACTAGAACCTTAGTTTTACTTGCATTCATGCGGAGACCCTTACTTTCACACCCCTCTTTCACATTAGTGACTAATGCCTGTAGGTCGGCTTCTGATGAGGCCATGAGCACCGCATCATCAGCGTACAGCAGACAGTTTACTGTAAAGTCACCCAAATTCACACCCATATTAAAATCTTTCAACTTCTGCAGGCAACTGTCCAGATACACTATGAACAGCCAGGCGGACATGACACATCCCTGTTTGACGCCTGTACAGACATCAAAAAGAGGTGACACATCCCCCCCTACTCGCACGCAAGCCTTACAGTCCCTATAAAGCGACTGTATTGCCCGCAGTAGCGAGCCGTCCACACCATATCCTGGCAGCAAGTCCCACAGCGTTTCTTTCACAACGTTATCAAATGCTTTCTCTAGATCCACAAAAGCGCAGAAATCCTTCTGGCTAAGAGCCAGAAACTTTTCCGCGATCATGCGGAGAGAAAACACTTGATCCATGCAACCTCTTCCACGTCGGAATCCGCATTGAGCCTCCCATAAATACCTTTCAGACTTTTCTTGCATTCGTGCCGTTATAACCTTTGCATACACCTTACTAGCTAAGCTGACCAAGCTGATCGCCCTGTAGCTGGAGCAGTTTAGGCGCGAGCTTTTCCCTTTGTAAATAGGTACTACAACTGCTACTCGCCAGTCATCTGGGATCTCACCCGTCCGCCAGCACAAGTTGCATAACAGACATAGTGTGTCCCAGACACGCGACCCACCGTACTTGATCATCTCAGCAGTAACTCTTTCTTTTCCCGCAGCCTTACCACATTTCATACTTCTTATCGCTTGTTCTATTTCTTTCATACTAATGACTTTATTGACATCGGGATCCGGAGCATCGAAGTGAGCTCCACTTCCCGATGTGGCATCTCTGTCTTTTCTTGCATACATCTTTCCATAATATTCACTCCATCTCTGCAGGACGTCACTTTGGTCTGTTAGGACGTCATGGTTAATACTAAGCACTTTATTCATACTGCAGATTGCCGAACAACTCCGGGTCTTGCCTACCTCTTTCCAGAAGAGCTTGGCATTATCCCGGAAATTGGACGACAACCTTTCATCCGCTTTCATTCTGCACCTTTCACGACCTTCTTCTATCAGTGCCTTCGTGTTAACTTTCTGCAGCTTGTATCTCTCTTTCATATTAAAATCATTCCGCGAGGCTAAGTAGTCTAGTAGTAGTGTGTGCATACTAGTAGTAGTGTGCATATATGCATGTACCAACGCGTCTAGATAAATAAATTATTAATAAATTGAGTTTTCACTTCTGTCGGCACTCCCGGAGTGGTTAGGTTTTTTTCGCTACGTGGAGGTAAACAGGTAATGTATATTTATACCTTTAATAGCATATAAATGTAGACTCCATCTGAAGAGATGTGGTCCAAGCTTTTATTAAAGCTTGGCCGTTGTATGAATGTTGGTAATAAGAATTGTTTTTAAAGTTCCGTACTCAAAAGATAAAAATAGGCCCCTTTTAAATAAGACTCCACTGTACGTCTGTCTTTATGTCACCAATTTTCAAGATGATATTATATATCTGTTGCAGTTATAACAATCAATACTAAATACAAAATATAATAAAAATAACCAGACAAGTATGAGTTGGATTCGCCCACCGTAAAAATACGGTTTTTGCGTCATAAACAGGTTAATTTTTTTAGGTTATTTAGAGGTTTGGTATTTACACAGCTTCAAGGAACCGTAGACCTGAGTACATAGATTTAATTTCAAGTCGGTTTCTTCACGCGTTCCCGGGATAAAGGGTCTTGACAGACAGACGAATGGACAACAAAGTGATCCCTTAGTGGTTCCGTTTTATCCTTTTGTGGTCCCACAAAAACCACAGATACCCGGACATGCATGTGCATGTATGAAACGATTAATGAATCTGCAAGAAGCAAAAGAAGTGTGCATAGATCGCGGAGACTGATCAGCGAGGATAAATCGCCATCAATGATCACCGTCAAGGATACAGCGAGAAGATGAAATAAAATAAATATTTATGTTGGGCTACAAACGTGATTTTATTTGCGTTTATTTTTCTAAAAATAAACGCTAAGAAGAATAACAGAAATACATTTATCACAAAACGGACACACAAAAAATCACAAAAAAAATGCGGTACAAAAGTGAAATGCGTGCCTCATGTTTAAATATAAAAAGGTTCTAGTTCAGCATAGTGCCAGATTGGCGCTGGTCGATTACAACAACGGTAGAAACTTAAAATATTGGTATTGACATAAATATAGTGGTACGGACCCCTCGTGCGTGAGTCCGACTCGCACCTGACGGTGTTGTGTATCATAAATCACAAATAAACGTGTAAACTTTACATAAGTTCCATGGATAGCATTAAATCACGCTAAAACAAAATTTCGTCACAAGTTCCCACGGGAATACACGGGTATTCTGAACTAATCAACGCTTAGTTCAAAACTCATCTATCTTTTTGGAAAAACTCTACCAAAGTATACTGTTTATTTAGAAAGGTACCTACTTGATACTTTTATATAAGTCAACTATCTGACCACCACGGCTTCGCCCGTGACATACTTTGCAGCCATTTAGTCTCGTAGTTTACTACTTTTAGTTTATTACACTAATGTAATGTTTGATAAATTTACCAATTTGTTGATATTTATGATTACAGTTCCGCTCTCCTAGATAGTAGCGTGATCATATATAACCTATAGCCTTCCTCGATAAATGGGCTATCCAACCAATCCAATCGTTGATTATTTTAATACAGTTCCTATTATCTAATAATAGTACGAGTACTCATTGCCATCATTGCTTCAACAGAACATTATATATTACTAGTTGACGCCCACGGCTCCGCACGCGAGGTGAAGATTTCCCACAGGAGCTTGTTCCCGGGATAAAAAAAGCCTATGTGTTATTCTGATATGTAATCTATAATTATTGTAAAGTTTCATCAAAATCCATTCATTAGATTTTGCGTGAAAGAGTAACAAACCTACATCCATCCATTGTTACAAACTTTCACGTTTATGGGACTATTTTAAACAAATATAAATACACTGTTCCTCAACAGTTCGACGTAAGTTAGAACAAACAAGCAAATTTTTATTCACATATCTATTCTGTGGTTTATTGTGTTAATCTACTTCTGTGGCCGACTGTACTGAGATCAAAATACCTACCTAGTTCGAAAGAGCAATCGCGTAACACAAACTTAGGAAAATAGTGTACGGAACCGGTCGGTTATGCAATCGATATAGGAAACTGTACAACACTATTGGTGGTGGAGGTACATCTGTTTGTTTGGGATTTTATTTGTACTGTTGGTACCTCAATTATGATGTTGAATATGTTTTCTCTGACAATTCGTGTGTTATTTTTATTAAGAAGTATATACTCAGTAAAATTTTGTATGTGGATGGATGAGTGAATGTTGACCCAGCTTTTTTAGACAAGTAGAAGTGAAATGAGACAGGGGAATTGTTTAAAGAAGAATAAAGAAAACATGATTTATTGCCAACACAGCTAACAGACACGTACAGTATATTTTTTTTTTTTTTTGTAGTTTCAATACACGTTTCACCAAATTTAAATATATTTACCTTAATATTGACACCACGCCATAATAACAAAAATAAAAAATAAAAATGTCGCTAGAGAAATAATTTTAAAATTTTTATCTTATGCCTGTCTCTATACCGGCAGAAAGTCAAGACATAAAATATTAATTACCCACTGTTTCGTTTTTATTTTCCCTATGGTGAATTATTAAAGTTTATAAGGACATTTAGGACGGTCCGTTCAATGTATTTGATTTTACCATAATAAGTTACCATAACATCTAATAATTCAGAATTATAAATAAATTGATATTTTGTGGAACATTTTAAACATATAGTTATCTAACAATCGCAAGCTCGAAGTCCTTAACAGGGTGAGGCGGATTTTCACGCCAGAAAAGAGATGGTGTAAAATTTGTCCGTGCGTGGAATACTGTTCACATCTCTGGAATGGCACCGCTAAATACTTGCTTAAAGCTCTCGACGCGTTGCAGCGTCGTGCCAACCGTATTATTCATTGCCCAGAGGTCGATGGCAGTCTTGAACTGATGCAGATGCGCAGAACGGTTGCCAGCTTAGCTGCGTTTTACGGTATCTACCACGGTGAGTGTCCTGAAGGATTCCTCCACTTGATCCCACCCTCTCTTTTCCGTACCCGAAGAACACGAGTGGGGCAGAAATGTCATCCATTTATTGATTAAAACAACATGAAAATCGGTGCAGTAGTTTTTGAGTTTATCGTGAACAGACTGACAGACATGGCGGAGGACGTTGTTTTATAATGTGTAGTGAAAGTTATGTAGGTACTTTTCTAAGTTAAAAAGAAGTAAGTATGCTGAAATTGTAGTAACACACATTCATAAAGCTTAAATTAAGCGCTCGCGGCCCCGCGGTCTCAGTGTTCTGTAAACGATCACTGAGTTACGCAACTTTCACTATGGCTGGTCCTTGGATGGGTGACCACTTTGTGGCATTTATATTTGCGAGCGTTTCCGTGCTTCGGAAGGCACGTTAAACCGTTGGTCCCGGTTGCCAGTAAAAAGGCAGTCGATAAGCCTGGTTGAAGGGCTTATGGGCGGCTTGAAAACCTTCAACAGCAGGTCGCCACAACCTGCGTCTGTCTATTGAAACACGGCAATGGGCTCACTACCTGTTACGTGGGACAGGAATCCACACGGTGAAAAGTGGGCATATAATATGCCTCTGCCACCCCTTCGGGGATAAGGCGTGATGGATATTTATTCATAAAGCTAAATAAAGTTGCTATAACACGATTATTTGTTAAGTATGTTAATTGCCTCTGTGGCGCAGTGGTAGTGTATCCGACTTCTACGCAAGAGGCCGTGGGTTCGATTCCCACCAAGGATAAAACTTTGTGTGATGAGCACGATGGTTTATTCTGTGTCTGAGTGTTATTTATTTATGTATGTATTCAGAATTATATAAGTATGTTTATCAGTTATCTGGTTACCATAGTACAAGTTCTTGCGTTGTGCGAGTTGTCCCAACGATATTTCGTAATATTTATTAAAAAGTTTGACGAGATAGAGCTACATCAGTCTAAGATCTGAAGATCGCTAGTGAATCTAGTGTGTCACGGGTCCGAAATCAAGTTCCGTTTCCGCACCCAAGGGTATTATCCAGGTGTGTTATTAGCAGGAAGAAATCTCAAGATGTCGTCACACTTATGAGAACTTAATAAAATTCATTTTGCATAACAAATGTATTGTACGGCGCTCAGTTGAAATGACAGCGCCCATGTAAGAACTAACAAAGGCTTAATTTTGATACATCAGTTTGATATTTTATGAATACGTAGAATTTCGTGTTACTAAATAATAACAAAATTCCGATGAAATAGACATGTTATTTGTGTTATTATTATTACTGTTTTTTTAAATATTTTTTATGGCTTAGCTACTCCGACTTTTGTGCCAAATATTTCTTATTGCCTATAAATAAGTCTTCTTATTACCTTAATATCTTCGTCTTATTCAAGTATATATCAGTACTTCAGTGCTAATATTATGAAGGCGAGTGTGATTAAGTGTGTATGTTTGTTACTTCTACACTCTCACACTGCTGGATCGGATCAATTTGAATAAAATTGAGTGTACTGTTAGCTCATACATACCTAGAGATTTACACAAATATACAACTTTTATCCCGCGAACAGAAACTTTTATGGGAAAACTCCGCAACGCTATACTATATCAGTATTGATTTCTGTGTGTATATTTGTAATATAATTACGCGTGAATCGCGGGCGTCCTCTAGTTATAGATAAATTCATTCTCAGTAATAATTATTCTCAGTAGGAGTCGAACCCACGTACAGGTACTTCAACAATTAGACCAAGAACCCTGGCCATCACGAGACATGACTCCTTCATTTATCCTCTTACAGTGTCTCGGTTTCGATTCCCCAGGTCGGAAAAAATATTTGTGTGATCCATGAATATTGGTTTCGGAGTTTGGGTGTTCGCTATGTATGTATTTAGAAATAAATAAGAATGTATATCAGTTGTATAGATACAATAGCTTAGTTTGGGCTAGATTGCGCTGTGTAAAAAGTGTCCCACAATTTGAACTTCTATTGGTGTAATGTTCGTTGAGTAGCTAAAACCTCTTTTATCAATTTATTTTGATATATTCCTTTTTCAAACCTATTTTAAAACACACCGTTGATTTTAAAAAGAAACATATGCCTAAGTATAACCAAATGTCACAATAGATAGATAGATAGATAACTCTTTATTGTACACCATAACATACAGTATATTTATGACTTAAATCTATTGATCAGAGTACAATGGGCGGTCTTATCGCTAAAAGCGATCTCTTCCAGACAACCTTGGTATGGAAAAGAAAAGAACAGGAAAGAAAAAGGTAGTTGATGGCGCACTTAAATATTATATAACTATAGATTAATATATCAAGGATAGATAATAGTTGTGTTGTACACAGTTTATACAAATTTTAAATTACAAAAAGAAAAACAAAGCTATAAATATAAATACTAAGTTATAAGGACAGAAAGTGGGTTTTAACCCTATTTTTGAAGATGGCTAGGGACCTCGCACGTCGAATATCCATCGGCAGCGCATTCCATAATCGTATTGCCAAAACTGTGAAAGATTTGTCAAAAAATGTTGTGGAATGTGATGACATTTTTAGTCTCAAATTCTCTGATGATCTTTAGCACTTTGAATGAGTATCATGAAGGAATTCAAATCTTCCTTTGAGATAGGTAGGTGTAGAAGGGTTGAACAGTATACTGTTTAACAAGAAGAGAATATAAGTATACCGGCGATGACGAATAGGTAGCCACTCGAGTCTTTTTCGAAAATCAGAGATGTGATCATATTTGCGTAGTCCAAATTTAAATCTGATGCAAAAATTCTGAAGTCGCTCGACCTTATCTAACTGGCGCTCGGTAAGATCTGGATAGCTGACATCGGCATAGTCTAGGATAGGAAGTAGGAGGGTGTTTGCAAGCGCAATCTTGGTAGCAGTCGGTAGAAAACTTCGCAAATGTTTTAAGGATCCCGCAGCTGCAAACATTTTACGGCTGGTTTCTTGCACTTGAGTATCCCAGGACATATTCGGGTCAATATATATTCCTAAATTTTTAAGCCGATCGCTAATTGGTATTGTGGTACCATTGAAGATAACAGGTGGTAGTAGTGACCAGTTAATCCTTGAAACTAGCCAAGGACTGCCAACAATCGGGACTTGAGTCTTCAAGGGGTTCACTCTGAGTCCATAAGAATTGCTCCAAGCGCTTACACTGGCCAGATCACTGTTAATGGCATCAATAGCATCTGTAATTGATGCCAGGGGTGCTTGGCTGTATATCTGCAAATCATCTGCATAAAGGTGGTAGGATGAACTAAGTTGATCTGAGATTGAATTAATGAATAATGCGAAAAGCAAAGGAGAAAGAACGCCACCCTGGGACACTCCGACATATGTATTGCACCATGAGGAGAGAGTATTATCGATGCGTATGCACTGTCGGCGTCCACACAGGTAACTGCGAAACCAATCAGTCACCACTGGAGATATGCCAAGTGATCGCAATATGTCAATCAATATGTCAAAATCCACTGTGTTAAAAGCGTTGGAAAAATCTAGCAGAGCCAGAACAGTGACATTCCCGTCCTCCATGCCCTGTCTGATGTCGTCACTAATATTCACCAAGGCGGACACGGTGCTGTGGCCAGGTCGGAAGCCTGATTGAAAAGGATTTAATAAATTATTTTTGTTTATAAATGCGTTGAGTTCATTATGTACGAGTCGTTCAATTACTTTGGAGAGGAATGGTAATATTGAAATAGGCCGATAATCGGAAAAACAAGAAGGATTTTTATTTTTAGGCAAAGGAATAATTTCAGCGGTTTTCCAAAAAGAGGGGAAAACACCAGAGGATAATGATAAATTTAGAATATGACAGATGACTGGTAGGATCTCATCGAGGATGGGTAGGATCATATTACGACTCGCACCATCACTTCCAACCGCATTGGACGTGATTGACATAATGCTATGCCTAACATCACAGGTAGACATCTGATTAAAGACGAATGGTGCGTACTGAGGGGTTGGCAGGTGGGAGAAATAATTAATTGTGTGACTTTTGGTTGTCTTATCAATACTAGACGAAGCGGTGAAATGTTGATTTAATAAATCAATATTTAAATCTTTAGGCATTGCATCGTGTCGCGATCTCCCCACCCCCATTGTTCTAAGAAACTTCCAGACTTTGGCTGGATCACTATTTTCGACAGAGTTGTGAATAAGCTGGCGCTGGGCGTCACTACACACCTTATTGCAGTGATTACGTATACGCGTGTAGTTCTCTCTATTTGTAGCAGTGGGTCTAGTCTTAGACCGAATATCATTTGTAAGCCAGGGAGATGGAGCATGCTTAATCTTGACCGGTCGCACAGGAGCATGTTTATTATACAGCAGTACAAGGCTGTCATTAAAAAAAATTATCTGCTCATCGATTGTACCACATGCAAAGAGTGGAGTCCAATCGATATTTGAGGCATCTTCACGAAGAGAGTCCTTGTCGATACCACCAAAATTACGCTGCATTAAAATCTTGGGCTTGTTCTTTGGGGGACGGATCTTGTAGGAGAGAAAAATTAAGTCATGTAGCGAGAACATGTCAGCGGGATATTGACCGTGTTTTGCAACGTGATCTTTGGAAGAGACAAGAATAAGGTCAAGAAGACTGGGAGAACAGTTTGGAACATGGTGGGTTGTAGTAAGAGGAAAGGTTAAAGGATTCTAAAATAGCCTGAAGGGAAGAAGAGCGGTGATCGTTCTTTACAAGGCAGGTGTTAAAATCACCTAAAATAATAATATGTCTATAGGACGGGACCAAGTTTTCAAGGAGGCTTTCAAAAGAGGAAAAGTACTTGATCTTTAAGGAAGGGGAATAGTATACGCCAAGTAGGACTTTTGTATGATGAAGTTCAATTTCTAAAAAGAAATGCTCGCCAGCGTCGCCCGGAGGCGGTTGTGCTGACATGTTGAAGATAGTATATGGGATGTAGGAGCGTAGATAAATGGCAACACCTCCGCCCCTGGCACCACCGCGATCATTTCTGATTAATGACATTCCCTTTCTGGATTTCATCCAGGAAGGGAAAAAGAAATTGACGAATGATACGGTCTAAACCAGGACTCCGACACAAGTACAGCATGTATGTTTCTGTTATCAAAGTTAGCCAGCATATCCGGGAAGTGAGCCGGAATACTTTGGGCATTGACATGAACCACATTAAAGTTACCAGGAACATCAGAAAACTGAGCCACCAGAGTATCAGCTAGAGAAGGAAAGCTAGCGAAACTGCCATCATTACTGCTGCTAACAGAGTGGAAACTTTCAACGTCACTACTACTACTGACGTTCAAATCAGTCATTGCTTTTACCAACTTCAGCAAGTTACCTATACGTACACTATAACTGTATACAAATACTAAAATTAAAATATAAAAATAAAATAAACACTTAAAATAAAATAGTTAACGTCACAACTGTCAGTTGTGTTTTTTTGGTTTAGAAAATAATTATACTATAATAATAATAATAATTGACAGGCAGGCCAACATTACTTGCCAAAAGAAAAAAAGAAAAATAAATAAATAAAATAAATATCCATCACGCCTTATCCCCGAAGGGGTGGCAGAGGCATATTATATGCCCACTTTTCACCGTGTGGATTCCTGTCCCACGTAATAGGTGGTGAGCCCATTGCCGTGTTGAAATAGACAGACGCAGGTTGTGGCTACCTGCTGTTGAAATTTTTCAAGCCGCCCATAAGGCCTTCAACCAGGCTTAACGACTGCCATTTTACTGGCAACCGGGACCAACGGCTTAACGTGCCTTCCGAAGCACGGAAACGCTCGTAAAAAAAAAGAAAAATAATAAATAAATACGATAAAAATTAAAAATGTCGCGCAATAAACATTTTGTAAGTACTGTTACTCTAACAAAACAAAAGCATAGATTACTCGGGCAAAAAGACTAGTTTTAAGAAACTGGATTTTTTCTTTGACATCCGATTTGACAATGACATTACATTGTTAAAATAATATTTGTTTGTGGGTAGCCTAACCACAAATGCCACTGGCTCTAAAAGTTGAAGTTGAAGTTGATATAAATTCGATTAGATTAGATGCTGTAAGATAAAATAATTGCCATAAAAGAATTGAATTGATAAAATACTTCATTTAAATATAATCTTTACAGAAAGTTTTTAAAGAGAATACATATACGTGCATTTTGAACCTACTTTTGTAACACGAAATACAATGTTGTGAACTTACAGTGTCCCATGCGATGACACCGTTTTATATGAGAAGATGTGAAATCAATTTTGAGATATTTTGTTATGACGTATGTTATGAAAATGTGTTTTCAACTCTCGGCAACCATAAATTAATCAGTACCTTCTCGTATCCTCGTTTCATAATTAATGATATATTACATATTTTATGCAACACAGATGATATTACCCTTGATAACCATTCATAAGTAGTCGTAAACCTCCATCTTATGCATTCACTTGACCCTCGGAACGGGTAACTTTTGAAAACAAGATACGAAAATAAACATAATTTAAAATACTTATTTTACAACTTTATATAAATCCTGTATGTATGTATAATATAGATGTATGTAGAGTTCTATTCAATGTCTATGGTAAACGTGAAATGGGGTTGTTACTATAAACAAAGTTAACTATAATGGATAAATAAATACATTACCTAAATACAAATGAACGAATGATTTCTGGAGAAATAGACGAAGTGCTATTTTTCTAAGTAATCTAAAGCACGAACACGTTTGCACATTAGAATATTCTGGGTACAACCTAACCGCTCAAAGCCAAGTTGTAGGCCTTATGGGTAGCTTGAAATGTGGGTGTACAATACTGTACAATATGCCCCTGCTGCCCCTATGCAAATAAAGGCGTGGTTATATGATAATAGATACATAACTTACATACAAATGAACGAATAGACGAAGTGTTCATTGTTCTCCAAAGTATTTATGTATGGAGACGCTCACAACTGAAAATATCATTGAATCTGTTTCCTTACTGAGGTCCATACTCTCGCCTACTAAGGGACACCCCAGACCATTGAGTTATGATATACTATGTAACCTGTAATGTACTTATGTAATATTATGTAGTACTTTTATATTATTAAAAGAAAAAATATTATATTATAAGATAGTTAGTTAGTTATATTATTATCAATCTCTCTATCCATCTTCACGCTGTATCCTTTACGGGGTAGTCAGAGAGGACAGATCGCCAGGCTTCGAGATCCATGCACACTTCTTTCGCGTCCTGCAGATTTATTAATCGCTTCATACATGCACGTCTGTGTATTCGAGTACTTTTGACATTTCAGTTTTTGAGCTATCTGCTCTCGTGGTTTTCTGGTGGACTCCTTCTACTCTCTACTTTCGCACAGTACACATATATATATTCACATATATTCTTCGTCAATCGTTCCTCACTCATTCGTTGGACGTGTCCAAACCATATATTATTATCTTTTGTAATATAGTAATATGTTAACATCCGTAACGTGTATTTTTGCGCTGTATCGTTGTGCTTAGCTTCTAAAATGTAAGTAAACAGCTGGTGGACATTGCTAAATGAAATACTAAACTAAATGTGATACTAAGTACTTTTTGTATATTTTTTTTATACCACTGAGTTGGCAGACAAGCATACGGCCCACCTGATGGAAAGTGGTCACCGTAGCCTACGGACGTTTGCAACACCAGAGGTGCAGCACTCGCGCTGCCGACCCTTTATAAACCTTCTAAGACCCCTTTTGAAGAACCCCATACTGTAGACGTTCGGGGAAACCCAGGCAGGGAGTTCATTCCACAATCTAAGCGTACGCGGAATAAAGAATATTAATAAAATAGTATTTGAAAGCAGCTATCATTTTTTCAACTAAGCGCAATTTGAATCAAAAGAATGAAAGATTGGCTTAGCTTCAAATAAACGAAACCATTACTTATATTAAAATTCTTACACAACAAAGCAAAATTGCAGTTACGACGTTGAAATAATGGTGTCGTACTGCAAATCGATTGTATTGCAAGATTGCAGAAAGGCAGTTGAAAAACCTGCACGCCGGATTGCAAGTAACCTGTAAGTGTTGCTGCAATTCTGCAACTGCATTTAGGATCTGGTTATGAAAATCTATTTAGACAATTAATAGAAGTGCTTAAAGAGTATGTTTATCAGTGCTCTCGATCCCATAGCACAATCTTCAATCAATTATATATATCAAGGCTATTATTATTATTTATTCGTTAAGCCTGGTTAAAGGCCTTATGGGCGGCTTGAAAAAGTTCAACAGCAGGTAGCCACAACCTGCGTCTGTCTATTTCAACACGGCAATGGGCTCACCATAGAGTCCGAGACTACCAGGACTTGAATTGGTCGTGCTAATTAGTGTCTAGCACATAAGACCTTTTAGCCTTTTTGCTACCACCTCACTAAAAAGGCAACGGGTTCAAAATTTCTTCCTAATTTAACATCTATAGACACGTTTTATTTTATTAAATTTATTCGGCCCTTTATACCCACCCCAGTTCCGTGCTTCGGAAGGCACGTTAAGCCGTTGGTCCCGGTTGCTAATAAAATGGCAGTTAAGCCAAGTTGAAGGCCTTACGGGCGGCTTAAAAAATTACAACAGCTGGTCTATACAGCCTGCGCCTGTCCATTTCAACACGGCAATTGTCTCACCACCTGATACGTGGGACGAAAGTGTATACGGTGAAACGTGGGCGTTTAACATGTCTCTGCCTACCCCTTCGGGGATAAAGGCGTGACAATATGTATGTATGTGGCGTGACAATATGTGCTTCTGCCTACCCATTATGGAAAAGGCGTGACAATGCAGAAACAGTTCATTATACAAAGTTTATCTATACTAATATTATAAAGCTGAAGAGTTTGTTTGTTTGTATGGTTGAACGCGCTAATCTCAGGAACTACTGGTCGGATTTGAAAAATTCTTTTTGTGTTTGATAGCCCATTTATCGGGGAAGGCTATAGGTTATATATCATTACGCTACTACACTGGGGAGCAGGGCAGTAGTCATAAATGTTGACAAATTGGGCAAAATTTTAGGCATTATTGTAAAATTTATATGCGACGTAATTAAATAGGTGCGACGGGAGGTAGAAATATTCCACGGGCGAAGCTGTGGGGGTCATCTAGTATAACATAAAGCTGATTTTCATTCTATGCTTCTTCCGATTGTAAGCATTTGCAATATATAAGGAAGTACTAATGCTCTATGTGACGAACAATGCGTATGTGAAGGTGGTACCACCATATACGTCGGGCTCTAACGATGCTCCATTTACCCGAACTATGGTTCGTCAATGGCATTACAAGCGACTCTTATTGTGATGATAATTGCAATGTTTACGCAATAAGTTGGTACTAAGTAATGTTTACATGTAGATAATTTACAAAGCATCTTTTTACGTTATAACTTTTGTGGAATGAATTCCCTGCCTAAATAAATAAATAGACCGATGCAGGTAGCTACAACACGCGTCTGTCTATTTCAACACGGCAATGGGCTCACCACCTATTACGTGGGACAGGAATACACATGGGGAAAAGTGGGCATATAATTTGCCTCTGCCACCCCTTCGAGGATAAGGCATGATAGATAAATTATAAAATAATTATTCCCTGCCTCTGCCTCTGGTTTTAGTTTTGAGTTTTATAGCGCGAGTGTAGTATAGTGTCCAGATCAGTCCTATGCCTATCTGCCACCTTAGAGGTACAAGTACAACGAGTAAAAAAATAAAACTTTCAGCGTGACGGCCACGTATTTTGCAAGCTCTCCCGGTATTTTGTTGAAATGTTAAACAGTACAAGCTATACCTTCGCACAGTATTTTTGTTTTACATTTTTTTTATTCTGTTATTTTATTAGAGACTTTGACGCGTAGCGTAACTATGTCAGTCCCATCGTACCCTAACCCACAATTTGCTGTCTACGAAATCTATGAATACGCAGACGTGATAGACGCCATGAACTCAAAAAGAGCTCCTGTATCATCGCTATTAGGTTGCGATAGGATTTTATGGAAAATACCTACATCAGTTCTGTTTAAATTCAAGACCCTTATCAGACTATTTCTAATTAATTCATACCGGCCACACGCCATCAGTAAATGTTGCAGATCTTCGACCACTTTACACTCCTCACAACGAGGGGAGTCTATTTTCTTCATGAGGAAAGTAAACTTTTTACATGGAATGTGCCCGGATCTGAGTCTATGAGCTGTAACTACAAGAAGAATTATATTATATTATCTGTGCTACAAGTCTCCTACTCAGGTTTTTGTTTTACTTGTACTACCAAAAATAATAATTATAGTATTCCGTATCAGAAGTAACTACGCAAAGCGTTTGAATGTATTTTTACTAACATTCAGATAATTTCATAAAGATAAGATAAGAAGGTAAATATACAAAAAAACATTGTAAATAGTAAATAATAGTTTTTTACACGACCTATTCGGTTGATGCCGACTTTCCTTCTTTGTCGATATTATTCCATTAAATACATTTCAAAAGTGACAATGTCATACGATATTGACATTGTCACTTTTGAAATGTATTTAATGGAATAATATCGACAAAGAAGCTCTGTCTACGGTCAATATGTATAAAAAAGTCACACATAATATAACACATATAACATAGAATTTTGAGTTTTTATGTTGCACCTGTGCTAAACTGAGATGTATATTGCAATCACTTTGGGGAGTTTTATTCATGAATAGGTGTGTTACGCATACTTCGTCACAGTTATGCGGACTTACAAGCTTGTGAGTGTTATGTCAACTGAGGAAGCGTACACATGAACTCTACCTACTTTCTATATCAGCATTACATTGGTTGCGTCACCTGATCGATGTTGTATCAGGTGATGGATCTGATATGATAGTAATAACGTTGAATAAATAAATAAACAAATTTCGTTGGGACTACTCACATAGCGCCATCTGATTCCAAACTAAGCTCAGCTTGTACTATGGTAACCAGATAACTGATAAACATACTTATATATTTGTAAATACATACATAATATATTATAAATAAATTACACCCAGACACAGAATAAGCCATCGTGCTCACCGCACAAAGTTTTATCCTGGGTGGGAATCAATAAATAATTAAATAAATTAGGTGAAAAACATTGTGGCACATTTTATTCTGCACATTGTAACGCCTTTATGTCCGAATGGATAGGCAGAAGCATACTATAAAACCAATATTTTACCATAGCCTTTTTTTCGACGTAATGTGTGATGAGTGTAGTGGGTGGGAGAGCTATAGGGAAGGTTATAGTCGGTACGAGTCAGATATGACATTCGTGGGGATTTCCACATGTTAAAGCGCGTGTGTTTGAACTTACGTTAGCACGTAAGAAGTTATATTTCTTCACAAAAATAGCTAAAGATTGTGAAAAGAATGATAAATTTATATACATAGGTACATATTGTACCTTTTCTCCGAAGTGGTAGGCAGAGGCATACTATACGCTCACTTTACATCGTATGCATTTTTGTCCCACGTAACAGGTGATGAGCCCATTGCCGTGTTGAAAAGGACAAGCGCAGGCTGTGGCGACCTGCTGTTGAAATTTTTCAAACCGCCCATAACGCCTTCAACTCAAAATGATAAACTTATAAAGATAAAACATTCAAAGAATAAAAAGTGTATAAAGTAGTTACGAGTTTTCACAGAAACAGTTATCACTTAACTTCAACGTGCAATAGTAGGTAATCAGCTAACTTCATCATGTAACATTAGGGCTGACGGTGTGTGCGCGCGCCATAAGAATGTTTTTTCGCAAACATGCATGGAAATACTGACATTATTTCGAAAAAAAGAATACGCAAAGTATCACATTTATGGACAAAGAAAATTTAATACATTGCTTGCTGGATCAGTTTTTGAATTTGGAACATTACAGCGCTCCAGCAATGTAACATGAAACGGCAAGTTGGGGTTATTAGGAACTCTTAGATTGGATTTTTTTATCGTTTTTGTTGACGCTTACTGTAAGTATATTATTTTTCTTAACATGCATGGAAATACTGTCATTATTTCGAAAATAGAATATGCGAAGTATCGCATTTACGGTCAAAGTAAACGAAATTAATTGCTGAAGCGTTTTTTGAATTTGGAACATTACACAGCTCCGGCAATGTTGTATGAAACGGCGTGCTGGGGTTATTAGGTACTCTTTAAATGGATCTCTTTTATCATTTTTCTTCGGCGGACGCTTAGTGTAAAAATATTATTATCTAATATAAGTGCATTTATCTTATAAAATCTTAAATATTTCTAATTATATTATTTTATACGTATGAAAAGTTAAAGATCACAAAAAAAAGGTTCTGATCCGGGAATCGAACTGTAGAGCTTAGCGCAGCAGTTGCATATAGAATATTTTTTTTTTAGATTTTGTATTTTGCTGCGTATAATCCACTGAAGGGAAATCAAAAATATTTTCTTTTAGTAGGTTATTGCCCAATATGGCTAAGGTAACTTTTAATATTAATTAAATTTAATGTAAAATTTGAAAGGTATGTTTTATTTAGTTAATAAAATTTGACTTGAAACTACTTATAGAGAGTAGGTACCTAAGTATTATCTAATGTGTAGATTAAAAATTGCAGCTTTGACTTGTTTTACAATTATATGAGGTAGATTGTAAAGATAAGACTGATGTACTATCAAAATTTATTACGTAACACTCAGAGTATTACAAAACTATATGACCCCCACGGCTTCGCCCGTGGCATAGTGCGAACTCTCGTCGCACCTTTTTAATCGGGCCGCTTATTGATCTATACCAATATTATAAAGCTAAAGAGTTTGTTTGTTTGGTTGAACGCGCTAATCTGAGGAACTACTGGTTGGATTTGAAAAATTATTTTTGTTTTAGATAGCCCATTTATCGAGGAAGGCTATAGGCTATATATAATTACGCTACTACACCGGGGAGCAGAGTAGTAGTTATAAATGTCGACAAATCGGGCAAATTTTTATGCATAATTGTAGAAGTTCTAAGCGACGGGATTAAATAGGTGCGACGGAAGGTCGAAATATTTCACGGGCGAAGCTGTGGGGGTCATCTAGTTCTATAATAATGCATAAAAAAATGCAGTTGTACAGTAGACGTACGTCTGAGTATCCAAGTACTATTGACCATTCGTTTTTTATTCATAGATCCCACAATATCTTAGAATCACATTTTCAAATATATCGGATCGTGTATAGACTTTGCGATGTCTTGTTGAATAGAAAACGAATTTGGACAAGTTTGGATTGTGGCGATATTTGCCAAAAAACCTAGTAACCGACAGAGACCAAGTGTTACTCCCTAATCCTAATCTTATCATCTATCCCTAATAATATTATAAATTTATGCGAAAGTAACTCTGTCTATCTGTCTGTTATGCTTTACACATAAACTATTAAACCGGTTTAAATAAAAATTTGTTACAGAGATACTTTAGATCCCGATTATGGATATATGCTACTAGCCTTTTTCTCGAGGAAGGCTATAGGCTATATATCATCACGTAACTACCCAAGGAGAGCAGAGTAGTACTCATAAACGTTAAGAAATAGGACAAATTTTCACACATTATTGTAAAAATAATAAACGACGGGAATAAATGGATGCCACCGGGTTCAAAGTATGTCATGAGCATGTCGAGGGGGTTAGCTAGCTGTATAATATAGAAAAATATACAGATTCTGACTTCTGTCTTTTCTGTCCAATATATATATTCATGAGTTTTGAAATAAAAATGGCGTCGATTACAGGCATCATATTTGTACAAATGTATAAATTTAGGCAGGACCTTCAAAAATACGGGTGCCCTTTCGATCGCATAATTTTTTATAGCATAATGTAGTTTGGCATAACAGTTTCAGCATAAAGTTTTCTCGCATAAATTATAATAAGCAGAGTGTTATAAACGCATAATGGTTTTATTGGCATAACATTAACTTACTCTAATTTTTTTATCATAATTTTAATCAGCATAAATGTAAAGGGCATAATTGTTATACGCCTAAAGATAATTTATCATAAAATACAAAACGCATAATGGAGGTATGGATAAACGTTTAAATCATAAATGAATAATAATTTGACTAAGAATATTTAAGAAATGATAGGACACCATTGTAAATAATCATCTCACTCATAGCCAAGTTTTTAAGCTGTAACATATAAAACGATATTTTAAGTGTTATTTTTTAGACTACTCTTGAGCAAAGTCGTAAATAGGTACGACGACGAGCGAAGCGAGGAGGAGTGTTAGGTCACTTGTGACCACAACGCGCGAGCCGAGCGAGCGCTCGTTTTAATCTACCTACTTTATTTTAGTATTTTATTTATATATTCTATATATAAGTGTTGAAATTTTGCATTTCAATCTTAAAGCCTATCCGCCATCGCGTGCGAATCTCACTGCTAATCGAGGCGCAAAGCGCGGCGCGAATCGCGGCAAGAACTGTCAACTGCCCACACTCGCAGAGATTCGCGCCGGGCTCACAGTGTAGTTCGCGCTCTTAACGCGTATGCACGCCAAGTTAGTATTTAAACTACATAGTAGTTATGGAAAGTGAAGTCACTACAGCAGCTGCAGGGCTTCTTTGCGCTTTGGCAATTTATAGTACATTCTATAAATGATAATTCTAATTTATTACTCCACATGATACTCATTTTGAACGCAAAATCGTAGTCTTTATTATAAAAATGAAAACACAACCATCCGTGGCAATTGCTACAGAGCGACTGAGCTACCCGCGTATGTGCCACATTCGCGGGTAGCTCATTTGCTCTGTAGCAATTGCCACGGATGGTTGTGTTTTCATTTAAACGATTCGAGAGAGATTCGAAACGATTCGAGAGAGCGACTGAGCTACCCGCGAATGTGCACCTTCGCGGGTAGCTCAGTCGCTCTACCACATTCAATGTGGTGTCTTGTCGTGTTCGCGCCTTCGCGCCTCCGAGTCCTTTGTCGCGCAACAAAAACCGACAATTTTCGGGAAACACGGCGCGAGCGAGCCGCGAAGTTGCGAATAATATGCGAACCGGATCCACATTCATGTTTCACAGTCGCTTCGCGACTTCGCGCGCGAAGGCACGTTATGCCGTTGGTCCCGGTTGCCAGTAACATGTCAGTCGCTAAGCCAAGTTGAAGGCCTTAAATTATGTGTTTGAAAAATTTCAACAGCAGATCGCAACAATCGGCGCTTGTTAATTTCACAGCAATGTGCTCATCACCTGTTACGTGGTACAAAAATGCACACGGTGAAATGTGGGTGTATAATATTCCCTTTAGGGATGAAGGCGTGATTGATAAACTAAACTATACCAAATAAATAATCTACTTTCGAAAAATCACACTATTCACTAGAGTTGCAGTTCTTTATATGGAATGTTAAGCCTTCGGTTAAGGCTGCCAGTAAGATTAATTTCCTTATAAGGAAAAAAGCCTAAACATTTTAACAGCAGGTAGCAACAATCATCCTCTCTCTGTGTCTGTCCATCTCATCACCGCAATAGGCTTTACATCTATAGCCACTCCTTCCGGGTATAGGCATGATTATGTAAAACTTTTACAGGAAATCTGTAACAAACTGTCAGTATGTAGTAGATATTATATTATCTGTGGTAGTAGATATATAACCGGTCTTTGCGCGGGATCTTGGTAAATGGAAGACGCTTGCGCTTGCTGTATATATATTATTGAACTAAACTAGTAAATTAAACTGGTTATCTGTGTAAAAATTGTAGTTTCTTAGACTTTTTAGCTGTTTAAACGTGCTATAGAAAAATACAGTGATATATTGCAGTGAAATGAAGTTTTACATCTTGTCGCGCCAATTCCACTGAAGACCTCAATAACGCTGACATCAAGGACACAGGAACTAGTACTGGAGTTGACATCGACAAAAGACTGGACAGGACTAAATTAAAACATAAAATTGAAGAAATATTATATAAATAAGATGTGGCTGAATGGCCTTAGTAACCAGGCCATAAAATAATAACAAAAAAAGAAAAAGTTATAAAATAAAATATAAAATAAAAATATCTTTATTTTGCATAGACCATTTTAACGGCGCTTACAAAATGTCATACACTATTTAAAATATTTAAAGCGACCACCGGTTCGGAACGCGGCCCACCTGAGAAGAACCGGCAAGAAACTTAGGAAGGCTTTTTTTTTTGATGGCCTATTTACAATTTAATATTATTTCACTTTGCCAGCAGATCATTTCCAGGCGTCCCTGTCCTGCAAATAGTCTGTAACGGAGTAAAAACCTTTTTCACAAGTTTTTAATTAACTTTTTAAATTTATTTAAAGGTAAATATTCTCAGGTCACAGGGAAGCTTGTTGTAAAAGCGTATACAGTTACCCTGGAAAGAATCGCCAATCTTATGTAGTCGACTGTGGTGGACTGAAAGATTATTTTTATTTCTAGTGTTTATATTATGTTTATCACAGAGTTTAGAAAACTGTGATAGATTTTTCTGGACATACATAAGATTAGCAAAAATGTATTGTGATGGTACGGTTAGAATATTTACTTCTTTGAATTTTTCTCGGAAAGAAACTCTGGGGCCCAAATTATAAATAGCGCGTACAGCTCGCTTTTGTAGAACAAAAATAATATTTAAATCTGCAGCACTCCCCCAAAGGAGAATACCGTAAGACATAATACTATGAAAATAGCTGAAGTAAACCATTCTAGCCGTATCCACATCTGTTAGAGTCCTGATCTTTTTTACAGCGTATGCAGCCGAACTTATCTAGAGGCTGTCTTTTCTATGTGTGGGCCCCACTGCAAATTGGCATCAATAGTTATACCTAGGAACACAGTTGATTCTACAAACTCTAACACTTGTCCATTCAGTTGAACATTGGCCGCAACTTGTTTTACATTTGGTAGAGTAAATTTTATACATTTAGTTTTATTTTCATTAAGGCAAAGATTATTTGAGCTGAACCAATGAACTACTCTTGCAATTGCATTGTTTACATCGTCATAGTTATCTAATTGTCATTTAATTTTAAAAATTAATGAGGTGTCATCTGCAAACAAAACAATCCTATTCCTGTCCCCTACATAAAATGGTAAATCATTAATATAAATGAGGAACAAGAATGGCCCAAGTATCGAGCCTTGCGGCACACCCATTGTAACCATGGATCCTACAGAACGTGTACCATTAATATCGACCCTCTGTATTCTATTGTTCAAATATGAAGACAGAAGGTCGAGAGCTTTGCCTCTTATTCCATAGTGGTGTAATTTTTTGCACAGCGTTTCATGTTGAACGCAATCAAAAGCCTTTGATAGATCGCAAAATATACCTAATGCATCGTGCTTGTCTTCCCATGCTTCATGAATACATTTTAATAACTCAACACCAGCATCGGAAGTTGAGCGCCCTTTCGTAAACCCAAATTGATTCGCATGGAGTATTTTATGACTATTAAAATGGGATAGCATTTGATTCAAGATTATTTTTTCAAATACTTTGCTCAAAGTTGGCAGCACTGACACTGGTCGGAAATTAGACGGCTCTGTAGCGCTGCCAGCCTTGAACAAGGGAACGACTTTGCTGTGTTTCATTAAATCAGGAAATGTACCACTAGAAACACAGTCATTAAACACAGTTGCTAGATGGGGCGCGAGTTAAAACCAACAACGTTTGTTCTACGACTACGACAATTCGTTACGAATTCCAACTCTTTAAAATAACCTCCAGATTAACTTAGATGTGGGTTCTAAGACATTCCAACATCTATGTATGTAAGATAATTTAATATGTATTTATTTATTTATTTGTGGAACAAACTCTCTGCCTTGGTTTTCTCAAACGACTACAAATGGCGTCCTTCAAAATGGGTCTTAAAACGATATTACAGGGTCGGCAGCGCGAATGCTGCCCCTTTGGTGTTCCAAACGTCCAAAGGTCACGGTGACCGCTTTCCATCAGGTGGGCCCGTATGCTGTATTTGCCATCTCAGTGGTATAAAAAAAAGACATATTATTTCCCATCAACGTCGTATTTGATCCGACACTACTTTCTTTTCTTATTCACAGGATAGCACAAAAAGTAATAACCGAAGCTAAGATTGCTTCAGTACAAGCCACAAAGCCTATAGCTAGCAGGTACCCATTCAATGTAACCACCAAATTTACTGTAACAATATTGATACGCCTCATGATTAATAGAGCAGAATAAACAGGGTTTAAATTGAGTTAGCCTCAAATGTCTAGTTAAGAATATAGAATTAATCAATCTTAAATGAATTACACAATGCAATTACAATTATCCAATGTTATTTGTGCAATTATGGAAACGCAAGTTCTAATTATCTCAGTACAGGCTTAGAAAATTTATTATTATTTTGTTATGATTTTATTTCCTTACTAGCTGACCCTCGCGGCTTTGTACCTGACGTATTTCGAATCCAGTGGCACCCATTTATGCCCGAAGTCTAATTAATTTTACAATTCCTATAGGTAATGCAATTGGCGGCCATATCGCACAAAGTAGATTGCTTTACATACATACCTACATACATACATATTATCACGCGTGTTTCCCAATGGGGTAGGCAGAGACTATGGCTTTCCACTTGCTACGATCCTGACATACAGCTTTCGCTTCTTCTACTTTCATTAGTGTTTTCATACACGCTCGCCGGTTAAGGGTACTCTTGACTTGACCTTTTTACAAAAATTTGTCGATTTGATTGACATACGTGCGCCGAGGTCGACCCCTACTAGTTTGCCCATTCACTCTCGCCACATATATCTGCTTCGTCAGTCTATTTTCATTCATCCTCTCCCCGTGTCCGAACCATCTAAGCATCCCTTTTTCTATCTTAGTCACTACATCTTCTGTCATACCGCAATGTTCCCATAACACGCTGTTCCTTTGTTTATCCATCAACTTCACTCCAGCTATACTTCGCAGATTTCTCATTTCCACGGCATTAATTTTACTTTTATGGGCCTTCTGCCATACCCAGCTTTCACTGCCATACATAAGTGTGTGGACCAGCACTCCTCTATGTACAGCCAGTCTTGCCTTCTTAGACACGTTCTGACTGCTCATTAAGGCGTACATGGCTCCATTCACTTTATTTCCTGCCAAAACTCTTTGCTCAATGTCATAATTACACTTTCCATCTCTCGTAAATTTTGTACCCAGATATACAAACTCTTTCACTTGTTCTACTCTTTCTCCTTCCACAAGAATTGAGTAATCCGTCGTACTTACCTCTCTTTCAAAAACCATTACTTTCGACTTATTTACATTCACTTTCATTCCCTTGTTTATTAACGAATCATGGATAATGCTTACCATCAACTGCAACTCCTCCGCCGATGATACTAATATTACCTGATCATCGGCGTATAGGAGGCACTTGACGGTCAATTCATCCATTTTTATACCAACCCTTCCTTAAATGACTTCCGTACGTCTTCGATCTCACACACTTCATCAGAATTTTCAAATTTCTTGCTCAGCTTACTTATAAATTCCTCTTTAATGCCTATCTCTTGCAAATTCTCGACTTTTATGCACTCTAATACACTAACAGGTTCATACATACGATGCTGCCACCGTCGAAACAGACCTCTTACTCGACCAACTACCAAGAAGTAGTCCCGGCACCGCGGTATGCCCTGGTGTCTAAGACTTTCTTTCTCATCCTTGCTTCTACAATCACAAAGTCGATCATACTTCTCTGATTTCCTTCATGTCTCGTAAACGAGTGGATATGTTAGTGGTCAAACATGGTGTTAGTTACCACAAGATTCCTCTCCAAACATACTTCAAGCAGACTTTCTCCATTTTCACTCGCTTGTCACCAAACTTTCCCAATACGCTTTCATATCCATCACGCTTCACTCCAACCCAACCATTAAAGTCACCTAACATTACAATCCTCTCATTTTGTTTGCATCTACTCAAAACATCACTCACACTCTACCAAAATGCCTGTCTCTCACTTTGGTCCTTTGGTGATCGACGCCACCGCGCATCTTGCGGAGCATAAACTCCTACAACAAAGATGCGGGTGAGTCCAACCTTCAACCTC
The DNA here is from genome assembly GCA_948477245.1 of Thumatha senex. Lineage (NCBI taxonomy): Eukaryota > Metazoa > Arthropoda > Insecta > Lepidoptera > Erebidae > Thumatha > Thumatha senex. The sequence continues at coordinate 7,168,376 of OX419738.1, read as the reverse complement.
AACCAAAGGAGTCTTGGGCTTACACATTCATATTCAGTCTCACATTCATTCATTCTAGCAGACAGTAGTACACCGACACCCTGGCACGCTGGACTGGTAGTAGTGACACCTGACCAGTATGCCGTGAGGGTTCCATGTGTGGTGGTGTCACACCCTTTCCTTTTTGTCTCATTCACGCACAGAACATCAATTCGTCTCTCTCGCATCATCTCGCATACCTCTTCAATTTTGTCTTTCATTCCTTCTCTAACATTCAAAGTAGCAAAGTGGCTATCGCAAGTCCACTTTTCGCCTCGATGGGAAACGAGACGTGACGGGTGGCGAACCACGTCACCGCCATTCTGGATTTTATTTTTGAAAACCATTGCGTTCCCACAATTAGCTAGGGAAATATCACGTCCACCTAGACAGAGCCCCGCTTATATATAGGTAAGGCTAGCCTTGTTCAGCCCGGTCCCAGGGCAATAAGGCACGTTCAGACTAGGCTCGCCCCTAGCCACGCAGCACATAGGCACGGCAACCATTGGCTTGGCGGACGGAAGATTGGAAGAGGATGAGGCAGGAAAAGGATTTAGGGTTGGGACAAGGACGAGAAAGGAGAGGGGCTAGGATAGGGTATATCTAACATTACCTTCTGTCTTTCAAATCTAAATATTCCAGCTTCCAGGACAGTTGTTGCACTCCTTTATAAATATCTCTGCAGTCCGGGCCAAATTCTATGCGAACTTTATTGTATAAAAATATGCCCGATTTATTGACATTTATGATTACTGTTCCGCTCTTCTGGGTAGTAACTTGATAATATATAGCTTTTTTATATAAATATGCTATCCATAAAAAAATTGCGCGTATTAATTGCCATATTTCATATTCATGTCGGTGAGGCTGGTGAGACAAAATACACATAAGTGTAATGTGTGTGTATGGTATGCCTCTACTTACTCTGTACTGTGTATCTTAGTATATATCTTCATGGGAGTTGCGGATTAGAATAGCATTGCTGGCTTCAAGTGGGTGAAGTCGCTTGCATATGCTAGTTGGTAATAAGCTGTCGTCTAACTTATGGTGGATTGTTGTACAATCGCTGTTATTGCAGTACTAGTATGACTTTATGTTAAGTCACGCACCAGTGTTTTGACATGTCATAATTTGAATAATTTCTTTACGATATTTAAAACAACCGTTGAATTGAGGATATGACAATTTTGGTTTTATGACATAACCGAAAACGGCTTGACTGATGTATTCACCCTTTGTAAAATGTTTAATGGTCTGCATCGTCTATTAAATTAATCCAAAATGTTATCTATCTTACGAGTATGTATATTACTAGCTGACACACGCGGCTCCACACGCGTTATGTAGTGTTCCCGTTCCCGTTTCCCACAGGAACTTGTTCCCGGGATAAAAAGTAGCCTATGTGTTATTCTGATGTGTAAGCAATATTATTGTAAAGTTTCATCCAAATCCATTCAGTAGATTTTGCGTGAAAGAGTAACAAACATTTATCCATATTTACAAACTTTCGCGTTTATAATATTAGTAGGATAGGTGTAAATATTTAGTTCGTTTGTGTACGCTTCAACTTAGTTTTAAGTTTTGTTTCGATTGAACTAAATTTTCTATAGTTTTGAACCTATACTTCAGGGATGGTTTTAGTGTATATTTTATCACTATATTCCCATGGGAACGGGAACTACGCGGTTAAATCTGTGGAGTGTCTGATATTAATAATTGAAATAAAATTGTAATGTTGTAAATGTAATAAGATACTGTTCAGCCTCACTAACAGTACTAAAAGATTTGGTGTTTATTGTGAAAATGTATTCTTTTTTATAAGTGGCACGTTAAAATGGCGTCGCCCGCATGATGGAAAGCAAAGACACAGACCCGTGATTGGGGCCGCTATCTCAACCCGCAGGACTCCGATAGCGACCCTCATCTTGACGGCCCAGAAATATGCCTTTTCACGCTTCTCTTACCTTTAAGAGGGTTGTAAGAGGAGGGAAACACGTATGGAGCGAGATGATCACAAACACCACATGCTAATAATTCAAACAAGCTTTATACAAAAATAATTCTCATAAGAATGGCACATCAAAAAAAAAATTAGCATCTAAAAAATAGACACATTTTATTTAAATTTATTAGGCCCTTTAGACCCACCCCAGATCCGTGCTTCGGAAGGCACGTTAAGCCGTTGGTCCCGGTTGCCAGTGGAATGGCAGTCATTAAGCCAAGTTGAAGGTTAAATTTCAAGTTTAAATTATAGTTTTGAATTTATATCGAAACTGAACTAAAATATAGGATATATTTTAGTTCAGTTTCGATGTTTTGTCAGCTTCATATTAACTACCTACTTACATACCTAAAATTTATTTCTCCGACAATGTATATTTTGAAACATTCATAGAATAAGACTGTGCACTCTCCTGTTTTGATATGTAGCTAGTATTGTAGGATGTATGTTTCAATATTATGCAAAGAGTTGTGATTTTCTCATTCAAGTTGAATTTCAATTTCAACATCTTTTAGATTCCGTCTTGCTCAGCAATAACTTTGGAACTCCAAGAGTTGTTTTTAGAAAATATAGCGGAGACTGTCTAGAACTTTATTTATATAACAAGCATTAAGAAGTTTTATATTATAATTAAATTCAGTTTTGACTCGATCTGTAAAATTATATTTCATTAATTTTCTATTAGATAGACAGAGAACATTTTTAATAATGGATTTTTTAATATTTAAGTACCGTATATACTTTCAATGAACTACTTTACTTTACTTTTACTTTTTTTTTTACTACTTTTCTTTAAATGAGTGAGGAACGATTTAACAAGGAATATATATTGTGCGAAAGCAGAGGGTAGAAGAAGTCAGGGTAGGCCGAGACTTACATATGAAGACCACGTGAGCAGATTTCTCAAAAACGGAAAGGTCAATAGTACTCGGATACCTAGACGTGCGTGTATGAAGCGATTGATGAATCTTGAAGAAGCGAAAGAAGTATGCATGGATCGCGAAGCCTGGGGATCCGTCCTCACTGACTACCCCGTCAGGGATACAGCGTGAAGATAGTTTTTACTTTCATATGCATTTAGTAAAAAACTGTTTATTTGGATTTACGAACAGATGCTACAATTTTACTTTTTAAAAGTTCCATGCTAACACGGTGTAATGCAAACTGGTCCTCGGTTGGGTAACCACTTTGTGGCATTTCTATTTACGAGCGTTTCCGTGCTTCGGCAGGCACGTTAATTCGTTGGTCCCGGTTGCCAGTAATACGGCAATCTTTAAGCCTAGTTGAAGGGTTTATGGGCGGCTTGAAACATTTGAACAGCAGGTCGCCACAACCTGCGCTTGTCCATATAAACACGGAATAGGCTCACCACCTGTTGTGTGGAACAAAATATACTTAGGTACGGTAAAGTGTAGGTGTATATATGCCTCTGCCACTCCTTCGAGTGAATGATATTTTTTTTTTATTATACTGTATAGATTTTTGGAGGCCAGTCTACTTATTCAATCGCGTCAGAGGAAATAAAAACCGTCGTTCAATAGAGAGCCGACAAAAAATATTGTCAGTTTTCGTAGTTCACTATTACAATTGCGCTCCAATAGAATTCTATCCGCCGGTCGATAGAATGTTATTACCACATGTACAGTAGCGCTAGTAAGTAGCTCTAAATTTGCATTTTTGGTTCCCTATATTAATATTTTGATAGCTATAAACAGCTGTTTTGTCTCTATTCTGCAGCTTGAGAAGTGTGATTGTAACATATACAACGCAACTTTCACTATGGCTGGTCCTCGGATGGGTGAACACTTTGTGGCATTTACATTTGCGAGCGTTTTCGTGCTTCGGAAGGCACGTTAAGCCGTTGGTCCCGGTTGCCAGTAAAATGGCAGTCGTTAAGCCTGGTTGAAGGCTTGAAAATTTCAACAGCAGGTAGCCACAACCTGCGTCTGTGTATTTTAACACGGCAATGGGCTCACCACCTATTACGTGGGACAGGAATCCACACGGTGAAAAGTGGGCATATAATATGCCTCTGCCACCCCTTCGGGGATAAGGCGTGATGGATATTTATTTTTATTTTATTTTTAAGATAGAAAAAAGAAAGAAAGAAATTTATTCTGCGATAAGAAATGCATAGTACAAAGGCACACAAAAAAAGCTACAACATAAGATAATAATTATATATTTTTTAAACAAAACAACAATTAATATTAAATATTTCCTACACACATTTCACAAAACCATTTAGCCCTGCACTACATACAGTGCACTTCACATTCCCGCAGAATAGGGCGCCTTTCAGCATTATGCCGCAACGTAAGGGATAGCATACTGTAATAGAACAGTTGTAGAACAGAACTAGAATGGCTTTCTACTCGGCCCCCTAGTGTTGTAAACGTCTAAAGTAAGGTTACGTAGGTACGTAAAGGGCGAAAGATTTATGCGTTATGAAGGGAAACCAGAGTTACGCCTACGCCTCGAGAAATCGAGGCTCAGCGGTCCCAGCTCCGACAGGAACTCATGGAGACATGGAAGGTGCGACTTGAGCATCCAAGGTGGGGAAACGCCACAATCGGGGCGGTCAGACCGGTCATGGATGAGTGGTTGGAGAGGAGCCATGGCAACCTCTCCTACCGGTTGTCACAGATACTTACCGGGCACGGGTGCTTCGGTAAGTATCTGTGGCGTATACACCGGGAGACCACAGCCGAGTGCCAGCACTGCGTAGAACGCAGCGAGGACACAGCGCTCCACACATTGGTGGAGTGCTCAGCGTGGGCGCAGCAGCGCCAAGACCTCGTGGCGAGTCTGGGCGTAGACATTCTCTCGCTGGAAACTATGGTGCAAGCCATGGTCTCCGGCGGGAGCAAGTGGGACGCCGCTGCGTCTTTCTGCGAGCAGGTCATGCTCGCGAAAGAGGCGGCGGAGACGGTACGGGAGAGGACTCTCCCGCCCGAGTTCCGCAGTCTGCGGCGACAACGCCGCAGACTTATCTTCGCCCAAGACTACCGGCCTCCATGACCGGGGGCCTGAGGACGGCGGGTGGGCTGCTCGTCGTCCTTACAGAAGCAGGCCCAAGACGTAGGCATGACATGAAAATGTCACGCACGCCTCATGCCCCAAGAAGCGGGATAGTACCCGAACCAACCCCCCAAAGAAGCGGGATAACACCCGAACCCCAGGTGAGGCCGCGGTGGTAGCCAAAGTCTGCCGGGAGCTCTGGGACATCTTTCCGAGGAGTTACCCGGGGCGTCCGGCAATAGACAGCTAGGCGGGGACTGTGTGGTTTTAGCCGGTTCGAGTCCGGCATGACATCCGAGGGGATTTCCACACGTTAAAAAAAAAAAAAAAAAACGTAGGTACGTAACTGAAATGTACGGTATGGGTGCGGTAACACACTGTCAATCAGATGGATCATGTTATGTTGCCTAAACACGATGATTGTTTTACACATCAGTCACGCCTTTATTCCTGAAGGGTTGGCAAAGGCATACCTACTATGCGCTCATATTTCGTCGTAATCATTTTGTACCAGTTAACAGGTGCTGAGTCCATTGCTGTGTTGGTATCGTAGAAGTTTAGTTAAAATATTTATTTGAAACTAACTGACGCCAGCAGCTCCGCACGCGTGGTAAAGTTTTCACGTTCCCATTTCCCACAGGATCTTGTTCCTGGGTTAAAAAGTAGTCTATGTGTTATTCTGATGTGTAAGCTATATTATTGTAAAGTTTCATCAAAATTCATGCAGTAGACTTTGCGTTTTTATGATATAAAAGTCCTCACTTTTTTTTATTCTTGTTCGTTGGACAATATATTTTTTAAAGAACCTTTTGTTTGTCAAGTTTTTTTTATCTTTTGTTGAAGACCAAAGCAACACATTTGAAAAAACCTCATTTTATAATTATGTAAATCTAGTTCACGTGCTACTTAAATATGAAAGTATAAATTACTGTATAATTTAAATATAATTGTTTTAGTAGACACCTGATGATATAATGTTTAAAATTATTCCGCATGAAATTTAAAATGTAAATTATCCTTGTACTGTCTAATACACCTACAGCAAAGTAAAGTGTAATTTAATAACTACCTATAATAAAACAAAGTTGTCTGCCGCGTCTCTCTATTTGTTAGTCTGTTCACTTTAAACTCAAAGACTACTGCAGCAATTTTCATGCTATTTTCATTACTGGATAAAGTGGTGTCTAAGAAAGGTTAAAGTATATAATTTGTTAAGTTTTTGTATAGGTACATTGGGTAAAATATAACGATATTTCTTGGGAGTGTGGGAAAAAATAAGCTAATGTTTAGATTAGCTTATTTTTCTTTAGATTAGCACTAGTGATTTAATAACAATCAAAAAATCACAGTTTGATAATAGGTATCATTATACAATTGCCTAATTGCGGTGAGATTAGAGCCGTATTATGAGTAAGTGTATTGAATAAAACTTTTTGTGGGTCTACATTATCGCCCAGCTGAAGCCCAAGGGCTTTGTTGACATTTATGTATGTATTTATGGTACTAATCTGCTCTCCTGGGTAGTAGCGTGATCTTATATAGCCTCTATATATAACCTTCCTCGATAAATGGACTTTCCAACACAAAAATAATTTTACAATTCAGACCTGAGATTAGCGCGTTCAACCAAACATAAAAACATACAAACAAACAAATTCAAACAAATATTAATATATATTTAATCTCACTACATTCCACTTGCAACACGTGCTAACTTCCATAATAGAACGATCTTGAGAAACACTTCGTAGAACTAGATATTTCTCAACTTAATCACCATTACCAATACTAGGGAAAAGTATGTAGGTATTTATGTTGCTTCTACACATTCAAATAGGCTAGAGCAATTTTGATTTGTATAAAGTTTAGTGTGGAGTTAGCTGATAGGTTATGTTTAGACTTCTACCTAAATCCCTTAAATTTATAAAAGTCTTATAAAACAAGCTATGTTATGTACAAAGGCGAGCTTAACTCAATAATGAGTTTTCTACCAGCAAACCTTTGGGTGGAGTAAGTAAGAGTAAAAACCAAATAAAATATAATGTTATATCGGGGTTGAAGGTGTACAATATTGTAATCTATCATAATTCACTTCAGGTTTTGAAATCGTCTGATTCCTTTGCTTCGCGTTACTTGGAAGCACGTACAGGATATCTGCACGACTTGTATTCTTCAATATGGTTTTCAAGTCTTCTTTGCCTTTTTTTGAAGTGAAAAATTATTTTAGCGCCGTACCGGTACGCATATTTTTAGATGAGATAAAATCTCTGGACTCGCTACACCGTTACTAGACGCAGCTATAGTGTGTGCATATATTATGCATGTACATATAGCAGACCGTGAAATGTATTTTAAAGTTCCTAATAATTAATAAAATACAATTCATAAATAAATTGCGGTTCATAACCCAATAACCCTACTACCTATCTAAAAAATGTCAGATGACCCGTGATCAGGGCCGCTATCTCAACCCGCAGGGCTCATCTCATCTTATCTTGACGGCCCAGAAATATGCCTTTTCACGTGTCTCTTAAAGGACCCAGGATTGTATTAGGAGGGAATCACTTGCGCTGGCAGAGAGTTCCATGCTTTTATGGTGCGACTTATGAAAGATCTACGGAATATTTCGGTTCTAGGTACGATGGTGTCCACAGTGGAGGAAGAATGGAAAGGGGAGGGTCGGACCAATTGGAAGAGTTCTTCTTTGAATGATTTGAATTTGATGAAACTTTGCAATAATATAGCTTACACATCATGTTTTTAGGATTATGTTTCTGTGCAATATGGAAACAGGAAAACTTCTAGACGCGGGCGAAGCGTAGCAGTATACATTGCGATGTCAATACCCGTCATAAATAAACATCAGAGTACATCGCATTGCTAACTTAAGTGTACACTTGCCTTCTCAGTCAAGTTCAAGGATAATGTGACTTTAATTGCTTTGGGTGTTTACTTTCGTTCACGCAACTTCGAAGTGTGAAATAATCCAGTGAAGTAATAGTATTTAACTAAATTTCAAATAAAACGGAGGTTAACAATTTTATACACATACGTAACTATACTCGCTCGTGGCCCCGCTAAGTCAGGGTTCTGTAAACGATCACGTGAACACTTTGTGGCAATGCATTTGCGAGCGTTTTCTTGCTTCGGCAGGCACTTTAGGCCGTTGGTCCAGGTCGCCAGTAAAATGGCAGCCCAGAATATCTTATGGACGGTTTGAAATATTTCAACTACAGATCGCCACAGCCTACGCCGGTCCATTTCAACACGGCAATGGGCTCACCACCTGTTACGTGGGACAAAAATGCACACGGTGAAATGTGAGTGTGTGGTATGCCTCTGCCTACCCCTTTGAGGATAAAGGCATGATAATATGTATGTATGCATGAACCATATTCACGCCGTTTTCCACGAATAAGTGTACAGTGACATACTATATGCCCCGATTTCGCTAGTTGAATGAAGACCCGATTGGAGCAAAGGGATTTTGAAGTGGAGACCGCCACTAGGCAACGATAGAACGATCCCCGCCAGATGGACCGACGACCTGGAATAGGTCGCAGGAAGTCACTGGATGCGAAAGGTGCAGGACCGCTTGATTTTTTTGAAATTTGAATTAATGACTGCCATGTTATTGGTACCCTGGACTAATGGATTAGGCGCCTCCAAAATGTGGATAAACTTGTAAATGTAAAATGCCACCAAGGTCTTCAATCTTAGGACAAACGTAGTGATCGTTTACAGAATACTAAGCTTGTGTGCTTCTGCCAGCGACACTCAACCAAAACCTCCATACATAAATATTCTATACATAGCCTGATAAACAAATTTATGAAAGATATTTTCCATCAAATATAATTAACAACTGCAATAGGGTGACCTGACGAAATCGAAATTCGGTAGCAAACATTGCGAGAATCGATTAAATACGTTTATAAAGGTACTTAATTTGAAAATATTCCATAAAGTAACGTTCTACTGGGCCACGGTATTAATTAAGTTGTTACGACAACATTGCCCCAACAAAACACGTAATATGGGCAAACAATTTACTAAGTAATGTGATGGTTCAATGTTGATGTTAATTATGAGATCATTCCAATTTACTGTTTTTTTTTATTAAGAAATGTATTTCTTGTTTAAACTATACTAGCGGATATCGGATACGGGGATAAAATATAGCGTAAGTTACTCCTTATAACATCAGCTAACTGCCAGTTAAAGTTCTGTTAATATTAGTCCAGGATTTTCAGAGCTCAGCCGGAACATACTGAATAAATTTAAAATATGTTTTATTTTTTATGTAAGTACTGTACTGTATATGATTCATTTTGCATTTAGTGAAAAACTGTTACTTTGGAATAACAGATGGACACTAAAATTTTTTGCCTTATGGGCGGCTTGAAAAAATTCAACAAAAGGTAGTCCTGCGTCTGTCTATTTCCTCACGGCAATGGGACAGGAATCCACACGGTGAAAAGTGGGAATATAATATGCCTCTGCCACCCCTTCGGGGATAAGGCGTGATGAATATTTATTTTTTTATTTTTAAAATTTATTTATCTCAGTCAATCGACTCGATTTGGGTCGGTATAAGACTTGGAGCTCACCTACATGTCTCCAGTGCTTTCCATTCTGCTAGTGACATATTGCATAAAGGATCTACTGCGCAATATTGTTGACTAAAACTGTTGCAGTGATATTTCTAGGAACGCTGAGTGCTAGTTAAGCAGCAATAGTAGAAGAGAGTAGACCTTGACGACCTAGGCGACCAAGACTGAGGTCTAAGGTCCAAATCTTGGGTCCCAACAAACACCTATTTGTGTGATCCGCAAATCATTGTTTGGGAAATTTGGGTGTATTATGTATCACAATATGGGGAAGACAGGGTCCCCTTCCTTGTTTTCCACTGGAGATAAGAATTATATTATATTATCTGTGACTGGAGCAACTTCTTTTCGGCACGTCTACGTCGCGGAGGTGGGCACTTTACACCTCAGTACGCCGACGTGTTAAAGTGGCGAAGTTCGGGAAGAGACCCAGATCTGCGGGGTATAACGCGGAGATCGTGGCCAGGTATACGGGTGAAGAACTCAACGGCTATGTATTTAGAAATATATACGTATGTTTTTCAGTTGTCTATAACGTACATAGGCTTAAATTCGCTTCATTTAGGCTAGATGGCTACCTTCTATCATCGCGCCGCTCGCCTGACAGGGTGTTCACCCTCACACTTTGCGTCCGTAGCGCACGCATACGGTTTGTCCGATAGCGGCTTTATTCCGCGAACGCTTAGTTTGTGAAATGAACTCCCTGCCTGGGTTTTCCCGAACGTCTACAGTATGGGGTTCTTCGTTCGTCTTAGAAGGTTTATAAAGGGTCGGCAGCGCGAGTGCTGCACCTCTGGTGTTGCAAACGTCCATAGGCTAAGGTAACCACTTTCCATTAGGTAGGCCGTACGCTTGTCTGCCACCTCAGTGGAAAAAATAAATAAAAATATTACTAAGTAACCCCCATGACTTCGCCCGTGATATATTTCGAACTCCCGTAGCTTATAATTTCTACAATAATGTATAACAATTGGCCTGTATTGTCGACATTTATGATTACTGCTCAGCTCTCCAGGGGAGTAGCGTGTAGAGCGGAGCAGTAATCAAAGCAGGGTAGCAGCATGATGATATATAGCCTATAACCTTCCTCGATAAATGGTCCATCCAACACAAACATATTTTTTTAATTTTTTAATCCGACCTGTTCCTGAGATTAAAGCGTTCAACCAAACAAATTTAGTTTTATATACGTATTACTCGTAGTATAGATTAATAATAAATCTATATATATATATAAATGAATCCCTATTTCGCAGCCGTTCGCGCGTGATGGCGTGCATCACGCGCGAACGGCTGGACAGATTTGAAAAATTCTTTTTGTATTGGATAGCCCATTTATTGAGAAAGGATCTAAGCTATATATCATCACGCCACTACATAGGAGAGCGGAGCAGTAATCATAAATGTCTACAAATCGGGGAAACTTTCATAAACTTTAAGAAAAGTAATAAGCGACGGTATTAAATGGGTGCCACGGGGTTGGAAGTATGTTACGGACGAAGCCGGGCAGGTCAGCTAGTTAGTTAATATTTTAATTCCGTCCCGTTTCAGGTATATAGAGGCGTAAGTGTGAATCACTCGCCTCTATATACGTATCCAATGCGAGGGAAATTTTACCAAAAACGATCAATACTAACTTAGTCTTTTCTTTTCAGTATAAAGCGCGATGGCCATACCTGTGTCTGCCAATTTTGCTGGCAGCGTCTGCGTGTGGCAGCAACATCCTTATGATCACGATGGGTGGCACCAAATCACATAAGATGCCGTTCTGGGAACTCTCCAGAGGGCTAATAAGAAAGTAAGTCTATATATATATCTTTTATAGTACATACATACAAACATTTTGTCACGCCTTTATCCCCGAAGGGGTAGGCAGAGGCATATTAAACGATCAAATTTCACCGTATGCATTTTTGTCCCACGTAACAGGTGGTGAGCCCATTGCCGTGTAGAAATGTACAGGGGCAGGCGGCGGCGACCTGCTGTTGAAAATTTTCAAGCCGCCCAGAAGGCCTTCAACTTGGCCTAACGACTGCCATTTATGAATAATTTCTTTTCTTTTAGCGTATTTAATATTATTACTGCCAACCGGTCCTTTCTTGGGTTTCGAACCTTAAAAAGGAATAAAACGGAACCGTTATAAGCTCACTGATTTTCTGACTCGGGAACGCATGAAGGTATCGAATTCAAAATAAACGTTACACAGGTTTACAGTCCCTTGATGCTGTAAAAAAAAACAAAATTTTAACTTAATGTGAAAACGTTAGGGCAAAAAAAAATAGGGAATGCTCGGTGGGAGAGTCCGATATTTTTCAGTTATTTCGTGTGGAAATCCTCAGGGTTGCTTTGTAGGATTTCTTCCGTATGGCCAGTCCCGGCTGAGCCCTCGAAACGTTAACCCCAGGGACCACGATAGCCCTTGTTTGTGTGCACCGCGGCCTCGATTCGGGTGTTATTCTACTTTTTTGGGGTTCAGCAGCAAGACAAGATCGCGGCCTGGGTGCGCCTTGTCTGTGTGAGACTACTGAACTCGAGTGGAGAGTTCTCTCCCGCTCCTCTTCACCGCCTCTTTCGTGAGCATTACTTCCTCGTAAAAAGACGCAGTGGTATCCCACTTGCTCGCACTGGAGACTATGGCCCTCACCATGGTCTCGGTGTACCGTTTAAAATAAGAAGCAATGGAAGTTTGTCACGTACAAAGTTTTGAGGTACAGCCAAGTTCTTGTTTAATTAAACCTAACTAAAACTGTATCTGATTTAAAGTCGTTCTTTTCAGGGGTCACAACATAACTTTCATAAGCGCCTTCCCAGCTGACTTCCACATCAACGGTATGGAGGAAATAGCACCCGAAGGCTTAGTCTCCTATGTAAGGAATTACATGTCCTTTGACCTTGTGGGTTCGAGGATGAGAGGAGAGCTGCAGTTCTCTTTACAGGACATCCTGAGATATGGCTATGAGGTAGAATGTCTTTTTTTATTTTATTTTTTATTTTAAACTCATGCTACTTATGTATATAATGCATTATGGTTTCCACTTTTAAAAACTTTTTGGTGTGCAACTTTTGAAAAATTCTCATAGTTTCGGTTACCTATATTGCTTGGAAAAAATGTTAATAACAATAAAAAAATACCATTTTTTAAAAGGTTCATTAAGGTCTTTGTGATGTCTATAGGATTTAAAAACTTTTGAACGCGGTACTTTGAAAACTATGACCCTAGAAAATAGTTCTTCATTTTAAGGTACAATAATATTTATCAACCACGCCTTTATTCCTAAAAGGGTGGCAGAGGCACATTATATGTCCACATTTCACGGTGTGCACTTTTTGTCCCACGCACCGGGGGCTGAGTCTACTATTGACAAGCTAGACTAGAACCAGAAGAGCTGTTTTTAGCTGTCAAAATGTTAGTAGACTATCAAAAATGCAACTGACTAGCGGTCACTGGCGCGGTACGTGTTAGTAGAATTCTCTCGGCCAATCGATAGAAGTCTATTGGAGTACGATTGTAATAGTAGACTACGAAAATCTGGTAAAATTGCACCTGTGGCTTTTTATTGAGCGACGACTTCGATTCTATTTCGACTGGCAGACTCAGCCCCCAAGTGGTGAGCCCCTTGCCGTGTTGAAATAGACAAACGCTGGTAGACGACCTGCTGTTAAAATTTCTCAAGCCGCCAAAAGCCTTTTATTTTACTGGCAACGCCTTAACGTGTCTTCCGAAGCACGGAAACACTCGTAAATGTAACTTCTTTAGAAAAATCTTTAGCTACAAATATTAAATTAAAATAAATAGCGCCGTCTAAGATATAAGCTTGTACTATGGGATCTAGACAACTGATATAGGTACCTACATACTTATATATTTCTAAATACAAACATATTATACATAGGAAACACCCAAACTCCAAAACCAACATTTGTAGATGCACAAAATTTGATCCGACCCCGGAATCGAACCCGGGACCTGAGCGCGGCAGTTGCATACACTACCCAACTGATGCGCCACCGAGGCAGACAAAATTATAGATCAAAGACTGTCTGTTCGCGATGAACTACAAAATTACTAATCAGATTATTATGTAAGTCTCTAAAATAGGGTTTATTATGAATAAAGAATAAATTTATTTCCAACATAATAATAGTTTTTTATTACATATTTATCATGATATCTTAATCTATCATTTATAAACATTTAGTTTAAATTAGTGAATTATTACACTTAAAAAAATACTTGTTATAAGTGCATAAACGAATTGTATATTTATGTATTACATTGTTGGTGCCTGAACTAGGAATACCTGTGTTTCAGGCTTACATGTTGAGGTACTATATATTTATTAATTACTTAATTTTATATTTTTAATGCATACCTAACAAAATTATTAAATATATCGTAGTGCATGTTAGAATTTAAATATAATATAATGTAAGTTTCTACAATTAATTTCTTAGAACTATCGCTAATTAACAATACCTATTTTAATACAGTCATTAACTCTTCAGTTTTTTTCATATTACATACTTAAAAGTACTCTTATCAGAGCCCGCTTACACAACCCATAACTTAGAGAATAGATGTTTGCGGAGGCGTTTATCCTATTGTACAGTAGGGGACCCAGGAACAAATAAAATTTGGCTGCAAATTCTCTTCTTATCGGTGTTGTTTGAGTGCATACAATATCACTCAGAAGGAAAATGCAATGCATTTACGCACCGTCATCCCTGCTGCCCCCGCAGGTGTTTGGGGCTCCCGGTCCACGAGAGAGGGGCCGTCCTACCCACTAAACCCCGCAGTGTTCCGCCTCACCTTAAACCGGCTCGCAGGGTAGGCCTGAGGATAAATTACTGCGAGCCGGCAAGGGGCACCCCATGACGAAGGGGGTCCGTCTCGGGGCAGCTGGAAAAACGACCACCCCGGAGCTCCCTAAGGAGCTGAAGAATCTAAAACACACTGTCACCGCTCGCCTTCCCGCAAGCAGAGGAGGTAGAGAGCGGACGGTACGGGCGTGTGTTGAGTGGGCACGCCCTGGAACACAGAAAGGGTGCCTTTCGCCAAGTAACCAGTTGGACGGGTTCCCCCGACCATCCGCCCATGGCCAGACACTATTCGGGGGCGCGCATGTATTCAACACGTCGTCGCCCCCGAACGCGACGGCGTCTGTCCCGTACGTTCCCGCACCCGCAAAGCCTCTCGTTTGGCCGCCATCAGCTCGCTAGCAAACAAGGCGAAGGCGGCCCAGCATTGCTGGCTGCCGACACCAATTATGCCTGTGAGGGCGATACGCGGCCCCTCCCACGCCGGGCACACGGTAAGTGTGTGCTCCGCCATGTCCACGACGCCACTTGGGCAGTGACGACACACGAGGTCCGGCTCCACCCCCGCCACCTCCCACAGGTATATGGCGAATACGCCATGCCCTGTGAGGAGCTGACTGAGGTGAAACGTCGGCGCTCCGTGTGCCCTCTCCACCCAAGCACGCAAGACGGGCCGGACAGCCGCCACGAGCCGGGGGCTAACTAAGGGGCCTACCAACCTATCAGCCCACTTCCGGAAGAGATCGTCGCGAGCCGACTGTCTCCAGCGGTCAATCTCCTCCGGAAGCGGCCGTCCACCGTAACCACCTATTAAGTGGGACAAGAATACACACCGTGAATTGTGGGCGTATAATATGCCTGATTGATTGATTGATAAAACTTCCAAGATGTCGGAAAAAATTAAGCTGAGGACTAAAAGAAAAAGGGAGAAAAAATTAAGCTTTGCCTCGAAAACACTGCCTAAGTTCTGAGAGATATAACAAAATACAATATTTCCTCTTTTTCTTTTTTATACGATCGAGCGATCTTATAGAGATAGCTTATTTACTGCGAGAAACGAAGAGTACGGAAAAACTTAGCCACACAGGCGTAGTTACCGGTATCAGCTAGGTCCCAAAGAAATGTTTTCTGTGACAGTCGTAAGGCAGATTATACTAGACCTAGATGGAACGAAGAGATAAACCAGTACCTAACACAGTTTGGGCTATACGTTATTACATTACATCACGTAAGATTTTTTAGAGCGACGTTGTCTGAATTGACAATGCTCCAAAAAAAAAAGACGTGTGGCACTCGGAGACTGCCGCGGTAAAGCTATTGCATAGCATACTTTTATTTTTCTTTGATATTAATTTAAGTTACACTAAAATAAAAAAACATCAAAAAAAAAAACCCTCACCCTCACCCCTACCCTCTCCATCACCCTCACCCTCACCCTCACCCCTCACTCTCACCCTCACTCTCATCCTAACCCCACTCTCACTCTCACGTCACCCTCATCCTCACCCTCACACTTACACTCACTATCATCACGTCTCGATCCGTGCGAGGTTCGTACAATCGTACCATATAATATATGTACATACACGTGATGAAGGTTCGGTGACGAAGTTCATGTACATACATGAACTTCGTGTGACCTCGGATCTTAGGTTCTTTTTTTCCTTACGGAATTTCTTGATTAAAGCCCACTCAAAACCAGCGATAAAAACTATGCAATAGCTTAAAAAACTGAATAAAAAAAAATGATTTTTTAGCGCCCGAAGCTGGACATATAGACAGGTTACTGTTGTTTTTGTAAACTGAGTCAGACATGGCATCCGTGGAGATACGCAACGAAAACAATATGGCAGGTTTGAATGAAAGTGTCAGCGTTAAGCTGGAAAAAGGCGTGCTCTGTTGGTTTGGACACGTTCAACGAATGAGTGAGGAACGATTGACAAAGAATACATATTGTGCGAAAGTAGAGAGTAAAAGCAGTCAGGGTAGGTCGAAACATACATATGAAGACCATGAGCAAATTGCTCAAAAACGGAAAAATCAAAAGTACTCGTGCATATACAAAGCGAATAATAAATCTGTAGGAAGCGAAAGAAGTATGGACTTGTAACGCGAAGCCTGGCGATCAGTCCTCTCTCACTACCCCGTCAGGGACACAGCGTGAAGATAGTTAGTTAGTTAAAAAAAGGTACAAGTTAAAATATGATGAAACAAGATGGAGTTCATCAAATTTCAAGTAGCTTAACAAAAAATAATAGATATGAAAATTATAATCCCTTAGGGGAAATTAATTTCACAAGTTACAATGTATCATTTAAGAGGAATAAAAGACATAATTCCTTAAGCGGATTCACTTTTAAATACCTACATAATAAGGGATTTAGCGGACTTCATAAAAGCAGATTATAAGTGATTTACTTGTTAAGGAGACACGGAGCTTCAATTTTAAGTACATGGTTAGTAGAATTTTATGTCAAGATTTTTTTAAGCTATTGCATAGCTTTTATCGCGGGCTTTGAGCGCGGCGACCAAGTCAAGAAATTCCGTAACGAAAATTAAACCTAACAACCGAGCTCACAAGAGCTTCACTGAGCTCCGCCGAGCTTTCGCTTAACGTGTATGTATATGGTACGACTAGACTGGACGAAACTCGCAGGGATCGAGACGAGCTGTATAAATAATATTATTTATATATATTATTAATACAGTATAAATAAATAATAAAAATTGCATACGTTGATAAAATATGCTATGCAATAGCTTTACCGCGGCAGTCCCCGAGTGCCACACGTTTTTTGAAATGTCTAAAAGTATCCCTCTTTACTTTTCAATAACCTAGACTTTTTTTTGTTTTGTTTGTTTTAATTGTAACGGAGGAATGACTAACCGAACTCCTCAAAGAAAGGGATGTAGGACAGGAATAAGGAAACCTTACCCTCCAGGTTGTCAAAACTTCTTGCAATACTCCGTTTTACAAGGTGACATTAAGTCGACAAGTCGACACGTGTTTTGCTTACACACGAGGCATCTTCAAGACTGCTTGGCAGCAAATGAGCTCAGCGCGTTCTGCTCCGCCTTTTTGTCACACTACCTCCCCACTACCCCCACTCGTCATCGAGGTATTATGTGAGCTGTGTTGCCTATTTGAAAATAAATTTAGTAATGAAGAAGTGTGGAAATCGGTCTGTTCGTTCAACAATGTATCACGTTCATGTTTAATAATTTCTAATTGTTCTAAAACGCTCAGTTTAAGGCCTTTTTGACAAAAATGTAAAATTTCTAACATATTATTATTATCTAAGTTATGACCGGTGTCCAATAGATGTTTTGCAAAATGTGATTTTTCGGTGTGGCAATTTCGGAAAGCTGCCAAGTGTTCTTTTTATCTCTTATTTTGTGATGAATTATTCTATCTCGCCACACGCTGAGTAATATTCCCAAAATAGGGTAGACTCGAAGTAAACTTCTTGCTATCCTTGACCGATGGATACAAAAGACGTTTAACCATATTATTTTGTTTTTTTTTGTAATCAAAGAGTGTATTATTTTTGAGCTATAGCCGTTGGAATGCGCAATGTGACAGATAGTATTTAGTTATTTTTGATAAGACTCTCTGCTTAACGGGACGTTTAATAACCTATGAATCAAACTATGAAACGCTGTTATCTTATGTTGCCATGGGTGGCACGATACAGATGGATTTGTAGTGTCCGTATAAGTTGGTTTCCGATATATCCCGAAGCTGTGTTTGGAACCCTTTCTGGATATGGACAGATCTAGAAAATTTAGTAAGTTATTTTGTTCTATTTCTAATTTAAACTTGATTCTAGGATGAATATCATTTAATTTATTCAGAAATATACTTAGTTGTCTATGTGTACCTATCCAACTCATAATAATATCATCAACGTATATAATACAAAATACTACTGTTCTTGACGATATGTTTGTTTTCAAAGTAGTCCATAAATAAGTCCGCCATTAAGGGGCTCAAAGGGGATCCCATTGCTAAACCTACTTTTTGTATAAAGATAAAAAACAACAAAACTAGATATAAAGATCACTTGGCAGCTTTCCGAAATTGCCACACCGAAAAATCACATTTTGCAAAACATCAATTGGACACCGGTCATAACTTAGATAATAATAATATGTTAGATTTTTTTTTATTTTTGTCAAAACGGCCTTAACTGAGCGTTTTAGAACAATTAGAAATTATTAAACATGAACGTTATACATTGTTGAACGAACAGACCGATTTCCACACTTCGCAATTACTAAATTAATTTTCAAATAGGCAACAGAGCTCAAATAATACCTCGATGACGAGTAGGGGTAGTGGGGAGGTAGTGTGACAAAAAGGCGGAACAGAACGCGCTGAGCTCATTTGCTGCCAAGCAGTCTTGAAGATACCTCGTGTGTAAGCGAAACACGTGTCGACTTGTCGACTTAATGTCACCTTGTAAAGCGGAGTATTGCAAAAAGTTTTGACAACCTAGAGGGTAAGGTTTCCTTATACCTGTCCTTCATCCCTTTCTTTGAGGAGTTCGGTTCGTCATTCCTCCGTTACAATTAGTAGAGGTTATCCTTTACCGTTGTGCTTTAGGATTGACGAATCGAGGGTGTGGGTGTGTGGTGGGATCCTCCTCCCCTCCTTTATTATCGTTAACGATGGATTTCCGCCATGTAACGCCCGATTCAATTAGTTACAAGGTTTTAATTGTCTTCCTACGTTCAATATTAACAAGTCATGACAGGGTTCTGAAGATTTAAAATATTACGACCCTGTTTTAACTCTTTACAAAGCTATGTATATTAAAATATTGTTAAATAAAGAATCTCGCTCGTGGCCCCGCGGACTCAGTGTTCTGTAAACGATCGCTATGTTACGCAACTTTCACCACGGCTGGTCCTCGGATGGGTGACTACTCGTACTTTGTGGCATTTACATTTGCGAGCATTTCCATGCATCGGAAGGCACGTTAAGCCTCTGGTCCCGGTTGCCAGTAACATCGCAGTCGGGCGTATAAAATGTCTTTAACTACCCCTTCGGGGATAAAGGCGTGACGATGAATGTACATTTAAATAATTTCTAAATAAATGCAGTACTGGTTCGTAAATTAGGCTGAAGCCTGTGTTTTGGAAGTCAGAAGTAATTATGATTTTATAGTCTATTCAATGAAATATTTATTTATTTTTATTAACTAACAAAAATATTACATACTGATGAACAATGTTAAATAAGAAACCGACTAAGTGTACAATAAATTTGTACTTAAACTAAGAAGAATCCTGTGACTTAAAGGACAGTTCTATCTCAGCAATTATGTGGTCAAATTCGTTCTCCTAACTAGTACATAAATTCGTTCTTCTAACACCGGAAATTTGATACTAGCATGCATGAGAGTATTTAGTATATATTTTTGTGTGTATGTATCTATGTGTGTGTGTTTGTGTGTGTGCGTGTATATGTGTTAATAGAAGACTTAAGAAGACGTAGGCGTGGTTATGCAATACAAAAATTATCGTTGAATTATTGTCGTATCTCTTTATCGTTGTTCCCGTATGGCACTATTTTCTCCTACGATTTCTATGATATTTAATTTTTTTAAGTCTGCATAATTTGTCAGCAGCAAAAATATTTTATTTCTGCATCAATGCATTATAACGAACCAATAATATGGATAGATTTCATGAATATTTTTCCTTAGAAACGAGCGAAGTGATCCCCATGAGCGGAAAATTATGGGTCCGTAATAAGATTGTGACCTTTAACATGGAAACTACATCGATATACTAGTAACAGATTAAATGAATCGCATTATAAAGAATAACCATCACTAGAGCAGAAATGATAGTATTTTTTCTGCTCTAGTGAAGGTTAACGCAAGAAATAATTATAAGCCTAATATGTAGTCAAAAAAAAATTTCTTTATTTCACTAAGAGTTACCTAGGGTTACATTATTGAGATTTCCCAGTAAGAAACTGAATACTTGTGTTGGGAATATCTCCCACCTCCCTATTGGTATTCCTTGCTGACCTTTGTTTAACATTGAATACATCTACATAGTCTGAAAACATCCTCACTACAACTATTGTATTGTGTATAATATTGGAAAGAAGTTCCTTACGGCAGGCTTGGAGGAGATAGGGATTTTGCTGCGCGACCGAACTGAAAAAAATGTGATAGTAAAACCGTAAGAAAAAGTCCGTGGAATAAAACCGTTAAATGAGACGTGCGCAGGCGCGACAGTCGTTTGTTTTGCAAATTGTGTCGATTCTATATTAGGCGAAGTAACTTCGTTACTACCTGGTGTCCCATCACACCACATCTTTTTTTTTTATTATATTTTATATTTTTTTATTGTATTATATTGTATCGTGACCTGGGTGCTATTAGTGAATGGGCTAGGATGTTTGGGCTTCAAAATAATCCCAAAAAGTCTCAGGCGATGGTTATCGGACTAGATATGACTTTGCTTCCACCTCTCCTACTTGATGCTGTCCCAATTTCGTACACTGATACAGCCATAGATCTTGGCATTATCCTAGATTGCAATTTGTCCTGAGAAGCTCATGTCGGAGAGGTCAGCAAAAAGGTTTACTCAAAAGTCACCAGCCGTTTTTACCCGTAGATATCAATATCTCACTTTCTCAAACTTTAATACAACCCATAATTGACTATGCGGACTGCTGCTACTTGGATGCTACTGGAGCTGGAGCTTTTAAATAAACTTGAGCAATGGCAAAATGTATGTATACGATTTATTTTCAATCTTCGCAAGTATGACCATGTCTCGGAATTTCGTAGGAAACTCAAGTGGCTTCCAATCCGACTTCGTAGGAATACTAGGATATTGTGTGTTCTATTTAATGTCCTCCACAATCCTTCCTACCTACGGGAGCGTTTCTCTTATATGCACACACCCGATGCTCCTTGTAGATCGCACCTTTAACGTCGCCTAACTTTTCCTTCTCACAATACAGATTTTTATTCCCATTCCTTCACTGTTCATGCGGTGTGGCTGTGGAACTCTCTCCCCACGAAGATACAATCTTGCCAAACTATTTCGCTATTCAAAAAGAAAGTGAAAGAACATTACCTCTCCTCTTTGCCTTCTTAAATATTTTAAAATATCTTTTCTTAAATATTATTATTACTTATCTATGTATGTATATATAAATGGAGTATGTATGTATATATCTATATGTATATGTGTACGTTTTTATATATATATTGAAACTTATTATGTATGTATTTGAATATGTATGCTATTATTATTTATGTATAAAATATTATTTATGTTAACCTGCACACACATATAAATTATTTCTTAGCATCTCCTATCTCAGGTCTACTGGAAGAGATTTCTGTGGAAATAAGTAGGCCTTTGTACATTGTTTTCTTCTTATTTGTTTTTCTTTTATTATCATTTGTGTGTCCATAAATAAATAAACTATTGTGTATTATATGTCACTATACATACTACTGTATGTCCTATGAATACACAGAGCAAAGAATCAATGTCACTCGCGTGCTCCCCCTCGAGACGCCTTCTTCTAGAATTTCTATATATTCCATACAACAAACTTGTGGTGTCAGCTTTAAAGCATATACATACAAATTGTCACGTCTTTATCCCCGTAGAGGTAGGCAGAGGCATACTATGCGACCACATTTCACCGTAGGTGGTGAGCCCATTGCCGTGTTGAAATGGACAACCGCAGGTTGTGGCGACCAGTTGTTGAAATATTTCAAGCCACCCATAAGGCCGTCAACTGGGCTTAACGACTGCCATTTTACTGGCAACCGGGACCAACGACTTAACGTGCCTTTCGAAACACGGAAACAAAACGATAAATGTTGCATATGCTTAAAAGAATATGCAACAATTATCATTTTTTATACAGTCTGGGTAACATTAGACTAAAGCAAATGGTCATCGGTTAAAAATAAATGAATATCGGTAAAAAACAAATGAACATTGGTTTAATTAAAGAAATGAAAATCAGTCGAGGTATAATTACATTTGAACGTCGTTCTGTAGATGCAGTAAGAACATACACAGGTTCGGGAGACTTGGATCGCGAAGATCTTGACGGGACCCGTTACGCCTAACTACCAATGTAGCAAATAATTAGACAACTGAATGTTAGTTACAATGTTTTTTTTAAATAACTTTTTTTTTAATAATAACAATTTATTCATTCAACCAGCTATAAATAAACAATTTAACAATAATAGATACACACGTTAGATTTCGTACAAGCCTGGTATATTATTCTAATTATATATCAATTAAAACCGCTGCTATCTGAACTAGGTTTTGTACCTGTATTTCAGATGTCAGTGTTCTCTGAATGTTTTTCAATACCAATGTACTCACCTCGTGATGAAGCGCTCGTGGCCTTGGGGGCTCAGTGTTCTGTAAACGATCCCTGAGTTACGCAACTTTCACTATGGCTGGTCCTCGGATGGGTGACCACTTTGTGGCATTTACATTTGCGAGCGTTTCCGTCGAGCCGGAAGGCAAGTTAAGCCGTTGGTCCCGGTTGCCAGTAAAATGGCAGTCGTTAAGCCTGGTTGAAGGCCTTATGGGCGGCTTGAAAATTTCAACAGCAGGTAGCCACAACCTGCGTCTGTCTATTTCAACACGGCAATGGGCTCACCACCTATTACGCGGGACAGGAATCCATACCGTGAAAAGTGGGCATATAATATGCCGCTGCCACCCCTTCGGGGATAAGGCGTGATGGATATTTATTTATTTATTTATTTATGTACTCACCTACATTTTTTTATCCACAGGCATGCGACGCTTTACTTAGTGACCCAGAGACGAGATCTTTCCTTAGATCTGGTAGGAACTTTGATCTAATCGTTCTCGACGGTGCTTACCCAGAATGTGCTTTAGGAATAGCATACAAACTGAAAGTTCCCTTCATGTACATCAACACAGTCGGATTCTACTCAGCGGCTTTCAGCATTTCTGGTTCACCAACACCATATTCCGTCAGTCCCTTCTTTGGATACGGTTTCACAGACAATATGGGCTTAATAGACCGAACTTTGAACGCTGCTTTTCATATCTTCGCTGGAGCAGCTCATGCAATCAGTATGCAGATTCTACAAGGAGTTTTGAGGAGGAATTTTGGACCACAAGTGCCACATGTATACGATATGGCCAAGAATGTCAGCTTTATCCTTCAGAATGGGCACTACACTGTATCGTATCCACGGCCCTACCTTCCAAACGTAGCAGAAGTTGCGTGTATACATTGCAAGGAGTCGAAAGCATTGGATCCAGTAAGTAATTCCTTTTGATCTATTTTCCAATTGACTTGAGTTTAACTCTTATTTGTCTATCAGCTTATTTAATTTCGAAAAAGGTCAAGAAAACAAGAAAGAGCAATTAGAGTACTTCAGACACAAATCAATTAAGTATTATAGGTACATTTATCCTTGAAACTTCAATTAAATACAAAGTTGCATATACTGTCATACAAGGTCACGTGTCTGTGTATGGAAGTCGAAGGTTATTTTAAAGTTGTTAAAAGGTAATAACTAACTCTAATCAACTATTCATGGGATTCTGAGTTCAAAACCATAATTTGTTTCCTTCATATCTGTGTGCTTATTTGTTGGTTTGAGTTTGACACAAAATTCAGCAAAATGGTAATAGTTTGTCTATAAGGGGTTTTCGCAGGTCATAAATAGAGTTTTATCTCCGATTTTCCGTTAGAGAAAGGTGGTTATGATAGAGTTACGATGTTCTGCTGGATACCTAAATTACGTACAGGTGGATACGCGGGCGTCCACTAGTATCAAATAATATTGTATCTGATCGAATAAAAGATAAAGGCTAAGACTGAAATTGAATTTGTAAAAGAGAACTGTTCGCCGAAATAAATGAAAACAAATTTTCTCCGACATCTCACGATATATCTCGTAAGGAAATATCCAATTTTATAGTCATTCGAAAGTATTGCTCTCAGATACATTGAACGGCTATCGAAATGCGCGAGGTCAATATTGTGCGTGATATAGGTTAAAAAGAAAATGAAAGTAGGTAATATAAATAAAAAGAACACTTATTGTTGATCTTATGTAACATAACATGCCTTTGTGGAGAGGTTTTAGAAGCGTGATGAATGACATATATGACATAACTTTCGTGAGCGTTGTTCCTTATTAATAGCTAAACGGTTTTACTCACGTATAAATTTCGGGATAGTCCGTTTCTTAAGAGCCACGTACTGGCGTGTGCTAGCCCAGCTTCCGAAGTAGCTTGGCACACCTCTTGAAAAAGGACCTCCGTAAAAGTGATGAATGACTATTTATCAGTCAGACTGGGACATATTAGAATAGAAAAAAACTTTATTTGTACACTAAGTTAAAGCTAGTTTACAAAACTTATAGTCAGATATTGTACAAAGGGCGGCCTTATCGCTAAAAAGCAATTTCTTCCAGACAACCTTGGGATGGACAGAAAAGGATGTTAATTGTTAGAATGTGGGTAGCATTGGTGTAAAAATTTTAGTTACATAATATAATATGCACAATACATAATTGACTGCCTCGGTGGCGCAGTGGTTGTGTATGCAACTGCCGCGACTGAGGTCCAGGGTACGATTCACGGGTCGGAAAAAATATTTGTGTAATCCACAAATGTTTGTTTCGGAGTTTGGGTGTTTTCTATGTAAAATATGTATGTATTTAGAAATATATAAGTATGTTTATCAGTCGTCTAGATACCATAACACAAGCTTATATTAGCTTAATTTGGGTTAGACGGCGCTGTATAAAAACCAATTCGAGAACCTTGAGCGTCTCCAAAATGTCTGCATACGATTCATATTTGACTTGCGCAAGTATAATCACGTTTCACAGTTTCATATACAGCTCAAGTGGTTACCTACACGACTTTGCCGGGATACTCATATTCTATCCTTGTTGTATAATATTTTGTTTAACCGCCCATTGTACTGCTATTTTGGTTAAAATTTATTAATGTAATACTGTCTTGGCGTACAATAAAGTGTACAATAAATAATAAAAAAAAGAAAAAAAAATGTGCCACAATATATATAACATATTATACGCCCATCGTGTGCATTTTTTTCGTATTACATTACTGGGTAGTTGAAATTCCATAACATTTAATAGATTTTGGTCATGAGCTTTTATATTTCGAACTAGCTGTGCCTCGCGGCATAGTTCAAAGCTCCGCGGCATCCATATAACTCAAACATCCTCTAATTTAAAAGTATGTAATAATGTCTGTAAATTTGGCAAGTTTTTCACCTATTGACCCTCTCTTGGCTTGATGATATATTTAGCCTTACTCGATAAAGAGAATATAGCAATTTCAGAGATTAGCGCGTTCAACCAAACAAATCAAACTCTTCAGCTTTATAATATTATAGTATAGCTCGGTTCTAATTTCGTAACATGTAAAAGTTAATATCTGCTCAACTGGGGGCCAAGTCTACTAATTCAATCGCGCCAGAAAAGAATAGAAATCGTCGCTCAGTAGAAAGCCACCAGTACAATTTTGACAGTTTTTCGTAGTCTACTATTATAATCATACTCCAATAGACTTCTATCTGTCGGCCGATAGAATTCTACTAAACATTTTAAAGCTAAAAACAGCAATTGTGGTTATATTCTACGGCTTGTCAATAGTAGACTCAGTCCCCTGGCCGGTCAGTGGTGGTTAGTTTTTCACCAGACTTATATAATTTCAGGAAATTGAAGAATGGATCTCCGGAGCAGGAGAGATGGGTTTCGTGTATGTCTCCATGGGATCATCTGTAAGAACTTCCAACATGCCCATAGCTGCTCACCGGTTATTCGTGGAGGCCTTAGGAAGACTGCCCCAAAGAGTGTTGTGGAAACAAGATGCGGAACAGAACATGACTGATATGCCATCAAATATTAGGCTGTACAAATGGTTGCCGCAACAGGACTTACTAGGTAATGGAAATAAGCTTAGAACGTAACTTAGAACGTAACTGGTGCTAGTTGTGACGACCCGAAATTTTGCAAACAAGCCCGTATGATACTACCCGCTTGTTCAAAAATCGGGATGATATCCAAAGATTGAAGGCTACCGACATATTGAAAAATTTAGGATTGTAAGAGGATATGCTTGGCATGATTTAAGCTGATACCGTACGGTTCACGTTCACTCAAGTGATTGTTTCATTCATTTCATTCCGAGTAAAGATGCCGAATGAAAGTCGAAAATGAACGCTAAATTAACTGTCTGATCAGCTTTAGTGACTTTACCATTATATGAATCTGAAATTATATCGTCTCTGCATTCCAGGGGGCGGGCGGCCCCATTTAGATAAAAAAACTGCGATTACGGTTATATAATAAAACGTAATGTTTAAATAATAAAGTTGAAAAAAAAATGATTAATTTTTTTTAATGTTATCCAAATTTTTTAATGATTTTCTTTCAGTCTCGAGCTGGACTCGAACCAGCGTCTTCTGACTAGCCGGGTCAGATGTTTTAACCAACTAGTCTAACGAACCCCACTCGAAACCGACGAATTAATCCACCTATTTCCGACTTAAGAGGACCTAAAATAAATACACACATCAACACGGTCTAGGGATATTTTTAAAAAAGCGAATTACTATCAATGTGTTAATTATTTATATGACATGTATATATTTAAAAGATACGTTATTTAATATTCTACCATTTTTTAATAATGGTTAAGGTACTTCGATTAAAATTTCAGGATTTTATGGAAAAAAATGAAGCATAGACGGAAACCGTACATGAATTACTTTTAATTTATGAGTAAAAACTGAAAAAAATAGAAAAATCATTTAATTTGTGTTTATAAACTTGAAGTTAGTAGTCTGAGAAAGCGCCCATGATGTTCATAACACATCGGCAACGATTCGGCATGCTCAGAACAAGGTTGTCAATGTCTTGCTGCGGATTATTGTCCCATGTCCTTCTGAGGTGCGCAAAAAGTTGATCTTCTGTAGCCAGATTTTCAGGAACTTCCTTCAGAGCTCTTCTTTGCAGCATATCCCACGCATGCTCAATGGGATTTAGATCTGGCGATTGAGCAGGCCAGTCTAAGGCCCTAACATTGTGTGTATGTAACAAAGCTGCTACCGTTCTCGCCGTGTGTGCCCGGGCATTGTCGTGAATGAGCAGGAAATCTTGCCCCATTTGTGTTCTGTGGGGCAAGATTACGGGCCCCAGCACCTGTTGGACGTATCGTTCTGCCGTCATATTGCCCCGCACCCAAACGAGATCCGTCCGTCCTCCAAGACGAATTCCTGCCCAAACCATAATTGTTCCTCCTTGGTATGGGTGAACTTCCTGAGGGTTCTGAAGACGGCTCCATCGTCCAGGAACTCGCCAAACACGCGTCCTTCGTGAATCTGGATGGAAGCCGAACCTGGATTCATCCGTGAACAGCACATTGGACCATTGCTCACGGCCCCAGTCCACGTGGTTCCGAACCCATTCTAATCGTCGTCCACGATTGCCTCTCCGTAAAGGTGGGACCCGGAGTGGTCTACGAGAGCGTAGATTGCTTTCATGCAGTCGCCTTCTTACAGTTTGGTCACTCACAAGCACTTGGTGTTCCACTCGCAGCCTTTGGACCAATTGAGTCGCCGTTGCATTTGGTTGAGCTCGCGCAGTAATTTGCAAAAATCGGTCTTGTCTGGGGGTAGTGATGCGACTTGGCCCTCGGTGCCTCTCCGCTACTTCACCTGTGGCACGATAGCGTGTCCACAATCTTGAAACTTTATCTTTCGTTTAAAAATTAAAAAAAACTGTAACTAAACGTAATTCGTATTGTTTTCTAAATTTCGCACTAATGAAAATTCCCTCTCCTACACATCAAGACATTTTTATGCCACCGAAACAAAAGAATTTTCAAAAATTTGAATTTGGAATTAGTCTGAGATAAATCACAAACAAATCGGTGTATAAAAGATCCCAATGCTTTTCTGCTGGCCAGTACTTTTCGAGTTATTTAATTGAGTATGAAATATCCCTAGACCGTGTTGATGTGTTTATTTACACATTAAATTTAGGATATAATTAGCAAACTACATGCTTTAAAATTGTTTATTTTAACGTTTTTTTTTAGGTCACCCTAAAATCAAAGCTTTCGTGACACACGGAGGTCTACTGAGTATGTTCGAGACAGTTTACCACGGAGTACCTATCGTAAGCATTCCAGTATTTTGCGACCACGACGCTAACGCTGCCAAAGCTGAAGGTGACGGATATGCCAAGAAACTTGAACTAAGACATCTCAACTCAGATACACTATACGAAGCCATTCAAGAAGTTATCAGAGAACCTCGTTACAAAACAGATGTTAAGAAAAGACAAGTTCTACTAAGAGATCAAAAAGAAACTCCACTGGAAAGAGCCATTTATTGGACTGAATACGTAATTAGACACAAAGGCGCATATCATTTACAGTCTCCAGCAAAAGACATGAACTTTTTCCAATACTACTGTTTAGATTCTCTATTTTTAGTTACTTCTTTATTACTTTTAACGTACGGTTTAATGTCATACGCATTGAGACTGAGTTTCAATAGCTTGATAAACTATATACAAAGCAAACGATTGACGAAGCTATTTGGTAGTTCGGAAAATTTACTGAATTCGAAGTTGTTGAATCAAACTTCAATGTCAAAGAAGAATTTGTGAAACACATTGTGATATCTGATACTGTAGACTCTTTTGTATCTATTTAAAATGTAATGAATGTCATTTTATATCCACTTACGTCTGGCCTTACGTATTTTCTTCGTTGTCTTTTTTGGCGACATATTTAAGTTTTAAAGTAAGAATGACTTTACTTACATTTACATTAATCAACACAAACTAAATAATAATATATATGTATCGCAAAACATCAATGACGAAATATATTGCATTCGTTTGTGGGTCCAATATTGAATTTAATTAATTATGTGATATAACTGGGCCTTATTCTATGCTTCTGAAAACTAGAAAGTAATACATTAATTTCAAGTTTTGTTAATCGAATAATTGTTATTCATAGCATAAATCTGAAATGAAACTGTAAAGTCAAATAATGAAAGTAGTTATTCTAAGTATTTGGATGGAAACTTTACTTTGAGACTGTGACAAAGACATATCTTGAATTATATTAAGGTTCCTAGATTTATTAATGTGAAAAGACGTATTGAATAACCAGTGGGGTTAGTACTTACTACCTATTAATACAAAATTATTATTACACTTATTAATATTAAACCATCTATTTTAAATTTACCAATGTCAAATCTGAGGGCTACTGCTATTTCTGAAAGTAATATTATTTTAATATTACTTTAACTTTTATTCAGTCCGAGACTATACCAGGACTTTAATGGGTCGTGCTAATTAGTGTCTAGCACATAAGACCTTTTAGCCTTTTTGTTACCACCTCACTAAAAAGCCAACGGGTTCAAAATTTCTTCCAAATTTAACATCTATAATAGACATTCTATGTTATTAAATATATTCGACTCTTTAGACCGACCTCAGTTCCGTGCTTCGGAAGGCACTTTAAGCCGTTGGTCCCGGTTGCCAATAAAATGGCAAAAACGGCGGCTTAAAAATTTCAACAGCAGATCGCCACAGCCTGCGCCTGTCCATTTCAACACGGCAATGGGCTCACCATCTGTTACGTGGGACAAAAATGCATACGGTGAAATGTGGGCGTTTATTATGCCTCTGCCTACCCCTTCGAGGATAAACTTCGAGGATAACTTTCGGATCGAATGCGAATCGGATAGTCGGCATCTGAAGAATATTAATGTTCTGTTTATAGATTATAGGTACTATTAATATGATATTTCAGGTCATATTCGCAACGTATATTACTAGGTACAAAGCCGACCTTGTCCTTCAAGACGTGTCGACCGGATTACATCAGCCGTGGTCACCGATACGGAATAAAACCCGAAATATCATACTACTAATATTATAAACGCGAAAGTTTGTTAGTTGAATGTTTCTTACTCTGTCACGCAAAATCTACTGAATGTATTTTGATGAAACTTTATTACAATCATAGGTATAGCTTACACATCAGAATAACACATAGGCTTGATTTTATTCCTGGGAATAAGTTTCTGTGGGAAACGGGAACGAGAAAATTTCACCACGCGTGCGGAGCTGCGGGCGTCAACAAGTATTAATATAAGTAAAAATTACGAAAGTTTAAAAACATTAATAGATTATCTGTCTGATCCGAATCACACTGTAAAAATTAAAGTAATATATAAAATTCAAAAACGTTAGCCCCCTAAATATGACAGAGGTTCAATATTAATAATTATTTTGTTATTTCCGATTGACCCGCTGACTTTATATAGAAATAAACCAACCAACAAGTAATATATTAAATTACTAAGTACTTTGTGGAGTCTTAATAGTTAAAACGACTCTAGAATTCATAAATTTTCTAAAAATATTTGTTGCTATGAAGTTTAATGCAGGCACTAGTTCAATATTGCTAATGAAATATTCCAGGCGTCGAGCAACCGAAGCAAGATGAACCTAAAAATATTTGTACTTATACTTTTACTTTTACTAAGGATAGAAAAGATTGAAGCACTCGTAGCCCCACTAACAGCGTGTTCTGTAAACGATCACTGCTTTAGGTGTTTGCTAAAAACTGTTTGTAAGTTTAAGGAATTTTGTACAAAGGGTGTATGTAGTAAACAAAAAATTAATATGTATACTTTTACTTAACTATGATTGCTGTATAGTTACCATTAGGTAAGTAAATATATTTATATATACTGGGTGGCCCTGAAAGCCCGTACCCGGCGTTTGGTAAATATAGTTGCATACGGATAATATATTACGGAAAATATATTCAGACAAAAAGTAACACAACTTATCATTTGATAGTTCTGAAGAGTTAAATATTAAGGGTTGGCAGCGTGAGTGCTGCACCTCTGGTGTTGCAAACGAGACGGTGACCGCTTACTATCAGATGGACTAGTGTGCTTATCTGCCACCTCCAAAAAACTAAACATTAACTTTAAAAGGTCGTAAATGCGAGTTTAACTAATGATAGGGCTACTCTAATAGGCTAATTATGTTACTCTGTCTGCAAACTACAAGAGTACCTAAACGTTAAGTGAATGTTCAAAAAATAGATATATTTAAAAAAAAAAGCAATGTAGTGTTGAGACCGTGACGACTTTGTAAGATAATAAATAATTGAAAAAGTAGCAATTCCTTTTTGTTATTCTTTGTAAAGTATTTAGGCAACACTGAGTCCCGGGTATTGGTTAAGTATCTAATAATGGGACACCTTGTAGTTGTAGATAGTTGATTTAATGTATAATATGTAAATACACATGTAAAGTTTTAGAATAAGTACATAAAAGAAAATAATTTGAAATGAGTCTATGTTAATTTATAATAAAGAAATTTATAATACATGTTGTCTATTATTCAGCTTCGAAGATTTATTTATGGGATTTAAAAGACAAGCAACGAATTTAAAAAATAAAGTTTATTGTTATTTTTAAACTTTCGCGGTTTATACTCATATTTTATATACTACTCGGGAATTCACTCGAAACAATTTTGTACTTACATTCACCGACGTTTCGAGCGCGTTGCAGCGCCCGTGGTCGCGGCTGGACTGATGGTGAGGGCCGAGAGTATACATGGAGTTACTTTTGTTTGTAGCTACCCTCCATTATTATTATAATGCAAGATAAGGCCGGCGACACACTGCACTCACTACGTCAGTTTTGACCTGTGCCAAACAAAACTGACGTAGTGAGTGTAGTGTGTCGCCCTCACCATCAGTCCAGCCGCGACCACGGGCGCTGCAACGCGCTCGAAACGTCGGTGAATGTAAGTACAAAATTGTTTCGCGTGAAGTCCCGAGTAGTATATAAAATAAAAGTTTATTGTGTTCTATTGCTCAAACCTGATTGATTTTATAGAATTTTGTTTGAAATGTTACTGGGGTGTTAAAAAGCTTTGATAAAGTCATAAAACGAAATGGAACAGGTTGTGATGAATAAAACACATATACAGGAAAAAGTATAAACACCTTTTGTTAATTTCTTACGACATGATAACTTTAGAACCAAGCGTTGGTTTAAGCTGATTGAGTCACCGTTCTGTCAAAGTTCAACAGCTGATGCCAAATATGATCAAACTGCCATCACAAACTATGGGTGTGTAGCATTTGGCGAAACGAGGGATATAATATGCTGATCAGTTTACAAGTAATATCGGGAGTAGTTTACTATGCGGATCTCGTGGCATCTGGGGTTAATTTTCGTGTTTTAGACGTTTATTCCATACACATATTACTGGACTCATACATAGGTCATATAGGATCCATAATATACTTCTACCGTGATGCTTCCCATTTTGTTGCATTTAGTTGCCTTCCAGGGGGCCAAGTCTACTACTTTACAAAATTAAACCGTTCTATTTCTATTATTCGATTCCATTGCGATTGGGCCAAAACTAGCTAGTCTACTATAACTATTACATAATTCACAATCACATTTTTCAAGCTGAAGAATAGCGACAAAATAGCTGTTTTTGTATGTCTAAATATAAATATAGACGACGAAAAATACAATTTACGAGTGGGTACTGGCGTGAATTTTTTTTATATATTTTATTGAAGCGCAATTATAATACTACGAAAACTGTCAATTTTTCCTGTCGGTTCTATTGAGCAACGATTTATATTCTCTTATTACGCGATTGAATTACTTGGCCCCCTGGTCTCCCGCTGTGCAGATGAAGGAAGAGGCATTACTGTCTTTTTCCAATTCCTTCAAATTATTTTCTGATTAATTTCGATGTGGGTTCCATAGAACGAACATTCTCACTTTTTCTGGGACTTAAACGATTTCGATCTCAGTGTAACTCTTCTGATCATTGACGTCATTGCTTTAGATCCTGGTTTACAGTCACAGTAATGGGAATGCGGGTGGAATTAGTCCCAATAAAAAAAACCTAACCACTCCGGGAGTGCCGACAGAAGTGAAAACTCAATTTATTAATAATTTATTTATCTAGACGCGTTGGTACATGCATATATGCACACACTATAGCTGCGTATCGTAACGGGGTGTAGCGAGTCCAGAGATTTATCTCATCTAAAAAATTGCGTACCGCGCTAAAAGAAGTTTTTCCTTCAAAAATTGACCGGGATCGACGTTAATGATGATGATGATGAAAAATAAATCTACACTGAAAGACTCCTAATTGATTACACAGCATTATTTAATAAGACCTGTAGATGACCGGAATCAACGTTAGATGATGATGATGATAATGGTCGCGAGTCCAGAGATTTTATCTCATCTAAAAATAAGCGTACCGCGCTAAAAGAATATTCACTTCAAAAATTGACCGGGATGGACGTTAATGATGATGATGAAAAAAAAATTCTACTCTGAAAGAGTCTTAATTGATTACACAATATTATTTAATAAGACCTGTAGATGACCGGGTTCAACATTAGATGATGATGATGATTATAGTCGCAAATCCAGAGATTTTATCTCATCTAAAAATATGCGTACCGCGCTAAAAGTTTTTCCTTCAAAAATTGACCGGGATCGACGTAAAGATGATGATGAAAATCTTACGCTTTTTCGATCATGACACGTGTCCTGACGACACGTGTCCTGACGCGAGTTTAAGATTTTATACCCATTACAGAAAAGTGCTCAACGCCGCTAAAGAAGTTTTCACTTCAAAAAATAGTGGAAATCCAGTTCTGTTGCAAATGTGCGCTAAAGAGACCTTAGAGTAGGTCAGTCAGCTTAAATCCTCACTCTCTGGATACCAACCTCACGTTAAACCTACCCTGGATCTCCTCTAAATTGAATAGGATAGGTCTCTCGCAAGCGGTGGCCTGTCAAACTTGTGGGTGAATGTCAAGAAACGCAAGATCAAGCATTGCTGCAGGGAGACCTATTGACTGAGATGATAATGATGATGTAAAATTATTTTTAATATCATATTGTGACGTCATGGCTATCTGTGGTCCAGTGCGAGTCAGGAGCGGTGTCTTGCCTCCGCGAGCTTTTGTCCCCCCAGCGCGTTATATAACGGGCCGCACTGGCGGTCCTCAGCCCTTCTACTGTAGCTGCTCATCTGCTCCCACTTTACCTTGGAACGCGTCTCAATAATCTCGCTTATTGAACCCATCCCTCTTCTACTATCATCTTAGCTTCGTAAATTCTAAATTCTATATATTTTCTTATCGCTTTGTAACGTTTAACTAGCACAATTTGCAAGTGCATCTTTCCTTCATCTCTGCGCGTAAGTCACCCTAAATTAACATTCAGCACTCAACGTTACAATATCTTACACCATATTTTTTAACAAATAGGTATAAAATCATTTCATTCTCATTTGTTTGGAAATTCAATAAAAAGCTAATTATGAGATATTAACGTTTAATACACTTAATCTTACTACGATCTAAGACTAATAAAGATCACTAATCATACACAATAAAAAATAAATTATCGTTCAAAGGTAAAATATAATATTATGTTTTACTTAATATTGTTTTACCATTAATGTGCTTATTTTGTACTATTTTAACCACTATACATTCACCTGGGCCGATATTCTGTTTTTTTTATGATAAACTGCTACTTAACAAA
This sequence comes from Thumatha senex, assembly GCA_948477245.1. Lineage (NCBI taxonomy): Eukaryota > Metazoa > Arthropoda > Insecta > Lepidoptera > Erebidae > Thumatha > Thumatha senex. Next base: position 7,133,218 of record OX419738.1, on the reverse strand, counting down.
TATATCATTTCACTTTGAGAAATGCGGAATAAAATCTCAAATAAATTTCAGTTTTAGATATAGCGATACATTTTAAAAATAAATGACTAATAATACAATACAAATGTATCGCAATGCATTAAATCTATCGGTATTTCAATGAATTCACAAAGAAAATTACACTTTTTTAAAGGACAGTATAATGACAATTTAGGCCATTGAGGCCCCAATCAGAAGTGGCAACGTAGTCTGTACTGCTGCTTAATTTTATTGAGATTAAGCATAAGCAGAGCTTAAGTTAGTAACATATCGTATATGTATCGTATTTCGTATAGTTCAAAAAAAATTGACAACCACTAGTATTCTTTAAAAAAAAAATAGTTTCACATCCTATTTCTTGTATATTGGAAAAGATGTAACCAGTTTCTTTGAAAAAACCAGTATCGACGGCCCCAGATCCACGAGAACCTCAAGAGCCGCCTGAAGATGGATTACATACTGATTTTAGGGGGTTCCCCTTGGCCGATAACGCTTATATTCTTTTGGTGCTGTTCCTCTTCTTCAGGAGTTACCTTCGTGACTTTGGAATCTCCAGTATTTGTAGCCATACGCATAACGTTTCCTGAAAAAAGTTATTACTGTAGTATTTTCAAAGGTCATATTCATTTATGTTCTAATTCAGTCATTTTTGTACCAAATTTGACCCTAGGGCGCCGACAAGATCTCATCAATTACACGTTGGTTGACTTGGAATTATTGAACCAAAGAATAATTTTGAGTGTGTTTATTTTATATTTGACACGTAAAAATGGCATCGCCCGCCTGATGCAAAGCAGAGACGACGACCCGTGGTTGGGGGCCGCTATCCAAGCCAGCAGAACCCTGATAGCGAGTCTCAGGTTGACGGCCCTGACATATATATGACTTTTGACACCACTCTTAAAGGACCCCGGATTGTAAGAGGAGAGGAAAAACGTTGTTTTTAAGGTGCGACATAAGACCTGCGGAATCTTTCGGTTCTGGGTACGATTGTGTGCACAGTGTGAGGATGACTGTAATGTGGGGTTTTACCGACATCTTGGAACCGAAGTCAGTCTCACATGCAAGGGGTGCACCTGCTGACTGGCAGACGAGGGAGTCTTGGCGAAGAGAAGAAAACTGGAAGCAAAACTCAACTAATACGGGTTGGATTTTGTTTTAAGCCAAACAGCCACCATGGTAGAGGAAAACCAAGAGCGGGGGGTATTAGAATACACACATACATATTACGCGTCACGAGTTTACGTACGTCCACATCCCACCATGTGCATTTTTGCCCACGTAGCAGGTTGCGAGTCCAATGCCGTGTTCAACATTTCCAATCATAGACACAGTTTTGTACCTATGTATTCTAGTGCCAGGAGTAACAGAGCCAAGGATGGTGCTCGCTCTTTCTTGCTTGAGCCTAATGAATGCAAAAGTAATAATAATACCGCGTGCCAAGTTTACTGTATGCGAAAATACCGCATACGCGACATGTCAGCTGCCTACCATTCGCCTGTAGTAATTAGCGTAAACGTATTACCTCATTTACACTCTCGCGCGAGCCACAAGACGAGCTGCGAGACGAGCCGCGAGTGTAAACGCAGTATTATGATACACTAGTTGACACCCCTTTTCCAATTTCCCACATGAACTTGTTCCCGGGATAAAAGTAGCCTATGTGTTATTCTGATGTGTAAAGCTATATTATGGTAAAGTTTCATCAAAATCCATTCAGTAGATTTGTTGTGTCTCTTTCACGCAAAATCTAATTTAATTAATTTAAATCTAATTAATTAAATTAGATTTTGCGTAAAAGAGTAACAAACATCCATTCTTACAAACTTTCGCGTTTATATTATTAGTAGGATTTACATTCGAGCTCGCGGCTTGTCTCGCAGCTCGTCTTGTGGCTCGCGCGAGAGTGTTAATGAGGTATATGAAAAAAGGGTTTACGCTCCCTAACACACTTGATAAAAGTGAGAAATAAAGAGTACGGCGTTTATGGTAGGGAGCGCGCGAGTGACATTGACTCCTTTGTCTGTGGTCAGGAGACATGCGGTAGATGAAAGGGCATTGTGTCGTATGAACGGTAGGAGTCTGGTATAGCATCCATAAGTACAGCATCCACACACAAAAAGATTAGAAAAGCAGAGCTTCTATTCCAGTAACATCTTTAGCAAACCATTCGACTGCCTCTGTGGCGCGGTGGGAGTGTATTCGACTGCTACGCGATTCGATTCCCACCCAGGATAAATCATTGTGTGATGAGCACGATGGCTTATTCTGTGTCTGGGTGTTATTTATTTATAATATGTATGTATTTAGAAATATATAAGTATGTTTATCAGTTATTTGGTTACCATTGTACAAGCTCTGCTTAGTTTGGAATCAGATGGCATTGTGTGAGTTGTCCCAAAGAAATTTGTTATTATTATTATTATCTTACCCCTGAAGTGAAAGATCATGCCGACAGCGACGCCCACGCTTCCAAAAGAGACCAGCCACCACTTTATGACAGAAACGATACGTTTTGGTATAAACAATTGGTGTTTGAGCATGTTCACGAAGGTTTTATTGAGAGCAAGTCCCTAGAAACAATTAATAACTCTTTAAGTTTCCGTGATATTTTCACCACCAAAACTCTCTCTCTAAGACTAAAATGTTGTCACATTTCACAACATTCTTAGGAAAATCCTATACTGTCTAGGCAATAGGATTGTGGAATACGCTGCCATTAGATATACATCGTGCGAAGTCACTTGCCATCTTTAAGGACAAGGTTAAAACCACTTTCTGTCTTTTAACTAAGTTTTACTTGTATTTCTTTTCTTTTATTCCTTTACTGCGTACAACTTAACTATTTTCCTCGCTATCATATTAATCTGTAGTATATATTATGTAAGTACGCCATGAACTACCTCTTTCTGTCTTTCCTGATCATCTCTTTCCGCCCATTGTACCGTTATTTGTAGTTTTAAATCCTGAAAAACTGTATGTAATGGTGTGCAATAAAGAGTTATCTTATCTTAAAACCGTACAAAAAGTTAATATTTTTTTTATAAAATTTTTCATTTACAAATTGTTAAAGCTAGGCAGTACAACGATTGTCAAAAAATCTTTACAGGTTCGTCCTGACAACCACTTTCATTCGACACTGTTATTGCATTTCATTAGAGTAATTAGTTATAAACATATATAGGAAATACATTTTCGACTTTAAAAATTACTAATACATTCGAAAAAAAAAAAAACATTGAACAGTAGATAAAAATAAACAGAACAACTGAACCCTGGTATTGAAAGTAGCGAATGTGCAGTGCAGTCTTTAATTTACAATAATACATCACCACAGCTATAATAAGAGGCACATGCGCATACTAGATACATAATGTCACGCCATTATCCCCGAGGGGGTAGGCAGAGGCATAATAAACGCCCACATTTCTCCGTATGCATTTTTGTCCCACTCACACACCTGTTAGGTGGTGAGTGCATTGCCGTGTTGAAGTGGACAGGCGCAGGCTGTGACGACCTGCTGTAGATTTTTTTTTAAGCCGCCTAAAAGGCCTTGTACTTGACTTAACGACTGCCATTTTAGTATCAACCGGAACCAACGGCTTAACGTGCCTTCCGAAGCACGGAACTGGGGCTGGTCTAAAGGGCCGAATAAATTTAATAAAATGATATAAAATGTGTCTATTTTAGAAGCGCTCGTGGCACCGCCGTCTCTGTGTTCTGTAAACGATCACTGAGTTACGCAACTTTCACTATGGCTGGTCCTCGGATGGGTGACCACATTGTGGCATTTACATTTGCGAGCGTTTCCGTGCTTCGGAAGGCACGTTAAGCCGTTGGTCCGGTTGCCAGTAAAATGGCAGTCGTTAACAGCAGGTAGCCACAACCTGCGTCTGTCTATTTCAACACGGCAATGGGCTCACCACCTATTATGTGGGACAGGAATCCACACGGTGAAAAGTGGGCATATCTATATCTCTGCCAACCCTTCGAGGATAAGGCGTGATGGATATTTTTTTTTTTTATATGTTAAATTTGGAAGAAATTTTGTAGGTTTATTAGTGAGGTGGTAACAAAAGGGCTAAAAGCTCTTATATGCTAGACTCTAATTAGCACGACCAATTAAAGTCCTAGTAGTCTCGGACTGAATAGCGCATAGCGAGATAGCAATAACGCACTAACCAACTACAGCGTGATCAAATTTTTTTTTGCTTTACCTTAAGTCTATTTGTTGAATAGGTAATTAAATTAATACTATATAGATAATGCGTTATAACTATTATGAACATTATGAAAAGTTTTCTGATCAGATTTACTGTAACATTACACTGAATGCATTAATATCCCACGTAACAGGTAGTGAGCCCATTGCCGTGTTGTTGTGATAATTACTTTAAGGATGTAAAAATATCAAAATAAAAGAAAACAACCATCGGGCTGATGTCATGGTAGTTTTCGGAAAATGCCTTTTGATTGTAGTACCTATACGTAATAGTTATAAGAAGTAAAAAATAAAAAATGCCCGGCACAAAATAGTATTAATAAATAATTATGAAGAAATTATTATGATTGTAAAAACCTAGAACAAGTAAAAGTGAAAAAAAAAATGTAATTCGCCAATTTGGTGTAGCGGCCATCTTGTGGACAGATTTTTCTCAAACATAATGCAAAAAGTTTGTTGTATATTATTTTCTACAACTAGTTCATGAACCTTGTTTTATGTGTAAAATCTGTGGATTCTTAAACATAAAAGTTGTGTCAACATGCTGTAGTAAAGGCAGTGATATATCGCAGTAAAATGCGATAAATTTAATTTTTTGCTAAAAATTCAGTAACTCTTTTATCACGTTACTGGGGCAATACTGACTTTGACTTAAGACTATACTTGACGAAGAGGTCTACGAAGACGAAGAATATTAGGTAATAAGAAGTTTAAGAAGAAATATTTAAAAAATAAGACATGGCTGTGTAGACCCAGTTTCCTTTGCCTGTACAAGATATAAGCGCAAAGACAAATAAATTAACCATAGCCACCTCCCACATTCTCGAGTAATTCACGTTTCAAACAAAAAGCTCAAAATTGGTTCTTCCGTTACGGAGTTACGATGCCACCTACACACGCACACACAAACACGGTAAACTTATAACTAACCCGTCATATTTGCGTCGGGGATAAAAAACATTAAATAGACACGAAAAATATTCGAAGAACAAAAAATGAATAAAACAAATTGTTTAAATATATAGATATCAAAAAGTACCTCTTCGATCCAGAACAAGGGCGCTATAGTATTCGACAATTGATTGAGAAGTACAATTTTCTCAGTTTTCATAAGTTGTATGTTGAATTGTACCCTCTGTTTTACTACCATAGGAGTTCCTGATATCTGTAAAAGAATTTTAGAACTAAAAACACGTGACGATACAAGAAATTGTGACATTCTTCGTAACCCGTTGCATCAATTTAATCCCGTCGCGGCATTAATTAGTTTTACACTACTGTATGACAATTTGTTGACATTCATACATACTGCTCCTCTCTCCTGTGTCGTAATGACTAATGTAACGTTTTCGAGTTCCGCACTGTACCAAGTTGTCACTTTTTAATGCATCATCACTACATATTTTAAAGCAAAGGCGCTTTCCGCTGTCTATCCCTATGATCGCTGTCTATGTATGCTTAGATCTTTAAAACTACGCAACGAACTTCGATGTGGTTTTTTTTAATAGATAGAGTGATTCATAAGGATGATTTTTATGTAGAATTTGTTAAGTTTTTGTATGCATTGACTAAATTATAACGATATTTGGTAGGGGTGTCGGAACAAAATACCGTCTGGGAGTATTTAACGAAAACGCTGCCTTTGAGATATAACAAAAAATAAGAAGTATATACTCGTAGATTCAACTCGATATCTTGATGCGTTCCTAAGATAAAGGGGTTTGCCAGTCGGGCGGACAGACGGAAAATAAAGTGATCCTACAAAGGTGCCGTTTTTTCCTTTCGAGCTATTGAACCCTATTAACCATATACATGTTAGCACTACTGACCCTAAATTAGTATCAGTATAGTCTTAACTAGCATAGAAATCGTGCAACAGGAGAAGAGCCATGCGCGAACATTTGTGTGTCGCCACGATATGCACATACATACATACACACAGTTTTAAAATTGCGTGGTAATCTCATGTTAATTTTAATTGGGCCTAATCTAAGTTTCAATCTTCTTTCCGATTTCGAAAACGAACAATTAAGTTAAGGCCATCAAAGAAACTTATACTAGTAAAGTTAAGTTCAATAATAAATAGTTATTTGTTCAAAAATTACAAAAAGTATTTTTTGCACCGAGTGCTGATGTTAAATCTCGTACCAGCAAAGCAGTCTAAAATTGAATCACGAGCATAGCGAGTGATTCGCAATTTGACTACTGAGCTCAGTGAGTGATTTAAAGGCACGAGTTAAAAAAAATTGCTCTCGTGTGAAACTTACAACTTTGGAGAATACTGTAACCTAAAGTTAATCACAATTAATCATAAATACAAGTCGAATAATTAAAACCATCTAGATTTTTTAAATACTCGCTTTGTCCACAGATTATACAGATTATTTTAGAGCTGCTCCTAAATTTTGGAAAACTAAATACTAATGATATTTTTTGTAACACGGCAATGGGCTCACCACCGGTTACGTGGGACAAAAATGCACACGGTTAAATGTGGGCGTTTAATATGCCTCAGCCTACCCCTTCGGGGATAAAAGTGTGACGATATGTATGTATTTTTTGTAACGCGATAATATTGTCTACTTATTATATAGTTATTATTATATAGTTATTATTATTTTTCAATAAGACGTCCATAAATTAATAATGTTACACATATAAACTAAAATAATTAAGTTACATAATTGTACGGCCAGCGCTAGTCTTGAGTTTCGAACCGCACTATTACTTATTTCAAATTTCTTTAAAAGTTACTTTGCCTCACACTCGCACCAAAAGTCACTTTTTATTCGACATTTCACGAAGCAAAAGTGTCCTTTTGCTGTTGGAGAGGTGAAAATTATATTGTAATGAGTTTTGAAGCTTTTAATTTCCCCCCACTGTAGTAATTTATTTAAATACAAAAATAAACAATTACGTGTTGTACTCGTATTATTTTTAATCGACAAATACTAGTTGTCAAAATATTACCACCTGTGTGGTATAGTGTAGTGTTACCACCTATGGTTTTATTTTAATGTGAGTTTGTTTATCGAACATCCATCATGCTCTTAGCACTGAACTAATTTGACTGTAATTTCATACGGTGAACTGGGAACCCAGGATTAAAACTCTCTTTCAGATTTTTCACATTTTTGTGGGATACGGATAAAGTGAAAAAACATCACCCCGCGGACCAAAAAGCCGCGGATAAAAAGTTTAAGTTACCCACCGTTAACGGTATTGCAAAAATCTCACAATGAGAGATGATTGATGAAATGCGTAAGGCAAAATGAATACAATGTGAATAGTATATAATTGTTTGTTTTTTTGTTTATTTTCTCGACCCACCAACAGCAGGGCATGCATGCCTTCAAATTCAAAACAAAGATGTTACGAATGCCATTTTATCTTTTAAACCAGGTTCGGCTGCAGGTTTGGATGGAATCTCACCCCAACATTTGAAAGACTTAACATCGCATTCTGTGGGTGATGCAGGCGAGCAACTTGTAAATTCGATCACTAAATTAATAAACTTTATGTATTCCGGTAACGTCAATCCAGAAATTGTTCCCATTCTTTTCGGCGCGAACCTCATTGCCCTAACCAAAAAGGACGGAGGGGTGAGACCAATTGCTGTTGGATCAACACTACGACGTCTGGCCTCCAAAATTGCTGTTCGACATATTTTACCAAAATTAATTTCGGAATTTGAACCCGTACAGTTAGGCTTCGGTGTAAAAGGAGGGTGCGAGGCAGCCGTCCATGCCTTACGCTCGTTCCTAACTTACGGACAGCCTGACGTTTTGCTCAAAATTGATGTCAAAAATGCATTCAATTCGGTAAATAGGGATACCCTGCTAACGGAAATAAAACAACATATACCGGAAATTTACAATTATCTTCTTCTCAGTTACGCTGACCCAACTAAATTGTTATATCGTTCTAATGAACTGTCTTCGGAAGTAGGTTGTCAACAGGGTGATCCCCTTGGGCCTGCAATTTTTAGTTTGGCTATAAATCCGATAATCAAAAATTTAAATTCTAAATTCAACGTTTGGTATCTGGATGACGGAACCCTAGGAGGTGATGTGGATACTGTATTTTCGGACCTTTTTTTAATCAAAAATAAATTTGAAGCCATTGGTTTGGAGCTTAATTTTAGCAAATGCGAACTTTTTATAAATAACTGCGACTTAAATTTTAATGACATTGAACAAAAATTTAATATTTTGGCTCCAAATATTAAAATAGTTAATAGTAATTCCCTTTACCTTTTAGGTTCTCCGATTTTTGATGGATCTATTTCTGAATATATTAATAATTCAATAACTAAATTTCAAAATACTGCTGACCGTCTCCTTGAAATTAGTCCACATTATGCACTCTGCATCTTAAAATTCTGTCTTTTCGTCCCAAAATTTACATATGTGCTCCGTTGCTGCTCTTTTTGGAATCACCCAGATCTTTTGACACAAGTAGACGACATAATTAAAATTAGCTTAGAATCGATTTTCAATATGCAGCTAAACGAGCTTTCTTGGACCCAAGCATCCCTACCTATCCGTTATGGTGGTTTAGGGATTCGCAAAATTTCCAGTGTCGCTTTACCAGCCTTCCTATCTTCTGTCCATAGTTCAGCAAATCTCATAAGTAAAATTTTAAGGGCATCCCCTTCAAACTTTGAGATTGCTGGCTTGGAAGAAGCTAGAAACGCTTTCTTAATTGCATGCCCAGGTCAAAATTTTCCAGATTCTCCAAATTTACAGAGGAGCTGGGACGACATACATTGTAAATTGATTTATAACAATCTTTTGAGCTGTAGTACAGGTTCGGCGCGTGCTAGGCTTTTGGCTGTGGGTGCGCATGAGGCCGGCTACTGGCTTCACGCGTACCCTTCGTCAAATACAGGAACATTTCTTGAGCCTGACACGCTTCGAATCGCAACCTGTCTACGGCTTGGGGTTCCGGTCTGCGTTCCTCATAAATGTCCCTGTGGCAGTGATGTCGACAAGCTTGGACATCACGGACTGTCATGCCAAAAAAGTGCAGGCCGCTTCTCGAGACATGCCGCACTAAACGATATCATTCGCCGGTCTCTTGCCACTGTCAACGTGCCAAGTCTACTTGAGCCGACTGGTATTGCAAGAGACGATGGCAAGAGACCGGACGGTATGAGTTTGATTCCATGGAAGATGGGCCGGGTGCTGGTATGGGATGCAACCTGTTCAGACACGCTGGCCCCTTCCCATCTACATGGAACCAACAACAGAGCTGGTGCGGCTTGTGAAGCGGCTGAAAAAGCTAAAGCATGCAAATACAGGAGTCTAGGCTCCGAATATGATTTTGTCCCATTCGGTGTCGAGACCCTTGGTCCGTGGGGTCCTAGGGCTACAAGGCTTTTTAAAGAAATAGCAAAAAGGTTAGTCGACATCACAGGAGACCGAAGAGCTGGCAGCTACCTCGGCCAAAGAATTAGTTTAGCTATTCAAAGGGGGAACGCTGCCAGTATCTTCGGAACCTTGCCTAAAGGGACTCCTTATATTAATATATTTTAAATTTTCATATTTTAAGGTTATTTAATAATTTGTTGTAAATATTTAGCTTAATATTAACATCATTTGAAATAGATGTCGCATTGTTTCCAACTTTACGTATGCGTATGTAAGAGAAATTTTTAGGAGATTATACCTACTCAACTGTTGACAATTACTTGAAAAATAATGCCATCTAGTGTAATTGTGTAAATATTGATGTAAGCGTTCACGGGATAATAAACATTATGGTATCCAATTACTTGATTTGATAACAGTTCACAGTCACTTGAAAAATAATGCCATCTAGTGTAATATGTGTAAATATGGATATAAGCGTTCACAGGATAATAGACATTATGATACCCACCCAACTTTGAAGCTCAGTGTACATACATACATATTGTCACGCCTTTATCCCCAACGGGATAGGAAGAGGCATATTAAAAGCTCACATTTCACTGTATCCTTTTTTGTCCCACTTAACAGGTGGTGATCCCATGACATGCACAATGCGCTGAAGATTATACGCTAATTGTGCGTCAGACAAAGAATGTTCTGTTGATACCCACCGTGAAGTTCGCTTTAAATACGGCGTTTTCATATAAATACTGAATTTAAAAGCTTCGTAAGCTATGCATAATACCTATAGTACAAATATCCAGATTGTTATTAAAAACATTCTCCTGTTTTTACAATTTCTATGACTAGTAGGCATTGATGGTACCACTGACACAAAGTTGTGTCATTAGTACCACCAACGGTACTAGTCAATGGTACCTACTATTGGCATAAAGGGTAAAATACGTACCGGTTCAAAATCCAATTCAATTATATGTTGATCAAAATCTGGATTCAAACCTTTCACATGATTTAGAAGGTCGGGATCACTATCCAGGAAGTGAGGAAGAGATGCGTATATCGGAGCCTTAAGACATTTGAACAAATCCATTAAGCCTTTAGGGGGGCATTTGCCAGGAGCATCGCAAAAACACTGCAGCTCAGGGTCATTGGCTAGGTCTCCAATATTTACAATGTAGCGGTTGGTTTTGATGCCTCGATAGGAAGTTTTCTTTTGATACCAAGGTTTGAAAGACCTGAAAAAAAAGTAAAAGATTATTTAAGCAAGACTTTTATCCGACTTCATTCATTCATATCCGACTTCATAATCCAATAAATAAAATAAATAATAAATATCCATCACGCCTTATCCCCGAAGGGGTGGCAGAGGCATATTATATGCCCAATTTTCACCGTGTGGATTTACCTGTCCCACGTAATAGGTGGTGAGCCCATTGCCATGTTGAAATAGACAGACGCAGGTTGTGGCTACCTGCTGTTGAAATTTTTCATGCCGCCCATAAGGCATTCAACCAGGCTTAACGACTGCCATTTTACTGGCAACCGGGACCAACGGCTCAACGTGCCTTCCGAAGCACGGAAACGCTCGCAAATGTAAATGCCACAAAGTGGTCACCCATCCGAGGACCAGCCATAGTGAAAGTTGCGTAACTCAGTGATCGTTTACAGAACACTGAGACCGCGGGGCCACGAGCGCTTCATAATCCAAAAGCCATTAAATTTAAGTTTTTCAACTAAGTTTTTATAAAGTCACTTTATAATTGACTAAGTAAAATATAACAAACAATAAAAATAATCGACTATACGTCAATAAGAAAAATAGCAGATGTAATAAAAAATTATTAAAAGATATTCTAATAAAAAAGCAATCGTCACACTAATTATATCCTTTGCCTACTGTACATCAGACTTGAGAGCCTCCTGTACTTGATGTCATTTAAAAATAATAGATAGTTGAACATAAACAGAACAAGGTGGTGTCATCAGTATATTATGTTCAATTCTACTTTTTAAAACTGTAGCATTAATGTCACTGGTGTTGCAAACGCCCATAGCTTACGGAGACGTCTGTGACCATTTTAAGGGCAGGTAGGCCAAGTCGCATAGGCACCTTAACGCTTCCTCAGTCCCCGCCAAGATAGATTGACGATGTATTTTCCGCTGGCACGCCACAGTAAAAATTATTGGCAGTAGCAATCGAAATGGAACATGTCTGTCATTGTGTTGGATTTTATTATAGGTTTATGATATTACTAGTTGATGCCCGCGACTCCACCCGCGTGATTAAGTTTTCTCGTTTCCGTTATCTAAAGGAACTTAGTCCCGGGATAAAAAGGTGTTATTCTGATAGATAAGCTACATTATTGTAAAGTTTATTTAAATTCCATTCAGTAGTTTTTATATGTAAGTATCATCAAACATTAATACTTACAAACTTTCGCGTTTATAATATTAGTAGGAGTTAATGATGATATATTTAATAATAAATGTATGCTTTATGTACAAGTAATAAATAAAATGTCCCGTACTCATAATGCTCATCTTTTTTAAAAAAATTATATTAAAATAAAAAGAATCAAAATGTTGTGTCCCAGTCTCAGGCAGCTAGTCACCGTTGTACTTCGGAACATAGCTTCCGTTCACGCTAAACATTCTCCATAAGTACATCACTTCATTTAATTGCTCTAAACGTTTCCGGTTTACCCAAATCTTGCTATTAGTTCCTACTTTTTCTCTTTCAAATACCCGATTCTTAGTTTAACATGCGACGAAGACTTTTATTTCATATTAGTGACTAATGCCTGAAGGTCGGCTTCTGATGAGACCATCACTACCGCATCATCAGCGTACAACAGACAATGTAAAGTTTCCAATTTTACAACACATCATAATCTTTTAAATTTTGCAGTCAACTATTAGGTACACTATAAAAAACACAACCACGGCAGACATAACACAACCCCGTTTGATGCCCGAACAGACGTCAAAAAGAGGCGCTAGGTGAACATCCCCCTTGGTCGCACGCAAGCTTTACAGTCCGTATTAAGTGACTGTATCGCCCGCAGCAGCTGGCCGTCCACACCATATCCTATCCGGAGATGGTGTGGATGGCCAGCCAGGCCACACGGAGGAGAACCACAGAATTTATCTCACAACGTTATCAAATGCTTTCTCCAGATCCACTAAACCACAGAAAACCTTCGGGTTAAAATCTCGGGATTATTAATTATTAGTTACATGATATGTTATACTTATAAATTTTTAATAAAGTGGAAAAAGACAATTTGATTCGAGACAGGGATTGAACCTGTGACCTTTGCCTAACCAGGGCAATGTTCTAGCCACCTGAACTACCCGAACCGTATCGAATCAAGTTGAAATTCTCCACCATATTTATATCGTCATTTTAAGAGTATGACCAGAGCCATCTATCGAGCTAATTAACAACTCGATACCAATGAACAGTGTTACAACTATTTTTAAACATTGATGCAATGGACTCCACTCAGTATATTGATAAATTTTTAAAGCAATTATTTGCTAAATTTCTCATAAATTTTTAATAAAGTGGAAAAAGACAATTTGATTCGAGACAGGGATTGAACCTGTGACCTTTGCCTAACCAGGGCAATGTTCTAGCCACCTGAACTACCCGAACCGTATCGAATCAAGTTGAAATTCTCCACCATATTTATATCGTCATTTTAAGAGTATGACCAGAGCCATTTATCGAGCTAATGAACAACTCGATACCAATGAACAGTGTTACAACTATTTTTAAACATTGATGCAATGGACTCCACTCAGTATATTGATAAATTTTTAAAGCAATTATTTGCTAAATTTCTCATAAATTTTTAATAAAGTGGAAAAAGACAATTTGATTCGAGACAGGAATTGAACCTGTGACCTTTGCCTAACCAGGGCAATGTTCTTGCCACCTGAACTACCCGAACCGTATCGAATCAAGTTGAAATTCTCCACCATATTTATATCGTCATTTTAAGAGTATGACCAGAGCCATCTATCGAGCTAATGAACAACTCGATACCAATGAACAGTGTTACAACTGTTTACTTATAACGGCCAACTTATAACGGTTGTCGGGCTTGGTAGGGGTGGTGCGCACTAGGTAGCTACAACACACCTACATACACCCATCAAGTACGGTTGGTAATCCCTGGAGATGTGTAAGTAACACTATCTCAAAGAATCACCGGTGCACCAGCTAGCAGAGCATGAAGATAGGGAGTGAGTATGGACCAACCTGGAGCAGAGAAATACCAGAATTTATAGAGAGAGGGCGTCAGGTATCTCTCCATCAACCGAATGATGCAATTAAAAAACCTCAAGTTATCTACTTATTAATTATATTTATTTAAACTATATCCATATGTAGACATGAATATACATATATGAAAGTAAAAAGAAATGGCTTAGTCAAGCATAGTGGGAATAAATATACTGTAATGTTATACTTTTTTAAGGGCGTTACTAACTTAAAGTAAAAATATAAATATAAAAACGCTGGTAGCCCACTAACTCAGTTCTCTGTAAAAGATCACTGGTTTAAGAAACTCTCTCGGACTTTGGATGGATGGCCGCTTTGTAGCTTTTACATTTACCAGCGATTTCGTCCTTCGAAGGACACGTTAAGCTGTTTGTCCCGGTTGCTAGTAACGTTGCAATCGTCACTCGTTAAGTCAAGTGAATACCCTTTCAGCGATCTAAAAATTACAACAGCGAGTCGCCACAATCTGAGCCTGTCCATTGGAACACAGGCATCGGGCTCACCACAATATGCCTCTGCCATACCTTCGGGGATAAATTCGTGGCTAATAAATTTATAAATATACTTAAATAATTTATACTTCAAGAATAAAACAAAGGTCTTGGATAAAATTTAAATAATTTTTGCGAAGCTTAAATTTAACAACTGCACTGATTACTTCAGCCAGTGGCAGTCGGGTTGTTAAAGCTTCAGAATCCATTGATAAAATTTGTTTATAAATAAATTGAAAGTATACGTTTCACAAAAAAAATTGAAATTCTTCAATAGTTAGCGGAAAAATAGGTAAACATACATTGAACAGCCCACTGACTCAGTTAATTATATAACTATTAAAACTCTCATATACACTATACAAAAAGCGAACTCCGGGGGTCGCGACATGCAGCTGGGACAGACGCTCGGATAATGATGGAATGCTTACTGCTCTGATAAATATATTGTGCCATTGCGAAGAAATAACAATGGGAGCGCAACGAAAAAACCTGACACAGGTCCTTCCTCAGTAAGCGCCAGCGCGCGACTGATCAGGCGTCAGCGGCGCGAATCTGGTATTATTTAAACATTTGTAGTATAAAAAACACTGTATATAGTCAAAGTAAGCGATTATGTCTATAAATATTTTGTAGTTATAGTTGGGTATAAAAAATTCATGAAAATTATCTGTAGTTTAGATTTGTCATTGAAAAAACATTTCGAAAGGGGGCAACTTTGGAATGTTTTTCTATCAAGTGAAGTTTATTAGATTTTGTGACAGAAAGCCATTTTGACTGGATTAAATCCTTAACTATCATATTATATATTTTTTTCAGAATCAAAAAGCCTTTATTCTACGATTCGCGTTGTTTTTTAAAACTCAAAATCGTGGCCTCGGCAGGAATACCAAGCCTTAAATCAATTAAAATTAAGTCAAATAAATTCAATAAAATCTAATGCAAATTATTAAAATAAAATCAAATTAATAAAATCAAATAAAATGAATTTTACGACACTCTGATTTTTTTTCTTTATATACTAAAATGACATTTGGAATGTTGAAACTTTATCGCAATAAAAAAATAGTGTCGTGACCGTTCCGACCCAGGAATCGAACCCTAGAGCTCAGAGCGGCAGTCACACATACTATTTTTTTTAGATTGTCTATCTTGCTGCGAATAATTCACTGATGGAAAATCAAAAATATTTTCTTCTTCTATTAGGTAATTGCCCAATATGACTAAGTAACTTTCAATATAAATTTAATTGAATGTAATATTTTTGTTATATTTCCATGCATTCTTTTGAGAAAAGCACTATATATGCCTCGGCCGGAATGGCAATTGCCTGTCTCGTGACTAGTCCCGGCCTTTGCAATAATGTACTATAATCTCTCTCACCCAGGGCTGGTCGTACCGCTTACAGAATACCTCTTCAACAATTATGCACTCCTATTTTAATTTCTTGAATTTAATATATTTAAATTTAAATTAATATTTAGAAAGATGCTTGTAGGGGTTTTCCGCGTACGTCTACTCGTTACCGAGGTCCAAGGGGAAGAGGAAGGCGCGACATGCTCATTCTCATCGGCAAATATTAACACATCAAAAAAAACCTAAATAATTTGCTATAACAGTAAGTAATATTAAAATTTGATCATAATGCAATAGTAACGTTCAATTTGCATGGAATACATGTCAGAATTATATTACGAGTACATTCTTAAGTACTATGTGATGATTTTAATAATGTAGGTACATAATTTTTCCGCTTCCGCTATAACGTTTCCGGCCTTGTGGCCCCGCGGTCTCAGTGTTCTGTAAACGATCACTGAGTTACGCAACTTTCACTATGGCTGGTCCTCCGATGGGTGACCACTTTGTGGCATTTACATTTGCGAGCGTTTCCGTGCTTCGGAAGGCACGTTAAGCCGTTGGTCCCGGTTACCAGTAAAATGGCAGTCGTTAAGCCTGGTTGAAGGCCTTATGGGCGGCTTGAAAAAATTCAACAGCAGGTAGCCACAACCTGCGTCTGTCTATTTCAACACGGCAATGGGCTCACCACCTATTACGTGGGACAGGAATCCATACGGTGAAAAGTGGGCATACAATATGCCTCTGCCACCCCTTCGGGGATAAGGCGTGATGGATATTTAATTTAAAACGGTGTCGTCAGCAAACTGAAGGTGTGAGATGCATTCGCCGTTTATATTCCATCCCTCTCAATCTAGCTTCTTAAACACATCCTTAAGTACCGCCAGAATTAGAGTTATAAATTTTGACTAACCTGCATAAATCAAACTTGAAAGTTTGAAGTCTGTCGGCTTCCGTCAAGAATGGCGGGAACACTGTCCCGTCTGTGCCTTGGTACTCGTTACACGAATCCCTCCATACTTTTAATTGCGGCTCTCCATCGATTGCTATGACAGAGCCTACTTCCATGACATTCTTTATTCCTCGCTTTACTGTTACCACATGATTGTCTATGGTTCCATTTCTCTAGAAATGATGAATCTTATTACATTAAATCTTGAGTCACTGTATTTGTTACCGAATTCCTCCAAAACGGTTTGACTATACGTCTTCTATTGGTACCTACTAATATTAAAAAGGCGAAAGATTAAGTAATTTGTATTTACTTTATACATACATTCATACATATTATCACGCCCTTATCCCTGAAGGGGTAGGCAGAGACATATTAAACGCACACAATTCACCGTATGCATTTTTGTCACATGTAACAGTAACCCATGAAACCCATGAAATTCACTTCATGGTCATGGATAAACCACAGACAAGGCGTATTATCGCCCATTTACAACTTCAAACTCCTTACGGGTTACTGCCTTACGGGTAGAACTTTCAAAAACTTTTCTTAGTTTGAATGAAACGACGCTCATATCGTATGGAGTTTCGCTAAATCCCGTCTTAGGCATCTACTCCCTAAAAGGAACTATATGCGATGTTATAGTTTTGTTACTCCTGTAGCTTTAGATTTCTTCGAAAACGTCTAGAAGTTGAATTATAGTAGATAAATTTTGAGTCTACATCAGCTCAGCAGTCATCTATACAAAGAGTTAGGAACTTATGAGTCAAAACTAACACTAACATAATCGACACTCAAACCGGTGTTGATCTCTGTCGCCTTAAAGGCTGATTATGTCTATAGCGATTGTATAGGGGGCCCATCTAGGTAGTTGGCAAGACACAGTCTGCCAGTATTTTGATAATAATGTATTAAAATGGCAGACGCCGTTTTCATCAATTATTTTTACTATAGTTTAACTCCCATTGGAGGCGGTCCAATATCGTTTTTCTACGTCTGCAGTGGGGGTCTCATTTCTTATTAGATTGATTGATTTTTGGTTTGATTTTTAAAAGATCCTTTATTTCTCAATTATAGATACATATGATGTTACATAAACAGATCTTATTCTGTTTACGAACTGAACTGTGTGAATCACAATTTTTTTAGGTGGCCTTACCTTTTTTAAAAAACATTCTACATCTTGACAAAAGAAAAACTCATCACAAAAATAAAAAATGAAAACTTTACACTTATCACTATAATTTTGCTGGTTAGGAGACAACCACTGCAAACTAATAATAATAATAGATGTTGACTAATATTATATTAATCATTTTTAGCAATGAAATATTCGATAGACAATCACTGGCAATGTTATAATAAAATTATAATAAATTGGTATTGATTGTGGAATTTGAAATTACGGTATCGCACAAAAATAAATAAGTGTGTGGCGGTAGGCTGAGCCGCCGCCAGCGCCAGCCGGTAAAGTGACGATGTCACGTACCAAGGAAGTAGTGATGTGGTAGTCGGTATCGGTTATACGTAGATGCGTACGATAAGGTATTCAATGTACTTCGACCTATTGTTGATATTACAGTGTTATTGTGTGTTGGGTTTTTGTAAATAAAGAATTTACGGGCAAGTTTTAAGACGAAATCCTTCAATAATGGAAAACTTAATTGACGATGAAGTCTTTTTAGATTTGTTTTAAAAGGTGTATTGTATGCGGTTTTTAGAGACTTGTTTTGCAATACTTGGAGTTTTAAGTAGTTTGAGTCGGATGTACTGCACCAAACAGGTGCAGCGTAAGTAATACATGGCCTTACCAGTGTAGTGTAAATGCGTAACTTGGTGGGTGGGCTTAAAATTGATTTACGGCTCAAAATGGGTCGTAATGCGTTTGTTGCTTTGGAACCTTTGAGACATAGCTGTTCGGTATTTTTGAACCAGTTAAGTTTACTGTCTAGTGTTGTACCCAGGTACTTTACGGAACTACTCCAGGGTATGGCGAAGCCAGATATTTTGACGCTAAGAGCTGGCGGGGTGCGTTTCCGAGTAAACATTATGGATTCGGTTTTGTTAGTATTAAGTTTTAACTTCAAATTGGTGAAGTATGAGCTTAAGAGGTCCATTGATAGCTGCAAGCGTGCGACAATAAGATCACAATCTTGTGATGAAGTGTAAATGGCAGTATCGTCTGCGTATACAGCGAGATTGGTGTGAGGCTGAGTCGGTATATCATTCAGATATAAGATAAACAGCCATGGGCCTAAAATTGACCCCTCCGGTACACCAGCAGTTATGGGTATGGGGGTAGAGTGAGTATCGCCTAAGTATACTGAAAAACTACGATTTGTGAGATAGGATTGGATAAGTTTGACTAATGTTAGAGGAACATTGTCAGTGATAAGTTTATGAAGCAAGCCCTCATGCCATACAGTGTCAAAGGCTTTTTTAACATCTAGTAAAATCATGCCAGTGGATTTACCCAAGTTAAGATAGTGCAATATGTTCTGAGACTCTTGCCAATTGCTGAGTGGTGGAATGGAATTTGCGGAAGCCAAACTGCTCGGGTACAAGAGTGGGTTCAGTAATTTGAGATAGACGAGATAGGATTACAGACTCAAAGAGCTTGCCAAAGCTGGGAGGCAAGCTGATTGGGCGATAATGGCTTGGGATTTGATCATTCTTTCCAGGTTTTTTGATAGCAATGACCTTGGCGGATTTCCAGGCAGAGGGATAATAGCCAAAAAGTAAACAGGAATTGAAATTTTAGTCAACAGCACAATACACTTCTGGGACAGGTTTTTCAGCAATAGATTGCCTATCCCGTCACTGCCCGGGGCCTTCCGAGACTTAAGCTTACTCACCAATTTACGAATCTCAAAGGGCCGGACCAGAGCAGTCGGTTTATCTACCGTTCATGGGGCCATTTAATTTGTTCATGGATTCCGTGACAGACGACTCAATCATTGGTGTGCTAGGCCAGTCCCGGGAGAGATTCATGCTTTCTCCGAAGGCAGAGGCTAGGGCCTGACATTGCTCATGTGCCGAGATGGTTAGGGTCCCATCAGGTCCAACGAGAGACGGTATAATGTTAGACCAATAGTGGATACTTTTGACCACCCGCCACAAGTCATGGTGAGGGTTATCAACGTTGGCTAGTCTTTTATTCCAGGAGATGTAATCTCGTGACAGTAGCGAAAAGAAGTTTCTTAATAACTGGATCCTGCTCCTTTAGAGCAATTCGACGAATTTTGTTTTTGTTCTTTATGTCACTCCTGACACGTCTAGGTAGTTTGATCTTGTGATTGATAGTAGTTTTAGGAACAGTATGTTCACGCGCATCAATCAAAACTTTGGTGAGGTGATCAATTTGATTTTCAATATCAAAAGTACAATTGAACACAAAGCTAGTCCGGGACACATTATTGTCTAGAAAACGTCGAAAAGAGACCCAGTCTGCTTTGGAGTAGTTATATGCTACATGAGGTTTGCGTGTGATGTTGCCGCTTACGGAGAACAAGATGGGTAAATGGTTAGACGATAACTTGGTTAAGATCTTGGGTTCCGTATAGGGTTGCAAACAATTATACAGAATAACATCAGGAGTGGAAGGTTTCCGATAACTATCATAGTGAACGAGTGTTGCTGTAGTTGGTGCACGAATATTATAATCATTAGAGTTCGTGTGATTGTAAAGGATTTCGCCACGGTCGTTAGCAGCACTAGTGTCCCAATAAGGGTGTTTACCATTGAAATCACCCATCACTATTGTCAGAGGGTTGATGCCAAAAACTAAATCCAGGTCACTCGTTAAGAGACAGGACAGTTGGGAGACTGATAGGCGGAAACAATGACAACATTATTTCCCGAGATGTTGAGCTGAATGCCAATGCATTCTAAGTGCTGTTACAGGTAATGAGATTCGAGTGTGGGGAATATTACGTTTTTTATGAGTATTGCAACTCCTTGTCCTTGAACGGCATTTAGTTTGTCCTGGCGATAGCATGTGAAACCAGGGGTATTGAGTTGCTGCGTGGAAGAAATTCGTGTTTTACATATAGCTACAATGTCGACAGCAGATTTACTCACCAGGTCAAGAAGCTCATGAATTTTTGTGCGAATACCGTCAGCATTCCAATATAAGATACGCAATGAATGTATATCAAACATATTTTCCTAAGTGTGTCAATAGTAGTATAACCTTGTCCATGATGTTGGAACAAGCAACGAATTGATTCTTTATCAACTTAATGGTCATTAAGATATTCAGCATATCTGTTGTCGCCTGATCTTGTCCACCATGAGACAGAGATGCATGTGCTAGCGTTTGAGGGCCTTCCCCTTTATGTGTTTTTTGTGAAGGAGGATTTAATCCAGTAGCCACGGTGTTCCATGCTCGTCCATCAATTTTACTTTGCATCATGATCACTGCGCGTTTAGCAGCTTGAGTTTCCTGGATAAGTTGCTGTCTTTCCCGTATTTTTCTTAGATATTTATCGCGTTTTTTACACAGACGATAGTTAGCAGGATGGTTTTCTTTACAATTGCAGCATTGAGCCGGTTGGTCTTTTTTGGGACATTCAGAGCTAAGAGGAGCCTCAGTGCATTTAACACATCTCGCAGGTAAGTTGCAATTTCTTGAGGAGTGGCCGAAACTTTGACAACGGTAGCACTGGGTACCATAAATATTGTTTGATCGGTATTTTTGTACCTGTATCACACAGTTGAATAGGTACTTGATTTGACGGAAGCGCGCCATATCGCTGCCAGCAGGAAGTTGTACCAGAAATGGAGGGGTTATAGTATTTTTGCCTTCAGGAATTTTCATTTTACGTACAATAACATCGTTGAATCCAATACCAGCAAGTTCTTCCTTTAGATGATCCTCCACGTAAGCCGGTAGACCAAAGATAACAGCTTTATACAGCTTCTCGTCCTTGCGGGAAAACGTATGGTAAGCAACCTTTTCTGACAGTAAGCCTTTTTTTAGAGTCTGGTGGTCGTCAGTAGAATAGCAAATAATGGAAATGTTGTTGTTACCTTTATATTGAAGGTGAAAATTCTTAGTGTACTTGCTGATGACAGTTCGTATGGCTTCATGAGTCCAATCAGATTTCAACTGCAACATGATTGGGGGTATGTGACCGGTTTTCTTTCTCAGTGTCGAGGCATCCTGAGAACTATCCAGAGTTTTATCAGATGAAAGAGTACTGAAGCGGTTGGTAGTCTTCGTCGTCGAAGTTGACTGTAGTTCGCCAGGCCGCATAGTTTTCTTTGGTATTTTCCATTGGCTTACATCGGCTGAGCCTTCAAGGGGACGTTTCCCCACAGAATTTGATCTTGTGAGAAAACGCTCCGTGACAGTAATGATAGTTACAAATATTAGTATTTAGTTAGTATTAATAACGGGTACCGGACACGTAAGCGCTTGCCCATCACTAGAGTTACGTATGTGGCAGCGAGTAGCGAGAAACGAAACGAACATGCGGCTACGACTGGCGCACGAGCAGCACGGGAACGAGAACCTATTAGATTAAAATTCTCAAAGTGCCTTTGCGAATTATATTATATCCTATAGCCTTCCTTGATAAATGGGCTATCTAACACAAAAAGAATTTTCAAAACCGACGAGTAGTTCCTGAGATTAGCGCGTTGAACCAATCAAACAAACAAACTCTTCAGCTTTATAATATTAGTATAGATAGTAAAAATAATACAAAAGTTTAATTGGGCAATCAAACTGACGCCAATATTTTATAAATAAGACAGTTTCCGTACTCACCGCGCCAAAAAGTGAAAACCTTATTTGATTATTAGCCTCCCATATAAAACCAGGAACTGCGTCTTTCTTTATTTGCGTGCAGACTGCTTTTGGTGCAAATTCTGTTCTTGCACAGTTAATTATGAAACCGCGGAACAATAAGTCAAGAACTTTCACTCTATGAAATATATCTGACGGTTCTTCGAATATTCCGTTGATGGCCTTCGCAATGACGTTTAGCATCGCTGGTTTTTCCCGGTTTACCGCTATCGCCATACTCTGAAAAGATGTGGAAAGTCTTAAATTACTTGGAAGGCCGCAGTCGCTGGCTGTACTGACTGTACTAACTGATTCTTATTAATTAAATAAACTTATTTATTAAACATGTACTGCATGTTATTAGAAATTACATTAAACATACATTAATAAATATAAATAAATAAATATAAATAAATAACTATCTTCACGCTGTATCCCTGACGGGGTAGTCGGAGAGGACAGATCGCCAGGCTTCGCGATCCATACATAGTATATATGTATATATATACATATACATCCATCCATTAGTTAGTTTTGTTTTTTATAAATATATAAATAAATATTAATAAATAAATAAAAATATTGTTGGGACAACTCACACAACGCCATCTGATTCCACACTAAGCAGAGCTTATATTATGGTAACCAGATAACTGATAAACATATACTTATATTTATAAATACATACATAGATAAATAACACCCAGACACGGAATAAAGCATCGTGCTCATCACACAAAGTTTTATCCTGGGTGGGAATCGAACCCACGACCTCTTGCGTAGCAGTCGGATACACTCCCACCGCGCCACAGAGGCAGTCAAATTTATATCATCTTTGATCACACACATTCACAACATTATATCATCCGTTTGGATGATATAATGGTCTTATGACATTAGGTGTTTTAATGTTGGCAATAAGCTAACTTCATCAAGGGTTTGATGTCAGCGTAGATTTAAAGCATGGATGTAGATAAAATATTATAAAGAAGTTCGAATAATATACTTTTGAAGGACGCTAGATATACTTTTATCATCAATAGATCTTACCATTATTATAATATGTGGGACTACAACTATTTCTTCTCCAGTTAATCCCGGTCCTGAGAGCTCCGGTTTAAAAAGGAACGTATCCCGCATCTTGAACGTAATAGTATCGTCTTCTTCGTGTTCTTCGATGTCCAGTTTTTCTTTCCATTCTCTGCAGATAAGAATAACAACACTTTCAATCTCTTAGCTATGATTATAGATCTGAACCACTGAAGTAATTCCCATATTCAAGGCTTGGAACATAAAAAGTTCTACTTAAAATTGATATTCGCTCATAAACAAACTGAATCTGATAACGGCCTACCGCCGTTCACATGACTGTAATAATAAAAAAAGAAAAGCTAAGAACACTTTTGGGCTGAGGAGTTTGGCGCCAATTTATAGAATATGGTGCACGATTGCCGACTAATATTTTTTTAAAACTAGAGTATAATTTGTGGTTTTGTAAATTTAAAGAGTTTGAGAATGTACATAATTTAACCCTTTATTCGTTTTAAAGATATGAGGCAACATTACACAGACACAAGTAATTCTTAGTCTGCTTGCCTTCTCCAAGCAATATAGTAACAATTTATTTCGGGAAGAATTCAGCAATTGTATTACGATGAAAACTTTTGCAAAACTTATAGAGAACGCATAACTACAAATTTAAAGTACCTAATAAAGGAACATTTACAATAAAGAATAAAGCTTTTATATAGCTTCCCGATGTACTTTTTAATCAGTACCTAAGATTTAGTACCCAAAAAGTAACCTTACATCACTGTGTAATTCTCATGATTTTTGCAACATTTTTTGTTGATTATACTTTTAGATAAGGGATCTGATTAGTTTATTTGGTTAGGTATTTTTTAAAACTTTATGCACAACGAGATACATCTCCTTCGTAGACTGCCCAGGTTATCCTCTTAGAGGAGATAAGGTATTCAATATTTTTGTCGAGAGGAATGTTGTATAAAAACAAAAATATTTAAATTCTCATACTCATTATTGATGAAACTTTCACTGAAAAGTTACCATTGCCGCGGCATATAATTGCTAGGAAATTACTTTATAATTACTATTCTTATCATAATTGGTTACCAATTTTAATTAAGAGCTAGCCTTCGCTCGGTTTTATATTTTTTTATTGTATATCTATGCCAATTACGTGATACGAGTATAATGAGTCGTGTAACTATTCCTATAATTACATGTAATGGAAATTAGTATCAAATAGGTGGTAGGTAGTTACCAACATTTTAAAATATTGCTATATAAAGTTGTAATTGTAAAATTGTAAAGTTGTTAGGTTATGTTGTAGACAAACATAACCTAAACCCAAGACACGCCTTTATCCCCGGAAGGGTAGGTAGAGGTATTCTATTCGTAGTAGTAGTCGACAGATAGAGAGATCCCCAATGTTTTTTTTGCCTTAATTAAAAAATATTCGTGTATAGTAGTGACACTATGAGCATTTTTATTACTTGGGGACGTCCTCGAAATATCTATAGGTGAAACTAACACTATAATATGTGCAGTAGTTTTTAAGTTCATCACAACCTGACAGACGACTTTGTTGTATGATATACAAGCTCAAGCCCGCAGCGGAAACGGGAAAGCCAAAAAAAGGGGAATTGGAATCTTCATTACGCGGTCCGCGCGTGTTATAAAGACTCCTGTTCCCATTTACGACCTTATTCCTGGGACAAAAAGTGGCCCGTAAAAAAGTAGCCTATGTCCTTTCTTGAGCTCTAGACTATCTCTGTATCGAATTTCCAATAAATCGCTTTAGGAATTATGGCGTTTCTGAGATAAGTTTAGATTTCTGGAATAGGTCGTGTTTTAGCACTTACTCGAAATAATAAGGTCCAACTTCCTTAACAATAGGAATTCCACCTTTTTGCACCTCTTCAGGATTAGTGTAGTTGAACATGTAGACCTTAAACTCCAAAGGAAATGGAATTATCTCCCACATTTTACGTACATCAGTTTTCTTCGAGAGAGCCATTTCCTAAATAATAAAAGAACCCTGTAAGTAGGTGATTAAACTTTGCAAGTTGGAGAGGTGAAGCTTTGTTAGAATAGAATAAAATAGAATAGAAATATTCTTTATTGTACACCAATCTATATATATAAAAATGAATCCCTATTTCCCTTGGTCACGCCATCACGCGTGAACGGCTGGACAGATTTGAAAAATTCTTCTTGTATTGGATAGCCCATTTATTGAGGAAGATTCTAAGCTATATGTATATCATCACGCCACTACAAAGGAGAGCGGAGCAGTAATCATAAATGTCAACAAATCGGGGAAATTTCTTACATTTTTGGAAAGTAATATATGACTGGATTAAATGGGTGCCACGGGGTTGGAAGTATGTCACGGACGAAGCCGGGCAGGTCAGCTAGTTATTAATATTTATAAGTATATGGAATACAGGTTTTGAAATGTACAATGGGCGGCCTTATCGCTAAGTGCAATTTCTTACAGGCAACCTTTCTATTCTTGTTAGTTGATGAAGCTTTGTTAGTTGATGTAATTACTTTGTGAGTTGGTGTTATAACTTTGTGAGTTATTGTTATAACTTTGTTAGTTGGTGTTAGAACTGTATCAATTGGAGACTGAATTAGATGATGATAAAACTGTGATGTTGATAGGGATTTGTTACTTTGTATGTTACCGACAAATAGAGGATTATTCTCCAGTGACAGGCAATGACATTTTTAGGCAGACTTTAACAGTCACTGCCACCGTGGGTGTAAAGGGTCCGGGGCCCATGTGAAAAGACCTCACCTGCTAGCGATGCACCTACTAACTAACGGACAAGACAAGAACAGGCGTCCTTTAAGGGTTCAAAGGTCAGATGATAGCAGTCACTTCTAGAAAGGAAATACAAAAGGGCTCACCACCTGATAACCTTTTAAAGCTTAGATAGTTGACAAGGATTTGATGTCAGCGTCAGAGAAGTTTAGTAGATTTTTTTTTTAATTTATTCATTTATATATCACACCTTATCTCCGAAGGGGCGGCAGGCGGCATATTTTATGCCCAATTTTCACCAAGTGTATTCCTGTCTCACGTAATAGGTGGTGAGCCCATTGTCGTGTTGAAATAGACAGACGCAGGTTGTGGCTACCTGCTGTTGAAATTTTTCAAGCCGCCGCTATGGCCTTCAACTTGACTTAACGACTGCCATGTTACTGGCAACCGGGACCAACGGCTTAACGTGCCTTCCGAACACGGAAACGCTCACAAATGTAAATGCCACAAAGTGATCACCCATACGAGGACCAGCTATAGTGAAAGTTGCGTAACTCAGTGATCGTTTACAGAACAATGAGGCGGCGGGGCCACGAGCGCTTCAAAAATGTAATAGTTTTCCATTAAATTACCTACAAGATTTATTTAATCCGAGCTCACGATTTGGAGCCCAGAGCTCCACTTTCCTGTACATGTTTCCCAAGGACTACGACAATTACCTTTTTGAGCATACTCTTAAGTATGGCGGGAAACATAACCCAGCCGAATATGATACCAAACAGCGCCACTCCACCAGATATCGTGGCATATTTTATACCTCTAGGCATTGGCATGATGAATGGTTATTTCTGTAAAAAACAAGCACATATTAATATTAAAATCATTAAATTATACTAGTTGATAGTGGCTGGATTAACTACTCTATAAAGCTGGAAGTCCCATAAAAAGCTGTATTGCTGTCCCCACAGCAGTATAGTATAGTACCTAACTGCATTTCAAAACGTACAATATAATACGATATACAATAACTACGAGTACTAAGGGAAGAAACTGGCGATGCTCGTGCAGGTAGCTTTCTCGGGCAAAGTCTTTCCATAGCTATTCAGCGTGGGAATGCTGCCTGCATCATGGGTACCTTTCCGAGGGGACCCAGTCTAAATTTACCAGTATAAATAGTTAGGTAGTTTTGTTAGTTTTAATGTTAAATTAATTTTTGTTTTTTACTGTAATACATTTTATTACAGTCAAATTGCTGGTCAACTATATCCGATATCGCCAGTTACACACATAAAATAACATACACACAACATCTAAGTCTTAGTCAAGTTTAGATAAGTAAGGTTCACAATAAGATGCGACATTAGTCACATGTTTTAAGTTGAATACCGTCGCCACCGTTTGATCCCGTCTCTTCTAAAAATCTATGAAAACTCGCCCAATATGTTGATATATTTAAGATTACTGCTCCGCTCTCCTAGGTAGTAGCGTGATGTTATATAGCCTTTGTCGGTCAATGGTCTATCCAACACAAAAACAATTTTTAAATTCGGACCAGTAGCCCTTCAGATATTTTGTTAAATTTTTGCCTTGAAAGGTACAAAGTAACGCGATTTTATACGTCCAACAATGTACCTTCAATGGTTTAGGGTTGTGTTATTATGGGTAGATGATGTGGGGGTTGAAGGAATATTATATATATCTATCTTGCATGGTTGGTATGAGCCATAATTAGATTAGAGCGTTCAACCAAACAAACAAATATACAAACACACTCTTCAGCTTTATGTTATTATAGATTTTCCATCTTCATCTAATATCATTGGTGTTATTCCAATCGATGTAATAAAAATGACGGTACCTTGACAAAATCGAGACATTTGGCAACGCTGGTCGAAACTTCATAACATTTTTTTTTGTTGTTTTGGCGATGTCCGGCGCTACATAATATTATCGATTATATTTTTATGAAAATGTGATGTGAAAAGAAATAATTGACCATATGGTAGGACTGCAGGCTTTCTCACGCAATTGCTCGTTTATTGGTTGCGCTACGTGATATTTTTAACAACTTTTATTCCATTTTCAAACGATATCGTACTTTATAGTTTTATTGATGACTGCCTTTGTGGCGCGGTCGGAATACATACGAGTGCTACGCAAGAGGTCGTGGATTCGCCCACCCAAGATAAAACTTTGTGTAATGAGCACGTTGGTTTATTCTGCGTCTGGGTGTTATTTATCTATAATATTTATGTATTTAGAAATATATAAGTATGTTTATCAGTTATCTGGTTACCATAGTACAAGCTCTGCTTAGTTTAGAATCAGATGGCGTTGTGTGTGTTGTCCCAACGATTTATTCAATTTATTTATCGAAATCATTCGTTTCGTTTGTTCGCTGAAACCGTTACCTATATAGGTATTTGTTTTTTGTCCTACTAATGAGGCATATAAGCATACGGCCTACCTGATCATAAGTGGTCCATAGCTTCGGAACGTTTGCAACACTACAGGTGCTTCACTCGCGCTTCCGTACTTACAAAACCCTATTGGACACCGTTTTAAAAATCCCATGCTGTGGAAAATCGCGAAAACCCAGGCAGGAATCAGTCAGTATTTACCTCTCCCTACAATCTTGAGATATAAGAGGACCATGAATGAATGAAAAAGATGAATATCACTTTTATGCAACACTAGTTGACACCCGCGGCTTTGCCCGCGAAGAGAAGTTATCCCGTTCCTGTTTCCCACAGGAACTTGTTCTTTGGATAAAAAGTAGCTTATGTGCTATTCTGATGTATAAGCTATATTATTGTAAAGTTTTATTAAAATCCATTCGGTCGATTTTACGTGAAAGAGTAACAAACATCCATTAAAATTTACAAATACTATTAATATTCTAAATGCGAAAATTAGAAACTTTCGCATTTAGAATATTAATAGTATTTTTAAATGTGTTTTAAATTTGGAAACACTATCAGAGTATTACGTAATTTCCTTCTCTTACAACCCCAGGTTCTGCAAGCGGAGTGTGAGGAGGCACACCAAGGGACCACTTGAAATCCTCATGGATGCTATGCCGGACTCTTACCGACTAAAACCACACAGTGCCCTTTCATCTGTCTATGGCCAGGAGTCCCGGGTAAGCCCTCGGGAGGATAACCCCAGGGCTCCCAGCAGACTTTATCCGCAAACGCGGTATCGTCTTCTTTGGGGTTCGGGTGTTATCCCGATTCATTGGGGAGGATTCGGGTGCTGTCCTACTTTCTTGAGGGGGTAAAAGGCATACGTGTGTTGTCAAGTCACGCCACCGTCTAGGGCCTGCTTTTGTAAGAACGGCGAGCAGCCCACCCTCCGTCCTCAGGCCCTTGGTCATGGAGGCCGGTGGTCATGGTCTCCCGCGCCCTGACCGTCCCACTGGCTCCCGCCGGAGACCATGACTGTCATAGTCTTGAGGAGAGTGGCTCCTTTTTCGCTAGTTGTCACCATGGCTTTTCATTACGCAGGATAGGCGTCATTTTGGCAAGCTAACTAAAGAAAAAATTAAAACTTCTTTCATTTTGTTATGTATAATACTTTTAACAATTTCAGTTTAGATTAACAATGCTTGCCTGGCTTGCTGAGATTTTCGTTGAGCATATATTTATTGACTTTCGTACGTTAGTTCCTACATAAATCAAGTAAGCATAGGTCATAGTGTGGCCAACTGCCGTGTTCTTTTATATTTTTTTCATTTTTGAATTTGTCTTTATCTTATTGCATATTTACACAAAATATGAGTGTAAAAATGAATCAAAATTATAAATATTTGGACCAGAATTTAATAAAATGTTTCACTGTTAAACTGTTGGCAGGTTAATCGACTGAAATATAAATAAAATATCTGAATTAAAAGATCAGAATCTTTTTCTAAGACGGACCTTAGAGAGACTCATAAACTTAAAGAGATTGAGCATAGCTAATTATCATCCGTTGTGGTTCCATGGCTCTTAGGTTATAGATTAGTGCATTGTTGCTTGCTAAAACAGCTTCGAAAATACTAAATCTCATCTCATGGCTGTCTATACGCGATGATGCATGGAATATGTGTTGGATAGCCCATTTAAAGAGGAAGGTATATATCATCACGCAACTACCATGAAGAGCGGAGCAGTAATCATAAATGTCAATTAATATCTTTAAATTTTTGCCATTTACACTCATATTTATGATATTTCGGGTCTGTCTCTCTATCTACTACCTCTATAGTAAATCTTAAACTATATTTTAAATGTGAACAAGATTATGTTTTTTTTATACCACTGAGTTGGCTGACAAGCATACGACCTGATTTGCAACACCAGAGGTGCAGCACTCGCGCTGCCGACCCTAAAACGGCCCTATTTATTTTCGATATAAACCATATTTACATGCTTGTTAAACAAAAGGGTAGATAAGTTAAACAATAAATCTAAAGATAAAAAGATATTTGTATCCAAGGACAAAATATTAGCGAGTATTTTGAAGTATAGTCAGGCGATTTATTTAATTACTTAATATATGTACATACAAATACATAATTACAGACAAAAATTTAAAGTCTATTTCCTCGCTGTGAAATTTAAAATTACCGGTGGACATTACCCGGAGAAAAGGGGGCAAAACGCTAAAAGCTTTGCCGCGCTGATTAGGCGATTATAAAATTATTATTGGTGCTAATTCTGTTGTTGAGATCAAATGCTATTCTGTTAGTAAGTCGAACTAAACTTAGCGTTATTGGCAATCTCTTAATTAAAATAAGAACATTTTAGAGAAATTTTAGTTTAGTGGTAACAGACATAGCACCATTGTATGCTTTTGTATGCCGAAGATAAAGGTGTAAATGAAAATATTGTAAATATAACCTTAGAAATGAATTAATTTTGGCATGCGACGTATATTTGATAAAAGCATAGGCTTAAAACGCAAAATGCTGAAAATTAAGATATTGGTTATATTAGAATAGATAACTTTAATGGTCACTACACCATTAAAGTTAGAACTGCATATGAAGTTAGAGTGGTAATCACAAAATGGACTAATCATAAAAGTGTCAATAATAATGTCGTACGTACGAGCAGGTGTCCGTATGTCGAGACAGTTGGAAGAAGACTCACAGTAGTGCAATGCTTTTAATATTGAGTGGCCTGCGGTACAACCACAGGAGGTACAGGCTTCTGTCAACATGAACTGATTTCTGAAACATCCACATTTCAAAATGTTTATACATAGATCTTATATACTATTGCTAGAATGTTCTTAAAATTAAAAACATTACGTTTGTGACTGTCTCACGGTACGCAACATCAATGTTTGAAAGAGGTGTATGTTTAGAGCTATCCAACTCCTCCGCATAATACCTATATGCATAAAATCCTCCTTTCTTCAGCTATACTCAGCCTTGTATTATCAATATTCCCATATAAAGTGCAAAGTATCCAATAAGGCAGAACGTCAAATTTAAATAATTTTATGTTTGTTTATCCATCACGCATTATCCACGAAGGAGTGGCAGAGGCATGTTATACGTCCACTTTATACTATGTGTATTCCTGTCCCACGTAATAGGTGGTGAGCCTATTGCCGTGTTGAAATAGACAGACGCAGGTTGTGGCTACCTGCTGTTGAATTTTTTCAAGCCGCCCATAAGGCCTTCAACTGGGCTTAACGACTGCCACGTTACTGGCAACTGGCACCAACGGCTTAACGTGCCTTCCGAAGCACGGAAACGCTCGCAAATGTAAATGCTACTAAGTACCAGCCACAGCGAAACTTGCTAAACGCAGTGATCGTTTATGAAACGCCAAGTCCGCAGGGCCACGAGCGATAAATAATTTGTCAATATATGAGGTTAAGTAACCATAGTAGAGAGACAAAGGAGTAGTAGAGAGATAAATGAGTCTATTATCAGTTTTTGGTTCAGGTGTACTAACAACACCTCTAGTAATAATGTGGGACATGATTGACGCTATGTGGGACATGATTGACGCTACTTTTAAGGATTAGTTCTGCTAAGTTCTTCATTTCGCTCGTGGCCCCGCGGTCTCAGTGTTCTGTAAACGATCACTGAGTTACGCAACTTTCACTATGGCTGGTCCTCGGATGGGTGACCACTTTGTGGCATTTACATTTGCGAGCGTTTCCGTGCTTCGGAAGGCACGTTAAGCCGTTGGTCCCGGTTGCCAGTAAAATGGCAGTCGTTAAGCCTGGTTGAAAGCCTTATGGGCGGCTTAAAAATTTCAACAGCAGGTAGCCACAATCTGCGTCTGTCTATTTCAACACGGCAATGGGCTCACCACCTATTACGTGGGACAGGAATCCATACGGTGAAAAGTGGGCATATAATATGCCTCTGCCACCCCTTCGGGGATAAGGCGTGATGGATATTTATTTATTTATTTTATTTAAGTTCTTCATGATTTCTAACATATTTCCTAACTAATTTTTTCTTCCTTTTCTTCCTTTTTGGCTTTAAAAATGTCAACCTCAGGTAGCCACAACCTGCGTCTGTCTATTTCAACATGGCAATGGGCTCACCACTTATTACGTGGGACAGGAATACACATGGTGAAAAGTAGGCATATAATATGCCTCTGCCACTCCTTCGGGGATAAGGCGTGATAGGTAAATATACTGTTTTCTTTTTCTACACGAGATTTTATGAGGTTTAGAACTAGTAGACTAACTGTCTAGTAATTAAACAACCTAGTTCATTTGTCTGTCCGTCTGTGAGAGTACTTTTCAGAAACTATGAATTGGTGCAACAAAAATTTGTTAATTTTAAAACGTTAACTTAAAGTAGTTTACGTAATAAATTCTGAATGTTGATTTATTTTAATAATATTTATTTCATATCAGCGAGTGACAACCATATGAAATCACCGCAAAACCAGAATAGAGTCAGTGGTGCCTAATGTATTGTCAACGCTTGTGTCAACCAATAAGTTTAAATTTCACGTGTAAGCGGGTGATACGCGTAAGAATAGGCCAATTTTTATAACTAATCTTGACTATTGTTCGAGAGTACTTCTGTACTTTAATAATGTTGATTATTCTTAACTTAACCTAATTTAACTTCGTTAGATCCTAGAGCTGAACCCATTAAAATAGTTCTAGGGCTCATTTGGATGTACCCAGCTACTAGGTTTCCGGACAGCTCTTGAAAAATCAGAGATGCTTTCATTCCATAGGTCATGGAAAGCTTCATTTTTTTGTTGTGTACTTATTTTTACAAAAAAAGTTAATACATGAATATAACAACTGTCACATGCCTCATAAATTCACTTGAGTTTTTGAAGTGAAACTTGACCTTGAGAGAAATTTTATATCTGTAAAAAATAATCATCGTCACGTTTTTCGGTTACGCGCCATGTTGTTTTGAAGTGAAACTTCTTTATCATAAGTGAAACTTCTTTATCGACGTATGAGAGAAAATTCCTAGCTGTAAAAGAATGTCGTAGAGAAGTTGAACCTGTGTACTCTGGAACACATACAATTTTTTTTTCAGTTTAGTTACATTTATTATTTTACTTATAATTCTCGTATTTATAATCATAACATAACATAACATACTGTCACGCCTTTATCCCCGAAGGGGTAGGCAGAGGCGTACTATACGCCCACGTTTCTCCGTATGCTTTTGGTTTTTTGTCCCACGTAACAGGTGGTGAGCCCTTTGCCGTGTTGAAGTAGACAGGTGCAGGTAGTGGCGACCTGCTGTTGAAATTTTTCAAGCCGCCCATAAGGCCTTCAACTATCTTAACTACTGCCACGTTACTGGCAACCGGGACCAACAGCTTAACGTGCCTTCCGAAGCACGGAAACGCTCGTAAATATAAATGCCACAAAGTGGTCACCCATTCGAGGACGAGCCATAGTGAAAGTTGCTTAACGCAGTGATCGTTTACAGAACACTACGTCCGCGGGGCCACGAGCGCTTCTAATTCATAATTATATAGAAAGATATACCTAAGAGATGAAACCTTAGAAGGTGTTTTTATTAGCATTAGGCTATTTCTAACTCTTATTTAAAAAAAAATCTTGTCACTTAATTATAAAGTCTTTTTTTTTTTCAACTGAATATCAAAACCTCACCTTTATGATTGAAAGCGTTAGTTTCTGTAGGCTATAAAATTAACCTGTCAAAGTATACAGTAACATTTAACCTGTACTTGATTTTTTCTTTGAAATATTTTAATGGACAGTTGAACTTCATATATTATG
Organism: Thumatha senex; assembly: GCA_948477245.1. Lineage (NCBI taxonomy): Eukaryota > Metazoa > Arthropoda > Insecta > Lepidoptera > Erebidae > Thumatha > Thumatha senex. Next base: position 7,098,685 of record OX419738.1, on the reverse strand, counting down.
TAGACAATTGTACATGTATTTTTTTCACCTGCATTAGTATGTTGATAATATAATGCAAACGTTTAAAGCGGTCCTTATTTTCTCATGAACATTTTATTTATTATTTACTTAAGTATTTTTTTATTCTTTTTTTTTACGATAATAAAGCGCTACAGACTTCTGGAGGTCCAAGCCAGCTCACCTCACCAGTGGTGCACCTGCTGTCTAAATAAACCCACCAAATCTTCTGGCCAGCGTAGTACAGCAAGTCAAATACCTTCTCAAAGCGTAAGTGGACCCACCTCTCTCCTGACTAAGGAAGCGCAGGCGCCCTTATTGAATTGGAAGGTCAAACGGTAGTCATTGCTAACGATATCGAAATCAAAAGCTCAAGGTCAGCTGTTTCTAGCAGCCTAAATAATAGTGGCTCTAAACCCAAGTAGGGTTTGAAAGCCATTATCATCAACCGAGCGTCTGTTCCAGTTGCGTCTCGCGACGCCCGGGGTCCGCTTTCCTCGTGCCTTTTTGTCCTCCACTTCGCACGGTCGTCGGCATCCCCTGTAGTGAGACCATTGGCACGCATGTTATTCTTTACGACGTCAAGCTAGCACTCCTTGGGTCTTACCCTCTTACCGTGATGTACCAAACCAGCGAAGGCGACACTCTTGCAACTTATCTGCAATGTCACGGACGTGAAGGCTGCCGCGGATGCGAGAGTTCCTCACACGGCCCATCCGCGTGGCTCCACGCATTCACCGCCGCTTCTTCATTTCCGTGACACGCAGCTCCTGCTTCTGTTGCTTCAGTAGTGGCCACGCCTCACTGCCATGTAAAAGGACAGGCCTAATGATGGTTTTATAGACCCGTCCCTTCAACCTGACCGGCATTTTTGGGTCACAAATGACACCAGTCACCTCTCGCCATTTGGGCCACGCGGCAGCAATGCCTTGACGTCGCAATCGATGTCACTGGACGCATGAAATACAGATCCCAGGTATTTAACCTGGTCCGTGCGCTCGACCAAATCATCGCCTATGCGGATGGATGTGAGATCTGTAGAGTTTAATGCCAGGTACTCGGTCTTCGCCACGTTAAGTTTCAGACCACAGTTCATCTCAACACGGCAATGGGCTTACCACATGTTACGTGGGACAGCAATGTATACCGTGAAATGTGGGGCGGCAATATGTATGTGACGTTGAAGGGGGTAGGGTGAATTTTACGCACAGAGATGAAGGAAAGATGCATTTGCAAAAACATGAGTATTTATTTAGCAAATCAAACGTTATATTATACAAAGCAATAAGAAAAGACTTAAAATTTACATTTTGGATAAGCTAGGGTGATCGAAGAAGTGGGGTGGGTTTAGTGCCGGATTGTTGTGACGTGTCCCGAGATAAAGTGGGAGACGTCACCTGGTGAGCAGCTGCAGCAGAGAATGGCCGTGGACCGGTATAAGGCGGTGCGGAGGACGTAAGGTCACGGAGCCAAGGCACCGCTCCTGGCTCGCGCACTGAGCCGCAGGTAGCCATGACGTCACATGTATGTATATACCAATAAAAAATCCACTTACAATTTATTGTCTCCAAATTTACATCATCATACATATCATCACGCCTGTCTCCCATCGGGGTAGGCAGAGACTATGGCTTTCCACTTGCTACGATTCTGGCATACAACTTTCGCTTCGTCAACTTTCATAATTCTTTCAAACACGCTCGCCGATTAAGGGTACTCTTGACCTGGCCTTTTGTTAAAAGATCTTCAATTTGATCGGTATATGTACGTCGAGGTCGACCCTTACCAGTTTGCCCATTTACTCTCACCGCATAAATTTTCTTCGTCAGTCTATTTTCATCCATCCTCTCCACGTGACCAAACCATCTAAGCATCCCTTTTTCTATCTTAGTCACTACGTCTTCTGTCATTCCGCAATGTTCCTTTATCACGCTGTTCCTTTCTTTATCTATCAATTTCACTCCACGTATACTTCTCAGACTCCTCATTTCTACTGCATTAATTTTACTCCTATGCTTCTTCTGCCATACCCAACTTTCACTGCCATATGTTAGTGTAGGGACAAGCACTCCTCTATGCACAGCCAGTCTTGCCTTTTTAGACATGTTCTGGGTGTCCATAAAGGTGTACGTTGCTCCATTTACTTGATTGCCAGCCAAAACCCTTCTTTCAATGTCATCATCACACTTTCCATCTCTCGCAAATTTTGAGCCTAGGTATATAAATTCTTTCACTTGTTCCACTCTTTTTCCTTCCACAAAAATCGAGCAATCTGTCATGTTTTTCTCTCTTTCAAAAGCCATTACTTTCGTCTTATTTACATTCACTTTCATTCCTTTGCCTTTCAGCGCATCATGCATAATATTAACCATCAACTGCAACTCGTCCGCTGATGATGCAAGTATTACCTGATCATCAGCGTAAAGAAGACATTTGATAGTCAGATCAGTCATTTTTAAACCATACGCACTTTCTTGCAGTTCTTTCAAGCAACTGTCAATGTATAGGTTAAACAGCCACGGTGACGCTACACAACCCTGTCTCACACCTTTTTCGATGTGAAAAAAGTCTGTGCAAGCTCCGTTGATTCTGACACAAGCACTGGATCCCTCATATAGAGATTTCAGTGCTCGTATCAAGTTACTGCTTACTCCATACATGGACAATGTTGACCACAGTTCTTTCCTTATCACTCTATCATAGGCCTTTTCCAAGTCTACGAATGCGCAATAAACTTTTTGACTCTTCGCCAAAAGTTTTTCAATTACGCATCGTAAGGAAAAGACCTGATCCGTGCATCCTCTTCCTTTCATAAATCCTGCTTGCACATCCCACATTTTCCCTTCAGTTTCATTCATCACTCTTTTTATCAAAACTTTCGCATACAATTTGCCGACGATGCTGAGCAAGCTTATGCCGCGGTAGTTTTTGCACTCTTGCTGCGACCCTTTTCCTTTATACAGCGGTACGATGACAGCTTTACACCAATCTTCTGGTACGCTGCCACCCCTCCAGCAAAGGTTAAAAAGGCGGTACAGCTGGCAAACTATCACGCCCTGTCCCGTTTTCTCCAAATTTACATGTTAAAATTCTGTCTATAGGTACTATTATATGAAACTAGCTGGGCCCTGCAACTTTACCTGTGACATAATTAAAACCCTCGTCATGTCCATTTAAACCCGTCGTTTGATAATTTTACAGAATAAAATTTTACCACATTTGTAGACATTTATGATAACTGCTTCATTCTTCTGAGTACATCACGCTGCGTGATGATATATAGCAAGGAAAGAGGTCTTGATAAATGAGCAATATGTGAATGAGAATAAATTATTTTTATTTCTTTCTTCTTTCTTTCAATAAAAAAATTCTTCAGTAGTTTCTGAAATTATCTCGTTTAACCAAACAAATACTATTTAGCTTTATAATTTTACTATAGATTCAAACATGGTTCTGTATAGCACTACAAATTGTCTCGTAAAATGCTATAAATTAGAATAAGCGTATAATCAAAACGCCTTCTACTAGCTTATGTACACGAAATTATAGCTCATTTCGTCAACTCGATCCACGAAATAAAGGGGTTTGCCTTTTAACACTTCATAAAGTTGTTCAAAGTTGTTTTGATTGTTCTATATTAGAAGGGCAACAGACTTGTTTAAAATAAAATTACCTTAAAAATAAGGCTTCTTGGAAATTGTAACACTGAACATTTTTAAAAAGTTATTTGTTCGTTCAATTATAATTTGTTTGGCGGCATTTGCAAAGACATAGAAAATACGTTTTCTTTTTGTGGACATCCCTAGGACGATTTAACCAATGGACGCGCCATCTTACCGTTTGCGTCTATACCCGCTTGCCATTTGCTAAGCATTTTTAGCAAAGTCGCTGTTTCGCGAACTCAGTCTATCGTACACGTTCGGAGGGTAATTTATAAAGAAAAAATGACGAAATGTGATGTTAAATGGTGTAAAAGTTATAACGGTCGAACAATTAATGTTTGTTTTCACTCGAAATAAAACAATTTTTTATTTACATAACTATTTTTAACAAAAATCATTAATTATTGAAACATACCAACAAATTAATTAGTCTATATTTAATATACTTTCATTCTCTATAAACATTATAAAAAGAGTTACCATCTCAAATTAGTCGAAAAATATTGTGTCAAATTCGTATTGCATACCTACATTTTTCTATTTGTAGTTGTATTTTCACATCTAGTGCACCTCTTAAAGCGTCAGTCAAAACAGATGGCATACTTTCAAGCGAATTCCACCCCAGTGCAGGCGTTCGTCAAGGATGTATAATCTCGCCACTCCTGTTCAACATTTATACGGAACTGATAATGTGGATTACCCTCCAATATTGGACGGACGGTGTATCAATAGGAGGTGTGAAGATTTTGTAATCTACGCTATGCGGATGACACCACGCTATTCGCACCTAGTATTGACCACATGGAGCAGTTGCTTTCCAAGATGGAACGTGTCAGTATGACTTTTGGCTTGCGAATTAACAGAAGTAAGACGAAAATGATGATAGTCGATCGTGCTAACAACAATTCGCCCGAAATCACACAATTTGCGAATTGCGGCGTCGTGCAGTCATACGTCTACTTGGGAGCTCTAATCTCAAGTCATGGGGGATGCGTGGACGAAATAAAGCGACGAATGGCTATTACTAGGTCTGCTATGGATAAGCTGAAAAAAGTCTGGAAAAATCGAAGTATAACCAAGGCCACGAAAATTCGACTTGTCCAGGTACTGGTGTTCCCCATATTTCTGTACGCTGGAAATGTGGCGCTGGAGGAAAATGCTTGGAGTGCGTGGAAATGCGTGGACAGAGTTTCGCACCAATGCATCTATTCTTCAAGAACTCGGAATCGAACAGCGCTTAACAAGCATAGTCCAGACTCGATTTCTTCGGTTCTTTAGGCACGTATCACGATGGGACAATACCTCCATAGAGCGCCTTGTCGTGCAGGGACACGTCGAAGGTACAAGGCCGCGCGGCAGGTCGCCCATGAGATAGACCGACCAGATAAAAACAGCAGTAGGCGGCCCAGTGCATGAATGCACTCATACCTCGACCGACAGGGAGGGATGACAGCGCAACAGTTTAAATCACGAAAAAAATCGTAGTCCGTTGGAGCAAAGTCTGGCGAATACGGAGGATGACGAATGGTTTCTAACTGCAATTCCTGAAGGGTCAAAACGGTTTCTCGTGCTGTATGAGGTCTGGCGTTGTCATGGAGCAATAATGGTGAAGATCGATTCATGAGTCGGGGCTGTTTTACTGCTAGTTTTGATAACATTGTTCAGAGTTCGGCACAATAGACATCTGCCGTTATTGCTTGACCAGATCGGAGAAAACTACAGTGAATAACACCATGCTGAGACCACCAGACAGTTACCTTTATCTTTTTATTGGTAAGTTTTGCTTTAGGACACTGTTGAGGCATTTGACCTGGGGTCAGCCATTGCATTTTTTTTACGGCTATCATAAAGAATCCACTTTTCATCTTTTTAAAAAAAGAACATCATAGAAACCATGTGAAAAAAACTTTCATTCGAAAACCTCAAACCATGAAGATTCTATGTCAATTCAAAAAACCTATTACAATAAAACGGCAATTTCATACTTTAACCCCTATTATTATAAAGCTGACGAGTTTGTTTGCTTGTTTATTTGTTTGGTTGAACGCGGTAACCTCAGGAACTACTGGTCTGATTTGAAAAAATATTTTCGTCTTAGAAGGAAGATAAAGATAAAGATAATCGAGGAAGGCTATATATCATTACCCTGGTAACTGGAGTGCGGAGCAGTAGTCATAAATTTTGACAAATCGGGCAAATTTTTTTGCATTATTGTAGAATTTAGAAGCGCTCGTGGCCCCGCGGTCTCAGTATTCTGTAAACGATCACTGAGTTACGCAACTTTCACTATGGCTGGTTCTCGGTGGCATTTATTTACGTTTGCGAGCATTTCCGTGCTTCGGAAGGCACGTTAAGCCGTTGGTCCCGGATGCCAGTAACATGGCAGTCGTTTAGTCAAGTTGAAGGCCTTAAGGGCGGCTTGAAAAATTTTAACAGCTGGTAGCCACAAACTGCGTCTGTCTATTTCAACACGGCAATGGGCTCACCACCTATTACGTGGGACAGGAATACATATGGTCAAAAGTGTGCAGATAATATGCCTCTGTTACTCCTTCGGGGATTAGGCGTGATAGATAAATAAATAAATAAAAGCGTCGGGATTAAATAGGTGCGACAAGTTCGAGGTATATCACTGGTGAAGCCGGAGGGGGGGGGTCACATAAAATTTCAGCTGAATCGGTTGGAGATATTTGTTGCAATATTAAGTTGCAAGCCAATAAAAAGCCTATAATAAAGTCAAGTAAAAACAAGTTTAAGAAAGTTTTAAACATTGATTGTAAAAAAAAACAATTTAAGTTAAGTATTTATTAGTTTCACACCATTTTAAGGACGCAAGTACAATTACTAACCACTAGGTAAAATAGAAATTATATTTTATAAGTAATTATTTTATTATTACTTGTAGATAATAATCATTAATATCATTAATACACAAATATAAATAACAAAACATAGCTTCTGGCGCAAAGGTGCCCATAATACAGGCGGCATTGCCTCTCTGAATAGCAATGGCCATTCTTTGCATCAGGAACGATGCGGTACGATAGTCACCATTTATTTATTTATTTATTTAAAACTTTAGCACAAAGTACAAGGCGGACTTAATGCCTTAGGCATTTTCAAACAGTCAACCTTAGGGTGATGCAGAGATGATATTAGGTGGGTGCTCAGGGATATGAGAAATTGTACAGCATACTATATGATATACATAAACACGATTTACAGAAATATATAAATACATACATACATATATACAGACATACACACATACATATATATATATATATACATACATACATATATAAATTTAATTAATTTTTTTGATTTTGATTTTGATTGAAGCGCTCGTAGCCCCGCGGTCTCAGTGTTCTGTAAACGATCACTGAGTTACGCAACTTTCACTATGGCTGGTCCTCGGATGGGTGACCACTTTGTGGCATTTACATTTGCGAGCGTTTCCGTGCTTCGGAAGGCACGTTAAGCCGTTGGTCCCGGTTGCCAGTAAAATGGCAGTCGTTAAGCCTGGTTGAATGCCTTATGGGCGGCATGAAAAATTTCAACAGCAGGTAGCCACAACCTGCGTCTGTCTATTTCAACATGGCAATGGGCTCACCACCTATTACGTGGGACAGGTAAATCCACACGGTGAAAAGTGAGCATATAATATGCCTCTGCCACCCCTTCGGGGATAAGGCGTGATGGATATTTATTTATTTTATAATATAATTAATACATACAAATACAAAAATGGATATAGTGGCGAAAAAGAAAACATTATTGTTTTAGCTATGGTTCACTATAAAGCAGCCGTACCTTCTCCCTAAAGGATTCCCGACTAGTAGACAACCTAACATCAAGAGGGAGTGCATTCCAGTAAAGAATTGATTGCACATCGAAAGAAGAGTGTACAAAACTAGAGTTGTGAGTGGGACAGAGAAGGAGCAGATTGTTGGAAGAGCGTAAGTGTTTGTTATGATTAGAACAGAGTAGTTGAAAATTTGAAGTTATATAAGGTGGAGCATAAAGAGAATTTAAAAGTGAATAGACCATATTCACCGCACGCCAACTGCGACGTCGACGTATGGGCAACCAACCCATCTGCTTTCGATAAGTAGAGACGTGGTCATATTTTCTAAGATTGAAAACAAATCGAATGCAATTATTGAGAAGTCGGTCAAGCTTATTGAGCAGATCTGCATTCAGGTCGAAATAGCACATATCACCATAGTCAATAATAGGAAGGATAAGCGTCTGCACAAGCGTTATCTTAGCTCTAACTGGAAGAAAGTTTTTCAGTCTGTAATATGCCCGCAGTGTTCCAGTAACCCTCTGGCTGACATTGGTAACCTGAGAACGCCAATCCAGAAAGGAATCAATATACAGCCCCAAGTTCATGACAGTAGACGTAACCGGGATAGTCTGGATGTTAAATATACATTGTGGCAGGCCTTCCAGCCTACTCATCATCCGAGAGCTTCCTACAATTATACACTGGCATTTATCCGGGTTAACCGTCAGGCCAAACCTATCACACCAGCTCCCAATTGCATCCAAATCTCTATTAACTCTATCAATAGCCTGCGCAATGTTATCAACACTCGCTTGACTATACACCTGCAGGTCATCGGAATACAAGTGATACGCACACTCAAGGTCAGAAGTGAGAATATTAATAAATATAGCAAATAGAAGAGGAGAGAGTATACCGCCTTGAGGGACCCCAGCATCAAGGTTGCACCAGCGAGATGAAGTATTATCAACTAAAACTGATTGTTGGCGGTCCCGAAGATAAGAGGAAAACCATTCCAGCTCGTCAGATGAGATCCCAATGTGGCCAAGAATAGCCAATAAAATGTCATGATTGACGCTGTTAAAAGCATTCGAAAAATCCACCAGCACTAACACTGTAACCATACCCTTTTCCATTCCGTCTCTAACATCGCCAGTTACCTTCAGGAGAGCAGCAGTGGTGCTGTGTCCTGGTCTAAAACCAGATTGAAATGGGCTTAATATGACATTGCGATAAATAAATTTCGAAAGTTGGCCTTGCACACATGCTTCTAACACTTTAGACAGAAAAGTAAGTATTGAAATGGGACGAAAGTGGTTAGGAAGGGAGGGATTGGAGGGATTAGAAATTTTAGGCAAGGGACGCACATAAGCTTTAGGCCAGAGAGCAGGGAACTGACCGGAATCAAGGGAAAAGTTAATGATGTGACAGATAGCAAGCAGGAGTTATTCTAGGATAGTGGTAATCATACGGCGGGTAATGTTATCACAACCAACAGCTTTAGATTTTATTGAAAAAATAGTTTTTTTCTATCTCATCCTCGGAAACTGAAGAAAATTTAAACCACCGATTGACGCTTGAGTTGACCTACCATGGTCTGTGGGGTGGAGAAATGTATATTTATGGCATCCAACTCAATAGTCTTAGGCAACTCCAACTGCCTAGTCTTACCAATGCCCAAAGAACCCAGAAATCTCCATATTTCAGCAGGTGAAGATGTGAAAATACTGTTAAATATGTGTCGGCGTTTAGTGTTTCGTATCACCTGATTACACCGATTCCGAGCAGTCTTGTATAGATCCCAGTGGACATCGGATCTATTATTTATAAATTTACGAAATGCTCGGTCTCTGTATTTCATTGCAAGGCGTACCTCAGTCGTAATCCAAGGTGCTGGAGGATGCATTAATTTCACTTTCTTAATAGGTGCATGTCTATCATAAAGATCAATGTAATACAAGAATCTTTTCATCAATAGTGTTAGTCTCTATCAATGACTCCCAGTCAATCCCAGCAGCATCGTTACGTTGTAAACTGAAGTCTAATTTCCCAAAACAACGCATGTGCAGAACTTTGGGTTTCAATTTGAGAGTATAGGAAAGATAAATCAGATCATGCCGAGAGATAGCTGGAGCTAAAAGTTGTCCGTGAGAGTGAACTAGAGAAGGGGAAGAGGTTAGAATTAGATCAATCCATGTATCAGGTACATCCACATTGTGATGTGTAGCCTGTAGCGGTAACACATGGAGACAAGCCGAGTCAACTATGTGTTGCAATCTGATAGCACGCGAAGAGCTAGGAATGAGGAGATTAGTATTAAAGTCACCCATGATGATATGATGCTTATAGTCAGACCCCAGAGATTCCAAAACCAATTCCAAATCGGTGAAATAGTCAACAATGGGGGGGGGGGGGCAATAAACTACTGCTAGAAGGACCTCGACCCCCTTAACCCACACTTCGAGGAAGAGAAACTCCGCACTAGCCGAGTACTGGGGGGGAGATGTGGCTACAACTTTGTAAGGAAAGTCACATCGAAGATATATCGCAACACCACCCCTCCCCTTACCCTCGCTGTCATTTCGTACTAAAACAAAACCTGGTATTGCATAGTATGTAGAGAGAAGATTAGGTTTAAGAAAACTTTCACAAATCAAAATGGCATGCGCCTGGGAATTGGTAAAAGTTTCAAGGAGGTCACTATAATGGTAAGGCACCCTTTCTGCATTTATATGACAAACATTTAGAGTTCGCCCTATTTCTGTCTCAAAACATCTAAGGAGTTGATCACCTAACGTACTTATTACAGAGCCATAACTATCATTCTCAGATAAGGAGTCACCATCATGGGCCGAGTGAAATGACAAGTTATCATCAGACAAATCACTCATAATAGTAAAATGATAAAATAAATATTATATATAATACTTAACTAAATAAAATACCAATAAATACAAATAGTAGAATAATATAATATACCTGTGCTATGCAAAGTAGAAGTAACTTCTTCACAATCTCTGCACCACCTACCAGCAAATACACACCACTAGAGAAAAATATTATAATATTACATAATGCACCTACTGAATATGACTATGAACTGTGGCTACTGGAGACAAATTTTATTAAAGTTACCACAGTAGTGCGGAAGTTGGCCATCACACTAGTGTGTTATGACCCTAAAACAATCTGTCAATTATGTCAGTCATGTCATGTTTTGTTGATGAAGTTTACAAATCGCATTCAGTAGGTACAATAAAAAAATATGTGCATATATAAACAAAGCCAAGTGGCACACAAATTTATAGCTCATTATTTAAACAAAATAAACTCTTGTAGAAAAACATAACAAGAAGAAAAAGTCACAGTGAGCATGATCATAAGAATACAATTGGGAACTATGTCTTACGTGTGCCTACAGTGTTTATTTTAGCACTTAGATCTGAAACCACTTTTGGTTGCTTTTCAACTATATTCAAGAGTTCGTCAGTAGCAGTTATCTTGTGGCGTCGTCCATCCGGCGCTTTAACCATAACAACGCCATCCTGTCTCCAACAACATCGCATTCCAAAATGTAATCTTGCCTTAACGAACACCGACAGCCGGGTCTTAGTAAGGAACTCCCTAATCACCATTGTAGTATAGTGCATTGCATTGTAGTGTTTAAGTCAGATAAATTATTAAGAGTGCTAATAATTTCTAACTTACACAGCGATTTTATCCACTAGGTGGATGGTATCCTTCAGACGAGTATTATATAGTAGTATAAAAATATAGAAGAAAAAAAAACTGATTACGTAATTATTTTAAAATATAATGTTCAAGTTTATGTCCAACTGCCATGAAAATATTTTCCACAGTGCACGGATTTTCTGAAAGATAATTTTTTTTTTAAATTGTCTATACTGTTTAATTTATGAATGGAAAGTGAATGAGAATTTGAACAACGTAAAATTGAACGACTCTTTATGGTCACAAAAACAAGGAAAAAAGCCTCTGTCTGTCGTAGTCTCTCCGTTTATCTATGTCGAAATATGACTTGGCTAGACTTTTAGAAGAGTCTTACCTAACTCAATAATATACGTACGTATGTCTATCCACTGATCTTCGTAGCCGGCATCTAATCGAGCAGACCTTACAGCTTCACGAAGAGCGTGAGTCAGAACTACTGCAAGGCACAACGCAGGTTCTCCAGTAGCTAAAATAATAACAGATTTTTATCCAATTACCTAATAATATCAAAGAAATACAAATTCTTCGTTTATGTAGATGCAGACTATGTATCATTATTGAGTCAGGCGTCAAATTGAAAGAAATTGTCTTAGTCCATGGCGTCGAAGAGTTTCTACTTTGAGGACTCAAATAAGACTTTAGGGGTACTACGAAACTCAGTTACGTTAGAGATGTTACCGAGCAAACATCCGCAAATTATGAGTCGTAATCAGTAGCATTTATCTTCCATATCCCCGATTGTGAGACCATTAACAAACATGTCGTTTTCAACGACGTCAAAACTCGACTTTTTGACTCTCACTTTTTCCAAGCGGTTATTCATCAGCTGAGGATACTCATCCTGACAGGCCGAGTCTGCTATTTCAATCGTGTCGAAATAGGATCGAAATCGTCACTCAATTGAAAGCCACCGATACAATTTTGACAGTTATTTTTAGTCTAGTAGACTACTACAATCGTACTCTAAAAGACTTCCATCGTTCGGCCGATAGAATTCTACCGCGCCAGTGGCCACTATTCAGTTACATTTTTGATAGTCTACTGACATTTTGGCAGCTAAAAACAGCGATTCTGGTTCTATTCTACGGTTTGTCAATAGTAAACTCGGCCCCCAGTTTGTTTCACAGAAGCACCGTCAATGCCTCGCAGCTATACATAATAATGAGTCTAATGATAGATATAGATGTCTGTACCCTCAACCTTACCGATTTATTGTAATGTAAAATTGCTATTAGATACGTGAATTACATTAGATATCACATGTTTAGTAGTAATAAAATACATTTCCAAATATAATGATGCTAAAATCTAAATTATTACCTTTAGATTGTAATACACCATATGGATTTTTGGAATTCCTCCGAAAGTATACTCTAAAGTCTGCTGGAATGTCCTTAATTCCAGGAGGCTTATACGTCCAAGTCCTATCGGTTAGCAAGTTTCCGTTATCTGGGTCATACACTATTTTCTCTGAAGTCCAGTAACCGATACCCATAACAAATGCTCCTTCAATCTAGATAATTGACTTAAGATATTTAAGATTGTAAAATTAAAAAACAATATTGCGGTAACTATAATATACAAGATGGAGTTTTCGCGTGGAAACACTAATTTGTTGTCGATGTAGATCTACAATTGTTTCTGTGAGTTAAAAATGTGAGTGAAATTAATAAAATTTTAATAAAATTATTAAGGTAATTTAGTACAAATACTCACTTGGGCAACATCAATCTTTGGACTAAGACTTCGTCCAGTATCTTCAAGCAAATCAACTCTCCTAATGTCATGGTTTCCCGTTAATATATCAACTTCAACTTCTAGTGCGCACACACCATATATATCATAAGTTTTAACACCATCTTTGCTGGAATACATATAAGACGCTTGCAAATCAACATTTTCCTGAAAAGCTTGCTTTACAAGGTCTTCCCAAGATGGATCAACCATTTTTTCTTTTATAGGAGCAAGTCTTTCTAAAATTATTTCACAGGCTTTCATAGTGGCATAAGCTACACATTCGCTTCCAATACTAGCACCTGTTGCCATTGAATTTGGAGATGTTATACTTGAACTCGGTTTTACACTGATTTTCTCTACAGGTATTCCAAAAAAATAGGCGCAAACTTGGGCTACTTTTGTATTGATACCTTGTCCCATTTCTACTCCACCATGAGTGATTGCAACTGATCCATCTGCGTGGTAGATTGAAATAAGAGAATTGAATGGTCCTAAATAGAAAAGTTCGTAAGTCATTGGTATGATTTTCAGCGCTCGTTTTCTCCATCGATTCTGGTCATTAAAGGTTTTGACTACCTTTATCCTTTCTTCGTAATTTGAATCTTTCATTAACTGATGAATAAGTTCCGGAATCGGATTGTTTTCTTTAGACATGTTTTTTAACCGTACTTGCAGTGGATCTTTACCAATATTGAATGCAATTTTCTCCATGATATATTCTATCATGGCTACACCTTCAGTTGATGCTAAAAAAATATGAAATGAACTACTACATAAATATAAGATGGATATTAATTAAAATAACTTTGCTATTGTTGATTTTTGTATAGTTTTATATAACTGAATAATGAAATGCTTACATGGCGCTCTACACCAAGTATTAGAAGGTGTGTCTGTAGTTAAACTATTCCCTTCAATGTACCATCTCTTCGTATCGTAACAGTTGCGAAAATGGTTAACTGTGATTGGTGTAATAACTTCATTTAGATCGCATCCATTGTCTTGATACATAACATTTTTTAAGTACTGGATTTCTCCTTCGTTGTCTACGCCTACCTAGACCATATAAAATATTTATTAGTAACGTATAAACTACTATTATGTCAGTTTTTCTTTAATATTTTGCTCGAAAATCATAGCGAAAATATTGAGTATACCTTAATAGTATTTTTGTTTAGCTTGATAATCATTTATCATGCTTGACGTATCTTGGATGCAAACATTATACAAAACATGTACCGTAAACTTTCATAGATATTATTTTACATCCTCGGAGATGCTTCGCGGGGCTAAGATTCGTACATCCCTTTTTCGCTTCCGACATACGTTGAAATGTGGGCGTATAGTACGCTTCTACCTACTCTTTCGGGGATAAAGGAGTGACAACATTTTTTTTCATTAATCATAGTTCTTACGCTTACTGCAGATTCATTAATCACTTCAAACAATCATTTACGTCGTATTATTATTATTATTCTCTTTATTTATTTATACAACATATCAATTACATTTTTAAATATATCTATAAAATAAAAAATACATTTTAAAATATAAAAAATAGTGACCCACCGGTATCGGGTACAGGGACCAAACTACCGGTGGTTAGGGCTCCAGAGAAAGGAATTTCCTCAAAATACGTGCCGTGTCGAGAAGAACTGCTTTCTGTACCAGGCCCTTGATCCAGCCGTTTAACGCGAGCCTTTGTAGGTGTTGGTCAAAGCTCTTGGCTATAACTCCATGGACAGATATGACTATCGGTACAATGATCGCTGAATCTACATCCCACACGTCGACAACCTCATGAGCCAAGTCTAAATATTTCTTTTGTTTATCTACCTCGGCTTTCATGAGGTTCTCGTCGGGAAGTATGGTGATGTCAACAATCATTGCACGGCGTTCTAATCGATCTATTACCACTATGTCAGGCTTATTGGCGACAATAGTCCTGTCCGTGATAATAGATCGATCCCAGTATAATGTGACATGAACATTTTCGAGACCTGGGTCGGGCACATATCTATAGTATGGTACCTCTAAATCAACAAAATTGTACTTAAGAGCAAGTTGCTGGTGAATGATCTTGGTTACTTGGTTGTGTCGATGCAAATACTCACCACTTGCAAGACTCGAACAACTAGAAATAATATACCTAAGGGATTCTCCGGGACGATGACATGCCCGACAGATGTCCACCGTACCATCCTTCAGGATATACTTCCTGTAGTTCTTTGTCATTACAAAAACAAACCCTTCAGTCTCTCCAAAGAGATCACCAAATCGTAGCCAAGATACTGACATGCATTGAAGTCAATATCAGGCCTGTGTAAGGCCTGATAAAAACGACCATTCAGCTCCTTACTCTTCCATACCTCCTTGCGATCAGTAACACTAAGTACTATAGGTTTATGCACCAAGTACTTTAGCCAACGAGAGCGGGGTATGCCCATTATCCACTGCAACCAAATCGCGATGCAACCTCGTGTCAGCATTGAGAAAATATTCTCTGAGGTTGCATATCTCACGGTTATGGAGGGTCTTGACATTTAAAAAGCCTCGACCTCTACACTTCCGAGGGATATACAACCTCATTACTGATGAACGAGGATGGTGCATTCGAAATGTGGTCAACAATGACCGCACTCTCCTATCCAGGGCATCTAATTCAGTCTGAGTCCATCTAAGTAGACCGAAGGAATACATTAGGACCGGTATGACCCACCCATTGAAGGCACGCACTTTATTATCGCCTGATAAAAGACTTTTCAGTACTTATTTCAGACGGCCAAAGAATCGCTCCTTCAATGTTTGTTTCACACTAGATTCGTTAATTCCTAATGCCTGCGATATACCCAGATACTTATAGGTCTCAGTAGCCGAGAGAGATCTGAGTATTATGGAATCTGAAAGCTCAACACCTTCAGACTCCACAATCCCACCCTCCTTTACATGCATGACTGCACGTTTGTCAACGCCAAATTCCATTCTAATAGAACTACTGAAGGATTTTGTTAATTTCAATAGTTCTATCAGTTCCATTTTGGTGGTGGCAAATAGCTTAAGGTCGTCCATGTAAAGCAGGTGGGATATAACTCGACCTTCTCTCCGCAACTGAAAGCCTAGCCCTGAACTTTCTAGTATAGTACTAAGAGGGTTCAGTGCTAAACAAAACCATAAAGGACTGAGATTGTCGCCCTGGAACCTATTGAGCTGGCTTGCCTATTGAGGTGGGCAAGCCATTTGTTACAGTCTGATGACATCCTGGATAGCAAAGGTCTGTTCTCCATTGCCTCATACATGACTGCAGGAAAGTACAAAGAGTTGCATCCACTTTATACAGCTCCAGCACCCTCAGAAGTCACGTATGAGGCACAGAGTCAAAAGCTTTTTTATAATCAATCCAACATGTCGCCAGACTGCGACGATTACGGCGTACCTGTTGGTTAATGGACAGGTCAATAATAAGGAGTTCTTTGGTGCCTCGGGTCCCACTTCTACATCCATTTTGAGACAAAGACAAGACTGAGTTTTTATCTAAATGTGAAGTAATTTTAATTCTCAAAATGGATGTTAGAAGTTTATAGACTGTTGGTAAACATGTGATAGGTCTATAATTTTTGGGATCCAAGGCATCGCCCGATTTATAGAGAAGGTGGGTTATTCCAGTTGTTATAAAATCGGGCAGAGAGCCCGACTCTACTCATGACTGGGATTGATCTGCTAAACGAGAATGTTAACTACGGAGCCACTTATGCCAGAAATTATGCAGTCCGTCCGGTCCCGCTGATTTCCAGTTGGGCAACGAACGGACTGCATTTGCTACATCGTGTTCAGATATGTTAATTGACTCCATTGCCTGTATAGATTTACGTGCTCGTTCAACATCTCTCATCCATTCACCTTCAATATGACTAACGGGCCTCGACCAAATACCACGCCAAAATGCATTTGTAGTATCAGCATTTGGTCGCGGTCCGTTATCCACATCTGAATTGTGTTTTTCCCACTGTCGATAAACCCACCTCTCATCCTTTTGAAACATGCGGTTCTGGGTATATCGCTCTACGCGTTTCTTATAACGAGGAATCCGGTTTGCCCATGCACAAACTTTCTGCTTCAGAAAGTCAATGCGCTCCGTGATACATGACGTTCACACATATTCTTGAGGCGCAATGTTAGTGCCTGAAAACGCCTGCTTCACAAAGCGCATGACCCTCGGACGAGTGTTTCCCGATCTAAAGCAGATTAGCTTTCCAATGAGTGCCCTAGCCCGAGCGATACGACGCTCAATTCTACACTGCCAAGCCGGTACAGCAGGTTTAGGAGAAGAAGCAAGTTTCTTTTCAAAAAACTTTACTTCAGCTACTCTACATGCTGCAACGGCCGCACTGTATAGAATCAAGTGCGTATCAAGGTCTTCGCTATTATCCAAATAATCAGGTAATAACGAATCTAGGGCACACACCAAGGCTATATTCCGTTTATGCATAGGCAAACGCGGTAGGCTAGGTCTACAGCCTGGACTCGTAGATCGATATTCCAGAATCGCATCGTCCAATGAACTCCTTAAGTAATCATTACACTGGATACTTACGGATATAGCCTCAACTGCAACAACTTCATCATTGTGTGTTGTGTTTGTTACCGATGAATTTGTAACCTGTGATGAAGTTGGACAATCAAGGTTATTTCGTACCTCAGAACGTAGCCGCTCAAGTACAGCACTATCTAACATGTTACAACGTTGAATAGGCCGCACCTGATCCGATAATCGTTGTGCCGAGACGTTAACAGCTGGTTTAAGACCCTGAAACACAGTTAACAGCCGATCACGGTATGCAGTAAGGTTCATTCCCCCCTCTGTAGCCAAAAAATATGCCCGCATGACGTTCTCATTCATAGAATCAGTCCATCGCATGCGGCGCACATTACCACCGGTAGCGGTGCCCTATTCGAAGCCGGTGGGCTTCGGGACTCCAAGCGTGTTGCTGGCCGGCCTCTCCCACGCCGCCGCGCTGGTGGTGGTGACGACGGCGGGGAGAAATATTCGCCGCTTGAGCTCGAGCTCAACGCCTCAACAGCAGTCGATGTAGCGGATATGCGGATATGATTGCGAGGCGGAGCAATGCGGCGAATTAAAGATGGATCTTGTGCATTCCTTTTAGCCCTGGATCTTGTAATAATTTAGCAACGATATCGTTTCATGTTTCATGTTTGTGAAATTAATTCTGAAATGTAACACGACATCTAATGTCACGCATATCCATAATTATAGAAATCTTGTATATATACGTATATAAGGTTTTATATGTTATTTCTTGATTTTCATATATTATAATCATTTTTAAAAATAAATAAATATCCATCACGCCTTATCCCCGAAGGGGTGGCAGAGGCATATTATATGCCCACTTTTCACCGTGTGGATTCCTGTCCCACGTAATAGGTGGTGAGCCTATTGCCGAGTTGAAATAGACAGACGCAGGTTGTGGCTACCTGCTGTTGAAATTTTCAAGCCGCCCATAAGGCCTTCAACCAGGCTTAACGACTGCCATTTTACTGGTAACCGGGACCAACGGCTTAACGTGCCTTCCGAAGCACGGAAACGCTCGCAAATGTAAATGCCACAAAGTGGTCACCCATCCGAGGACCAGCCATAGTGAAAGTTGCGTAACTCAGTGATCGTTTACAGAACACTGAGACCGCGGGGCCACGAGCGCTTCATCATTTTTCCTTTACTGGAAATACGGTTTATAAGCTATGGTAATATCATTTTAAATATTTTAAGATTATGTAAACGACATTTGCTATGTAGTGTTGCCAGGTGTTTTTATAATTATTATTATTAACTTTCCTTTTTTTATCAATCTGCTCACGAGGTCGTCATATGTTAGTCTCTGCCACACTCAGAGTCGATTTAATGATTCATTAAGGAGTTTTAAGTAAAGATTAATAAAAATTTACTCTCAGAGACAGTTAATGAGTCATTATTGTCATTTAATGTCAACTAACTTTAATGGCCGCTGAACCCTTACTTAAATCTTAAATAGACATTAAATTGACGTTCACTTGCCAAAACTATGGTTATAGCGCTAACACACGTTCGAATTTGGTTTGTCCCGATCGCAGATTCGATTTGCCTACCGACCAAATCTTACCGTGTGTACAGTAGTCCAGCGGACATAATTATTATTAACTGAATCCGCCTCGATCTGCATCGGATGTGATCAATGTTGCCGTTCTAGCAACTTTGTCGTAAATTTTCCCAGATTTAATTAATTTTTTCTCCAAACGGACACTTTTTCATAATGACAGATTTGGTTGGCGGACTCGGTGGATTTGATCTGTCAAGTTCCGGCAGAATCAAAGAGCGATATATATAGTGATCCATCCATATCTATAGTCATGCTTTCATGAAATATTCTGTAATTGATAGTAATTTTCCGTAAAAATTATAGTAAAACATTAAAAATTTTTTCATTTTGAAGGAAAGAATACCTAATTTTACCCTATAAAAACTACTATATTTTATAAAATTATTTAAATCTCCTTAGGCATGTAATGATATTGCTCTTTACCGACATACGTTTCGATACGGTGCACCGCCGTACGTTGACTTAAGTTGGCATTAACAAATGAACCGTTAATTTTCGTCACTAGGAGCAACGGCCAATTATTTATTTTAATCATAATTAGTTAAATGACAATTTACACTAATTTAATGAACGACTCTGAGTGCGGCTGTACTGCCGCACTTTAATGATTGATTATGGAGTTTTAAGTGAAGATTAATAAAAATTTACTCTCAGAGACAGTTAACGAGTCATTATTGTCATTTAATGTCAATTAACTTTAATGGCCGCTGAACCCTTACTTAAATCTTAAATAGACATTAAATTGATGTTCACATGCCAAAAGTATGATTATAGCGCTAACACACGTTCGGATTTGGTTTGTCCCGATCTCGGATTTGATTTGCCTTCCGACCAAATCTTACCGTGTGTACAGCAGTCCAGCTGACATAATTATTTTTAATTGAATCCGTCTCGATCCGCATCGGATATGATCAACTTTGCCGTTCTAGCTACTTTGTCGTAAATTTTCCCAGATTGAATTTTATTTTTCTCCAAAAAGCACTTTTTCATAATGACAGATTTGGTTGGCGGACTCAGCGGATTTGATCTGTCGAAGTCCGACAGAGCAAATCCGAACGTGGGTTAGCGCTATTATGTCACCTATGTATTTTACGGAGAGAATCAAAGAGCGATATGTATAGTGTTCCATCCATATCTATAGTCATGCAATGAAGAAATATTCCATAGTTCATAGTAATTTTCCTTAAAAATAATAGTAAACACTTCCATCTTACTAGTGAAATTTGCAATATTAAATTAACCAGATGGCCCTCACAGCTTCGCCCGTGGAATATTTCGACCTCCCGTCGCACCTATTTTATCCCATCGCTTATAAATTCTACAATGATGCATAAAAATATGCCCGATTTGTTGACATTTATGACTACTGCTCTGCTCCCCAGTGTAGTAGCGTAATGATATATAGCATATAGCCTTCTTCGATAAATGGGCTATCTAACACTAAAATATATTTTCAAATCCGACCAGTAGTTCTAGAGATTAGCGCGTTCAACCAAACAAACAAAATTTTCAGCTTTAGAATATTAGTATAGATGAGAAGCAAAAAGCAAACGCATTGTCGTTAATCGTTTACTTCTTCTACGTTACTTAGGCCTACGTCCAGCAGTAGACTGGCATGAGATGATTTGATTCATTAATTGGGTAATATTTATTTATATTATATTTATTTATATTAGTTTTTTTCCTGACCAAAAACTTTGAAACGCAATTTTCTTATTTTAAGTTCTATTTCAAGTTCTTATAAAACAAACAGTTAAATATATTAAATATATTATTGGTTAATTAAATGTTACGGATATTATTTATCCTTGACGTTGACCATTAATATTGCCACTACAATTTATTATGTGGCTACAACCTTGGGTTGTTATCAAACAACGAGGGGTCTGTTTGGAATGTTATAAAGTTTGACCCTAATAAATTGAAAACTCACTATGGTGTCTCAGTTTCAGGAGATAACCAACAGTGTGATGTATTATGTTCATTGAGAGTACTTCCGCAATACAATATTAAATTTCTTGCCCATTCCTTGGTGAGAGACTCACCTCAAGGTAATATTTAAGGTCTCATTATTCATGAAAGGAGTTGTAAATTGTAATATTAAAACTAAAGGGCAAGCGCAAAGCTTCATGTGGAACTTTGTTATCACAGAAACGTTTTTCTCTTGTGAATGAGATGTAGTTTAAGGCAAATAAATGCACTTTTATTTAGTAAATACGTGGGCCCCAATTCTCTATCCAACGACTAGGAAGCGTAGACGTAAATTTACTGTGTGTTGATCACTGTAGTGTTGATTTTACGATCGACAATTCTATATTCTTCTTCGTCATAGCGTATTCCCAATTGCCACCAAACCCTGTCAAGGTTTTGAGACTGGTCCACTTTAGCGTGAAAGCGTGTAGCGTGAGTGAAGGCGTGTTGCATAGATTCACTGGTTGCTTTTAAAGTAGGATATTGTTTTATGGAATTGAATGTTTGGATATTGTTTTATTGTTTTGATAAATGGATTTAAATGTTTATATTTTTACTTACATTATAAACATTGAAATCCATACTACTACTACTATCTGACGAACGTCGTTCTACTATATGGACACCTAATTCGGCTAATTCCCTTTTCTCATACCTGTCAATATAATTATACTATTTTTTTATAAATAAGAATTAACCTGTTATATAGGTAGTATGAATTTGATACCACTACATCTACCAGTTCGCTCCTACCGATATTTTATTCCATCAAATGTTTGCTTGGCATGAATTACTTTAAGCGATGAGGCCGCCCAATGTACAACTATTTTGTATGAAATTTCTAAATTGTAAGAAGCTGAGGGTTGGCAATCTGAGTTCTGGAGTTGTAAACGTCCATAGGCTACGGTGACCATTTTCCGTATGTTTTTCTGCCAACTCAGTGGTATTTAAAAAATTGAATAATGCCTACTGTCGTTCACATGACTGAATGAACTGATTGACTGAACAATCTCTAGACTGGCATGATTAATTTATCAGTGCCATCAGCCTAAACCTGTTAACCTGTTTTGGAGATATGAGAAAACATCACAAAGACATAAATAATTCATAGCCTGCTTGCCTTCTGCAAGCAATACAATAATAATAAAGTTCATTGAAAAATATTAAATAGGTATTGTCTTACCTCAAAATTGGAATTGGTGGGTAGACGTTTTCCAATAATTTTCATATTGGTTTCTAAAGGTAGTATAAACCTACAGGTTCTTCCTAACAGATGGGTCACGATAGCAGCAGCGCAAGCGACCTGACATGACCTCGTTATTTTTCCACCGTATCCTCCTCCAACTCTTCGAACTACGACGTTAATGCTACAATAATACAATTACGTGTTCTATTAAAGTTTAAAGTTAATCAATATGCAGAGACTAACGAAGAAATATTAAATAATGCAAGAAGATTTATAAGTAAATTCCATTTTACGATAAATCAAAGAGCAAATTACATAATTATACAAAGTCAAGAAATATGCTGTACTGTTAGAGCTTGTGTTTTCAAAGTTTAAACCCCTAAAAACCTGTTTGAAGTCTAAAAAGCGCACGTTATAGGACTGTAAAGTAAATGAATCTCAATTTAGTGTCATATACTATTGAAATGAGTTTCAATTCTCTCTCATAATAGCATTGTATTCCTGTTTGCATTCAAAATATCTTTTAAATTCTCTTTGTATCGCGGGAACCGCATTGATCTCTTTCTAGGAGCATTTAACTTAGTGGGATTCCTTTAAGTCGAAGCTACTTTAAATTTCAGCAACATTAATAAGACCTTTAAGAGAGCGGTAGATTTTGTGGGCATTTAAAAGAATAACATAGACACACTGAAATTTATCAGAAACACAATTCAAAACATTGTAAAAAAGAAATACCTGTTGACAGGCATGCTAAGACATTGGGCGATAGCAACATTTGTCAAATCAAGCCACTGCGTAGAAGAAGAAACTTCCAGACCATCTTCAGTCGGCCTTACGACACATGTCTGTGGTTCCATATAAAAATGATGCTGTGATTCTAGTTTTAGTTCCCCATTTATTATATGTTTGACGTCCTTACCAACTTCTTCTGGTTTTATTGTTTTATCATTAACAATTCTTCTGTCTCGTTCAGGAGAATTCAAAACATCATCAATGGTAATCAAAGGTTTACTTTTACTTATTGACTCATACTTTACTTTGACTAGCTTTGCGGCTATATTTGCATATTTTTCCCTATCAGCAACAATTATTCCTATAGGATAACCATTATATTTGACGTGCTTTGAACACAATATTTCTTCATTAACGTTTATTAAAGGACAATTTACTGGTGTAAAAGAATTATCCCCAGGTATGTCTTTTGCTGAATAAAATGCAATCACACCTGGAATTTTCTGAAAAAAAATCATGATTTATTGTAATATATATTAAGACAGGTAATCGGTAGTTTAAAAACTCACGCAATGATTTTATATAACAAGTCAAAACAAAAAACCAAACCACCACTGCACCGCTAGAAAACCAAATGTAGGGAATTGATAGGATTATCTCTCACAATAAGAAAATTGAGATAGAGCTCTGCGAAAAACCATTTTATTGATATTAAAATAGGTTCAATTCTCAAATTCTTAAGGTTTTCATTTATATGAATTACAATTATTATAACATACAAAAGTGTCGCATGAACAGAACCCACCCCTGGCCATACCCGATGCAAAAGTGCCTAATACACTCGTGGCATTGCCTCGTTGGATAGCAATTGCTATCTTTTGTTCCAATTTATCTTTTTATTTATTTTAATTTATCCTTTGTTTTATTTATTCTCAAATGAATTTAGTAGGTTCAAGTAAGTAAATAATAATATTCTTATTAAACAGTGAAGGTTATAAATAGCCACACTTTTAAACAGCAACTTTCACTCTCTACGTAGGGTATTTATTTTGTAAAAAAATGTACTGATAATAGTAAAAAAAACATCTATTTAACACCAAATTACTTACAAATGCTTCTGTTGTATCAAAATCACCTACGATACTACCAGGCCTAACATCTGCTGTAACAAATGCTGCAAATACTTCATTTGGTTGGCTTGGTAGATCATTGGAAAATATCGCTTCACCAGTGCATTGTACCAAAGCTTCTAGTTTTGGTATGGGCTGATTCAAAGGCCATACAGTTTTATCAGTTTCAAAAGATTCAGATCCTCCGGAAGTCAATCTTTTTATAGCTTCCCCTCCAGATTTATATTTTGTAGACACTTTTTCATCGGGACAAAGATTTAAAATTGCCTGTGAATATTTAGTACAATATTATAATTTGATATTAAAATATCGTAGTTTGAACTTCTGTATTCTTTCGATGTTTTTGAATATTTAATTTTCATACATATAGATTTTATCACCCAGAATTTTGTTATTAAATAATTAATAATTAATTTTAATTATTAATTATTTAAAATTCTATTTAAAATGGCAATATTTAACATTATGTATTGTAGTTTGTAAGTACTGCATAAGTAACGGATGGACAGGTCATGGCAAAACACTATAGTACTAATACATCTAGCCAGTGCGGCTAGTAAGAACATTTACCCTTCAAAAATGGTAGGCAAACCTAGTTTGTTATACATTATTATTAATGTTTAGTAATTAGAATATTTCAAAAATACGTACTTTGTAATAAAGTGCAGTTGCTAAAGCATTTCTGTATCCTGCAGAAGGTTCAGGTGGTACTTCTTCAGCATGAATCTCTTTTTGCAACGTTTGTAATGCTATTTGTAACGTTTCGTTAGTAAAAGGATCTTTCCCCTCTAATAGTTTTTCTGTTTTGGTAGCGTGTATAAACTTTGGTGAAATATTACCATAAATTATGGTAGCTTTTTCCAAAACACTAGATTTTTTCTTGAATTGGAATAAAAATCCAGCATTGACCACTGCATGAGCGTTTTGGGATCTTGGCATTATCTAAAAGTGTAATTTATGGCATTAATGTAAAACGTGTTTTAAAATAACCTACTAAGGATTTAATGATTACCTATGTTTAAATACCTTGTAAGTTTTAATTTTATTATTTTGTGACGAAAGAGGGGGTAGCATGATATTCGTAATGATTTTACTTTTCATATCCGTTTTCAAGAAATCCGTAAATGATATTGTTTTCGTTGCTTTAGTACTTTCAGCTGCAACATAATAAATAGGTACTTTTAATAATACCAAGTCAGGTCATAAATTCTGTAATATTTTTAATATAAAATAATTGAAACAAGTTTATTCATTATGTAACCATTTATATACCAAAATGAACTTAACAAAACATAGATTCTTATGACAATAAAGTTTATTCAAAATGACCTCCGTGATTTTGAATACAGGCCTTCAATCTGCTTGGCCAGTCGTCTGGCCAATAATATTTTTAAGAAGGTAATATTTTTTCCCGCGTACCGCTTCAACAAAGCGCGGCATGTCTTCAGTCTCGGGTCCATTAGACGAGCATTTAAACGATGTCCTGTTTATCTTCGATATGACCGTAGCCCTAAGTCTTCATTTAACACCCTTTTCACCGTGGTTCTGCTTAACCCCATCTGAAGGGCCAACAGTTTCTGCTTACGTTTGGGATTTCTTTGCATTCGCGCCTTCACAGCTTTTATCACTGCTGGAGTCCTAACAGACAGAGGGCGACCCCTTCTTGACCTGTCATCTACACTAGAGTCTTCATTGTATCGTTTGATGGTACGATAAACTAATCTTTTGGTTATAATAAAAAAATTTCAGTATGTCAAAAATTTGAACTGGCGCGTAACCGCAACGATGCAACGCTATAACTACAACACGGTCTTCTTTAAGCGTCCACTCCATATTTTAAAATGAGTAAAATTCTAAAAAGTATACATTTTTATTTTCATGAACAATTCGAAATTCGAATTCAATAAACTTTTTTGTGGCCAGGATTCTAAAAGAAATGTTTTTACTGTGTGACAATACTTATGACCTGACTAGGTATTAAAAGGTCATATATATGATACTTGGAAAAGGCCTATGACAGTGGTGAGGAATGAACTGTGGTCAATACTGGGTAAGTATGGAGTAAACAGCCACTTGGTGTCAGGATCAACAGAGCTTGCACAGACTTTTTTTCACATTGAAAAAGGTGTGAGACAGGGTTGTGTAGCGTCGCCGTGGCTGTTTAACCTAAAAATGGAAAGTAGCTTCAATAGCTGCAAGAAGGTGTGTATGTTTTAAAAATGGATGGCCTGACCGTCAAATGCCTCCTATACGCTGATGTAGGTAACAGTGGCATCATCGGCAAAGGAGTTGCAGTTGATGATTAACATTATGCATGATTCCTTAAAAAGCAAATAGACCAGTGCCGATAACTTTTGAAACAAAAAAAAATAGTAGAATGAAACCCATCAGAAAAGGAAGAGAATATTATAAAAATGAAAGAAAAAATAATTTACGGGCGATCTGATGTCGGGAAGGGTAAGTTTGTGAGTTTTTTAGGGTAAAAAATGGTTCATTTCGATTTCTGGCAAAACTACAAGTCCTATGGAAAAAAGTCAAATAGCAAAGTTGTAGGTAAGAAAAAGATCTACAACTTTTAAATTTACACTTTTTTCACATAACCTCAAAATATATGTGAAAAATTCAAAAAACCAATTTTTTGGTTTTTATTTATATCTCTCACAAAAAATTTTCTTTTTTCACGAAATTTAGAGAAAAGTTACCTTTTTATGTCCCAAATACACTGTAATTTATTTGAATTATCCATCAATTTTTTCACCTTAATTTGACTGATATATCGAAAAAGAACCCTAATTTCAATCCAAAATTCTAGCGTCAAAATATCAGCTATTTTAAAAAGTTTGTACTTTCTGTACGTTGAAATCTCTACGTTTCGAGCGCGATAAGGGAACATTGACAAACAAAAAGACTTTCTTTTTATTCGCCTTCATTAACCTTTCATTTCACGGAGATGTACTATACGCCAATATTCCACCAGTTTCTATGTTGGCACTATTGTGATACAGAAATCACAATAGTACCAACATAGGAATCCAGAATCCTAAAGTGGTTTCCTTTTGAAGACGCAGGGAATGCGTTTACGCGCCTTTATTCGTACCTCAGAGGCAGCTGGAACGGTGTGTGGGGGTCTTCCAGCCCGGCAATCCTACCCACTAACCCCGCTGTGTTCCATCTTCTTCCCAACCTCGTCGCAGGACTGGCCTGAGGGCTTTTCAGGGCGACCCGGCTATAGGCTCAAGTAGTGGCTAGTTGCCTGATGTTGAAATTTTTCGAAAAGTACATACGGTTTTCAATCAGGCTTAACGTCTTTTATGTAACTATTCGGGACCTACGGCTTCATGTGTTTATGTAGCACGGAAAATCGAATAAATGAAAATATCACAAACTAATTTCACAAACTAGGAATAACCGTAGTGAAAGGTGCTTAACGCAGTTACTGTTTATAGAATACTAAACTTGTTACAGGCTTATGGTGCAAATAAATGTATTTCAAAAAAATATAATATGTAACAAAATATAATCATTGCAGCAGTGATTAATTGCCCTAAGACGGAGAAAGGTGGATTAATTCGTCAGTTTCGAGTAAGGTCTCGATGGTGTAGTTGGTAACGCGTGTAGTGCTTGAAACTAGATGACGCTGTTTTGGGTCCAACTCTAGACTAAAAATAGTTTCCACTTTAAATTAAAATTGAGCATATAGTTAACGAACTAATTTCTATTCAAAAACTTTTTCTATAGATTAATCAATAAATACAGTCATTGGGATGTCAATGTCTAAAACAATAATTTATTGCAGAAACATGCACATCTTCTTGTTTTCGTTACTGAAAGCATGTTCGCTTAGCACTAGAAACTTGAGGGCTCAGCGGAATCGCGTTATTGTGAAATCGAGAGCACGTCACAGATTACTTTAGGTTCAGAGTAAATTATCTTACCAATAGTTATCATTCCTCCAACGGTTTCAAATAAAAGAAATAAATCCGATGGAAAGTCGTTATTTGTATATTTCATGAATATATTCCCACCGATTGTGCCGATCTAAAATATACAAATAATATTAATTACAGCTTCTTTTGACATGGATTTAGATTCACCAGTCTATACTACGTTACTTACATTTCTCACTGGTATATGAGCCACCAAATCCATATGATCATAAAATGTTTTTAAATACCAGAAATTTTCGTTTTCGGCTGGTACTTGTTTGAATAATTCCATCATTTCTGAAAGAGGCATACCAGCTCCAAGAATCAGGTTAACATCAAATGTATACCCCTTTAATTCAATCACATTAAAAATGTCAATAACATTTTGCGGGTAGTCTTGAATGTGATAGACTCCTAAAATATTAAATTACGAGGATAAAGAAATTGTTAATTTTAACAACAGGATATTATTATTATGTATGTACGTATACATTATTCTAATAGATAGAACCATATTTATAAACAGATTTTGAACGTTTATTGTAAACGGAAATACATACTTTCTGCTCTACCCACTAAAAAAAGAACATTGTAAAATGTTTTCATACGCCTATCATTGTTTAATTGGTCATTTCCATACGATCACGCATTTTAATTTGGTATTCACCTAAGTAGGAATATCTTATAGCAAACTGAAGATTAAAGCTAAAATTGTCTCTACATGTCTAAGCTTTTTTTACGTTATTGCACGTGAATGTTCTAACAGTATTTTGCGAAAATTATAGCCAAATTAAAGGTCGTCTCGTGACTGTACGGAGATGACACTGCAATTTTCTCGTGTGAAAAAATTCGTAAATGCAGTACATATAAATTGATGATTATAGACCTTGTCCTGTGTTTCCGGCAACAAATTTGTAATCATTATTTTTGCTCAAAATTTTAAAAACGTCGTCCAAATTGAAGGTTTTGAACCATTTCCGTTTACCACAATCCACCACAATCATTTTATCATCACTTTTGTCTATGATACACCAACCATCATCTACTTTAATATTGTCTTGTTTAATAAGATCTCTTTTATGACGACAGTTCTTAGAACAACGCCTTGAACAATTATTTAGGCCAGGCAAATCTTCTAAATCAATAAGTTTATTTTTAAGATTTTCGTCAACATTTGTTGCAAAAGTTTTGAAAGCATCATTGATAGCTCTGTATCCTGTACATCTGCAGATGTTACTAGCGAAAGAATTTTCAATTTGTGATTGCGTCATAGTGTTATTTTTTGTGCCATAAATACTGCAAAAATATGAAATTATTTATCTCAAACTCAAAAAACAAGTAAATTAAAAATCAAACACCAGCATATTTTTACCTGTACATGTTCATAATCCAACCGGGAGTACAGTAACCACATTGTGTGCCATTAAATTTGGCCAACCTGCTTTGTATCTCATGATAATTATTTCGACTATTACCAACTCCTTCGACAGTAATCACTTCCCATCCATGACAAGATAAAACGGAAACTAGACACTGAAATAATTTTAAGTCTAGATGATAAAACAATAACAATAAAGAAACCACGTTCCAAAATTGACAGTACTGATAATAAAATACATACGGAATTAACAGAGAACAACTTGACTTCGTTTGATGGTGGAAGAGCAGCACGTATAGCAACAATACATACACCGCAGCCACCTTCGTGGCACATAGCTTTAGTGCCTCTCAAGTTCACCACGTTCCGTATATACTCATTCAGCGATACGTCTGGCCCGAAATTTCCGTCCACTGCAATGAAAATAGTTAATTTCTTTCTTTCTTCAACTATTATTTTAGTGAAATTTCTTATATTAAGAATCGTTACGATTTGAAATTTCGATAATACGAATAAGCGACAGTAAAAGAAATAAACACATTAATAGATGTATAAGATTATGATTTTGAGAATAAGATAGAATATAATTAAGTATATAGTGTTACCTATCGTCTATGGACCTGCGTACTGCGAAGCTTTCAGAAACATAATACAATTACAGACGCTAAATACAACTTTGTGTGTTAGAAATTGTTGATTAAATATTGTAAATTTATTAAACCTTATACATACATACATACATATTGCCACGCCTTTATCCCCGAAGGGTAGGCAGTATTAAACGCCCACACTTCACCGTATGCAACTTTGTCCCACGTAACAGGTGGTGAGCCCATTGCCGTGTTGAAATGGACAGGCGTAGGCTGCGGCACCTGCTGTTGAAATTTTTTAAGCCGCCCTTAAGGCCTTCAACTTGGCTTAACGACTGCCATTTTATTGACAACCGGGACCAACGGCTTAACTTGCCTTCCGAAGCACGGAACTGGGGTGAGTCGCAGGGCCGAATTAATTTGATAAAATAAAATGTGTCTATTTTAGATGTTACATTTGGAATAAATTTAGAAGCCGTTGCCTTTTTAGGAGGTGGTAACAAAAAGGCTGAAAGGTCTTATGTGCTAGACACTAATTAGCACGACCAATTAAAGTCCTGGTAGTATCGGACTGTAAAACTTAAACCTTATAATTATACGAATACTTCTGATACTCAAAGATTATGTACCGATGTGAAAATATTCTATGAAAAAAATGCCCTTGTGGCTCCGCTGACTCAGTGTTCTGTAAACGATCACTGCGTTAAGCAATTTTCGCTATGGCGGGTCACGAATGAGAGCGAATGGGTAACCACTTTTTGGCATTTACATTTGCAAGCGTATATAAACTAAGATAGGACTATAAATTTGACAAATCAGAACTGATAAAAGGTTTCTATTATCGTATAAATATCTTAACATTTGACAAATTATGACTACAAATAGGTTTGACGAGTTAGTACTTTCCATAGACTTACCCAATCTGAACTTACCTTTTCAAGCCTTGTTGAAACGAAACTTTACTAACTACCGGTCTCAATAACCTCTCTATCTTTTACTATTGTCTAAAATAATGTTAAAATAGTTACCATAGGTGCCTATCGACGAAGATTTCGGTTTCAATAACCAAAGATAGATAGAAATATTTACCTACAACATGGAACTATCTGGCACAAAAGTAAAAAATTCCACTGTTTATCTGTGGTAAAAATCTTTGTTTAACTGAAGATTGACATTTGGCGGGAAGAGTGACAAGTGCGGACGCTTGCTTTATATTATTTTCTAAAACTAGTGCATTTATCTTGTTTTAAGTGCGGGAGTGGTGGTTTCTTGGACATAAAAGTTGTGTTAACGTGCTATAGTGAAAGACAATGATATATATGCAGTGAAATGCTATTTTCTCTCTTGCCGCGAAACGTCCACTGACTACCTTAGTATAAGAATCACCATTATACTGAGGGCAAGGACCAGGACGTAGCCTGAGGACACGACATCGACTGGACAGGACTAAATAGAAGATAAGATTGAAGACTATAAATAAATAAAATAAATATCCATCACGCCTTATCCCCGAAGGGGTGGCAGAGGCATATTATATGCCCACTTTTCACCGTGTGGATTCCTGTCCCACGTAATAGGTGGTGAGCCCATTGCCGTGTTGAAATAGACAGACGCAGGTTGTGGCTACCTGCTGTTGAAATTTTCAAGCCGCCCATAAGGCCTTCAACCAGACTTAACGACTGCCATTTTACTGGCAACCGGGACCAACGGCTTAACGTGCCTTCCGAAGCACGGAAACGCTCGCAAATGTAAATGCCACAAAGTGGTCACCCATCCGAGGACCAGCCATAGTGAAAGTTGCGTAACTCAGTGATCGTTTACAGAACACTGAGACCGCGAGGCCACGAGCGCTTCAAGAAATATGATTTAAAAAATAAGATTTGGCTAAAAGGTCTTAGAACCCAGGCCATTAAATAATTATTAAAAAAAAAATTAACTGAAGATAGAATATTAAAAAAAAGGTCAAAAGTTTTCGGATACCCAGACGTGCGTGTATGAAGCGAATGATGAATCTTGAAGAAGCGAAAGAAGAGAAAGAGATCACGAAGCCTGGCGATCTGTCCTCTCTGACTGCCCCGTCAGGGATACAGCGTGAAGATAGTTAGTAAGAATATTAAAACCGGTTATAAGTAGTATTTGACGAATTTGGGGGAAAACAATACCGCCAGACGATTCGAAAAAAAAAATTCTAGCTTGACCTAACATAACCTAACCTAAATCGATCGTTGATTGTTTGATCCTATTGCCGAGATGAAAATATTAGGGGCAGCTGGTCGCTACCTGCTCCGGTCAGGATTATCCATAGAGTAATATGCTTTAACTCAAGAATCGTTTACAGAACAATGAGAACAAAGATTTTTTTTAATCTTTATAGCCACAAACGCATTTATTAATGAAAGCATACCTTCATACTGCGTCCCATTGATTTTGAAAATAATTTTCGCCATATTTTTCTCCACAATGTTCTGCCACAATTAGTTGCGTGGCATCACAAACAACTCTATCACTGCAAATGAACCCAAAATGAATAAGTGGTATCATCGCAATTTAGCTAGCGGAAATAATTACATGCAGAATAGAATTGTCCTCTTACAAAATTATCAGTTGGTCATTATATTGTTAGTTTAGATTGGTGTAAAATATACAGAATAGTTTCATTACCTAGAAGTCTATAATTCGACAAATTGTGTTTAGACTGTGTCTATCATTGCGATATTTGTTTGAAGTTGTTTTTTGAAATATATACAGAGAAAGAAAATTAAAGTGTCTGTTTGTAATTTCAAAACAAGAGATTTTCACTTAATTCATAAGAAGCTTACGTTAAAAACAACTTATATATTTTATTAAGCCAAGTTGAAGGCCACAACCTGCGCCTGTCCAATCCATCACGGCAATGGCATAACATTGCTTGGCAAATTGTTTTTGCCAAATTTCAAATTTTATTTGGTTATAATTGTTGATTATTTTTGTTTTTAATGTATTACTTGTTGTTTCTGTCTCTTTATAAAATAATATGAATGTAATTTTATTTTTTATTTTGAAACATGAGACACAAATACATGCAATGAAATATAGGCATATAGTATGCCTTTGCTGGGGTTGGCTATAAGTGGATAAAGACGTGACTAATATTATGTATTTATGCGTAAAATATTATTCTATAGGTAACTAGCTAACGCCCGCGGCTTCGCCGGCGTGGTGAAATTTTCCTATTCGAGATTTCGTACGGAACTCTAAACTTTTTGAAAATCCAATATAGCCTATATTACTCACGAAGAATGTAGCTTTATTATGATGAAAGATTTTTTTAAATCGGCCCTGTCTTTTAGCCTATTCATTACAAAAAAAACTTACAAATATTTCCTCTTTATAATATTAATATCGATTACTAGTTGACGCCCGCGGCTCCACACACTTGGTGAAGTTTTCCCGTTCTCGTTTCCCACAGGAACTTGTTCCCGGAATAAAAAGTAGCCTATGTGTTATTCTGATGTGTAGGTAAGCTTTATTATATTAAAGTATATTATAGAATTTACGTGAAAGAGTAACAAACATTCATACTTACAAACTTTCGCGTTTAAAATATTAGTAGGATAGTTGCATTACTCTTACACCGATAATATCCAAGGTGTTTGAAGAGGCTATTCACAACGGGTTGAACGATTTTATAAATAAACATTAAAATATTAAGAAGTAGCACCCAACCAACGCTTTTCTGCGAAAATTAAAAATAACTCTTAAGGTTCTGTTTTTATACTCTAAAAAAATTCATGGAATTTAAAAAAAATCTTTACGGACTCGTTAAATTATCAGAAGTTAAAAGTAACCGACATTCCGACTGGAATTTTTATTGTCTTTCATCATGCTAATACATAGGGCATTGAAACATTGCAATCTTCTTTACTAAGAAGATTGCAACGTTTCAATGCCACATGTATTAGCATGATGAAAGACATGTTGACATAATACTATAAGAAAAAAACAATTGGCGGGAAATCATTTGTCAATTGTTTTTTATCACACATCGAAGTTAGTACGCAACGAAAATGGAGTGAAAAAGATTTTAGAGCAACGATTTTTTTATGATTTTAAAAGCTCGTCTCGTCCAAATGCTTTTCGGAGAGAAGCACCTTGTTTAAGCTCTTTGAGGCGATGGTTTTCTGAATTTGAGAGGGGTCGAGTTACTTTACATGACGAATTTCATGAAGGGCGGCGTTCAACTGCCATAAACGAAAATAATGTGGCTACTGTTAAGCGGCTAATTGAAGAAAACCCGCGGATTACCTATGAGAAAATTCGAGGACTACTGGGGATTGGTATGTGCCAAATTCAGAAAATTTTACACGGAGAATTAAAAGTTTGGAAAGTTTGTTGTCGTTGG
Source organism: Thumatha senex (assembly GCA_948477245.1). Classification (NCBI taxonomy): domain Eukaryota; kingdom Metazoa; phylum Arthropoda; class Insecta; order Lepidoptera; family Erebidae; genus Thumatha; species Thumatha senex. The sequence goes on along the minus strand of OX419738.1, from coordinate 7,064,321 downwards.
ACCCCCTTATGAACTGACAGTGGAGCAGAAGCGGGCTTGCGTAGAATGGTGCTTACAGATGCTACTAAAGTGAGACCACGGACATTCTAACGCTGTTTATGACATTGTCACAGGAGACAAAAAATGGATTTGTTGTTTTGAACCCGAAAAAAAATAGCAATCTTGTGAATGGGTGTTTAAAAATGAGAACGGGCCAACAAAAAAATGAAAGTTGGTAAAAAATGCTCGCTTTGTTTTTCTCAGCTACGGGTCCCATCTGTACAATTCCACTTGAAGATCAAAAGAGTGTTAATGCCGAGTGGTATTCTACCATTTGTTTACCCAGGGTGTTAGAAAAGTTCGCGAAAGATGACCAATAAGCTGCGTTCTCCTACATCATGAAAACGCTTCTTCACACACGGCCAACAAAACAAAGTAATTTTTAGCTTCCGACAACTCGTCACCCATCCTGCGCATAGCCCTAACCTAGCACCCGGTGATTTCTGTATTTTCCCCAAAATCAAAGATTTGATGAGAGGTTTCACTTTTACCAACTCCGGAGAGGCTGTGATAGCGTTCAATCAGCACGTAAAAAACATGCCTTCAGATCTGTGGTCCTCCTGTTGTAAAAATGGTTCGATCGCATGAAAAAATGTTTAAAATGTAAAGGAGAGTACTTTGAAAAGCAATAAACATAATATTTTAGTTATAACGTGTTATTATTTTAAATTACGCAAAATTTGTAGTGTGACCACGTGTTAATAACATTCTATCGGCTGGCCGATAGAAAGTTATTAAAATGTGTGGGCGCCTGTAAGTTGCTCTAAATTGAATTTTTGTAAGTCTATAATAATATTTAACAGCTAATTTGTCTCTGCAGCTTCATCATAGCAGCTTGTGAAGTATGATTAGTAAAATATATAACAGTTTTAATAGACTACCTAGTTTTGGACTAATATTTTAAAGTAATAATTACGGTGCCTCCCCATTACAAGTATTGTGCCATTTGAACAAATATGAAGGCTCCGCCAAATATAGTAGAAAATAGCAGGTGATGCATAGATTTCTTTTCAATTCAATGGTGTGAACTGTCATGTGTGTTGACGGTCATTTTGAATCATGTATGTATCGACCTCACACTCAATTGCATGATTACCATATCACATGACAAGCACATTTACTAAAGTGCAGGCATTTAGCAACTTTTGACATTGACCATTATCGGTGGACTGTATAGAAACATTGACATTATTGCCTCGGTAGCTCAGTGGTAGTGTATGCGGCTGCCTAGCTAATATAAGCTTGTGGTATGGGATCTAGACAACTGATAAATATACTTATATATTCCTAAATACATACATATTATACGTAGGACACACCCAAACTCCGAAACAAGTATTTTTGGATCAGAGAAATATTTGTTTCGACCCGGGAAACGAACTCGGGACCTCAGCGCACCAGTCATCTACATTACCACTTACGCCACCAAGGCAGTCGTTAAGTACCTATCTTTATTAGTTGTCTAGAACAGAACCTGTAGCACAAGCTTTTAATTACCTAATTTAGGTTAGATAACGCTGTTTAAAAAATGTTCCATGATATTAATTTATTTATAAAAAAACCGTGAAGCGCTCGTGTCGACCCCGCTGACGCAGTTCCCTGTAAACGATCAATGAGTTACGTAACTTTCACTATGGCTGGTTCTAGGATGGGTGACCACTTTGGGGCATTTACATTTGCTAGCGTTTCCGAGCTTTGAAAGGCACGTTAAGCCGTTGGTCCCGGTTGCCAGTACCATGGTAGTCGTTAAGTCAAGTTGAAGGCCTTATGGGCGGCTTAAAAATGTCAACAGCAGGTCGCCACAATCTGCGTCTGTCTATTTCAACACGGCAATGCGCTCACCACCTGTGACGTGGAGCAAAACTGCATACGGTGAAATGTTGGCGTATAGTAAGCCTCTGCCTACCCCTTGGGGATAACGGCGTGACAATGCGTATGTATAAAAGATGCGTGACCATGTAAAACGCATAGGTGAGGAAATTGTCTATGTGCATCACCGAGGTTAAACCACGAACACTGTTATTTTCTCTGATTGAGATATTACGGATGGTGTAAATGCATACGTCTGTCTGTTAACACAGTAACTAGTAATCAAGAGTGGTCATAAAATATTTTATGAACGACAACTTGCAATCTTTCAAATGAAATGTATTATAAGTTAACTAACTAACTAACTATCTTCACGCTGTATCCCTGACGGGGTAGTCAGAGAGGACAGATCGCCAGGCTTCGCGATCCATGCATACTTCTTTCGCTTCTTCGAGATTCATCAATCGCTTCATACACGCACGTCTCGGTATCCGAGTACTTTTGACCTTTCCGTTTTTGAGCAATCTGCTCACGTGGTCTTCATATGTAAGTCTCGGCCTACCCTGACTCCTTCTACCCTCTACTTTTGAACAATATATATTCTTCGTCAATCGTTCCTCACTCATTCGTTGGACGTGTCCAAACCAACGGAGCACGCCCTTTTCCAGCTTAACGCTGACACTTTCATTCAAACCTGCCATATTGCGTATCACTTCGTTACGTATTCGGTCGGCCAAGGTAACGCCGCACAATTTTCGAAGTGATCGCATCTCCACAGCATTCAATTTACTTTCATGCTTCTGCTGACATACCCAGGTTTCACTACCGTAAAGCAAAGTTGGCACTAGCACTGCGTTATGAATCGCCATTCGTGCTTCTTTTACGATGCTTTGTCGCTTTACTAACTGGGACAAAGCACCGTTAACTTTGTTTCCGGCAGCTACTCGCCGTTCTACATCCGAATCACATCTTCCATCCGCGCTAAACATACTTTCTAAATACACAATTTCATTCACTTGCTCTAGACGTTCCTGGTTTACCCTAATCTCGCATTTAGTTCTTACGTCACCTCTTTCAAATACTAGAACCTTAGTTTTACTTGCATTCAAGCGGAGACCCTTACTTTCACACCCCTCTTTCATATTAGTGACTAATGCCTGAAGGTCGGCTTCTGATGAGGCCATGAGCACCGCATCATCAGCGTACAGCAGACAGTTTACTGTAAAGTCACCCAAATTCACACCCATATTAAAATCTTTCAACTTCTGCAGGCAACTGTCCAGATACACTATGAACAGCCAGGCGGACATGACACATCCCTGTTTGACGCCTGTACAGACATCAAAAAGAGGTGACACATCCCCCCCTACTCGCACGCAAGCCTTACAGTCCCTATAAAGCGACTGCATTGCCCGCAGTAGCGAGCCGTCCACACCATATCCTGGCAGCAAGTCCCACAGCGTTTCTCTCACAACGTTATCAAATGCTTTCTCTAGATCCACAAAAGCGCAGAAAACCTTCTGGCTAAGAGCCAGAAACTTTTCCGCGATCATGCGGAGAGAAAACACTTGATCCATGCAACCTCTTCCACGTCGGAATCCGCATTGAGCCTCCCATAAATACCTTTCAGACTTTTCTTGCATTCGTGCCGTTATAACCTTTGCATACACCTTACTAGCTAAGCTGACCAAGCTGATCGCCCTGTAGCTGGAGCAGTTTAGGCGCGGGCCTTTCCCTTTGTAAATAGGTACTACAACTGCTACTCGCCAGTCATCTGGGACCTCACCCGTCCGCCAGCACAAGTTGCATAACAGACATAGTGTGTCCCAGACACGCGACTCTCTTTCTCTCAGAACTCTGTCTTTTCCCGCAGCCTTTCCACATTTCATACTTCTTATCGCTTGTTCTATTTCTTTCATACTAATGACTTCAATGACATCGGGATCCGGAGCATCGAAGGAGCTCCACTTCCCGATGTGGCATCTCTGTCTTTTCTTGCATACATCTTTCCATAATATTCACTCCATCTCTGCAGGACGTCACTTTGGTCTGTTAGGACGTCATTGTTAACACTAAGCACTTTATTCATACTGCAGATTGCCGAACAACTCCGGGTCTTGCCTACCTCTTTCCAGAAGAGCTTGGCATTATCCCGGAAATTGGACGACAACCTTTCATCCGCTTTCATTCTGCACCTTTCACGAGCTTCTTCTATCAGTGGCTTCGTGTTAACTTTCTGCAGCTTGTATCTCTCTTTCATATTAAAATAGCGAGGCTAAGTAGTCTAGCCATGCTTTCTTCTTCATTCGAACTGCTTCTTTCACTTCCTCATTCCACCATGCATCACGCTTATTACTACTGCCTCTTTTCGTTTCTCCACACACTTCCACAGCGGCATTTATCATACTATCCCTAAGGTTCTGCCATACACTTTCCATATTATATTATAAGTTATAAGTTAACTAATAGAATCAGGTGTTTTCATAGTCACATTAGTCATAGTAATTTATTGATAAAAGATTCTTACAAGTCAAAAATGTCTAAATTACGAAAATGAATTAAACATGCAAATAGTTAAGACAAAATGTCACTAAATAAAAATGTTAAAATACAATATTTCGATACAAATTCAGCAGTCAGTAAAATATATTATTATTATACAAAAGTCAAAATCAAGTCAAATCTAGAATATATATTATAACTATAAAAAATAAAAAAATAAAAAAAAATATATATTATTATATTTCAATTTTAGTTAGCTCACCACCTGTTACGTGGGACAAAAATGCATACAGTGAAATGTGGGAGTTTATTATGCCTCTGCCTACCCCTTCGGGGTTAAAGGCGTGACAATATGTATGTATGTATTTAGTTCTTTAATATTTTATTTATTAGAAATGTATATTCACTGTCAAAACTCATACAAAGATTTGTTAGTGAAAAGGTGTTCATGTTTTACACATGTTTACTTATGTATGTATTCTATATATTCTACTAAAAAGAACGTAAATCGTCTCTCCAGTAGCGCAATTCACAAATCTCGGATCCAAATCCTATGAATATCGATGACATTTTGCGCAGTCTCAATTGCTTAAAATAACCTGACTTGAATATTGGTTACTATCGTCTACTAAATGAGTATCGTCTCATTCAAGTTAAACTATGTAGCACTATTATTTTGTCTATAGTTAAACTAAACCCCAGATGTTTTTCTCAATTTTGGCGCTAGTAGCAGTGTACACACTGTCGACTGACGAACTAATATTTATAATTTTTTTTTTTAATATTTATGAAGTGTTATTGTTTATATATATGCAAACATCATATTATAGTCACACTTTTAACATGAAAATATTTAACACTATATTTTAATAAGGTTTAGTCCATCTAGTGATACTGTTAGTTCTAAGATAGAACAAAATGGACAAAAAAATCCAGATTGTTCTACTGCTCACTACAATAGAACTAACCTTCAACCTCCACATATTTTTGGCCGTATCCTCGGCCGTAGCTGCAGTCACAGTGCTCACGGAAGTCTTGTGAGAGCACTGTATGAGTCACCTAGTAATTTTATTAATAAAGACAATCTCAATTTTACCCCTTTAATGGTAAAATTTTCCAAATACGTGTGTTAATTTATTTGTAATCAGGAATAGTTATACGTAATTTCAAATCGTTGACTTAGAAAATGACGAATATTCATACAACTGTTTTTACCCCCTTAGCTATTGAGTCTAAAAAATCCCTTTTAATGTAGTCACACACTATGTGACTACATTATAAGGGTAGTTTACTCTAAAAAAAATAATTTCCTAGGTGTAAGGAGATGATTGAGTCACACGTAATTTTATGAATACAGATTATATCTCGTATTTTAGTTTTTATTATGTTTGGCTAGCTATTAAATAATTTTGTAGTGTGACTTTGTATTGTAACTAATTAAATTATGCGTTACATGGCCGAAATCCATTTTAAAAAACTATAGTTATTTTGTTTTAAATGTTATTTCGGAATTTGGCAGCTAGTCCAGTCATTACGTCGGAAAAATCGGGTTAGAAATGCAAATGAACCGAGAAAGCCAAATTTTGGATATTACGTGTGGCCCCCCCAAAAGCTTAAGTTCAAATTGTCGACCAAAGTAACCTTATGGGTTTTCCGCCATCTAGACAAAAGTTAAATTCAGTTTTTTCATCTTAACTCGGTTCCCCGTTGAGATACGAAAAAAAAATTGTTTTAAATTTTTTTTTTTGCATTTTTTTTTAAATAAATAAATATCCATCACGCCTTATCCCCGAAGGGGTGGCAGAGGCATATTATACGCCCACTTTTCACCGTGTGGATTCCTGTCCCACGTAATATGTGGTGAGCCCATTGCCGTGTTGAAATAGACAGACGCAGGTTGTGGCTACCTGCTGTTGAAATTTTTCAAACCATATGCCCATAAAGCATTCAACCAGGCTTAACGACTGCCATTTTACTGGCAACCGGGACCAACGGCTTAACGTGCCTTCCGAAGCACGGAAATGCTCGCAAATGTAAATGCAACAAAGTGGTCACCTATCCGAGGACCAGCCATAGTGAAAGTTGCGTAACTCAGTGATCGTTTACAGAACGAGCCACGAGTGCTTTCTTATAATTTTTTTTTATTATTTTTTTATTTTTTTAAAATTTCTTTTTTACTTTATTTACAATTTTATTATTTTTATTTTTTATTTTTTTACATTTTTCAAGATGGCGGAATACCCATCAGGTTATTTTGGTCGACAATTTGAACTTAAGCTTTTCTAGCCCCCCTTACCAACGTAATAACCAAAATTTGGCTTTTTCGGTTCATTTGCATTCCAAATGTATATAATGACTGGACTAAGCTGCAAAAAGTCTTGATAATGCCTCATGTGTAGGCGAAACACGTGTCGACATCGCACGACATTTAAAAAAAAAACAATTAATACAAAAAAATATAGTTTTTTTACTTTGTATTGTAATTACGAAGGTAGTTAACAAATTACTTTACGATAAAGGTTTAGGACAATATCAGATGTTTTCACTTAGAGTAAAAACATCTATGGTTATGGTCGTTCAGACTGTTTTAGACCCTTTATTTTACAATTAAGCTACAATTTTTCAAATATTGATGTAACACAATCAATTATTTCAATTTGAAATGCTCCAGTTTGTGGCCAACAGCCATGAATATATTTTCCGAAGTGTAGGGATTTTCTGAAACAAAAACTAAATATCTAATAACAAAAATGGCATCAAAAATATCATGATTATTTCAATTTGAAATGCTCCAGTTTGTGGCCAACAGCCATGAATATATTTTCCGAAGTGTAGGGATTTTCTGAAACAAAAACTAAATATCAAATAACAAAAATGGCATCAAAAATATCATGAGTGTTAAAAATAGTGTTTTTTCTTGATATGTATGTGTATATATTATTTTACAAGTGCAATATATGATAAATAGAGACATTTTAAGTTTGAAAAACCAGATGTTATGCGCAAAGTGACGCTTCGCTTATGAGGCGTGCAATATAATTTACAAATAATCTCCATCGCTTGTCTGTTTTTGGCTGAATCGTTGAGTTCGTTCGACGAGTGCACTACCCAAAAAATTGAATTGAATTACTTTCTACAGAAGGGATCTCAGTAAAATAGAGCACATAAAGACTGCGAATCAGAGAAATTTCATGATGAATACCTACTAAATGATTGATGATGATGATGAAAGGTTTGATACCCGGGTCGGAACAAATATTTGTGTGATCCACAAATGTTGGTTTCAGAGTTTCGGTGTTTCCTATGTATAATATGTATGTATTTAGAAATATATACGTATGGTTATTTGTTATCTAGATTTCATAGTACAAGCTTATAGTTTGGTTTGGACAAGATGGCGCTGTGTAAAAAATTAGCCACAATTTTTATTTATTTATTTGTAGTAGTATAAGTTTACTATAGTGAATAGGTAAGTATTACTATAGGTAAGTAATACTTACCTATTCATGTTGTACAATATTTGTAATCTTAGTAATAATTTCAGTAATAATTCAGTAATGTTTATGTTATGTTATGTAATAATATATATTTTATTAGAACCTCAAATCTACATATATAAAAATTAATGCCACTTTTCGTTGTAATTTTATAACTCAAGAACGGGCTCATCTATCCAAACCAATAGCTGCCTCTATGGCGCGGTGGGAGTGCATCCGAATGCTACGCAAGAGGTCGTGGGTTCGATTCCCACCCAGGATAAAACTTTGTGTGATGAGCACGATGGTTTATTCTGTGTCTGGGTGTTAATTATTTATAATATTTATGTATTTAGAAATATATAAGTATGTTTATCAGATATCTGGTTACCATAATACAAGCTCTGCTTAGTTTGGAATCAGGTGGCGAAGTATGAGTTGTCCCAACAATATTTATATTTAAAAAAAAAAATAGTTTAGGATTTGTTCAGACTATTTCGTAGATAATTTATGTTAAGTTTGCACAAAATCGGTTGAGCGGTTCTTTATTTATCACATTTTTGGTGGCGCCAACGAAGTTGCGCGGGTCAGCTAGTAATCAATATAAAATCCGACTTTCTTATTAAAATAAAAAGAAAATGTGGATGCAACTGGAAAGGAATAAGTAGCTGAATACAACTTTTATACCGTACCAATATCAAACCACATGTCCTTGTAGCCTGCGTCCTTTCGTGCAGCGCGTAACGCCTCCAGGACTGCGTGCGTGAACACATTCGCTAAACAAAACGCTGGTTCGCCGGTAGCTGAAACAGTGAAGATTGATTTTTTTATACCACTGAGGTGGCAGATAAGCGTACGGCCCACCTGATGAAAAGTGGTCACTGTAGCCTATGGACGTTTGCAACAACAGAGGTGCAGCACTCGCGCTGCCGACCCTTTATAAACCTTCTGAGACCCCTTTTGAAGAACCTCATACTGTAGACGTTCGGGTACATCGGATCTAACTGTATGCGTGCGCACCGGACGCAAAGTGTGAATACCTGAGAGGGTGAATACCTTGTCTATGGCGAGCGGTGTGATGATAGAAGATAGCCGTCGATTTATAATAATCTGACGCGGGGAATGCGTTTACGCTCCATCCTTCCTGCTGCAGGGGCGGCAGGAACGGTGTTTGGGACTCCCGGCCTTTGGGGGCCGTCCTACGCACTAAGCCCCGCGGTGTTCCGCCTTCTTCCCAACCAGGTCGCAGGATAGGCCTGGGGGCTATTCACTACGCCACGGCTAAGTGAATGCTCCAATATGAGGCTCTCCGCGGGGGGCTAGATGTATTGCCAACACACACACCATCTCCCGGAGATTAGCCTATGCCCACTTCGAACCATCTCCGAAATTGTCTTGTATCTTGATTCAGATGTGTCAGATACCACTCGGTCCTCATCCGACCGGACCATTTAGGCGAGAAAACTATTATTGACTATTTTCTCACTTAAGAAACGTACGATGGATTTAAACAGCATGTCAAATAAATTTCAACTGGCTAGGTTCACCCGTTCCTGAGAAAATCTATAGAGACACTCGGATTAAACGGACAAGAAAGTGATCTTAAAAGGGTTCCTTTTTACCTTTTGAGGTACTGAACCCTGAAAAACAGATGCATTTACAATATTTAATAAAAACAACTCTGTCCGACCGGCAAGCGGCACAAACATACCTTCTATAAATACCTATCCATACATAATTACCAAACTACTATTTGTAAAAAACAAAGTATTTGAAAATGCAATGCAGTTTCACGGTATAATTTTAACCATATTGTACAACCCACACAATGTTGCCGTTTTTCTGTCCGATCAATGGTTGCCTAGAGGAGCTTGCTGTGTATAATAAGGTTATTGTAATTTGTGCAATATAGTAAGTAAGTATGCCCAATAAAGCATATTATTTACATCTACCTATTTGTATTACAATTACCATTTTAACTAAAAGTATTAACGCTATGCTTTTCAAAATTTATTTCATTTAAAGAACCGTGTTAAGTGGTGGTAACCTTTAGATTGCAGCACACCGACTTCATTCCTAGCACCTCGTTTGAAGTATATTCTCATATCAGCTGGAATGTCTTTAATGCCTGGTATCTTGTAGTGCCAGGTTCTATCTGTTAACAGTTTTCCGGTACAACCATCATATTTTAACTGTTCTGAAGTCCAATACCCTAAGCCCATAACGAAAGCGCCCTCAATCTGCAAATAGAATATTATCGCGATATAGGATAAACCGCTCAATCTATAAATCTACAATTGTAAATTTATTTTACGATCAAATTCTTCGTGAATATATAATAATATAAACTTTGTAAATAATAGAATATAATAATACAAACTTTATCAAGGAAGTGTCCAGTATCCACATAATCCATAGTACAAACATAAAAATTATCAGTCGGTATCATCAACCATCAACATTAACAGTATCGCAAAAAAGTTTATTTATATCAGAATATAATGTCAGGGAAAGGTTTCATTATTATTATTATTATTTCATAATTATGGATTAACATATTACCTGTCCAACATCTATATCAGGGCTCAGGCTTCGTCCGACGTCTTCTAATAAATCAAGCCTTTTCATGTCATAGTTTCCTGTTAAAATGTCTACCTCTACCTCCAAAATTGCTACCGCATATACATCGTATGGCTTTACTCCATCAGTGATTTTGGAAAATGTATGAATTGCTTGAAGGTTCACTCCTGCATTATGGGCTTGATCGACAAGATCTGCCCAAGCGGGATTACCCATTTTCTCTTTTATTGGCTGAAGTCTATCATTAAGAACTTTACAAGCTTTCATAACAGCCAATGCCACACTCTCACTTGAACTACTGCCGCCAGTAGGAAAAGTGTTAGGAGAAGTGAAGCTAGTACTTGACTTTACACTTACTTTGTCTAAGGGTATGCCAAGAGTATATGCACACACTTGTGCTGCCTTCGTATTTAATCCTTGACCCATCTCAATGCCACCATGGATGATAACAACTGACCCATCTCCATGGTATATGGATACTATGGCATTAAAGTTACCTGGATAGGGTATACCCGTAGCCAATGGTATAAGTTTGACTGCGCGTTTTCTCCATCTATTGTTGCTGTTAAATTGTTCAATTTGCTTTATTCTGTTATCAAAATCAGCTTGTTCTTGTAACTCTGTAATCATTGCTGGTATTGGATTATTGTCTTTTTTCATATTTTGAAGTCTTACTTTTAGAGGATCTTTACCAACACTATAGGCAATTTTTTCCATCATATACTCTGTCATGGCTACGCCTTCTGCTGAAACTTAAGAACGTATTTTTCTTTGTTTTAGAATTTTTTGTATTACATAAATATCATAAACATATTTTTTTTAAAGTTATAAATTATCAGTGTCGCAAGGTTTTATACTATGTATAAATATATAAGAAGGACTGCTTGCTAAGCATTGACTTTGTTATTTTCTGTCTTGTCATTATGTATGAAATCGAGAATTTTACACTGCTTCTGCTTTTACAATCTTATTACATTAAATTTCTTTAAAAGTTCTTGATACTTCACTATATCTCAATAACTTACCTAGTATTTGTGGTGCTTGTGTGAGTTAACACCAGTATAGTGTAATAGCTGGGATCGAATTCAGGCCGGGAAAATGTGTATCCGATCCCTATATATCTTACATTTTATACCATTTTCACGACTTTACAGTTTGATACCAAGCCGTGTACTTTTCGGAGCAGTTAGGAATGGACCTTACCTTAATAATATTATGCATTATCCTAAAGTTCATTAGAACATGAATGATTTTTTTTTAAATCGAAGCGCTCGATATAAGTAGACACATGAATGCAGACCAGAACATTATTTTAAACCAACAATTAGATTTCAATCGCTCACTCTTACTACATTATTATAAGTGATTACATCTACATATTTATACCACTATCAAAGAATGTGTAATGTTTGGTTGACCGTTAGTTTGTAATCTTATTTGGTTAATGACAAAATGCAGTATTAAATATTTAATAATTTATCATTATATTGAATTCTTGACATTTAATAATTTTGACATATATATTCTTAACATTTAATAATTTGACACTTTGACATTTACTATTTGACACGTTGACATTTGAAATTCTAATATTTTGAATATAAATTGTATTAAGATCAAAATTTTGTATTCTCCCTAATTTAGGGGTAAATTTCGAAACTAGTATCTTAATGTGTTGATATACCTACATAATAATGTTAATAATTTTAGTACACCTACTAGATCCAGTTGTCATATTGTGTGCTTTTGAGAATGCCGTGAGGCAAAACCGGTAAGGTTTATCAAGTAAATATTGTGGAATAGTACAAGTGTTATTATTGAAAATGTGTAGCAAGTTCCACCAAGTGCCATCAATCAACAGTATAAAAAAAAAGATTTATTTTTTGTTTTTAACTAGTTTGGACTTTTATTTTAAGTCTTGTGCTGATAAGTATATTGTGAAACCATCGGTATTATGTTATTTGGACCTTACCCAAGCTTCTATGCTATTTTTTTGGCGTGGTGGAATGTGTTTACGCATATCGGTGTCTGCCACGGGCAGCTATGTATCTGGGCGAGATTTGTGTGAGACTCCCAGATCCTGGAGCGGTACAAGACTACCGACTGAACCACCTGGGTATTTCACTTTGCCTAACGAGGCAAAAGATGCGCCAGAAGTTAAATCAATGGGACTTGGTAAGGCCACGCTTCATTCTAGGACTCTCCACAAAGGCCAGATGGGTGTACTCTTAAGCTCTAATAGGAAGTATTGTTGTTCAAGTCATTTCTTAGCATTAGGCGACCAACTGCTAGAAAATAATCCTACACCCGGAAAATGCCAGCCGCCATTTGAGACGTTTCAAGGTTGAGTTAGAGATGTATAAAATTATAATATAAGATTGAAGTACGAGTATCAGTTGCAGTTTTGTAATGATCAACCGGCGATGAAAACAGACACATTCATTCCTTACTTACATGGAGCTCTGCACCAAGAGTTGGATCCAGTGTCAGTCAGTACGCTGTTGGACTGTATGTACCAATTAGACGTATTGTAACAGTTGCTCTGTATAAGAGCTATAGTGGCCCGGGTGATCAGCTCGTTGTAGGAATAGCCTGCGTCTTCGTAAAACGTGTTGTTCAAGTACTGGATTTGACCCTCTGTGTTTACGCCTATCTAAAAGAAATAATTAGACAAATAGTAAGGGCCGTATTTTTGAACGTTCCTCAATGAGAAACGCATAAGGCTAGTTTTTGCCTTAAAATACTACTCTCAAGTGTTTCTTGAGTATTGAGGAACGTTCTAAAATACGGGTCTAAGTTGTCGTAGTAATACAATCAAGGAAAGAAAGGTATAACTAATTAGGGTAATTTATAGAGATAAATATATACTTAGTAATTCCATTCATATGTTAATAAGTACTCGTAATATAAAGTACCTTCATTATAGTACTTCGGAGTTTTAGAATTTTCAAAATCGGTTCCGTAGATCCAGAAATTGCCATCTTTACTGATATTTTATAGAGTTGTAGGGAGGTACTTAGGTTTTATCTTCACACTATATCCCTGACGGGGTAGTCAGATAGAACAGATCGCCCGATTTAGCTATCCATGCACACTTTTTCGCTTCCTGCAGATTCATTCATAAGATTTTTTTTATGTGAAAGTTGACGGAATTAAAAATCGTTTTTTATCACACTTTAGATATTTGAGATAATAATTGAGTATATATAGCCAAAATTGAAAAGGTTTGTCAAAATTATTACCTCAAAATTAGATTGAACAGGAAAGCGTAAACCCATTGCTTGCATATTCGTCTGCATTGGTATAATCATCCTGCAGGTTTTTCCTAGAAAATGTGTGACCAGAGCAGCTGAACAAGCAACTTGACTACTTCGAGTAATTTTGCCTCCGTAGGCCCCCCCAACCCGACGCACTATAACATTAATTCTGAAATTATCAAAAAGTGGCAACATAATTTTTGTTTACATAAACCATTTAAACGATAAGTTTAAATGGTTTATGTAAACAAAAATTATATAAGCGATCGAAACTTAAACTGAAATTTAAATAAAAGGGATATAAATAATTTGAAATCTGACTTTTATGATGCACACGAAACTATAATTTTCTAACATTATTATTATATTAGGTATACCGAGGTTCTATCCACATCAAATTTTACAACTTTAAAGTAACCCTGGCGTCAAAGGTCAAGATATATTTCATCGTCATCATTCGAAAATCTGTCCCAATTGCGTCCGCTTTCTTACTTCTTCTCCTTGACTTTGCACGTTCATCGACATGCCCTGTAGTGAGACCATTGGCACGAATATTCATTTCAAACGATGTCAAGCCACCACTTCTTTGGGTCTAACCCTCTTACCAGGACCAGGGAGTCAAGATTGATAATTTTTGAGTAACCAAAAAAAAACGCAAATATTGTATTGTTATGGTAGCAGGGTTTAGACTTGGTTAAGACGTTTGATTAACGGGTCACTACATGTTTCGAAAGGGTCTCACAAATATTTGCGCGGAGTATTGGCGTCTATCTTTTTGTGAACACTACTTTTTTAAATATACATAAAGGTTAATTTTTTTTTTTGTATAAATACATCGAAATCTTAATATTAATTATTAAATATCGAAATGAGCTATAATGGCTGTTTATTCATAATTAACATGTCAATTATATTGTAAATATAAACATAGTAATTAGCAAAGCCTAATATAATCTGAGTAAATAATCAAATAAATAATCTTCTTGAACTTCGTTTTATGTTTATAAAAAGCAATTGTTTTTATTTAATTCTTTTGTTTTATCTTACATAACATTAGAGATAAAATACATATATTCAAAATTCCAAATTTAAAATACATTGTCAGTGTTTATTAACCGACATTCCGACTGGAATTTTTATTGTCTTTCATCATGCTAATACATAGGGCATTGAAACATTGCAATCTTCTTTACTAAGAAGATTGCAACGTTTCAATGCCACATGTATTAGCATGATGAAAGACATGTTGACATAATACTATAAGAAAAAAACAATTGGCGGGAAATCATTTGTCAATTGTTTTTTATCACACATCGAAGTTAGTACGCAACGAAAATGGAGTGAAAAAGATTTTAGAGCAACGATTTTTTTATGATTTTAAAAGCTCGTCTCGTCCAAATGCTTTTCGGAGAGAAGCACCTTGTTTAAGCTCTTTGAGGCGATGGTTTTCTGAATTTGAGAGGGGTCGAGTTACTTTACATGACGAATTTCATGAAGGGCGGCGTTCAACTGCCATAAACGAAAATAATGTGGCTACTGTTAAGCGGCTAATTGAAGAAAACCCGCGGATTACCTATGAGAAAATTCGAGGACTACTGGGGATTGGTATTTGCCAAATTCAGAAAATTTTACACGGAGAATTAAAAGTTTGGAAAGTTTGTTGTCGTTGGACCCCCTTATGAACTGACAGTGGAGCAGAAGCGGGCTTGCGTAGAATGGTGCTTACAGATGCTACTAAAGTGAGACCACGGACATTCTAACGCTGTTTATGACATTGTCACAGGAGACAAAAAATGGATTTGTTGTTTTGAACCCGAAAAAAAATAGCAATCTTGTGAATGGGTGTTTAAAAATGAGAACGGGCCAACAAAAAAATGAAAGTTGGTAAAAAATGCTCGCTTTGTTTTTCTCAGCTACGGGTCCCATCTGTACAATTCCACTTGAAGATCAAAAGAGTGTTAATGCCGAGTGGTATTCTACCATTTGTATGGGATCTAGACAACTGATAAATATACTTATATATTCCTAAATACATACATATTATACGTAGGACACACCCAAACTCCGAAACAAGTATTTTTGGATCAGAGAAATATTTGTTTCGACCCGGGAAACGAACTCGGGACCTCAGCGCACCAGTCATCTACATTACCACTTACGCCACCAAGGCAGTCGTTAAGTACCTATCTTTATTAGTTGTCTAGAACAGAACCTGTAGCACAAGCTTTTAATTACCTAATTTAGGTTAGATAACGCTGTTTAAAAAATGTTCCATGATATTAATTTATTTATAAAAAAACCGTGAAGCGCTCGTGTCGACCCCGCTGACGCAGTTCCCTGTAAACGATCAATGAGTTACGTAACTTTCACTATGGCTGGTTCTAGGATGGGTGACCACTTTGGGGCATTTACATTTGCTAGCGTTTCCGAGCTTTGAAAGGCACGTTAAGCCGTTGGTCCCGGTTGCCAGTACCATGGTAGTCGTTAAGTCAAGTTGAAGGCCTTATGGGCGGCTTAAAAATGTCAACAGCAGGTCGCCACAATCTGCGTCTGTCTATTTCAACACGGCAATGCGCTCACCACCTGTGACGTGGAGCAAAACTGCATACGGTGAAATGTTGGCGTATAGTAAGCCTCTGCCTACCCCTTGGGGATAACGGCGTGACAATGCGTATGTATAAAAGATGCGTGACCATGTAAAACGCATAGGTGAGGAAATTGTCTATGTGCATCACCGAGGTTAAACCACGAACACTGTTATTTTCTCTGATTGAGATATTACGGATGGTGTAAATGCATACGTCTGTCTGTTAACACAGTAACTAGTAATCAAGAGTGGTCATAAAATATTTTATGAACGACAACTTGCAATCTTTCAAATGAAATGTATTATAAGTTAACTAACTAACTAACTATCTTCACGCTGTATCCCTGACGGGGTAGTCAGAGAGGACAGATCGCCAGGCTTCGCGATCCATGCATACTTCTTTCGCTTCTTCGAGATTCATCAATCGCTTCATACACGCACGTCTCGGTATCCGAGTACTTTTGACCTTTCCGTTTTTGAGCAATCTGCTCACGTGGTCTTCATATGTAAGTCTCGGCCTACCCTGACTCCTTCTACCCTCTACTTTTGAACAATATATATTCTTCGTCAATCGTTCCTCACTCATTCGTTGGACGTGTCCAAACCAACGGAGCACGCCCTTTTCCAGCTTAACGCTGACACTTTCATTCAAACCTGCCATATTGCGTATCACTTCGTTACGTATTCGGTCGGCCAAGGTAACGCCGCACAATTTTCGAAGTGATCGCATCTCCACAGCATTCAATTTACTTTCATGCTTCTGCTGACATACCCAGGTTTCACTACCGTAAAGCAAAGTTGGCACTAGCACTGCGTTATGAATCGCCATTCGTGCTTCTTTTACGATGCTTTGTCGCTTTACTAACTGGGACAAAGCACCGTTAACTTTGTTTCCGGCAGCTACTCGCCGTTCTACATCCGAATCACATCTTCCATCCGCGCTAAACATACTTTCTAAATACACAATTTCATTCACTTGCTCTAGACGTTCCTGGTTTACCCTAATCTCGCATTTAGTTCTTACGTCACCTCTTTCAAATACTAGAACCTTAGTTTTACTTGCATTCAAGCGGAGACCCTTACTTTCACACCCCTCTTTCATATTAGTGACTAATGCCTGAAGGTCGGCTTCTGATGAGGCCATGAGCACCGCATCATCAGCGTACAGCAGACAGTTTACTGTAAAGTCACCCAAATTCACACCCATATTAAAATCTTTCAACTTCTGCAGGCAACTGTCCAGATACACTATGAACAGCCAGGCGGACATGACACATCCCTGTTTGACGCCTGTACAGACATCAAAAAGAGGTGACACATCCCCCCCTACTCGCACGCAAGCCTTACAGTCCCTATAAAGCGACTGCATTGCCCGCAGTAGCGAGCCGTCCACACCATATCCTGGCAGCAAGTCCCACAGCGTTTCTCTCACAACGTTATCAAATGCTTTCTCTAGATCCACAAAAGCGCAGAAAACCTTCTGGCTAAGAGCCAGAAACTTTTCCGCGATCATGCGGAGAGAAAACACTTGATCCATGCAACCTCTTCCACGTCGGAATCCGCATTGAGCCTCCCATAAATACCTTTCAGACTTTTCTTGCATTCGTGCCGTTATAACCTTTGCATACACCTTACTAGCTAAGCTGACCAAGCTGATCGCCCTGTAGCTGGAGCAGTTTAGGCGCGGGCCTTTCCCTTTGTAAATAGGTACTACAACTGCTACTCGCCAGTCATCTGGGACCTCACCCGTCCGCCAGCACAAGTTGCATAACAGACATAGTGTGTCCCAGACACGCGACTCTCTTTCTCTCAGAACTCTGTCTTTTCCCGCAGCCTTTCCACATTTCATACTTCTTATCGCTTGTTCTATTTCTTTCATACTAATGACTTCAATGACATCGGGATCCGGAGCATCGAAGGAGCTCCACTTCCCGATGTGGCATCTCTGTCTTTTCTTGCATACATCTTTCCATAATATTCACTCCATCTCTGCAGGACGTCACTTTGGTCTGTTAGGACGTCATTGTTAACACTAAGCACTTTATTCATACTGCAGATTGCCGAACAACTCCGGGTCTTGCCTACCTCTTTCCAGAAGAGCTTGGCATTATCCCGGAAATTGGACGACAACCTTTCATCCGCTTTCATTCTGCACCTTTCACGAGCTTCTTCTATCAGTGGCTTCGTGTTAACTTTCTGCAGCTTGTATCTCTCTTTCATATTAAAATAGCGAGGCTAAGTAGTCTAGCCATGCTTTCTTCTTCATTCGAACTGCTTCTTTCACTTCCTCATTCCACCATGCATCACGCTTATTACTACTGCCTCTTTTCGTTTCTCCACACACTTCCACAGCGGCATTTATCATACTATCCCTAAGGTTCTGCCATACACTTTCCATATTATATTATAAGTTATAAGTTAACTAATAGAATCAGGTGTTTTCATAGTCACATTAGTCATAGTAATTTATTGATAAAAGATTCTTACAAGTCAAAAATGTCTAAATTACGAAAATGAATTAAACATGCAAATAGTTAAGACAAAATGTCACTAAATAAAAATGTTAAAATACAATATTTCGATACAAATTCAGCAGTCAGTAAAATATATTATTATTATACAAAAGTCAAAATCAAGTCAAATCTAGAATATATATTATAACTATAAAAAATAAAAAAATAAAAAAAAATATATATTATTATATTTCAATTTTAGTTAGCTCACCACCTGTTACGTGGGACAAAAATGCATACAGTGAAATGTGGGAGTTTATTATGCCTCTGCCTACCCCTTCGGGGTTAAAGGCGTGACAATATGTATGTATGTATTTAGTTCTTTAATATTTTATTTATTAGAAATGTATATTCACTGTCAAAACTCATACAAAGATTTGTTAGTGAAAAGGTGTTCATGTTTTACACATGTTTACTTATGTATGTATTCTATATATTCTACTAAAAAGAACGTAAATCGTCTCTCCAGTAGCGCAATTCACAAATCTCGGATCCAAATCCTATGAATATCGATGACATTTTGCGCAGTCTCAATTGCTTAAAATAACCTGACTTGAATATTGGTTACTATCGTCTACTAAATGAGTATCGTCTCATTCAAGTTAAACTATGTAGCACTATTATTTTGTCTATAGTTAAACTAAACCCCAGATGTTTTTCTCAATTTTGGCGCTAGTAGCAGTGTACACACTGTCGACTGACGAACTAATATTTATAATTTTTTTTTTTAATATTTATGAAGTGTTATTGTTTATATATATGCAAACATCATATTATAGTCACACTTTTAACATGAAAATATTTAACACTATATTTTAATAAGGTTTAGTCCATCTAGTGATACTGTTAGTTCTAAGATAGAACAAAATGGACAAAAAAATCCAGATTGTTCTACTGCTCACTACAATAGAACTAACCTTCAACCTCCACATATTTTTGGCCGTATCCTCGGCCGTAGCTGCAGTCACAGTGCTCACGGAAGTCTTGTGAGAGCACTGTATGAGTCACCTAGTAATTTTATTAATAAAGACAATCTCAATTTTACCCCTTTAATGGTAAAATTTTCCAAATACGTGTGTTAATTTATTTGTAATCAGGAATAGTTATACGTAATTTCAAATCGTTGACTTAGAAAATGACGAATATTCATACAACTGTTTTTACCCCCTTAGCTATTGAGTCTAAAAAATCCCTTTTAATGTAGTCACACACTATGTGACTACATTATAAGGGTAGTTTACTCTAAAAAAAATAATTTCCTAGGTGTAAGGAGATGATTGAGTCACACGTAATTTTATGAATACAGATTATATCTCGTATTTTAGTTTTTATTATGTTTGGCTAGCTATTAAATAATTTTGTAGTGTGACTTTGTATTGTAACTAATTAAATTATGCGTTACATGGCCGAAATCCATTTTAAAAAACTATAGTTATTTTGTTTTAAATGTTATTTCGGAATTTGGCAGCTAGTCCAGTCATTACGTCGGAAAAATCGGGTTAGAAATGCAAATGAACCGAGAAAGCCAAATTTTGGATATTACGTGTGGCCCCCCCAAAAGCTTAAGTTCAAATTGTCGACCAAAGTAACCTTATGGGTTTTCCGCCATCTAGACAAAAGTTAAATTCAGTTTTTTCATCTTAACTCGGTTCCCCGTTGAGATACGAAAAAAAAATTGTTTTAAATTTTTTTTTTTGCATTTTTTTTTAAATAAATAAATAAATATCCATCACGCCTTATCCCCGAAGGGGTGGCAGAGGCATATTATACGCCCACTTTTCACCGTGTGGATTCCTGTCCCACGCAATATGTGGTGAGCCCATTGCCGTGTTGAAATAGACAGACGCAGGTTGTGGCTACCTGCTGTTGAAATTTTTCAAACCATATGCCCATAAAGCATTCAACCAGGCTTAACGACTGCCATTTTACTGGCAACCGGGACCAACGGCTTAACGTGCCTTCCGAAGCACGGAAATGCTCGCAAATGTAAATGCAACAAAGTGGTCACCTATCCGAGGACCAGCCATAGTGAAAGTTGCGTAACTCAGTGATCGTTTACAGAACGAGCCACGAGTGCTTTCTTATAATTTTTTTTTATTATTTTTTTATTTTTTTAAAATTTCTTTTTTACTTTATTTACAATTTTATTATTTTTATTTTTTATTTTTTTACATTTTTCAAGATGGCGGAATACCCATCAGGTTATTTTGGTCGACAATTTGAACTTAAGCTTTTCTAGCCCCCCTTACCAACGTAATAACCAAAATTTGGCTTTTTCGGTTCATTTGCATTCCAAATGTATATAATGACTGGACTAAGCTGCAAAAAGTCTTGATAATGCCTCATGTGTAGGCGAAACACGTGTCGACATCGCACGACATTTAAAAAAAAAACAATTAATACAAAAAAATATAGTTTTTTTACTTTGTATTGTAATTACGAAGGTAGTTAACAAATTACTTTACGATAAAGGTTTAGGACAATATCAGATGTTTTCACTTAGAGTAAAAACATCTATGGTTATGGTCGTTCAGACTGTTTTAGACCCTTTATTTTACAATTAAGCTACAATTTTTCAAATATTGATGTAACACAATCAATTATTTCAATTTGAAATGCTCCAGTTTGTGGCCAACAGCCATGAATATATTTTCCGAAGTGTAGGGATTTTCTGAAACAAAAACTAAATATCTAATAACAAAAATGGCATCAAAAATATCATGATTATTTCAATTTGAAATGCTCCAGTTTGTGGCCAACAGCCATGAATATATTTTCCGAAGTGTAGGGATTTTCTGAAACAAAAACTAAATATCAAATAACAAAAATGGCATCAAAAATATCATGAGTGTTAAAAATAGTGTTTTTTCTTGATATGTATGTGTATATATTATTTTACAAGTGCAATATATGATAAATAGAGACATTTTAAGTTTGAAAAACCAGATGTTATGCGCAAAGTGACGCTTCGCTTATGAGGCGTGCAATATAATTTACAAATAATCTCCATCGCTTGTCTGTTTTTGGCTGAATCGTTGAGTTCGTTCGACGAGTGCACTACCCAAAAAATTGAATTGAATTACTTTCTACAGAAGGGATCTCAGTAAAATAGAGCACATAAAGACTGCGAATCAGAGAAATTTCATGATGAATACCTACTAAATGATTGATGATGATGATGAAAGGTTTGATACCCGGGTCGGAACAAATATTTGTGTGATCCACAAATGTTGGTTTCAGAGTTTCGGTGTTTCCTATGTATAATATGTATGTATTTAGAAATATATACGTATGGTTATTTGTTATCTAGATTTCATAGTACAAGCTTATAGTTTGGTTTGGACAAGATGGCGCTGTGTAAAAAATTAGCCACAATTTTTATTTATTTATTTGTAGTAGTATAAGTTTACTATAGTGAATAGGTAAGTATTACTATAGGTAAGTAATACTTACCTATTCATGTTGTACAATATTTGTAATCTTAGTAATAATTTCAGTAATAATTCAGTAATGTTTATGTTATGTTATGTAATAATATATATTTTATTAGAACCTCAAATCTACATATATAAAAATTAATGCCACTTTTCGTTGTAATTTTATAACTCAAGAACGGGCTCATCTATCCAAACCAATAGCTGCCTCTATGGCGCGGTGGGAGTGCATCCGAATGCTACGCAAGAGGTCGTGGGTTCGATTCCCACCCAGGATAAAACTTTGTGTGATGAGCACGATGGTTTATTCTGTGTCTGGGTGTTAATTATTTATAATATTTATGTATTTAGAAATATATAAGTATGTTTATCAGATATCTGGTTACCATAATACAAGCTCTGCTTAGTTTGGAATCAGGTGGCGAAGTATGAGTTGTCCCAACAATATTTATATTTAAAAAAAAAAATAGTTTAGGATTTGTTCAGACTATTTCGTAGATAATTTATGTTAAGTTTGCACAAAATCGGTTGAGCGGTTCTTTATTTATCACATTTTTGGTGGCGCCAACGAAGTTGCGCGGGTCAGCTAGTAATCAATATAAAATCCGACTTTCTTATTAAAATAAAAAGAAAATGTGGATGCAACTGGAAAGGAATAAGTAGCTGAATACAACTTTTATACCGTACCAATATCAAACCACATGTCCTTGTAGCCTGCGTCCTTTCGTGCAGCGCGTAACGCCTCCAGGACTGCGTGCGTGAACACATTCGCTAAACAAAACGCTGGTTCGCCGGTAGCTGAAACAGTGAAGATTGATTTTTTTATACCACTGAGGTGGCAGATAAGCGTACGGCCCACCTGATGAAAAGTGGTCACTGTAGCCTATGGACGTTTGCAACAACAGAGGTGCAGCACTCGCGCTGCCGACCCTTTATAAACCTTCTGAGACCCCTTTTGAAGAACCTCATACTGTAGACGTTCGGGTACATCGGATCTAACTGTATGCGTGCGCACCGGACGCAAAGTGTGAATACCTGAGAGGGTGAATACCTTGTCTATGGCGAGCGGTGTGATGATAGAAGATAGCCGTCGATTTATAATAATCTGACGCGGGGAATGCGTTTACGCTCCATCCTTCCTGCTGCAGGGGCGGCAGGAACGGTGTTTGGGACTCCCGGCCTTTGGGGGCCGTCCTACGCACTAAGCCCCGCGGTGTTCCGCCTTCTTCCCAACCAGGTCGCAGGATAGGCCTGGGGGCTATTCACTACGCCACGGCTAAGTGAATGCTCCAATATGAGGCTCTCCGCGGGGGGCTAGATGTATTGCCAACACACACACCATCTCCCGGAGATTAGCCTATGCCCACTTCGAACCATCTCCGAAATTGTCTTGTATCTTGATTCAGATGTGTCAGATACCACTCGGTCCTCATCCGACCGGACCATTTAGGCGAGAAAACTATTATTGACTATTTTCTCACTTAAGAAACGTACGATGGATTTAAACAGCATGTCAAATAAATTTCAACTGGCTAGGTTCACCCGTTCCTGAGAAAATCTATAGAGACACTCGGATTAAACGGACAAGAAAGTGATCTTAAAAGGGTTCCTTTTTACCTTTTGAGGTACTGAACCCTGAAAAACAGATGCATTTACAATATTTAATAAAAACAACTCTGTCCGACCGGCAAGCGGCACAAACATACCTTCTATAAATACCTATCCATACATAATTACCAAACTACTATTTGTAAAAAACAAAGTATTTGAAAATGCAATGCAGTTTCACGGTATAATTTTAACCATATTGTACAACCCACACAATGTTGCCGTTTTTCTGTCCGATCAATGGTTGCCTAGAGGAGCTTGCTGTGTATAATAAGGTTATTGTAATTTGTGCAATATAGTAAGTAAGTATGCCCAATAAAGCATATTATTTACATCTACCTATTTGTATTACAATTACCATTTTAACTAAAAGTATTAACGCTATGCTTTTCAAAATTTATTTCATTTAAAGAACCGTGTTAAGTGGTGGTAACCTTTAGATTGCAGCACACCGACTTCATTCCTAGCACCTCGTTTGAAGTATATTCTCATATCAGCTGGAATGTCTTTAATGCCTGGTATCTTGTAGTGCCAGGTTCTATCTGTTAACAGTTTTCCGGTACAACCATCATATTTTAACTGTTCTGAAGTCCAATACCCTAAGCCCATAACGAAAGCGCCCTCAATCTGCAAATAGAATATTATCGCGATATAGGATAAACCGCTCAATCTATAAATCTACAATTGTAAATTTATTTTACGATCAAATTCTTCGTGAATATATAATAATATAAACTTTGTAAATAATAGAATATAATAATACAAACTTTATCAAGGAAGTGTCCAGTATCCACATAATCCATAGTACAAACATAAAAATTATCAGTCGGTATCATCAACCATCAACATTAACAGTATCGCAAAAAAGTTTATTTATATCAGAATATAATGTCAGGGAAAGGTTTCATTATTATTATTATTATTTCATAATTATGGATTAACATATTACCTGTCCAACATCTATATCAGGGCTCAGGCTTCGTCCGACGTCTTCTAATAAATCAAGCCTTTTCATGTCATAGTTTCCTGTTAAAATGTCTACCTCTACCTCCAAAATTGCTACCGCATATACATCGTATGGCTTTACTCCATCAGTGATTTTGGAAAATGTATGAATTGCTTGAAGGTTCACTCCTGCATTATGGGCTTGATCGACAAGATCTGCCCAAGCGGGATTACCCATTTTCTCTTTTATTGGCTGAAGTCTATCATTAAGAACTTTACAAGCTTTCATAACAGCCAATGCCACACTCTCACTTGAACTACTGCCGCCAGTAGGAAAAGTGTTAGGAGAAGTGAAGCTAGTACTTGACTTTACACTTACTTTGTCTAAGGGTATGCCAAGAGTATATGCACACACTTGTGCTGCCTTCGTATTTAATCCTTGACCCATCTCAATGCCACCATGGATGATAACAACTGACCCATCTCCATGGTATATGGATACTATGGCATTAAAGTTACCTGGATAGGGTATACCCGTAGCCAATGGTATAAGTTTGACTGCGCGTTTTCTCCATCTATTGTTGCTGTTAAATTGTTCAATTTGCTTTATTCTGTTATCAAAATCAGCTTGTTCTTGTAACTCTGTAATCATTGCTGGTATTGGATTATTGTCTTTTTTCATATTTTGAAGTCTTACTTTTAGAGGATCTTTACCAACACTATAGGCAATTTTTTCCATCATATACTCTGTCATGGCTACGCCTTCTGCTGAAACTTAAGAACGTATTTTTCTTTGTTTTAGAATTTTTTGTATTACATAAATATCATAAACATATTTTTTTTAAAGTTATAAATTATCAGTGTCGCAAGGTTTTATACTATGTATAAATATATAAGAAGGACTGCTTGCTAAGCATTGACTTTGTTATTTTCTGTCTTGTCATTATGTATGAAATCGAGAATTTTACACTGCTTCTGCTTTTACAATCTTATTACATTAAATTTCTTTAAAAGTTCTTGATACTTCACTATATCTCAATAACTTACCTAGTATTTGTGGTGCTTGTGTGAGTTAACACCAGTATAGTGTAATAGCTGGGATCGAATTCAGGCCGGGAAAATGTGTATCCGATCCCTATATATCTTACATTTTATACCATTTTCACGACTTTACAGTTTGATACCAAGCCGTGTACTTTTCGGAGCAGTTAGGAATGGACCTTACCTTAATAATATTATGCATTATCCTAAAGTTCATTAGAACATGAATGATTTTTTTTTAAATCGAAGCGCTCGATATAAGTAGACACATGAATGCAGACCAGAACATTATTTTAAACCAACAATTAGATTTCAATCGCTCACTCTTACTACATTATTATAAGTGATTACATCTACATATTTATACCACTATCAAAGAATGTGTAATGTTTGGTTGACCGTTAGTTTGTAATCTTATTTGGTTAATGACAAAATGCAGTATTAAATATTTAATAATTTATCATTATATTGAATTCTTGACATTTAATAATTTTGACATATATATTCTTAACATTTAATAATTTGACACTTTGACATTTACTATTTGACACGTTGACATTTGAAATTCTAATATTTTGAATATAAATTGTATTAAGATCAAAATTTTGTATTCTCCCTAATTTAGGGGTAAATTTCGAAACTAGTATCTTAATGTGTTGATATACCTACATAATAATGTTAATAATTTTAGTACACCTACTAGATCCAGTTGTCATATTGTGTGCTTTTGAGAATGCCGTGAGGCAAAACCGGTAAGGTTTATCAAGTAAATATTGTGGAATAGTACAAGTGTTATTATTGAAAATGTGTAGCAAGTTCCACCAAGTGCCATCAATCAACAGTATAAAAAAAAAGATTTATTTTTTGTTTTTAACTAGTTTGGACTTTTATTTTAAGTCTTGTGCTGATAAGTATATTGTGAAACCATCGGTATTATGTTATTTGGACCTTACCCAAGCTTCTATGCTATTTTTTTGGCGTGGTGGAATGTGTTTACGCATATCGGTGTCTGCCACGGGCAGCTATGTATCTGGGCGAGATTTGTGTGAGACTCCCAGATCCTGGAGCGGTACAAGACTACCGACTGAACCACCTGGGTATTTCACTTTGCCTAACGAGGCAAAAGATGCGCCAGAAGTTAAATCAATGGGACTTGGTAAGGCCACGCTTCATTCTAGGACTCTCCACAAAGGCCAGATGGGTGTACTCTTAAGCTCTAATAGGAAGTATTGTTGTTCAAGTCATTTCTTAGCATTAGGCGACCAACTGCTAGAAAATAATCCTACACCCGGAAAATGCCAGCCGCCATTTGAGACGTTTCAAGGTTGAGTTAGAGATGTATAAAATTATAATATAAGATT
The DNA here is from genome assembly GCA_948477245.1 of Thumatha senex. NCBI lineage: Eukaryota > Metazoa > Arthropoda > Insecta > Lepidoptera > Erebidae > Thumatha > Thumatha senex. The sequence goes on along the minus strand of OX419738.1, from coordinate 7,037,169 downwards.
GAAGTACGAGTATCAGTTGCAGTTTTGTAATGATCAACCGGCGATGAAAACAGACACATTCATTCCTTACTTACATGGAGCTCTGCACCAAGAGTTGGATCCAGTGTCAGTCAGTACGCTGTTGGACTGTATGTACCAATTAGACGTATTGTAACAGTTGCTCTGTATAAGAGCTATAGTGGCCCGGGTGATCAGCTCGTTGTAGGAATAGCCTGCGTCTTCGTAAAACGTGTTGTTCAAGTACTGGATTTGACCCTCTGTGTTTACGCCTATCTAAAAGAAATAATTAGACAAATAGTAAGGGCCGTATTTTTGAACGTTCCTCAATGAGAAACGCATAAGGCTAGTTTTTGCCTTAAAATACTACTCTCAAGTGTTTCTTGAGTATTGAGGAACGTTCTAAAATACGGGTCTAAGTTGTCGTAGTAATACAATCAAGGAAAGAAAGGTATAACTAATTAGGGTAATTTATAGAGATAAATATATACTTAGTAATTCCATTCATATGTTAATAAGTACTCGTAATATAAAGTACCTTCATTATAGTACTTCGGAGTTTTAGAATTTTCAAAATCGGTTCCGTAGATCCAGAAATTGCCATCTTTACTGATATTTTATAGAGTTGTAGGGAGGTACTTAGGTTTTATCTTCACACTATATCCCTGACGGGGTAGTCAGATAGAACAGATCGCCCGATTTAGCTATCCATGCACACTTTTTCGCTTCCTGCAGATTCATTCATAAGATTTTTTTTATGTGAAAGTTGACGGAATTAAAAATCGTTTTTTATCACACTTTAGATATTTGAGATAATAATTGAGTATATATAGCCAAAATTGAAAAGGTTTGTCAAAATTATTACCTCAAAATTAGATTGAACAGGAAAGCGTAAACCCATTGCTTGCATATTCGTCTGCATTGGTATAATCATCCTGCAGGTTTTTCCTAGAAAATGTGTGACCAGAGCAGCTGAACAAGCAACTTGACTACTTCGAGTAATTTTGCCTCCGTAGGCCCCCCCAACCCGACGCACTATAACATTAATTCTGAAATTATCAAAAAGTGGCAACATAATTTTTGTTTACATAAACCATTTAAACGATAAGTTTAAATGGTTTATGTAAACAAAAATTATATAAGCGATCGAAACTTAAACTGAAATTTAAATAAAAGGGATATAAATAATTTGAAATCTGACTTTTATGATGCACACGAAACTATAATTTTCTAACATTATTATTATATTAGGTATACCGAGGTTCTATCCACATCAAATTTTACAACTTTAAAGTAACCCTGGCGTCAAAGGTCAAGATATATTTCATCGTCATCATTCGAAAATCTGTCCCAATTGCGTCCGCTTTCTTACTTCTTCTCCTTGACTTTGCACGTTCATCGACATGCCCTGTAGTGAGACCATTGGCACGAATATTCATTTCAAACGATGTCAAGCCACCACTTCTTTGGGTCTAACCCTCTTACCAGGACCAGGGAGTCAAGATTGATAATTTTTGAGTAACCAAAAAAAAACGCAAATATTGTATTGTTATGGTAGCAGGGTTTAGACTTGGTTAAGACGTTTGATTAACGGGTCACTACATGTTTCGAAAGGGTCTCACAAATATTTGCGCGGAGTATTGGCGTCTATCTTTTTGTGAACACTACTTTTTTAAATATACATAAAGGTTAATTTTTTTTTTTGTATAAATACATCGAAATCTTAATATTAATTATTAAATATCGAAATGAGCTATAATGGCTGTTTATTCATAATTAACATGTCAATTATATTGTAAATATAAACATAGTAATTAGCAAAGCCTAATATAATCTGAGTAAATAATCAAATAAATAATCTTCTTGAACTTCGTTTTATGTTTATAAAAAGCAATTGTTTTTATTTAATTCTTTTGTTTTATCTTACATAACATTAGAGATAAAATACATATATTCAAAATTCCAAATTTAAAATACATTGTCAGTGTTTATTAACCGACATTCCGACTGGAATTTTTATTGTCTTTCATCATGCTAATACATAGGGCATTGAAACATTGCAATCTTCTTTACTAAGAAGATTGCAACGTTTCAATGCCACATGTATTAGCATGATGAAAGACATGTTGACATAATACTATAAGAAAAAAACAATTGGCGGGAAATCATTTGTCAATTGTTTTTTATCACACATCGAAGTTAGTACGCAACGAAAATGGAGTGAAAAAGATTTTAGAGCAACGATTTTTTTATGATTTTAAAAGCTCGTCTCGTCCAAATGCTTTTCGGAGAGAAGCACCTTGTTTAAGCTCTTTGAGGCGATGGTTTTCTGAATTTGAGAGGGGTCGAGTTACTTTACATGACGAATTTCATGAAGGGCGGCGTTCAACTGCCATAAACGAAAATAATGTGGCTACTGTTAAGCGGCTAATTGAAGAAAACCCGCGGATTACCTATGAGAAAATTCGAGGACTACTGGGGATTGGTATTTGCCAAATTCAGAAAATTTTACACGGAGAATTAAAAGTTTGGAAAGTTTGTTGTCGTTGGACCCCCTTATGAACTGACAGTGGAGCAGAAGCGGGCTTGCGTAGAATGGTGCTTACAGATGCTACTAAAGTGAGACCACGGACATTCTAACGCTGTTTATGACATTGTCACAGGAGACAAAAAATGGATTTGTTGTTTTGAACCCGAAAAAAAATAGCAATCTTGTGAATGGGTGTTTAAAAATGAGAACGGGCCAACAAAAAAATGAAAGTTGGTAAAAAATGCTCGCTTTGTTTTTCTCAGCTACGGGTCCCATCTGTACAATTCCACTTGAAGATCAAAAGAGTGTTAATGCCGAGTGGTATTCTACCATTTGTATGGGATCTAGACAACTGATAAATATACTTATATATTCCTAAATACATACATATTATACGTAGGACACACCCAAACTCCGAAACAAGTATTTTTGGATCAGAGAAATATTTGTTTCGACCCGGGAAACGAACTCGGGACCTCAGCGCACCAGTCATCTACATTACCACTTACGCCACCAAGGCAGTCGTTAAGTACCTATCTTTATTAGTTGTCTAGAACAGAACCTGTAGCACAAGCTTTTAATTACCTAATTTAGGTTAGATAACGCTGTTTAAAAAATGTTCCATGATATTAATTTATTTATAAAAAAACCGTGAAGCGCTCGTGTCGACCCCGCTGACGCAGTTCCCTGTAAACGATCAATGAGTTACGTAACTTTCACTATGGCTGGTTCTAGGATGGGTGACCACTTTGGGGCATTTACATTTGCTAGCGTTTCCGAGCTTTGAAAGGCACGTTAAGCCGTTGGTCCCGGTTGCCAGTACCATGGTAGTCGTTAAGTCAAGTTGAAGGCCTTATGGGCGGCTTAAAAATGTCAACAGCAGGTCGCCACAATCTGCGTCTGTCTATTTCAACACGGCAATGCGCTCACCACCTGTGACGTGGAGCAAAACTGCATACGGTGAAATGTTGGCGTATAGTAAGCCTCTGCCTACCCCTTGGGGATAACGGCGTGACAATGCGTATGTATAAAAGATGCGTGACCATGTAAAACGCATAGGTGAGGAAATTGTCTATGTGCATCACCGAGGTTAAACCACGAACACTGTTATTTTCTCTGATTGAGATATTACGGATGGTGTAAATGCATACGTCTGTCTGTTAACACAGTAACTAGTAATCAAGAGTGGTCATAAAATATTTTATGAACGACAACTTGCAATCTTTCAAATGAAATGTATTATAAGTTAACTAACTAACTAACTATCTTCACGCTGTATCCCTGACGGGGTAGTCAGAGAGGACAGATCGCCAGGCTTCGCGATCCATGCATACTTCTTTCGCTTCTTCGAGATTCATCAATCGCTTCATACACGCACGTCTCGGTATCCGAGTACTTTTGACCTTTCCGTTTTTGAGCAATCTGCTCACGTGGTCTTCATATGTAAGTCTCGGCCTACCCTGACTCCTTCTACCCTCTACTTTTGAACAATATATATTCTTCGTCAATCGTTCCTCACTCATTCGTTGGACGTGTCCAAACCAACGGAGCACGCCCTTTTCCAGCTTAACGCTGACACTTTCATTCAAACCTGCCATATTGCGTATCACTTCGTTACGTATTCGGTCGGCCAAGGTAACGCCGCACAATTTTCGAAGTGATCGCATCTCCACAGCATTCAATTTACTTTCATGCTTCTGCTGACATACCCAGGTTTCACTACCGTAAAGCAAAGTTGGCACTAGCACTGCGTTATGAATCGCCATTCGTGCTTCTTTTACGATGCTTTGTCGCTTTACTAACTGGGACAAAGCACCGTTAACTTTGTTTCCGGCAGCTACTCGCCGTTCTACATCCGAATCACATCTTCCATCCGCGCTAAACATACTTTCTAAATACACAATTTCATTCACTTGCTCTAGACGTTCCTGGTTTACCCTAATCTCGCATTTAGTTCTTACGTCACCTCTTTCAAATACTAGAACCTTAGTTTTACTTGCATTCAAGCGGAGACCCTTACTTTCACACCCCTCTTTCATATTAGTGACTAATGCCTGAAGGTCGGCTTCTGATGAGGCCATGAGCACCGCATCATCAGCGTACAGCAGACAGTTTACTGTAAAGTCACCCAAATTCACACCCATATTAAAATCTTTCAACTTCTGCAGGCAACTGTCCAGATACACTATGAACAGCCAGGCGGACATGACACATCCCTGTTTGACGCCTGTACAGACATCAAAAAGAGGTGACACATCCCCCCCTACTCGCACGCAAGCCTTACAGTCCCTATAAAGCGACTGCATTGCCCGCAGTAGCGAGCCGTCCACACCATATCCTGGCAGCAAGTCCCACAGCGTTTCTCTCACAACGTTATCAAATGCTTTCTCTAGATCCACAAAAGCGCAGAAAACCTTCTGGCTAAGAGCCAGAAACTTTTCCGCGATCATGCGGAGAGAAAACACTTGATCCATGCAACCTCTTCCACGTCGGAATCCGCATTGAGCCTCCCATAAATACCTTTCAGACTTTTCTTGCATTCGTGCCGTTATAACCTTTGCATACACCTTACTAGCTAAGCTGACCAAGCTGATCGCCCTGTAGCTGGAGCAGTTTAGGCGCGGGCCTTTCCCTTTGTAAATAGGTACTACAACTGCTACTCGCCAGTCATCTGGGACCTCACCCGTCCGCCAGCACAAGTTGCATAACAGACATAGTGTGTCCCAGACACGCGACTCTCTTTCTCTCAGAACTCTGTCTTTTCCCGCAGCCTTTCCACATTTCATACTTCTTATCGCTTGTTCTATTTCTTTCATACTAATGACTTCAATGACATCGGGATCCGGAGCATCGAAGGAGCTCCACTTCCCGATGTGGCATCTCTGTCTTTTCTTGCATACATCTTTCCATAATATTCACTCCATCTCTGCAGGACGTCACTTTGGTCTGTTAGGACGTCATTGTTAACACTAAGCACTTTATTCATACTGCAGATTGCCGAACAACTCCGGGTCTTGCCTACCTCTTTCCAGAAGAGCTTGGCATTATCCCGGAAATTGGACGACAACCTTTCATCCGCTTTCATTCTGCACCTTTCACGAGCTTCTTCTATCAGTGGCTTCGTGTTAACTTTCTGCAGCTTGTATCTCTCTTTCATATTAAAATAGCGAGGCTAAGTAGTCTAGCCATGCTTTCTTCTTCATTCGAACTGCTTCTTTCACTTCCTCATTCCACCATGCATCACGCTTATTACTACTGCCTCTTTTCGTTTCTCCACACACTTCCACAGCGGCATTTATCATACTATCCCTAAGGTTCTGCCATACACTTTCCATATTATATTATAAGTTATAAGTTAACTAATAGAATCAGGTGTTTTCATAGTCACATTAGTCATAGTAATTTATTGATAAAAGATTCTTACAAGTCAAAAATGTCTAAATTACGAAAATGAATTAAACATGCAAATAGTTAAGACAAAATGTCACTAAATAAAAATGTTAAAATACAATATTTCGATACAAATTCAGCAGTCAGTAAAATATATTATTATTATACAAAAGTCAAAATCAAGTCAAATCTAGAATATATATTATAACTATAAAAAATAAAAAAATAAAAAAAAATATATATTATTATATTTCAATTTTAGTTAGCTCACCACCTGTTACGTGGGACAAAAATGCATACAGTGAAATGTGGGAGTTTATTATGCCTCTGCCTACCCCTTCGGGGTTAAAGGCGTGACAATATGTATGTATGTATTTAGTTCTTTAATATTTTATTTATTAGAAATGTATATTCACTGTCAAAACTCATACAAAGATTTGTTAGTGAAAAGGTGTTCATGTTTTACACATGTTTACTTATGTATGTATTCTATATATTCTACTAAAAAGAACGTAAATCGTCTCTCCAGTAGCGCAATTCACAAATCTCGGATCCAAATCCTATGAATATCGATGACATTTTGCGCAGTCTCAATTGCTTAAAATAACCTGACTTGAATATTGGTTACTATCGTCTACTAAATGAGTATCGTCTCATTCAAGTTAAACTATGTAGCACTATTATTTTGTCTATAGTTAAACTAAACCCCAGATGTTTTTCTCAATTTTGGCGCTAGTAGCAGTGTACACACTGTCGACTGACGAACTAATATTTATAATTTTTTTTTTTAATATTTATGAAGTGTTATTGTTTATATATATGCAAACATCATATTATAGTCACACTTTTAACATGAAAATATTTAACACTATATTTTAATAAGGTTTAGTCCATCTAGTGATACTGTTAGTTCTAAGATAGAACAAAATGGACAAAAAAATCCAGATTGTTCTACTGCTCACTACAATAGAACTAACCTTCAACCTCCACATATTTTTGGCCGTATCCTCGGCCGTAGCTGCAGTCACAGTGCTCACGGAAGTCTTGTGAGAGCACTGTATGAGTCACCTAGTAATTTTATTAATAAAGACAATCTCAATTTTACCCCTTTAATGGTAAAATTTTCCAAATACGTGTGTTAATTTATTTGTAATCAGGAATAGTTATACGTAATTTCAAATCGTTGACTTAGAAAATGACGAATATTCATACAACTGTTTTTACCCCCTTAGCTATTGAGTCTAAAAAATCCCTTTTAATGTAGTCACACACTATGTGACTACATTATAAGGGTAGTTTACTCTAAAAAAAATAATTTCCTAGGTGTAAGGAGATGATTGAGTCACACGTAATTTTATGAATACAGATTATATCTCGTATTTTAGTTTTTATTATGTTTGGCTAGCTATTAAATAATTTTGTAGTGTGACTTTGTATTGTAACTAATTAAATTATGCGTTACATGGCCGAAATCCATTTTAAAAAACTATAGTTATTTTGTTTTAAATGTTATTTCGGAATTTGGCAGCTAGTCCAGTCATTACGTCGGAAAAATCGGGTTAGAAATGCAAATGAACCGAGAAAGCCAAATTTTGGATATTACGTGTGGCCCCCCCAAAAGCTTAAGTTCAAATTGTCGACCAAAGTAACCTTATGGGTTTTCCGCCATCTAGACAAAAGTTAAATTCAGTTTTTTCATCTTAACTCGGTTCCCCGTTGAGATACGAAAAAAAAATTGTTTTAAATTTTTTTTTTTGCATTTTTTTTTAAATAAATAAATAAATATCCATCACGCCTTATCCCCGAAGGGGTGGCAGAGGCATATTATACGCCCACTTTTCACCGTGTGGATTCCTGTCCCACGTAATATGTGGTGAGCCCATTGCCGTGTTGAAATAGACAGACGCAGGTTGTGGCTACCTGCTGTTGAAATTTTTCAAACCATATGCCCATAAAGCATTCAACCAGGCTTAACGACTGCCATTTTACTGGCAACCGGGACCAACGGCTTAACGTGCCTTCCGAAGCACGGAAATGCTCGCAAATGTAAATGCAACAAAGTGGTCACCTATCCGAGGACCAGCCATAGTGAAAGTTGCGTAACTCAGTGATCGTTTACAGAACGAGCCACGAGTGCTTTCTTATAATTTTTTTTTATTATTTTTTTATTTTTTTAAAATTTCTTTTTTACTTTATTTACAATTTTATTATTTTTATTTTTTATTTTTTTACATTTTTCAAGATGGCGGAATACCCATCAGGTTATTTTGGTCGACAATTTGAACTTAAGCTTTTCTAGCCCCCCTTACCAACGTAATAACCAAAATTTGGCTTTTTCGGTTCATTTGCATTCCAAATGTATATAATGACTGGACTAAGCTGCAAAAAGTCTTGATAATGCCTCATGTGTAGGCGAAACACGTGTCGACATCGCACGACATTTAAAAAAAAAAACAATTAATACAAAAAAATATAGTTTTTTTACTTTGTATTGTAATTACGAAGGTAGTTAACAAATTACTTTACGATAAAGGTTTAGGACAATATCAGATGTTTTCACTTAGAGTAAAAACATCTATGGTTATGGTCGTTCAGACTGTTTTAGACCCTTTATTTTACAATTAAGCTACAATTTTTCAAATATTGATGTAACACAATCAATTATTTCAATTTGAAATGCTCCAGTTTGTGGCCAACAGCCATGAATATATTTTCCGAAGTGTAGGGATTTTCTGAAACAAAAACTAAATATCTAATAACAAAAATGGCATCAAAAATATCATGATTATTTCAATTTGAAATGCTCCAGTTTGTGGCCAACAGCCATGAATATATTTTCCGAAGTGTAGGGATTTTCTGAAACAAAAACTAAATATCAAATAACAAAAATGGCATCAAAAATATCATGAGTGTTAAAAATAGTGTTTTTTCTTGATATGTATGTGTATATATTATTTTACAAGTGCAATATATGATAAATAGAGACATTTTAAGTTTGAAAAACCAGATGTTATGCGCAAAGTGACGCTTCGCTTATGAGGCGTGCAATATAATTTACAAATAATCTCCATCGCTTGTCTGTTTTTGGCTGAATCGTTGAGTTCGTTCGACGAGTGCACTACCCAAAAAATTGAATTGAATTACTTTCTACAGAAGGGATCTCAGTAAAATAGAGCACATAAAGACTGCGAATCAGAGAAATTTCATGATGAATACCTACTAAATGATTGATGATGATGATGAAAGGTTTGATACCCGGGTCGGAACAAATATTTGTGTGATCCACAAATGTTGGTTTCAGAGTTTCGGTGTTTCCTATGTATAATATGTATGTATTTAGAAATATATACGTATGGTTATTTGTTATCTAGATTTCATAGTACAAGCTTATAGTTTGGTTTGGACAAGATGGCGCTGTGTAAAAAATTAGCCACAATTTTTATTTATTTATTTGTAGTAGTATAAGTTTACTATAGTGAATAGGTAAGTATTACTATAGGTAAGTAATACTTACCTATTCATGTTGTACAATATTTGTAATCTTAGTAATAATTTCAGTAATAATTCAGTAATGTTTATGTTATGTTATGTAATAATATATATTTTATTAGAACCTCAAATCTACATATATAAAAATTAATGCCACTTTTCGTTGTAATTTTATAACTCAAGAACGGGCTCATCTATCCAAACCAATAGCTGCCTCTATGGCGCGGTGGGAGTGCATCCGAATGCTACGCAAGAGGTCGTGGGTTCGATTCCCACCCAGGATAAAACTTTGTGTGATGAGCACGATGGTTTATTCTGTGTCTGGGTGTTAATTATTTATAATATTTATGTATTTAGAAATATATAAGTATGTTTATCAGATATCTGGTTACCATAATACAAGCTCTGCTTAGTTTGGAATCAGGTGGCGAAGTATGAGTTGTCCCAACAATATTTATATTTAAAAAAAAAAATAGTTTAGGATTTGTTCAGACTATTTCGTAGATAATTTATGTTAAGTTTGCACAAAATCGGTTGAGCGGTTCTTTATTTATCACATTTTTGGTGGCGCCAACGAAGTTGCGCGGGTCAGCTAGTAATCAATATAAAATCCGACTTTCTTATTAAAATAAAAAGAAAATGTGGATGCAACTGGAAAGGAATAAGTAGCTGAATACAACTTTTATACCGTACCAATATCAAACCACATGTCCTTGTAGCCTGCGTCCTTTCGTGCAGCGCGTAACGCCTCCAGGACTGCGTGCGTGAACACATTCGCTAAACAAAACGCTGGTTCGCCGGTAGCTGAAACAGTGAAGATTGATTTTTTTATACCACTGAGGTGGCAGATAAGCGTACGGCCCACCTGATGAAAAGTGGTCACTGTAGCCTATGGACGTTTGCAACAACAGAGGTGCAGCACTCGCGCTGCCGACCCTTTATAAACCTTCTGAGACCCCTTTTGAAGAACCTCATACTGTAGACGTTCGGGTACATCGGATCTAACTGTATGCGTGCGCACCGGACGCAAAGTGTGAATACCTGAGAGGGTGAATACCTTGTCTATGGCGAGCGGTGTGATGATAGAAGATAGCCGTCGATTTATAATAATCTGACGCGGGGAATGCGTTTACGCTCCATCCTTCCTGCTGCAGGGGCGGCAGGAACGGTGTTTGGGACTCCCGGCCTTTGGGGGCCGTCCTACGCACTAAGCCCCGCGGTGTTCCGCCTTCTTCCCAACCAGGTCGCAGGATAGGCCTGGGGGCTATTCACTACGCCACGGCTAAGTGAATGCTCCAATATGAGGCTCTCCGCGGGGGGCTAGATGTATTGCCAACACACACACCATCTCCCGGAGATTAGCCTATGCCCACTTCGAACCATCTCCGAAATTGTCTTGTATCTTGATTCAGATGTGTCAGATACCACTCGGTCCTCATCCGACCGGACCATTTAGGCGAGAAAACTATTATTGACTATTTTCTCACTTAAGAAACGTACGATGGATTTAAACAGCATGTCAAATAAATTTCAACTGGCTAGGTTCACCCGTTCCTGAGAAAATCTATAGAGACACTCGGATTAAACGGACAAGAAAGTGATCTTAAAAGGGTTCCTTTTTACCTTTTGAGGTACTGAACCCTGAAAAACAGATGCATTTACAATATTTAATAAAAACAACTCTGTCCGACCGGCAAGCGGCACAAACATACCTTCTATAAATACCTATCCATACATAATTACCAAACTACTATTTGTAAAAAACAAAGTATTTGAAAATGCAATGCAGTTTCACGGTATAATTTTAACCATATTGTACAACCCACACAATGTTGCCGTTTTTCTGTCCGATCAATGGTTGCCTAGAGGAGCTTGCTGTGTATAATAAGGTTATTGTAATTTGTGCAATATAGTAAGTAAGTATGCCCAATAAAGCATATTATTTACATCTACCTATTTGTATTACAATTACCATTTTAACTAAAAGTATTAACGCTATGCTTTTCAAAATTTATTTCATTTAAAGAACCGTGTTAAGTGGTGGTAACCTTTAGATTGCAGCACACCGACTTCATTCCTAGCACCTCGTTTGAAGTATATTCTCATATCAGCTGGAATGTCTTTAATGCCTGGTATCTTGTAGTGCCAGGTTCTATCTGTTAACAGTTTTCCGGTACAACCATCATATTTTAACTGTTCTGAAGTCCAATACCCTAAGCCCATAACGAAAGCGCCCTCAATCTGCAAATAGAATATTATCGCGATATAGGATAAACCGCTCAATCTATAAATCTACAATTGTAAATTTATTTTACGATCAAATTCTTCGTGAATATATAATAATATAAACTTTGTAAATAATAGAATATAATAATACAAACTTTATCAAGGAAGTGTCCAGTATCCACATAATCCATAGTACAAACATAAAAATTATCAGTCGGTATCATCAACCATCAACATTAACAGTATCGCAAAAAAGTTTATTTATATCAGAATATAATGTCAGGGAAAGGTTTCATTATTATTATTATTATTTCATAATTATGGATTAACATATTACCTGTCCAACATCTATATCAGGGCTCAGGCTTCGTCCGACGTCTTCTAATAAATCAAGCCTTTTCATGTCATAGTTTCCTGTTAAAATGTCTACCTCTACCTCCAAAATTGCTACCGCATATACATCGTATGGCTTTACTCCATCAGTGATTTTGGAAAATGTATGAATTGCTTGAAGGTTCACTCCTGCATTATGGGCTTGATCGACAAGATCTGCCCAAGCGGGATTACCCATTTTCTCTTTTATTGGCTGAAGTCTATCATTAAGAACTTTACAAGCTTTCATAACAGCCAATGCCACACTCTCACTTGAACTACTGCCGCCAGTAGGAAAAGTGTTAGGAGAAGTGAAGCTAGTACTTGACTTTACACTTACTTTGTCTAAGGGTATGCCAAGAGTATATGCACACACTTGTGCTGCCTTCGTATTTAATCCTTGACCCATCTCAATGCCACCATGGATGATAACAACTGACCCATCTCCATGGTATATGGATACTATGGCATTAAAGTTACCTGGATAGGGTATACCCGTAGCCAATGGTATAAGTTTGACTGCGCGTTTTCTCCATCTATTGTTGCTGTTAAATTGTTCAATTTGCTTTATTCTGTTATCAAAATCAGCTTGTTCTTGTAACTCTGTAATCATTGCTGGTATTGGATTATTGTCTTTTTTCATATTTTGAAGTCTTACTTTTAGAGGATCTTTACCAACACTATAGGCAATTTTTTCCATCATATACTCTGTCATGGCTACGCCTTCTGCTGAAACTTAAGAACGTATTTTTCTTTGTTTTAGAATTTTTTGTATTACATAAATATCATAAACATATTTTTTTTAAAGTTATAAATTATCAGTGTCGCAAGGTTTTATACTATGTATAAATATATAAGAAGGACTGCTTGCTAAGCATTGACTTTGTTATTTTCTGTCTTGTCATTATGTATGAAATCGAGAATTTTACACTGCTTCTGCTTTTACAATCTTATTACATTAAATTTCTTTAAAAGTTCTTGATACTTCACTATATCTCAATAACTTACCTAGTATTTGTGGTGCTTGTGTGAGTTAACACCAGTATAGTGTAATAGCTGGGATCGAATTCAGGCCGGGAAAATGTGTATCCGATCCCTATATATCTTACATTTTATACCATTTTCACGACTTTACAGTTTGATACCAAGCCGTGTACTTTTCGGAGCAGTTAGGAATGGACCTTACCTTAATAATATTATGCATTATCCTAAAGTTCATTAGAACATGAATGATTTTTTTTTAAATCGAAGCGCTCGATATAAGTAGACACATGAATGCAGACCAGAACATTATTTTAAACCAACAATTAGATTTCAATCGCTCACTCTTACTACATTATTATAAGTGATTACATCTACATATTTATACCACTATCAAAGAATGTGTAATGTTTGGTTGACCGTTAGTTTGTAATCTTATTTGGTTAATGACAAAATGCAGTATTAAATATTTAATAATTTATCATTATATTGAATTCTTGACATTTAATAATTTTGACATATATATTCTTAACATTTAATAATTTGACACTTTGACATTTACTATTTGACACGTTGACATTTGAAATTCTAATATTTTGAATATAAATTGTATTAAGATCAAAATTTTGTATTCTCCCTAATTTAGGGGTAAATTTCGAAACTAGTATCTTAATGTGTTGATATACCTACATAATAATGTTAATAATTTTAGTACACCTACTAGATCCAGTTGTCATATTGTGTGCTTTTGAGAATGCCGTGAGGCAAAACCGGTAAGGTTTATCAAGTAAATATTGTGGAATAGTACAAGTGTTATTATTGAAAATGTGTAGCAAGTTCCACCAAGTGCCATCAATCAACAGTATAAAAAAAAAGATTTATTTTTTGTTTTTAACTAGTTTGGACTTTTATTTTAAGTCTTGTGCTGATAAGTATATTGTGAAACCATCGGTATTATGTTATTTGGACCTTACCCAAGCTTCTATGCTATTTTTTTGGCGTGGTGGAATGTGTTTACGCATATCGGTGTCTGCCACGGGCAGCTATGTATCTGGGCGAGATTTGTGTGAGACTCCCAGATCCTGGAGCGGTACAAGACTACCGACTGAACCACCTGGGTATTTCACTTTGCCTAACGAGGCAAAAGATGCGCCAGAAGTTAAATCAATGGGACTTGGTAAGGCCACGCTTCATTCTAGGACTCTCCACAAAGGCCAGATGGGTGTACTCTTAAGCTCTAATAGGAAGTATTGTTGTTCAAGTCATTTCTTAGCATTAGGCGACCAACTGCTAGAAAATAATCCTACACCCGGAAAATGCCAGCCGCCATTTGAGACGTTTCAAGGTTGAGTTAGAGATGTATAAAATTATAATATAAGATTGAAGTACGAGTATCAGTTGCAGTTTTGTAATGATCAACCGGCGATGAAAACAGACACATTCATTCCTTACTTACATGGAGCTCTGCACCAAGAGTTGGATCCAGTGTCAGTCAGTACGCTGTTGGACTGTATGTACCAATTAGACGTATTGTAACAGTTGCTCTGTATAAGAGCTATAGTGGCCCGGGTGATCAGCTCGTTGTAGGAATAGCCTGCGTCTTCGTAAAACGTGTTGTTCAAGTACTGGATTTGACCCTCTGTGTTTACGCCTATCTAAAAGAAATAATTAGACAAATAGTAAGGGCCGTATTTTTGAACGTTCCTCAATGAGAAACGCATAAGGCTAGTTTTTGCCTTAAAATACTACTCTCAAGTGTTTCTTGAGTATTGAGGAACGTTCTAAAATACGGGTCTAAGTTGTCGTAGTAATACAATCAAGGAAAGAAAGGTATAACTAATTAGGGTAATTTATAGAGATAAATATATACTTAGTAATTCCATTCATATGTTAATAAGTACTCGTAATATAAAGTACCTTCATTATAGTACTTCGGAGTTTTAGAATTTTCAAAATCGGTTCCGTAGATCCAGAAATTGCCATCTTTACTGATATTTTATAGAGTTGTAGGGAGGTACTTAGGTTTTATCTTCACACTATATCCCTGACGGGGTAGTCAGATAGAACAGATCGCCCGATTTAGCTATCCATGCACACTTTTTCGCTTCCTGCAGATTCATTCATAAGATTTTTTTTATGTGAAAGTTGACGGAATTAAAAATCGTTTTTTATCACACTTTAGATATTTGAGATAATAATTGAGTATATATAGCCAAAATTGAAAAGGTTTGTCAAAATTATTACCTCAAAATTAGATTGAACAGGAAAGCGTAAACCCATTGCTTGCATATTCGTCTGCATTGGTATAATCATCCTGCAGGTTTTTCCTAGAAAATGTGTGACCAGAGCAGCTGAACAAGCAACTTGACTACTTCGAGTAATTTTGCCTCCGTAGGCCCCCCCAACCCGACGCACTATAACATTAATTCTGAAATTATCAAAAAGTGGCAACATAATTTTTGTTTACATAAACCATTTAAACGATAAGTTTAAATGGTTTATGTAAACAAAAATTATATAAGCGATCGAAACTTAAACTGAAATTTAAATAAAAGGGATATAAATAATTTGAAATCTGACTTTTATGATGCACACGAAACTATAATTTTCTAACATTATTATTATATTAGGTATACCGAGGTTCTATCCACATCAAATTTTACAACTTTAAAGTAACCCTGGCGTCAAAGGTCAAGATATATTTCATCGTCATCATTCGAAAATCTGTCCCAATTGCGTCCGCTTTCTTACTTCTTCTCCTTGACTTTGCACGTTCATCGACATGCCCTGTAGTGAGACCATTGGCACGAATATTCATTTCAAACGATGTCAAGCCACCACTTCTTTGGGTCTAACCCTCTTACCAGGACCAGGGAGTCAAGATTGATAATTTTTGAGTAACCAAAAAAAAACGCAAATATTGTATTGTTATGGTAGCAGGGTTTAGACTTGGTTAAGACGTTTGATTAACGGGTCACTACATGTTTCGAAAGGGTCTCACAAATATTTGCGCGGAGTATTGGCGTCTATCTTTTTGTGAACACTACTTTTTTAAATATACATAAAGGTTAATTTTTTTTTTTGTATAAATACATCGAAATCTTAATATTAATTATTAAATATCGAAATGAGCTATAATGGCTGTTTATTCATAATTAACATGTCAATTATATTGTAAATATAAACATAGTAATTAGCAAAGCCTAATATAATCTGAGTAAATAATCAAATAAATAATCTTCTTGAACTTCGTTTTATGTTTATAAAAAGCAATTGTTTTTATTTAATTCTTTTGTTTTATCTTACATAACATTAGAGATAAAATACATATATTCAAAATTCCAAATTTAAAATACATTGTCAGTGTTTATTCATTTACAAATAAAAACACTTATCATTGCGAACACATCAATAATAAAAATGACCCTTATATACTAGATGACCTCCACAGCTTCACCCGTGAAATATTTCGATCTCCCATCGCACCTATTTAATCCCGTAGCTTATAAATTCTACAATGATGCATAAAAACTTGCCCGATTTGACGACATTTATGACTACTGCTCTGCTCCCCAGTGTAGTAGCGTAATGATATATAGCTTATAGCCTTCCTCGATAAATGGACTATCTAACACAAAAAAAGTTTTTCAAGTCCAACCATTAGTTCCTGAGATTAGCGCGTTCAACCAAACAAAAAAACAAACTCTTCAGCTTTATAATATTAGTATAGATAATACACACATCAACACGGTCTAGGGATATTTTTAAAAAAGCGAATTACTATCAATGTGTTAATTATTTATATGACATGTATATATTTAAAAGATACGTTATTTAATATTCTACCATTTTTTAATAATGGTTAAGGTACTTCGATTAAAATGTCAGGATTTTATGGAAAAAAATGAAGCATAGACGGAAACCGTACATGAATTAACTTTTAATTTATGAGTAAAAACTGAAAAAAATAGAAAAATCATTTAATTTGTGTTTATAAACTTGAGGTTAGTAGTCTGAGAAAGCGCCCATGATGTTCATAACACATCGGCAACGATTCGGCATGCTCAGAACAAGGTTGTCAATGTCTTGCTGCGGAATATTGTCCCATGTCCTTCTGAGGTGCGCAAAAAGTTGATCTTCTGTAGCCAGATTTTCAGGAACTTCCTTCAGAGCTCTTCTTTGCAGCATATCCCACGCATGCTCAATGGGATTTAGATCTGGCGATTGAGCAGGCCAGTCTAAGGCCCTAACATTGTGTGTATGTAACCAAGCTGCTACCGTTCTCGCCGTGTGAAATCTTGCCCCATTTGTGTTCTGTGGGGCAAGATTACGGGCCCCAGCACCTGTTGGACGTATCGTTCTGCCGTCATATTGCCCCGCACCCAAACGAGATCCGTCCGTCCTCCAAGACGAATTCCTGCCCAAACCATAATTGTTCCTCCCACATCAAGACATTTTTATGCCACCGAAACAAAAGAATTGTCAAAAATTTGAATTTGCAATTAGTCTGAGATAAATTACAAACAAATCGGTGTATAAAAGATCCCAATGCGGCCAGTACTTTTCGAGTTATTTAATTGAGTATGAAATATCCCTAGACCGTGTTGATGTGTTTATATGTGGCCCTGTATGCGGTCCAGTCTGGGAAAGAAACATGACAGACAGTAATGTAGCAATACTGTAGATGCTAGCTGTAGGGTTTTGGGCCTATTATTTAAATCACCCGCCAACCGCAATGCTTACGCGCCATCGCCCGACGCGAACCGCGTAGTTCCGCAGTCAAGCCGCGCGGCGCACACTGCGCAGCGCCACCGTCGCATAAAATTCGAGCGCTCAACCGGCACGCGCTCCGCGCAAAAATTATGTAAAACAGAAGAATACCAGCAAGATCCTTAAATAAATCGGTTATTCGTCGACCCTAACTAATTGTGCACCCTCCGAATTGATTGGACCGTCCCGGGACATCGAGGTCTACCCAGGCGCAGAGCTGGTCGAGGAGGCGGGTAAGTGGGGCCCAAAGCCATTTATTTTCAAGGGATCTAACTTAAATTCATATCCTGAGCTATCAGACAATACATTTTGGGCATTCGAGCCTAGATAAACCAGTTATAGAATCAAAACCTAAACATAATTTCACGTAATTCTACCAAGGTATGTGCTTATGTACGTGGGTGTGAACTGTTAACTTCTTCGTATTTTACACAGTGAATCCTATTTACTTTATTGTACTTGTGCTATTAGTGAATATTGTGTGATAATAGTGCATAGTGTTAGTAAAATATTGTGAAGTGGTGCGTCGCTGACCGTGCGCAGTTCCGGAGCCCGGCACGTAGGTATTTAGGTACTCCGCGCCACGCGCCCCCTCGCGGTCTCGATCGCGGTGTGAACAATATATACATTTTACCAGCTATTTACCGATAGTACATAAAGTTTCATCATATATTGAGTGTTCATCGTAGTTAAAAAACCTATAAAATCAATTATAAAAGTGGTAATAATACCTATTATCAACCCGTAAAATCATCTAAACATCTTATAAACAATAATAATTTCACATTCATAAGTAGGCACATATGAAATAAGTAAAATTACTAAGTACCTAGGTACTTCAATACTTTCATTTTGGATAATATTGTTGTTTATCATTTGGGTAGGTTAGTAACGTACGTAGCTTAGGTACCTATTCAAAATGCCGGACGATCTAAACAAAGACATAGACTTAGATGATCTATTGCAGCCATTTTTGACGTCAAAGGAGATGTGTTTTCTTCGCGTTCAAAGATTATACGAAATGTCGAAAGCAGTATTAACCGATCCGTCAATGGAGTCGACTTACACTGCTAGGGCTCAAGACTTGCTTAGTCTTCGATCGGAATTTGATAGATGCGTTGCTGAAATTAATACGTTATATCGTAAATACAAACCTAAGTATGTACCTACGTACAACGAAATCGAATCGTTTGATGAGCTTTATTATACATGTGTGAGTGTTGCTAACCAATTAAAACCTAAAGATATAATTAAAAATGAATCCGCCATGAAAGAACAGGGCCGTACTACCGACCTAAAAGAACAGGGTCGTACTCAGCGTAGGGTAAAATTGCCCGAACTACATATCCACAAGTTTGATGGTAAGCTTGAAAATTGGACTACGTTTCGTGATACTTTTAAGGCACTCATACACGACAATTCGGAAATTAGTAACATCGAAAAATATTATTATTTGTTGTCGTCCGTAACCGGGCCAGCACTCTCTATTGTCAAATCGATGCCGGTTAATTCAGATAATTATGCTATAGTTTGGAGTGCCCTTGCAAAGCGGTACGAAAATAAGCGAGCATTAGCCACATCGTATTTAGACAAAATGTTTTCTTTCAAATGCATGACCACTGAATCTGCATCAAACCTTAATTATTTTATGCAAACCTATACAGAAAATATTAAGGCATTAGAAATGTTAAACATTCCGGATTTGTCAAGTTTTGTGTTGTTTTATGTATCGCTGCGTAACCTTGATCCTGTGACAAGGCGGGAATTTGAACAAACCATGTCTCCGGGTAAAATACCTACCGTCACGGATCTACTGACGTTTGTAGAGAAACAGGCGCGCGTATTAGAGATGTCGGAGTGCAAATCGGTGTGCGTGAAGCCAGCCGGGCCCCCAAAATCTAATACGTTAAAATCGCCCCTTCATACAACGTCACGGTTTTCGGAAACAAATAAATTTCAGAAGCCTTCATTAGCGTCTGGTGTGGCCAGTACTGATAAGAATGAGTCGAAACATTTTCCTACTTGTCTGTATTGTCAAAAGCCACATTCTATTTATCGATGCACTGACTTCAACGATCTCACACCTGAGTTACGCACTGCTAAAGTCAAAGAGCTCAAGTTGTGTGAGAACTGTTTGCGTGATAATCATACCGTGAAGGATTGTACGTCCAAATATAGTTGTACAGTGTGCAAAAAAAGACACCACGTTTCCCTTCACGTCGATTCGGCTAAGTTCAAAGAAAATGTGGTGGCTCTTACTTGTTCAAGTGAACAAACAGTTTTGCTCGGCACTGCTGTTATACACGTCGCAGATGCTTGGGGTCAGTACCACACCGTGCGTGCATTAATTGACAGCGGCGCTATGTCCAGTTACGTAACGCAAGACTGTGCTCAGAGGTTAGGCTTGTCGCGTCGTAAGTGTAATTTTGCACCTATTGGCTTGGGTGGAAACCGGGTACGGCATTTCGGTTTGACAACTTGTACTGTGAAGCCACGTGATAGTAGCTCGCCTACGCTAGCTACGGATGCTGTGGTCGTAACTTCTATAGCGGGCAACTTACCGACAATGCATATACCAGACAAGATTTGTCAACAATATAAACATCTTGAGTTGGCAGATCCCACCTTTTATAAGCCGGCACCGGTCGAATTACTTCTAGCAGGCGACTTGTTTCCCTACATTTACAGCGATGATAAAATATTACCTGTTCAAACTGGGATGCCTGTGGCGATAAAGTCTATATTTGGATATGTCATCACAGGGCAAGTTGTTTTAGATCAACAAAATAAAAATAGTGTTGCCATGCTAGCGGGGGTTATGGATGATACGGAAGCTGCCTTTTGCGGCTTAACAAGCACCGTGAATATTGAGCAAGTCATGAATGCGTTCTGGGAAGTCGAGAGCATACCTTTGGAGAAGGTTCAGAAACCAGATGACATTTTGGCTGAAGAACTCTTTGCGAAAGAACATAGTCGCGACAAAGATGGTCGATTTACGGTCAAGTATCCATTTCGTTCGGACCATAAACTCGGTGGTTCTCGACAGATGGCCGTACGGAGGTTGATAAATTTAGAAGCGAAGCTCAACCGCGACCCAAAATTAAAGACCCAGTACCACGAATTCATGGCCGAATACGAGTCCATGGGTCACATGACTTGCTTAGGGGAAATGGAGAACGTGGATTCCAAATATTTGATCCCGCATTTCTGCATTGTAAAACCCTCCAGCAGTACCACGAAGCTGCGAACGGTGTTTGACGCGTCTTGCAAAACAACCAATCAAAAATCGCTTAACGATGTGGTACTACCGGGTCCCAAGCTACAAACTGACCTAAATAGGCTTTTAATCAACTTTAGGCTGTACGAGATTTGTTTGTCGGCGGATATCTGTAAGATGTATAGATTTATCTCTTTGGACAAAGAGCAACGCAATTATCAACACATACTGTGGAGAGACTCAACAGATCAACCCATGCGGGTTTACGAGCTCAATACAGTTACTTATGGTGTGGCAAGTAGTCCTTACCTAGCAATCAAGGTGCTGCACACGTTAGCAGAGTCCGAGGCTGAGAAGTATCCCGATGCGGCATTGACTTTAAAAACCGGTTTTTTTATGGATGATTTGTTGTGGTCATTACCCACGGTAGAAGACGCTTTACAGCTTCAGGCTGCTCTTCGCGCACTGCTTCAAAGTGCTGGCTTCATTCTACGCAAGTGGTCAAGTAATAGTCCACAGATCCTAGCTGCTGTGCCGGAAGATCACCGAGAGACACCCATTGAGTTCGACGATGATCAAGATTTGTCACTCAAGGTTTTAGGTCTTCTGTGGCAACCAGCCACTGACTATTTCACGTTTCGAACGGCGCCATTGAATCAAGAAGTCACAAAGCGGTCCATTCTCTCTCAGATAGGACGTTTGTTCGACCCACTTGGGTTTGTAGCCCCTTGTGTGTTCTATGCCAAGTGTTTTATGCAGAAACTTTGGGCTCTCCAGCTAGGCTGGGACCAACGTTTGCCGGCAAACCTTGAAACAGAGTGGCTTGCATACGTACGGGAACTACCCCTCCTGTCAGAACTAAGACATGAACGACATGTCATGGTCAAGCAAAATACCTACTGTCGGATTCTAGGCTTTAGCGATGCATCGACACTTGGGTATGCAGCGGTAGTATATTTGCACACGTCCAATAGTGCAAATGATCAGAAAGTCAGTCTTCTTATAGCAAAATCTAAAGTTGCTCCATTGAAAACGGTTTCCGTGCCCCGTTTGGAGTTGATGGCTGCACACTTGCTGGCCAAACTAGTCAAGTATGTAACATCCATGCTCAAAGATCGCAACCTAACAATCGACTCGACTTTGCTCTTCACTGACTCGTCTGTAGTATTGGCGTGGCTAAATACCCCCAGCTACAAATTAAAAACATTTGTAGCAACTCGCGTGACCAAGATACTGGACACGATTCCCAGTGATAGTTGGTTCCATGTGAGTGGAGAAAGCAACCCAGCGGCACCCTACCTTCAGTGCTTTTAGTAATGCCTGAATGGCTTAGCGGTCCCAAATGGCTGGGGTGTGACTCATGGCCAGTTCGTTCTATAGACGAGTTCAAAGACGAAAATCCACCAGAAATCAAAACTTCTATCGAGTCGCAGGTTTTAGTGACCACTGGCTGTTCAAATATCATTTATGATCTCACAGAAAGGTTTTCAAAATTCAATAAATTAATCAAAGTCGTTGCTCGGCTGTATCAATTCTTGCGGAATTGCAAAGCAAGTAAACATAACCGCAATGGACTTTCAATTGGTGACATCCGTAAGGCACATAATATTGTGGTTAAGGTGGTACAGCAACAACACTTCGCGGATGACATTTCAGCTTTATCTAGAGGCCTGAAACCTCAGCAGAGTTTGCGAAAGCTCAACCCTTTCATTGATTTGGATTGTTTCCTCAGGGTGGGGGGTCGTCTTTCGCAATCGTCTATTAAGTTTGATAATAAACATCCATTGTTGTTGCCCAAAAAATGTAACTTCACAAGTTGCCTAATCGATTATTACCACATCTTGCATCTGCATGCGGGTCCACGAACACTTCAAGGTATTCTTAGTCAAAAGTACTGGATCGTTTCAGCACGCAGCGTCATTCGATCGCGGACCACCAAATGTATATCCTGCTTCAAGGTTAGGCCCGTAACCAGGCAA
The DNA here is from genome assembly GCA_948477245.1 of Thumatha senex. Taxonomy (NCBI): domain Eukaryota; kingdom Metazoa; phylum Arthropoda; class Insecta; order Lepidoptera; family Erebidae; genus Thumatha; species Thumatha senex. The sequence continues at coordinate 7,014,218 of OX419738.1, read as the reverse complement.
CCTCTTATGGGTCAGTTACCGAAATTTAGAAGTCAGGATATACATACATTTCACACTGTCGGTGTTGATATTGGTGGCCCTTTCTATACAAAAGAGTCAACTCGAAAAAATGCTCGCATCTCTAAATCGTACTTGTGTGTATTCGTGTGTTGCGCTACTCGAGCTGTACATTTAGAGACCCTATCGTCATTGAGTACTGAGTGCTTCTTGGCCTCGTTCGACCGCTTTACAGCAAGACGTGGTCTATGCCATGCAGTCATATCAGACAACGGTACCAACTTCGTTGCAGCGGGTAAGCAGATAGCGGAGGTCTCACAGTTTTTTGAGTCTCAAGTTGATGAGATTTCTCGCAGTCTCACCGTACGCAAAGTTGAGTGGAAATATAACCCTCCAGCAGGCAGTAACTTCGGAGGCCTCTATGAAGCGGCCATTAAATCTGCAAAGACGCTATTGAAGAGAACTGTTGGCGAGCGGTCTCTCACGTTTGAAGAACTGTCTACATTGTTTGCCAGAGTCGAAGCAGTGTTAAACTCACGACCCTTGTGCGCTTTGTCGTCAGATCCAAGCGAATTCGAAGTTCTCACACCTGCACATTTTTTGATAGGGCGAGATCTATTAGAAGCACCGGAGTATGATATTGCCACTGCTCAATCAGGAAAACTTAGTCGCTGGCAACTAGTACAGCAAATGTCTCAACAATTCTGGCGTCTGTGGCGAAAAGATTACTTGCACACTCTCCTTCAGCGTCAGAAATGGTTCGATAGTTGTCGGGACTTGCAAATCGATGAATTAGTGCTCGTGAACGCTGATACACCTCCTCTTCAATGGGCTTTAGGTAGGGTTATAAAATTGCATCCTGGTCCGGATGGTGTTGTGCGCGTGGTCAGTGTACGCACCAAAAGAGGAGAGCTTACGAGGCCAGTAAATAAACTCAGCCCTCTCCCCTTGGATGGGTCTGAGTAATCTTAATATTGTAATTCATTTAATCTCATAATTTAGTCTATTATCTTAGAATACTATTAAGTTTTACAAAAATACAGTCCACTTCTCTCATAAAACGTTGTCAATTTTTGTTGATTTAACTTCAACAATTATTGTTAGTTTAATATTCAACAATCTAGTTTAGCTTTCAACAATTGTTAAACACTCAACAGTTTGTTTAATTATCAACAATTTGTAATTTTTCCTTGGTTCTATAACTGGGAAATCCTAGCGGATTTCGGTGGGGGGAATGTAGGGTTTTGGGCCTATTATTTAAATCACCCGCCAACCGCAATGCTTACGCGCCATCGCCCGACGCGAACCGCGTAGTTCCGCAGTCAAGCCGCGCGGCGCACACTGCGCAGCGCCACCGTCGCATAAAATTCGAGCGCTCAACCGGCACGCGCTCCGCGCAAAAATTATGTAAAACAGAAGAATACCAGCAAGATCCTTAAATAAATCGGTTATTCGTCGACCCTAACTAATTGTGCACCCTCCGAATTGATTGGACCGTCCCGGGACATCGAGGTCTACCCAGGCGCAGAGCTGGTCGAGGAGGCGGGTAAGTGGGGCCCAAAGCCATTTATTTTCAAGGGATCTAACTTAAATTCATATCCTGAGCTATCAGACAATACACTAGCCATAGGCCAAGGTGTGGGAACTATTACAAAAGACCTAGCACATCTGGACATAATAATATCAATAACAGATTAATAAAATATTACTTCTAGTTACCTGTTTATAGGCACATTCAAACATTCTGCTATAGCAATATTGTTCAAATCCAGAGATTGAGTAGAACAATATACTTCCATTCCATCTTCTGTTGACTTTGCAACACAAGTTTGCGTCTCCATGTAATAATGATATTGACCTCCTATTTTTAATTCACCATTAATAACAGTTTTAACATCATTTCCTTTATCTGATGGTTCTACGGTTTGGTCTTTTCTTACTCGCTTACTTTTTTCTGGAGATTTCAGTACCTGAGCTATTGTCAGCAAAGGTCTATTTTTACTTTGAGAAGAATATATTATTTTGACAAGCTTTGCAGCTTTTTTAGCAGTTTTTTCTCTATTAGCTACTATAATTCCAGCAGGCTGACCAAAGAACTTAATTTTATTACTACAAAGTATTTCTTCTGTTTGGAAAACATATATTAAGGTTGCCGGTAGATACGAGTTTTTACCTGGTATGTCCTTCGCAGAATAAAATGCTACGACTCCAGGTATTTTCTAAAAAAAAAAATATTTGTGTAAAATCGAAATTAAGATATATTTAAATTCTGTTACTTCTTTTTCAAACGGGAATTTCTTGAAAGTGAAATTGTTGAAAATTTACAACAAAGTCAACAAATAATAATGCAATGTGATACACATTTTAAACTAGTAGTCCCGGTGAGCTGTGCAACGATATAGAATCAGGTTGCCTATACATGGTATGATAATTTTTTAAACCTTTACAGTCACGTCTATAATGAGCATATTGCCGCGTTGAAATGTACAGGCGCAGGTTGTGGCGAACTACTATTGTAATTGCCTACCTACAACTAAGCTTAACGACTGCCATGTTACTGGTAACCGGGATCAATGTCTTAACGTTCTTTTCCAAGTACAGGAACGCTCGTAAATGAAAATGCCACAAACCCATCATAGAACACTGAGTTAGTGGCGCTGCAAGCGCTTCTTTCCTTTTCGTGTGCAATTGTTTTTGCTGGATTCATTGTTATGAAATTTGGTACAGAAAAAGGATATAGATTACCTTTAATAGTTTAAAAATACGTGAAGAAGTGATATATCAGGTATGATATTTCATATGCGACGTGTCATGCCACGCATTCGCTGGACATACAATTTTTGGTTTCAATATGTAGTTTTATATGATCTCATTACTCAATAGTATTTTATTTTTGAATGTATTTAGTTGTGTCATTTTTATTATTTGTTTTTATTTGTGTTGTTAGTTAGTACGAACTTAATAACGGAAACACTTTTTCTTTATTTATTACAAATATTTAGATAAACGCTACAAAATATATATAATTTTTAGTTTAAATCAGAAATTAAATTAAATTAGTATGTTTAGCTTTTGATTTTTGATTTTTTTTTATATGTTTGCTATTTTAATTATTCTTTTTACCTTCAAATAATTATAAAGTAGTAAGTTAGTACAATTATTAATAATAATTTAATTTATCCTAACTAAACTACTTAAAACACAAATAAACAGTAAAATATTTACCTTTAGAGTAGTATTTAATTTTAGACATTCCAAAACGTACTTAGTAATTTAACGATTACAGAAGTGTCAATAGACAATACAAAAATGTGACAGACGTAGGTACCTACATAATTGTTTTCCACATTCTATTTAAGAGTACCCTTAACCAGCGAGCGTGTATGAAAACACTAATGAAAGTAGAAGAAGCGAAAGCTGTATGTCAGGATCGTAGCAAGTGGAAAGCCATAGTCTCTGCCTAAACGGATGGGAAACAGGCGTGATAATATGTATGTATGTATTCTATTTAAAGAAGAAAACTGTCATACTCTTACGACTGTTTAGATCTTAAAAATTCACAAGCAATGGCTCCACTATCTAGTATATCAAAATTTTTATATACTTACAAAAGCTTCAGTTGTATCAAAGTCTTTGATTATACTACCCGCCACAGTATTTGCCGTTACAAAAGCAGCAAACACCTCATTTGGTTGCGCAGGTAAATCGTTGGCATACATTGCTTCCCCACTGCATTGGACTAATGCCTCTAGTTTCGGCACGGGCTGGTTCAGTGGCCACACATTCTTATCAGTTTCGAATATTTGAGTACCATGAGATGTACTACGTTTAAAAGTTTCAGCTCCAGATTTATACATGGAATTCATTCTGTCTTTTGGGCAGAGACTCAAAATTGCCTTAAAAAAAAAAGTATTAATATTAATTCATTTATCATCCATTGCAAGAACTATATCTAGGCCATAATTTTGTTCTTTACCTTATAGTACAAAGTTATTGCCAACATCTTTCGATACGCTGCTGAAGGTTCAGGGGGTCGTTCTACAGCATTGACTTCTTGATATAAAGTCTTTAGGGCTAGTTGTAAGGTATCGTCCCTAAAAGGATCTTTTCCTACTAGAACTTTTTCAGTTCTTGTAGCATGTATAAAAGAAGGAGATATATTACCATAAACAATCGAAACTTTTTCAATGACATTTGAATGTTGTTTGAATTTCATTAAAAAGCCTGCATTAACAATTGCACGTGCATTTTGTGCTCGTGACATAATCTGTAAAAGTGTAATTTTGTATTAGCAAGTAAAATAACTGTGAAAACTAATATTTCTTAAAATTTACAGTATATCGTACGTGGTAGGTTTTGATCCAATTAGATTGTGATAAAGGAGGCAGTGAAATATTTTTAATTATTTTGCCTTTCATGTCGATGTTCAGAAATTCTGTCATATGCATAATCTTTTCTCGGGTTACGCTTTCTGCTGCAGAAAATTAAAAGGATTATTATACAAAATTGTCATGAAACCGTTTGAATCGTAAGCTATTTCATATTCCTTACCAATTGTAATCATAGCTCCAACAGTCTCAAATAATAAAAATACGTCTGATGAAAATTCATGATTGGCGTATTTTAGGTATAAGTTACCTGCAACAGTCCCTATCTGAAAACAGAGTAAATACAGTTAATATTATACATACACTTTATTAAATGTCTAGCCTACTAAAAAAAATTTGTCTTTCCCCAATTTTGTGAAATATAGGTTGACCAGAAACACGACTTTCTTTTATATATATAGATATTTTAAAAACATAAATTATTTACAAAAATTATTCAGACACAAGCTTTGTCTGTCGTATCGCCATCGGAACTGAAGTCGTTCTGCAAAATTTTTGATGATAGATCATCGAACCTATTAACATTATCCCACTTTGTATCATCACATCTCTGCCGTGACGTCCGAAAGCAATCTACTGTCTCCCCGCGCACATACCAAGAAAGCGTTAACGGTCAAGCTACATTCAGTCATTTTGTGTTTGTGTATATCCATTTCTCATAGATTGATTAACGAAATGAAAAAGACTTAGGATGATTTTTCGCATACATACATATCGTCACTCCCATCGGGGTAGGCAGAGGCTATGGCTTTCCACTTGCTACGATCCTGGCATACAACTTTCGCTTCTTCCGCCTTCATAAGTGTTTTCATACACACACGCCGGTTAAGGGTAATCTTCTATTTGATTGACATATGTACGTCGAGGTCGTCCCTTACCAGTTTGCCCATTCACTCTCTTCTGATAAATCTGTTTCGTTAGTCTACCTCTCCACGTGTCCGAACCATCTAAGCATACCTTTTTCTATCTAAGTCACTTCTTCTACCATACCGCAATGTTCCCTTATCACACTGTTCCTTTCTTTGTCCATCAATTTCACTCCAGCTATACTCCGCAGACTTCTCATTTCCACTGCATTAATTTTACTTTTATGCTTCTTCTGCCATACCCAACTTTCACTGCCATACATGAGTGTAGGAACAAGTACTCCTCTATGCACAGCCAGTCTTGCCTTCTCAGATACATTCTGACTGCTCATAAAGGCGTACATGGCTCCATTCACTTGATTTTCAGCCAAAACTCTTCGTTCAATGTCACAATCACACTTTCCATCTCTCACAAATTTTGAACCTAAATATACAAATTCTTTCACCTGTTCCACTCGTTTCCATTTCACAAAAATCGAGCAATCCGTCATACTTTCCTCTCTTTCAAAAACCATAAATTTTGTCTTATTTACATTCACTTTCATTCCTTTGCTTTTTAGCGCATCATGCATAATGTTAACCATCAACTGCAACTCCTCCGCCGATGATGCCAGTATTACCTGGTCATCAGCGTATAGGAGGTGTGGCGACCAGCGCCACCTAGCGTAAAGCTATCAAACCACATTGATACTAAGAATCTTACATCGCGCTATGAGAGTTCTCACGCTGAAGAATGATATATACAACAGCCCAACATCAACCGGTGGGCCGCGGCCCGCCAGGCGTGATCACCTTGCCTAGTTGGAGGATCCTCCCTTTGTGTCGGAGGAACATCTCCACCCGTTCCTCCACAGTGGTGACCCCAACGTGATCTGAAGCAGCCTTCACGGAGCAGATCAGCAGCATTATCGCCACCATCACAGCACTCCAGTATGACGGTAATTAGTCTCAGCCAGTCAGCATCTCCGGCCTCATCAGGGATACCACTAGCTAGAAGCGACCGCTCCAGCCTGGTTACCTCCTCGGCCACACCAGCGTCTAGGCACAGCACACTGCACTACGGTCAATGTAAGAAGAGCACACCTCTCCCGTCTACGCAGCAGCCAGCCACTACGCAGCAACCACCCCGACTCACTGGGGTTACCTCACCGCGCACCGCAGCACTGCACTCAGCCCCGACTCACTTGGACTAGCAGCATTCGATTCCGACTCACTGGATTCAGCGGCATACGATTCCGACTCATTGCGATCAGCGGCATACAGTTCCGACTCACTGGGACTACACAATCTGGCACTGGCGCGATTAACAACAGATGAAGACACCAGACTCATACTCACAATCGACCTCCGGTCTCGGAGGGGAGTGATGTGGCGACCAGCGTCACCTAGCGTAAAGCTATCAAACCACATCGATACTAAGAATCTTACATCGCGCTATGAGAGTTCTCACGCTGAAGAATGATATATACAACAGCCCAACATCAACCGTTGGGCCGCGGCCCGCCAGGCGTGATCACCTTGCCTGGTTGGAGGATCCTCCCTTTGTTTCGGAGGAACATCTCCACCCGTTCCTCCACAGAGGCATTTGACAGTTAGTTCATTCAGTTTTAAACCATACGCACTCTCTTGCAGTTCTTTCAAACAACTGTCCATGTATAGGTTAAACAGCGCCGGTGACGCCACACAATCCTGTCTCACACCTTTTTCAATGTGAAAAAAGTCTGTACAAGCTCCGTTGATCCTGACACAAGCACTGGAACCCTCATGGAGAGATTTCAGTGCTCGTATTAAGTGACTGCTTACTCCATACTTGGCCAGTGCTGTCCATAGTTCATGCCTCACCACTCGGTCATATGCCTTTTCCAAGTCTACAAATATGCAATAGACATTTTGACATTTCGCCAAAAAAATTTCGGCTATAAAAAAAAAAAAAAAGTATCTTTATTTTGCATAGACCATTTTAACGGCGCTTACAAAATGTCATACACTATTTAAAATATTTAAAGCGACCATATGCATCGTAAGGAAAAGACCTGACCCGTGCATCCTCTTCCTTTCAGAAATCCTGCTTGTACATCCCACATTTTCCCTTCAGTTTCATTCATCAGTCTTTTTATCAAAACTTTTGCACACAATTTGCCAACGATGCTGAGCAAGCTTATGCCGCGGTAGTTTTTGCACTCTTGCTGTGACTCTTTTCCTTTGTAAAGCGGCAGGATGACAGCCTTGCACCAATCTCCTGGCACCGCTGCCACTCTTCCAGCAAAGATTAAAAAGGCGGTACTGCTGACAAGCTACCACGCCATGTCCCGCTTTCAGCATCTCTACAGAAATCCTATCAAATCCAGCAGCCTTACCCAATTTCATACTACTCAATGCATCCACAATTTCTTCCATACTTATGATGCTTTCGTTGCTAAGTTCATTACTTTCCCAAGAACTCGTTTGTGCTTCCTTATCCTCTTTTTCATATAAGCTTTCAAAATAATCCTTCCATCTTTTTAGCACACATTCTTCTCCTTTTAGAAAACTGCCATCTTGGTTTCTGATATTACTGAGTTTCGATGACGTTTGTTGACCCCTCACAGATTTTATAGATTCCCAAAAGAATTTTATATTCTGCTGGAAATTATCAGATAACCTATTATTAAATTTATCCCTATCATTCTCTTTCTCTCTTTTTATAACTTCTTTTGCAACTTGTTTATACCTTTTATATTCATTCTTTGCCATTTTTACATCCTCATCCGTTGCCCTCTGCGTTTTTTGATTGACCTTTGAAGTCAGCCAGTCCAACCGTGCCTTCTTCTTGTCGGACAATGCTTTCATGACTTCTGCACACATTCTCTTCACCTTACATCCTTGGCTCCTTTTATTTCCCCCACACACTTCCACCGCAACTTCCACTAGACCTTCCTTAAGCGTATTCCATAATTCTTCAATCTCACATACTACATTTAAATTTTTAAATTTCTTACTCAATTTACTCACGAATCCTTCTTTTATGCTCATCTCTTGCAAATTTTCGACTTTTACGCGCTCTAGTACACTTACAGGTTCACACACACGATGCCGCCACCGTTGAAACAGACCTCTTACTCGGCTGATAACCAAGAAGTGATCTGTATCAATCCCGGCGCCGCGGTATGCCCGGGTGTCTAAGACTTTCTTTCTTAGTCTTGCATCTACAATCACAAAATCAATCATACTTCTCTGGTTTCCCTCTTGTCTAGTATATAAATGAATCTGTTTGTGGTTAAATATGGTGTTAATTACCACAAGATTCCTCTCCAAACATACTTCAAGCAAACTCTCACCATTTTCATTCACTCGTTCGTCACCAAACTTGCCCAATACACTTTCATATCCATCACGCTTCACTCCAACCCAACCATTAAAATCACCTAACATTACAATTTGTCGCATGACGCTAAAAATTAAGAATGTAACATTCAGGTAACACTTAACCCAGATTTAAATTAAGCGGATTAAGCACCCCTCTTAAAGGGTCGCATTGTGTACTTATACAGATCTGCCACAGCAACTTTACTTGCTTAAATTTTGCCAGTAACGAGAATCTACGACCGCGATTAAATACACACATTGTACAATAACAATAAGAAAACATTTTCGTCATGAAATCATGTGACAGTGAATATGACATGTTTGGTGTACGTGTTTGGAATGATCTTATTATTGAAGATAAAGAAAGAAATGACAATAACATTATATTATCATTACTGATCCAAAACCCTGTCAATTCATTCTTTTATGACGAAAGTGACATTCACATTGATACTTAGCATGATTGTAATTCTGTGCTGCTAGCATCTAACCATTAATTCCACTCATCTAACTATTTTGAACAATCTACTCCTTTCTTTTCCGATCAGCGTGCATTACTTACATTTCTCACCGGCACATGTGCCACTAAATCTAAGTGATCATAAAATTGTTTTAAATAAGTAAACTCTGGCTTTTCTTTGGATAACTGTAAAAAAAGTTCCATCATCTTTGATAGAGGCATGCCTGCTCCCAGGATCAAATTTACATCTAGGACGTAACCGTTAAGTTCAGTCACGTTGAATATATCGATGACATTTGGGGGGTACTCAGTGACATGATATACTCCTGCAACATAAAATGTAATGCAATAAAATAAAATACATAAAAATGTAGCGAACTCAGAAATACAATTTTTTATCAAGTTCTAATTTTCTACCTTGTCCAGTGTTTCCAGCAATCAACTTATAATTTCCTTGACTCATGACCTGAAAAGCTCCTGCTAAGTTATACACTTTATACCATTTGTGTGAATCAGCTTTCACCATCAATATTTTATCTTCATTTACATGTACAAATGAATCGCTATCATCATCAGTTGTTTCAGGACCTTTATTAATGTCATAATGTTGAGGATCACCGAAACATTTTTCTCTATGAGTACATTTATTAGAACATTCGATTCCACAACGTTTTACTAAATCTAAATCTTCTAAGTCACCCAATTTATTAAGTAATCTTTGATCAACGTCTACAGCAAAAGTTTTAAACGCATCTGCTATTGGTCTGTATCCTGTGCATCGGCACATGTTTCCCGCAAAAGAATTTTCTATAATTTCGCTGGTTAGTGTTTTGTTGTTTGCTTTAAGACTGTAATTCAAAATGTTTTTTCTTTTAGTTTTCGTGTGTAGTAAAACAAGGTTCAATTTCCAAAGTGCAGTTTTCCATCCAAGGACCACTTATAGCGAATGTTGCTTAACGCAGTGATCGTTTACTGTGCACTGAGTCAGCGGGGCTACGAGCGCTTCAAAAGAAAATGTATCTTGTGATAAGTATTATAAGTATCAGTTTTTTATTTGGATTGTTTATACTGCAGTTTATCAGCTACAAAATGTTAAGTATATTTCTTAGGACATATTTTTACTTCGCATTTTATGTTATTCGGGTCTTTTTCGCGTAATATTTTACCTTGTTCTCTCCCCTCGACGTTTCGGCTATATTGCAATAGCCGTGGTCACGAGTAGACTCTCAGTCTCTCAGGTGAGAACAAGTTAAATTATTACGCGAAAAAGACCCAAATAACATTAAATGCATATGACGTCGTCAGTTTAAAAACACTATTTTTACTTCGCCATGCTCTTGCGTTCCTACTTGGCAGAGGTTTAATAATATCTGCCTAAACGTCTTCTATCGTCTCATCGTTGCTTCTGTAGATCAGAGCATATACTTTTATCACTATTACATCTATTACATCACTATTTCATCACTGTTCCGAATATAGAATAAGTCGCCTGACTCATGGATTAATGTATCTTCTCCCCCTTTCTTTAGATCTCGCACAACCCACATACATACCTATATATACCAGTGTATTCTTAGTATAGTCAGTTAGTTCTTTCTTTCACTTGTAAAGTGTACTAGGGACAGGGGTTAGTATATTATTGCTCGTTACTGATTGACTAATGTGGCTTAGAAGGCTTAAGGCTTACCAAAGTACAAAGTGTATAAGTTCCTACAAGATCTCGTCTATAGGACGTCTGTACCTAGTTGTAAGTGTCAAACAGTTTATTTGACAAACTTCAGACGTAGTGATTGTAATGAAATCAATTTATCACCGTATTGCATCTACAGAAGCAATGATGAACAAAGTGAAAGTGAACGACCTCAGCGTACGTGCGTCAATCAAATCGAAGACCATTTGGGAAAAGGCCAGGTCAAGAATACCATTAACCGGCGAGCGTGTATGAAAACATTCATGATAGTAGAAGAAGCGAAAGTGATATGTCAGGATCGTAGCAAGTGGAACACCTTAGTCTCTGCCTACCCCAATGGGAAACGGGCGTGATAATATGTATGTATGTATGTATGCAACCTATTGCTGAGCTAAACCAATATTATTGTTATATGTACCAGAATTATAGATATTAGAAAAAGCTTTTGAATGAGTGTGGAATGAAGTTTTCAGTTGGTATTCATGTTTGAATATAACGATTGTATATTAGTATTAGGTATATAGTAATAAATAAAAAAGACGTGTGGCACTAGGAGACTGCCGCGGTAAAGCTATTGCATAGCATATACCTTTGTTTTTCTTTGATGTTAATTCAAGTTACACTAAAAAAAAAACAACCCCAACCTTAACCCCACCCTCATCCTCACCATCACCCCCACCCCCACCCCCCAGGCCGTGCTCGGTGAACTTCGTGTGACCTCGGGTCTTAGGTTTTTTGCGTTACGGAATTTCTTGATTAAAGCCCGCTCAAAGCCCGCGATAAAAACTGTGCAATAGTTTAAAAACTAAATGGGTACTAAATAGTAAAGTCGTGATACAATTCTTATCTTTATTACTAAGACTGATTAGGACTCACGTAAATTGTTTGTTCAATCTTTTTCATATTTTTAGTCACATAACATACATAGAACTATTGAAAGTAATGAGTTGTCTCTTCTGGGCCACATTTTTTAACAGAATTTTTTAAAAAATTAATTGGTTTATAACGTAGTATGTAAATTACATAAAAAATTGACAAAAAGATATTGCAGTGTCTTAATTATTATGGAAGCGCCTGTAGTATCGCTTCCTCAGTATTTTATATACGACCCTGAGATGGTTGATAGTTCATGGCGTTTAGCAGCGTTTCCGTGCCTCGAAAGACAAGTTAAGCCATTGCTACATTATGTCAATTTTGAGCAGTTACACCGAGTGAGAATGATTAGGCGACCTAGTTTTGTATTACCTGTACATGTTCATGACCCATCCCGATGAGCAGTACCCACACTGCGAGCCGTTTAGATTTGCCAATCTAGTTTGAATATCGTGGTAGCCCATGATCCTGTTGCCGATACCTTCAACCGTCGTGATTTCCCAGTCATGACAAGAGAGAACTGATACAAGACACTGAAAAAATAAAACCATTAGTTTAAGTGTGCATTATAGTCCACAATTCCTCTTCATACGTCGCATATATCAACTCGTGGCGAAAATTTATACTAATTCAGGGTCGGTGATTTTCAAGGTATCAAAGCCGAAACCTCAATAGGAGCCAAGGCTGAAATTATATTTTTATTAATTGTCTTTTAATTTTTATTGAAAAGCTTGTGTCCCGCTTGAAAAATTTCAACAGCAGGTCGTCCCCGCCTGCGCCTGTCCATTTCAACACGGCAATGGACTCTCCACTTGTTACGTGCGACAAAAATGCATACTATGGTATGCCTCTGCCTACCCCTTTGGGGATAAAGGTATGACAGTATGTATGTATTTTTAATACCTATTTTTATTCAATTTAATTATATAATTTGGTCGGTCAGATTTATATGTTTTGTTATCCTACATTACCATTCGCTAGACTCTAAGCCGGCGATAAACCGATAGATGGATTTAGAATACATCGTGACATTTCTGTTTTATTTCAGCTCATCTTAATAATCTTTTTGATTTGATGTTTTTTACCGCAATCGAATCCGAGCTATGGTTTTCAATTATATCATATCATTCTTCATAGTACGTCGACGTATTTGGTTTGTGTAAGTTTTTATAGATTACTACTAGACCTCCGCGGCGTCGTATTTCTACTTACAACTTTCTCCTCTCTTGGGTCTGTTAGAAGAGATTTCTATTTAGAAATAAGCAGACCCTTTGAACTTCTTTTCTTTTACTTTTTCACTGTGTTAGATTGTATGTACAATAAATAAATAAATAAATATAATTCGAACTCCCGTCGCACCAATTTAATCGTGTCGTTTATTACTTTTACAGACTTGTTGACTTTTGCCCACTTTGTTGACATTTATGACAACAGCTCCGCTCTCCAGGGTAATAGCGTAATGAAATATAACCTATAAGGTTCCTCAATAAATTAGCTATCCAACACAAAAATATTTTTTTAATTCAACTTAGTAGTTCTTGATATTAGCGCGTTCAACCAAACAAGCACACTCTTTAGGTTTATATAGGTTGTGTAAACAAAGTGGACTCACTGAATTTACAGCTAATGTTTTCATTGTGTTGCTAGGAAGCATTGGAATACGAACAGATACTATGCAGGCTCCACAGCCACCTTCATGGCACATTGCTTTAGTACCTCGTAACTCCGCTACATTGCGAATATATTCATTTAGAGATACGTCTGGACCAAATTCAGTTCCCACTGCAAAAGATAGATCTCAATGTATTTTAAAATCATAATTCGGCAACGTTTTAGACAATTGCATTGATTTTAGGTGTTCCTCAGGGAAGCAATTTGTGCCCTACAGCATCTATAAGCAAGAACTCTTAAAATAATGTTAGCCAGTTCAAAAACCTGATCAAGATAAATAGTTATTGGAAGTTCCGTACTAAATTGAACGTTTTAAGATGTACAGATTGTCTCAAAATGAAAAAATACAAAAAAAAATCATATTCGTCTATTTTTCAACCCTTGTAAGCCGTTATTCATGACAAAAAGTAGTTATGTTGTTTTCCTAGCTCTTTAGTCACAATCGGTTTTGTTTAGGATGTGAAAGCTAGTTATTTTTTTTATACCACTGAGTTGGCAGACAAGCATAAGCCTGATGGAAAGTGGTCACCGTAGCCTATGGACGTTTGCAACACCAAAGGTGCAGCACTCGCGCTGCCGACCCTAGTTAGTAGGGAATAATAATTAATAATAAATTAATAATTACCTTCAACGCTTTTTCCGTTAATTTTAAACTTTATTTTTGCCATATTACTTTATTCACTGTATTAAACGATGATGTTTGTTAATTAATTGCAAAACTATTGAATGCCCTTAAGTAAAGGTTACGTGTGCGCAAGACAGTGCTTGTGTGTCTAATGATATCGACATAGTTACGCCAATAAAAAGAAGCACCAAAAACAAAGTCGGTTTATAGATATGGAGTCACGCTCTATCTTCTAATCATTGTGACTAAAGTTGGGAACACACCTAGCCACTGCGCACACTAGACGTGCGTTTAGGGTCAGTTACAAACGATAACACTCGATTTATTTCATGTTTGATGCAAAAGCATTTTTGAGGGCCTACCGAGGGTACGATAAAACAATGTAGGTAAATGTAACTACATTTTTTTTTGCGTTCACATATGATTTACGATTACATAATGATGATGGGCACATAATCGTGTTATAAATAACTAGCTTGAAGCACTCGTGGTCCCGCAGACTCAGTGTTCTGTAAACGATCACTGCGTTAAGTAACTTTGGCTATGGCTGGTCACGGATGAGTGACCACTTTGTGGCATTTACATTTCCGAGCGTTCTCGTGCTTTCAGGCACGTCAAGCTGTTGTTCCCGGTTGCCAGCAACATGGAAGTCGGTAAGTCAAGCTGAAGCCCTTATGAGGCGCGGCTTGAAAATTTTTTCAACACGTCAATGGGCTCACCACCTGTTACGTAGGATAGGAATACACAATGTGAGAAGTCGGCATATAATATATCTCTGCCTCACCTTCGGGGATAAGGTGTGATAGATTAATAATAACCTAGTTTGTCAACTTTTATGATTACTTACTGCTGCGCTCACTTGGATAGTAGCGTGATGATATATAAATTTAATTAATCCATAATCAATTTAATAAAAAAAATGTACGTAATCTTAATAGATTCTAATGAATGTATCAATAATAAATTAATTGTTAATAAATTTTTAATAGTACGCCACTATTAAAAATATATTAACAATTAATAAGGCCGTAGATGATACAAAGTAAATGAAGACATCTACAGAAATTTTGTCAAATATAAAATAAGGTGGTTGGGGATGAAGTGTAGAAGCGTGCACGTCGCCATCCCTGCCAGCTACGGCTGCAATTCTACTCCAACACGAGTGCCACCAGGGCGATTACTGCTAGGGCGTGCACCCGAGGCGACGCGCACCAGTTCGTCCCCGCTGGTGCGAAAAGTGTGTGCCAGAGCGGCGTAGGGGACCGCCACCCTACACGCGCGGCCCGACACGGCGGGAAGTGGAGGATGGAGTGCAGGGTAGCTGCGTGGAATGTTAGGGGAGGAATGACAGATAAGATGAATGAGTTGATGGATGTTATGAATGAGAGAAAGTTAGATGCAGTGTGCTTGACAGAGACCAAGCGCAAGGGCAGCCAAGTCTTGGAGCTCACGGGTGGGATGCTCGCGCTTTGGTCTGGAGTACCAGAGAGCGAGCATGGCAGTCGGGGGGTTGGAATTTTGCTGTCCTCCCGATTGGCCTCCGGTATGTATGAGTACAAACTGGTAGGTCCTAGAATCCTCTGGATCCGTGTAAAACTTGGTTTGACGAAGATTTTCCTGGTTGCTGCTTACGCGCCAGTATCTTCGTCGAACGCGAGTGAGCTAGAGGACTTCTGGGAGAGTATGAGAGAAGCTCTAAATGTGATAGAAGGAAATGAAAGACTGGATGGGTGGGTACCGCTCGCGATGGTTTTGAGTCGGTACTCGGGAAGTATGGGGATAAAAGGGTGAACGACGCTGGCAAGCTAATACTGGCATTTTGTAAGGAAAAGGATTTGTTTTTGGCGAACACAATGTTCAACCACATACAAATTCATATGTATACGAGGAGATGTAAGTCAAAGAGAAGCTTGATAGATCTATTCCTAATGGATAGTCGGCTCCGTAAACAGGAGATGGACACGAGGGTTTATCGAGGCGCTGAGCTGGGATCAGACCACTACCTAGTCATAACTAGGATTAGGGGTCTGTTCGCGGGTTGACGTCATCGTACCGAGTGTCCTGGGCCGACTATTAGCATCAAAAGCTGGAAGCTGCAGGATGCATCCATTAGGGATAAATATAATGAAAGGGTAGCCGAAAAGCTTGACGACGTCAATGTAAGCAGTGAGAATGTGGAAAGTATATGGCAGAACCTTAGGGACAGTATGATAAATGCCGCTGTGGAAGTGTGTGGAGAAACGAAAAGAGGCAGTAGTAATAAGCGTGATGCATGGTGGAATGAGGAAGTGAAAGAAGCAGTTCGAATGAAGAAGAAAGCATGGCTAGACTACTTAGCCTCGCTATTTTAATATGAAAGAGAGATACAAGCTGCAGAAAGTTAACACGAAGCCACTGATAGAAGAAGCTCGTGAAAGGTGCAGAATGAAAGCGGATGAAAGGTTGTCGTCCAATTTCCGGGATAATGCCAAGCTCTTCTGGAAAGAGGAAGGCAAGACCCGGAGTTGTTCGGCAATCTGCAGTATGAATAAAGTGCTTAGTGTTAACAATGACGTCCTAACAGACCAAAGTGACGTCCTGCAGAGATGGAGTGAATATTATGGAAATATGTATGCAAGAAAAGACAGAGATGCCACATCGGGAAGTGGAGCTCACTTCGATTCTCCGGATCCCGATGTCATTGAAGTCATTAGTATGAAAGAAATAGAACAAGCGATAAGAAGTATGAAATGTGGTAAGGCTGCGGGAAAAGACAGAGTTACTGCTGAGACAGACCCAGACAGACACGCGACCCACCGTACTTGATCGTACGGTGGGTCGCGTGTCTGGGACACACTATGTCTGTTATGCAACTTGTGCTGGCGGACGGGTGAGGTCCCAGATAACTGACGAGTAGCAGTTGTAGTACCTATTTACAAAGGGAAAGGCTCGCGCCTAAACTGCTCCAGCTACAGGGCGATCAGCTTGGTCAGCTTAGCTAGTAAGGTGTATGCAAAGGTTATAACGGCACGAATGCAAGAAAAGTCTGAAAGGTATTTATGGGAGGCTCAATGCGGATTCCGACGTGGAAGAGGTTGCATGGATCAAGTGTTTTCTCTCCGCATGATCGCGGAAAAGTTTCTGGCTCTTATCCAGAAGGTTTTCTGCGCTTTTGTGGATCTAGAGAAAGCATTTGATAACGTTGTGAGAGAAACGCTGTGGGACTTGCTGCCAGGATATGGTGTGGACGGCTCGCTACTGCAGGCAATACAGTCGCTTTATAGGGACTGTAAGGCTTGCGTGCGAGTAGGTGGGGATGTGTCACCTCTTTTTGATGTCTGTACAGGCGTCAAACAGGGATGTGTCATGTCCGCCTGGCTGTTCATAGTGTATCTGGACAGTTGCCTGCAGAAGTTGAAAGATTTTAATATGGGTGTGAATTTGGGTGACTTTACAGTAAACTGTCTGCTGTACGCTGATGATGCGGTGCTCATGGCCTCATCAGAAGCCGACCTACAGGCATTAGTCACTAATATGAAAGAGGGGTGTGAAAGTAAGGGTCTCCGCATGAATGCAAGTAAAACTAAGGTTCTAGTATTTGAAAGAGGTGACGTAAGAACTAAATGCGAGATTAGGGTAAACCAGGAACGTCTAGAGCAAGTGAATGAAATTGTGTATTTAGGAAGTATGTTTAGCGCGGATGGAAGATGTGATTCGGATGTAGAACGGCGAGTAGCTGCCGGAAACAAAGTTAACGGTGCTTTGTCCCAGTTAGTAAAGCGACAAAGCATCGTAAAAGAAGCACGAATGGCGATTCATAACGCAGTGCTAGTGCCAACTTTGCTTTACTATAGTGAAACCTGGGTATGTCAGCAGATACATGAAAGTAAATTGAATGCTGTGGAGATGCGATCACTTCGAAAATTGTGCGGCGTTACCTTGGCTGACCGAATACGTTACGAAGTGATACGCAATATGGCAGGTTTGAATGAAAGTGTCAGCGTTAAGCTGGAAAAGGGCGTGCTCCGTTGGTTTGGACACGTCCAACGAATGAGTGAGGAACGATTAACGAAGAATATATATTGTTCAAAAGTAGAGGGTAGAAGGAGTCAGGGAAGGCCGAGACTTACATATGAAGACCACGTGAGCAGATTGCTCAAAAACGGAAAGGTCAAAAGTACTCGGATACCCAGACGTGCATGTATGAAGCGATTGATGAATCTCGACGAAGCGAAAGAAGTATGCATGGATCGCGAAGCCTGGCGATCTGTCCTCTCTGACTACCCCGTCAGGGATACAGCGTGAAGATAGTTAGTTTTAAAAAAAGGTCTTTTGTCGCTCAGTTTTCCTTTAATATCCTTAACATTAGCTTTGAAGGTACTTAAATTGAAAAATGATAATAATAATAAATTGATTAAATTTTTAAAAATGAATATTGCTTTTTTATGAATGTATAAACGAATTTTCCTTGTGGTAAGCACAGGCATAAGAGCTGATTTGAATTGGCTTTGTATTTTGTTTTGTAATATTGCAAAAATAATTATAATTTTAACTAAAAACCAATTCATCATTGCCAAATAATACCATATTGAGTGTTAAATAATCTTTTTCACCATTTATTGTGCTAAAAATAGATAAATATAAACTAAAAAAATTGTGACAGTGACCGTTAGAATATCGAAAAAAATCCAATATTTGAAATTAGTCCTTGGATTTGGCAAGATTTAAAAATCTAATAGTTTTTTCATATAAGGTTTGTGAGTTTATTTACTTTTACATTCTCATATGTCCATTAATAGAGCGATTTTATATTTTTTTATGAATAAAACATTAACCTTGTTTTGTTTCGCCTTTCTTTGCTCTAAGTCTACTTGGCTAATAATAACTGATTCTGTAGTACGTAATTATAACAAAAATGTCGAATATTATTAACACGATAATGACGCGTAAGGCCTTGGCTCATCAGCAAGGCTCCAATTAACGTTGAAAGAGTTAAGGCGATAAACACAAGGAAAGGGATGAAAATGAGTTAGAACTGCTAGGTATTTTAAGTAAGAACGGACAACTCAAGAAAGAACTGGCACAGTTGCATTCACTGTATTCTGATACCTTACAGGCTCGGGATAGGTTCCAACTTATAGTTGACAGTTTCGACTCATGTAGGGATCATTATGAACAAACTCTGAACCAAATTAGAATACTAAAGGAGGAGCTACAACGATCGGAGATCAAAATATCATAACTAGAAGATGAGAAACAGAGCATAGTGGTTCATTATAATCAGAGTTTGTTCGATGAACTGATGGCTACAAGCTTAGATACTGATACAGCTCAACCTTCAATTGTCATAGACCTCACTTCTGATGATGAATCCTGGGGCTGTTCTAAATCATTAAAAAATATTAATGTGTAGTAAGAATAAGTTAACGAAATGTTTAAAAATTTAAAAGTTTATTACTAAATCTAAAAAAATGATGCATAAATACAAGTTTTGTATAAATAGCATGTCACTTAATAGACAGAGGTTGCAACTGATTGACCAGGTAAATATGTATATGTTAGAACTCGATACTGTCGCACAACAGTGATACACAGGCCCTTCAATGTCAGATTGACCGGCTTCAAAACTCTTTGAAATATATTACATATAAATATGAAACAGCAGAGAAACAGAGTAGGGAACAGGTGTTAGCCATAGGTAAATTAATAAATTCATGTTATTGTCAAAATGACCAATTGATATCCGGAGGCCATGTTCCCTCCTCACCCTTGAGTTGAGAAAGAATTATATGCAATGATGAATTTTCACCAATTGTGTGCAGTGTGGATAATAGTAGGTATATTAGGTTCAAGTAGCACTTGCGTGGTATCTATAATAGAAAAGTTGCAAATGAAAAGTGATAAAAAGACCATAGTCTATTGCGATGAAATAGGTAAAAATTTTGGACATTATTTATCACAGTTTGGTCATTCTGTAATAAATCATACAAATCCAGGAGCTTCATACTTTCAAATTATAGATTTTATATTGACTGGTACACACTGCATGCAGTCTACTATAGTGGTGCTGGTTGGCAATATTAATAGTGACAAACTTTAAAAAAAAATTGATATGTTTTCAAGTTTGAAATTAAAGCAAGTAATTTTGTCCACCTTGACATACAGCACTGCTATGCGCCACAAGGAAAATCACTTAAGATACAAATTAAATATGAAACTACATACTATGGTATCATATTCCAAAAAAAAATGAATTGTTCAATTGTAACATAATTTTCAATAATCTATTTTAAGGCTATCTAATTTAAATTAAATTTTCAAGCTAAATTATTGGCAAGTACAACTGCTTTTATTGAGCAAGATAATTTTGACACTTCACATTTGGAAAATGAAATTCCAAAAAACTAGTTTATAGAATAATAATAATATCCATCACGCCTTATCCCCGAAGGGGTGGCAGAGGCATATAATATAGGACAACAGATAATAAATCTGGCCAGTTGACTTTGGCCCCTGAGAATAATCTTAGTAAAAATATTGTTTTTTGTATACCTGGTGCACCATAATGTTAGAGGTTTAATAAATGGTAAGATTTAGAGTTGAAGCTATACATCAATGCAAATTCTATTAATATTTTTTGTGCTACAGAGCACTGGTTAAAAGATCATGAAATCACATTGTTGAACTTCATAAATCACCAGGTTACTAGCTCGTTCCATAGAAAATATACTAAATGTGGAGTCTCTTTAATATTAATTAATAAAAACTTAAAATTTAAATAACGTAAGGACTTAACGTAAGGAAGTAGCCCTCCCCATTGAGCGAGTTATTAGGATTGCCAGTATTGAGTTTTAGCATTTCATCTTGTTAAGCGTATACAGTCCCCCTGATGCTCCTTATATTAAATTTAAAGAAAAGCTTGAAGAAGCACTGTTCAAATGCCAATGTTCTAAGAAATCTATAATAGTCTGTGGAGATTTTAATATTGATACATGATCATTACCTCCATCAGAGAGAAATAAAATGAAAAATTATTTAAATCCTTTAATCTGCATAATAAATTCTTAGAACCCATTCGTATTAAAGCCACCAGTGCAAAATGTATTGATAAATTTTTTACTGATATTATACCTATAGATAAAGGTATTGTGGATCCTGTAGAGTCAGATCATCGTGGCCAATGGATAAATTTTCCTAAAAGTAGTAACAAAGTCTGTTAAAAACAAATTAAATATGTACTAATTAACCAAAGTCGTTTGAATAATTTTAAAGAAACTGTATTAAAGAGATTACCATATCTACCTAACTGTACTTGTGTAGATCAGTCATATAAACAATTATTTAATTTGATTAATGATGATTTTGGCAAAGTTTTTACCTCAAAAACACTGCAGATTGGTGGTCGTCCTGTTTTCAGTGACTGGGCAACACCAGGTATCTTAAAAAGTAGAAATAAATTATTTGAATTATGTTCAGAAAAATCATATAATTTTAAGCAAACCTTTCAGGAATATGTTCAATATTATTCAAAGATATTTCAACAAATGTGTTATTTTGCTAAGTCAAACTTCATTAAAAATAAAATTTCTAATTCTGTGAATAAAATAAAAATGACTTGGAACATCATTAACTCTGAATGCGGTAGATCTTTGGTTACTGAAAGGGATTTCCACTTAAAAGTAAATGGTTGCCAAAAAGAATCTGTTCTTTGTTGCAGGGATGCATTTGTATTCACAGATATTTGCGCTCAGGACATGTATTGAAATTAAGATAACCGTGGACCTTTGGGGATTATCGGTGAAAACTGCATCATGTATAATTGCGCCCCATCTAGCAACTGTGTTTCTAGTGGTATATTTCCTGATTTAGTGAAACACAGCTAAGGCGTACCCTTGTTCAAGGCTGGCAAAGCTACAGACCCGTCTATGTACCCCCTAAAAGACAGTTAGTTAACTGTGACGATTTAAACAATGCAATTGCAACAGTAGTTCATTGGTTCAGCTCAAATAATCTTTGCCTTAATGAAAATAAAACTAAATGTATAAAATTTGATGGGATTGGGGATGAAGAGTAGAAGCGTGCACGTCGTCATCCCTGCCAGCTACGGCTGCAATTCTACTCCAACAAAAGGTAGGTCCTAGAATCCTCTGGATCCGTCTAATACTTGGTTTGACGAAGATTTTCCTGGTAGCTGCTTACGCGCCAGTATCTTCGTCGAACGCGAGTGAGCTAGAGGACTTTTGGGAGAGTATGAGAGAAGCTCTAAATGTGATAGAAGGAAATGAAAGACTTATAGTATGTGGAGACTTTAATGGATGGGTGGGTACCGCTCGCGATGGTTTTGAGTCGGTACTCGGGAAGTATGGGGATAAAAGGGTGAACGACGCTGGCAAGCTTATACTGGCATTTTGTAAGGAAAAGGATTTGTTTGTGGCGAACACAATGTTCAACCACAAACAAATTCATATGAATACGAGGAGATGTAAGTCAAAGAGAAGCATGATAGATCTATTCCTAATGGAAAGTCGGCTCCGTAAACCGGTGATGGACACAAGGGTTTATCGAGGCGCTGAGCTAAGATCAGACCACTACCTAGAAAAAACTAGAATTAGGGGTCTGTTCGCGGGATGGCGTCATCGTACCGAGTGTCCTGAACCTGATCCGACGTATAGCATGAAAAGCTGAAAGCTGCAGGATGCATCCATTAGGGATAAATATAAAGAAAGGGTAGCCGAAAAGCTTGGCGACGTCAATGTTAGTAGTGAGAATGTGGAAAGTGTATGGCAGAACCTTATTGATAGTATGGTAAATGCCGCTGTGGAAGTGTGTGGAGAAACGAGAAGAGGCAGTAGTAATAAGCGTGACGCATGGTGGAATGAGGAAGTGAAAGAAGCAGTTCGAATGAACAAGAAAGCATGTTTAGACTACCTCGCGGAATGATTTTAATATGAACGAGAGATACAAGCTGCAAAAAGTTAACATGGAGGCACTGATAGAAGAAGCTCGTGAAAGGTGCAGAATGAAAGCGGATGAAAGGTTGTCGTCCAATTTCCGGGATAATGCCAGGCTCTTCTGGAAAGAGGTAGGCAAGACCCGGAGTTGTTCGGCAATCTGCAGTATGAATAAAGTGCTTCGTGTTAACAATGACGTCCTAACAGACCAAACTGACGTCCTGCAGAGATGGAGTGAATATTATGGAAAGATGTATGCAAGAAAAGACAGAGATGCCACATCGGGAAGTGGAGCTCACTTCGATGCTACGGATCCCGATGTCATTGAAGTCATTAGTATGAAAGAAATTGAACCAGCGATAAGAAGTATGAAATGTGGTAAGGCTGACGGAAAAGACTGCTGAGATCATCAAGTACGGTGGGTCACGCGTCTGTGACACTCTTTGTCTGTTATGCAACTTGTGCTGGCGGACGGTTGAGGTCCCAGATGACTGGCGAATAGCAGTTGTAGTACCTATTTACAAAGGGAAAGGCTCGCGCCTAATCTGCTCCAGCTACAGGGCGATCAGCTTGGTCAGCTTAGCTAGTAAGGTGTATGCAAAGATTATAACGGCAATGCAAGAATAGTCTGAAAGGTATTTATGGGAGGCTCAATGCGGATTCCGACGTGGAAGAGGTTGCATAGATCAAGTGTTTTCTCTCCGCATGATCGCGGAAAGGTTTTCTGTGCTTTTGTGGATCTGGAGAAAGCATTTGATAACGTTGTGAGGGAACTCTGTGGGATTTGCTGCCCGGATATGGTGTGTACAGCTCGCTACTGCGGGCAATACAGTCGCTTTATAAGGACTGTAAGGCTTGCGTGCGAGTAGGCGGGGATGTGTCACCTCTGTTTGATGTACAGACATCGCCAAACAGGGTTGTGTCATGTCCGCCTGGCTGATCATAGTGTATCTGGACATTTGCCTGCAGAAGTTGAAAGATTGTGATATGGGTGTGAATTTGGGTAACTTTTCAGTAAACTGTCTGCTGTATGCTGATGATGCGGTGCTCTGGCCTCATCAGAAGCCGACCTTCAGGCATTAGTCACTAATATGAAAGAGGAGTGTGAAAGTAAGGGTCTTCGCTTGAATGCAAGTAAGACTAAGGTTCCAGTATTTGAAAGAGATGACGTAAGAACTAAATGCGCGATTAGGGTAAACCAGGAACGTCTAGAGCAAGTGAATGAAATTGTGTATTTAGGGAGTATGTTTAGCGCGGATGGCAGATGTGATTCGGATGTAGAACGGTGAGTAGCTGCCGGAAACAGAGTTAACAGTCCTTTGTCCCAATTAGTACAGCGACAAAGCATCGTAAAAGAAGCACGACCGGCGATTCATAACGCAGTGCTAGTGCCAACTTTGCTTTACGGTAGCGAAACCTGGGTATGTCAGCAGATGCATGAAAGTAAATTGAATACTGTGGAGATGCGATCACTTCGAAAATTGTGCGGCGTTAAGAAGTTAAGAAATTTACCATTAAATAAATTTAAAAAGTTAATTAAAAAAAAAACTGTGTGAAAAAGGTTATTACTCCGTTAAAGACTATTTGCAGGACAGGGACGCCTGGAAATGATCTGTTGGTATAGTGAAATAATAAAACTATCTTCACGCTGTATCCCTGACGGGGTAGTCAGAGAGGACAGATCGCCAGGCTTCGCGATCCATGCATACTAAATAAATTAAATTGAAATAATATTAAATTGTAAATAGGCCATCAAAAAAAAACCTTCCTATGTTTCTTGCCGGTTCTTCACAAGTGGGCCGCGTTCCAAAGCAGTGGTCACTTTAAATATTTTAAATAGAGTATGACATTTTGTAAGCGCCGTTAAAATGGTCTTTGCAAAATAAAGATAAATATATATTTTTTAATGTCCGTTAAATTCTTTTTCTTATACGTATTTTACTATTAATTCAGCAAAACAGCAAAATAATGATAAAACTCGGAATGCAATAAGGAAAAAAGCTATGTTGATACATAATGGAAAATTTCTTATTAATTGGTACATACATAATTCTCAAAATGATTACTAAGTATTACTAAATATAAGATATTTTGGAGGAATGGGGATGATGAGATGTTCTTGCGACACAGAGGGAAAATTCTCCGACGAGACAAGGTGATCACGCCTGGCGGACCGCGGCCCAACGGCTGATGTTGGCCTGTTGCATATATAATTCTTCAATGCGAGAACTCTTATAGCGCTATGTAGGATTTTTAGTATCTGTATGCACCGTTAAGCGACATACAGGAAAAAAACTAACTTTAGTTTGACAATCTTGGGTTTAATCAACTCAAACAAGTTAGCATTTACAATAGACTAAGTTTTACTATAAATTAGGTTAAACATTTACTTTTAGTACGCTTGTAGTGCGATATTCGTCTATGAACTTATTATTGCGTCTCTATTGAACAAAGGATTCTTGGTAATGGCCGCCGCCCGACGCTCCCACGCCAGTGGCGCGATGATAGCGGTGGCTTGTGGTTGGCTGCTGCTGATGAGGTGATATCGACGTTGCTCCATTGGTCGAGCGTGGCGTAGACATCCTCCCGGCCGTTGAAAGCTCGTCCAGCTTTCAAACCAGTTACTCATCAGTAGTCGGCAGTAGACATAGGCGGTTGATAGCTCGCCGTCAGATGCCTTTAGCAGTAGTGACATCGGCGACTCTGGGTACTCCGTCTGAGCCAGGATATAATTTGCAAACTCCATGGCCCATGTGTCAGCATAGAGGAGGCGTCTCTTCTTTGATTAAGACTAGGTCATCGATCTTGAGATCGCGACATTTGACACGCCACTTAGTGCGTTGTTAGAGCTCGGCGACGTACTCAGAAGCCCACCGTTTCCAAAAGTGTTGCCTTACTTGCTCAAGTCGCTGGTAGCGGTCGAGACGGTGCACATTGAGGTCGACGAGGCTCGACGTAGGCAGCGCCGTCGCAGACCTACCAAGTAAAAGGTGAGCCGGAGTGAGAGTCTGGAAATCGTTGGGTGAGGAGCTTAGGGGAGATAAAGGTCGACTGTTTAGGATGGCTTCTATCTGAGCGAACAGATTGACCTAACAGTATGTAGATGAGCCTTGGCTGACTTGACTCCGGCCTCCGCCAACCCGTTAAACCGAGGAGCGTACGCAGGGGAAAAGCGGAACTCAATGCCCCGGCGAGCCGCAAAATCCTCAATAGAATTAAAATTTGCTTTTAAAAAATTGCCGATTTCCTTAGCAGCTCCAACGAAATTACAACCATTATCGCTATAAATGACGCTAGGCATACCTCTGCGAGCTATAAATCTATTTAGGGTTTGTATATAAGCATCCTTAGTAAGGTCACTCACAGCCTCAAGGTGAATGCATTTATATCGCATACACACAAAGATACAAAGATAACATTTGGTTATTTTGCAACCTCTGCCCTTGCGGTCAGTTATTAAAAAGGGACCTGCAAAGTCAGTGGCAACACTACAAAAGGGGAAATCAGTTTCTCATTATATTAGACATACTCTGACCCTGGTGCATACCAGGCATTTTCTTACCACACTGCGAGCCAGCTTCCATCCTCCTAAAGGCCAGTAATGTTCCCAAATAGAGGCTAAGAGGAGTTGGGGACCTGCACGAAATAGACGTAAGTGTTCGCTATGGAATATTAGCTTAGTAAGATTTTGGTCCGTCTTTAAACCGATGGGATGTTTTTTGTCATAGTTATAGGATGGGTTAATTAAGCGACCTCGCACTCGTAGAGTGCCCAAGTCATCAAGAGAGGGGTTTAGGGATAAAAGAAGACTTTTAGATTTAAGTGGCAGATAAGACTTTAATAAATTAACCTCCTTTGAAAATGAGTGATTTTGAGCTACTTGTATAAGATAGGTAAGTGCATCATTGAGCTCTTGAACTTTCAAGTTACCACTACGTTTGTTCTGTTGATTTCTACAGTTATGTACAAATCTTAAAACCATAGCGTATGTTCGCTGTAACAAACTTAATTTGGAAAATCTATCAAAATTAGGTATTGGTGAGACTTCTGAACACGTTGTTAAAGACATCACCTTTAATTCGGGTAATACGACAACCTGACTGGAGAACGCGGGCCAGGCGGACTCAGGCTGTTTGAGCCACACCACAGATCTAAGTTAGGGACATCTGAAGGATTAACGCCTCTCGAGGCAAGATCGGCAGGATTTTTGGCTGTATGGACGTGGCGCCACTCATCGGACGCTGTGAGCTCGTTTATTGCAGCAACTCTGTTGGCAACAAAACTTTTAGTTCTCTTTGGTGTCCTAAGCCAACCCAAAACCACGTTTGAGTCTGTCCAATAAATGGCTCGCCTTATGTTGCAAGTTAGAGCCTTACTGACGGCGTGAGCCAGCTCTGCGCCTTACCCATTTTTATGCAGTTTCCGTTAAGTTACGTCACCAGAAAGGCCAAAACTCATAGCTCCAACTTAGCTTCAGACAGATACAGTAATAATGTTAAAGGAACAGCAATTAAAACCTGGTGCCCATCACTCACACATCTACACAAACTCATCGACATAACAGGACACACATTTGCACTCACACAATTACTCATCAACCACGGTTACCACAAACAATACTTACATAGATTCCATATTACCGATGACGACACCTACCCCTGCGACAACACCACCACGCAAACATTTACACACCTCATTACACAATGCCCACGATTTACTCGCACAAGACTTAACCACGAACAGCACTGTCACCATAATAATATAGACCCATACAATTTAACACTACTCGTCACAAACACCACCGCCATCAATACCTTCATGACCCACATCACCTACATAGTTAACACACTCAAAGAATTCAAACAACAACACATAAATCACACTTTCTACAATAAACTAAATCAGACTTATTTACGCTTACCACCGCTTCTCTCGCATCATCCACTATTGAGTATAAATATAAGAATCTTATTAACCAAATATATTGTTAACTTATTACAATGTAAATGCAGACAATAACATATAACTACCATATTATATTTCTGTATCAAATTGCAGAATGAGCGATACGAGAATAAACTCCCCCTCAAGGTGGTTTAACCATGAGGGGAAACAAAAAAAAAACCACAGACCGCTATGAAACAGGCAGACTGTGACATTTACAAACCTAGTTTTATTAATAATAATAATTTATGAACAAAATGTGATGGACGTTGAAATTACCCAAGTTCTCAGTCAGATTTTGTAGTCTCGCCTAAGGAATGTTGCAAAATGTGTTGTAATGTCGTTGCACATAATACCTCTAGGTTTTCTACCGCAGTATTAAATGTTATAAATAAAAAAAAAATATTTATTTGGAAAATATATTTATTTGGAACAGACAGATTTACATTTAAATTTAAATGCACTTACCGGTCACATTCTATTGCCCGCCACCAGCTTGGTTCCGACTGGATTTGTAAATAGCGTTTTCAAGTCGGGCGGATAGAGCTGTAACGTTTCACGGATATTTCCAATCCAAGGGAGAAGTTTGAAGAATGGTTGTGAATAGCCTAGCAGGACTTCTTGCGCCTGCGAGCCCGGGGTAGAGGAGACAGTGGTCCACCTGTTGCAGGACTGCCCGATTCACGCAGCGGATCGCACGGATCTGGAAATTCAGTCACAGTTGTCAATAGTGCCCGAAAATTTTCATGAACTTCTTAAACATCACAGGGAACTGTTTCTTAATTTCTCTGGAAAAATTATAAATATAGTAAATTTAAGGAATAGATTATAAGATTGACCTTTTTCAATATGCAATCATATTGCACAAAAGGGCAATAAAAGTGTTTTATCTGATATTAGAGATTATACAAAAGAGACAGGAAACTGAACTACAACATTAATACTTAGTTTAAAAATGTAATTAAAATAACCACAACCCCCAATCCCATGTTTTGTATGAAGTATGAAAGTTCTAGAATGAAAGTGCGAGAATAGTATGAACATGACAAGCATAATAGAAGAGACCAGAATGAAAGAAGACTGAAATAAAGATAAGTAATAGAGATATTGAAAACGTTTTTTGGATTAGATATTCGGCAAAAAAGTGAAAAGTGGTTTGTTAGAACAGACTAGAATAGAAGAGAACTTAAGATGTGTGGGGATGCAGACGCGCGGTCTATCCACAGGGTCGCTTTTTGAGACCTGGTACCTGGTGAAAGTGGCACCAGAGCCCGCCGGGCGTCTGGAGGAGTCCCTACATAGGTAGAGTAGATAATAAGAGGTAAAATTTAAATGTAATTAAGTTAATATGCCCAAGAGGCTACTCTCATATATTAATATAGAAATAAAAGATAAGCAAGCATTGCTTTGCCCCTGGTACAGATAAGAGATTATAAAAAAAAAACAAAAAAAAAAAAAAAAATTTGTTAAAAGAGTATTAAAGAGTAAAATGTTTTAAAGAGTATTCTGCGCGCTCCTACACTGCTGACCAGGTAGTGCCATCTATTACAATCGCGGTGTCATCAGCATAGGTAAATATTTTATTCTAGGAGACACATAGTGCATAGGTCATTCACGTATATCTGAAAGATAGTAGGGCCTAGAATACTGCCCTATGGAACACCATAAGAGACAAGAACCTCATCACTCAACCGATCCCCGACTTTTACTCTCTGGCGTCTGCTACTACGGTAGCTCTTAAACAGATCGTGAGTGCACCCCCTTATTCCCAGTCCTTTCATTTTGTCCAGTAAGATTGGCACAGAGACTGTGTCAAAAGCCTTGGAGAGATCTAAAAATATGCACAAACATCTGTTGTTACTATCCAAATTCTTAACTACAGTGTTGGTTAGATCAATCACGGCATCTTCAGAGGAAATGTCTGATCTAAAGCCATATTGATTTTTAGCTATAATGTTAAATTTGCAAAGGTAGTTCTGGAGTGCATTGTTCAGAACTCTTTCCAGAATCTTTGATAGACATGAGAGCACTGAAATAGGTCGATAATTGTTGACACAGTCTCTGTCGCCACTCTTGTGGATTGGGTAGACTAGTGCTTTTGACTTTTGACACCGCTGTTTATTGCAAGATTGCAGATGTGACTAGAGCTTCACTGGATGATTTTAGGACTTTAGGTGAGCCATGGAATTCAGCAAATGAGTTGGAGAGTGGTTTATTGGCAATGGTGATATAGGATGGGGAGTAGCAGTGAGAGCAATTCTTTCAGCCAAGTTTTTACCAATAGTAGTGAAGAAATTGCAAATATTGTTAATTGATTGTTGAGGGTTATTGGAAGTTCTTAGAAGCTCTGTAGGACTGTCGTAATTTCTTTGGGTATTTGTGACATTTTTAATGGCTTTCCAGAGAACTTTTGGGTTAGAACCAGCATTATCTATTATGTTTTTATGGTATTCTAATTTTAATTTGCGTAGTAGGCGATTGCAGAAATTGCGATAACGGGCGTAGGTTACCTTTAGTATTATGTTATCGGGTGCATTTCTTGACTTGATGTGCAATCTGTCGCGATTTCTAATGCATCGAATAATCCCTGGTGTTATCCACGGTTTCAGCATACGGTTTCTTTTTGATATTTTGATAACTTCTGTGTGTGAATTGAGGATTAATGACACGGTAGAAATAAAGTTGATCGTTGCTTCAATTGTGTCACCCTTTTCTAGAATGAATGAGAAATCTGTATTATCTATTTCTGTTTTTACCTTTGAGTAATTGATACGAGACTTTGTATAGCACTGAATATGTATAGGTTATGGTTGGTCTAAGAAAAAAACTGTCGGTCTGTGATCAGTGATATAGGATTCTAGTACCAGGGTGGTAGAATTGTAATAGGATTTATTAAATATGTGGTCCAAACATCTCTGACTAATCCTTGTGGGATAGGTATGCGTTGGGAAAAACCCATGAGACGCATTGAGTGTTAAATATTCATCGTACAAAGGGTCCGTGCTATTAGAACCTATATTGATATTTATATCGCCAACAAAGATCAAGTGCTGCGTCGTTAGGCTGTTATAAACACGATTTAAACTATCTATAAAAATTTTTAGCGATGGAGAGCGATAAACTGCAACAATAGAAGTACTTTTGTCAACTTGACAGACCAAGCAGGCCTTTAAAGTAAGGCTCATTAATTGTACATGCGAGTTGTGTGTTTGTGTAGATTACTACACCATCATTTTTGTTAAGTAAGGACTTGTGTGTGTGCTATATATCCATCCAGGGTAGGTACAGTATATACTTTACCGAGCCAGCACTCAGTGAGCACGACAATATCAAATGCAACTTGGGTCTCTGCTAACATTATGCAAAATTGATCAAATTTTTTGTTTATGCTACATATATTAACCTGAACTATTTCGAGCGCTTGTTTATAGTTTGAAAGATGACTTAAACATTTCTCTGGTGAACAGATAAAGGACTGCGCAGTATTGATATTATCTAAGTCGGTATTAATATCGTTTATGTTAGCCATTTATGTTTTTAATAAAATTACGAAATAAAAGCATCAAATCTGGACCAGAAGTAACACAGTTATATTCAATGAAAAGCAAATATTTCAAGGTATCATAATTAGCAAAGTGTGGGTGCGAAGGCGGATATGTGTGGAGATGTTTACATGACTTTGTGAGTAATAATAATAATAAGCTCCCTATAACCCATCCATACGTCCGAGTCGAACACCAGACTCACGTGGGGGGCGGACACGCGATTTATATAATTACTGGCGCGGCTAACATGACTCTGGAAACCCATGCCGATAGAGATGAAATTAAGAAGTAAACGTATAGGATCGCTGCCCGGGGATTGCCGGGGCACACCTGGAGCTAACACTGGGTGTGACAGCATTCGGCCCGTTGGCGACGGGGGACTGAGCAGGCGGATTCCCCTCGAACAAAATACTACAGCCGATACATGTGATGATGGTACCACACATAATAATAGGACAAACACCCCTATAGAACCGTACAGCCCTAGCACAATTTCATACTCACCGTCTAGATCATCATCACCATCCATACCATCGTCACCTATAACTACCTTAAATACAGCTACACCCAACCTAGCCTTGAATGTTGTGCGGGAGGTGAATACCACCTTTTTACCGGCGCGGCGTCCACCAAGGCTGGCAAAGCTAGAGTTCGCCTGAAATAGAGCAATGATGTTAATACATTTATCATGCGGAGCTATTTTCACATCACAAAATAAGAAACTGATATGACAACTTACAGAAAACAACTGCATGAACTTTTTACACGTCAATACCCCGAGGTTAAAGTCACTGAACAAAGAATTTCAGACCAAAGACGAACCATAGTAAGAAACAAACTCCTTGCACAAGATGTTATAGATCAAATAAAAGAAGATGTACGTTTACTACTATTGGAAGAACCAGTCTATACCCTCTCACAGTCACAAGATACACTAAACCTAGATTTGCAATCACCTATAATTACACAAGCACAAGAACACTTTCAATACTCTCAATCACAAGTGTGTATGTACTTGTACCACATATCCACACAAACTGAATCCCTGATAACATTACTAGAAAATGACATTGAAACTTTAGTTACAGCAAATTAAAACAAAAGGATCCATTCAAATCTACAACTAGTACAGGATAAATTTAGAGCAGTGCTAACCCAACTCAGGTATGGATCCGTCAGCCCGCCCAAAATTACCCAAACTTAGATACAGCCCACTCCTTTTTCGTTTAGTTAATTTATTTAACGCAACGATACTAGCACGATTTTTATCCGACGTCATACAACTAACAGACATAAACACTCTCATATACGGCACAGCATTAGTCGTATCCAAGGAGCTTAGTTTTAAAATTACTGATTACACATTTAACGCAAGACCAAAACATACTAAGAAACTACTATGGCAACATAGATTGGAAAAAGATATTGAAAAATTAAGAGCCGAATGTGGAAGACTTACACAATATATTAACAACAATAGGTCAAAAAAAGTAGTAAAGAGAGTGGAAACTATATTTAGAACTAATTTACATAGTAAACATGAAAATAGTAACAAAAAACCTGAAGAGTTTTTAGATACACTCAAACAAAAATTAGCCCTCAAAGTTAATAGGCTCAGAAGATACACAAAGGCACAACTACGCAAAACTGATAACGCAATATTTGCTACAAACGAGAAAATGTTCTACAGAAATATGCAGAAATCGCAAACCGACACTTCAGTAGAAACTCACAATAACATACCTAAGAAAGAAGATTTTGAAGCATCTTGGTCAAGCGTTTGGGAAGAACAAGTACAGCACAACGAAGAGGCAACTTGAATAGCAGATGAAACAAACACATGGAGAGCAATAAAAGAAATGGAGTTTACTGAGATTACAAAAACTGACATCACAAATGTAACAGCTAGATTACACAACTGTAAGTCACCGGGAACGCCAAAATACACAATTTTTGGTATAAGAAGCTAACTTCAGTACATCAATATATAGCTAAAAACCTCACAGATATCGTATTAGGAAAGCAGGACATACCAGAATTCATAGCCACGGGAATTACATATATGCTACCCAAAGTTAAATTTACATCGCCGCCTTCCCAATACAGATCAATTACTTGTCTGCCGACTTTTTATAAAATTCTAACATCAGCAATTACAGCTAAAATCTCATCACATATTGATAACCATAACATTATAGCCGAGGAACAAAAGGGATGTAAGAAAGGACATATGGGATGCAAAGAACAATTGATTATAGACTCCATTATTCACAAACACGCCACCACAAGAAATAGAAATCTACATTGCACATACATAGATTATCAAAAAGCATTTGACAGTATAGCACATTCTTGGTTAATACAGGTTTTACATATATATAAAGTTAATAACAACATAATCGATTTTCTACGCAACATAATGACACACTGGAAAACTACTTTGCAACTAAATAACGGCAGTAATACTCTTACAACTCGACAAATTAAAATCAGAAAAGGTATATACCAAGGAGATTCCCTTAGCCCTTTGTGGTTCTGTCTTGCTCTAAATCCCCTGTCAACTTTATTGCACCAATGCCGAGCAGGATATCAATTTAAAAACAACTCTGTAGACATTATATCCCATCTTATATGTATGGACGACATTAAATTATTTGCAAAAACCGAGAAACAAATGAACAGCCTTTTAAAAACTACATCAAATTTCAGTAATTATATTAATATGCAATTTGGGCTAGATAAGTGCAAGACAGTACATATTATTAAGAGCAAAGTTAACAACACCGATAATATTGTAGCTTTGGAACCGACAGATTTGTATAAATATTTAGGATACCATCAACTTAAGGGACTCGACCACAAAGTAATAAAAAATACACTAAAAGCAGAATACCACAGAAGAATAACCACACTATGTAAAACACAGTTATCTAGTAAACATCTTATAAAAGCTTTGAATACGTTTGCAATACCTATACTAACTTATTCGTTTGGAGTAATAAAATGGTCTAAAACTGACATAGAGCAGCTAGAGAGAACCACACGCACAACACTCACAAACTACAACAACCTTAACCCAAAGTCAGCAATTGAAAGACTAACCATTAAAATGCAGAACGGAGGGAGAGGCCTGATAGACATTCAACACCTTTGGCAAAAACAAACAAATGGATTAAGAACATATTTCCACAAAAAAGCTGACACCAGTACCATTCACAAGACTATTGTTCTAAACGACTCTAATCACACACCACTTAATTTTAACAATACGGCAACCTACCAAAGTACTGATAACATTGATCCACAAAAACAAAAAATGTATAATTGGAAAATGAAAGCTTTGCATGGACGACAACCTCATGATTTAGAAAAATCTCATGTTAATTCAATAGCATCTAATAAATGGCTTAAAATTGGCAATTTATTCCCTGAAACTGAAGGATTTATTATAGCTATACAAGACCAAATAATCAATACCAAAAATTACAGAAAATACATTATTAAAGATGCCATAACCAACCCGAAACTATACAACACATTACAGGAGCATGCACGACACTCACACAAACAGACTATACTCATAGACATAACCAAGTAGCAAACATCATTCATCAAAAACTAGCGATAAAGCACTCACTTATACAAGACACTAGCACTCCTTACTATAAATATACACCACAGACAATCCTTGAAAATAGCACACATAAAATTTACTACGATAGGGCCATACTTACCGATAAAACAATTCATTACAATATACCCGATATAACACTACAAGACAAAGTTAACAAAGTCACATACATTATTGATATAGCAGTACCCAATACACATAATTTACAAAAAACCATATCCGAAAAAATAAGTAAAGACTCTGACCTGAAAGAAGAAGTACTGATAATATGGAAGCAAGAAAAAGTGTACATAATACCAATAGTCCTTTCCACGACTGGTATAATCCCCAATCATCTCCTTCATAGCTTACAAACATTAGGATTACCAGAGTCAGTATACATCAGTTTACAGAAGGCTGCTATTTTAAACACGTGCAGAATAGTCCGAAAATTCATGCAGTTGGACGATAATACGCTATTATAACAAACACATTACAACACCCTGCATTTACTTGGCTTAGGCCCGTAAATGCAGTAAAACCAGCTAAACAGCTGAGAAA
This sequence comes from Thumatha senex, assembly GCA_948477245.1. Taxonomy (NCBI): domain Eukaryota; kingdom Metazoa; phylum Arthropoda; class Insecta; order Lepidoptera; family Erebidae; genus Thumatha; species Thumatha senex. Next base: position 6,978,713 of record OX419738.1, on the reverse strand, counting down.
ATTAAAGAACTAAATAAAAATAATAAATCTTTATTCATTTAGGTCATTAAGTAACACTTATGAACGTCAAGAATAATGCTTCTACATTTACTGCCAGATCGCAAAGCAATAGGTAGAGCCTGAGGAAGAACCTGGCAATAAAACTCATGGCCACTCTTTTCTAAACGCCAGTAATTACATTAGTTTGATTAACATGATATTTGACCAATTATATAGTAATGAATTTATACAAACAAAAAAAATCAATGTTGTGTTTAAAATCATATCAAAATTAGAGCGATTATAGTTGCCTGTTCTAAGGGCAGCCTACCCTTGAAAAAGAAGAATCTGGCAAGAAAGTCAATGGATGCCATTTTAACATGTAGGAATGGCTTACAAACATTAAAATTACACTTACATTATTCCTTTGGATTTATGTGAGAACAGTCGACTAAACTTAAGTTTACCTTAAATATAAATAAGATTATTTGTAATAATTGCTATAACAGCTATGTGCTGGCCAGTCCCAACAGACGGCACCCGTACACGGGTATGACGCATTATATCAGCCATCGCCCTACTCAACCGTATTATAGGGAATAAGGCGACCCGATACATACGCCACCACTGCCAGGACACTTAGGCGAGCATGACATACTCAAAAACTGCACAGCAACTATCATGTCAATTTTGAAATAATAAATAAGTCTACATGGTGCTCACACAACAACAAAGTCAAATTACATATGATTATGTAGTTATTACCGGGACTAAACGCAGCCCATACCTTTAGTTGCCTGGCGTTTCAAATTATTTATACTGTAGAAAGTAAAAAAAAATACAACATATATATGCAGATTCAAGACAAGTAGAATACAACACAAGATTCATTCGAATATTAAATAGCTCGAGTGAAGAGCAAGCAACTCATTTCCATTTATTTTTATCATTCAAATAATCATTAATTGTGTAATAGGCCCTTTTCAAGAGGTGCGTCTTAATTTCCGCCTTAAATTTATGTAACGGCAGGTAGGAATTTTATTATATAGGCGTACGCCAATTCCTGCAAAAGAGTCGTAGGCGTACGCCAATTCCTGCAAAAGAGTCGTGAACCTTCTATAAACGATGATGCGTTCCAATTAATTTATGCTTATTTCTAGTATTTATAGAATGTATGTCACTGTGTCTATTGTATAAATGTATGTTCTATTTAACTAACATAATATTTGCAAATATATACTGTGATGCAACCGTTAAAATGCCAATTTCTTTAAATTTTTCTCTAAGAGACACTCTAGCATTCAATTTATATATTGCACGTATAGCTCTCTTCTGGAGTACAAAAATTACTTGTAGATCAGCTGCTTTGCCCCACAGCAAAATGCCGTAAGACATGACACTATGAAAATAACTAAAGTATACCAGCCTGGCAGTTGCCACATCAGTAAGCTGCCTGACTTTACTAACGGCAAAGGCTGCCGAAATGAGTTTACCTGCAAGACACGTTATTTGGGCATTCCACTGCAGTTTGCTATCTAAAGTGATCCCCAAACATACAGTTGATTCTACAAGATTAAGGGTATTACCGTTCAATGTTAAATTTGTACCGCAATTCCTGACATTAGGCATGCTGTCTCTGGTACATTTTGTCTTCTTAGCGTTTAGTAGCAAATTATTGGTCGTAAACCAATCTACAACATGGGCAAGTTAACTATTTATGCCGTTCGCTGAGTTTAAGACAGTACAGATGAAACTGGACACAATTTCCGCTGTTCGAAATTACAACAAAGGAAAAAGGTCAGAAGAAAAACTAAATACAGAGTTGCTTAAAATTCCCGGTAAACGAATCGCCGTATATGTATCTGAACATCTTCCCGCAAGTTCTAACTAAGAAACCGTTTTATCAGACACGGGAATTCGCAAAACAGAATAACTTTAAGTACTGCTGGACCTCAAATGGTAACATCTTCCTTCGTAGGACCGACGGAGAAAAACAAATCCTGATTTCCTCTGACAAGTGTCTTGCGGACATGAGCTTGTCTAAGTGACTAGTGCGGTCGCCCATTCTTACTCTGATAAGTCTTATAGTTCTTTTTAGTAAGCAAAGGTTATTACTATCCGTTGAAATATCAAAAATGCTTTATTTAAACTTAATATGTAAAAAACCACTCTTTCACTTCTGTAAATATACACACACACACTATATCTCTCTCATAATTTTACTCCATAAATTCGCTCCTCTGGAGCATCTGTTTCTATGGGCGTACCGCAGGGATCAATTCTGGGTCCGTTTCTATTTTTAATTTATATTAACGATCTGCCATTCCATTTACAGAACTTGTGCGACATTGTTCTATTTGCTGATGATACGTTACTTATTTTTAAAGTTGATCGCACCGGGAAGATGTTCAGATACATATACGGCGATTCGTTTACCGGGAATTTTAAGCAACTCTGTATTTAGTTTTTCTTCTGACCTTTTTCCTTTGTTGTAATTTCGAACAGCGGAAATTGTGTCCAGTTTCATCTGTACTGTCTCAAACTCAGCGATTATCAGGCGCATTGTTCCAGGTTTTCCGGGAAGGCGGAATATATCACGCAGGTCCGGGGACGACATGGAATTTTTTATCAAAAGAGAAGAAGAAAGTTTTATCCAGGGTGGGAATCGAACCCACGACCTCTTGCGTAGCAGTCGGATGCACTCCCACCGCGCCACAGAGGAGATGCGATCACTTCGAAAATTGTGCGACGTAAGCGATAATTTGTGCGAGTATGTTTGTCTTTATATACATAAAGACAAACAAAATCGTACTCGCCATATACAGAATGTTCACCCTCACACTTTGTGTCCGGAGCGCTCACCTACGGTTAGGTCCGATAGAGGCTTTATTTCGTGTACGCTTAGGTTGTGGAATGAGCTCCCTGCCTGGATTTTCCCGAACGTCTACAGTATGGAGTTTTTCAAAAGGGGTCTTAGAAGGTTTTTTAAAGGGTCGGCAGCGCGAATGCTGCACCTCTGATGTTGCCAACGTCCATAGACTACGGTGACCACTTTCCATCAGGTGGGCCGTATGCTTGTCTGCCACCTCAGTGATATAAAAAAAAACAAGTCTGATGTATGAATTATGGAGTACTTTTAAAAATGATATAAATCAAAAGTCCGTCGTCCTTAAGGTTCTCACACTAACTCGCCATATTATACATGAAAACACATAACAATCATAAACCAAACAATTTTATTTTATTACCATAGTCAAACAAAGAATAATAAGTAGCCACTATTTTAATTTGAAATGCTCCAGTTTATGACCGATCGCCATAAATATATTTTCCACAGTGCAAGGATTTTCTGAAATAAGAGGAACGACATGAAATGATTATATATATTTAACTAGCCGATGCCCGCAGCTTCGCCCGCGTAGTGAATTTTTCTGTAGACCTATATAAGATACACAATATTACCATACATTATTTTGCAAGATGCTAGCAAGATGATTTGACCACTGTACTATTAAAACGATTTACAAAACTGGGTTACTGGGGTTACGAGCGCTTCTATTTTAAATTTTATCGGTTTCTGAGTACCGTGAAATTTATATTCACTTTCAATGGTGTTGTTATTTTTGTAATTTAGTAGTACAAAATCAAAAAAATCAAAAATCCTTATTCATGTAGGTCACAAAGAAACACTTATGAACGTCAAGATTACGGCTTCTACATTTACATTTACTGCCAGATTCGCAAAGCAATAGGTAGAGCCAGAGGAAGAACCTGGCAATAAAACTCATGGCCACTCTTTTCTAACCCCCATTTGACACAGTTTGATTAACATGATATTTGGCCAATTATACAGTAAAGAATTTATACAAAAAAAAATACAAAATAAATGTTGTGTTCATTAAAATTACACTTACATAGTTCCTTTGAATTTATGTGAGAACAGTCGACTAAACTTAGTTTGCCTTAAATTTAAATGATATTATTTGTAACAATTGCTATAACAGCTATGAGCTGACCAGTCCCAACAGACGGCACCCGTTCTCGGGTATGACGCATATATCAGCCATCGCCCTATTCAACCGTATTGTAGGGAACAAGGCGACCCGATACATACGCCACCACTGCCAGGACACTTAGGCGAGCATGACATACCCAAAAACTACACAGCAACTATCATGTCAATTTCAAAATTATAAATAAGTCTACATAGTAGTTATTTTGGCTTTAGTTTGCAGAATATTTCCGTAGCTTTTGCGAATTCGTTTCTAGTATCAATGAAAAGTGCCTTAACCTAGATTTTTAACAATTGATTTTTCACACTCTACGTTTTTTACACGGCAATGCTCACCACCTGTTAAGTGGAACAAAAGTGCATTCAGTGAAATGTGGGCGTATAGTATGCCTCTGCCTACCCCTTCGGGGATAAAGGCGTGACAATTTATGTACGTATGACATGTATGTATTTTCACAGGCCGAAAAGATTTACACGCTTAAAACTCAATATAAATTTAAAAAAATGAAACATTGACGCGTTTCAGAGCAGAAGGAACTTGACAAACAGATAGAAGGCAGCTATCCAAGTGATACTGTTAGGAGCTCGTGTTTTTGCTATTGGGATACGGAAACTTAAAACCAAAGTGGATCAACCACATGTAACTTGAAGTTATCTCCGAGATAAATACAATGCTCGTGGCCCCGCGATCTCAGTGTTCTGTAAACGATCACTGAGTTACGCAACTTTCACTATAGCTGGTCCTCGGATGGGTGACCACTTTGTTGCATTTACATTTACGAGCGTTTCCGTGCTTTGAAAGGCACGTTAAGCCGTTGGTCCCGGTTGACAGTAACATGGCAGTCGTTAAGTCAAGTTGAAAGTCTTATGGGCGACTACAGGTAGCCACAACCTGCGTCTGTCTATTTTAACACGGCAATATGCTCACCACCCCGTCACACGTGGGACAGGAATACACATGGTGAAAAGTGGGCACACAATATGTATGCGTAAATAAAGATAAATACAAAATTACTACCGTACCTATATCAAACCAAGTGTCCTCGAAGTTTGCGTCTTTGCGAGCAGAGCGCACCGCCTCACGTACTGCGTGAGTAAACACATTTGCTAAGCAAAACGCTGGTTCCCCGGTAGCTGACAAAGTAATAAAGACATTTAAAAAAGTAACAATGTTATTAAAAAAAGGTAGATTCGAAAAACAAAAACTCAGATTAAGATTCCTGCTTTAATTTACATTGGAATAAATAAAATCGCTTTTTCCCTAAGTGGTATTCAATAATCAAATCCCAAGCCCAATAGAAAGCCCAAGCAACCGTACTGACTACTCGTAGTACTAGGCCATACGGGTCGGTAATCTCACTCATCAAGCTATAGCTCCGATAATGGTGAGCAATTTCGTAGAATATTTTCCACCTTATTCTATTTGATTAACGTTTTATCCATAAGGAGGGCTCGTGGCCCCGCGTATACAGTGTTCTGTAAACAATGCTTACTGCGTTAAGCAACTTTCACTACGGCTGGTCCTCGGATGGGTGACCACTGTGGCTTTTACATTTGCGAGCGTTTCCGTGCTTCGGAAGGCACGTTAAGCCGTTGGTCCTGGCTGCCAGTAACATGACAGTCGTTAAGCCCAGTTGAAGGCCTTATGGGCGGCTTGAAAAATGTCAACACAGGCCACAGCCTGCGCCTGTTCATTTCAACACGGCAATGGCCTCACCGCCTATTACGTGCGACATAAGTGCATACGGGCGTATATGCCTCTGCAGACCCCTTCGGGGATAAAGGCGTGACAATATGCCATGTCATGTTTGTCCATAATAGAGTTACCTTTTGATTGCAGTACACCAAATTCGTTCCTCGCACCACGTTTAAAGTATATTCTCATATCAGCTGGAATGTCCTTTATTCCTGGTATTTTGTAGTTCCAGGTTCTGTCTGTTAACAGTTTTCCAGTTGTACCATCATAGACTAGTTTTTCTGAAGTCCAGTATCCCAAGCCCATGACGAAAGCCCCTTCAATCTGGATAAAGTATTATAATAAAAATTAATAACGTGTATAAGTTTATCATAGAACATATTTAATTACAACAGCGCTCGTGGCCCCGCGGTCTCAGTGTTCGGTAAACGATCACAGAGGTACGCTAAGTTAAGCTTGGTTGAAGGCCTTATAGGCGGCTTAAAAAATTTCAACAGCAGGTAGCCACAGCCTGCGTCTGTCTATTTCAACACGGCAATGGGCTCACCACCTATTACGTGGGACAGGAATCCACACGGTGAAAAGTGGGCATATAATATGCCTCTGCCACCCCTTCGGGGATAAGGCGTGATGGATATTTAATTACAACAGCATTTTTGGATTGCTGAATACAAACATGTCTATTTGTCTGAACTTTGATCAAGAGTAAAATTTCAATCATAGATATAAAAATATGGTACCTGAGCAACATCAATTCCGGGACTTAAACTTCGTCCGACATCTTCTAATAAATCAAGTCTACGTATGTCATGGTTGCCTGTCAAAATATCTACCTCTACTTCTAAAATGGCTACCGCATATACGTCGTATGGTTTTAACCCATCAGTGATACTTGAAAACATATAACATGCTTGAAGATCTACTCCAGCGATATGAGCTTGTTCGACTAAGTCTCCCCAAGCTGGGTCACCCAATTTCTCTTTGATTGGTTGAAGTCTATCATTTAAAATTTGACAAGCTTTTGTTATAGCAAATGCCACACACTCGCTGCCAATACTGCCACCAGTGACCATAGCATTAGGAGAAGTGAAGCTAGTACTTGACTTTACACTTATTTTCTCTAAAGGTATGCCAAGACTATAGGCACACACTTGTGCTGCTTTCGTATTTAATCCTTGACCCATTTCAATACCACCATGAGTGATAACAACTGATCCATCTCCATGGTATATGCATACCATGGCATTGTAGTTCCCTGCATAGAATATATCCATAGTCAATGGTACTAGTTTGATAGCACGTTTTCTCCATCGGTTATTGCTATTAAATTCCTGAATTTCCTTTTTCCTGTTATCAAAATCGGCATCTTTTTGTAACTCCGTAATCATTTCTGGTATTGGATTATTCTCTTTCGCCATGTTTTGAAGCCTGACTTCTACAGGATCTTTGCCAATGGTAAAAGCTATTTTTTCCATCATGTATTCCGTCATGGCTACACCTTCAGTTGAAACTGGGAAATAGTATATCATTTTTTTATATATAACTCAGTCAAAAATTGAAAATGTGTACTGGGGCCCAAAATTCTTTGTATCTAAGTCAATTTTACATGCAAGGGTTAACTATATCTGCTGACTAACGAATGGGGCTCTGGCTCACGCTACAGGTTTGAACCGACGACAGTGTATTTGTCGAAAGCAAAAAGCCTAATCAATTTACTCCTGTTCAGCAATAGTCAACTTCAGGATCGAAATCCATCCATGTATAAGATGCAGGTAATAATTGATTGCGACATATCGTCTTAAGCGTCTTTTTAAGAAGATCAGTTAAGGTGTTTAAAGATCATTAACTATTTTTTTAGTTGATGAGTGGAACTCACCAAGTTCCACAACTGATATGAAATGTAAGGAATTAATTTAAGTTTTTTATTTACTGCTATGTTTATCATACCCATAAATAATAACTAACCTAACCACTAAATATTCATGACGTTATCTGCAGTGATTGCTCTCATACCATATTATATTATTTAATGAGGTTCTGGATTATGCATGAATTTATTAACCATACAAATTGTATTTCGATTGTGTCTATACCACGTAATCGAATTTTAAATTGCAATCCCCATCGTACACTTGCAGGTACGGTAGAAAATGTATGTATTGTGATTATAAAAATCGAAGCACACTCAAAACTGAATTTGATAAAAAAATTCAATTATCAAAATTAAATCACTCAACTTGAGAAGTTTCCTGTTTTGTTTTGACAAATCCCAAACGTAGATCCCACAGTCTTTAGGTAGAGTTGCTAGTCACACTACTAGGGATACTGAAAACTGGTACTTTTAGTGGAAGATAGATCATTAAATGACTCTTTTTTTTATAGCTGTACCCGATTTTTATGGAATTTCACGGGCAGATTACAGAAAAATACGAAGTAAGTTCAGGAGTGCGAAGTTATTGGTATAAAGCTTTAAACTCATCGAGATACTTGCCTCCCAATTTAGCAGGGACGTTCCTTCGCGGATTGTTGTGAGCGGGCTAAGTGACGTGAAGTAGCTGATGTTACAATTGATGGCAATGGCAATTGATGGTATTTAAACTCGATGGCCGATGCTTAGGTGATACAGAAAACTAAATAGCAAGTCAGGAATTTAAAAAAGGATAATCGACCATGAAGAAACACCACATGGTTCTGCCCATCTCACCGTTGTTTCCGATGGTGTCTGTGGGGGGTTTCACACAGAAATAACTGTATACGTACATGGAGATCTGCACCAAGTGTTCGATGGTTTATCAGTCAATACGCTGCTGGATTGCATATACCACCGCGATGCGTCGTAACAGCTATGCGAGTGCATTATAGTGAGCTGGGTTAGTGACTCGTTGTAAGAACAGCCTGAATCCTGGTAGAACGTGTTTTTCATGTACTGGATTTGACCCTCCGTGTTTACACCTATCTGTAAGACATAATATTGAGAGATTTTATGATATATTTTTCCAACTCAAGTTTTGATCATATATGCTTGCGCTAGAGAATCTATTTTTATATTATTTAACTAATAATATTTTTTTATAATAATTATATATTTTCTATTTATAATATACTAGGAGACGCATGCGGGTCTGCTCGCATTGTTCACTTTTTCTGTACCTATTTTCCATACGAACCTGATCCAAGAATAAAAGTAAGCTATGTGTTAATCCAGTCAGATACCTTCACAACAAATTGAAAAATTCCACAAAACAACACGTGCTTCTATTTAAACTTTGCAACCCCTTATTATACCCTTAAGGATAGAAGTTTCAAAAAATCTAAGTACTTTACTCTACATCTTTAAGAAATTTTGGTGCAAAATTATATGGTTCTGGACCAGTGGTGTTTTCTGTGCTTTAGTTGATCAGCCAGTCAGTTTTTGCTTTATATATCTACTAAAGCTCAAAAGTTTGTTTGTTTGGTTGAACGCGCTAATCTCAGTTACTAATGGTCAGATTTGAATTAATGTTTTGTGTTAGGTAGCCCATTTATCGAGGAAGGCTATGGGCTATATATCATCACGCTACTTCCCTGGAGAGCGGAGCAGTAGTCATAAATGTCGACAAATCGGGCAAATTTTTAATGCATTATTGTAGAATTAAGCGACGGGCTTAAATAGGTGCGACGAGAGTTCGAAGTATGTCACGAGCGAAGCCGGGTTCACCTAGTTTATAGATATACGGGTCAATTTGTTACCCGAATTTATACATTCCGAGGTTGTTAGTTGTTCTGAAGCTCCAATAGAAAGCCAGCCGTAGGTTGGTACTATTTACATTTTTTACAAGAAAAATCACAATAGCGTAAAAGGCATGGCTTAATCTTCCATTGACAATGTAAATTAACTTCCTTTTAGACATTCAAAGTTTAATTATTTTCATATTAAGTATATGAAAATAATTAAACTTTGAATATCTAAAGATATATATAATCTATAGAAAACACCCAAAGTTTTTATTAAACTTTATTGGATTACACAAATACTTTAAAAAATTACGCCATCCCTTACGCCGCACCGTAAAAGAAGAATAAACATACTTTGCAATCAAAATGAATCACTAAATGTGCAAAACTTGTGAACAAATGGACTTATTTGGAATTTTTTGCTTTACAATATTTGCTGAAAATAGGGGAATTTTTATAACGAGTTATTTTTTTTGTCTTTTATGGTTTCCTCATATATAGTCAAAAGTTCGATCTTGCTTAACCCGCGTTATTTATTAAGTACACGTTATTTATATTATATCCTAGCTATGCCCTACAGCTTCACCCGTAACTTACTTCGAACCGCGTAGCGCATCCAAATTAATTAATTTTGGTTATGCCTAATTTATCAATTTTACGGCTCTATCTGCGTTGAGATGTTTTTCCGTTACCATTTCTCACAAGAACTTGTTTCCGTAGTAAAAAGTATGTAGCTAAAACGCTGATGTTTCAGGAGATAGGAAATTTGGCCGTGAGAGAGAAATTATATGACTTAACACTTATAAATACAACAGTTCTGATTGATGATTAAAGTTTTTACCATAAAATTGGAAGCATTTTTTATTTTCTCACATTCCGTAGTCGATAATTCATGAACAACTATTTCACAAAATTTTGACAGAAATAGAGTATTTTTGCTATAATAGTTCTACAGAGAAAAGTAGAGTCAATCACATCATGTTAATGGATAATAACGTCAAACACTTTTTGTTCCTTAGATATAGAACGCTAATTATTTTTAAATAAACAGTAAAATTCCAGAAATTCCATATACGAGTATATGTATACGGATTCTATTTCTTGAAGTTAGCTAAGTATCTACCTGTATTGTAATTTTTATTTCTGAATATAATCTATTATTAATAAACATATAAACATATTATAAAGTCCCAAGCTATAATTTGAAAATGTATTCTTAACTAAACTTAATTGAAAAAATTAATAATAATTTATTTTAAATTCCATTTTACTGGCAACCGGGACCAACGGCTTAACGTGCCTTCCGAAGCACGGAAACGCTCGCAAATGTAAATGCCACAAAGTGGTCACCCATCCGAGGACCAGCCATAGTCAAAGTTGCGTAACTCAGTAATCGTTTACAGAACACTGAGACCGCGGGGCCACGAGCGCTTCGAGCTTTTTGAGAACGAGAAAAAATATTGGAAAATATAACTTTAAATTTAAATAAGTTCAGTTAGTTTTCCACTACTGTCTACCCTCATCAGTCTGGAAAGATAGTTGATCAGCTGTTTTATAATAAGGATTAACTCACCACCTTGTCTGGGTCCTGTTTCTATTTTTATTATTCACATGTGCACTGATATTATGGTTACACATATATTTATGCTTTACGACAAATTATTTAAACCGAAATAATTTTGAAAACTAAGTAAGTGGACATCATTCAAATTCCCTGTTCTGTGGCTTTGCCTTAATTAAATCAGAATTTTTAATATTATGCAACGCCCTCTGTGTCAAAACGCAAGAATCAACAAGCGAAAAGGAATTGTTTTTTGATCTTATGATTGACCCGCGACGAACCTCATTCGCTAGATGACGTTATAATATATTTTACGTTTAAAATCTTTCACTGTTAATTATTTAATTTTAACTGTATTACAAAAAAAATCACTTCATTAATTTCATTAAAATCCATTTAATAGGTTTTCATTTCATCATCCATCCGCACATAGAAACAAACTATTAAATTTATAATATTAATAGGATATTTGGTAAAAATTTCATCACTTAATTTAGTAACACTTTATATTTTATATGTAGAGACGGAGCACATGAAAGTTGTAAAATTATTAAGGAAGACCTTTTACCCAGCAGTTAAAATCCAGTTAATTTATAAGTATTACCTCAAAAGTGGACTGAAGAGGTAAGCGCTTGCCTATTGATTGCATATTTGTCTGCAGCGGCAATATCATCCGGCAAGTAGTTCCTAGTAAATGCGTCACCAGGGCTGCTGAGCAAGCAACTTGAGAAGCTCTAGAGATTTTGCCACCGTAGCCCCCACCAACTCGTCGGACAATAACATTAATACTGAAATTAGTAATAAAATGGTACAAATATTAATAAAATAAAATTTTTGCACCTGTTGCTCATTAAATTTGTTAAAATTTTATTACTACAATGTACTTCATTAAAACAATCAATCCTTAAAATATTACAGTAAGGTAAGTTACGCGAAAGTTATGCGAGACTAAAATAATTTTGTTCTTTTAGTACAAGTCAAATTTATATTTACGTATATGTTTAATCAAAACTATAGATAGGTTCACAGATAGGAACAAAGAAGACTCAATTACCCAGCTGCCAAAACCGTTTAAAAGTATTTCAACTGTAACCAATACTTGCTTCGAAATGATTTTAAAAGTATACCAAATGTCAAAAATGAAATGAAATGAAAAACCTTTATTCATGTAGGTCACAAAGTAACACTTATGAACGTCAAGATTGATTTATCTTATTAATTCTGTTAAAACACAAAATTTGCTTGGAATCCTAATTTTGTGGCAATCAATGAGAAACATTGACAAAAATCTCAGTAGGAATCCTTTTTAAAGATAAAATTAGCTATAGATTTTTAAAATAAAAGTAGTAATGTAATTATTTTTCTAGATTAATAATATATCATAATAGTTAGAGAGCGAGTGAACGGCAGACATGACATATTTCAGTAAGCTCATAATTTTGTCCAGTGACTCTTATGTCTACTGTATATGAGATGGAGATTAACTTTGCCCGATTCCGGTTGGTTAAGCGATACGTAGCAGGTAGAGAATTTAATGAATTTCAAACATATTTCAGTAAAGCTGCCCTTTGTATATCTTGTTTATATTGATAAATTAATTACAAATTCAAAAGGGCAGACAGTTATAGCGGTTACAACATCATGGCAGACACCTTGGAAAACCTGAAAAAATTAAAAATGTTATATTTCAGTAAGCTTGAAATTGATATAATATGTTATGCTTGTTACTATTATTAGCTTATATTTTTAAAGGCAAGCGTTTTCTCCGGTTGAAAGTATCCGGCAGACAGTAAGAAATAATCCACTTTAGTAAGTTTGAAACTTATATATTTATTTATTTATTGATTGAAAGGTACTATTGTAAGGTATATGCTATTCATTATACTATCATTAGCGTATATTTGTAAAGGCAGACGTTTTTTCCCGATAAAACTAACAAGCTGTACGAGAAAGAAAAATATCTGTACATCCACTTCAGTAAGTCTAAAATTTACACATGCTATTCTTAATACTATTATAAGCTTATATTTGTAAAGGCAGACGTTTTCTCCGGATAAAACTATCCGGCAGACAGTAAGAAAATATTATTCAGTATATCCACTTTAGTAAGTTTGAAACTTATATATGGTATTATTTATCCTATCATTAGCGAATAATTTTAAAGGCAGACGTTTTCTCCGGTTAAAACTAATAAGCCGATCGAGAAAGAAAACATATCTGTTCATCCACTTCAGTAAGTCTAAAATTTACACATGTACATACATACTATTAAAAGGTTATATTTGTAAAGTCAGACGTTTTTTCCGGATAAAACTAAAAGCTGATCGAGAAAGCAAAAAAAAATCTTTACACCCACTTCAGTAAGTTTGAAATTTACACATGTTATTCTTAATACTATTGTAAAGCTTATTCTCAATTAGAAACCAACAGTATTTTGTAACTAAATTAGGTTTTTGAGAATATGATGTAATGAGAATATGATGTTTTACGAATATCATATTTGCGAATGTGGTGTTTTACAAATATGGTCTTTTGAGAATATGATATTCAGTGACTAGGCCAAATTAGCACAAATAAGTTTTAATCTTACTAAAGTAGATGTACTGAATAATATTTTCTTACTGTCTGCTGGATAGTTGTATCCGGAGAAAACGTCTGCCTTGACAATTGTAAGATTATATTAGTATTTAGATTAACATGTATAAATTTTAGACTTACTGAAGTGGATGTACAGATATGTTTTCTTTCTCTATCTGCTTGTTAGTTTGAACCGGAGAATACGTCTGCTTTTAAAATTATACGCTAATGATAGTATAAAGAATAGCATATATCATTTTCAAACTTACTAAAGTGGATGTACTAAATAATATTTTCTTACTGTCTGCCGGATAGTTTTATCCGGAGAAAACGTCTGCCTTTACAAATATAAGCTTATATTAGTATTAAGAATAGCATGTGTAAATTTTAGACTTACTGAAGTGGATGTACAGATTTTTTTTCTTTCTCGTACAGCTTGTTAGTTTTATCGGGAAAAAACGTCTGCCTTTACAAATATACGCTGATGATAGTAGAAAGAATAGCATATACCTTACAGTAGTACCTTTCAATCAATAAATAAATAAATATATAAGTTTCAAACTTACTAAAGTGGATGTACTGAATATTTTTTCTTACTGTCTGCCGGATACTTTCAACCGGAGAAAACGCTTGCCTTTAAAGATATAAGCTAATGAAAGTAACAAGCATAACATATATCAATTTATATCAATTTTTGAGAAATACTTTTAAAATTTTATTTTTTTCAAGTTTTCCAAAGTGTCTGCCATGATGTTGTAACCGCTATAACTGTCTGCCCCTTTTGAATTTGTAATTAATTTATCAATATAAACAAGATATACAAATGGCAGCTTTACTGAATTATGTTTGAAATTCATTAAATTCTGTATCTGCTACTCCCGCGTATCGCTTAACCAACCGGAATCGGGCAAAGTTAATCTCCATCTCATATACAGTAGACATAAGAGAGTCACTGGACAAAATTCTGAGCTTACTGAAATATGTCATGTCTGCCGTTCACTCGCTCTCTAACTATAATCATAACTCGTCAGATTACATACCTATTTACAGGCACTTTTAAACATTGTGCAATAGCAATATTATTCAAATCCATCCATTGTGTAGCTGAGAATACTTCCATTCCATCCTCAGTTGGCGTCGCAATACAAGTTTGTGTCTCCATGTAATAATGATATTGATCTTCCATTTTTATATCACCATTTATAACAGTTGCAACATCATTTCCTTTATCTGATGGTTCTACAGTTTGGTCTACTTTTACTCGCTTACTCTTTTCTGGAGATTTTAATATCTGATCTATTGTTAATAAAGGCCTATTTTTACTTTGAGAAGCATATGTTATTTTAACAAGTTTTGCAGCTTTATTAGCAGTTTTTTCTCTATTAGCGACTATAATGCCAGCTGGCTGACCATAGAACTTAACTTTGTTACTACAAAGTATTTCTTCTGGCTCTGACAGAAAAGGTGTTCCGTTCGGGATAAACGTATTTTCTCCGGGTATATCCTTTGCAGAATAAAATGCTATAACCCCCGGTATTTTCTGAAACATTGTATATTAGTGTTATAAAATATGACTTTAAAAAGAAGTTAATTAAGGTACATCAATATTCACTTCAAGAAAAATATTAATCCTAATAGTACATGCATGCATTTTCTTTGATTTACTTACTAAAGCTTCGGTTGTGTCAAAGTCTTTAATTATACTTCCCGCTACAGCATTAGCTGTAACATATGCAGCAAACACCTCATTAGATTGAGCTGGCAAATCGTTTGCAAACGTTGCTTCTCCACTGCATTGAACCAATGCTTCTAGCTTGGGCACAGGCTGGTTCAATGGCCATACACTATTGTCTGTTTCAATAACTTGTGTTCCATGAGAAGTGCTACGTTTCATAGTTTCAGCTCCAGATTTATATATAGAATTCATTCTGTTGTTTGGGCACAGAGCTAAAATTGCCTAAAAGTAATGAATATGAATGAATACAATGAATTTTCATCCATCACCAAGACTTTAATTTATTTTTTTATTATTATTTACCTTATAGTATAAAGTAATAGCCAACATCTTCCTGTACGCAGCTGAAGGTTCAGGTGGTGCTTCTACAGGATTGAGTTCTTCATATAAAGTCTTCAAAGCTAGTTGTAAGGTTTCATCAGTAAAAGGATCTCTGCCAACTAGAACCTGTTCTGTTCTAGTGGCATGAATGAATGAGGGAGAAATACTACCGTATACTATGGAAGCTTTTTCAAGAATGTTCGAATTTTGTTTAAATTTTATTAAGAACCCTGCATTAACTACTGCATGTGCATTCTGCGCTCGTGGCATGATCTGTAAATATGTAGTTATAGGTAAATCTTCGACTATAATAAAGAAGTAAAATTAGTAAGTTTATTTCTTTATGTATATATATTTCTCTATTGATATTATGTAAAATAAATAAAATTAAATAATTTGTTCACCAATCACGCCTTCACGGTCACGAATTGCGAATATAGTTGCCACTTTAAATCGTTGTTGTAGGTATATCTTACAGTAATAGAGTTACATTGTTCTTTGAGGTTAAATGAGACCAGTCGATTAAACTTAGTTTGGACTTAAATTTTAATCGATGGCCCTGCTGACTCAATGTTCTGTAAACGGTCACTGAGTTACGCAACTTTCACAATAGCTGGTCCTCGGATGGGTGACCACTTTGTGGCATTTACATTTGCGAGCGTTTCCATGCTTCGGAAGGCACGTTAAGCCGTTGGTCCCGGTTGCCAGTAACATGGCAGTCGTTAAGTCAAGTTGAAGACCATATGGGTGACTTGAAAAATTTCAACAGCAGGTAGCCAAAACCTGCGTCTGTCTATTTCAGCAATACACATGGTGAAAAGTGGGCATATAATATGCCTCTGCCACCCCTTCGGGGATAAGGCGTGATAGATAAAAATAAAATAATCTTTGACTAATAATTTGTAATCTTTGACTTCATACATATGTCACGCCTTTGGGGATAAGGGGTGGCAGGGGCATATTGTACGCCCACATTTCTCCATTTGCATTCCTATCTTACGTAAATAGCCAGTGCTGTCGAAAATTTTCAAGCCGCCCTGAAGGCCTAACGACTACCATGGTACTGGCAATCGTGACCAACAGCTTAACGTGCCTTCCAAAGCACGGAACTTTCGTAAATACGTAGAAATACTACAAAGTGATCCATCGGCCATAGCGAAAGTTGCTTAATGTATTGAGCGTTTACAGAATACTGAGTACATACATATATACATATTGTCACGCTTTTATCCCCGAAGGTGTAGGTAGGGGCATACGATACGCCCACATTTCACCGTATGGATTTTTGTCCCACGTATCAGGTGGTGAGAATACTGAGTAAGCGGGATATAAAAATAAAATATTGCTTTATAATTTCTCATTATACGACATTTTGTACCTTGTACGTTTTAATTGAATAAGACTGTGATAGGGGAGGCAGTAAAATATTTTTTATTATTTTGCCTTTCATATCGATTTTGAGAAATTCTGTCAGTTTCATAATCTTGTCTTTGTTTACACCTTCAGCTGTAAAAACGAAATAAAAATATTTCAGTAAATTTAGTTAAACAATTAATCAATTTTTATAGTGTAGGTAATAAAAAACTTCTTACCGATCGTAATCATAGCTCCAACTGTTTCAAACAATAAAAATAAATCCGAAGGAAATTCATGATTGGCGCATTTTAGATACAAGTTGCCTCCAATAGTGCCAATCTGAAAATAGAACATTTTCTTTTATATTTAGCTCGCCTAAATGTCACAGCCCGCCTGATGGAAAGTCATGGCGACCACTAGCGAATTAAATTTTTAGAATTAGCCACCGTCACAATCCACAAGACTATTAACATTGGCTCTCAAGTTGTCGGCCCCATGATGTGCCTTTTCACACTCCCCTTGAAGAACCTTGGGTTATAAGAAACTCAAAAGAGGGTATAAAAAGCTTTAGCGGGAACCTAAGTGATTTATTCATAAACTTATTCAGACTACTTAGAAAGTAAATTTACTATAAGCCCTGAGGAAGAAGCAGGAATAAAAAAGCTATGAAGCCTAGGAGGTGAGCCGGAGAGCTGATGAGGTGATAAAGGTTTCAATTTTAGGATTTTCGCAAATATTTAAAAAATGGTGTGTTGTAGCAAAAAAATCTAAAATGAAATAAAAGCTTATAATATTCTCTATAACTTTGATTTTATTTACTTTCCATATTCCTATCCGTTTTCGAACTACACTCTCCTGAAATGTGGAAATTAAAGTTATTAAACCATTATCTGATGTGAAAAGTATTTTGAAATTAATTTTAACATAAACTGAGAGTACCTCCACGTGGTGGTGGTGAAGAAATCACGTTTTTATTAAAGCGGATAACTGAGCTCAGGCGGGCAATTTTTTATTTTGTTTGGCTCGATAACCTTTCCGGTAACGCAGGGGAGTAGCCACAAAATATTGTTTTAAGATATAAATTGTTAATAGTAACACAATTGGTTTATCTAATCTGAGTGCCAATAAGTATGTGACGTGGATTTCTGAGGTGAAAGAAAGAGGAATAACTGGGTCTTATTAAAGCTAGTAAAGAAAGGAAAGACGACAAGTATTAAAGATTCCTATTCCTTCCTCC
This sequence comes from Thumatha senex, assembly GCA_948477245.1. Lineage (NCBI taxonomy): Eukaryota > Metazoa > Arthropoda > Insecta > Lepidoptera > Erebidae > Thumatha > Thumatha senex. The sequence continues at coordinate 6,960,525 of OX419738.1, read as the reverse complement.
ACCTTTTAAAAAGATATTAGGCAGGAATCTTTCTCTAATGAAGAGAAGAGCCGTCCCAGTTCAAATCTTTTGCTTCGCCATTTGACTTCAAGAATCATTGTTTTATATGTAAACGTTACCTTAATGACAATATAGTAAACAAAAGAAGGGGTAAAATATCGTATCAGGAGGTATGTTCTTTGAGAAATGATACCAGAGGTAACGAAATTCTTTGTCGTTTGCCCTGCACTAACAATCTTGTGCTGAAGGAGCAAAATATCACAAATCTGCTATTTTACTCATTCTTACATACATACATACATATTGTCACGCCTTTATCCCCGGAGGGGTAGGCAGAGGTATGCCTCTGCTTACCCCTCCGCAAAAATTTATACGGTGAAATGTGGGCGTATAGTATGCTATACGCCCACATTTCACCGTATACATTTTTGTCCCACGTAACAGGTGGTAAACCCATTGCCGTGTCATTCTTAATTCTTGTTAATGCCCCCAAAACTCCAGAAAGTATAGAATCGCACTTTTCTAGAGCGTGTAGTTCAAAAACGGATGGAAATATAAAAAAAAATACAAAAACAGTTATAGAAAATTTTATGAGCTTTCATTTTATTTGAAAAAATAAGAAGATGCGAAATGTAGGTATCTTAAAATTCATTTTAACCTAAACTGGGAGTATTTCCACGTGGTAGTGGTGAGGAAATCGCGTTTTTTATGGCAGTGGATAACTGAGATTTTTCTCACATCTTCCAAGCACAGCAGGTTGTGATGATGCCGCAGCTGCTTCTGCTGAAAACCTCAAACGGCGCCAATATTGTAGTCTAGTAGGGGATTATTATGTTTGAGCCGTTTGGGGTTGAGACTTTAGGAGCTTGGGGTCTAAGTGCCCGCTTTTTATTTAAAGATTTAGCAAAGCGGCTAATCGACGCTTCGTGCGAACAGAATGGTGATTATTTCCTTGCACGAAGGATTAGTATGGCCATTCAACGTGGCAATGCTGCCAGTCTTCTGTGAATGTTTCCGGTCAGCGATGATGCGGAGGAATTTTTTGACGCGTTGTAGGTAATGTATTAGTATTTGTTAGATTTGAAAACATTTTTTGCTACAATGCACCTTTATTAAAATATTATCGACTAACCTAAAATTGAGACCTTTGTTAAAGTTGTTGAAATTTGTTGTAGTGTGTACTGAATATATTTACAGCCATAATACTTTTTTTGTAATATGTAAAATTTTCCATTCCGGTGACAACACATTCAGAAAGGAGCTAAAAAAATACTAGTGGTCCCGGCGAACTTTGAAAATTTTACAATCTTATTTTTTTACTTCTTCTGCTAATCGGAGTAGAGACTATTTCAACAAAGTAATGTACATAAAAATCGGTTCGCTCGAAAAAACCTAACTTCGTTTTATATAGAAGATTTAATAAGCGAATCAAAATCAAAAGTTCGTCATCTAACAAATTCATTAGCTTAAGATGGCAAAGTTTGTATTATCCCATATTTTCCTTTGATACGAATTCAAAGAAAATATGAACATATTACAAAATACGTAGTACTCTGAAACTCAATGTCCAAGATCGTATTAAAGTAATATGCATTTCCAAGTCTTGAACAAAAAAACAACTTCTAGAAAGCTTGCCATAAGCAAAGCAAAATGTTCAAGAAACAAAGTTTTTTATAGGACTTCGTTGTTTTATTTTACAAACGAATCAGTGTACAGCTCAGAATATGTAATTATAATGTTTGTTCTGAGGTGTACAGGCAGTTATTATTTTTATTTATACCACTGAGGTCACCGTAGCCTATGTACGTTTGCATCACCAGAGGTGCAGCACTTGCTATGCCAACTCATTTGAAACCTTCTAAGACCTTTTTTGAAGAACTCCATACTGTAAACGTTCGGAAAAACCCAGGCATGGAGTCATTTCTGCACCCATTTGAAAAAGATTGTTTAAAATTAGGAGAAATTTATATTGTTAGTACAGATTTCATTTAGATTTGTTTGTCACTACTGTTATATACAAACAGATACTTACATTTCTCACAGGCACATGTGCCACTAAATCCATATGATCATAAAGTTGCTTTAAATATGTGAACTCTTGTTTTTCTTTTGAAAACTGTAAAAAAAGTTCCATCATTTCTGATAGAGGCATGCCTGCACCTAGGATTAAGTTTACGTCTAAGACATAACCTTTTAGTTCAATTACATTGAATATATCTATTACGTTGGGAGGGTACTCAGTAACATGGTATACTCCTGTAATACAAAATTATAACAAAATAAATAGAAGTTGCTTATATAAACTTATAAATATATTTTATGATTTTCCATCAACAAAAGAGCCGATATTTACCTTGTCCTGTATTTCCAGCGATCAACTTATAATTGCCTTGACCCATGACTTTAAAAGCATCTGCTAAGTTATAAACTTTATACCATTTGTTTGAATCGGCTTTCACCATCAACATGTTACCTTCACTTACATGAATAAATGTATCGCTATCATCATCAGTTTTGGGAGGTTCGTTGATTACACTTTTGTGATGATCACCGAAACATTTATCTCTATGTGTACATTTATTAGAGCATTCAATTCCACATCGTTTAACTAAATCTAAATCTTCCATGTCCCTTAATTTGTCCAGTAACCTTTGATCCACATCTACTGCAAAAGTTTTAAATGCATCTGCTATGGGTCTATATCCAGTGCATCGGCACATGTTCCCAGCAAAAGAATTTTCAACAGTTTCGCTGGTTAGTTTATTATTGCTTTCTTTGAGACTGAAATCAAAATTTAATATTTTAAGTGTTAAATTTCTTCATAATGTTGATTATTAAATAGTAAAAGATACATTTGTTTTAAGTGTTATTAAGGTCGAAATAACCAAAACACGATGAATAAACTGTGAAAGAGTAAGCTAACTAGACTCGCCTGCAATAACGCAATAGGGCAATAATAATAAATCCTACATAAGGTAGTAAAATAATATTTTTACGGCGAGGACGCCTTTTTGAGTCCAGAGCGAAGTGATGGATTCTTTAGTAGAATCCTGAATGTAGCGATGGATATGTCGCCCCATCCAAAAATATATTTTGCGCCCTAGTGATATTTTCATCACCCTCTATGAGAAAATAAACCATTTTTAATATTTTCATGAGCTATTATGAAAAGAAAAGAAAAGGTTCTGCTTTTACACTACAGTCTCACAAGATCTAAGGTGCTATCCAAAGGATGTTGTAATTCCCGATATACAAACATATAGTGCAACTTCAGTAGACTACATGTGGTCACGACATAATAATTGCTTTCTTCAGCGAGTTTCGATAAAATACTGCAATACTCTACATGACTTTTGAGTTATATTACCTGTACATGTTCATGACCCATCCAGATGTGCAGTATCCACACTGTGTGCCATTCAGGTTTGCCAATCTTGTTTGAATATCATGGTAGCCGATGATCCTGTTGCCGATACCTTCAACCGTCATGATTTCCCAGCCATGGCAAGAGAGAACAGAAACGAGGCACTGAAAAACATAACAATATGTGAGTGCAAAAATTTTAAGATAAGATAAAGATTTGTAAATATGTATGAAAGAATGAGAGTAACTTATTATACTGGGAGTTCAATAAACCCCGATACGACAATAATAAATAGAAATGTGGGTAAAACTCAAACAGAAGAGTTACTACATTACCGTTACTAATTATTTAAGTTTAATTATGTTAACATCTTTGTAGCAAATTTAACAAAACGAATTTAGCATTTTCACACTGTATATTTGACTCGCCGCGACTGGTAGCCCGAGAGAACAGACCGCCAGACTTCGCGATCCATCCATACCTCTTTTGCTTTTTTATTTATTCATTAATTTACGCCTGTGTATCCCGCTAGTTTTGACTATTGATTGATAAGACCACCACCCGGTGTATATACCTACAGATAAAATAAATATAGTTTCTGTTTGTGTAATATTAAATGTTTAGGCAGGTGTCATCACAAATCGAGTGATAATATATGCAAGTCTTTACATTCGTATCGTGCAACTTTGCTAAGTGCCGGTCGATGGCGACTTAAGTCGCCTTAAGACGTAAATCTCGGTGGTGTTGTTGGTTACGCGTCTGGTGCGTTACACCAGAAGACGCTGGTTCGGGTCTAGCTCGAGAATGAAAAATTTTACTACTTTAAAATTTGAAATAAGTTTTCACTAGATGCATTTGAAGTGTATACGTTACGAAACGGTTGAACCGATTTCAATAAGCCTTCACTTGCAGATAACTGATGTTATTAGGAGTAACTTAAGCTACATTTTGTACCCGTATTCCCACGGGAACGGACACTGCAAGAGGGAAGCCGTGAGGGATCCGCTATTATAAATAAAAATAAATGACTCACTGAATTTACAGCAAAGGTTTTCATTGCGTTGCTTGGTGGCACTGGAGCTCGGACTGATACTACGCAGGCTCCACAACCCCCTTCATGACACATCGCTTTAGTACCTCGTAACTCCGCTACATTGCGAATGTAATCATTCAGAGACATGTCTGGACCATACTTGCTTCCCACTAGAAAATACATTAATTTTTAACACACATTTACCATATTGTAAGCCTTTATCAACTGGTTATGCGTTAAGATGAATACCTACGCAGAACTTGATGTTATATAAATTCGTATCGTAACTAACAAATTATAGGTATATGGTAACATATAACATATACGTAAAAAAGAAATGGCGCTATCATATATATGTCTTTATGTTAACGTAGAAGTATATATTATGTTTTTAATTCGATAGAATATAGTCAAAAGTCAAATTGGTGTGGTGTATCTCAGGGAAGCACCCCGTTCAATAACTTTTTCGTTCTTTAAGCAGGGTAAAAAATGTTTATCAGAAATATCAGAAACAAACCTAACTAGTAAATAATAAAAGTATGGCCCTTACCTTCATAACTTTTTCCGTTAAGTTTAAACTTTATTTTTACCATTTTGAAGCCTTTGCAACTGTGAAACAATTATATTTGTTAATATTTCTAACTCAGCTACTTCTGCATTGGACACAAAAGGATCACCTTATATCGTATCGGCTGAAAAATGGTAAAGTTATTATTGATTAATATATTGATTGCATCTTCTTTAGTAACCTGGGTTTGGTACACTAGTCATAAGCAGAGATCCGAAGTAAAGTTATTATTATTTAAAAAAAAATAAGTAATCTTCAGAGAAGATTACTTATTTTTTTTTAAATAATAATAACTTTACTTTACCCCCTCGAGGACAGTCGTTATCTTTTATAGGATTAACGCAACCCTATGAGGGCATAGTAAATTCGCTTTTTGAGTTATCCACTTTCTGATACCAACAAAAAAATGTAACAGTAAGTTATGGAAAAGCTCACATCCGCAGGGCAGCTAGTGGCGAGCTGAATGTGCGTGGCTACACATCGGTCCCGATTCCTCAGAGTTTTGTTGCCCTTCTGCACCAGTTAGGATTTAATGGCCTAACGGGAGAGCAGTGAGAGTGCTACTCCCGGGAGTGCTGCAAATCTCAACTCTGGCTTGCCATAATTGGCCGGTCAGAGGGAGGTAGCCAGAGCTATATGCTCGGGGGTGGAAGTGTCATTTTCAAGGGCATAACTACGGGGAAGCCCGCTCCGGGCCTGTCCCGCGAAGGTGAAACCGGCGCCGCACCGCTCGACACCCCAAGCCGCTCACACCGGTGTTGCCTCCTGTCGCCTTACAGGCTTATCTTGCCTATGGCGATTGTATAGGGGGCCCATCTAGTGAGTTGGCAAGTCACCGTCTGCCAATATTTTGATGATATTATATTAAAATGGCAGACGCAGTTTTCATCCATAGTTCAAGTCACCCAGTACATTTAACCTCCAACTCAATAGCCCAATAGTAGTTAGCATATTGTACAATAGTTTAACTCCCATTGGAGATGGTCCATTACCGTTCTTCTACATAAGGCGGACGTGGATTGTCTGCAGTGGGGGTCCCATTCCCTGTTACATTAAAATTCTCAAAGGGCCTCTGCGTGTTGGACCACTATGTCCCCATGTAAGCCTACCAAAAGACCGGGTATCTTCGTAAGAAAAAAAAAGGGAGATACCCGAGAAGAAGAGACTTTACTGAAGAACTTAATTATATTGTGAGAAAGTAGAGGGCAGAAGGAGTCAGGGTAGGCCGAGACTTACATATGAAGACCACGTGAGCAGATTGCTCAAAAACGGAAAAGGCAAAAGTACTCGGATACCCAGACGTGCATGTATGAAGCGATTCATGAATCTACAGGAAGCGAAAGAAGTATGCATTGATCGCGATGCCTGGCGATCTGTCCTCTCAGTCCTCTCCGTCAGGGATACAGCGTGAAGATAGTTATTGTTTTACAGTTTAACTCTACTGGTAAATCAGCACTTATTATATTAGTAGCTTTTCTAAAGATATTATGCGTTAAAGTTAAATAAATTATACCTCTTTTTTATTGACTTAATGCCAACCTTACCAACCCCTTACTGTGGTCAAGACACCTTTAGACATCTTTGATCAGTTGTGCAATGGTTCAAATCGTCTGTGCATTTGACAGTGAGCCATGTCCCCTCATCTTGAATCTGAATACTTGTTGCCGCCCGAAACTCCGCACGCATGGTGAAGTTTTCCCGTTTCCGTTTCCCAAAGGAACTTGTTCTTCGGGAATAAAAGTAGCCTATGTGTTATTCTGATGTGGATTTTCATTAAACTTTACAATAATATAGCTTACATATTATTGTAAAGTTTAATGAAAATCCATTGAGTAGATTTTGCGTGAAAGAGTATCAAACATCCATACTTGCAAACTTTCGCGTTTATAATATTAGTAGGATATTAAAACGGAAGAGTTTGTTTGGTTGAACGACTAATCTAAGGAACTTTTTATGAATAGATTTTTTGTGGATACACAGATATTTGTTGGATAGTCCATTTATCGAAGAAGGCTATAGGCTATATTCCATCACGCTACTACCCTAGAGAGAGGAGCAGTATTAATAAATGTCGACAAATTGGGCAAATTATTTTAATATATTGTAAAAGTAATAATCGATGGAATGAATGGGTGCGACGGGGGTTCGAGTTATGCCACGGTTAAAACCGCGGGGTTAACTAGTTTATTTATATACCTATACATCATATACTATTGTCTCACTACAGGGGATGCCGACGACCGTGCGAAGTGGAGGAGAAAATGTAGGAAAGCGGACCCCGGGCGTCGCGAGACGCACCTGGGACAGACGCTCGGATGATGATGACATCATATACTATTGGTAGGCTAGCTTGCTAAAATAATTTTGATCAGTCTACTTACCTTTGACATTCACTGTTTCACATCACAATTTATTACTATGAAACGAACTTATTATTGAACAATAAAGTTAGGTCAAAACAATCGTATAATCTTGTCGGCAAACTTGTTATACATAGGCTGCACTAAAAGTATCGGGAATGGAACATTTCCACTGTTCCTGTCATATTAAAATCTTTTTAATTGAAAACTCCTTGGTTTTAAAAATCGAATACCATTTATTTATTTAAAAAAGAGATTCTCGGTCTTGTCACAAGTTTTGTCAAACTTGTGTAGTCGTTGAGAAAATGGAATTGACTCGAGAAAATTCAATGATTTATTATGACTTTCGAAGTGGTTTAACACAAAAACAGTGTGTTGACCGGATGATTTCTACATTTGGTGATGAAGCCCCATCCAAAACCACAATTTATCGCTGGTTTGCTGAATTTCAACGTGGACGTGTCAAGCTCAGTGATGTTCCCCGTTCCAAAAACTGCAGTCACCCAAGAAAACCTTGATGCTGTGCGTAAGCTGATTGAGGAAGATCGACATGTGACATACCGTGAAATTCAGGCCTAAAGTTGCCTGAATTTCGCGGTATGTCACATTGGCATGAGTCAAATAAAAATAATCTTGCATGAACAATTAGGTGTAAAAAAGTTGTTTCCCGATGGATACCACATTCGCTCTGTGAAGAGCAAAAAGCGGCTCGCGTTACTTGGTGCGTCAGAACTCTCGGAAGATTCCACGCAGGATCCTCAAATACTGTATACAACATCGTATCAGGTGACGAATCCTGCGTTTGGGTGTTCGAAAATGAGTTAAAGCCAACAAAAATTGTTCGTTCACGGAGTGTTGCAAAAAAAATTGTGGTCAAGTTTGTCTCCAAAACCGGCCATGTTGCGACTATTCCTCTTGAGGGACAAAGAACGGTTAATGCAGAATGGTATGCTAGCATTTGTTTGCCACAGGTCGTTTCTGAACTCCGTAAAGAGAACTGCAACCGCCGCATCATCCTCCATCACGACAATGCGAGTTCTCACACCGCGCACAGAGCAAAAGAGTTTTTAGAGCAAAAAAACAATTTAGAATTTTAGACCATCCGCCGTATAGCCCCGACCTAAGCCCTAATGATTTCTAAACTTTCCCTAAAAAAAGAATAAATTGCGGGGTCAGAGATTTTCATCACCTGAAGAAGCTGTGGACGCCTACAAAACTTTTTGGATACCCCAGCTTCCGAATGGAATGGTTGCTTCAATGATTGGTTCCAGCGTATGGAAAAATGTGTCAAATTTCGTGGAGAATACTTCGAAAAGCAATAAATACATTTTTAAATAGTAATGTTGTGTCTTCCTTGATTCCCGAAATTTTTAGTGCCGCCCTCGACATCTCCTACGGGACATGGCAAAGTAGCTATTCTGTTTTTTGTTACACTAGATCTTGTACAAGGTGAATTCAAAAACATTCAAAAACTAGAACTGTACAATGATGTCAGAGCGACATAAATAGTCGCAAATAAAAAATACCGTATGCAAAATTATAATACTGCCTCGATGGTGCAGTGGTAATGTATACGACTGCCGCGCTGAGGTCTCGGGTTCGATTCCCGGGTCGGAACAAATGTATGTATGATCCACAAATGTTGATTTCGGAGTTTGGCTGTTTCTTATATGTATAATATGTATGAATTAAAAAAAAAAATAAGTATACATATATATGAGTTGTCTAGATAGCTTAGTTTGGACTAGATGGCACTGTGTAAAGAGTGTCCCACAATATATATTTATTTATATACTACTTACTATACTAGTTGACGCCTGCGGCTTTGCCCGCGTAGAGTAGTTTTCCCGTTCCCGTTTCCCACAGGAACTTGTTTCCGGGAATAAAAAGTAGCCTATGTGTTATTCTGATGTAAAAGCTATATTATTGTAAAGTTTCATGAAAATCCATTTAGTAGTTTTTACGTAAAAGAGTAACAATAATCCACACATACTTTCGAATTTATAATATTATTAAGATTAAGATATAACTATTTAATAAGACTTCAGGTCTATTTTAATACACCAGGTAGAAAGACTTAATTATCTATACATATAAATAAAATTGTGTCTGGAATTTTTACTAAATGCACTGTACTAATGACTGTACCTAAATACAAACAAAAATCAATTTTTATAAATTTTTCTCATTATTATTCTGGCTAATCACTGAAACGGCTTTACCAATTTTAACGAGACTTTCACTGGTAAATAGCGGATGTTATAAGAAGTAACTTAAGTTTTATTTTATCGACGTGTGTTCACGGGAAAGGGCACTACGCGGGTGATACTAAATAAAAAAAATATAGTTGGGACAACTCACACAACGCCATTTGATTCCAAACTAAGCAGAGCTTGTACTATGGTAACCAGATAACTGATAAAAATACTTATATATTTCTAAATACATACATATTATAGATAAATAACACGCAGACACAGAATAAACTATCGTGCTCATCACGCAAAGTTTTATCCTGGGTGGGAATCGAACCCACGACCTCTTGCGTAGCAGTCAAATACACTCCCAAAACGTATCTGATCAACAAAGTTAATTATTACAATTGAGAATTGTACAAGCAGATTTTACACACGAGGCTCAAAATGTTTGATTAGTAAATGTTTAAGATAGTTTTAATCTAAAGGCACAGTCCGCGGCAAGTACATTACGTCCGATCACATCCGTTCTGACAGACCTGCCCGTTTATAAGGCAAAAACTAGCCTCAAGCGTTGATTGAGTATTGAGAAAAGTTCTGGAATACCGACCCTCAATTCAGAGATAAGGCGTGCGTTTGAGATCGTCGTCTATCCTATATTTCTCCCGTGGGTGTCGTTACAAGCGATTAAGGAAATTCTTTCGCAAAAGAAAAGTGTCCATTGAGTAGAGAAGCATATCTCGACATAAAACCCTACATCAATCCGACTGGCCAACGTACATCAGCCTAAAGATCGTAGGTTTTTTTCTCTTTATACTGTGATAAAGTAAGGTCAAAATTATAAAATAATAGGGAGCGGGCCTTAAATGTAAACTCAGTTTAAATGTAAAAAAAATTGACTGAATATAGAGATTATTTAAAGTAAGTATATTTTTTTAAACTAAGAAATGGACATTTAGAAGACATGATTTTTTTTTAGAAGCGCTCGTGTCCTCGCGGACTCATTGTTCTGTAAACGATCACTGAGTTATGCAACTTTCCCTATGGCTGGTCCTCGGATAAGTGACCACTTTGTGGCATTTACATTTGCGAGCGTTTCCGTGCTTCGGTAGGCACGTTAAGTCGTTGGTCCCGGTTGCAAGTAACATGGCAGTCGTTAAGTCAAGTTAAAGGCCTTATGGGCTTGAAAAATTTCAACTGCAGGTCGCCACAACCTGCGCCTGTCCATTCAACACGGCAATAAACTCACCACCTGTTACGTAGGACAAAAAGTGCATACGATGAAATGTGGGCGAATAGTAGGTATGCTTCTGCCTACCTCTTCGGGGATAAAGGCGTGACAATTTGTATGTATGTATAAATTTATTAAAGTATGTTGTTTAAAACTACGGGAAATTTAGGAGACATATAATTTTTTTGATAAATTATGTAATCTAAATGACATTTGCCACCTCGTTCACATTCTTCTAGTTCGCAGATTCTCAAAGACACGTCGTCAACTTGATTTCGGAATGCCATTAATTTCTCACACTTAGTTTACTGCCTCGGTGGCGCAGTGGTAGTGTATGCGACTGTTGCGACGGAGGTCCCGGGTTCGATTCCGGGTTGGAAAAAATATATGTGTGATCTACAAATGTTTGTTTTGGAGTTTGGGTGTTTCCTATGTATAATATATGTAAGTATGTCTATCAGTTGTCTAGAGCCATACCACAAGCTTATATTACTTTGGTATTGATATTTATCATTTTGTTAGCGGATAAGTGACATTAAAACTGTGCCTAATAAAAAGTGTTTTATTATTGACTTTATCTTTATTGGAGTTCATTACGAACAATTAAGCTAATCTATATTTCTTTTTTAAAAAATTACGTTTATTTTATTAGTATCGCGGGGAATGCATTTACCGAAGACATCAGTGTTGCCAAGAAAACCATTTCCGCATTGCTGCAAAATCAATTTGAAATACATTGCTGAGCGGAAGGTGATATACATTGCTTGTTACTATCACATGTGACAACTTTGGAGGCGCGTACTACATTACCACATGGACAAACTTGGTGTCACGTACATTGCTGCGTGTCACGACCGTTACTGGGTAACTTGAGTGCTTCTTACTGCACGCCTTGTTGCATCTAAGAATTAACGTTGTGTTTGTACTCTCCGGATATTAACTTTTTTAAGAACTATAAACGTATAAATGCAGTCCACCACGTTAAGAAAAAATAATATACACTTATATTTATTTTTAAATATTTAAATAGAATACATATTATCATTCACGCCTTTACCCCGAAGAGATGGCAGAGGCAATACTATACGCCCACATTTCACCCTAAGCATTTTATCTCACGTAATATTTTGAGATAATTAAATTTACATAAGACACACTCGAGCTTCAAAACAATTAAAAGATCACACAAATATTTTTTGTTGTTCCGACCCGGAATTTAAATCCAAGACCTCGGCAACGGTATTTTAACGTTTAGATATCCTTGCGAATGGACAACTAACAATTAAAACCATACGTTATCCTTCCTTTTACAGCTGGATGAGCCCTCTGCAGGATAATCCCAGGGACCTCAGTAACGGTAGTCTTTTAAGAAAGAAAGAAAGAAATTTTATTTTGTGTTATATGAAATGCACAGTACATAGGCACACAAAAATGCTACAAAATAAGATAAAATTTAGTCTATAAAAGAAAACAAAAAAAAGTTATAATATTACCTACATTTAACAAAACCATTGAGCCCTGTACTACATACAGCGCACCTCACATTCTCGCAGAATAGGGCCGCCTTTCAGCATTATGCCGCCACGTAAGGGATAGCATATTGCTTCTCCACATAGTGACGCTGGTTTTCAAAGGAGCCTATGTAATATATATAAAATATATAAACTATACAAAGTGGAAACTTTCAGCGGGGCAGTAAGAAGAAGTACCTTATCAGTTGCATCTACACGAAAATGGTCTTAGGGGACTATCTGATTCTATATTTTTTTTATGGAATTTTAATCCCACATGACACAAAATTCATACAAAATAAACGGGAATAGTTTTTTGCATTTTGTGACTTTTTGAGCACTCCAACTATGATTGGTCCCATAGAAGTTTTAATCGGTATTTGAAACACGATCGACATCAAAAAATGTTTTTATGTAAAATTGCTACTTTCTTGCTAACCGTAACTTTTTTTGAAAATATGTTGGTGAAGATCAGTATTCCATAAAAAAATATGGATAGTCTCCTAAGAACGTTTTCGTGTAGCTGTTGATAAGGTACTTCTCCATACTGCCCCGCTGAAAGTTTCAACCCGGTATAATTATAGCTATATAATTTACTAGGTAACTCCTCCGACTTCGCCCGTGATTTACTTCGAACTCCCGTCGCAGCTATTTAATCCCATCGCTTATAAATTCTACAATAATCCATAAAAATTTGCCCGTTTTGTCGGCATTTATGATTACTGCTCCGTTCTCCAAGGTAGTAGCGAGATGATATATAGCCTTCCTATAGTAGCGAGATGATATATAGGCCTATAGCCCTCCTCGATAAATGGGCTATCTAAAACAAAAAGATTTTTTCATATCCGACCGGAAGTTTCTGAGATTAGCGCGTTCAACCAAACATACAAACAAACTAATATTAGTTAGTATAATTTATAACTAAAAAAAAAACTTAACTATCTTCACGCTATATTCCTGACGGGGTAGTCAGAGAGGACAGATCGCCAGGCTTCGCGAACCATGCATACTTCTTTCGCTTCTTCGAGATTCATCAATCGTTTCATACAAGCACGTCTGGGTATCCGAGTACTCTTGACCTTTCCGTTTTTGAGCAATCTGCTCACGTGGTCTTCATATGTAAGTCTCGGCCTACCCTGACCTCTTCTACCCTCTGCTTTCGCACAATATATATTCATCGTCAATCGTTCCTCACTCATTCGTTGTACGTGTCCAAACCAACGGAGCACGCCCTTTTCCAGCTTAACGGTGACACTTTCATTCAAACCTGCCATATTGCGTATCACTTCGTTACGTATTCGGTCGGCCAAGGTAACGCCGCACAATTTTCGAAGTGATCGCATCTCTACAGCATTCAATTTACTTTCATGCGTCTGCTGACACCAGGTTTCGCTACCGTAAAGCAAAGTTGGCACTAGCACTGCGTTATGATTCGCCAGTCGTGCTTCTTTTACGATGCTTTGTCGCTTTACTAATAATAATAAGAATAATATAATTTATAAGATTATATTAGTTTACTGAAACTTGACTTCCTCTCTGGCGTACCAAGGCAGTCATGTATATATACTTGCTATATTTGATTAAGTCGTGATCAATGAGAACAAAACTTTGTACTTTTTTATATCAAGATTGTGTAAAAAATATAATTTGAGAAAAAACTCTAGCAGGAGTATCGATTTATCATTGAAGCAAAAAGCATATTTGATAAAAAATGCTTATTATAATACTCTGTGGAGTCAAAGATGCTTCAGGTCATGGAATTTTAATTTTAAAAAAAACTTGTTCATGATTATCAAATATTGTACTTATACTTTTGTACGTAATAAAACTAAACGCTTGCGGCATGTATGAAATATCTCATTGAAACCTCCGTACATTGTGCAAGGTCTTTAGTAACCATAGTTCAAACTCAATATCTACATTTTATTTAAGTCGAGGAAATTACGTATAAAATATTAATATTATAAAGCTGAAGAGTTTGTTTGTTTGGTTGAACGCGCTAATCTCAGAACCTACTGGTCGGATTTGAAAAAATCTTTTTGATTTTAATAGCCCATTTATAGAGGGAGGCTATAAGTTATATATCATTACGCTACTATACTGGGCAGCAGAGCAATAGTCATAAATGTCGACAGATTCGGCAAATTTTTATGCATCATTGTAGAATTTGTAAGCGACTTGATTAAATAGGTAATAATAATAATAATAAACCCCTCGAGGACAGTCGTTATCTTTTATAGGATTAACGCAACCCTATGAGGGCATAGTAGATTCGCTTTTTGAGTTAACTACTTTCTGATACCAACAAAAAAATGTATCAGTAAGTTATTGAAAAGCTCACATCCGCAGGGCAGCTTGTGGCGAGTTGAATGTGCGTGGCTACACATCGGTCCCGATTCATCAGAGTTTTGTTGCCCTTCTGCACCGGTTAGGATTTAATGGCCTAACGGGAGAGCAGTGAGAGTGCTACTCCCGGGAGTGCAGCAAATCTCAACTCTGGCTTGCCTTAATTGGCCAGTCAGAGGGAGGGAGCCAGAGCTATATGGTCGGGGGTGGAAGTGTCATTTTCAAGGGCATAACTACGGGGAAGCCCGCTCCGGGCCTATCCCGCGAAGGTGAAACCGGCGCCGCACCGCTCGACACCCCAAGCCGCTCACACCGGTGTTGCCCTCTGTCGCCTTACAGGCTTATCATGCCTATGGCGATTGTACAGGGGGCCCATCTAGTGAGTTGGCAAGTCACCGTCTGCCAGTATTTTGATAATAATATAATTAAATGGCAGACGCCGTCTTCAACCATAGTTTTAGTTACATACTACATTTAACCTTCAACTCAATAGTCCATTTAGTAGTTAGCATATTGTACAATAGTTTAACTCCCATTGGAGGTGGTCCATTACCGTTCTTCTACATAAGGCGGGCGTGGACTATCTGCAGTGGGGGTCCCATTCCCTATTAGATTAAAATTCTCAAAGGGCCTCTGCGTGTTGGACCTATGTCCCCATGTAAGCCTACCAAAAGTCCGGGTATCTTCATGAGAAAAAAAAAGAAGATACCCGTGTAAAAAGAAGAGACATAATAATAATAATAAATCTTTATTCATTTAGGTCACAAAGTAACACTTATGAACGTCAAGAATATTGCTTCTACATTTAACTGCGACGACATTTAAATGCGACTGGAGGTCGAAATATTCCACGGGAGAAGCTGTGTGGGGGGTCATCTAGTATTTCATAAAACCTGCGTACAATGTACAAGGCCTTTAGTAATCATAGGTCAAACTCTATCTATTTATTTAAGTCGAGGAAGTTACATTTCAAATAAATATAAAATTCATCGCTGGATTTTGTATGAATTCCATCGTTTCAAATAAATATAAAATGGATTTTGTATGAATTCCATACAAACAGATAAGAGAAAAACAAGTCATTGTATCGGCGTCAGTATCCAATAAATATTTGATGAAATCTGCTATTCCTAGTTGTCACCAAACGCGACGTAGTCAGAAGGGAAAAAGTAGTGACAAACAGGAAAAGTGACAAAATAAAAGGAGAATATCACTTCTCATAGTTTTCACCACTCTCAGTTAATTCATTAGTAGTTACGGAGCTGGTGACACTGGAATGTCTAAATAGCTATGACTGGTCACGGATGGGTGACCACTTTGTGGCATTTATATTTTTGAGCGATTGTTTGCGTTTCCTTGCTTCGGAGTGCACGTTAAGCCATTGGTCCCGGTTGCCAGTAACATAGCAGCCATTAAGCCAAATTGAAGGCAATGTGGGCGGCTTGAAATTTAATGTACAGTCAGCCGCAGAAGTAGATTAACACAATCCAAAGTTACAGCATCAATTTTTGAATACAAATTTTCATGTTTATTTAAGTTAAATAATATATAGATAGTATTCTTTAAATTGGAACATATCATAATACATTCAATTCTTTATTTAGATTTGTAGATAATGTCTTGCTATGCTTAGTTATTAATGTTTTTAATATTTTGAATTTTTCGATGCTATTAATATGATATTTTTAACCGCGAGGGGTTTATTCGCGTCGTATAACATTAAGTACAAAACCTCAGTCCACCCGTGACCATAGCTTGTGTAATTCAGTGGAAACGTCGGGAAGTATAAGGTAGGTTTTGTACCAAATAACATATGTCGCGAATAAGACCCGAAATTTTATATAATAATGTATGCTAAGCTACTTTGGTGACGGCTATTGTTACTAGTTAATAATATGTCACATAAATTAATAACGAGAATATGACTGAAAAACCTTCAGTACCTATTGTTTGACAAATGAAAACTTTTGGACTTCTTAAGCTTAAAGTTTAGAAAAGTCTAATAAAACGCGACTCAGTCTGTCCATCCGTCCGTCTGTACACATCTATTAATCAGGAACCATAAGAGAAACGTACTACGTACGTTAGATGTGACATATATTTTTATTATTTACTAGCTGACCCACGCGGCTTCGCCCGTGACTTACTTAGAACTCCCGTCAATTTATCAGTGACGCCTTTATTCCCGTCACTCCCATTAAATCCCGTCGTTTATTACTTTTACAATAATGTATGAATATTTCCCCGAATTGTTGATTACTGCTCCGCTCCTCAGGGTAGTATCGTGATTATATAGCCTTTCATCAGCCTCGCCTTTATTCCCGTCGATCTCATTTAATCCCGTCGTTTATTACTTTTACAATAATGTATGAATATTTCTACGATTTCTTGATTACCTACTGCTCCGCTCCTCAGGGTAGTAGCGTGATGAGATAGCCTTTTATCAGTCACGCCTTTATCCCCGTTGCTCCCATTTAATCCCGTCATTTAATATCTACTTTTACAATTGTGTATGAATATTTGCCCGATTTGTTGATTACTGCCCTGCCCTTTAGGGTAGTAGCGTGATGATATAGCCTATGAGACGCGAGGACTTCGCAGAACTCGTTCGCTATTGGCTAGTCGCGACGTCGCGCATGCGTAAATCGCAAATCATCGGCCATACTTTTCACTTGTCATTTTAAGAACAATTTTTTTCACATTAAAATGATTATAGTAAGTTAACCTTAAAAGATAGCCATATGCTGTCGCGGACTTTATTTTAGAACTTTTAAAGGGAAATAACTATGTAATACATACTTTAATCGTTTACGCAGCGTTCGCAACGGAAGCTATCAAAGGGAATATTTTGTCCCCGATTTTGCCACATTTATAATTGCTGTTCCGCACCTATTGATCGTAGCGTAATGCTATATAGCCTATAGCCTTCCTCGATAAATGGACTATTTAACACACAAAGAATTTTGCAAATCGAACCTGTAGTTCCTGAGATTAGCGCGTTCAACCAAACAAACAAACAAACTCTTCAGCTTTAAAATATTAGTATAGATAAAGACAAACAGTTTGCGGCAGGTTTGATTGATTCAGGACACCATGAATACGTGCATAGGCGATTTTAAAGTTTCTACCAGCACTTTCGGTTTTGAAACTGGTTTTGGTTTAGAAGTCATCTCATCAGAAGTAATTTTTTTGTAAATATTTTATGGCCTGGTTTCTAAGACCTTTTAGCCAAATCCTTATTCATATTTCTTCAATCTTCTTTTTTATTATCTGAAATGTCCCCGTCCTCTACGTCTTATTCAAGTCTAGTCTTAAGTCAACGTCAGTCTCACCTCAGTATAATGTTAGTTCTTAGGCTGAAGTTTTCAGTAGATTTTACGCGGCAAGATAGAAAATAACATTTCACTGCATATAATATCATTGTCTTTCACTATAGCACGTTAACACAACTTTTATGTTTAAGTAATCACCACTCCCGCACATAAAACAAGATAAATGCACTAGTTTTTAAAAATAATATGCAGCAAGCGTCCGCACTTGTCGACTTATCCGCGTAGAAATCCTAGAAGTCATCTGATTCCTTCGATACGATAGTAAAGGGTTTGTTACTTGTTTGGACTTGTTTAGACTTGCAGAATATGTTGTTTATCCATATTTTACGTCACATGGAAACGATAGAACGAATTGTCTTGATTTTGTTTTTACAGATAATTCATGCACCTGGAGAGTATTGTAGACTAATTTTCTTCTTGGTAAAAGCATTTCATTCCCACGAGAAACATGTTTTCGCGATAACACGTGTGTGCGCGCGATCATTTTCATTTAAGAACACTCTTGGATCTGGTATTTTCTATTAAAATATGTAATTTATGCCTAATTTGTTTGAGTTTAAGGTACACTCAATTTAACTACAAACTATTATAACCATATTAAATAAATAAATAAATAAATAAAATAAATATCCATCACGCCTTATCCCCGAAGGGGTGGCAGAGGCATATTATATGCCCACTTTTCACCGTGTGGATTTACCTGTCCCACGTAATAGGTGGTGAGCCCATTGCCGTGTTGAAATAGACAGACGCAGGTTGTGGCTACCTGCTATTGAAATTTTTCATGCCGCCCATAAGGCATTCAACTAAATAGGGTAGTGCTAAAATAGGGTAGTAATTAATGAGGGAGCCACCGTTCTGGTTATATAGCTAGTAGACTGTTCAATACACTGAATCGTATTTGTTAAGGCGAAAAGGTTTTACATTGTTGCACTTTATTTTATTCTTCATTCAAAATTATTTGTCCTATTCAAAAAGATTTTGCTAAGCTGGCTGTATATAAATATTCTTATAAAAAAGGTAACTATATTCCCATATTCCAAATTCATTAAATTTGAAACACTTGTGACATACCAAAACACATTATTTTATTTCGTTTTAAACAAAATGATCTTACCTGTTCGAAGTTCAAATATTTAGATGTTTTTTTAACAATGTAAGCAAATGTAGCTTCCCAATGAGAGAATTTGCTCACAGCTTTTCTGCACGTCACTATTTGAAAACCGATCAAGATATACTGAGAACGCATTTATCTAACCAATCAACAACAAAGTATGCTGTATAAGATTAATAGTAGCAGATAGCAACTTCATAGCTTAGAATGATGATGTCATACAAACATCTAAAAAGTTTACCTTGACATATTTTGATCGATGCATGAAAGTGACAGCCCAATAATGTTCGTGCATTAAAATGGGTTATAGACCCGTGGCATTATCCCGTGATGTGTAACTGTGGCAATTTGACACAGTTTTGTAATAATAATAAATATTCTTTAATGTACATCACAAAAGAACATATTTTAAATAGAACTTAATTATTCTATGTATGTATAATAAGCGTAATCTACTGAAGGACAGTTCTTCTAAGTCAACTGAAATTGTGACATAGTTTTAGTTTAATGTCATAATGTTAGGACACTCCGTCCGTACTTATTTACGGTCCGTGGTATATTCATCATCATCCTAGCCAATGGCGTTGTTTGCAGTTTTTCTAACTAACTATCATCACGTGTCAAGGATTGACGGAGTAGTTAGTTTTTTTTTACTTAAACTAAAGGCATGGTTCTATCTTATAGTTTTTGAGTATTCTCACTGACCGCACTACATAATAATACTTGCGGCATATTTTATGCTAGCTGATACCCGCGACTCGCGTGAAATTTTATTATAACTCAAAAAGTGTTTCTCGTAGGAATAAGATGTTTTCCGGTATGAAAAGTTCCCTCTTTATTAATCCAGGAAATATTCTATCTATATTACGATTTCCATCAGCATGTGTTTAAGTAACAAATATTTAAATAAATAAAATCTTCACAAACTTTAACATTAATATTATTACTTAGTACATTGCCGTGGAAATACCGGGAATTCTTTTCTTAATAGCTCTCTACTTTTTTATCATAAGTATTAACTGAATGATAGATTTCCTTGCAACTAACATCAACTTTTTTACACTTTTAAGAGTAAAATTTAGGAAAATATTAAAATCCTTTCATCTTAATTTCAGACCGATAGCTAATACACAATTTTTCATGTGTATTGGTTTAAAAATGAGTGATTTACAGGGTCTATCTTAATTTCTAACCGAAAGTCCATTTACAAATTTAATGCATATCTATTAGTTTTAAAATAACGGATTTACATACAAATTTTAAATCCCTATTGTAAATGTTGAATTTCATAAAATCTTAAAACATGTCTACCTTAATTTATAAACGAAAGCCGACATTTAAATTTTTATGTATATAATTTTAAAAATTACTGATTTGCATTAAACTTTTAGATCCAATTTTACCACCGTAGGGATTGAATTAAAAAAAATCTTTTAACCCCACTAAGTGTATTGTTTTTATATGTTAAGATTTTACACCCATAAGGGTAGAATTACGGAAAATCTTAACATACATCCATCTTAATTTCTAATTGATAGCTCATTTACAAATCGTTATGTATATTAGTTTAAAATGATGGCTTTACAAGCCAACTTTCATCATCTATGTTACACCTTTAAGGGTAGATTTCGGACAATGCTAAAACACTATCTTTATTTATAACTGAAAGTCAACATACAAACTATTATGTATATTATTTTATAAATTACTGATTTCCCATTTTATGGCCATTTTTTACCTATTTAGTGGGTAAAAAATAATATACATTAAAATCTGTGTATGGGATTTTTTTTTAAACTAAGATAGATGTGTTTAAATTTTTTTTGAATTCTTATCACTAAATGGGTAAAAAATGGCCTGAAAGTTTGTAAGGAAATCAGTAATTTATAAAATAATATACATAATAGTTTGTATGTTAATATTATTATTTATTTAAAACTGACGGATTTCCATAAAAACTGTCAATACGGGTATTAAATGTTGAATTTCCAAAAATCCCTGAAACACCTCTATCTTTAATTATAAATGACACATAGAATTTTTAATGTATATTAGTTTAAAAATGATGCTTTTTTCCATATAAACTTGAGCCCCTATGTAAAATAGGGGCTAAAGTTTTCATAATTTTCCCCTTAGGGTACTATGTCCTTAACTTAGGTTAACTAGTAGTCCTTAACTGTCCAAGGTTGGTTCAAGGGTATGGGCTGGGCGTTGGTAACCATCAGTAAGTCAGGATATTTTTAAATATATTAAGATAACTTTTATTCCTGCCAGTCGATTTTTATAAAACATTTCCTATTATTTTGGTCCAAGTTGAGCTTAATCTATGTATGAAAACCGTAAAAAAATCCGTTCAGTATTGTCGGAAATTAGCGAATACATCACACAACTCAGACAAACTAAAATTATAAAAATATCATCATTGTGTTTTACTGGTCTTAACTTCCCACACTATTTTTTTTTTAATTCTAACAAATGTACAGACAATACTTTTTTACTGTTTAATTGTATAGATGTCAGTTTTAAATAATAGCTTTACTTTTATAAAAATACCAGTTGGTTTACTTGGCGGCGGGCGCATTAAAATTATGTTTAAAAACTTTCTTATCTGAAGGGCAATGACAAGGCGTAGTATTGTCATGCCATTACTTGTAGTTGTTGAATGTTAAATTGGATAACTTTACTAATTATTTAGTAATTGAACTCCATCTTTGGATCAGTCAGTTTTGGCTGAAACGTAAGGAACGCATAGATGCCGCTTTGTTGTAAAATATTTTTTCAAATTACTCTATTTTCTAGTATTTATTCTTATTCGTGAAAGTGTTTTGATATTATATAACTTAGTGGCGGCTTTTTTTACTTTCAAATCTCCATAGAACGCTGCAATAAAGTTTCCATCACTTCCCTAGATCAAGACATAGGAGTTAGAACTGGACTTGACGAAGACAAAGGACTTAGGACTAGACGAATGCTAGGCAAATACCAATAATAAAAAAGTTGACAGTATTGGTTTTATTACCTTCGCCTGTCCTTTGGACGAATAAAATAACATGACATGTCAGGGTTCCAACACTTTATTTATTCTTTTATTTTGCCATTTAGCTATAATAAGATTTGATGACGTAATTGAGTCACTTTTGCCATTTAGCTTATTCAGTGTGTTGCCGTTTCAACAACGACGAAGTTTCTTGTTACTTTTTGTTTCCATTTTCTGGAGGCTTGTATTATTTTATGACATTACAATTGTGGATGCTATTAAAGTAAAAAAAAAATTGTAATTTACAATAAAAGTTTTATTTTTATTTTTTTTTCTATTCTCGAATTTTAACCTTTGCCTATTACAAAAGGAATACTGTTCCATAGTTGCTCATTATCTTAGAAACAAAACAACGAAAATTTTATTATTTTATTAAACTGACGATTGTATTAAAATATATTAATTAATTTGAATTAAAATTCAAATATAGGATCCAAGATAATATCTCAATTTTAGGTATCTAGGTCATAGGTTAGTTACGAAAAACTAGGTCATCAAAAATTGGGACGTTCTAGTTGTTAGAAGGGCGAAAGAATTTAGAAAGGGTAGGATTACGATTTGAATAAAAATAATGAAAAATACACTTAAGTCTCGTCATCAGCTTTACAACTTCTTAAATTAGGATTCACTGTTTCATGATTATATATATAATTAGTCAATATATATGATAACATAAATATTTGAAATTATTCATGCAAGTAGCAACCCTATCCCAAAGTTAAAAAAAATATCATAGGCGATACATCCAATCAAAGGGTTATCCATTATTTACGTCACATCCTGTTTATGTATTTTAAATCATACACCGGAGGAGGTGTTTTCTTGGAGATGCGAGAGGTGGAAAGTGGGAAGACGGTGTGCAGGGATGGCGTTATTTCAGTAATCAAGTAACTTAATGTTATGTGACTTTTTAACGTTTGTACTATTTTTTTTATATTTAGCACATCAAAATGGCGTCACTGGGGATGGGGCGACATAAGAAAAATTTGCGGAATCTTTCGGTTCTGGAAGGCAACTAGAGTCAGAACATAACAGAACCGGTCGGATCCACGACGTTCAAAGGTATTCAAAACTGGAATAGCTCTACATAAAAAAAAAACTGCTTAATCATTGGCATTATGTCATGATGACCTTTGCGTAACAAGATGGCTGCTAATCTTTGCGTTGTTTAGTAGATAATTTTATGTTTGTTGCTCAAAGCTACAGCTTTAATGCGCAGATTGGTAATAACCTTCATTTGTACGTAGTACATATTCTAATCTATGCCTCCATTTAAGAAGAATTGTATTATTACTAGGTATCATTACTTACGCAAAGACTGTAAATGTACAACCTTCGGATGCTGTTCAGTTGTAGGTCGCGATATAGTTCTGGTTACAAATTATAAACATTATATAGATCTATATAATGTAAATTATTCACTAAATGCGATGCAAAGCACGCTGATTGGGGGTGGCATTTAAATTATTGCGAGCGTTTCCGTGCTTCGGAAGGCACGTTAAGCCGTTGGTCCCGGTTGCCAGTAACATAGCAGTCGTTAAGTCAAGTTGAAAGCCTTATGGGCGGCTTGGAAATTTTCAACAGCAGGTAGCCACAACCTGCGTCTGTCTATTTCTACACGGCAGTGGGCTTACCTCCTATTACGTGGGACAGGAATACACATGGTGAAAAGTGGGCATATAATATGCCTCTGCCACCACTTCCGGGAAAAAAAAATAGCCCTTTTTATATTAAAGATTCGCACTAAAACGTTTGTCAGTCAGTCAGGGCGTTACAATAATTATTAATAAATATTAGGGGATATTATAAAATGGCAAAGTCATACCTGCTATCAGCTGCCAATCTATTTGGACCTCTGGCAATTTGATTGAGTTTTTGTAACATTAGGCAATTAATTATCGGATGCAAAATAAAAGAATACCTTAAATATCTAAACTGGTATTTCTCTAAACTATGTAGATATGAATGGGTCAAATGCTGCCATGGTTGTTGAATCTATAAAATATTGAGTCATACATTTTTTTGTCTATAACAATACATGTTATGTTTCATAATAATCGTGATATTTATTTGCTGGCGGAACAAAATACTGTATTCAGCCATTCGTGATGATAATGATACATTATCGCATCGAATCTAGTTAGACAACGTATTGTGCGGATATAGGCATATAAAATGTACATAAAAATAATTTCTTTCGCGATAACTGTATAATCAATGTTGATTTTAACAAATAAATATTTAGAATGTAATGCATGTATGTCCTATGAAATTCTCTAAATTGTTAGTTCTATTCTTTTATTTTTTCTACAGGAAATTAGAATCTGAAAGCGTGACTACGAACTCACATGACATACTATACTCATATTAGTATGTGTGACAAACTAGTACCGCAGTTTTCTCGTCGTCATGAGCCCTATGAAATCAGGACATAATAAAAATTTGTTCGACGACATCAAAATCGTGATTTTACTGAGTTTTCTTGTATTTTACTGAGTTATAAATAATTTATTTTGATTACTTTGTAAAGAATCAAAAATTGAAAAGCATTTTTTTAGTTTTAGATTGTTGGTTAACCTTCTTTTTTTATATTCAGCTCGTCGAAAATTTGCGAATTAAAGGCCAGTGTCAAAGTTCAACAGACAATTGACAGCGGCTCTGTCGGCGATGTCACTCTTCACGCTCCGTTTGATAAACCAGGACGAGGGGGGAAACACGTGCACTGGCAGAGTTATATGGAATGATTCATCATCATCATCATCCGAGCGTCTGTCCCAGTTGCGTCTCGCGACGCCCGGGGTCCGCTTTCCTACATTTTCTCCTCCACTTCGCACGGTCTTCGGCATCCCCTGTAGTGAGACCATTGGCACGCATGTCATCCCTTACGACGTCAAGCCAGCACTTCTTGGGTCTTCCCCTCTTACCGGGACCTTATGAATATGAGATATTGAATGATTCAGTTCTCACAAAAAAAATCTTTACTGTATGAGAATACTAACGTACGTTTGCACAAATTGTTCACGACCCGAAAGTATTCGGAAGGTCAAGATGGTATTAAGTTCAAGAGCTCCTCAGAACATTCTCCGTAGTAGATCTGGTAAAATAAAATCAGGGAAGCTATTACCTATGGCTGCCTTAAGGCTTCTTTCTTGGTATACAAAGCTCTCTTACTCAATAAAGTATGCATGGATCGCAAAGCCCGGCTATCTGTCCTCTCTAAATACCCCATCAGGTGACGTGAAGATTAAATTTTCTGATAAATTGTTCTATGATAAAATATGTCTATTTCACTCATACGGTGGTGTCATTCGTCCATAGCGGATGTGTTTTTTTTAATCAGTTGCTTAGTGGACCTGAAATGGTATATTGTAAGTGTAAAAAAATATATTTTATTAATCAAATTGTGCACTTTTAGATTAAAAAAAATTGTTTCGCAGTAATTTTGACAAGCAATTAGTTTGCTGACTATACCATAATTTAATATAGAAAAATATTTTTCTAAAACAAACAAAAAGGTGTATATATATCTATGATATTCACAATAATAATATATCGTAAGCTTATTATGCTTTTATTAAGACTGAATTACCGACTGAATCACCGCTTGTCATAGACAGCATATAGGATCACCATAGAGATGTTCACCCTCACACTTTGCGTCCGGAGCGCTCGCATACGATTAGGTCCGTTAAGGGCTTTATTCCGCCTACGTAAGCTTAGAGTATGGAATAAGCTCTCTGTCTGGGGTTTCCCGAAGGTCTACAGTATGGGGTTCTTTTCAAAAGGGGTTTTAAAAGGTTTTTACAGGGTTGGCAGCGCGAGTGTTGCAAACGTCCATAGGCTACTGTGACCACTTTCCATCAGGTGGACCATGTCACCTCAGTGGTATAAAAAGGGCTTTGTATCGAGTTTTTTTTATCTTCGCAATAACCTCGTTTTTTACTCAGCAGTGCAATACTAAAATAAAAATAAAATAAAAATATCTTTAGTTTGCATAGACCATTTTAACGGCGCTTACAAAATGTCATACACTATTTAAAATATTTAAAGCGACCACTACTTGCATATAAGGCTGGCTTGGGCTTAGAATATATCAGCAGAGCCTCATGGTTCTACCAGTCATTAAATCGAGAAATTACTAACACTTTTTTGCGGATGTTTATTGTGAGCTTGTTTTACTAAGTAAAAACGTTTACATATAACCTTGATTTACCATGGATGAAACATTAATATAGCAGCCTAATTCGATGGCACTTTCATACTATGATTAATAGCGGCAAATTGCCACGATTTTGTAATTTGAGCGAGGGCAGGTTCTACTTATAATAGTGACTGTCCTATATGAGTTTAACAGTATATTCGTCCAATATTTTCTGAGGCTTAAAATGTGTTTTATTCATAATACCCAACTAGTTTCTCTTAGTTTTTTTTTCAAGAATACTTTCATACTTATCAATGACGCCTTTAAGGGATAGGGAGATGCATATTATACTACATTTCACTGTATGCATTTTTATATCAAGTTAGCTTGAGAGTCCATTGTTATGTTGAAAATGAACAGGCGCAGGTTGTTGCAACATACTATTAAAATTTTTCAAACAATTTAATTAAAGCCCATACGGACTTAAGCTTGATTTAACGACTGCCATGTTACTGGCAAACAGGCCCAACAGCTTAACGTACTTTCCCAAGCACAGAAATATCCATCTGAAGAGCAGTCATAATGATCGGTTATAGAATACTGAATTAACAGGGCTACGACCCATTTTTTAAGCAAACGTTACTTTATGTACACTAGAACTTCAGAAAATGCTGAGAATCAGCTGTTAAGACCGCTGTCAACAGATGTAGTTATTAGTCGAAAAACAATCGATTGTATGTGATAAGAGTATGAATTTTACAAGAAAAGAGGCTTTGAATGCCTTCTGTTTATTTGGTCTTAGTACATTGCCGCTTATTAGGTGATGATGAAGGTCTAGATGCCACATATGCTAGTTTTAATTTTTTTTTTCGGTACCGATAAATTTATAAATCTCTTTGAATTATACGTTGGAAAATTTCGGGAGTGCCCGATAAATTATGAAAGGTTTTCAAATTTCATTATTGAAACTTTTTGAGAATTTAAATCTGCATAAAAGATTACTGTAAAGATACTCTAGTACGCTTGTTTACGCAAGATTTTAGAGAACACTTATGAAAAATATCAACTGTAGGTCTCCACAACCTGCGCCTGTCCTTTTGATCTCGGCAGTGGGTTTACCGACTTCGGAGTAATTTTTTTTCTTAAATTGTTATCTATATTTCGTTTTAAGCGCTCGAGCCAACCACTACGGGATCATTTCCCCTCCCCAGCCTTTATCCCCCCCCCGATCGAAAAACCCCCTCGCTAAAAGTTGTTGCCTACATCAAGGATTCTCCATGCCAAGTTGCATACAGATCCGATAAAAAATGCGACCTGTAGACTGAATGGACGGACGGTCGGACATCAATAGCATTTTTCCCGGACCAGTGGCGTTAAAACGGAGACATTCGTCGGCTAGTTTCGCTCGCCTACTCAGTCAATAATCGCGAGCGTTAGCTATTCTTTCCATCTGTGTTTCAAAGATAAGGGGTGCCAAGGTTGTAGGATGAATTTGCTCCTGAATACTAATTTAAAGTCACCGCCGTACATTTCAACATCTTGTTTTTTTTTTTACTGATATACATTTATTATTTGATAATATAATAATTCACCCATGATATCACCAAGATGTGAACCTACTTTTTCAGATCCTTGCTTCCCCAATAAACATATAATATTTGTTTCTGTTGTAGCAAAACAAACAGACATAACATATACCTCTCTATTCATCTTATTGGTTGGATGGTTGTACGCAGCGAGCGTCCCTCGACCGATTCCTGCCAAATTCTCGATAGGTTCGATATACGATACGACAATGTCAATGATACATCCCGTAGTTGCGGCTGGCTCTAATAGATGTAAGTATTATTTCAATTTATTGAAAACAAATAATAAATGACATTAATAAATATTGTTAGACACTTTTCACACATCGCCATCTAGCCCAAACTAAGCTTTTTAGCTTGTGATATGGGATCTAGACAACGGATAAACATATTTATATATTTAATACGACCCGGAAATCGAACCTGGGACCTCAGAAGGCAATCATATAAACTACCACTGCGCCACCGAGGCAGTCAAAAATTAAATACTTTTTTCGAAACCTATTACAAGCCTTAAAATTAAAGCTCCGTTAAAGTCTCAATTGTGATTTTACGACGCCATTTTTATTTTAAATTGTTTCTTCAAACTTCATAAGAAGTAACCCTATAGTTCTTGTTTTCGTCTAAGAAAGCTAAAGTTAAATTACATTCTGTGTTTGTATGTTCGTAATGAAATCTTAGAGTAGTAAACTTTAATTTAGACAGCTCTATCACATATGCTATGTACTTCAAAGATTCAGTGTTCGAAGGAATGCTTTGAATTAAGCTTTATTTGTAATAAAAATAGTTAGTTACTTAAGGCAGCTTGGATACTTATGTTAGAGATGATGTTTTTTTTAAATTAGGACTATCCCACCCGCATTCCCATTACTGTGACATCTGTAAACCAGGATCCACAGCAATGACCAAAACACTAGAAAAGTTACACCGAGCTCGATCTCGGTGAAGTCCCAGGAGAAGTTAGAATGTCTTGGAACCCGCAACGAAGTTAATCAGAAGATAATTTGAAGGACTCGGAAAAAGAACGTAACGCCTCTTCCCTCCTATGCAAAGCGCGAGACCTGGAAAGCAAATGGGTGTAAATCCTGTAGAAAAAGGGAAGCACCATGGTAATAATATAGAGATGATGGTTGTCAATAATATTATCATTACCTTTGGAAGATGAAGACCAATTCTACCAGCACCTGTTAAGACAAAAATTAGAACTCAAAAAAGCGTGTTCAATGAAGCGCTTGTGGCCCCGCTGACTCAGAGTTCTGTAAATAATTACTGGGTTAAGCAACTTTGGTTATGGCTGGTCACGAATGGGTGACCACTTTGTGTCATTTTACATTTGCAAGCGTTTCCGTGCTTCGTAAGGCACGTTAACCCGAGTTGAAGACCTTGTGAAATTTCAGCAGAAGGTAGCCACAACCTGCGTCTGTCTAGTTCTATACGGCAATGGGCTCATAACCTATTACGTGGGACAGGAATACACACGGTGAAAAGTGGGCGCATAAGTTGCCACTGCCCCCTCTTCGGGGATAAGGCGTGATTGATAAACAATGTTTTCTGAGATTTGAATTTTAGTTTATATAAATATCCATCACGCCTTATCCCCGAAGGGGTGGCAGAGGCATATTATATGCCCACTTTTCACCGTGTGGATTTACCTGTCCCACGTAATAGGTGGTGAGCCCATTGCCGTGTTGAAATAGACAGACGCAGGTTGTGGCTACCTGCTGTTGAAATTTTTCATGCCGCCCATAAGGCATTCAACCAGGCTTAACGACTGCCATTTTACTGGCAACCGGGACCAACGGCTTAACGTGCCTTCCGAAGCACGGAAACGCTCGCAAATTTAAATGCCACAAAGTGGTCACCCATCCGAGGACCAGCCATAGTGAAAGTTGCGTAACTCAGTGATCGTTTACAGAACACTGAGACCGCGGGGCCACGAGCGCTTCTAGTTTATATAAGTTTAGTTTATATAAGGGAACAAAATAATATATTATAGGTATAACATGTAAACAGAACACAGTAATTGTCAATTTTGGAGGCAGACGGTTAATGAATGTTAAAATTGTAGGAAAAATCCTTGATTTATTAAATTATTACGCTCAGTGAAGCTAAAAGAAATACGAATTTACGGAGTTACTTGTAGCTGTTTTGTGACAATAAATTTCAGTCACACAAATTTTTGTCCGAAATGAAATAGAAAAACGACTTTTTCAACACTGAAAAAAAAGTAAGGAAGTAGGATCTTGTATTTTTTGGGTTCTGTACTCAGATAGATCCGCTCCTGGCCCCGCGGAATCAGCGTTCTGTAAACTGTCACTGCGTTAAGTAACTTTCACTATGACTGTTCCTCGGATAGGTGACCACTTTGTGGCATTTACATTTGCGAGCGCTTTCATGCTTCGGAAGGCGCGTTAAGCCGTTGGTCCCGGTTGCCAGTAACATGGCAGTCATTAAGTCCAATTTAAGACGTTATAGGCGGCTTAAAAAAATCAACAAAACAGCAGGTCACCACAACCTGTGCCTGTCCATTTTCAACACGGAAATAGGCTCACCACCTGTAACGTGGGGCAAAAATGCATACGGTGAAATGTGGGCGTATAGTATGCCTCTGCCTACCCCTTCGGGGATAAAGGCGTGACAATATATTTGTATGTACGTACTCAGATAATAAAAAATACCGGATGTTTTACAATATCACTGTTACGTTGTACGTCTGTACTAGTATGTTAAGTTCCTTTGGCTCAGAAACCGAAGGAGTGCAATTCTTGTAAGACAAATTAAATTTTGACAAAGTTATCGATTTACGTCATAGTAGCTTAATGCTTATGTTCAGTACATCTTTCTGCGACTGACTTTTTTGTAATTTGACACATCAAATAACCAAGAAAAGAAATATATGATTGCAAATAAGGCATTAACTCTTTGTATGTAGTGGTCCTACCAATATCTTCCGGCCCAAGTCACGTCACCTGCTAGCGGTGCACCTGCTGGCTAACGAACGAGGGAACGTCCAGGCGACGGGCTTGGAAGCAAAACGATCTGCTCGTAGCCGCCAAATAAAAGTGACTCTTAATCTAAGTACGGTTTGGAAGCAACTGGGAAAATACTTAAAATGAAAAAAATTAAATGTATGTCAAAGTTGCGCTACACTTCTTGTAATGAAATCCCAGTCAATGAACATCCCTCGGTTAAAAATTTGGATATTATTCGTACAAAAGTAAAAAACGCGACAAAAATTAGGGGTGGTATAAGCGGGTAAAGAATACTTTGCAACCTTTCTCGTAAACATCATCATCATCCGAGCGTCTGTCCCGGTTGTGTCTCGCGACGCCCGGGGTCCGCTTTCCTACATTTTCTCCTCCACTTCGCACGGTCTTCGGCATCCCCTGTAGTGAGACCATTGGCACGCATGTCATCCCTTACGACGTCAAGCCAGCACTTCTTGGGTCTTCCCCTCTTACCGGGACCCGGCGGGGCTGACATGGCCAGACATTTGTTACCTACGTAGCCCGGCGGTTGCCGCAAGACGTGACCATACCAACGAAGGCGACACTCTTGCAACTTGTCTGCAATGTCACGGACGTGAAGGCTGCCGCGGATGCGAGAGTTTCTCACGCGGTCCATCCGCGTGACCCCACATATCCACCGCAGCATCTTTATTTCCGTGACACGCAGCTCCTGCTTGTGTCGCTCCAATATCGGTTACGTCTCACTGCCATGTAAAAGGACAGGTCTAATAATGGTTTTGTAGACCTGTCCCTTCAACCGGATCGGCATTTTAGGGTCACAAATGACACCGGTCATCTCCCTCCATTTGGCCCACGCGGCAGCAATGCGTGATTTGACATCGCAATCGATATCACTGGACGTGTGAAAAACAGATCCCAGGGATTTAACCTGGTCCGTGCGCTCGACCAAATCACCGCCTATGCGGACGGATGTGGGATCTGTCGAGTTTAGTGCCAAGTACTCGGTCTTCGCCACATTTAGTTTCAGACCGCCGTTCTCAAGTGTCTCCTTCCACGCCTTTACACGTCGCACCAATCTGCCCCTGTCCGCGTCTGCCAGCGCAATATCGTCAGCATACATGAGCAACCATGGAGGCTGCTCATGCGGGTTTCTGATGCTGTCCGACAATTCGTCTAATATTACACTGAACAGAAGCGGACTAAGGACCGAACCCTGGTGTACCCCGACGGTGATGGGGAAGGGTTTCGTGTCGCCAACAGCAGTCCGAACCATTGAATCGGAGTCACAGTACATGTCCCGGATAGTGTCAATATAGACCTCTGGAAGGAACCCCTTTGGACCGCAGTGCCCACCAGATCATCGCACGAGGAACACAGTCGAAGGCCTTCTGCATGTCTAGAAACAGACAGTGCAGAGGCGTGTTCTTCGACCTGTACTTCTCTGCGACAACCCTCAGGGCAAAAACAGGGTCCGTGGTCCCATTACCAGGGCGAAACCCATATTGACACTCCGAGAGGGTACCTTTCTCGTAAACAAATAAACAAAAATTCTTTCGAATCGTTTACACGAGATACCTATAAATTTAATTATGAACATTTTATTTTTCAGGTGAAGCCTTCAAAAGTATTTTTGGTTTAACATACGAGCAAATGCAAGAGAAAAATAAGACACATTTTCATGAGACTTTGAATTTCGACCTTATTACCGTAGATGGAAATGTCAAATTTAATTTGACTGCGGCTAAACGAATCCAACGAGTTATAGCAAGGGCTAAGACGATAGTGATATTGATTCACGGGTTTATGCAGAGCTCTGAAGGATGGATGATACATGGGTTAGCTCCTGAGCTTCTGAAACGATCAGATTTGAAGATCTTTGCATTAGACGGAAGGAAGATCATAAACCTAGAATATTTTAGATCGTCTACTTATGTCAGATTTATGGGAGACATACTTGGTGAATTTTTGGCAGATATCGTTAAAAGTGGGTAGATTTTTCTTCTCTTTTCTTAGGTTGTTGTATGCGATTCCTGTTGCTGAGGTCTCGGGTTTAATTCGAGCTGAGTCGAAACAAATATTTGTGTAGTCAGCAAATTTTCGTTGAAATATATAGATAGTTATCAGTCACGTGTTTACCCCTGAAAGGGTGGCTAAGGCATACTATACGCCCACATTTCACCATATAAAGTTTTATAGGGTGAGCCCATCATTGTGTTGAAATGGATCAATTTGGATAGTAGCTGGCGACCTGCAATTGAAATTTTTCAAGCTGTCTTGTGACCTTCTACTTGACGACTGCCACGTTATTGGCAACCAGGGCCAATGGCTTAGCTTACCTTCCGAAGCACGGCAACGCTCGTAAATGGAAATACCACAACCCACATAGGAACCCGCCCTAGTGATACTGATACTTTAAAGAAAACCGAGTTAGCGATGATATTATTAGCATTGATCAGTTCTATTGCTAAAATTACCAAAACATTAACATTGTCAGTTTATTCTCTTCGTAAAGGAGTAGATTAGTATACATTGTTGTGCAGCTTTTTACAATCAGAATGTATTATCTAAATTTTACCAATAGACACACGTCTTGAAAAGAGTAAGCACCTTTTGCACATTTAGATCCCGTACTAATTTTACGAACGGAGTTGAGGACAGATGTACTAGAGACTCAACAACATTTTCGGAGTTCAAATCAACCTCAAATGTAAGTGATGCCGCTGCTGACCCACGTATGACGCTCTGGAGTAGGCTAATTTACGAGGTTGGTGGGTCTGATACACAGAAAAAGGAATCATAGTCACTCTCGCATACTTGAGATGCCTTGCTGTATATATTGAAGTGAAAACTTCTTTTAGCGCAGTACGCATATTTTTAGATGAGATAAAATCTCTGGACTCCTGATACCGTTTCCGAGACGCAGCTATAGTGTTTGCATATAAAAAGTCATCGTTTTCTTATACGATTACACTCTACAGACGAATGGAAGGCAACTGACTATTAGGAGCGAGGGAGCCAGCAACGTACCTTGATCTGTGGTCAAATGGCTGTCGTTTGCCTTATATTCATATCATAATTGTTCTTAGCAGCTAATTCAACAGAACACTGGCTCAAAAATAAAGTTTGGAGGTCTCTAAGAGTCCAAAGATTGGAAGGAACAAAGATAATGAAGGTTTTTCTCACTCCGCCAATCACTCTTTTTTATTTCTTCATAGATGGCGAGGACGCCTCGAAGTTTTATATTGTGGGTCATAGCCTCGGGTGCCATATTGCTGGAGTAGCTGGTAAAAAGGTTTACGAGTTGACTGGACACCATCTTGGTAGAATAACTGCTTTGGATCCTGCCGGACCCTGCTTCAGCAACATCAGTAATAGTGGAAGACTGGACAAATCTGATGCCGAATACGTAGATGTGATTCATAGTAATGCAGGAATGTTAGGCATTAAGGAGTCTGTAGGTAAAGTAACTTTTTATTTACATAAATGCCTCGGTGGCGCAGTGGTACTGTATGCGACTGCCGTGACTGAGGTCCCGGGTTGGATTCCCGGGTCGGAAAAAATATTTGTGTGATTCACAAGCGTTTGTTTCGGAGTTTGGGTGTTTCCTATGTATATTATGTATGTATTTGGAAATATATAAGTATGTTTATCAGTTTTAGATCCCATGACACAAGCTTATATTAATTTGCTTACTTTGGGCTAGACAGCGCTGTGAAAAAAATAAGTCCCTCGATTTTACACAAACGTATTTAAATTTTTAAAGGAATAATAGCGTATTTTGCTTCCCTTTGGATCTTGCCGAGTTGTTTAGTCCTAAGTTTTCAAAAACTTTCGTATGTAAAATACGAGTAGTTGTTGAATATGGCAGAATTTTAGTGAAATTTCATGAGATATAACCTAAAGTTTCAAGATTTGTTATAATTTATCAATCTGTTAACCAAAATCCACAGCTAGGTAGGTACTGTTGATCGTATTCACTTTTCCAATTCGACTTTAGACGTCTTTCACAATCAATAATAATAAATCCTGTCATTTTCCCAAAGGGCAAATTTAATCACAATCATAATCATTTATTTGTGAAACATAGGTTAGTTACAGGTCTTGAAAATAATTATGAATACAGTTCTCTATGTCCTACCACATTGCGAAGTGTACAAATATTGTAGAAACTAAAATTACATTCTGATTCACAAGTAAATGCACCATTCCTACAATAAACTTCAAAAACATAAAAATCACAATATGTCAAAATTTTGTCGGTTATATTTGATCCTATGAAGGAAATAACAAAAAATCTGATAAAATTCTGTCAATCCATTTTGCAACTGTCAATTAACACAATAACTAGACTTTTTAAAAATCTTTTCCGCATTAAAGAAACAAATTTTTGCTAATAAAATTACAGTATGACTATTTTAAAAATTTGAATGACCATTCTACGTATATAGGATTCTCTTTAATGTTTCACAAGTACTCGTAAAGATGCGACAAAGTGCCCATCAGTAACCAAATAATCTCCGTTGAAAATGTCGTCAAAGCTGCTAAGCGGTGTTGTGAAGAGGGATTATTGATCTTTAAATGTTTCGGGTTCGTAAGCTAAGACATGAATTCAAAGTAAACATTCATACATATCATCACGCCTGTTTCCCATTGGGGTAGGCAGAAACTATGTATTTTCACTTACTACGATCTTGGCATACGACTTTCGCTTCTCCTACTTTCATAAGTGTTTTCATACACCCCTGCCGATTAAGGGGACTCTTGACCTGACCTTTTTCCATAAGTAAATACAGATTTAAAATATGAACTTACTTAATAAACAAAAAGAACTAGTGACATCATATTAACCTATCTACTACTTTTAGCTCTATTTAAAACTAAAACTAATGTAATTACTGTTAGAAAAGAGTGGCCATGAGTTTTATTGCCAGGTTCTTTCTCAAGCTCTACATTAATATTGCGTTGCGAATCTGGCAGTAAAGGTAAATGTAGAAGCAATAATCTAAATGTTCATAAGTGTTACATGAATAAAGATTTTTCATTTCAGTAGAAAGAGTGGGTTAGTTGTAATTCAATAAACAGTTGGGAACTAAAAAATTAATTTAAAAAAATTGTGGGATACAATTTGAGGACCTATTTTAATTTTAATTTTCAAAGTCACATACTCGTATACAATTATTGTAAGTATTTTTTTTAAATGCCATGTCAATATTTATATCTACACGTAAACACAGATAATCACCTAATCTCTTAAACTACTAGACCGATTAAAAAAGGAAAATTATACCGGCAGATAGCTAATATAATGAGAAGTAACTTAAACTACATTTTACCCCCGTATTCTCACGAGAATGGGGAGGGGACTACGCTGGTGAATCCGCATATTAATATTATAGAACAAATGAAAAACTTATTTTTATATTTCTCTGTTTATCATTATTTTATTTCGTAAATGGGGATGAAGAGCGTGCACGTCGCGCGGCCCGACACGGCGGGAAGTGGAGGATGGAGGGCAGGGTAGCTGCGTGGAATGTTAGGGGAGGAATGACAGATAAGATGAATGAGTTGATGGATGTCATGAATGAGAGAAAGTTAGATGCAGTGTGCTTGACAGAGACCAAGCGCAAGGGCAGCGAAGTCATGGAGCTCCCGGGTGGGATGCTCGCGCTTTGGTCTGGAGTACCAGAGAACGAGCATGGCAGTCGGGGGGTTGGAATTTTGCTGTCCTCCCGATTGGCCTCCGGTATGTATGAGTACAAACTGGTAGGTCCTAGAATCCTCTGGATCCGTGTAAAACTTGGTTTGACGAAGATTTTCCTGGTAGCTGCTTACGCGCCAGTATCTTCGTCAAACGCGAGTGAGCTAGAGGACTTCTGGGAGAGTATGAGAGAAGCTCTAAATGTGATAAAAGGAAATGAAAGACTTATAGTATGTGGAGACTTGAATGGATGGGTGGGTACCGCTCGCTTGAGTCGGTACTCGGGAAGTATGGGGATAACAGGCTGAACGACGCTGGCAAGCTAATACTGGCATTTTGTAAGGAAAAGGATTTGTTTGTGGCGAACACAATGTTCAACCACAAACAAATTCATATGTATACGAGGAGATGTAAGCATGATAGATCTATTCCTAATGGATAGTCGGCTCCGTAAACAGGTGATGGACACAAGGGTTTATCGAGGCGCTGAGCTGGGATCAGACCACTACCTAGTCATAACTAGGATTAGGGGTCTGTTCGCGGGTTGGCGTCATCGTACCGAGTGTCCTGAGCTTGAGCCGACTTATAGCATCAAAAGCTGGAAGCTGCAGGATGCATCCATTAGGGATAAATATAATGAAAGGGTAGCCGAAAAGCTTGGCGACGTCAATGTAAGCAGTGAGAATGTAAAAAGTGTATGGCAGAACCTTAGGGATAGTATGATATATGCCGCTGTGGAAGTGTGTGGAGAAACGAAATGAGGCAGTAGTAATAAGCGTCATGCATGGTGGAATGAGGAAATGAAAGAAGCAGTTCGAATGAAGAAGAAAGCATGGCAAGACTACTTAGCCTCGCGAAATGATTTTAATATGAAAGAGAGATACAAACTGCAGAAAATAACACGAAGGCACTGATAGAAGAAGCACGTGAAAGGTGCAGAATGAAAGCGGATGAAAGGTTGTCGTCCAATTTCCGGGATAATGCCAAGCTCTTCTGGAAAGAGGTAGGCAAGACCCGGAGTTGTTCGGCAATCTGCAGTATGAATAAAGTGCTTAGTGTTAACAATGACGTCCTAACAGACCAAACTGACATCCTGCAGAGATGGAGTGAATATTATGGAAAGATGTATGCAAGAAAAGACAGAGATGCCACATCGGGAAGTGGAGCTCACTTCGATGCTCCGGATCCCAATGTCATTGAAGTCATTAGTATGAAAGAAATAGAACAAGCGATAAGAAGTATGAAATGTGGTAAGGATGCGGGAAAAGACAGAGTTACTGCTGAGATGATCAAGTACGGTGGGTCGCGTGTCTGGGACACACTATGTCTGTTATGCAACTTGTGCTGGCGGACGGGTGAGGTCCCGGATGACTGGCGAGTAGCAGTTGTAGTACCTATTTACAAAGGTAAAGGCTCGCGCCTAAATTGCTCCAGCTACAGGGCGATCAGCTTGGTCAGCTTAGCTAGTAAGGTGTATGCAAAGGTAATAACGGCACGAATACAAGAAAAGTCTGAAAGGTATTTATGGGAGGCTCAATGCGGATTCCGACGTGGAAGAGGTTGCATGGATCAAGTGTTTTCTTTCCGCATGATCGCGGAAACGTTTCTGGCTGTCAGCCAGAAGGTTTCCTGCGCTTTTGTGGATCTAGAGAAAGCATTTGATAACGTTGTGAGAGAAACGCTGTGGGACTTGCTGCCCGGATATGGTGTGGACGGCTCGCTACTGCGGGCAATACAGTCGCTTTATAGGGACTGTAAGGCTTGCGTGCGAGTAGGGGGGGATGTGTCACCTTTTTTTGATGTCTGTACAGGCGTCAAACAGGGATGTGTCATGTCCGCCTGGCTGTTCATAGTGTATCTGGACAGTTGCCTGTAGAAGTTGAAAGATTTTAATATGGGTGTGAATTTGGGTGACTTTACAGTAAACTGTCTGCTGTACGCTGATGATGCTGTGCTCATGGCCTCATCAGAAGCCGACCTTCAGGCATTAGTCACTAATATGAAAGAGGAGTGTGAAAGTAAGGGTCTTCGCTTGAATGCAAGTAAAACTAGGGTTCTAGTATTTGAAAGAGGTGACGTAAGAACTAAATGCAAGATTAGGGTAAACCAGGAACGTCTAGAGCAAGTGAATGAAATTGTGTAGATAGCGCGGATGGAAGATGTGATTCGGATGTAACGAACGGCGAACGGCGAGTAGCTGCCGGAAACAAAGTTAACGGTGCTTTGTCCCAGTTAGTAAAGCGACAAAGCATCGTAAAAGAAGCACGAATGGCGATTCATAACGCAGTGCTAGTGCCAACTTTGCTTTACGGTAGTGAAACCTGGGTATGTCAGCAGATGCATAAAAGTAAATTGAATGCTGTGGAGATGCGATCACTTCGAAAATTGTGCGGCGTTACCTTGGCCGACCGAATACGTAACGAAGTGATACGCAATATGGCAGGTTTGAATGAAAGTGTCAGCGTTAAGCTGGAAAAGGGCGTGCTCCGTTGGTTTGGACACGTCCAACGAATGAGTGAGGAACGATTGACGAAGAATATATATTGTTCAAAAGTAGAGGGTAGAAGGAGTCAGGGTAGGCCGAGACTTACATATGAAGACCACGTGAGCAGATTGCTCAAAAACGGAAAGGTCAAAATTACTCGGATACCCAGACGTGCGTGTATGAAGCGATTGATGAATCTCGAAGAAGCGAAAGAAGTATGCATGGATCGCGAAGCCTGGCGATCTGTCCTCTCTGACTACCCCGTCAGGGATACAGCGTGAAGATAGTTAGTTAGATAGTTATTTTGTAAGAAATTAATGGAAAACAAATTAACAAAACAGTAGCATTTACATTTACTTCGGAAGGCACGTTAAGCCGTTGGTCCCGGTTGCCAGTAACATGACAGTCATTAAGTCAAGTTAAATTCCTTATGGGCGGCTTGAAAAATTTCAACAGCAGGTAGCCACAACCTGCGTCAGTCTATTTTCAATACGGCAAAAGGCTCACCTCCTATTACGGTGGACAGGAATACACATGGTGAACAGCGGGCATATAATATGCCTCTGCCACTCCTTCGGAGATAACGCGTGATAGATAAATAAATAAGATAGTTACATATCTACAGAGCCATAGACCTACCTACTTTTTATAAAAATATCTTATTCCGAACGATAATCTTGTCTACACGACAGCTAAATTTTATACGTGATGTAAGTTAATATGTAGATATGCTACTCGTACAGTACTCCGAGGGTATGTTGCCGTGAATTTGTAGATTCTTAGAATTTATCTTTTTTACTTATTGCTATCGTCCAGAGGGCACGGTAACCACTTTCGATTTAGTGGACTCTTTACTTTTCTGCATTATCAGACACTAGATGCTGATGCAGCTTCTCCTGTGGAATATTTCGACCACCCGTCGCACCTATTTTATCCTGTCGCTTATAAATTCTACAATGATGCATAAAAATTTGCCCGATTTGTCGACATTTAAGACTACTGCTCTGCTCTCTAGTGTATTAGCGTAATTATATATAGCCTATAGCCTTCCTCGATAAATGATCTATCTAACACCAATTTTTTTTTTAAATCTGACCAGTACTTCCTGTGATTAGCGCGTTCAACCAAACAAACCAACAAACTCTTCAGCTTTATAATATTAGTATAGATACGTATCATCAAGCCCGTCTTCCATCTGTGTAGGTGGAGAATATGGCATTCCACTTGCTACGATCCTGGCAAACAACTTTCCCTTCTTTCACTTTCATTATTATTTTCATTCACGTTAGCCGGTTAAGGGTAGGTACTCATAACCAGGTCTTTATCCAAACTGCAAGTACAGTGTTACAAATAAAATGTGCAATGCGAAAAGTTTCGAACAACTTAAAAGTGAAAAGGGCAGAAGTTGCAAGTGTAATGACGTCAAACACTCTACTGGTCGTCAATTTGTATTTCACTGACACCAAAACTCGGTTCATACATTCGTACTGTGCAACTACACCACAGTTAACTGAAGTTTGTGTAGTAACACTGTACGACATTCATTATGTAACTAACTGTAACTTATGTTGCATGGTTTTATTATGTTGATTGTTACTCATCGCCTTTATACTGCCAATAAGCCCTAGCCTGTCAGGGCTTCAGGGGCCGAGTCTACTACTGACGAGCCCTAGAATAGAACCAGAATCACTGTTTTCAGCTGTTAAAATGTTAGTAGACTATCATAAATGCAACTGATTAGCGACCACTGGCGCGATACGTGTTAGTAGAATTCAATCGGCCGACCGATAGAAGTCTATTGGAATACATTTGTAATAGTAGAATACGAAAATCTGTCAAAATTATACTGGTGGTTTTCTCTTGAGCAACGATTTCGATTCTATTTTGACACGATTGAAATAGCAGAGTCGCCCCCCTCTTTTTACAGCACACCCGTATTAGTGGGCAAGAGTCCGACATGCCCACCCCGTCAAATCTTGACGAGATGAAGTACTTGAAAATTTCCAGACGGGTATCAAATAAAACAAAACAACGCGCTCTTCACTATTGTAGCAAAAGAATCAGACGACTTCTAAACCAAAACCAGTTTCAAAACTGGAAGTGGTAGAAACTTCAAAATCGTCTAAGCACGTATTAATGGTGTCCTGAAGCGAACGCTGCAAACCGTTTGGTCTCTCTCTCTTATGGTTCCTGAGAAATATATAGGATCTGGGCGGGCTTATAAGTCTAATAGTTATTAAGGTTCAAGGTCATTTTCTGTTTAGTTTCACTCAATTTTTTTTTTTGATAGCTGACAATTGATTGAGTTTAACCTCTCCACAAGGCGACCATCTTATTGTCTTTTTTAATTTCATAACTAGAAGACGCTTCGGGGTTTCACCCACATAGTTCTAATTCTCGCGGAAATACCGCAATAAAATGCATAAGCATAAGCATAAATTACTCCTCATAACATTAGCTATCTGCCAGTGAAAGTACCGTTAAAATCAGATCGGCTGTTACAAAGATTAGCCAACTACTTAAATAATATTTTTTGTTCATGTAAGTACCGTATACATATTCATATGCATTTAGTGACAAGCTGTTAATTTGCACAATTTTTTTTTATCTGTTAATATTAATTCAAATAAATAAAAATTACAGGATGCCGTTGACCGTGAGTACCGACAGGAGTGAAAACTAAATTTATTAAAATTTTATTTATGAGTCCAGAGATATCTCATCTAAAAATATGCGTACCGCGCTAAAAGAAGTTTTCACTTCAAAGATTTACCAGGATCGACGTTAATGATGATAATGATGAATAAATAATTCTACACCGAAAGAGTCTAAATGGATTACACAATATTATTTATTTATTATAGAGATTTTATCTCATCTAAAAATATGCGTACCGCTCTAAAAGCTTTATTTAAAAAAAATAACGAGTGATGATATGGACCTCAAATTGATAGCTCAAAGATGATGAAAACTGGAGAGAAACTTGTGCACTGGCAAATACTTCCAAAACTACAAGCAGATGGACTTACAATAAGATTTAATTTGAAATCCATTTAATTAATTTCCAGGGCACAAAGACTTTTATCCAAATGGAGGTTCTTCACAAGCAGGATGCTATATCTCCTTCTGTGATCACAGCAGAGCTTGGGAATACTTTGCCGAAAGTATAGGTTCTCCAAAAAGTTTTCCAGGTAATAGCTAAAATTAACTTAACTATTTTAACTATATATCTTCTTTTTTTCATAGCTTTAGCTAAACTTTTGGTCAGTGGTTCTCATGACCACAGGGCTGACTTGTACTCGGGTCATAGGCTCAGCATTGCTATTCAACGTGGCAATACTGCCAGCATTCTGAGTACGGCTGTGGCTGACAGTGATGTGGAAGAGGTTATTGATGCCTTTTTTTTAGAAGAGAAGATGAAGCGCTTGTGGCCCCGCAGTCTCAGTGTTCTGTAAACGATCACTGAGTTACGCAACTTTCACTATGGCTGGTCCTCGGATGGGTGACCACTTTGTGGCATTTGTGATGGCGAGAGTAGTTTAGAGGTAAAAGGTCTTACAAAACTGCTTTGCATCGACTCTAGAAATAAATATTGACTAAATGTGGTCATAAGATGACATACAAATTTTTGGGCCCACGTAATATGAGACAAGCCTATTGCCGACACAGGGTACTGTAAACTGAAGAAAATTTACAACCATTCTGCGATTCGAACTAAAATTCCAACGCTCAGGATGATATAAGTAATATGTCTGTAATTTAACTCGCGATTTGTAATAATTTTACATTTCCATTCCACGCCACGACGACAGGGAATCCTAGTGTAGAGGTCAAAGTAATAAAAAAAAATTATGTACATATATACTTGGCTGAATAAACATCCTATAAAAATAATAATAATGATATATATTGACAAATACAATGTTGGGTATAAATGTAAATATGTAATAATTAATATAGTGTGACACTTTTTATACAAGCCCAAACTAAGCAGGATCTAGACAACGTATAAACATAGACTTATATATTTCTTAATATATACATATTTTACAAACACCCAAACTCCGAAACAAACATTTAACAAACATTTATACATTACACAAATATTTGTACCGAACTGGAAATCGAATCCGACACCTCTCCTCGCTGCAGTCGCATACAATACAATTTCCTTGTTTAATTACAGCGCGCAAATGTGAGAACTGGACATTATTCGGCCAAGGTGCTTGCTCGAAGAATGAAATCTCATACATGGGCATCGATTCCCAGAGAGGTAGTCCTGGGCTGTACTTTCTAAGTACTAAGGGTTCAGCACCTTTTGCTATGGGTTCTGAAGGAAGCGGATAAGTTATATTTTATAATAAGCTGCCCTTAGAACTGGCAACTAGAATCGCTCTCATTTCGATTTGATTTTGAACATAACATTGATTTGTTTCTTTTGTATAAACTCATTACTCTAAAATTGGTCAAATATCATGATCATAAAACTATTATAAATACTGGCGGTTAGAAAAGAGTGGCCATGGGTTTTATTGCCAGGTTCTTCATCAGGAATTAAATAGTTTAGATTTACTACAATGCACATTATTTATTTTTAAATATCTAAATTTCTAGTAGATGTTTTCACCCGATTGAAATGAGCTCGGTTTTGTGAGAACTAAGTTTATGTAAATTCCGAACATTTTGATCGCATAATATTGATGCACAAGGAGAGTTAAAAAATATATATTTGATTACCACGGTATGATGGGGCCTGATAAATTACTTAAAAAGTTAAATTTGCTAATAATTCATTACATTTCGCAGCAAATATACTGAAGATTCCAAAAATCTCTTTTGCTAATACTTTAAAATTTATTAAAACGAATTCAGTTTCATATATTTTTCAAATAATTTTTAGAACAATTTGTAATACCAACTTTTTATACAATATACAGTTATAAAATTTTTCCTACCCTCAATTTTCTTAGTATAATAATAAAGCCTTGAACACACAAAGGGGTGGTAAAGGGGGAAGTAGTGGCCGTGCCCTTTCAATCGGAGTTTTCAGTGGAACTGCTTGATGATATTTGAACTTCTTCCGTGAATAATCCAACACGGAAAGAGAAAACGCATTCTAAGACTTGTGGGACAGTGAGCGAGAAGGCTCTGAAGCGTAGTCTGACGCCTACATCGTGAGAACAATAAAACCTTACCTATACTACCTGTTAATATGAAACTGAAAATATTTCAACCCCTGCGTCGGACGGTCTACTGAACATTGAAATGTTTCAATCACATTGAATAAATCAGTTTCACTGAACTTTGAAAATGCTGTTATCACTGAACATTGAAACAGCTCATTCACATCATTGTTGGTTATTATTACATAGGCGCACTGCTTTCACTAGCCATACATATATATTACTGGTCCGAGAGGTCTTGTCGCGATTTCCTGCTACAGGCGGCCAAGAAAGTAGGTAATTTTTTAACGAATACGCTGCCCAAATACCCTTTGAAATTTAACTAAATAATGTGCGGTGTAATTGGGTATCTTATATAGGTTGTCATAAGGAGTAATTTAGCTTTAAAATCATTTTATTTCCGTATTCTCACGGAAACAGATACTACGCGAGTGAAACCGCGTGGCGCGCGCTTGTATAAAGTTAGAGAAAGCAATGGTTACTGTAATAAGTTATGTATTATGTAATAAGCTGCCCTTAGAACTGGCAACTAGAATCGCTCTCATTTCGATTTGATTTTGAACATAACATTGATTTGTTTCTTTTGTATAAACTCATTACTCTAAAATTATAAAATAAATAAATACT
Organism: Thumatha senex; assembly: GCA_948477245.1. Lineage (NCBI taxonomy): Eukaryota > Metazoa > Arthropoda > Insecta > Lepidoptera > Erebidae > Thumatha > Thumatha senex. Next base: position 6,915,745 of record OX419738.1, on the reverse strand, counting down.
GGCGGTTAGAAAAGAGTGGCCATGGGTTTTATTGCCAGGTTCTTCCTCAGGCTCTACCTATTGCTTTGCGAATCCGGCAGTTAATGTAAATGTAGAAACAATAACCTTGACGTTCAAAAGTGTTACTTTGTGACCTACATGAATAAAGATTTTTCATTTTCAAGAAACATTATTTTGTCGAATGAACATTTTTAGTTGATAGCTCTTCATTAGTTTCTGTGTATACCAGGCAAATAAAAAAAGCAACTCATTTTTACATATAATTGACGTTCATCAAGTCAAAATTACTTGAGTCACCCCTGTCTCCTATCATTATTTAGTAAATGCAGATCTACAGCTGGTGTGTCTTGAACCTTTAAGACACGAGCTGATATTACGCTGCAAAATAAATTTGAACAATCTATACAACTTACCTTAGTCAAAAGTCTTGTATTAAGTTTTCAAATATAAAAATAAGTAATTTTTTTATTCGAATAAAGTTATGTTGATTTAGGATCTCACTTTTTCATGTAGAATAAAATAACATTTTATTGACGAAAAAAGAGATTTATAAAATACACGGTAATTTTATCTACAGTTAACTTAGACAGTGAAGTTTTTATGATGATTTAAATATGTATTAGTTTTACTTCTCGTAAAATCGATTTTTAAAATGAAACTAGAGATTTGTCAATTTTCTAAGAATCTAAAATATAATAGGTAATATCCCTTCATGTGCCATAGCCGTGAGATACTACGCAGTGCACCATTGAGAGAGTTATGTAAATACTTAGGTCCGTATTCCAGAACGTTTCTCAATACTCAATCAAAGTTTAAGGCCAAGTTTTGCCTTATATAATCTAATCTCAAGCGTCGATTGAGTATTAAAAAACGTTCTGGAATACGGCCCTTAAAGCGTAAAGAAGACTCAGAACTTCACAAAGAATTAAGTAAACCAAAATATCCTCAAGAACAGTTTGAGTGGAAACTTGGAGAAAAGTTATTTGGGAGACTCGCAATTTTTATTATACCGTATCAATAACACAAAGTAGGTATTTATTTATTTAGCCTTGACGTACATACATGTTTTTTCAATATTAATAATATTTTTAATATTTTCTTGTGTCGTTGGACCCGGTTGCCAGTAAAATGACAGTCGTTAAGCCCAGTTGAATACCACTTGAAAAACTTCAACACACCCGGTTGCCACAACCTGCGCCTGTTTTTTTGAACACGGCAATAGAATATATAGGCTCACAACCTGTTACGTGGGATAAAAGTGCATACGGTGAAATATATTCAATATTAAAAGAATGGAAACTACTTTGAATGTCATGCAAACATTTTTCAATTAACTTCATGGTGTCTGTTTTTCGTAACGGTCTGCGCGAGCATCGTAAAAATTTACTCATATAATTTTTCCCTAATGCGCCAAAAGAAGTGTACCTTACTTTAAAAATATATCATTAACTAGCGACTAGGCTTCGCCCGTGACATACTTTCAACCCCGTAATTTAATTCCGTCACTTACTACGAGTACTTTTCCAAAAATGTATGAAAGTTTCCCCGATTTGTTGACATTTATGATTACTGCTCCGCTCTCCTGTGTAGTGGCGTGATGATATATAGCTTAGAACCTTCCTCAATAAATGGGCTATCCAATACAAAACTAATTTTTCAAATCGGTCCAGTCGTTCACGCGTGATGCCGTGACCAAGGGAAATAGGGATACATTTTTATATATATAGATTTACTCCGTTCTCTATAAGCTACTAAAAAAGTAATATTTTCAAAGGATGGATTTTAGTAAGTGAAAGATGTCCAAAGATGCCCTACGAAAATATTGTTTGAATTGATATTCGAAATATCTAGGTCGTTCGCAAAATTGTTTGCTGCAGAATACATACAATCTCTTTTCTTTTAATAAACTATTAGCTGTCTAGATAATAGACAACCAGGCCATCTAACTTGGTCTAAGTAGACAGCTAATTAATACAGCCCATCACTTTGTCCAAACGGCAATATAGTACCAGTCGATATCTTCAGACGCGTGAAAATTTCTAATTGTAGATTTAGGTCCGTATTCCAGAACGTTTTCCAATACTCAACGCTTGAGGCTAGATTTTGCTTTATAAAATCTACTCTCAAGCGTTGATTGAGTATTGAGAAACGTTCTGGAATACGGCCGTTAGTATTACTGGATTTTCTTTTTAATATTTTCCCATTATTATCAACAACTATCTTTATTTTTACAAAATGTTTCACATAGAATGTATGAGGTTGAGAAAATATTGTTTCTGTGATTTTTTCCTGTATTTTTATTTATTGCTATTAGAGGCGTAGAAAATTCTAACAAACCGAGAACCATTAAAAATCGACACACCCGTTTTTAATGGTGTAACTATCACGATGTTTACAGTTTCCAAACACACCAAAAATTTTGTAAAACCGTGTTTCAAACACGTGTCCGCCTGAGTGGTGAATTTTCCCCGTATCCGTGTTTCCATTAGAACTTCACATTTTTAATTTATAATAAGGTTCGACTGTAATTAAAATAAAAATAGCATAGAAAATTTACTTCAATCATAATTTATTATGACATTTTAGAATAGTCAAAAATTTTATTCACGTTACAGAAATACAATATTATGAATAGATTGCAAATGTTCACACTTAAGAAGTTATGCCATAATGAACTACTTATTCAATAGCTTGGTGTTCTAAAAACGATCACTGCATGTAAATCACTAGCTGAACCTGCCGCTTAAATAATCCCGTCGTTTATTATTTTTAACGGAAAAGTCATAAGTTCGGATACCTAGACGTACATGTATGAAGCGATTGATGAATCTGCAAGAAGCGAACGAAGTATGCATGGATCGTGAAGCCTGGAGATCTGTCCTCTCTGACTACCCCGTCAGGAATACAGCGTGAATATAGTGAGTTAGTTAGTTACATTATTATTTTCACAATAATGTAAAAAAAAAACCGATTTGTTGATATTTATAATAACTGCTCTGTTCTCCTAGATAGTAGCGAGGTAATATATAGCATGTAGCGTTTCTGGATAATTGGGCTATCCAACACAAAAATATTTTTTTAATTCAAAACAGTAGTTCTCGAGATAAGCAAGTTCAACCATACAAACTCTTCAGCCTGAAGAATATATTCCATATTAAGAAAAATAAGAAGGTCTTCTATATAGTTATATTATTAACGCGGACTGCAAATTCCTACACTTTACTCAACATAAGGCCACAGTCTATTGCGGTTATAGTACACTCTTTCCAAAATCATTATTAGTATACTGCCGAAATAAAAACATATTAGTGCTAAAACCGGTAACGATATATGCAAGAACTTCGCTGGAACCATTGGCGCTGACACACATATCCGTCCTTCAGATTCTCTGAGCAACCAACGCTTGAGGATTCCAGTTTCTTGAGCTCGGAGTATACTGAAAGATTTTTACTTTGTCATAAAAATAAATAAATAAAATAAAAAAGGCCAGGTCAAGATTTAACCGGCGAGCGCGTATCAAAACACACATGAAAGCAGAAGTGCCTACCCCGACGGGAAACAAGCGTGATATATATGTATGTACGAGTATGTATGTAATAAATTTTATGAAAGTGAAAAATGACCACTTGATTTGAAACGAAACTTGAACCCGTGAATTAACCAGGGTAATGCTCTAAGCCACTGAGCTACAAGAACCGTAGCGAAACAAGTTAAAATTCTTCACTATCACTGTAACCGCCGTTCAAGAGTAATAGGCACAGAGCTTCTTTTATTATTTGGACTAGTGCTACCCACATTCCCATTACTGTGACTCCTGTAAACCAGGATCTACAGCAATGACCAAAACCCCAGAAAAGTTACACCAAGCTCGATCTCGGTGAAGACCCAGTAGAAGTTAGCATGTCTTGGAACCTGCAACGAAATTAATCAAAAGATAATTTGAGAAAGTAGGAAAAGAACGTTAGCACAGAGCTTCCTTTGAGCTGCTTAGCAACTCTGATATTACTTTTTATCAGTGTGTAAGGGTATAAAGGACCCCATCAATACTCCTGACGCTCAATCACCTGATGACGACCCGGACGAGTCAACGTCACAGGCGTCCTTTCGGAAATTAGAGGTCAGACAGCGGTCCCTCCCAACAAAGCCAAATGAAACCTTAAAGTTATTAAATTGAAACATTAACTACTCTTATCAGTCAAATATAAGTCGACCCAAGGCTCCAAATCTAGGTAGGGTTTTGAAACAACTGGAAATACACTAAGACGATAGAGAAAAAGAAGAATTTTTCGGTGTGTTCTCATTCCATATAACAAAATATTCCAAGATTTCTCACAGTCACAGTCACAGACCCACCTTCAAGGATGTGCAAAAATACTGATTAATGGTTTGTTCATTATTTATCTTTATTTGTATAGGTCATCGTGATGGAAATCTGTGAGGAGGACCCTCACATATTTTAATTTCAGTAATCACGATGTATTTCGCTCGTCATAGTCCCGCGGTCTCAGTGTTCTGTAAACGATCACTGAGTTACGCAACTTTGACTATGGCTGGTCTTGGATGGGTGACCACTTTGTGGCATTTATATTTGCGAGCACGTTAAACCGTTGGTCCCGGTTGCCAGTAAAATGGCACTCGTTAAGCCTGGTTGAAGGCCTTATGGGCGGTTTGAAAACCTTCAACAGCAGGTCGCCACAACCTGCGTCTGTTTATTTAAACACGGCAATGGGCTCACCACCTATTACGTTGGACAGGAATCCACACGGTGAAAAGTGGGCGTATAATGTATTTCGCGGTTGCTCTACTGCAGCATGCCGATATTATACTAGCGGCACGCGATGATGACCGTTTGACATATTACAATAAATAAAATACCTTACGTAGTAACTTTTTTTTTTTTATTAAGCATACTATATTTAAGGTATTTTTTATTAATATCAATCTGAAATATATTATTGTCCTGAGGCGAAAATATGTAATAAACGGCCATCATAGCGTGCCGCTAGTGTAGTTATATAACATCTGAGCGCTTCAAGATCCTTTGCCATGTTACTCACCCAATTTTGAACTCTTCTATGTAAACAAAGCGCTTTGAAATAAAGAAGTACTTTGAGATATGTGAGAATACGTCAATTTTTGTCAATTCACACAATTCCTGATTGCTGAATGCTAAAACCAAGCAGATATTTAACTTTAAAACAACCATAATATCGATAATTTTTTAAAGCAATTATTTTGCTAAGTTTCTCATATATTTGTCGAATCGAATTGACTTTTTCCACTTTATTAAAAATGTATGAGAACCATAATATCTTAACTAAACTTATCTTAAGCATAGATATCTAAACTAGTTAAGATATCTATGAAAATAACCTAAATAGGCTTTTTAATTGGTAGTCTTTCGGATTTTATAGTGAAACAGATATAATAAAATATGGATGTTGCCTCAACTTAGGTATATTGGGTTTAAAATGAAGCATAAAAATGGCAGAAAATACATTGTGCCTTCAATATAAAAGGTAAAGATGATATTGTAACTCAGTTTCAGATTCACGTTACAATAGACATTCCAGCCCTGTTTCTATACGGCTATTGACTGGGATAAACATTTTCAATACATAGATAGTAATAATATTAAATAATAATAATAAATAAATATCGTTGGGACAACTCACACAACGCCATCTGATTCAAAACTAATATAAGATAGTGATCACGTACAATTGGTCATAAATGTACCACTAATACTACAATTTTACAATACTCTTAAGAGCAAGCAAGTACAAACCAAGTAAAAGTAGCATTAAGTATTTATCCCCGCCTTTCATTCTCAATGGGGTATGTTAATAGTGCTGAAAGCTTGGGAAGCCAAGATTTCAGCACTAGTAACAAGATATATTTTATGACCGTACACGCTGGTTGGTTTGATATCCGATTTTATTTTCAGTTTTCCTTCTTAACGTAATGGGTATTTTTACGACGTTTTTTACGATGTGTTCGAGACAAATTCTAAACTCATACAACTCTATCCACCACATAATTACAGAAACATCTAGTAAAAGGTCTATTACAGCCAAGTTATTAAATTAAAGTCCAATGATCCTGCGCAAGCTTCTAGCACCTTCAGGGAGTCAAAGGACGCTGGGTGGGCAGCTCGCCATCCTTACAAAAGCAGGCTCATGAAGTGGCATGTCGGTCGAAAACAACTCCCAAAGAACCTTTAAGTGAGCCCGCAGTGGAAGCCAAACTATGCTGGAAGCACTGAGACATCTTGATGAAGAGAGAAGAGACCGATGTGAAGAGATCTATAAAAATATGAGCGCCCGGCACGAGACGGATAGGTGTGACCGGATGTGTGGTTTTAGTCGGTCCGAATCCTTCATAACATCTGCGGTGAATTTCCACAAGTAAAATAAGAATTTCCACAGGTGCTTCAAGCACCTGGTAATACATACATCTTTTTAAAAATGGATAAATACTGATATAATCAGACATTAAGGCGACTTTTCCTTCCTTTACGCCCTCCAAACCTTCGTATAAAGACACGGTCCTTAGTTTATGTAGCCTTTTTATTATTGTGTCGTAGTTCACATATGTTGTTGGTATCTGTTAAAGCAGTAAATGATGAGTACAAACAAATCAAATCAAAAGTAACGCAAAAGGAAGTAAACGTAAGCTTATGTGTTTATCCATGGTATCAGCTACCTCTGCACTAAATTTTATCCAAATAGGTCCAGCGTATAGAACCAAATAACTTTTTTCATTAATATTAAAAAGCTTAAGATTTTGTTTATTTGGATTAATATATTAATCTTAGGAATTCCGAGTAATAATTGAAAAAATATTTTTGTGTTGGGTAGATTTTTTTTAAGGAAGGCTGGGCTATATAGCATTAGGCTATTGCCCAGAAAAGACGAGTAGTAATCATAAGTGTCAACAAATCGAGCAAATGTCCATACATTATTGAAAATTTATACCTAAATGGGGAAGTATGAATTAATTGGGTACCACGGCGGTTCGAAGTGTTCGAATGTGTCAGCCTCGCGAGTTCACCATACTTGGCATACTTCTAGGCCTAGTGAAACGTCAGTTTTCAACAGTTTTTAAATTTACAAGGTACCGAATTGTATAGAATTTTCCCAAAAAGAATAAGATGTTTCACCGGTCCCTTCTTTATAACGTAGTGTTAGAGTAGCAGTGCACATCTAGTTATAATAAACTATATGCGCACTGCAAGGAGAATGTAACACTACGATAAAAGAAACGGGACAAATGAATGTGAAAAATAACTTAAAAAAAAAATAAAGCACAAAAACACCAAAAATACAAAAAAGGTAAGTTTGTCTTACATTTTCGGAAATCGTCAGTATCATAAAATCCACAATCACCGGTTCAAGGTCAGCTTCGGCAATAGAATGTAAGGTCAAGCCTGTGTCCTTGTCATTCACAAGATGGGATAGCAGATTTGAAGTGTAAAAGGTGTAAACGGTGTAAGCGCAGAGAAAAAAGGTGAGGTAGGCAATCCTGAGCGATGGTAAAGTCGCTTCCATTGGTGGAACTGGGAAAGAAAAGGAATTTCTTAGATATCAGACAAAATTAAAACAAATCATCCTATGGCAGTCCACTTCTGGACGTATGTTGTACGAAACATAATTCGTACACCGCGGCGGTGCGCTTCATACATCAGCACTTTTCAATTATTTCATATAATTTAGCATTAATTAGGATCATACGCAATCAGCATTCATACGCGATACTCATTATCACTCATCCTAGCATTAGTTACGAGTTAGTGAATAAAAACCATTTATTTATCTATCTGTGACTTATCATTGTGAGCAAATATACAAGGTGTGTACGTCCTCAAGCAGCAGCCCATACATATGTGTCTTCCAAATCAGTACTTTCAGTCTTGATAAAAATATAATTATAGTTTTATATGTATTTATGTAACTGTGTGACAAATTAAACAACACATACCTCAAAGAGCTAAACAGATTTTGTTCAAATTTGACACATTTTTTTTTATAAATATTGTAGGACACTATTCACACAGCGCCATCTAGCCCAAACTAAGCCTTAAACTTGTGGTATGGGGTCTAGATAACTGATAAACATACTTATATATTTCTAAATACAAACGTTTTATACATAGGAAACACCTAAACTCAAAACCAACATTTGCGCATAGCACAAACATTGGTTGTATATAATGTTGTTATTATAACGCTGAAGTACAGGAAATGACATTGAAGGCCTAGATAGAGGGAGGATGTCTCTTTAATGGGTGTAAGAAGCCTACCAAGATCTCCGAGGACTACGCAACCTCACTTGCAAGTTGTTCAGCTACTGGATAACGGACGAGGCAATAACTTATGCGTTTGAACGATGGGGTGGCAAGGTCAAACTGCTGTCTCTCCTAACAATACCGAAAACCAAAAGCAGCTCCTAGTATTTTTTTATACCACTGAGGTGGCAGACAAGCATACGGCCCACCTTATGGAAAGTGATCACCGTAGCCTATGGACGTTTGCAACACCAGAGGTGCAGCCACTCGCGCTGCCGACCCAATAAAAATATCCCATGTAGTAGTAAGTAGTATATAACCCAGTTAGAGTTTTGAACCAAGCGAATATTTCTCATACACCGTCCTTGCTGCCCACGGTAAGTAAATGCAATGCCCGCGTTACAAAAAATAAACATGAAATGTGTTATACTTGTGCTGATGTCAATAAATTCTTAAAATGTTTATGATGCCCGAAAACCGCTGACAAATTGATCTCAGAATTAACAAAATTTTTACTTACTATGCTGACAATACCCTCCAATAACCATAAGAAGCTCGTAAGGGTAACTACAGCTGGATCCTCCAACAATGCGTACCTCCCACTTTTTTAATAAGTAGAATATTATACTAATCAAAAACGCCATGCCATAGAGACAGTTCCATACGAGTCGGGAAAATGGCTTACTGAAGAATTTGGGGTAGAAGATTTTGTTGTCTTTCTGACGGAGAATGAAGCCTAATCTGAAAAAAAGCAGTATTAGAGATATATTCAAAGCCTCATCAGGCCTGAAGACGGCGTGTGGGCTGCTCGATTTTCCAACAGAAGCAGACTTTAGATAGCGGCATGATGTCAGTTGCACACATACCCCATGCCCTAAGGTGCGGGATAACACTAACTGTTTGAGGTGGTAACCAAAATCTGACGGAAACTCTGGGAAATCCTTCCGAGGAATCTTTCCGAGTTACCTGGTTTTGATGAATTATTTATTCGTTTATATTGAATTAGATATTTCGTGAAATTGTAATTCCAGCACAAAGGTGCGATGCTCCCATCACGCCTGGAGTGTTGTATATATTCATTCTTAAGCTCGAGAACTCTCATAGCGCGATGCAGGATTCTAAGTATCGATGTAATTTAATAGACACAACAGTATTTTTGAAAATCATGGTAATTTTGTAACTGACCTTGATCGTGCTTGTATGGTTATGATTATGGTCGATGCAAACAAATCGACACGTCAAGCAAATCGAGGTAAAATAAGCATAATATCTAAAAAAACTTTTTAATAATAAATAGATAAATATCGTCGGATTAAAATTCACACTACGCCATCTGATTCCAAACTAAGCAGAGCTTGTACTATGGTAACCAGATAACTGATAAACACTTATATATTTCTAAATACATACATATTATAGGTAAATAACACCCAGACTCAGAATAAACCATCGTTCTCATCACACAAAGTTTTATCCTGAGTGGGAATCGAACCCACGACCTCTTGCGTAGCAGTCGGATACACTCCCACCGCGCCACAGAGGCAGTTAAATAATACCAATTCAGTTAATACCTGACTTACCTCCAAGAATGAGCTTCATGAATGGGGTACATTTCCTCTAAATGCTCCACTCGAAAGCTCATAGGTCTCAGGTGCATATCAACAGATATATTACGTTCTGTGGTAACCTTTTTCATTTCTTCTAAGGTACTCAAATTTGCTTCTAATCCCTCCGATATGTAAGAAACACTGCGATGAAACAAATTTACATACATTCATAAAAGTACATACATACGCACGCTTTTATCCCCGTAGGCAGACGCGTACTATACGCCCACAGTTCAGCGTATGTATTTTTGTCCCATGTAACAGTTGGTGAGCCTATTGCCGTGTTGAAATGGACAGGCGCAGGCTGTGGCGACCTGATGTTGAAATTTTTCAAGCCGTTCATAAGGCTTTCAACCAGGCCTATCGACTGACATTTTACTTGCAACCGGGATCAACGGCTTACCGTGCCTTCCGAAGCACGGAAACGCTCGCAAATGTAAATGCCACAAAGTGATTACCCATCCAAGGACCAGCTATAGCGAAAGTTCCTTAACGCAGTGATGACAGAACACTGCGTTAGCGGGGCCACGAGCGCTTTATAAAAGTACATAAATAACATATAACATACCACGCCTTCTTCCCCAAAAGGGTAAACGTTTCGTTTATATTTCATAAAAGCATAAACTTATTTTTATTTGTAGTTGCTGTATTAAAATCATTTAAAACTTACTTGAAGCCATACATGTCTCTCAGAATATCCAGCATTTTGCAACCCAGGATGGTCTGTCGCCATAGAGGTTCAAATACATTTACACTTCCCAAATACGAGGAGAGATCATCACAGTCGTAGAGTGAAGTTACTTGAATTGTTGTTGAATTCATTGTGCTTGAAGCTATGGATAATTTAATAAAAAAATGGAAAAAGACCAACAAGAACTGCGCTTGAATAATTTAATACGAAATTGAAAATAAAAGACCAACAAGAACTGCGCTTTTAAGAATAATAACTTTCGTGAGTGTTGTTCCTTATTAATAACTAAACTTTTTTACTAACGTGTAAATTTCGGGATAGCCTGACTAGTTTCGTCAAGTTGCGTCAAACCGCGTCGCAATCTGTGCTGGTACTGAATATTTTAGCTTGACGATGCTCTTGAAAAAGGACCTGTATTAGGTCCGACACTAGTCGGGTTATCCCGAAATTTAGGTACAGGTAAAACCGTTTAGTTAGTTATAACAGTGTTTATTTTAATATTGTTTTAACGAGACTGGCCACCAAAACGGACCATACCATGACTGTGCTGGGATCAGGCATAAACATCTATTGTATATTCCAGTGTGAGAACATATGCCTACAAGAACGTTCCATAGCCTCGTTGCGTGCGCACATAGCAATATTTCTTTTGCTTCAGATTCATTAGTCGTTTCATAAATGCACGTCCTACTTTTAACCTTTCTGTGTTTAAGCAATCTGTTCACATGATCTTTCTATATAAGTCTAGACCAAGACTCTCATAAAAAAAACATGTCTTACTCTGACTCTTTCTGCAATCTAGTTTCACACAATCGTTCCTTATTCGAATTACGACAGAATAATAAAATAATACGTCATCGTGTATTATTATACACATAAAACATTCATATATAACATAACATACACCACCCACATAAAAAGATCATGTCTAACTCTGACTCTTTCTGCAATCTAGTTTCACACAATCGTTCCTCATTCAAATTACGACAGAATAATAAAATAATACGTTATCATGTAATTATACACATAAAACATTTATATATAACATAACATACACCACCCACATAAAAATTGTGTGCAATAAAAATTTATTACACAAGTTATATAAATTAGGAATACGTGGACAAGCCAACAAGTGGCTGGAATCATACTTGACATGCAGGAAGCAAATTGTAGAAATAGATAGAAATAGACTTCTTTAATAAAAATACCAAAGAGATTGAAAAAATACAGTCCTTCAATACAGATATAACTGCCTCAATCCCTCAGGGTAGCGTGATAGGCTGCTTACTGTTCCTCATCTATATAAATGACCTACCTAGGGCAGTGGGCGGGCCATGTGTGTTGTTTGCCGATGATGTTTTTTTACTTGTCTCATGTAAAACCAACTCAAACCTAAATAATAAACTAACCACTATTTTAAAGAAAACCGCATCCTGGATGATAGAACATAATTTAGAAATTAATTATTCAAAAACGAAAGTAATACCATTCCACCCACACAAAAAGGCACCACTAAAAAAAAAATTTGAATTTGAGGAGATTAAAATAGAAGTAGTCAATGAGTTCAACTTGCTTGGTTTAACAATTGACACGAATATTAACTGGAAACCCCATATTTACAAAATTAGAGGAAAACTTTTAAAATTTTCTTATGCGCTGCGGGAAGTCAAGAAGACAACTGACCTGGCAGCAGCTCTGGTCACCTACTATGCCTATGCATACTCTTGGCTAAGTTATGGAGTTATTTTATGAGGAAATAGTACAGACGCACCGTCTATATTTACTCAACAATAGAAATTGATTAGAATATTAGTGAACATCGAAGAAACAGACACGTGTAGACCTCATTTTAGGAATCTGAAAATATTAACCTTGCCATGTATATATCTTGGAAATATGTAAATTTGTAAGGAAACACCGCGAATATTATACTACTCGTGAAGAAATACAAAACAGATATATTCTAAGGCACAAAAATATACTGAATTTACCAAAATCCCGTTTAGTTATGCATTCCTCGGGTCCTTTGGTCATGTCAATAAAAGTATACTACAAACTGCCAGAGCTGATAAAAAATGATAATTTTTTTAACCCTTTCGTAATTAAAATGAAATCATTCTTGGTAAATAAATGTTATTACAGTATTCAAGAATACCTTGACAATAAGAACACTGTACCTATCTGAAAATGCACTACTTTGCTTTCATTTTCATTTTTTTTTACTTTTTTTATTAATTAATTATTTAAAATTAAATTCAAAATTAAATAATAGTAATAACTAATTATAAAATAGCCAGATGACATTATGTTGAGTATATCAATTAATTATATATTGACTATAATCATAATTCAGAATGGTAATAATTTATGCATATTCTAATTTAACAGTATTATATTCAAATCATAAGAGACTAATCAAAGAACCTAAAAGTTATATTTGAGTACTAGACTAGACAATGAAATTAATTTTTTTTGCATTCATTATAATAATAATAATATAAATCGACTGCCTCTGTGGCGCGGTGGGAGTGCATCCGACTGCTACGCAAGAGGTCGTGGGTTCGACTCCCACTCAGGATAAAACTTTGTATGATGAGCACGATGGTTTATTCTGTGTCTGGGGGTATTTAGAAATATATAAGTATGTTTATCAGTTATCTAGATCCCATAACACAAGCTAATATTAGCTTACTTTGGGCTAGATGGCGCTGTGTTAAAAGTGTCCCACAATATTTATAAATAAGTAATGATCAGTAGGGGGGAAGAGAAATAGTGCTTAATTTTAGATATTTGCATTTAAGTTTTGAATGAGTATTATGGCAAAGGAAACACCTATAAATTAATATATGCTTCCTCTCTCCGACCATTTTTTTGCTGTGCCCGACAGGGTCCATAATTGCTACATAGTTTGTCTTAATAATCATGTCTGTCTTAATAATCTGTCGTAATCATGTCTTACTCTGACTCTTTCTGCAATCTAGTTTCACACAATCTTTCCTCATTCGAATTACGACAGAATAATAAAATAATACGTCATCATGTATAATTATACACATAAAACATTCCTATATAACATAACATACACCACCCACATATTTTCAGAATTAAACTTCTTATAATAACATTTGAAATTTTATATAAGCAAATATTACCTACCTTCTCAAATCCTTTACCGAAACCGCAAGAGAAACAGAGGCTTCTGTGTGTTATAAAAACAGTTCAGAATTTTTCAATAAAAGTATAACTTTTTAAAACACAGCCATCCCTGTTGAACTCAATAACAACACTGAATGGTTACTTTGGCTGTAGAACAAACACCATAAATGAGGATAAACAATTAAAATGAAGGGTTTATTGTGTAAGCAGAAATTATTTCATATACGGAATGTTTAAAAATATTTGGCAATATAATACGAATAAAATTTTATAGGTAAGATTTAGAAAAATAGGCACCATTCCCACTCTTTACTCATTTTTACCATTGTGTTTGTGTGTGAGTGTGTGTGTAACATGTCACCCACATTATATACCCACAGTGCCGTACGCACTTTACTCAAAGTATATATTGAATACAAAATAATTATAGAATGGAATAAAACTGTATGTTAAAGCTGGATTACAAATAATTTAGTCAGATATTGTACAATGGGCGGCCTTATCGCTTAAAAAGCAATTTCTTCCAGGAAACCTTGGGATGAAAAAGGATGTTAATAAATTATGTAAGTGTATGTAAATAAGGTAATTTTGGCAACTAATCAAGGAATTTTCTAAAATTTAATCTATATTTCTAACACAAACTTCCAAATCTCGTCATGATTGAAACCTTCATTCTTCAGTTGACATTTAGAGCCAAATAAAATTCTTTACATTTTTTGTTAGAATACTGAGGTACATTACAATGTCGAGCTCACGGCGATGGTAATTAAAAAGTGAATTGAAGTATATTGACCCTGTTATTGGGTAGGTGATTAGAAATTTATCTAACTGAGCCGTAGAAGCCTTTATTCTGTAAAGAAAGGTGCATTGATTGCCTTGGTGGCGCAGTTGTATAGCGTATGCGACTGCCGTGACTGAGTTTCCGGATTCGATTCCCGGTCGGAACAAATATTTGTGGGATCCACAAATGTTTGTTTCGGAGTTTGGGTGTTTTCAATATAAGTATCTATATCAGTGTCCTAGTTCTCATAGTACAAGCTTATAGTTTAGTTTGGACTAGATGGCGCTGAGTAAAAAGGGTCCAACAATATTTATTTATTTGTTGAGTGAGACCAGAACAGTAATTTGTTAGTTCCATTTTTCGTTGCATATATTTACATCATCTTCAGAATTTTTTTGTCACTCGATAATTATTTTTGTAGTTGATCATACGCTGTACAAGGCGGAGACACTGAGTACATTATTAGTTTAGCGTTAGCTAAATTATATTACGTGTCTAAGGAAGTAAGGCTAAGGTACTAAGCTAAGGCTAGAGGTGTGAACAGGTCCGAAAATGTGTTTCCAGATGTTGTTATTAAGCTTTCGTAGTGTAAACACATACTTTATATTCTATTCGGGACTTCATACGAAATAATATTTATTGCACTGACGTTTCAAACGCTTTGCAGCGCCCGTTCTAACCACGGACACGGCAACGCGTTGGAAACATTAGTGAATATAAGTAAATATAATTTCACGTGAAGTACGGAATAGTATATGTATAAGGTTTGGCCAAAGTAGTACAGTCATCCCGACCACCCCCTTAATATGACGAATACTGGGAAATACCTACGTCCAGCAGTGGACTGAAATATGTTGATTACTTTATTGACGTAAATGAAAAAAATATTAAAAGAAATAAAAAAATAAACAGAGCACGGACCCTGGGATTAAATTAAGCTCAAGTCTTAATATTTTGTTTACCAATATTTGAAAAGCTTTACTAACAAATTATAAATGATTGTTTTCTTTTCCTTGTAACTTGTTAAGCGATAAACAAGAGAATGTAAATATTTCGTTTAAAATAGACATAATGACCAGCGGCATAAGTCTACCTTACTATTAAAAACATAGAAGGCAATTACAATTATAAATTTTGTTTTCGGGATTTAGTCCACTACTAGCAGTACTACTTAAAATGGAAATTATTTTCAGTCACGAGCTGGACTCGAACCAGCGTCTTCGGGTTCAACGCACCAGATGCGTTTACCAACTACACCACCGTGACCTGCTCGAAACTGACGAATTCATCTCTTTACGTCTTAAGGCGACGTAAGGCGCCATCGACTGACGGTTCACGAAATTAACGTTCACGTTCTACAACAAAAAGGTATGAATCAACTGAGTTTTTTACAACGAAAAGAAATAACAAACTAATCTAGAACTGTATATCTGACAGGGTTATCAGAAAGGAGGTTTCACGGCTTCGTGAACCATGCAAGTTCTTCGCTTTCAGCAGATAAATATACTTATATAGTTTCCAACCAGGCTGCATCAGCCGTGATCACATGTTGGTCAGCCTGAAAATTCGACCAAATTACACCGGTCATCTGCCATCGGCTGGTAGGTAGATATATCAGATTGGTCAGTCTGTGACCACGACTTTTCCTTTTACTTTATTTCAGGCCGACCAACTCATGGCCAATACCGGTGCAACCAGGTCAAGATATTAGGCAACAAAAGAGTAGGAAACGCAACCCCGAACATTAGTTATAATATATCTTCCAATAAAATAAATGCTTATCAAATAGCATATAGTATTTATATATCATGTATCTTCCTGTCTCTGAAATTCAGCCATATTTTATACTGAACAAAGATAATTATATTGATAACAAGATCCACCTGAAAATAATCTGAATTGTGTAATAAAAGTTATTCAAAGGGAACACTAACGAACACGTATCTACATACTACAGGTTATTATAACTAACACAATCTCTATACTATAAACTCGATAATGAACAAAAGTACGGGAGTATTGTAAGGACTTCAGAGAACTCTAGAACAATGTGGCGTATTCTTGTTCGTTCTCGAGTTTATGTGGAGCACGTGGAGATTGTGTTGGGTGACACGAAATATTAAAGCACAATTTTTAATTTTTAAAACATTAGAAAAGTATAATATCACAAAATATGCCATTATGAAATACAAACAAACAGCCAACACTTCGTTTCCGTTTAAAATTAGTTCATCGCCCCGTCATTATTGGCTACTACATCTTGACAGATGATTGTCATACCTTATTTATATTCTCGCGCGAGCCACGAGACGAGATGCGAGACGAGCCGCGAGCCGCAAGTGTATACACAGTATTATGGTTCATTTTTTTCGAGTTCGCGTCTCGTCTCGTAGCTCGTCTTGTGGCTCGTGCGAGGGTGAAAATGGGGTATGAGAGTGTTGTTATTCAATTTCTGAAGTATCTTTTCTTATGACTAAATAAACCGATAACAAAGCAGGCCTTTACTCTTGTACTTCTGTGAGCAGGACCAAGACGATGGCAGGGAGCGATAATCTCAGGCACGCCTTGCGTCCCAAGAAGCGGGATTACACCCGAATTAACCCCCAAAGTAGCGGGATAACACCCTAACCAACCCTCAAAAAGAGGGATATCACCCGAACTCTTAGGCGAGGCTGCGGTGGTAGCCAGAGTCTATCGAGAACCCTGGGACATGCTTTCGTGGAGTTACTCGAGGTACCTATCAATGCCGGCTATAGACTATATAGGTAAGAATCGTGTGGTTATGGTCGGTTCGAATCCGGCACGTTAAGCCGTTGGTCCCGGTTGCCAGTAAAATGGCAGTCGTTAAGCCTGGTTGAAGGCTTATGGGCGGCTTGAAAAATTTCGACAGCAGGACGCCGCAGCCTGCGCCTGTCCATTTCAACACGGCAATGGGCTCACCACCTGTTACGTGGGACAAAAGTGCATACGGTGAAATGTGGGCGTATAGTATACCTCAGCCTACCTCTTCGGGGATAAAGGCATGACAATATGTATGTATGTATGTATGTATGTTCTGTCTTCACATGTGTTTGGTTGCTGAGCTCTGTTTATAAGGTTTAGGACTGTTGATTCCATTGGAAAGTTTCATTACAATGTGAAAATTTTAATGCGCTGGCCATGTGCAAGGCGTGAATACAATAGCAATTTGAATCCTATTTCCTATGTAACAACGCTTTAATGTACTCATTCATGGCTCCGATAGATTTAAACATTGTTGCGTAGAAAATAGAATTTTAATTGCCATGATTTACGGCTCTATTTGGATTGGATGTATAGCTAATTAATAAAGATTTTATCAGTATGACATATCGTGTACGGCGATGGGGGTGCTATTTTGAGGTCATTTTGCTCCGTGTCGAGATATACATTTAGTATAACTTGGAAAAGTCTATAAAGTTTGTGAACGTTTTAAAAATATTACCTGATACATGAAGTATGCACGTACTACACACGACCGTATTCATGACAGTCTACAGCCCCAGTAAAATTCGTACAAATTAACAGATAGGACATTGCGCATGGCACAAATCAACTTGGTTGACTATTTTATCTATACACCACTGCATCCATTTCAAAAAAAAAATGGTGTGACGTTGTAATCAAGTAGGCTTTGATATTGTAGTATCAATATTTTAATTTATTTATTTATTAATAATACAAAAAATGCTATTGTTGAAACGTATTGCTCCAAAGAAATTTCTTTGGATATGGCCTTTACAAGTAGGCGCCAAAGTTGTAGGATTTTTTATGTGTGTAAGTTTTTAATATTTGTCTTGTCAAGCATTAAAATAATCTATTAGTTGAAAGAATTATAATCATTTATTTTTAGCATATTAAATAGTAAATAAATCGATTGTTCACTTAATGTTGAAGGTACTAAAGTGAACATGAAGTCCACTTTAAATCCATAACGGATTTTTAAATAGACTTTAGAGTACAACGGGGTTCTTTTTATATAAAAACAAAACTATCTTCACCCTGTATCCCTGACGGGGTAGTCAGAGAGGAAAGATTGCCAGGCTTCGCGATCCATGCATACTTCTTTTTTAGCTTCTTCAAGATTAATCAATCGCTTCATACACCCACGTCTGGGTTTCCGAGTGCTTTTGACTTATCCGTTTTTGAGCAATCTGCTCACGTGGTCTTCGTATGTAAGGCCCATATTCCAGAACGTTTCTCAATACTGAATCAACGCTTGAGGCTAGATTTTGTCTTATAAAATCTACTCTCAAGCGTCGATTGAGTATTGAGTAACGTTCTGGAATACTGACCTAAGTCTCGGCCTACCCTGACTCCTTCTACCCTCTACTTTCGCACAATATATAGTCTTCGTCAATCGTTCCTCACTCATTCGCTGGACGTGTCCAAACCAACGGAGCACGCCCTTTTCCAGCTTAACGCTGGCACTAACGCTTGTTCTTTTAATGAAAACAAGAAACAGATTATTTATGGCCTAAAGTGTCTAAAATAAAGTACTCAATAAGTAATGTTATAAAGAAATACATCATTTCGTAGATGGCACAGCTCAATTCAATTCAAACCATTTCATTACGGATCATTGGTACATAAGAGTATTAAAATTACAGTTTTATACCACAGACGTACAAAAGTAAGCAGACCAAACATATTCCATTGTTATGGAGCAATACTTCATTCTTTTTACTCTTGCCATTTGTTGTACAAAGCTGTCTTTGTTATTCTTGTGTAGCTACATCTAACTCACACATTGACAGCGAACAGCGCGTAGCCCATTTTTCTACTACAAATAAGCAAAACAAAGTTGTATTGACAACCGCTGCTGTTAACTTTACATCAAAGATTTATGTGTTGAAGTGAAAATATTACATAAAATTATTGTAAAATGTTATAAAAATTAACAAAAAATTTACAAAAAGTTGGTGTACATAGAGTGATGAAGTTTCATTATCAAGAAATCACCAGAAATAACTACCTGTCTATGTGTGTGTAGGCTACGCTATTTTTCACTAACGTTGGGTCTGCTTACTGTCTCATATGTCTGTGTTTTGTACCCAATATGCCCCTAAGCAAACTCTAGCTGAATATATTTTTTCGACTTTAACAATATTCATGTACAATGGAAAAGTTGAATGCTTTCCCTCTTCCTTAAGGTTCTATTTTGTGAAAATACCTTTGTTAAGGATTCATTTTGAAGAGGATCACTTTGAGGACCTTTGTCATTTGATATATTTATACCATATCACTTCGCCAGACAGACAAAACTTTTAATATCGCTTTTTTGGTGCATACATTCAATAAATTCCTAATTGTTTACATTCAAAAGTAGTTACATAGACATTATAAATCTAGAAGCGCTCGTGGCCCCGCGGTCTCAGTGTTCGGTAAACGATCACTGAGGTACGCAACTTTCACTATGGCTGGTCGTCGGATGGGTGACCACTTTGTGGCATTTACATTTGCGAGCGTTTCCGTGCTTCGGAAGGCACGTTAAGCCGTTGGTCCCGGTTGCCAGTAAAATGGCAGTCGTTAAGCCTGGTTGAAGGCCTTATAGGCGGCTTAAAAAATTTCAACAGCAGCTAGCCACAACCTGCGTCTGTCTATTTCAACACGGCAATGGGCTCACCACCTATTACGTGGGACAGGAATCCACACGGTGAAAAGTGGGCATATAATATGCCTCTGCCACCCCTTCGGGGATAAGGCGTGATGGATATTTATTTATTTATTTATTTTTATAAATCTAGTCAAGTCGATGACCGGTTATGATTAATTGCGGCGATTTGATAAATTTTAACAGCAGGTAGCCACATGAATTTAGGGAGTATGTTTAGCGCGAATGGAAGATGTGATTCGGATGTAGAACGCCGAGTAACTGCCGGAAACAAAGTTAACAAAATAATAAAAAAAAAAAAAATATCTTTATTTTGCATAGACCATTTTAACGGCGCTTACAAAATGTCATACACTATTTAAAATATTTAAAGCGACCACCGGTTCGGAACGCGGCCCACCTGAGAAGAACCGGCAAGAAACTTAGGAAGGCTTTTTTTTTGATGGCCTATTTACAATTTAATATTATTTCATTTTGCCAGCAGATCATTTCCAGGCGTCCCTGTCCTGCAAATAGTCTGTAACGGAGTAAAAACCTTTTTCACAAAGCTTGTTTTTAATAAACTTTTTAAATTTATTTAAAGGTAAATTTCTCAGGTCACAGGGAAGCTTGTTGTAAAAGCGTATACAGTTACCCTGGAAAGAATCGCCAATCTTATGTAGTCGACTGTGGTGGACTGAAAGATTATTTTTATTTCTAGTGTTTATATTATGTTTATCACAGAGTTTAGAAAACTGTGATAGATTTTTCTGGACATACATAAGATTGGCAAAAATGTATTGTGATGGTACGGTTAGAATATTCACTTCTTTGAATTTTTCTAGGAGAGAAACTCTGGGGCCCAAAATATAAATAGCGCGTACAGCCCGCTTTTGTAGAACAAAAATAATATTTAAATCTGCAGCACTCCCCCAAAGGAGAATACCGTAAGACATAATACTATGAAAATAGCTGAAGTAAACCATTCTAGCCGTATCCACATCTGTTAGAGTCCTGATCTTTTTTACAGCGTATGCAGCCGAACTTAATCTAGAGGCTGTCTTTTCTATGTGTGGGCCCCACACGGTGCTTTGTCCCAATTAGTAAAGCGACAAAGCATCGTAAAAGAAGCACGACTCGCGATTCATAACGCAGTGCTAGTGACAACGTTGCTTTACGGCAGCGAAACCTGGGTATGTTAGAAGATGCATAAAAGTAAGTTGAATGCTGTGGAGATGCGATCACTTCGAAAATTGAGCGGCGTAACCTAGGCCGACCGAAAACGCAACGAAGTGATACGCAATATGGCAGGTTTGAGTGAAAGTGTCAGCGTTAAGCTGGAAAAGGGCGTGCTCCGTTGGTTTGGACACGTTCAACGAATGAGTGAGGAACGATTGACGAAGAATATATATTGTGCGAAAGTAGAGGGCAGAAGGAGTCAAGGTAGACCGAGACTTACATATGAAGACCACGTGAGCGGATTGCTCAAGAACGGAAGAGTCAAAAGTACTCGGATACCCAGACGTGCATGTATGAAGCGATTAATGAATCTACAGGAAGCGAATGAAGTATGCATGGATCGCGATGCCTGACGATCTGTCCTCTCTGACTACCCCGTCAGGAATACAGCGTGAAGATAGTTAACTTACGAGAATATGTTTTGTTTCAGTGTGTCTGTATAATGTGTGTGCTATCGTTCTTAGTGGAAGTATCTTATTACAAGCAATGCCATTCCTGTACTGAGACTGTATTGCACCACGTATATAGCTTCAATATAAATATAGTTGTATATTGCTTTTGCATGTTTTTCGTAAATATATGGTTCATATGGGGAGTCACCCATGTAAGTATTATTATATTTACTAAATAAACAATTTTCAAAAGCGTTCTTCAATAAATCTTGTTTATTTTCCATTTCATGTCAAAATATCACTTTTCAGAAATAATGTTTTGCACACAACCCATCTTCTATCATTGCACCGCTCGCCATAGACAGGGTGTTCACCCTCACACTTTGCGTCCGGAGCGCACGCATACGGTGAGGTCCGAAAGAGTATTCCGCGTACTCTTAAATTGTGGTATGAACTCCCTGCCTGGGTTATCCTGAAGGTCTACAGTTTGCGGTTCTTCAAAAGGGGTCTTAGAAGGTTTATAAATGGTCTGCAGCGCGAGTGCTGCACCTCTGGTGTTGCAAACGTCCATAGGCTACGGTGACCACTTTCCATCAGGTGTGCCGTACGCTTGTCTGCCACCTCAGTGGTATGATAAAACAAATGGATCGAAATAATTTGTTACTGGTAGTACTTGCCAGCTAAATTCACGTTTACTTTGAATTGCTATACAGTTTATCAGTTACACCTTTATCCCCGAAAGGGTGGATGAGACATATTATACGCCCATATTGCACTGTACATATTTTTGTCCCACGTTACAGATAGTGAGTCCATTGCCGTGTTGTAATGGACAGTCGTAGGCTGTGGCGACATGACATTGAACATTTTTAAGCCATCTAAAAGACCTTCAATTTGGCTTAACGCGTGCTTTATGAGCTGATTTATGTATCTAAAACCGATGTAAAATCCACTTTACGAGCAAGTGTGTTTAAAAAATAATTTATTGTACCCTACTAATATTTGTATCACCACCATCATTTTCCGAGCGTCTGTCCAAGTTGCATCTCAGGACGCCCGGGGTCCGCTTTTATACTTTTTCTCCTCCACTTCGCACGGCCATCGGCATCCACTGTTTTGAGACCATTGGCACGCATTTCATCCTTTACGACGTCAAGCCAGCACTTCTTGGGTCTTCCTCACTTACCGGGACCCGAATGGGCCGACATGGCCAGATATTTGTTTCCCACGTAGCCCGGCGGTTGCCGCAAGACATGACCGTACGAGCGAAAACGACAGTCTTGCAGCTTATCTGCAATGTCAAGGGCGCGAAGGCCGCCACTGATGCAAGAGTTCCTCACACGGTACATCCGCGTGACTCCACACATCTACCGCAGCATCTTCATTTCCGTGACACGCAGCTCCTGCTCTCTAGATCACCACCATATAATTCTGTTTCAGCAAAAACCTGCAGTGGTATTAGCTTGGGTGGTGATTACAACAATGTGGTGGATGCAAGGATGTAGCCTGATATTAATTTTGATCCTACTCCACATCGGTGCCATTAATATAAGCTGGATAGCTACCCTCTGTGTAGCTATTCTTGGTTTCGGTAAGACACATGCTTCCAATAGCCTCATCACATTATATAACATGGTGGAACACTTTTTTATTACTCTAATTAGTATTTTTTTAGAATAAAAAATTTAAAAAAAATTATTAGAATCTGCCTTAATCTGGTCACCTAAGCGCAAAATCTTAATACGTAAAACGAAAACTTTGTACCCATTCCTTTTTATGAAAATTGCACGGACGGATGAGTATGAACCACAAGGAAACTGCGAAAAGTGTTCTTACATTTTTGTATGGAGCCTGGCACACCTAAAGGTCGGCAATTTTGAAAAAAGCATGACTCGACGTCCAACGCTGAAATACGCTTCAATCGAAAGAATAGTTCATTACAAACAAAAAGTCTTGTCTATGTGATAGACTTTATGACATATTTAAGACGGAAGATGAAAAAAAAAATTTACTTATTGTAGCTAACAAATAATCGGCAATTCTTACCACGGTTTGGTGCGCCGTGAGCATGCTTAAAGCAAAAAAAGCCACTGCTATTTTGTTTGACGTTTGCTATCAGCAATTCGGCTTCTAACCTGCGGCTGTGATCTGGGGGCCGAGTCTACTATTGACAAGCCGTAAAAAAGAACCAGAATCGCTGTTTTTAGCTGTCAAAACGTTAGTAGACTATCAAAAATGCAACTGACTAGCGGCCACTGGCGCGGTACTTGTTAGTAAAATTCGATCGGCTTAATAAGGCCGCCCATTGTCCTTTTCCCACAACTTACAATATCAATGTACAATTGTATTGCCTGTCGCATACTACGTAATTGCATGCGTGAAATTCCCACGTGAAGTCATCTTGAGCCCCTCTCGGGTAACCCGTCCACCGTACTTTTAAAATAGCTAGTGTCTAGGTATTTCAAGTATTTATAAAAAAAAATATCTGTTTTAATTTATTCCTTTTAATATTAATCTGTCAGTGAAAGTCCTGTTAAAAAGCGGTCCTTTGAAGTGGAAATTAAAACAGGTAGTTTTATCTGATGAAAAATCTGTTTTGGTAGTTTAGTAAATATTATATTTTCACAAAGTATTGCGTAAAATGAGGCATCGTGAATAACGCAAATTATTTGTCAGCTGCTTAGCTGATTATGCCTTCAAATCGTTCGAGTAGCCTTTGTGAATTCCACTTTAATTTGAGAGATACTTAAATTTTGAGGTTCGTACTTCCTTATTTCGATCTACTCTCAAGCGTCGATTGAGTATTGAGAAACATTCTGGAATACGGACCTGAGAGTCCTTCAACTAAGCGTAAATTTGAGTGACGTTTCAGTACTCGGCTGTAAATATCATAACTTGTACTGTTCCACAACAGAGTTGAGTTTCTTTAAAGTAGGTACGATGTACATATACGTATTCAACCTGAAACTGTTGTTTAGTAACCCCAAAAATGTTCACACACACATCCAAGCTTTGTGCAAACATAATAATGTTTATTATAAGGACTGACACAATATGCGTATCTCCATTTAATTGAATCAAACTGGAATAAGCTGCTTTGAAGGGGAAAGTTAATTTTTAATCCTATTTGGTAGATGGGAAAACGAATCATTTGTTTAAAGTTTCCCCCTGCTTCGAATCGCTAAAGTAGACCATACTAATATGTTTACGTTCGTGGGGTGTGGGAGCTTATAGGAATGCACTGATACCACAAATGAAAAAGAAACACTTTAATTACTACAAAATACCAATAACACAATTATTTACAACACTACAATCAACAACCGCTACTATTTATATTAAACACTAACTCTTTGCTTTGATATTTGCACTGAAACACTATAGCGCTATTTAGCTTCGATTCACTTCAATTCGCAACTGTTCGCTTCCTCTAAGAAGACTGTCTAGTAGCCGCGAGCTCAGCCCTTTATATACGTGCATTAATGTTCTAGAACATTCGGGAGAATTCCTTCCGTACCTACACTCGGGTACATTCTCTATAATGTTCCACACGACACTTGTTTCTCCTTCGGTATGTGCTCGAAAGTTCTCGAACTATTGCTGTCCCTTCTGGTGCTATTATCACATAGCTCTAGAATATTCTAAGTGTACCTGTCTCTTTCTAACAGTACTATCCCTGTCCAATAGCTCTAGAATATTCTGAATGTAGCTGTCTCTTTCTAATAGTGCTATACTTTTCACTCCTTGAAATTTAGCCATATACTGAAGTGGACTTCAAAGGCCTATAAGGGGTCCTAAAAACGCCGAAAAGAGGGTTTTCAAAATACGGTGGCATGTGATAGGGGGTGGCCTGAACCGGACTGACAACATGTTTCAGGCGCCTGAAAACAACGGCAACTGGGGTGAAATTGGATAATTTGGTATTTGATAACTATAACTAACTATACTCTTTGGAAACGGCCCGTAATCGCTTTACAGCCTGCTAAAAACGCTTCTAAGGCCCAAAAAATGATGTTTGAAGCTGTTCACTAGTCCACCATCGTAACAATATTATAAAGAGGAAAGGTTTGTAAGTTTGTTTGTAATGAACAGGCATAGAAACTACCGGGCCGATTTTAAAAATTTTATTATCGTTAGAAAGTTACATTCTTCGTAACATGGTTTTTTTTTTCGGCTAGTATATTATAAAGGAACGGGAATACAGAACAAACCCTTGTAAATTTTACCAAACATGTCAGTCTCGATGTGAACTCTGGGGCTTTCTTACCGACTGCTCACCCGGGACTCCTGGTCATAGACAGATGGAGGGGAAACGTGGGGTTTTAGTCGGTAGGAGTTCGGCATAGCATCAATGAGGACTTCCACACGAAGAAAAAACCTCTTAATCTCGAAAATACTCCTGATTTTATAAAATACGATCATTGTCATTACCGTTGCTGTCTCGGTGGCGCAGTAGTAGTGTATGCAACTGCCGCGACTGAGATCCAGGGTTCGATTCCGGGTTCGGAGTTTGGGTGTTTACTATGTATATTATATATATGTAGTTAGAAATATATAAGTATGTTTAACAGTCGTCTAGATCCCATAACACAAGCTTATATTAGCTTACTTTGGGCTAGACGGCGCTGTGTAAAAAAATGTCCTACAATATTATTATTATTGTCAAAACGATGTCATGTTAGCTACTCTGTAGCGTTGATCAATAGAAGATAAATTGGTTTAATGTCTACTAATATTTAAACACAATTGCGTTAATAAGCCTTCCCTTCAGAGACGGTGTCTCTCAAAAGTAGGTCAAGGAGATTGACTAATTTAATATTTACATGTCAAATTCATTAAAGACCCTTATATTGATTTACTAAA
The DNA here is from genome assembly GCA_948477245.1 of Thumatha senex. Taxonomy (NCBI): domain Eukaryota; kingdom Metazoa; phylum Arthropoda; class Insecta; order Lepidoptera; family Erebidae; genus Thumatha; species Thumatha senex. Next base: position 6,889,115 of record OX419738.1, on the reverse strand, counting down.
CCAACTAAATATTAATGGTTGAAACAGTTTCTATATGAATCAGTTGGATAATCCAAACATTGTGTTATAATTGTTAGATTTGAGTGCCGCTAGGTTATGAAAAATCAACGTGAAGAAATAAGTGTCAGAAGTGAAAGGTTGGATACTTTTTTTTTGGCGGGAACAGCGAAGGACTTCACACCGAGTTATTGGCGGAGCAATAGTATCGCCACAAAAACAAAAAAAATGGAGGCGGTCGACACTCAGTATTTTTTTTTTTGAAATCTGGTGTTTATGTGTAAAATTTGTGGTTTTTAAACACAAAAGCATTGACTTACTTAACGTGGTATTTTCTGTTGCTTTCTAAAATCCACATATATATAACTGCAGTACAGTTACCGTCGCCTTGCTGGAGTAAAACTTTGAACAAACCCATATATGAATATTGTGTTATCTGAAAGGAAGAACCCAAATTGAAGAAGATTTCTACTTTAGACATGAAAACGAAATTTGAATAACAAGAAAGATTCAAATTACTTAAAAAATAAGAAGAAGGATGGTTTTCGTTCTTTTTTTTTCTTTTTTCGGCTGCCAGTAACATAGTAGTCGTTAAGACTAGATGAAGACCTTTGAGCCGCTTGAAAATTTTGACAGCAGGTTGCCACAAGCGTATGTCAAGACGGCGCTTGAGCCCACCAACAGGTGGCGAACATGAGACAAAATGCATACGGTGAAAGTGGGCGTATAACATGCTTCTGCCACCCCTTCGAGGATGGAGGCATGATTATTGATGACAACTTGCAAAAAAAAAAACACACCTGCCCTTGTTCATTTCAATGTGGCAATATGCTCACCGACTATTATGTGGAACATCTATACTAATATAGATTATACATATAGCAAAGGATATAATATAGCATATAGGAAATACATAGATAGACATAGAATATATATATACGTAGAATATATAGATAGACATAGAATATAGCAAAGCTGAAGAGTTTGTTTGTATGTTTCTTTGGTTCGTTGAACGCGCTCATCGCAAAAAGTACTAGTCGTATTTGAAAATTTATTTTTGTGTTAGATAGCCTATTTAACGAGGAAGGCTTTGAGCTATATATCATCACGCTACAACCCTGGAGAGCGGCGCAATAGTGTAAAATGTCGAAAAATCGGACAATTTTTTATACATTGTTTACCTATCAATCACGCCTTATCCCCTAAGGGGTGGCAGAGGCATATATATATTAAATGCCCACTTTTCACCATGTGTATTCCTGTCCCAAGTAATAGGTGGTGAGCCCATTGCGCCCACCGTGTTGAAATAGACGCAGGTTGTTGCTACCTGCTGTTGAAATTTATAAGCCGTCCATAAGGCCTTCAACTTGGCTTAACGACTGAATTTTATTGGCAACCGGGACCAACGGCTTAACGTGCCTTCCAAAGCATGGAACTGGGGTGGGTCTAAAGGGCCGAATAAATTTAATAAAATGTGTCTATTTTAGATGTTAAATTTGGAAGAAATTTTGAACCCGTTGCCTTTTTAGTGAGGTGGTAACAAAAAGGCTAAAATGTCTTATGTCTTTATACATTGTTGTAGATTTTATAAGCGATGCGACGGGATTAAATTGGTGCGACGGGAGTTCGAATTATGTATGGGGGGGGGGGGGGGCACCTTGTAAATATATAACTAGCGAAATGTCGCCGTTAAGTATAACTCTGCCTACTGCTTTGGGGAATAAGGCGTGACTATATGCATGTATGTCTATCATTCCTTCATAATAACGTCACTGTTAGAGTCACCAGTCGCCCAAAACTGCTGTCCTAACTTGCGTACGTTTAGATGTTCGTGGGTATATCATGTTATATGATGTCTGCACCCAGCCGTGAAGAAGCACCTTAAGGTTTTTATTGTAAATGAGTCTTCTTTATCCTAAAGATATGGTATCATATCTCTGAAATGAAGCGGTAATATTGTTCTGAATATAGGGCATATTTTTCTAATAACTAGTTTTTAATAGTGAAAACTCTTAGGTCGCAAGTTAGGCTGACCCGTCACGCTCTGAGGTGAAAGGCTCGATCGGGTGAACTTTAGAACGCCGAGTTTACCCGAGCGAGAAAGATACACTCAGCTGCTCTTCGCTGTTGTGTTGCTGTGATTAGTTCAATTCATACGTAATAATTGATTGCGATTGCCAATGAAGTATTCACTTCTGCCGTGTGGTCTTACTCATACGTGCACACACTCTTAATTTTTATTTTATTAAATATATTTTTATTTTATTTTATATATTATTATTTTATTTTATATATTAAATTAATGAGTTATTCAAATTATTTATTGCTTTACCTTTAAACTATAAGCTTTGACTAGGTGTACAAAGAACTATATATACAGTAAAACATCTTGATATTACAAATTATTTGAAAATAAAACTTTTACTTAATTATTTTTTTCATCTCAAGCGCTCATGGCCTCACGGACTCAGTGTTCTGTAAACGATCACTGTGTTACGCAACTTTCATTATGGCTGGTCCTCGGATGGGTGACCACATTGTGGCATTTATATATGCGAGCGTTTCCGTGCTTCGGAAGGCACGTTAAGCCGTTGGTCCCGGTTGCCAGTAACATGGCAGTCGTTAAGTCAAGTGGAAGGCCTTATGCACGGTGTAAAGTTGGCGTATAATATGCCTCTGCCACCCCTTAGAGGATAAGTTGTTAATTTTTTAATATACTTAATCGTAATTACTCCTTTTATAATTTGTGTAAAGTTTAAAGTAACTTATCTTAACTATCTTCACGCTGTATCCCTGACGGGGTAGTCAGAGAGGACAGATCGCCAGGCTTCGCGATCCATGCATACTTCTTTCGCTTCTTCAAGATTCATCAATCGCTTCATACACGTACGTCTGGGTATCCGAGTACTAAAGTTTAAAGTACATACATGTAAGTTAAAAATAAAATACAGGTATTATGCATCCCATCGCCAACTATCTTCACGCATATAAATCATGCATCCATGCAATATATATATGCGTAAAGATAGTTGGTGAATAACTTTAATTGAAAATATTTATTTCGACAATTAACACAGTAGGTACACCACAATTGCAATGTCCCGTTAGCTTTTACCGCGGTATGAATAAAGGAATATGAATTCTAAACTCATCGTCACGTCTTTACAAGTGGTGGTAGAGACATATTATACATTTCACTGTGTGCATTTTTTTGCCCCATGTAATGGTATTTAGGTAGCGGTAATGCTCACTAGGAATTGTATACCGGCTGATATTCATAAGATTAATAGTACGTTACCAAACATAATATATTTGACCGTCAGTCAGTCTGGTAGTGGTGGAATGTTATAAGTGGGTGGGTAGGTGAAAGTTATAAGTTGCCAATTAAGCTAGAATTGGCAACTTATAACGTTTGGTTCCACCACTGACGGCTGACGGTCAAATCTGTTATGTTTTGGTAACGCACTATTAATCCCCAAATTGTAGAAGTGCCCATACAACTCAAAGGTCTATGTTATTTGGTATAACTATGTATGTATGGGGTCTTTTCAACTTTTGTTTTGAAGATTTCCTTTTATTTGTTCTGTAAAACCACGTTTTAACCAAAATTAAAAAACCCACTGTTGAAATTTTTTAAGCCGCCCCTAAGCCCTTCAACTTGGCTTAACGACTGCCATTTTACTGGCAACCGGGACTAACGGCTTAACGTGCCTTCCGAAGCACGGAACTGGGGTGGGTCTAAAGTCTATAAAATAAAATAAACTGTGTCTATTTTAGATGGTAAATTTGGAAGAAATTTTGAACCCGTTGCCTTTTTAGTGAGGTGGTAACAAAAAGGCTAAAAGGTCTTATGTGCTAGACACTAATTAACACGATCAATTAAAGTCCTGGTAGTCTCGGACTGGATATTTTAACATTCAATATTAATGAGATTAGGACTGGATTATATAAGAACTTGTTGACGTTCTTCAAGTAAAAAGGTACTAAATATAAGCTGAAAAGAAAAAAAATTAACTAGAAAAAATATTTTCTCTAAGACTCAGACTGATGTTTTCAAGAGTTTATCACAGTATATTATTTTCCTTTCATACTGCATATTATTTTTATTACATAAAATATATATCTGACAACATCAAATGGCGGATTTAGGAGATTACGTGTAGCAAAATAAAACTCCTAATATAAGAAGTGTGTTTTTCTCAAAAAAGCTTAGAGCATTCAGTTTTTATATTGGTCATGTAATTTTAATGGCACCAAATAAGCTTTAAGGTTTCAAGATATAAGATCTTTTTGAATCGTGTCATAAATAATGGAGTAACAAGGGTTGACCATTTATTATGATTAGTCTCTTCTTCAAGTACTTCAAGGACTATATAATCTATCCTAATATTTAAAGCTAAAAAGTTTGTTTGTTCGGTTGAACGCGCTAATCTCAAAAAACTACTGGTCCGAATCGAAAAAAATCTTTTTGTGTTGGATACCCCATTTATAGACGAAGGCTGTAGGTTATATATCATGACCTGTTACGTGGGACAAAATGCATACGGTGAAATGTGGGTGTATAGTATGCCTCTGTCTTCCCTCTTCGGCGTGACAATATGTATGTATGTATGATATAAAATCGATCTTTTCTCTCTTGGTTCATTCATCAATTTATTGTTTCAGTTATATTCGCGTACTGCATTCTGATCGGTTACGCATACTGGCTGCAGATCAAAGAACCGGTGGTATCAGTGCAGAACTTATCATAGAATCTACAGTAGCAAGTTGGGTAATGCATTTACTGGAAAAAACAGCTTCTGGTATTGCAAAACATAGAAATCGTAAAAATAGGAGAAATGCCATGAGGGAAAATTCGTGTGACATGCTCAACAATCAAGTACGTTTCAAATACGATTTACACCTTCACTAGTCTTGAAATCGTGTACCATAGATATTATCTATGGCACACGATTTCAAGACATACGAATTTTCCCGCATGACATTTCTCCTGTTTTTACTATCTATGTTGCAAACGACCTGTGTTTTTTAAAGTGAAACTTCCTTATCGACGTATGAGAGAAATTTTATAGCAGTAATAAAAAATGTCGTACAGAAGTTTCACTACTTACTTGTGTACTCTGGTACACACACATATTTTTTTGAAGTGTCACTTTTACTCACCAATTCTCCATACTGATATTTCTATGGAGTAAAGTAGAAATATGATTAGCTTTCCACTCAAACGTTTGACTTATTTTGTTTTTCTTTTTTTTTTGTACTGACCTCCTTTCAAAACCTTTTTAAACAATGTTGTCTATGGTTTGAATGAATGAATTTCATACCATTAGAATCGTGGATAAAAAGCCCGTGTATCAAAGGTTTAATATCTACATGTCACAGTATCAAAATTCAAAGTAAACGCGATATAAACATTGCCGGCGGCCATTTTTCGGCCATTTTTTATGTTTTTGTGATTTATTCTTTTGTTTCAAGTTCCACAAAACATAAAGGAGATTTCAAACTACTAAGAATATCGTTTTACTTTAAAAAGACCTACTGTACTAACAAGGTTATGACCAGGGGTACGGTGAGTATGCGGCGCAGACTTTTATACTCTCTTCTTTACCTTAGCGTACCTACCTATTACCAATTTCTTCAAAATCCAAACTAGTTTTGGATCTGCGTTTATTGACTGTTTTACAGCCAGTCATTTGCAGGTGTACAGCATCATCGGAAGCGACTTCCAACACTGTTAAGGTTACTGAGTCGTTGCCTCGTTCATTTATCAGTAGGGACACCGCTAGCAGATGATGTCACACACAGTTCCTGGTGGGGGCCACTTACTACAATAGCCGTGAATAAAGCAGACGACACACGATGACGTACCTGTTACTGAGTACTTGGCGCATCGCATGCTGCAAAAACGGATAGTAATAAGAATTAGTTTAAACAAAAAGATAGAGATTCCATACCGCAAATCTCTGGTTCCATCTCCTCAGATACTGCACGATACTGCGTTTGTGGTTAAAGTATGCTGGGAGCACTGGGGCTATCCTCCCGAGGGCTTACCCGGGACTCCTGGCCATAGACAAATGGAAGGGCACTGTGTGGTTTTAGTCGGTAAGAGTCATATAGCATAAAGTCATATAGCATCCATGAGGATTTCCACACGTAAAAAAACCCAAATCTAGGTACCTACGGCGTCAAAAATCAAAAGCGTTAATCACTTTTCCTTTTGTTTGTAAACGTTTTGGATTTGTGATGAAATACTGCCAGAACTTTACCTTCCCTTACTGTTATCTTATTTATATCTACATGCTACAACTACTACTAGCTAAGTTTGACTGTTTGGAAGTGTGACTGTAGGTATTTGTATTATGGAAGAGAATGCATGTATGTAGGTAGGTACGGTGCGCGGCGTGCCGGCCGCCGAGTAATGAATTAAAATCAGTCTTCATCGCACACAGTAGTTTGATTTACGTGTCCATGTCTCCTTTACATAACATGGCGCAGCCGGCCTAAAATATATATAAATATTCGTAAAATGTATATAAAAGTACACGAGTTGAAAAGAAAATAAATTTTAGTAGTTTATAGTGAAATCTCGTAAGTAAAAGAAATAAAATGGAATCTGTGTTACAGCCTCCTAAACCGTTTGAATTTGAAAATAGTTTGTGCAATATTACGTCCGGTAATCTAAGTACAGAATGGCAAAAATGGAAGAGTGCGTTCAATATCTATTATGAGGCTTGTGAGTTGTCAAACAAAAGCAAAAAAACGCAGATCAACATATTATTACACGTTATTGGTGAGAAATGCCGGGAAGTGGCATCACAATTTCATGAAGATTTTAATACAATAAATGAGTTGCTTACAAAGTTTGATGCCTTTTTCATACCAAAGAAAAATTTAGCAGTGGAGCGACATAGATTTTTCAAGAGGGACCAAAAGGAGTTAGAATCGGCAGAACAATACGTGTTTGAGTTGAACAAAATGGCGGTCAAGTGTGAATTTAAAGATTTACGTGACGATCTTGTATGCAGTAGATTGATATGTGGCTTAAGAGACATGGCTCTGTCAGAAAGATTACTACGTGAACCAGAGATTAAATTGGAAAAAGCTCTAGACATCTGCAGATTAGTGGAAATGTCACGCATGCAGGCGAGAAACATGAAAGTTGAGAATCAAGAATACAAAAATCACGTGCAAGAGATTAGTAATACAAAGGAGTACGAGGTTAATTGGATGCAGCGAAGTAAAAAGCCTAGGCAGTTCCCGCGTTGGTCTCAGCAGTCGGCAGCCAACCGTTCGCGTACCTACTATCAGCCAAGACCTACTTCACATCGTCATATTGTAGAAAAAGGCCCACCTGTCACGAGTCAGTCACAATCAACTGATACAGCCAATAACTTGCAGCGTAACATAAACAAAAGGTGTGGAAAATGCGGGCGAGTACATGGAAAGAACGAGTGTCCGGCGGTTGGCCAAAGGTGTTTGAAGTGCGATCGCATGAATCACTACGCGAGAATGTGCAGGGTTTATGAGGTGCATGCGGACTCCACTGATCAGGTAATAAATAAAAATATTAGTAAATGTAACGAATGGAGGGTTGAGCTGCAAATAAATGGTGTTAGCATATGTTTTAAATTGGACACAGGCGCTGATGTAAATGTTTTACCCCGTAATTTCCTAAATAAAATTAATATATTAGAACATAATTTATCTAAAACATCAATAAAATTGCATGGTTATTCTGGTAGCAGTATTTCGGTGATAGGCAAGTGCTATTTAAAAGTAAAATACAAAAACAATATTTTTATTTTGAAGTTTATTGTTGTTGATGCTTCTTCACCTCCAATTTTAAGTAGATATGCCTGTGAAGAATTACAATTAATTAAAAGAATTATGTCAATTAGCAGGGAGAATCAAAATGGTTATAATATTTTGAATGAATTTCCCAATGTGTTTGTGGGCATGGGCTGTTTACCTGGTGAATATAAGATACAGCTAAAAGATGACGTCACGCCAGTCGTACATGCTCCGAGGAAGTTGCCAATAGCCATAAGAGACCAAGTTAAAATAAAGTTAGCAGAGATGGAAAGGGAAGGTATAATTGCTAAAGTTGATAGGCCGACGGACTGGGTGAATAGCATGACAGTGGTCAAAAAGCCTAACGGGAGTTTACGCATATGTCTAGACCCCCGAAATCTCAACAATGCTATCAAGCGGGAGCATTTTAAACTACCTACTTTTGAGGAAATAAATACAAAACTAGCAGGTGCAAAGTATTTTAGTACATTAGATGCCAAACAGGGGTTTTGGCAGATTAAATTACATAAAGATAGTACAGAATTATGCACGTTCAATACTGCATTTGGCCGATATAGGTACTTACGTATGCCATATGGAATTTCTTCGGCATCAGAAATATTTCATAAGCGTTTATACGAACATTTAGACGATATTGAAGGGGTAATCCAGTTCATAGACGATATTTTAATTTACGGTCAAACTAAAGAAATTCATGATCAGCGGTTACGGGCTGTCCTTAAGAGATGTGAGGCTATTAACATAAAATTAAATAAAGAAAAATGTAAAATCGGTTTAACTAGGATTAAATATTTAGGACATATAATTTCTAAAGATGGTGTAAGTCCGGATCATTCACATGTGAGTGCTATAAAAAACATGCCCACTCCTACCAACATAAAGGACGTAGAGAGATTTTTAGGTCTAGTTACTTATGTTAGCAATTTTATACCCAACTTGTCAAATAAGACATGTTTATTAAGAGAATTACTCAAGAAAGAAATAGAATGGCACTGGACTAATAAACATGATCAGTGTTTCAATGAGATAAAAAATTCTCTTATTAAGTCACCAGTATTACAGTTCTATGATCCATTAAAACCGGTTGTAATATCGGTAGATGCAAGCAAAACTGGGTTGGGGGCTTGTTTACTACAAAATAATTTACCTGTATGTTACGCTTCAAAAGCGCTTACTAAAACGGAGCAGTCATATGCTCAAATCGAAAAGGAGTTGTACGCTTGTGTGTTTGCTTGTGAAAAATTCTATACATACATATACGGACGGACAGAAATAACCATAGAAACAGACCATAAACCGTTAGTAAATATCATAAATAAACCTTTAGCTAATGCACCCGCGCGGCTTCAAAGAATGTTAATGAGATTACAGCCATATACATTCAGCTTGGTTTATAAGCCCGGTAAATTTTTATATATTGCAGACACGTTATCGCGTGCTGTTGCACCAAGCACAGAATCAGTTGCTCCCCTCTCTCCTCGTGATCATTATGACGCGCAGGCGCAGGTGTGCTCAGTCAGTGCAAACAATGTACTGACAGACACGCATTTTTTGGAAATACAAAGATGCACTTCTGAAGATGAAGATATGCAAAAATTAATAAAAACAATAAAGCGTGGTTGGCCACCAAACAAAAGTAAATTAGATGATCAATTGAAACCCTTCTGGGAATACAAAGATGAGTTGGTTGTTAACTTTGGAATAGTATGGAGAGGCAGTAGGGTTGTCATTCCCAAGTCAATGCGTAACAAAATGTTAAAATATATACATAGTAGTCATTTAGGCGTAGAAAAATGCAAGTTGAGAGCTCGTGAGATAATATTTTGGCCCAACATGAACACACAATTACTAGACTATTTATCACACTGTCAGGCATGCTTAAGTTACAGAAAACAAAATACAAAAGAACCTTTAATTCCTCATGAAATTCCAGATAGGCCGTGGTGCAAAGTAGGCGTAGATATTTTTCATCTCGGTCCCAAATCCTATATAATACTGGTGGATTATTATAGTAAATTCGTTGAATTGGTCCAAGTTAATTCATTGACCTCAGTGAATGTTATTAAGAAATTAAAAATAATATTTGGTAGACAAGGTATTCCAGAGACAGTTATGTCAGATAATGGCCCGGAGTTCTCATCCATGTTGTTTGCAGAATTTGCAAATCACTGGAAATTTAAACACATCACATCGTCACCAAGATATCCTCAGTCTAATGGTCAGGTCGAGAGAACTATTCAAACTATAAAAAACATAATGAAAAAAACAATACATGATCAATCAGATTTCAATTTAGCATTTTTAGAATACTTAAATACACCCATTGGTAAAGATATTCCATCACCTGCAGAATTATTATATAATAGGAAGCTACGTAGTATTGTGCCCTGTAACCCCGTGTTACTAAAGCCAACACTACACAATGACACCATACTAAAATTAAAGACTCGTCAACAAATGCAAAAATATTATTTCGATAGAGGATCTAAGAATTTGAAACCCTTAAGCGTAGGGCAGAAGGTCAAAGTTAGAGTAAATAATACTTGGCAATCAGGCACGGTAACAAATAGGTTTGCATTAAGATCATATGATGTATTAATGAATGACGGCATTGTCTTGCGAAGGAACAGAAAACATTTGATTGCAGATTCAAACCAAACTTGCTTATCACGACTCAATGAATACAATTACTTGTACGACGATATAAATGCAGCTCAGCCCACGTCAGTCGATTACAGTGAACCGGTTTTGCAATCAGCTGATAACAGTTCTAATGTTTATTGTACTCGGTTCGGCAGGATAGTGCGGCCTCCTGATCGGTGGGGTTACTCAATGAACGAAAATGAGTAAGTGAAATAAATAAAAGAATTGTTCGTTAGTTTTGTCATGAAAATGTTTAATTAGTGTTATTTGTTGGTCTGATTATCTTAATGTGTAATAAATTCTAGTTGTTTAAATGTGAATAAATGTGTATTTAAAATTATTAACAATGTAAGTAATTAAAAAAAAAACAAATATTGGAATATGGTTTAATAACGTCTTTAGCAATAATCATTCACGTGAACCATGTACATAGTTCCTAAGAAGATATTTTTAATGTAGTACCTAGGTAAGTAAGTAGCATGATGAATAATAATTAAAGTTTATAATAATTATGAGGTATAATAAATGTTTTATAGTTAATTAATTACTGAATATAATGAATGATACTAAATGATTATTAATGATTTTTGTCTAAATTTATTCTAATGATATTTGTCCAAATAAATCAAACAATATATTACTATAGGCGTTTAGCTATAATTTGTAATATAATTTTTTCAACGATTATAATTAAAGTCTAATGTAATAATTAAATGTAATGTTGTAGTCTAGTCTAATTAATTATCAAGTAGTTTTATATATTATGCAATTATGTTTCAATTTGTTAATGGATATTGATTATTATATAAATAAAGTAATTTTAATTAAGAAAGGGGTTGTAGGTATTTGTATTATGGAAGAGAATGCATGTATGTAGGTAGGTACGGTGCGCGGCGTGCCGGCCGCCGAGTAATGAATTAAAATCAGTCTTCATCGCACACAGTAGTTTGATTTACGTGTCCATGTCTCCTTTACATAACATATGGTGTCTTAACTTTGACTACAGAAGTTTTATACCACTTTGCCAAATAAAATAGTGACAGAGTAATACATACATACATCTTATCACGCCTGTTTCCCGGGGTAGGCATAGACAATGGTTTTGACAGAGTACTATGGAATAGAAAACGCGCTGTCAACCGATTTTTACTCAACCTTTTTGCAGCTGAGATTAAAAATAAGAAGCGAGTGCTTTTTCACAGGTACAAAAATTCTAACAGTTCTTTATTCAAACAATGATGTGATGCACACATTGACAAAATCTCTTCTTTTGTTTCCTTTGTACTTGACGTATGTCAGATTTTTGACAAAAGGATAAAAGAGAACGTCTTCGTAAAGCTTGTTACCCAATATTTATTTTATACTAGTTGACGCCCGCGGCTTCGCCCGCGTAGTGAAGTTTTCCCGTTCCTGTTTCCCACATGAACTTATTCCCGGGATAAAAAGCCTATGTCCGTCTCCTGGCTCTAAGCTACCTCCCCACCAATTTTCAGCCAGATCGGTACAGCCGTTGTTGAGTTATAAATAGTGTAATAATAATAATAATTATAAATCTTTATTCATTTAGGTCACAAAGTAGCACTTATGAACGTCAAGAATATTGCTTCTACATTTACATTTACTGCCAGATTTGCAAAACAATAGGTAGAGCCTGAGGAAGAACCTGGCAATAAAACTCATGGCCACTCTTTTCTAAACGCCAGTAATTACATTAGTTAGATTAACATGATATTTGACCAATTATTTAGTAATGAATTTATTCAAACAAAAAAACAAAATCAATGTTGTGTTTAAAATCATATCAAAATTAGAGCGATTATAGTTGCCGGTTCTAAGGGCAGCCTACCCTTGAAGAAGAAGAATCCGGCAAGAAAGTCAATGGATGCCATTTTAAAATGTAGGAATGGCTAACTAACACGACTATCTTTTATATATATAGATTTACTGCGTACCTAATAAAAATATTTAAAATAAAAATAATAAATAAATATCCATCACGCTTTATCCCCGAAGGGGTGGCAGAGGCATATTATATGCCCACTTTTCACCGTGTGGATTTCTGTCCACGTAATAGGTGGTGAGCCCATTGCCGTGTTGAAATAGACAGACGTAGGTTGTGGCTACCTGCTGTTGAAAATTTTCAAGCCGCCCATAAGGCCTTCAACCAGGCTTGACGACTGCCATTTTACTGGCAACCGGGACCAACGGCTTAACGTGCCTTCTGAAGCACGGAAACGCTCGCAAATGTAAATGCCACAAAGTGGTCACCCATCCGAGGACCAGCCATAGTGAAAGTTGCGTAACTCAGTGATCGTATACAAAACACTGAGACTGCGGGGCCGCGAGCGCTTCATAAAGAAAGTTAGTTCAAGCATGTTCTATGGGATCTACAAAACCGATAAATGTTTATCAGTTGTAAAAAACTAACCTATCTTCACGCTATATCTCTGACGGGGTAGTCAGAGAGGACAGATTCGCTTATTGCAGATTCATCAATCGCTTCATACATGCACGTCTGGGTACCCGAGTACTTTTGACTTATCCGTTTTTGAGCAATCTACTCACGTGGTCTTCATTCATATTTAAGTCTCGGCCTACGCCGACTCCTTTTACCCATCGCACAATATAAATTCTTCGTCAATCGTTCCTCACTCAATCGTTGGACGTGTCCAAATCAACGGAGCACGCCCTTTTCCAGCTTAACGCTGACACTTTCATTCAAACCTGCTACGCTGCGTATCACTTTGTTACCTATTCGGTCGGCCAAGGTTACGCCGCACAATTTTCGAAGTCATCGCATCTCATCCCTATTTCCCTTGGTCACGCCATCACGCGTGAACAGCTGGACCGATTTGAAAAATTCTTTTTGTATTGGATAGCTCATTTATTGAGGAAGCTTCTAAGCTATATATCATTACGGCACTACATAGGAGAGCGGAGTAGTAATCATAAATGCCAACAAATCGCAGAAACTGTCATAATATTTTGGAAAAGTAATAAACGACAGGATTAAATGGGTGCCACGGGGTTGGAAGTATGTCACGGACGAAGCCGGGCAGGTCGGCTAGTTACTTATATATTTCCACACTCGTACATATTTTTCATAGAATTGCGGATCATACAAAAATGTTGTTCCATCTAGTCGCATGTACCTATGCGACTGGCCAGAATCGAGATTTCGAAGCAGAATAATGGTGAAGTATTGCTACAATAGACCAAGGAATGTTGAATGTATCCCCTCACTCGCGCCCTAATGGTAGCTACACACGCTTTGAGACATCGTTACGGTTAAACTGTAGTTTTATCGTACGGCCTTATAGCCTGAACTGTACAGATTTCATCATACACACGTTGCGATCATCGATTCAGTTTGAACAGTACAGTTAAATCGTAGCAATTTTTCGTGGCGTGTTTCTAATACGTTTAAAACCTTCACTAGTCCTGGAATCGCGTACCATATAATTATTGTCCTGTTATATTTATTGTGTTGAAGACTTGCGAAAGTTTTAAATTCAGTATTTACATGAAAATGCTGTATTTTTAACTTTGCGATAGGTATCAAGCGTTGTAGTTACTTTAATGGCAGCTACAAAGCTATAAAAAATCGTTGCCGTTCGTGCCGTTCAAACTGAATCGATGATCAAAACGTGGGCATAATAAAAACTGTACAGTTTAAACTGTACAGATAAATCATAGCGATTTCTCGAAGCGTGAGTAGCTAGCGTAAGAGGGCGAGTGACATTGATTCCTTGCTCTGTACTTGTAACGATATTCTACAATCAAATTCAAATAAAGAACAACTTTCGTGTCAACATGCCATTCGACCATTCGACGTCCACACATCCCATATGCACAAACTTCAATGTTCACGTCGCGTCGTTCAAACTCAAGTTGGTACTGTGTGGCCGGTCCACATGGTTAACCCTTGGCATGACATTTTGCTGAACTATCAGAACAAATTGATTGCCACAGTAATAAGCATTCTTTAAAATAAAATAAAATATGTGAGTACACAGGTAAGAAGTAAAACTTCCTAACGTCATTTTTTTTACAGCTATAAAATTTCTCTCATACGTCGATATAGAAATTTCAATTATGATAAAGAAGTTTCACTTGAAATCAACACGCGCGTAACCGAAAAAGGTGATGTATTTTATTTTATTTTTTTCAACGTCGACAAAGAAGTTTCACTTCAATAAATAAAAATTCACATCACTTCTTATAATATTTTATCTACTACATATTTAAAATGTCTTCTTTTTTTTTTATTTATTTTGTTTTTATTCGATAGCTGTTGACCACAATGACGAAGTAATTTGACGCTGAAAGAGTGAGAAACGTATTAATAGATTGAAAATCATCATTTTTGGTTTTTGATCTTTGGCATTTATTTATTGAGAGCTTCGTCAATAATAGCGTTCATGGCCCCGCGGTCTCAGTATTCTGTAAACAATCACTGAGTTACGCAACTTTCACTATGGCTGGTCCTCGGATGGGTGACCACTTTGTGGCATTTACATTTGCGATTGCAGGTTGCCCCCGCCTATGCCTGTTCATTTCAACACGGCAATGGCCTCACCACCTGTTGCGTAAGACAAAAATCCATACAGTGAAATGTGGGCGCTTAGAATGCCTCTACCTACCGCTTTGGGGATAAAAGCGTGACAATGTGTATGTATGTCAATAATAGAGCCTAATTTTACTTCCAAATCCTGTTGAAGTTTTCTATTACGACTACCAAACTATCGATCTGGAAATTGATTGAATCGATTCCGATAGCGTATTGAATGCAAGTTGAAAAAATTACAAGTAGTTTGGAATATGAATAGAAATAAACAGAAGGCAGTGAATGAAAAAACTGCCTCGGTAGCGCAGTGGTAGTGTGTGCGACTGCCGCGCTGAGGTCCCGGGTTCGATTCCCGGGCCGGAACAAATATTTATGTGATCTACAAATGTGTGTTCTGGAGTTAAGGTGTTTCCTATGTATAATATGTATGTATTTAGAAATATATAAGTATGTTTATCAGTTATCTAGATCCTATACCACAAGTTTATATTAGCTTACTTTGGGCTATATGGCGCTGTGTGAAAAGTGTCCCACAATATTTATTACTAGTCGACGCCCGCGGCTTCGCCCGCGTAGAGAAGTTTTCCCGTTCCCGTTTCCGACAGGGACTTGTTCCCGTAAAATGAAACCTATGTGTTTTTATGATGTATAAGCCATATTATTGTAAAGTTTCAATAAAATCTATTCTGTAGTTTTTACGTGAAAGAGTAACAAACATCCATACAAACTTTCGCTGTTATAATATTATTAAGATTATTAAGATGTTTATCAGTTATCTAGATCCCATACCACAAGTTTATATTAGCTTACTTTGGGCTAGATGGCGCTGTGTGAAAAGTTTCCCACAATATTTATTATTTTTATTTAATACTCACCTAAGTAAAATAATACCGCTAGGATAGCAGTAACGGCTTCGTAACAATCCCCTGTTATGTACGCCAACACTGCAAGGACTATCATAGAAATAAACATTAAAAAGAAAAAGAATATTGCGTACCATATCCATATGGTACAAAAGTTGACTGCCTCTGTGGCGCAGTGGGAGTGTATCCGACTGCTACGCAAGAGGTCGTGGGTTCGATTCCCACTCAGGATAATACTTTGTGTGATGAGCACGATGGTTTATTCTGTCTGGGTGTTATTTATCTATAATATGACCTTTAAAAAGACAAGCTTTTATTTCAAATACAAATTTCTAAACAAACATTTGCAGATAACACAAATATATGTTTCGATCCAGGAATCGAACCCCGGACCTCAGTGCGGCAGTTGCATAATATACTACAACCTACGCCATCAAGTGACTGTGTGTTACTGAGATAATATCTTTATATTAACAGGTACCTTATTATTAATCAGTGCATAGAGCAACGCAATACTGACTCCAAAATACCCAGCTACCAGGATCAAAATGAAACAGATGAGACAACCTATTGACATAAAACATACACATATGTATGATGCTGGATGTACCTGAAATAATAAAAGCATATGTGAGTAGGAGTAGAAACCCCTTATACAGTAGGAACCCCTAGGAAAATATGTTTCATAACATCTTCCCAAAGAGAGTAAGAGAAGAGGGTTGAAAATTTTGGCTATTTTGAATATGATTAGAGACACGGTCATTAAACGTGGAATGAGCATTGTTTTCTACAATCTCAAAAGAGTAGCATTACCGTTTTGAAAATTCCACCCTTACGAATTTCAGAACATAATTATGAATTATACGGATAAGAAGTGTGGTATGAGCGATATTTATAACAATCTAAGGAAAGAACATTTACCATATTTTGAAAATTCCACCACTAATGGGGTGAAATAGCGGGTTAAAGTTTTTGGTGAGTTCGGAAACGGCGAATATAATGTTGTGTTGAATATACGTTAGTCGCTTATGAAAGACCAGCTGAGCCCCGCGGCTTAGACCGTGACATACTTCGAACCCTCGTGACACGTTTAATTTAATCCAGTCGTTTATAAATTTTAACCATAATGCATGAAAATTAGACCGGTTTGTTACCATTGATCATTACTGCTCCGCTATCCTTGGTAGTAGTGTGATAATATTAGCATGTAGTATTCCTTGATAAGTGGGCTAACTAATACCGACTGTGATGTGAATCTTCGGGTTTCGGGAATCAGGATGAGATTAGGGATTCTTCGGTATTAAGTAATCTTCACACATTGTGTGAGATTAGAGAATCCTCGGGCCGTTTCCAGAAGTTTATTATAACAAGGTTTTAATTATTATCTTTTGTCATTCATTCTTACGAGTATAATACCTATTTTAACAATACATACTGGCTAATAATTATCTACTCTGATACTATAATACAAAGATTGTAAAACTGATAACAAAATTCTTATGACAAACATTACGTACAGGCCAAAAATAATAAAAAAAAAGTTTAATTACGATACAGGTCTTGTATGGACACCTGTATCATAATATTACTTTTTAATCATAACGATACACCTATACAACCTCCAGCTGGACCAAGGAGGTAGAACCTCTACTTAAAAATAAAAGGTTTCAATCATTGGTTTCAACGAACGAGTCCGCGACGCAAGCGCGCATGCGCAATCAATGTTTGCACCTTGGCGCCAACATTTGACATTTAAAAAATAAATTCATCATTTTATTTGCAATATTGTTTTACGTATTATAGTATGAGAGTAGATAAAGTAGTGTTTGACACTGTACATAACTTGGTCTTATAACAATAAAATTGGGTTTAATAAAAAAAGGATACAAGCTAGTTTTACGGATTTAAAAAAACGTTTCACGTAAGAGAAAATTAAGTAATGTTGCCTGTTCGCGTCCACCACCCAGTTCGCTGAAAGATCGGGCACTCCTCAAAAACAATGGGACATAACAATACCGAGTCACTAACAAAAATTAACGGTATTTCTATAAAAGCTTAGATATGTGGTAGGTATATTCATATAAATAAAAGCTTTGTGCGCGTTACTACCATTATGTAACTCTTCTCTCTCGCTCTTGTTGAGCAAGCGGGTCTGTGCGATCGCTCCGTAATTTTAATATTTTTTCTTTGGTTTAACTTTGTATTCCCAGCTCGTGAATTGGTTTATGTGATATTTTAGTGATTGAGTTTCGGTAACACGTAAGTGAAACTTGGTTTTATTGTCGTTAATCGCGTAAATATTGCTATTTATCAATCGGTAAGTTTTTTTAGGGGGAGGTAAACGCGTATGTGCTACTATAAGGTCGCCACCGGCAAAGTGACTTTTTAGTGAAATGTCTTCGGTTTTCCAAACATCCGAAGATGTAAACAAACGGGTACAATCAGTTAAATTGGTCAATGGTGACTTGTCGGAATACCAAAATCAAGGCGAATGTTGCACGTTAGTCGAGCAGGGAAACAGTTATATTGCAACAATAAATAATTTAATCAACGATCAGGGATCGCGAATCACTTTGTCTAATAAAACTTCTATCATGGATATGGATGGTACCAGCGCTTGACCGGCATTATTTCTATTCTGGCATTAAAATCGTCATGCAACGAAACTAAGGTGGCAAATATGGCCAAAGAACTGCAAGCACTTAAATGTCAGCAACCAAAAATGTCATATGTGGATAAACTAAGGTTACGTTTGCCAGCTAAATCGGCCCCCGCCCCAGCAGCAGTGAAGGCTCTTCCAGCCCGACCCTGTGTGGTGGCTTACCCCGCGCCTGATCGTTCAACCGAGTTCACAACGGCGTCCGCGACTAAACAGGCACTTATGAAAGCTATCAAGCCCAGTGACGATGGCTTCCAAATTGTAGGCATTAAAAAAATCCGCGAAATCGGGTGTAGTACTTCGTGTTGCGAACGAAAGCCAACTCAAGAAGTTGGAGTCAGTGGACGCAATCAAATAGGCGGGCTTGCGCTTAGAAAAACCCAAGGGTCGTAAACCGCGAATCCTAGTTAAAGATGTTCCTGGGTCTATGGAAGACCATGACTTTATTAGAGCCTTATAACGCCAAAACATTAAGGACGAATTAAAAATTAGCGAGGAGGACTTTATTAAGAATTCCTAAATAGTTCGTAGGCGTCGTTTAGCTAACGGTCGTTCGTGGGTGGGTATGGAGCTGGAGCCGGAGATCCGTAATCATTTGGTGGCCACGAAGGATAAATTATTTATTGATTGGGCCACTTGTAGATTTATCGATGACCTCGAGGTAGTGCGTTGTATGAACTGTCAACAATACGGTCATGTTCACAAATTTTGTACCAGCAAGTCACCCAGCTGTGCTAATTGCGGCGAGGAACATGATACACGAGCATGTCCACATAAAGACAGTCCTGATTTTAAACCCATCTGTATAACCTGCAAAAGGTTTAAAAAGCCCCATGACAACCGTTGCAGCTCTCGGGAGTGTCATACCTATAAGCATAGGCTGCAGCAGCTCATTCTGAGCACAAACTACCTGTAGCTGTTTCATTTAATAAAACAAAAAAAATGGAACATGAAAAATCTAATTATAGGACAGCTTAATTTACACAACGATAGGGCAGCCACGGCGGAACTGGACCCCCTAGTAATAGAGAACAAATTAGACATTGTCCTCTTACAGGAACAATATCAGAGCGTCCACCTGCGTAACAGAGTGGTACAATTACATGCCAAGGCACGAGCTGGGATTTATGTTTCTAGTACAAATTTTACTGTAACATCTTTGAGCAACCTCATGACATCTCATTGTGCTGTTGCTGAGGTTACTTCCTCGGCCTATAGGGTGTTTGTTGTGAGCTGCTACTTTTAATATTCACATCATATCGATCCTCACTTACACCATCTTCGTCACTTCCTGCATTGTCTTGCAGGTCAAAGAATAACCATAGGCGCTGATGTCAATGCCTCTTCTACATTATGGTATGGCAAACTACGTGTATTCGATAGGGACCGGCGCTGTGCCGTCGAAGAATTCATTGCAGAAATTTATTTATCTATATACAATTGTCCCAATGCACCACCTACTTTTTGCGGCCCTATGGGTGAGTCTTCTATTGACGTGACGCTTTCACGCGGCGACGTCTCGATATCCGAATGGCGTGTCCTCCCGGATGCGTCCTGTAGTGACCATCGTCTAATCGTTTACAAGCTCTTACCCGGTGATGCACGAGAGGCGCAAAGTACTACTTGTAATTTCAAATATAAAAGTAGGGGCGCAAACTGGGAGCTCTTTGGTTCTCTGTTTGCGGCTCACGCTAAAGATTTTGGTCGTGGTAACCTGTCTGTCGAAGAGAGTGCTTCGTTAATGTCAGAAGCTTTTACCTACTGTGCCGACGTGGCCATTGGTGGTGGATCTATTAACAACACTCGGAGATGCGATTGGTGGAGTGATCGTTTAGCTGAGCTTCGAAGGCGTTTCCGGAAAGCTCGTAGAAAATTAAATTATTTTAAAAAGCATAAAATTAGTGCCGGTGCGGAATACAATAGCGCTTTACTTGCTCTTAGAGTTGCCAGGTCCCATTACAGGGCGGCTGTTGAAAAATCAAAGGGTAATTTGCTACGTAAACTAGTGCATGCGCTGGAAGCGGAGGGTCTGTGGTCGCCTATATACCATGAGTTTAGGGCTAACCGTTCTGTTGATCTTGCCTATGTACGAAATATCAAAATTAACAACTCGCATACAATAGGACTGAAGGAAACCGCGGATCACCTCTTGGATTCTCTTATACCCGACGACTGCTCGGAGAACGATAGTGATTATCACCGACAGATAAGACAGTGGGCTCTTGAGCCACCATACTCACCCCAGTCAGACCTACCAACTTCTGATGAGTTCTTCGAAATTGTAAGGTCGTTGTCCATAGGTAAGGCGTCGGGTGACGATAAAATATCTAACAAAATGATAAAGGAGGCTTGCAAGATGTCGGGTGAAATAATATTAAATGTTTTAACCGATGTATTTACGAGGGAGTGTTCCCCCGTATTTGGCGATGTGGCTATATTCGGATTATTCCTAAAAAAGGCGACAAGCCGCCAGATAACCCTAAGTCGTACCGACCGATCACATTGTTGCCGTCCTTGGGAAAGCTTTTAGAGCGTCTCATAGTACCCCGGCTCCTGCCGGGCGGTATTAAATTTCACGAAAATCAATTTGGTTTTACAGTAGGAAAATCTACTATTGACGCAGCGATATCAGTGCGAAAGACTGTCACTTCATCGGTTTCTCAATATGTGCTGGCCATCTTCCTACATATTTCCGGGGCTTTCGATAACGCTTGGTGGCCAATGATATTAATGAAATTAAAGTCTCGCGGTTGCTATAGAAATATTTACTCTCTTATTTATTTATATTTTTCACAAGGTACATAAACTTTAAAATTAGGTTATTATTCTGCTACCAAAACTGTCTGTGCTAGGCCCACACTTGTGGAACTTAGGATTTGATGACTTTTTCAGTTTACCATTACCGGAGGGCTGTTCAATGACAGGATACGCCGATGACGGTATGTTGCCCGTTCAGTCGAATACTCGTGCGGGACTCGAGAACTTGGTCCACACGTGTTTGCACGTCGTTGCGGAGTGGGGCGTACGAATAGGGTTATTTGTTGCACCCAACAAAACATTTCAGTTGCTTTTAAAAGGAAGTTTGAAAGTACGCATTAAATTCAATAACGTTTACATTAAAAATAAAACTTCGGTTTGCTATTTAGGATTGATTTTAGAGAGAAATTTTGCATTCGTTGAGCACATAATAACTGTAGGTGAAAAGGCTAAAAATAGCTTTTATGCGTTGTCGAGAATATCTACTGCTACATGGGGACTTTCGGTCAAAACACTGAAGGTCGTTTACGGGGTCACTTACCTAGGCTGTATGTGTTACGGGGCGCCGGTATGGGCAGATAAGGCTACTGTTAGTGCTGCACGTTTAAAGTTACTGCAAAGTCAACGCCTTGCATTGATATTTTTATGCAAGGCCTACAGGACGGTTAGCACGGAGGCTCTGCCGGTGATGGCAGGGGTCCTCCCGGTTGATCTCGAAATTCAGAGACGCGCGGCTTTATACTATTCGGCTAAGGATGGCATCGATGATAGGTTTTTGCTAGAAAGAGATCGCCATAGAATTGCCAGACTGTATCGTCATAATGTACGTGAAGAACTTTTAGACGAGTGGCAGCTGCGTTGGAACACTTCCATCAAAGGGCGCCACCTCTACCAGTTTTTCCCAGACGTTCGTGAACGCCTGGGAATGTCCTGGCTGGAGGTTGATCACTGTGTTGCTCAATTTCTTACGGGACATGGTAACTTTACTTTTAGGTTCTTTTTACTGCCTTGATTTTTAAGATTACTCATTATCACACTATCTAATGATTGTTTATTATTTCCTAGCATTATATTTATCTATCCCATAGCTTTTTAATATTATTCTTACTATCAAGTATACTCTGTTTGTCGTACTCATTTCTACACTTATTAATAGCCTTATTACATTTATTTCTATACTTAGTATAAAGCAAGCGCTTATTCATATTCTTTGGTTCAGTTTTCCAAATACTATAAAGTCTATCTCTTTCTATTAACATTTTTTTAAGATTTTCTGTAATCCAAATTTTGTTTCTCAAGCCAACACGGTTCGTTTTATTAATGTAACAGCTGTCATAAACGTCAATAATTAAAGTTTTTAGCGCATTGTATAATTCTATGGGACATATAATAGATAACAATTCATTAAAATTAGCAGCTAACAATTTTTGTCTAACGGCGCGATTATCCAGTACACGTTTGGGGCCGCTCAAACTACACACGGACGATGCACCTGCGCTGCCGGCGACGGTCGCACCGTGACGTAACATGTTATTGTTTATTACTGTATTGCTAGTAAGTAGCGCGCGTCTCCATTCTACCACCGCTACAACCGGAAAATGGTCAGCATTTTTACTTTTAATTACAGCTGATTGTATGTAGGCATGAGGTGCGCGAATATATATGTGATCGAGACATGATTCTACTAAGTTTCCCTTGATAACCTCACTTCTAGTGACCCGATTTATACATTTTGTAAATCCATACTCTGACAATAAATCTTCATAAATAATGACATTTCTGTCATACGGTTTTAATAAGTTGATGTTAATATCACCACAAAAAATGACTTCACCATTTTCAGGTAACATGTCCAATTATGCACGTGATTCTTCTAAAAATTGAATTAATTTCTTTGCGTTTTTATTTTAGGTGGTCTATATAACGCCATCAAGTGAATAGGTTGATTATTGCAATTCAGTACAATGGATACGCACTCCGTTGCGCGCATTGGGACAGCGCTCAATGCTGTCAGCCCAGTTACTCGTGCAGCGAGCCTTTCCCGCGTATATATTCATACCCCTCCCCCCCCG
This sequence comes from Thumatha senex, assembly GCA_948477245.1. Classification (NCBI taxonomy): domain Eukaryota; kingdom Metazoa; phylum Arthropoda; class Insecta; order Lepidoptera; family Erebidae; genus Thumatha; species Thumatha senex. The sequence goes on along the minus strand of OX419738.1, from coordinate 6,865,745 downwards.
CCGTCTGACCTTTACGAGCAAAACTATGAATGATAAACCCTATTATTTTATAAAAAACATAAGTTTTAGTAATTTATATTAGGTTCTGTTATCACTATGACTTCAATTAGATGCATGAAACCGTCTAGCATAACTAAAAGTTCCTTAAAGTGCTTCCTCAATGACCGTATGTTAACATGAAATACACATAAATCCTGACAATTGTTAACATTTATTGACCAACTAGAAATGTTATTATAGCACTCAGTATCGATTACACCACTATTTATAATATGAATATTATTTAATACGGTGAATGTTATATTTAATTTTAGACACAAATACCGAAACATAATTACTTAAATAGTGTAGGTAGGTAAACGGGGTTCTTCAAGTAAGTAACAGGCGGATGTCAGTTTCCGATTTTATCCACCTAGATTTCTCGCCGTCATTTTTTTTTACGAGAATTTTTCCAATTTTAACCCATATATATCTGCATGTACCTTAGAGTTGATTTTTTACATTCCACAGCAATACCTTGGCGGTGACAGTTAGGTCTTCGTTAATAAATATTTTGTTACGTTGAGGAGAATCTCCTGTGATTGTAGTACTGGTAATTCCTCGTAACTTTCCTTTGTTTTTAAGCCAGCTATGTCTTAAATCCTACTCTAATTACTGAGGGCTTTTCAGATGCATTATCTATGCGCTTCACCCACTCAATCTCTTTGTAGCTTACCTCGAGCAGGTCTCCTATTTTCTCCACTAAATTCAACTGATTATCATTTGTCAATTTTTCAATACCCGTTATTTCTATATTATTCCTTCGCGTTACTTGCTCAAATTCCTGCATTTTTTGTTCAAGTGCTGTATTGCATTTTTCGAGGTAGACACATTTATTATTTACATTTCCTAGGGTCTTCTCAAGGTGTTGAATTTTTTTCTTCGACTCTTCATGTTCCAATAGAAGGGAGTTATATTTTTCTGACAGTACACTCAAGCTATCCGTAATTATATTGAGCTGTTTTTTTAAACCTGGTATTACACTAACTTTTGCTTCTATATCCTTGAGTATTTTTTCAAGTCCCTGTCCTTCCTCTTCTTGTATCTCCTCTTCCACTTCTCCATCGTCGCAGTTATTACAAAAAATTCTAGTTCTACCTGCTTCTACACAACTTCTATGGAATGTCCCCTGGCACGGACCCTGACATAAAAAATGTGATCCACTTTTAGATAACATCTTTTTGCATTGTGACTGCCTCTGTGGCGCGGTGGGAGTGCATCCGACTGCTACGCAAGAGGTCGTGGGTTCGATTCCCACCCTGGTTAAAACTTTGTGTGATGAGCACGATGGTTTATTCTGTGTCTGGGTGTATAATATGTATTTATTTAGAAATATATAAGTATGTTAATCAGTTATCTAGATCCCATAACACAAGCTAATATTGGCTTACTTTGGGCTAGATGACGCTGTGTGACAAGTGTCCCACAATATTAAAAAAAAAAAGAAAAATTTTTGACACAACATATTAGAATCGTATGTTAATCACGTCACAACTCGCTACCGTAAGACGATCGCACGTGCGCACACGACAGAGTTCTGTGACTCACTCACTCACTTCACCCTCTCAATAGTGGTATAACACCCACGCCCCCCAAAGAAGCGAGATAACACTGAACCCCCCAAAGAGGCAGGATAAAACCTGAACCCCCCCTGAACGAGCCTGCGTTAGCGGACAAAGTCTGTCAGGAGCCCTGGGGCTATCCTTCCGAGGGCTCACATCCGGGACTCCTGGCTATAGACAGATGAAGGGAAACGTGTGGTTTTAGTCGGTAGGAGTCCGGCATAGCATCCATGTGGATTTCCACACGAAAAAAAAGCATAAAGTGCATTTTAATTTTAAGCAATTTGATAACATTATCGTCATGAGGAATGTCACTGTGCGTTAGAACGAGATAAACAGATGGCACTTATGAATGAAGTTCAAAAATATGGCCATCATTTCACAGATTTTTTGGAATATATACAAAACCGTTACAAATTTGTCAATATTAAATATTATAAATTTTAACTACGCACACTTAACAATAAGGCCTTATATAATAGGCCGCCGAAGAATTAGTCATGATTAAAAATTTGTGGTGTATAAACATTAAATATATACCTTTATTATTATACATAAAAAGCAGAAACTGTCCGACTGGTCGATTAACGCACTGTTCAAACCGCTGATCTAACCATAAAATTTTACACAACTATTCTGTAAGTGACGTACGTGTGCACTAAGGAAGGAATTTTGAAAATTCCACTTCTATTGGGGTGAAAAGGGATAGCAAAATTTGTTCTGAACAACGTGTTCTGGTTTGCTATAGAGGTAGCTGACATACTGAATTAACACAAAGCCTACTTTTTATTATGGGATCTGGTTCCTGTAAGATACCGGAAAGCGTCCCCAAGTTTATATTTAAACATAATGTAGTTGATCTATGTAACTACAATACCAAATACAACAAGGAAACTAAAGATCGCGTTACAAAATGATCCACAATACTCCAGAAACGCTTGAGGTTAGCGTAATGTAATACAACCCTAAACATATCCTATAGTTGGAATAATCTGAATAATTTACAAAAAACTTCCGTTCTGGAAATTTCGACCTGAAAAATTAACCTCGCGGTCGTCCGAAGACTTTGGCCGACAATGACGAATTAAAGGCGATTGTGGAAGCTGATGATACACAATCTATGGCTGAATTACCAGCAGCTTTTGACGTTAGCGTCAAAACAATATTGGTACAATTGCGTCAAATTGGCAAGGTAAAAAAACTTGACAAATGGGTGCCCCACGAACTCAAAGATCGCCAGCGCGAAGTACCGAAGTACAGCTTAGTGCCTTGCACTGCTCAACAGACACCCAAATAAAAGAATTTTGAACTGCATTGTCACCTGCGATGAAAATATGGATTCTGTTTGATAACCGCAAGCGCTCAGCAAGTTGGTTGGATCCTAGTTCAGCACCTAAACAATGCCTTAAACGAAAACTTACCCCTAGAAACGTGATGATCACTGTTTGGTGGTCTAGCGCCGGTGTGATTCATCACAACCTAACGGGATGAGCATTACTGCCGATGTGTACTGTGAAGAACTGAACACAATGATGGAGAATCTGGCACTTCTCCAACCAGCATTGGTCAATCGCTCGTCTCCGCTGCTCCAGCACGACAACGCGCGACCTCATACTGCACAGCTGACGGTCTCCAAGTTGTAAGAACTGGGGTTGGAAGCTCTCCGTCATCTGCCCTACTCACCAGACCTTGGGCCTACAGACTACTTCTTTTTCCAGAATTTGGATAACTTCTTGGCGGGAAAAAAATCAATACCCGAGAGCCAGTCAAAATGCCTTTGAAGAATTTGTTGCCTCCCGTCCAGCTGTTTTCTTTAAGAAGGCTATCAAAAAACTGCCACTGCGTTGGCAAAGATGCATTGATTGCATGGGTGATTACTTCGATTAATACATTAAAAAAATACATGAAAAAAAAATTTTTCATACAATACGGCAATTTCATAGGTAAATACCTAATATAAGGATACTCCGTAACGGAATCTTTTTTGAATTGAAATGGTGTCAGCGCCCAATGCTGTCAGCCCAGTTGCTCGTGCAGCGAGCCTTTCCCGCGTATATATTAATACCAACATAACGCAGTGCTAGTGCCAACTTTGCTTTACGGTAGTGAAACCTGGGTATGTCAGCAGATGCATGAAAGTAAATTGAATGCTGTGGAGATGCGATCACTTCGAAAATTGTGCGGCGTTACCTTGGCCGACCGAATACGTAACGAAGTGATACGCAATATGGCAGGTTTGAATGAAAGTGTCAGCGTTAAGCTGGAAAAGGGCGTGCTCCGTTGGTTTGGACACGTCCAACGAATGAGTGAGGAACGATTGACGAAGAATATATATTGTTCAAAAGTAGAGGGTAGAAGGAGTCAGGGAAGGCCGAGACTTACATATGAAGACCACGTGAGCAGATTGCTCAAAAACGGAAAGGTCAAAAGTACTCGGATACCCAGACTGCATATATGAAGCGATTGATGAATCTCGAAGAAGCGAAAGAAGTATGCATGGATCGCGAAGCCTGGCGATCTGTCCTCTCTGACTACCCCGTCAGGGATACAGCGTGAAGATAGTTAGTTAGTTTTTAGTATTTATTAATACCCCTCCCCCCCTCTGACCTTTACGAGCAAAACTATGAATGATAAACCCTTTTATTTTATAAAAAACATAAGTTTGAGTAATTTATATTAGGTTCTGTTATCACTATGACATCAATTAGATGCATGAAACCGTCTAGCATAACTAAAAGTTCATTTAAGTGCTTCCTCAATGACCGTATGTTAACATTTATTGACCAACTAGAAATGTTATTATAGCACTCAGTATCGATTACACCACTATTTATAATATGAATATTATTTAATACGGTGAATGTTTGTATTTAATTTTAGACATAAATACCTGAACATAATTACTTAAATAGTGTAGGTAGGTAAACGGGGTTCTTCAAGTAAGTAACAGGCGGATGTCAGTTTCCGATTTTATCCACCTAGATTTCTCGCCGTCACTTTTTTTACGAGATTTTTTCCAATTTTAACCCATATATATCTGTATGTACCTTTGAGTTGATTTTTTACATTCCACAGCAATACCTTGGCGGTGAGAGTTAGATCTTCGTTAATATATATTTTGTTACGTTGAGGAGAATCTCCTGTGATTGTAGTACTAGTAATTCCTCGTAACTTTCCTTTGTTTTTAAGCCAGCTATCCCGTATTTCCGCTGTCTTAAATCCTACTCTAATTACTGAGGGTTTTTCAGATGCTTTATCTATGCGCTTCACCCACTCAATATCTTTGTAGCTTGCCTCGAGCAGGTCTCCTATTTTCTCCACTAAATTCAACTGATTTTCATTTGACAATTTTTCAATACCCGTTATTTCTATATTATTCCTTCGCGTTACTTGCTCAAATTCCTGTATTTTTTGTTCAAGTGCTGTTTTGCATTTTTCGAGGTAGACACATTTATTATTTACATTTCCTAGGGTCTTCTCAAGGTGTTATATTTTTTTTTCGACTCCTCATGTTCCAAAAGAAGGGAGTTATATTTTTCTGACAGTACACTCAAGCTATCCGTAATTATATTGAGCTGTTTTTTTAAACCTGGTATTACACTAACTTTTGCTTGTATATCCTTGAGTACTTTTTCAAGTCCCTGTCCTTCCTCTTCTTGTATCTCCTCTTCCACTTCTCCATCGTCGCAGTTATTACAGAAAATTCTAGTTCTACCTGCTTCTACACAACTTCTATGGAATGTCCCCTGGCACGGACCCTGACATAAAAAATGTGATCCACTTTTAGATAACATCTTTTTGCATTGTGACTGCCTCTGTGGCGCGGTGGGAGTGCATCCGACTGCTACGCAAGAGGTCGTGGGTTCGATTCCCACCCAGGTTAAAACTTTGTGTGATGAGCACGATGGTTTATTCTGTGTCTGGGTGTATAATATGTATTTATTTAGAAATATATAAGTATGTTTATCAGTTATCTAGATCCCATAACACAAGCTAATATTGGCTTACTTTGGGCTAGATGACGCTGTGTGACAAGTGTCCCACAATATTAAAAAAAAAAAGAAAATTTTTTGACAAAAAATATTAGAATCGTATGTTAATCACGTCACAACTCGCTACCGTAAGACGATCGCACGTGCGCACACGACAGAGTTCTGTGACTCACTCACTCACTTCACCCTCTCAATAGTGGTATAACACCCACACCCCCCAAAGAAGCGAGATAACACTCGAACCCCCCAAAGAGGCAGGATAACACCTGAACCCCCCTGAACGAGCCTGCGTTAGCGGACAAAGTCTGTCAGGAGCCCTGGGGCTATCCTTCCGAGGGCTCACATCCGGGACTCCTGGCTATAGACAGATGAAGGCAAACGTGTGGTTTTAGTCGGTAGGAGTCCGGCATAGCATCCATGTGGATTTCCACACGAAAAAAAAAGCATAAAGTGCATTTTAATTTTAAGCAATTTGATAACATTATCGTCATGAGGAATGTCACTGTGCGTTAGAACGAGATAAACAGATGGCACTTATGAATGAACTTCAAAAATATGGCCATCAATTCACAGATTTTTTGGAATATATACAAAACCGTTACAAATTTGTCAATATTAAATATAATAAATTTTAACTACGCACACTTAACAATAAGGCCTTATATAATAGGCCGCCGAAGAATTAGTCATGATTAAAAATTTGTGGTGTATAAACATTAAATATATACCTTTATTATTATACATAAAAAGCAGAAACTGTCCGACTGGTCGATTAACGCACAGTTCAAACCGCTGATCTAACCATAAAATTTACACAACTATTCTGTAAGTGACGTACGTGTGCACTAAGGAAGGAATTTTGAAAATTCCACTTCTATTGGGGTGAAAAGGGATAGCAAAATTTGTTCTGAACAACGTGTTCTGGTTTGCTATAGAGGTAGCTGACATACTGAATTAACACAAAGCCTACTTTTTATTATGGGATCTGGTTCCTGTGAGATACCGGAAAGCGTTCCCAAGTTTATATTTAAACATAATGTAGTTGATCTATGTAACTACAATACCAAATACAACAAGGAAACTAAAGATCGCGTTACAAAATGATCCACAATACTCCAGAAACGCTTGAGGTTAGCGTAATGTAATACAACCCTAAACATATCCTATAGTTGGAATAATCTGAATAATTTACACGAAACTTCCGTTCTGGAAATTTCGACCTGAAAAATGAACCTCGCGGTCGTCCGAAGACTTTGGCCGACAATGACGATGATTAAATATATACCTTTATTATTATACATAAAAAGCAGAAACTGTCCGACTGGTCGATTAACGCACAGTTCAAACCGCTGATCTAACCATAAAATTTTACACAACTATTCTGTAAGTGACGTACGTGTGCACTAAGGAAGGAATTTTGAAAATTCCACTTCTATTGGGGTGAAAAGGGATAGCAAAATTTGTTCTGAACAACGTGTTCTGGTTTGCTATAGAGGTAGCTGACATACTGAATTAACACAAAGCCTACTTTTTATTATGGGATCTGGTTCCTGTAAGGAAAGCGTCCCCAAGTTTATATTTAAACATAATGTAGTTGATCTATGTAACTACAATACCAAATACAACAAGGAAACTAAAGATCGCGTTACAAAATGATCCACAATACTCCAGAAACGCTTGAGGTTAGCGTAATGTAATACAACCCTAAACATATCCTATAGTTGGAATAATCTGAATAATTTACACGAAACTTCCGTTCTGGAAATTTCGACCTGTAAAATGAACCTTGCGGTCGTCCGAAGACTTTGGCCGACCATGACGAATTAAAGGCGATTGTGGAAGCTGATGATACACAATTTATGGCTGAATTACCAGCAGCTTTTGACGTTAGCGTCAAAACAATATTGGTCCAATTGCGTCAAATTGGAAAGGTAAAAAAACTTGACAAATGGGTGCCCCACGAACTCAAAGATCGCCAGCGCGAAGTACCGAAGTACAGCTTAGTGCCTTGCACTGCTCAACAGACACACAAATGAAAGAATTTTGAACTGCATTGTCACCTGCGATGAAAATATGGATTCTGTTTGATAACCGCAAGCGCTCAGCAAGTTGGTTGGATCCTAGTTCAGCACCTAAACAATGCCTTAAACGAATACTTATCCCTAGAAACGTGATGATCACTGTTTGGTGGTCTAGCGCCGGTGTGATTCACCACAACCTAACGGGATAAGCATTACTGCCGATGTGTACTGTGAAGAACTGAACAAAATGATGGAGAAGCTGGCACATCTCCAACCAGCATTGGTCAATCGCTCGTCTCCGCTGCTCCAGCACGACAACGCGCGACCTCATACTGCACAGCTGACGGTCTCCAAGTTGCAAGAACTGGGGTTGGAAGCTCTCCGTCATCTGCCCTACTCACCAGACCTTGCGCCTACAGGCTACTCCTTTTTTCAGAATTTGGATGACTTCTTGGCGGGAAAAAAAAATCAATACCCGAGAGCCAGTCAAAATGCCTTTGAAGAATTTGTTGCCTCCCGTCCAGCTGATTTCTTTAAGAAGGCCATCAAAAAACTGCCACTGCGTTGGCAAAGCTGCATTGATTGCATGGGTGATTACTTCGATGAATACATTAAAAAAATACATGAAAAAAAATCGTTTAAATTTTTTCATACAATACGGCAATTTCATAGGTAAATACCTAATATAAGGATACTCCGTAACGGAATCTTTTTTGAATTGAAATGGTTTTATTTCTTTTACATTAACTGTTTTGCTAATCGCACTACCTTTAATTAACATTCATTAAAAATTTAATTATATTTGATTTTCTATAAATGCGTCTTTTTTTAAGAATTTTCTTAATTTTTTTTTTTCTGGAAGTGCGATGTATTTCGGAATAAATATTTGCTTTTAGCAATATCCCGAACTAATATTATCCCTACACAGTAATTCATGTCTATCCATTGATTCCTTGCTATGTAACGGAAGGACATACAAACCGCTTTCATATTTATAGATATTGTATGGTTTAAAACTACTTACAACTCCAAGAGACGCAATAATCAGAGAACCTGTCCTTAGGTCTAATCCCATAAAAGAACTGACGGTGGGTAATGAGTCTAAAACTGTCATTCTTGTGACTCTTTCCCAAGATAGAAGACCTGTAGTAAAAAGTACAATAATTATTAATAAAATAAATAAATAGAGATAATAACAATATATAATATAAATTTTAATTTGTTAATAACCATGTAATTATTTAAAAATCATTATAAATATTGAATTAGATATTAATACATAAACTTACTAGAGATTACACACCCGAATCGCAGAATAAGATAACTACACAAAGAGCTCAAATGTAAAAGGAAAAAAAAATGAAAAACAACATTGTACATAGGTCTACTTTTTCCATAGAAATCTCTTCTAGTAGGCCTGAGATAGGAGATTGGAGAAACCAGCTGTTTCAACAATTCCTCCTCTCTCAGGCCTTATGGTGTGCGTAGATTATTAAACTTACATACACTATAGTCACACATATACATAAGTAAATAAATATTGATCAATTAAAATATACCTACATAGGTACATATTATACACATACATTTTCATTATTCTGCTTTTCGAATAAATATTTCAATAGTGTTGAGCCGGTTACTACCATCCCACGTAAAAGGTGGTGAGCCCATTGCCGTACCATACATTTCCATTCTCATAAATATTTGTTCCAGCCTTGGGTTAGAACCCGAGACCTCCTAACGGTAGTCACATACACTACCAATACGACTATTAAGCAAGCAATGATCTTTTTTTTATAAATTTGTCAACATTTGTGGATAGTATTATGGCGTGGATGCGATAATAATTTTATGATCTGGAGAATTTCATGTTGCAGTCAACTAAAGAGTGTATTTGGTACAAACTGATACTGAAAAAAAAATCAATGCTAAAAACATTATTCACTTCAACTTCAACTTTTAGAGCTTGTGGCATTTGTGAATAGGCTTCCACTAGTCCGCCAATGTCATGTTTCGGAAACATTATTCACAAACCTTTGCAATACCTTTCTTTCTGATTTAATTCTCGATTTTATGATTTGCTTATTTGAAATATAAACATTTTCCAAATATAATACAAATTAGGCTTTTTTGGTTCTTGAGGCAATACCAGAAAATTAGCTCCGCAAATACGTTAGAATAAAATTTTAACAAAGTAAGTTTTATTTACATTTGTAAGTAGACTTTGATAGATAAATGTCAATATTATGTTGTATATTTTTAAATACCTATTTGAAGCTTAGAAGCTTCAGTTTCTATTCTAAACCGTCAACTTACGAAAGCAGTTTGAACACTGACCTCCAAACATTCAAGGTGAGTTTAGATCTTATTGTCCGTAGACAGAGTAATATTGTCTTATATTATGTCTGTGGACAAATTATTGAAAGGAGACCATGAATTCAACGAAGAAGTTTTAGTTAAATATTTCGTTACATGGTAAAATTTCATTAAAATTAGTAATAAATGAGCCTTTCACCAACAGAAATAAGGATCAAAGCAAATTATTTGGCAATTCGCTTTACTAATTGAGACAAAGCACCGTTAACCGTTTCCGCAGCTACTCGCCGTTCTACATCCGAATCACATCCTCCGCCCGCGCTGAACATACTCGCTAAATACACAATTTCACTCACTTGCTCTAGACGTTCCTGGTTTACCCAAATCTCGCACTTAGTTCTTACGTCTTCTCTTTCAAATACTAGAACCTTAGTTTTACTTGCATTCAAGCGAAGACCATTACTTTCACACTCCTCTTTCATATTAGTGACTAATAATAATATACCAGTGACTAATAATAATATACCAGTCCGAGACTACTAGGACTTTAATTGGTCGTGCTAATTAGTGCCTAGCACATAATAATAAATAAATATCCATCACGCCTTATCCCCGAAGGGGTGGCAGAGGCATATTATATGCCCACTTTTCACCGTGTGGATTCCTGTCCCACGTAATAGGTGGTGAGCCCATTACCGTGTTGAAACTTGCTTGAACGTGTCTAGCACATAAGACCTTTTGGCCTTTTTGCTACCACCTCACTAAAAAGGCAACGGGTTTAAAAGTTCTTCCAAATTTAACATCTAAAATAGACACATTTTATTGTATTTTAATAAATTTATTCGGCCCTGTTGACCCACCCCAGTACCGTGTTTCGGAAGGCACGTTAAGCCGTTGGTCCCGGTTGCCAATAAAATGGCAGTCGTTAAGCCAAGTTGAAGGCCTTATGGGCGGCTTAAAAAAATTCAACAGCAGGTCACCGCAGCCAGCGCCTTTCCATTTTCAACACGGCTCACCACATGTTACGCGGAAAAAAGCATACGGTGGTAAATGTGGGCGTAAAGTATGCCTCTGCCTACCCCTTCGGGGATAAAGGCGTGATAATATGTATGTATGTAACAACTATTATACGAAACATTACACTATTACAAAAAATATCTTTAAATTTAAATGTATTGAGCACTATTTACGACCTGATATTTTTTCGGCCTCTTAAAATTTCCCCTTAAAAAAGTAATTAAACTTGGGCGATATTCATTTTACTCTAACAAAACCTTCAAGAAAAAGTATATCATCCCGCAGTCATTTCCTGAAAGTCGCAGCTTAGAAAGAAGCTTTTCCATTTTTTTTTGTAAATGTAATGAGAATAATAGACACCAACCTTTTTTATAATTGCTTCCCATCGACGCCATTTTTATTATTTTCCTTATTTCATTAGACATAGTTTAATTTGATCAGGTTTAACGAAGGCTTGATTATTTTTTTTAAATAATATTGAAATCGTAAAACAGAAAATAAAGGTATCTTAATATTTTTTTACTTGCTTCTTTGTCAGACTTGCGCGTATCACTTTCTCTAAAATGTCATTCAAAATGTGGATCCTCCATCAAGATCTCTGAGGTCCAAAGGACCTCACCTGCTATCGGTGCATCTGCTGGGGGCCGAGTCTACTATTTCAATCGTGTCGAAATAGAATCGAAATCGTCGCTCAATAGAAAGCCACCGGTACAATTTTGAGAGTTTTTCGTAGTCTATTATTACAATCGTACTCCAATAGACTTCTATCGGTCAGCCGATAGAATTCTACTAACCGTACCGCGCCAGTGGCCGCTACCTAGTCAGTTGTATTGTTGATAGTCTACTAACATTTTGACAGCTAAAAACAGCGATTTTGGTTCTATTCTACGGCTTGTCCATAGTAGACTCGGCCCCCTGATGAAGCAACGACACAGGTGCCAATTCCAAAAATTAAAGGCCAAACGGAAACTGTTGACAACAGCCAAATTAAGTGGATCTCAGGTTTCAAATCCAGGTAGGGTTTGAAAGCAACTAAGTATTTAAAAATATGAAATATCTAAATAAAAATATGATAATCTTTGAAACGGCTGTATCTATATTAATGGGACTTTCATTGGTTTATAACTAATGTAATACGGAATAATTTAGAATACTTTTTGTCTCCATGTTCCCATGGGAATGCAAACTATGCAGGTGAAACCACGAGGCGTCCGCAATTTAAAATATAATACATACATACATATTGTCACGTCTTTATCCCCGAAGGGGTAGGCAGAGGCATATTAAACGTAGCCTGTGGCGACCTTTTGGATTTTTTTAAGCCGCCAATAAGGCCTCAACTTGGCTTAACGACTGCCATTTTATTAGCAACCGGGACCAACGGCTTAACGTGCCTTCCAAAGCACGGAACTGCGGTGGATCTAAAGGGCCTAATAAATTTAATAAAATAAAATGTGTCTATTTAAGATGTTAAATTTGGAAGAAATTTTGAACCCGTTGCCTTTTTAGAGAGGTGGTAACAAAAAGGCTAAAAGGGCCTATGTGCTAGACACTAATTAGCAGACCAATTAAAGTCCTGGTAGTCTCGGACTGGAAAAAATATAAAATTAATAATACTTTAAAATATTCAAGTACATAAAGGTGACCTGAATGAATTCATTTTCAAACAATTTAAGCTAATTTGAGTCTACAATTTTTGTCTTCACCCTTTAGAGTAAAGGTTATCGGTACGGTTTAGGATTAATTATATTTGCAGTGATACAAAAGTCTATCATTTAATCCTGTTACCAACAGATTTGACTTTATACTTTTAATTTGTTACCCTTTGTCGACAAGAAATTTTAGTAACGAAATAGGATTAAAAATTCACGTTTCGTTTCAAAGCAGCTTAGTCGAGTTTGATCCAATTAAATAGAGAAAGGGCACGTTGCGTCAGTCGTTAGTGTATGCGATCCAGATTCATTTTATTTTTATAATACACTAGCGTGAACCCGCGGTTTTACCCGCGTAGTTTCTATTCCCGTGGGAATACAGGGATAAAATGTAGCCTAAGTTACTACTTAAAACAAAAACTATCTGCCAGTGAAAGTCCTTTAAAATCGGTCTAACAGTTTCAGACAGAAACAAGAAAATAAATATTGTTTTTTTTTATGTAATTACATAAAAATGCAATTACGATTAAAACCTGTCGATACTGTTAATAAGCTGCACTACAATAAATAAATATAACCTGAGTACCTATTACTACGTTAAGCCGTTGGTCCCGGTTGCCAATAAAACGGCAGTCGTTAAGCCAAGTTGAAGGCCTTATGGGCGGCTTAAAAAAATTTCAACAGCAGGTCGCCGCAGTCTGCCCCTGTCCATTTCAACACGGCAATGGGCTCACCACCTGTTACGTGGGACAAAAATGCATACGGTGAAATGTGGGCGTTTAATATGCCTCTGCCTACCCCTTCGGGGATAAAGGCGTGACAATATGTATGTATGTATGTATGTATGTATAAGTACCTATTTAGTTGATGTTTGTGTTAAATTGTAGTTATATAACTAGGTGACCGAGTTTTTGTGTCCCATTGTTAGTAGAAAAATATTACATACGTTTTCAGGTGCTCTTTGCAAAATGTACCATATCTTTATAATCGTACCATAAAAATGTACGTTATCGAAATGTTATTTATTACTTGACCACAAAATCATTCAACACATTAACTCTTCGTCTAACCCAAGCCTAATACGTTTATTTACCTAACGTTTAGTCCTTATTTTGAATAGGTATCGATAAAATACTAGAATGGTCCCAGAGCTACCTGTGTCGCCGAGGAAGACGCGGCCGCATCTAGAATTCTAGACATCGTATTAATATATTAATATTACGGTCTATAGCAAGTGTGCATTCCATTACATGTTTGATGGGCAAATGGTATCTTGAAATTATACAAAAAGAGGGAGTGATTTTGTCTATAGAGAAATATTGGCGCTACTGTGAGTTTTGCGCTAAAATGTACTTATTGTGAAAATGGTATTGATAATAGATTTCAATCGAAATACTGTATAAAAGCAGTGATAAATAATACCAGTTTTGGCAATACAACTATTTCTACTAAATATTAATATAAGTAATTGTTGCATAGGGCGACTTTTTGCTTAGATATAACTGGTTAGTGGATTAAATAAAAATACCGCATCGAATATAGCGATGCAACTGAGTGAATAATTTACACTGAAATCGAAATGAGGAACGCTTGTTCTACAAAGGGAGACAGCGCTGCGCGCTTGTTTCATATCTATAAAAAATTCTACCGTATACAATATGGCTTATATTTCATTGTGTAGAAATTTTAAACCACTAGCTTATATAATAGCTTACTATGGGCTAGGTTAGCGCTGTGTAAAAATATAGGAGAACCCCGCTCCGTAAGGAAAAAATTCCTAACATTAAAAAAAGTAACAAATTACAAAAAAAAAATGCAATACTCAATACATAACAATTACTTTTTATAAAAGAAAATTACAAATTCATTTTATTGTAAAAATAAAATAAATAACAAGTCGAGAGAATACTCAGTGAAATACTTCATAAAAAAAAAACGAAGAATCTCTTCGGCGGGGTATCTAACCCCGGTCAATACTGACAACTGTACTACCGAAGACATATTTAATGTACGTGAAATAGTGAATGTGTATCTACGCTAAATAAAAAAATATGTGTGTGTACCAGAGTACACAGGTAAGAAGTGAAACTACTTTACGACATTTTTTTACAGCTATTAAATGTCTCTCATACGTCGATAAAAGTTTCACTTATAATAAAGAATATTACGCGAAAAAGACCCGAAAAACATAAAATGAATAGTAAAAGTCGTGTGAGTTTAAAAACATTATAATAAAGAAGTTTACATTCAGAAAAAAATTAAAATAATTGTGCGACACAGCATACGTCATTTTATTACGCGACAATTTATACTAGCGGCCAGTCTCAATAACCTATCTTATTTTTACTTTTGTCTAAAATAAAGTGCAAAAGGTGAAATGTGGGCGTAGAGTATGCCTCTGCATACCTATTCGGGGATATAGGCGTGATAATTTGTATCATAAAATATAATGCCAAAAATATGTATGTAAAAAAATGTCAAAATAGTTACCATCGGTAGGTACCTATCGACGAAAATTTCGGTTTGAATAACCAAAGATAGATGGAAATATTTACCTACGACATTGAACTATCTGTCACATAAGTAAAAAATTCAACTGTTTATCTGTGGTAGCGATCTACGTTTACTGAAGTTAGAATATGAAACCGGCCCTAAATCGAACTACCTGTAAGCCGCATTAAGGAACTTAGTACTAAAAAGTTCAAAAACGTCTTACTTACGTATGAACTACTAGTTGATGCACCCGCACGCGTTTTTCCGTTCCCGGAATGAAAAGTAGCCAATGTGTTATTCTGATGTGTAAGCTATATTATTGTAAAGTTTCATCAAAATCCAGTCAGTAGATTTTGCGTGAAAGAGTAACAAACATCCATACTTACAAACTTTCGCGTTTATAATATTAAGTGGATTTCACGATTATCAAGATTTTTCCGTAAAGAATATTGCAATCGTAGAAATAAGCATCTTCAGTAATACAATTGTGTATTCTTAGAAGGAAAGGTTTGATGAATAATTCAGCAATCGTTTCCTAGGTGTCTGGCCGAATTTCTTAATGAACCGCATTTGTAAAAAAAAGGAAAGAAAGAAATCAGTAATATCCATCTATACTTCTATACTAATATATAAAGCTGAAAAGATTGTTTGTTTGTTTGGTTGGTTAAACGTGCTGATCTTAGAAACTTCTCGTCGAATTTGAAAAAATATTTTGTAATGATTATATATATAAAATATTTGTGTTGGATAGCCCATTTATCGAGGAAGGCTATAGACTATGTCATTATGCCTATATCATTACCCTGGAGAGCGGAGCAGTAACCATAAATGTCGACAAATCGGGTACAAGTTTTAAATTGAATAGATTCTTACTACAAGTGCCATAATCACCATTTATGGAAACTTAAAGATAAATAGAGTTATCATGAAGCTTGTAGTGTTTAATTTGAACACATTTATTGAACAGATGATCAGTTATTGTCTTAGATTGTTATTACCGAGGTCTGTTGCTGGCAGATTCATTTCATCGCATTCCATTCAACCGGGGGCATTCAATCCTACTAATATTATAAACGCTATAGTTTGTAAGTATGGATGTTTGTTACTCTTTCACGTAAAATCTACTGAAGGGATGTTGAGGAACCTTTGCAGTAATATAGCTTACACATCAGAATAACACAAAGGCTACCTTTTATCCCGGGAACAAGTTCCTGTGGGAAACTAGTTATGTATATTTCAGTAAAATTTTTGTAGAGCAAGATCTCAGCGTTGCCAAAACTCACAAATTTTTTGAAGGACGATGTCCGAAAAATCTGTGTGATAACGGCCCCAGCTGCTAGCGGTACATAATGGTTGAAGCAAAGAAGATAGGCGTCCTTATGGGGTTGGGAGGTCGGACGGCAGTTACGCACTCGGCACTCCAAAAAATGCCGCAAAATAAAACAAAACGAAAACTGCTCTTAGCAGCTTGATAGAAGTTAACCCCAGGCAGTATACAAGTAACATCAGGAGTAGTTTACTATGCGGATCTCGTTGCATCAGGAGTAAAGTTTCGTGCTCTTAAACGCTTCTGCCACACATATTACTGGGATCAAACATAGTTCACACATGACCCGTAATATACTATTACCGTGGTGCTTCCCTGTTTTTTAGGATTTTCACCTAGTTGCTTTCCAGGTCTCCCGCTTTGCAAAGGAGGAAAAAGACCACCTTTTTTTTCATTTGTCTCAAATTTTCTTCTGATTTTGGCGCTTTGGTCATTGCTGTAGATCCTGGTTTACAGGAGTCACAGTAATGAGAATGCGGGTGGGATTAGTCCCACAAAGACCCCAGGCTCCAAATCCTGGTAGGGTTTGGAAGCGACTGGGTAAACACTTAGATGAAGTAGATAATATGTGCAATCGAGTAATATTAAATTGACGTAAAGCCGTTGAACTCGGTTGCCAGAAACATGGCAGTCGTTAAGGCAAGTTGGAGGACTTATGGGCGGCTTGAAAAATTGCAACAGCTGGTAGCCACAACCTGCGTCTGTCTATTTCAACACTTCAATGGGCTCAGCACCTATTACGTGGGACAGGAATACATTTGGTGAAAAGTGGGCGAATAATATGCCTCCGCAGCCCCTCCGGGATAAGGTGTAAATAAATAATGTATAATGGTATTAATGAAAAAAACAGGTATTTAAGGAGTCTCAGTATCGAGTCCTGCTCGTGGCTGAAAAATGTTTATCCAATTTACATTTTTGCCATAGTTGGCATACTAATTGCTTTTCAAAATTGTTTCTAACGTTTAGGCCGATGTCATCACGAATCAAATGATTATAGGTACGTACGATTTTTCAGGCACTTTCTGGCCAGCCTTTACTTAGCCAGAAAGCTTACAGTTTTGTTAGTATAAACTGCCCATGTATTCACCCACTAAAAACGATTTTTTCCAAATTGCTTCTGATGTGGTGAAACGACGAGATAACTTTAATTACACTCAGGCAAAGACAAACTGTAAGATCGAGAGTAACCAGTCGACAAATGCGTGACAAAACTCAAATTTAGGTACAGATTTATCATTGCTAGCTATTTATAGCTATTTTGTACGAATATGCGAACGCAATCTTCCGCGTCAATTCTGGTATAGCATCTCGGGTTTCTAAATGTTGTGTCAATTAGACTTGTCAAAGGATGAGTACAGCTACAGCGAATTTATTTTACTCACGTATTTACTTGACATTTGAGAACACCACAGACTGGCTACTTTTAGCACCAACGACTCGCGCGTTTTCAATCGGAGCTGTCGCTTTCGTGACTTCTTGTGTTCGGTCGCAGCGATTGGGTCGGTAAATTGCGCGACTTCAATACTAAAAATAACTTAACGGATCATCATGAGAGTTTCACCAATAAATAGTGATTTATGATGGAGGTTTTAGAATATAATATAGCGGTATTGAACAATGGAACAATCTTGTGGTGGATTTGACTTGTATATTTTTAACAGCTTCCCTTACAGACATAGTGAAGCCTTATTATTAACTGACTGAGTACTAGCTTATTAGTGGTTACTTATTGACTACCTATAATTACAATACAATGTATATTTATTCCTTATTCTTAAGATAATTGTGGATAGAACATTCGTGCTTTTTCCTAATACTATTTTGTGCGTAATTACTTGACAAAGGTATAATGTATAATTGTTGAAATATGACGATAATTTATTAAGATATCAGAAAAAAATCAAGTCACTCAGTGGAGCCATCAATCGCATGCATGCATTTAGCTTCTAAATAGCGAAGAAATCGCCGCCGGTCGCCAATACTAAAAGTAGCTAGTCTGCGGTGTCCCTTAATATGCAGATATATATTTACGGTGCTAATAACAACAAATCTGATCACGTGTTGTGTGAAATGGATGTAATTGTAATGGTTGCAAACCATAGTATAGCGCCTTGTATAATACAGGTAGCCAACTTTAGTAGGAGCTTTAATGTGAGTGTGCTATTTGAAAAGACTGGCCGTGAGCTTTAATTGCCAGGTTCTTTTCTCACAGCCTGTATTGTCTTGTACACGTAAATCTGGCTGTAAATGTTCTTTAATGATTTTCATAATTTATTGTTATTTTGTGACCTATAAGAATAAAGTTACAGTTTTGTATGTGTTAAAAACTTAGATATATATAAAATAAAACATACATTTACAACAAATTATTAAATAACCTTAAAAATATGATAATTTAAAATATATTAATATGAGGAGTCCCTTTAGGCAAGGTTCCGAAGATACTGGCAGCGTTCCCCCTTTGAATAGCTAGACAAATTCTTTGTCCGAGGTAGCTGCCAGCTCTTCGGTCTCCTGTGATGTTGACTAACCTTTTTGCTATTTCTTTAAAAAGCCTTGTAGCCCTAGGACCCCACGGACCAAGGGTCTCGAAACCGAATGGGACAAAATCATTTTCGGAGCCTAGACCCCTGTATTTGCATGCTTTAGCTTTTTCAGCCGCTTCACAAGCCGCATCAGCCCTGTTGTTGGTTCCATGTAGATGGGAAGGGGCCAGCGTGTCTGAACAGGTTGCATCCCATACCAGCACCCGACCCATCTTCCATGGAATCAAACTCATACCGTCCGGTCTCTTGCAATACCAGTCGGCTCAAGTAGACTTGGCACGTTGACAGTGGCAAGAGACCGGCGAATGATATCGTTTAGTGCGGTATGTCTCGAGAAGCGGCCTGCACTTTTTTGGCATGACAGTCCGTGATGTCCTAGCTTGTCGACATCACTGCCACAGGGACATTTATGAGGAACGCAGACCGGAACCCCGAGCCGTAGACAGGTTGCGATTCGAAGCGTGTCAGGCTCAAGAAATGTTCCTGTATTTGAAGAAGGGTACGCGTGAAGCCAGTAGCCAGCCTCATGCGTACTCAGAATAAATATATTCTGATTTTGAAACATAATAATTATTGTCTAAAACTATGGTTTGAATATTCATAAATGTTTTTTTAAAGTGAAAAGCCATGGGCTAGATTTCCTGAGTCCAAGCGACCTCACCGCTAATTGTGCACCTGCGGGTTAAGGGACGAGGCTACGATGCAGGCGCCTTTACGGAGTTGCGAGATCAGACGGCGGTCGTTCCCAACAATGCCGAAAATTAACATCCAAAGAATAACTGCTCCTAGCAAACAAAAAAAGGCAACCTCTGGTTTCAAATGCAGGCAAGACTGGGATACACCTGGGAATACACTAAGATGTTTTTTTATACCACTGAGGTTGCAGACAAGCGTACGGCCAACCTGATGGAAACTGGTCACCGTAGCCGTTTGCAACACCTGAGGTGCAGCACTCGCGCTGCCGACCCTGAAAATAGAAGAATTTAGAGAAGAAGCTCTTTTAAAGTCAAAAAAATTCAAATAAAACTTTGAATTAATGTCTACTGGTGTTGATATTTAGACATTTAACTAACCCTCTACTGAATGAATTATAAAGGAGATAAGAAAATTTTTTTTTGGGCTATTTGTGTTTATTACTGAATCTTTATCATCATTCGAGTGTTTCACGATGTAAAGTTAAATTGTAAGGACTCGAAAAATTTCTGTTATTATTTATTGACGAAGAATATATATTGTTCAAAAGTAGAGGGTAGAAGGAGTCAGGGAAGGCCGAGACTTACATATGAAGACCACGTGAGCAGATTGCTCAAAAACGGAAAGGTCAAAAGTACTCGGATACCCAGACGTGCGTGTATGAAGCGATTGATGAATCTCGAAGAAGCGAAAGAAGTATGCATGGATCGCGAAGCCTGGCGATCTGTCCTCTCTGACTACCCCGTCAGGGATACAGCGTGAAGATAGTTAGTTAGTTATTTATGGAATTATGAAGGGCACCATGGCCTCGTATGCATTACAGCAAAAACCATATGCATTGATAGTACTTTTTGTAAAAAAAACTAGAGGATTTTCGTGAGTAGTGGAGAATTACGCACAGTCATTGGGGTGACTACACGGCTCAATCATAATGGAGTACCTCTTCTTAATTTACAGCATATAATATTTTAATATTACCTAATTCTTAGCTCATAGAAAAAAAAAATATCATGACGCCGTTTTTTTTTTTTGTGTGAAAATTCTCATGGATACTATGCCGGACTCCTACCGACTAAATCCACACGTGACCCGTCTATCTGTCTATGGCCAGGAGTATATCTTTTTTTTTTGTTCTTGTGGCGATACTATTGCTCCGCCAATAACTCAGTGTGGATTTGGTAGGGGTTTAGTAAGTCAGTCCACACTTAGGTACGATCCAAGTTTTGTGAGTGTACAAGGTAAAAGATAAAAATTTGGTAACGAAGGCCGAGTATATCTTTAAAGTTTTGATCTATTCTGAGACCTGTCAAAATTTACAAACACAATCACGCTCAGTACAAATTATATTCTTGTGTAAATTATATTAAGATTTTAGAACATTGTGTTATCTTTGTAAGTCCATTATAGCATTCCAGAAATATAACACCGCCCACCTGCAAAGTCCCTTTCATGTGAACAATGTCCTAAAAGATATTAGTCTTCAAATGGACCAAAGTATAGATAAGTAAGATATTATTTTCTGGCCTCAAACAAATTTGTTAAGTGAGAGTTGTTTATATTCATCCAAATTCATAATCCGTACAAATAAATAAAATTGAAGTGTTCCTTTGTAATTCCACACACAGCTTTTATGTATTTATTTATTTAGATATTAGAAGCGCTCGTGGTCCCGCGGGCTCTGTGTTCTATAAACGATCACTGCGTTAAATAACTTTCGCTATGGCTGGTCACAGATTGGTGACTACTTTGTGGCATTTACATTTGCGAGCGTTTCCGTGCTTCCAAAGGCACTTTAAGCCGTTCACTGAGTTACGCAACTTTCACTATGGCTGGTCCTCGGATGGGTGACCACTTTGTGGCATTTACATTTGCGAGCGTTTCCGTGCTTCGGAAGGCACGTTAAGCCGTTGGTCCCGTTTGCCAGTAAAATGGCAGTCGTTAAGCCTGGTTGAAGGCCTCATGGGCGGCTTGAAAATTTCAACAGCAGGTAGCCACAACCTGCGTCTGTCTATTTCAACACGGCAATGGGCTCACCACCTATTACGCGGGACAGGAATCCATACGGTGAAAAGTGGGTATATAATATGCCTCTGCCACCCCTTCGGGGATAAGGCGTGATGGATAAATAAATGTTAAATTTGAATAAGTTAAATGTTCACATTAATTCATTTAATAAAACCCTACCTTTCATCAGGTCACGAGAAAAGCCGACCAGTCGCTTTGCGATATCACTGTATAGCGAACGAGCACTTGGGCTCCACAAACCCAATGTTTCGACCTCAAACGGCTCAAAAATAAAATTAAAAATAAAATAAATAAATATCCATCACGCCTTATCCCCGAAGGGGTGGCAGAGGCATATTATATGCCCACTTTTCACCGTGTGGATTCCTGTCCCACGTAATAGGTGGTGAGCCCATTGCCGTGTTGAAATAGACAGACGCAGGTTGTGGCTACCTGCTGTTGAAATTTTTAAGCCGCCTTCAACCAGGCTTAACGACTGCCATTTTACTGGCAACCGGGACCAACGGCTTAACGTGCCTTCCGAAGCACGGAAAAAAAAAATTAGATATTATATTTGCCCTGCTTGAGTGTCTCGGCAGATGCAGCAGTCGCACAAACGCAACCCGCCGTGCTAGGAAGTTGAGAAGGAGTCAGGGTGTCCATACAAGTTGTATCTCAAACTAAAGGCTTTCCTATCTTCCATGGCACCAATGACATACCGTCAGGTCTCTTGCTATCGTCACGCGCCAAACCATTAGGTTATAGTAGGGCTGGAACATCGGCCGTGACAAGAGCCCGACGGATAAATTCATTAAGATGCAGAGCGGTTTATCCCACTGCCTCTGGGAGCTATTGAGCTTGAATTGGTGGGCAAAATAGTATTTGGGCAAGTAAGTTTCCAAGCATTATGGCTTTAACCTTGCCTGGCACTTCAGAATTTACCAGTGTAGGAATTAAAATTTTCCTGGTCAATTCATCGGTGCCATGTATTGAAGACAAAAATGCTGGTAAACATATATCAGAAATGTTTCGAACACCGACACTGCCCCAGCGTATTGGTAACGACGCTTGGAGACAAGCTCGGTCGTCTAAATCTGCATTCAAAATTTTGCAAAGCGTGGTATGAATAATGTTGTCCATATTTTTCAAAAGGGTCGGATGTTTATTTATTTATGTACATACGCACAAAAAACATGGAAAGGAAACATCAGAAAGAGTGAAATGTACATGGGCTCAATATGTGCATTTAGCCTAGGTATATACATATACGCAGGTATATAATATACATAAATATACGCTACTTACCTTCATGAAAAAAATGTGTATAATTTTTTTTTTGTCTATCTATCTGTCAGTTTGTTTCGGCTAAACTCTGTAATGGCTGTACCGATTTTAACGGGACTTTCACTGACAGATAGCTGATGTTATAAGGTACTCCTTATAACATCAGCTAAAATGTAGCCTAAGTTACTAGTTAGGCTACATTTTAGCCCCGTATTCACACGAGGACACTAGTTTAAATACAATTCAATGTTACAATCGAAAGGTTTTTGCGGTAGAAGTCATTTAGAAAATTTTGACTGTACGTATGGTTTTAAAAAACATATGAAAATTAAGAGGTAGATAGTTAGTAAGTTAGATAAAAATGTCTATGAACTTAAGCTTGTGCTAAACGTATTGAATAGTTTAGTTCTAAATTTATTAAACTAGTGGTTTTGTGAACCGTAGACTTCGGAGTATTTTTATTTTTTATTTTTTTTTTATCAAATTAAAAAAATAAAAATTCAATATTGGGTTTTTGGATTTGAGCGCTCTTGCCGACCACTATGGGACCATTTCCCCTCCCATACCTCTATTTCCCCCCGATCAAAAATTACCTCGCTAAAAGTTGTTGTCTACAACAAGGATTGTCCATGCCAAGTTGCATGCAAATCCGATGAAAAATGCGACCTGTAGACTGAATGGACGGACGGACGGACGGTCAGACATCAATAGCATTTTTCCCGTACCAGTGGAGTTGAAACGGAGACTTTCGTCGGCTCGCCTCACTCAGTCAACTAATCGTTGGATTTAGAATGACGTCACACCACTAAGCGTGTATTGTCATCCAAACTAAACGTGTATAGAAAAGTGTCCGATCAATCGGTTGAAGACATTCTTACTTCAAAATTGAGTTGCAATATTCATACTAACAGGGCAATTTAATAGAAAGCTTGTAAACATGACTACTGAACATGTAATGTGCCCTTCACTTAGTAGCGAAGGATTTAGATACGTATTCATGGTATCCTGAATCGAATGCCGCAAACCAATCTCTTATGGTTCCTGAGAAATAGATGTGTATACACAGACGCACAAACAGACTGCGCCGTTTTACTTGTAAGACTTTGTAAGACCATGTAACCCAAAACCATTTTTACAAGCATTTTATTAAACCAAGGACAAATATACGGCCATTTTTTCCGTAGCATTGTATAAAGTGGCTTTTGCAGTTTGTATAGTATGGAGTACTATCATCTTTTTTTATGCCGTGAAGTTGGAAGCAAATGGAGGACGTCCACATAAAAAAGACAATAGCCATTCTCATTGTCCTACTTCTACTGTCTTTTTTTTTTCGGCGAGCTTAACGAAGGCGTAGCCGTGTTCATTTAGGCTTATGGTAGCAATTGTACGAACAATTAGAATCAGTGGATCCTTTTTACATTTCACATCTTATACTAATATTATAAAGCTGAAGAGTTTGTTTGTTTGGTTGGTTGAAAGCGCTAATCTCAGGAACTACTGGTCGGATTTGAACAATTCTTTTTGTGTTAGATAGACTATTTATCGAGGAAGGCTATAAGCTATATATCATTACTTAAATTATTTTATTATTATCATTACATAAATGTCGACAAATCGGGCAAATTTTAAATTTATAAGCGACGGGATTGAATAGATGCGACGGGAGTTCTAAATATGTCACGGGCGAAGACGGGGGCGTCAACTAGTGACCTACCGTCACATAAAGGCGACCATTAGATTTATGCATTATCATTTGGAAGTGTATAAGATTTTTGATATATATATAAATATAAGATTTGTGTTGTGCAGTGTTCCGTGTATACGCAGATATACTCGTATACCAACATATGTATTCGTATATAATACTAGATGACTTCCGTGGCTACGCCCGTGACGTATTTGGAACCCCTGTCGCACCCATTAATCCCGTCGTTTATTACTTTAACAAGAACGTATGAAAATATGTCCGATTTGTTGACATTTATGGTTACAGCCCCGCTCTCCGGGGTAAAAACGTGAATTCTAAAATAAAGGAAATTTTCAATTCGGACCTGAGATTTGCACTTTTACTCAAACAAACTTTTCAGTTAATCCAACATGTCTATATTATATATAGACATGTTGGAAGACCATAGATAGGCCTACCTCGTATATAATAGACTAAAATCTTGTAAGTCGCGTCTCTGAAATGCTGTGTTTTTCTGTCTGCTGTCCCCATAGCTGCCTATTGCTTTATAAGACAGATAACATTGCACCACTAGTGTAGATTAGGTTTGGAAGCAACTGTGAAATCTCTAAATATGACGAAGAAGTTAAGGGAAAGTTTATAGAATACGAAAATCCACATGAATTTCACTTCATAGATATAAATAAATATATATATTGTGGAACACTTTTCACACAGCGCCATCTAGCCCAAAGTAAGCTAATATTAGCTTGTGGTATGGGATCTAGATAACTGATAAACATACTTACATATTTCTAAATACATACATATTATACATAGGTAACACCCAAACTCCGAAAAACACATTTGTGGATCACACAAATATTTCCGACCCGGGAATCGAACCCGGGACCTCTTGCGTAGCAGTCGGATACACTCCCACCGCGCCACAGAGGCAGTCAATATAGATAATTTATAGACGTACTAAAAATTAAAAAAAAACTGTGCAAAGTCGTCAAGGACGTATTAGGAAGACGCAAACAAAATAATGCGAAGAGGAATAGCTCTCAGATTACCGTGTTTACAAAACAAAGCTGATTTAATGAAGGAACACCTTAATAAATATGTAGGTAGCTACAGTCCTAGGACTTAGAGAATGCGGTCCCGTTGAAATGGTCTACTTTATTTACATTTATATAATAAACTTATTGCCCTTTCTGTCAGGGATACCTTATACCAGGCGTTATCCTTTTTTCATACGATACACTAATTACTATACTACTACATTACTATGTGATTCTCGCATACAGTTCATACCATTTCAAAAGAAAATTTGAACACTCGATTCTAAATATGCCGACGACGGTAAACGAGAGGCTCCTTTATACCTCGTAAATAGATTTTAAAGAAAGAGTACACAGGTAAGAAGTGAAACTTTTTACGACATTTTTACAGCTATAATTTTTTTCTTTTACGTCGATAAAGAAGATTCACATATGATAAAGAAGTTTCACTTCAAAACAACATGGCGCGTAACCGAAAAACGCGACTTTTTTTACAGCTATAAAATTATTTCAACGTCGATAAAAAAGTTTCACTTCAATAAAAAAACGCCCTCTACAAAATCATAATCTCTGAATCTGATATATATAACGGCCGAACAAACAGCTATACAGTAGACACCTATATGTATATAAAGGAAATTTCAGGAACCAACTTAGCACAGGTTGAGAACATTAAAATGTTAATACAATTGTTTTCAAACTTCCTCCTCCCAACACTTTCTCAAGAAAAATTAAAACTCAACAAATTTTGTTGCAAATAAAATCACGTGCACCTATTTCAAAACGCCTCGCAAGTTTCAATAAAGTCCCAAAGAAATCCTACAAAATTCGACGAAACGAAACCAACCTTGTAAAGATATTTCTGTATTTAGAAAATTTTAATTTGTCCAATAATTTCGCCATAGCTCTTCCATCACACTTTTACAACATGTTGTTTATTTGATACTAGTTGACGCCCACGGCTTCGCCCGTGCAGTGTTTTCCCGTTCCCGTTTCCCACAGGAACTTGTTCCTAATAAAAAGTAACCTATGTGTTATTCTGATGTATAATCTATATTAATGTCGCATTTATAATATTATTAAGATTATGATTAAGATTTGTTATCCTGTTTATTAGCAGTTGATCGTCCAATGTGAATAAATGCCGCGCTCCTACTTTTCTACATTATTCTATAAATTTATATTTTTTTTTAAAAATTAATAAACAGGATAACAAATCTTAATCATAATAATATTATAAATGCGAAAAATTTTGCCTTAAAGATTGCCATGGCGACATCTAGCGAATTGAAGGTTACTACCACCTGATTTTGACATCCCAATGATTTGCATCTTCTTGCCCCCTCCAAAAAACCAACGGTAGTAAGAAATTTGACTACCGGCCTCCGTGAACGGGGGCCTGAAAACGGCGGGCGGGCTGCTCAC
Source organism: Thumatha senex (assembly GCA_948477245.1). NCBI lineage: Eukaryota > Metazoa > Arthropoda > Insecta > Lepidoptera > Erebidae > Thumatha > Thumatha senex. The sequence goes on along the minus strand of OX419738.1, from coordinate 6,838,644 downwards.
CGTTCTTACAGAAGCAGGCCATGGAATGTGGCGTGGCGTGAGGGTTACACGGCCGCCCTTCACCCTACACCCCGTCAGGGATACAGTGTGAAGATAAAACCGGTGTGGGTTTTATCTTCACACTGAAGAAGCGAGATAATACTCGAACCCCTCAAAGAGGCAGGACTACAGCTGGACCTCCCCCTCCCCCCTGAACGAGCCTGCGGTAGCGGACAAAGTCTGTCGGGAGCCCTGGGGCTATCCTTCCGAGGGCTCACCCGGGACTCCTGGCTATAGACACATGGAAGGGAAACGTGTGGTTTTAGTCGGTAGGAGTCCGGCATAGCATCCATGAGGATTTCCACACGAAAAAAGAACGGTAGTAAGAAAGAGGAAGAATACACATAAGTTGGCACTGTGTTCCATGCGAAAGTTCTCTCCACTGAATTAGATTTATTAAATTTGCAGTATAAATAAATAAACATACATAACATAAACATAACATACTTTCACGCCTTTATCTCCGAAGGGGTAGGCAGAGGCGTACTATACGCCCACGTTATGCGTAATAATGCGTAAATGCCACAAAGTGGTCACCCATCCGAGGACCAGCCATAGTAAAAGTTGCTTAACGCAGTGATCGTTTACAGAACACTACGTCCGCGGGGCCACGAGCGCTTCATAAATAACAGTTTGTTAAGTTTTACATCGCTCGTGAAGCGCTCGTGGCCCCACTGACTCAGTGTTCTGTAAACGATCATTGCATTAAGCAACTTTCGCTATAGGTGGTCCTTGGATGCGTAACCATTTCGTGGCATTTAAATTTCCGAGCGTTTCTGTGCTTCGGAAGGCAATTTAAGCAGTTGGTCCCGGTTGCCAGTAAAATGGTAGTCGTTAAGCCTGGTTGAAGCCCTTATAGAAGGCTTAAAAATTTTAATAGGAGTTCGCCATAGCCTGCGCCTGTTCATTTGTTCACTCACCACCTGTTACGTGGGACAAAAATGCATACTGTGAAATGTGGGTGTTTAGTTAGTCTGCGAATATGGGTACATAAGATGAAAAGTAACAATATTAAAGTTTTAGTTCTTAAGCCATATTCTACCTTCAGGCATGCAAACAGTCGGTATCTTAGAATTAAACTTATTATGAATTAAATTTATTTTTTTTTCTCAACTACTACTAGAGTAACCAATAAAAGCCGATTTAAAGCTCCAAATTTATGAAGGGTTAGGCAACAAAATGTTATAGATGATGATACGAAATATGTTTTCCATAATATTATAAATGTGAAAGTTTGTATGGATGTTTGTTACTCTTTCACGTAAAAACTACTGAACGGATTTTAATGAAACTTAACAACAATGTAGCTTATACATCAGAATAAGACGCGGGCGAAGCCGCGGGCGTCAACTAGCATGCAATAATATAGTTGGTGTATACTGGGTAGGTGGACAGGCCAATTTCATTATGATCGGAATTATTCTGCAAAGAAATTAGATAAAAACTTTTTTTGTAATCCACGTTATTTTTGAAGCCCCATTCATGCCTACGTTCATGTGCCTGTCATATTAAAAATGTTAAGTTAAGTCATTGGTTCAGCTCAAATAATCTTTTCCTAAATGAAAACAAAACTAAATGTATTAAATTTACTCTACCAAATGTAAAACAAGTTACGGCCAATGTTCAACTTAATGGACAAGTGTTAGAGTTTGTGGAATCAACTGTGTTCCCAGGTATAACTATTGATGCCAATTTGCAGTGGGGCCCACACATAGAAAAGACAGCATCTAGGTTAAGTTCGGCTGCATACACTGTAAAAAAGATCAGGACTCTAACAGATGTGGATACGGCTAGAATGGTTTACTTCAGCTATTTTCATAGTATTATGTCTTACGGTGTTCTCCTTTGGGGGAGTGCTGCAGATGTAAATAACATTTTTGTTCTTCAAAAGCGGGCCGTACGCGCAATTTATAATTTGGGGCTCAGAGTCTCCCTCCGAGAAAAGTTACATAATATAAACACTAGACATAAAAACAATTTTTCAGTTCACCACAGTCGGCTGCATAAGATTGGCGATTCTTTCCAGGGTAACTGTATACGCTTTTACAACAAGCTTCCCTGTGACCTGAGAAATTTACCATTAAATAAATTTAAAAAGTTTATTAAAAACAAGCTTTGTGAAAAAGGTTTTTACTCCGTTACAGACTATTTGCAGGACAGGGACGCCTGGAAATGATCTGCTGGCAAAGTGAAATAATATTAAATTGTAAATAGGCCATCAAAAAAAAAGCCTTCCTAAGTTTCTTGCCTGTTCTTCTCAGGTGGGCAGCGTCCACACGTCCACAGTCCGACCACAGTCGACTACATGTCGACTGTGGTGGACTGAAAGATTATTTTTATTTCTAGTGTTTATATTATGTTTATCACAGAGTTTAGAAAACTGTGATAGATTTTTCTGGATATACATAAGATTGGCAAAAATGTATTGTGATGGTACGGTTAGAATATTTACTTCTTTGAATTTTTCTCGGAGAGAAACTCTGGGGCCCAAATTATAAATAGCGCGTACAGCCCGCTTTTGTAGAACAAAAATAATATTTAAATCTGCAGCACTCCCCCAAAGGAGAATACCGTAAGACATAATGCTATGAAAATAGCTGAAGTAAACCATTCTAGCCGTATCCACATCTGTTAGAGTCCTGATTTTTTTTACAGCGTATGCAGCCGAACTTAATCTAGAGGCTGTCTTTTCTATGTGTGGGCCCCACTGCAAATTGGCATCAATAGTTATACCGAGGAACACAGTTGATTCCACAAACTCTAACACTTGTCCATTCAGTTGAACATTGGCCGCAACTTGTTTTACATTTGGTAGAGTAAATTTTATACATTTAGTTTTATTTTCATTAAGGCAAAGATTATTTGAGCTGAACCAATGAACTACTCTTGCAATTGCATTGTTTACATCGTCATAGTTACCTAATTGTCTTTTAATTTTAAAAATTAATGAGGTGTCATCTGCAAACAAAACAATCCTATTCCTGTCCCCTACATAAAATGGTAAATCATTAATATAAATGAGGAACAAGAATAGCCCAAGTATCGAGCCTTGCGGCACACCCATTGTAACCATGGATCCTACAGAACGTGTACCATTAATATCGACCCTCTGTATTCTATTGTTTAAATATGAAGACAGAAGGTCGAGAGCTTTGCCTCTTATTCCATAGTGGTGTTATTTTTTTGCACAGCGTTTCATGTTGAACGCAATCAAAAGCCTTTGATAGATCGCAAAATATACCTAATGCATCGTGCTTGTCTTCCCAAGCTTCGTGAATACATTTTAATAACTCAACACCAGCATCGGAAGTTGAGCGCCCTTTCGTAAACCCAAATTGATTCGCATGAAGTATTTTATGACTATTAAAATGGGATAGCATTTGATTCAAGATTATTTTTTCAAATACTTTGCTCAAAGTTGGCAGCACTGACACTGGTCGGAAATTAGACGGCTCTGTAGCGCTGCCAGCCTTGAACAAGGGAACGACTTGGCTGTGTTTCATTAAATCAGGAAATGTACCACTAGAAACACAGTCATTAAACACAGTTGCTAGATGGGGCGCAATTACCTCAATTATACATGATGCAGTTTTGACCGATAATCCCCAAAGGTCCGCGGTTTTCTTAATTTCGATACATTTAAATGTTTTTACACTGTCCTGAGCACAAATATCTGTGAATAAAAATGCATTCCTGCAACAAAGAACAGATTCTTCTAATAAAAGTTCAGCGGAACTGGAAGACGCTTAGAGAGATTTTGTTGTCAATACAGGAACATTTTTGAAAAAATGTTCAATCTCCGTCGCCACTTCCAGGTCCCCTGTAACATGGCAACCATTTACTTTTAAGTGGAAATCCCTTTCAGTCACTAAAGATCTACCGCATTCAGAGTTAATGATATTCCAAGTCATTTTTATTTTATTTACAGAATTAGAAATTTTATTTTTAATGAAGTTTGACTTAGCAAGATGACACGTTTGTTTAAATATCTTTGAATAATTTTTAACATATTCCTGAAAGGTTTGCCTAAAATTATATGATTTTTCTGAATATAATTCAAATAATTTATTTCTACTTTTAAAGTTACCTGGTGTTGCCCAGTCACTGAAAACAGGACGACCACCAATCTGTAGTGTTTTTGAGGTAAATACTTTGCCAAACTCATCATTAATCAAATTAAATAAGTGTTTATATGACTGGTCTACACAAGTGAAGTTAGGTAGATATGGTAATCTCTTTAATACATTTTCTTTAAAATTATTCAAACGACTTTGGTTAATTGGTACATATTTAATTTGTTTTTTGCTGACTTTGTTACTACTTTTAGGAAATTTTATCCATTGGCCACGATGATCTGACTCCACAGGATCCACAATACCTATATCTATAGGTTTAATATCAGTAAAAATATTATTAATACATTTTGCACTGGTGGCTGTAATACGAGTGGGTTCTAAGAATGTACTATGCAGATTAAAGGATTAAAATAAATTTTTCATTTTATTTCTCTCTGATGGAGTTAATGATGTATCTAATATATCAACATTAAAATCTCCACAAACTATTATAGATTTCCTAGAACATTGGCATTTGAACAGTGCTTCTTCAAGCTTTTCTTCAAATTCAATGTAAGAAGCATCAGGGGGACTGTATACGCTCAACAAGATGAAATGCTCAAATTCAATACTGGCAATCTCAATAACTCGCTCAATGGAGAGGGCTACTAAGTCTTTACGTTCTTTAAATTTTAAGTTTTTATTAATTAATATTAAAGAGCCTCCACGTTTAGAATGTTTTCTATTGAACTAGCTAGCAACCTGGTGATTTACGAAGTTCAACAATGTGATTTGATGATCTTTTAACCAGTGCTCTGTAGCACAAAAAATATTAATAGAATTTGCATTAATGTATAGCTCTAACTCTAAATCTTTACCATTTATTAAACCTCTAACATTATGGTGCACCAGGTTTATAAAAACACTATTTTTACTAAGATTATTCTCAGGGGCCAAAGTCAACTGGCCAGATTTATTATCTGTTGTCCTATAAACTAGTTTTTTGGAATTTCATTTTCCAAATGTGAAGTATCAAAACTATCCTGCTCAATAAAAGCCTCTAACACTAACATTATGCCTATTATATAATATTAGTACTTGCCAATAATTTGGTTTGAAAAATAAAAAAAATTAGATAGCAACAGAGCTACCTTTCGTTATAAAAATTTTGATAGAAAATATCTATCTAATGTCAACAAACTATTATTATTGAAAATTATGTTCCAATCGAACAATTCAATTTTTTTGGAATATGATACCATGGTATGTAGTTTCATATTTAATTTGTATTTTAAGTGATTTTCCTTGTGGCTCATAGCAGTACTGTATGGCAAGGTGGACAAAATTACTTGTTTTACTTGCAGACTTGATAACTTATCAAAAATTTTTTAAAGTTTGTCACTATTAATATTGCCTCTTCTGCCAACCAGCACCAATATAGTAGACTGCATGCAGAGTGTACCAGTCAATATAAAATCTATAATTTGAGAGTATGAAGCTCCTGGATATGTATGATTTATTACAGAATGGCTTAACTGTGATAAATAATGTCCAAAATTTTTACCTATTTCATCGCAATAGGTGGTCTTTGCATCACTTTTTATTTGCAACTTTTCTATTATAGAGGCCTCACAATTACTACTTGAAGTTAATATACTATTATCCACACTGCACACAGTTTTAATTGGTGAAAATTCATCATTGCATCTAATTCTTTCACATCTCAAGGGTGAGGAGAGAACATGGCCTGCGGATATCAATTGGTCATTTTGACAATGACATGAACTTACTAATTTACCTATGGCTAACACCTGTTCCCTACTCTGTTTCTCTGCTGTTTCATATTTATATGAAATTGATTTCAAAGAGTCTTGAAGTCTGTCAATCTGACATTGAAGGGCCTGTGTATGAGTTTTGTACTGTTGTGCAACAGTATCAAGTTCTAACATATACATATTTACCTGGTCAATCAGTTGCAATCTCTGTCTATTAAGTGACATGCTATTTATAAAAAACTTGTATTTATGTATCATTTTTTTAGATTTAGTAATAAACTTTTTAATTTTTAAATATTTCTTTAACTTATTCTTACTACACTTAATAATTTTTAATGATTTAGAACATCCCCCGGTTTCATCATCAGAAGTGAGGTCTATGACAATGGAAGGGTGAGCTGTAGCAGTATCTAAGCTTGTAGCCATCAGTTCATCGAACGAACTCTGATTAGATTGAACCACTGTGCTCTGTTACTCGTCTTCTAGTTGCGATATTTTGATTTCCGATCGTTGTAGCTCCTCCTTTAGTATTCTAATTTGGTGCAGAGTTTGTTCATAATGTCCCCTACATGAGTCAAAACTGTCAACTATAAGTTGTAACCTATCCCGATCCTGTAAGGTATCAGTATACAGTGAATGCAACTGCGCCAGTTCTTTTTTGAGTTGTCCGTTCTTACTTAAAATACCTAGCAGTTCTAACTCATTTTCGTCCCTTTCCTTGTTCAGTTTATCGCACTTCTCACTCAAAATCTGTAACTCTTTCAACGTTAATTGAAGCCTTGTCTCTTGTTGATGAGCCAAGGCCTTACGCGTCATTATCATGTTATTAGTATTCGACATTTTGTTATAATTACGTGCTACAGAATCAGTAATTATTAGCAAAGTAGACTTAGAGCAAAGAAATGCGAAACAAAACGAGGTTATGTTTTATTCATAGAAAATTACAAAATCGCACTATTAATGGACATATGAGGATGTAAAAGTAAATAAACTCACAAACCTTGATTGAAAAAACTATTAGTTTTATAAGTCTTGCCAAATCCAAGTAATAATTTCAAATATTGAAAAATTTTCCGATGTTCTAACTGTCACTACACCGGTACAATTTTTAAGTTTATATTTATCTACTTTTAGCACAATAAATGGAGAAAATGATTATTTAACACTCAATATGGTATTATTTGGCAATGATGAATTGGTTTTTTAAAAATTAAAATTATTTTTGCAATATTACAATATAAAACACGGAGCCAATTCAAATCAGCTGTTATACCTAGGGTTGCCACAAGGAAAAAAAAATTACACTTAAAACACTATACCTATCTATGTCGAGGAAGGCACAACAACCATTTTTTTATTTAGGCTGCCTCTGTAGCGCGGGTGGAGTGCATCCGACTGCTACGCAAGATGTCGTGGGTTCGATTCCCACCCAGTATAAAACTTTGTGTGATGAGCACGATGGTTTATTCTGTGTCTGTGTGCTATTTATCTATAATATGTATGTATTTAGAAATATAATAGTATGTTTATCAGTTATCTAGATCCAATAACACAAGCTAATATTAGCTTACTTTGGGCTAGATGGCGCTGTGTGAAGTGTCCCACAATATTTAAAGAATATTATTTTATAAATTAATAATCTATATAAATAAAATTCAATGTCACTTTTCGTTGTAATTTTATAACTCGAGAACGGGCTCACCTATCCAGGCTGTTTAGGCTTTGTTCGGACTATTTAGTAGATGGTTTATGTGAAGTGTGTACAAAATCGGTCGAGCGGTTTTTCATTTATCACATTTTTTGTAACAAATCTCTTATGTAGCGCTAACGAAGTTATTCGGGTCAGCTAGTACAGTATAAATAATTTATTATAATTGCATAAGTTGACAAAAAATGCTATGCAATAGCTTTACCGCGGCAGTCCCCGAGCGCCACACGTTTTTTTTTATTTAAGTTCGGTTATATACGCTTCAAAATCTATCAAACGTTGACACAAGCTACTTCAGAGGTAGTTTGACGCAAAATTTTGGAATTTTGAAATGATAACTGTGGGCCTCTGCTGGGTGTATACAAATGCATTCAGTAGCGGTTTGACTTGCAAATAAGTCAAACAGAAAAATAAGATTGTATTTCGTACGTTTTATTTCAAACTCTACTTCAATACTGCTACAAGAAAAATTATAGAGTTCAAAGAAGTACGCTCATTTGAACTCTATAATTATTTTTCATTATGATATTTGTTAACAGGTGGCTGAAACGGAGATTTTCCTCAGTATATAAAAGGTTTGCAACCCCTAAAGCTTCAGTATCGTGTCTCGCGACGTCCTGTATGGACGTTCCGCGTTTCAATTACTCCCTAACTTTGTCGGTAGCGTTTCGTAAATATTACATTTCCTCAAACGTTGAGAATTTTGATTCAAGTGTTTGGTTTGATAATTTTTGTGGACGATTTATATATAGGTGAGTTCAAATTTGACATTTTAGATTGTTTTAAACAGGTAGTTGAAGTTAAATGTGAAAATTATAAATTTTAAATCTGTGATTATCAGATTCGAAAATAAATTTAATACTATGTACGTAGGTATAATAATGGATTAATTTTAATACTAATCTGCGTAACGATTTTTATAGCAATCTTAATATTTTTTTTTTATAAAAGTACTTGTATCAAAATTTTTTAACTCAAATTATTTAAAAATATATTTTCATCTAGAATAAAATAAAACAATTTAATATCTATTTTTACTGAACTAACTTTCTTTAGTTGGCAATGACGTTGAAATGATTTTGAGAAAAGTCAAACACAAACGCAAATAGTTCTAGTCTTAGATCAATTTAATTAGTTTCACACCATCTTTCGTGACAAATACTGCATTTTAATATTATTGTCTCAATATCGATGATAAGATTTAGAAATCAAACAAAAACAAACGATTCAACAACGACTGCGACATCTAAATATACTTTTATCACCGAAGGGATAGGCAGAGGCGTGCTAAACACCCATATTTCATAGTAAGTAAATATTTTGTGGAATTTTAATTGAGATCCTTTTTCTTAGTCATACGATCGATCATGATTGGAATTACTCAATTTTATTATTATCAAATGTTAATAGAACGGTCGAGAATGAAATAAATTTAGATTTAAAAACAGCTTGTGGCCTCGTGGATTCAGTGTTCTGTAAACAATCACAGCGTTAAGCAATTTTCCGTATAGCTGGTCCTTGGGTGGGTGAGCGTTTCTGTGCTTCGGAAGGCACGTTAAGCCATTGGTTCCGGTTGCTAATAAAATGGCAGTCGTTAAGTCAAGTTGAAGGGCTTAAAACTTGAAAAATTGGCGGCGTGAAAAATTTCAACAGCATGTAGCTACAACCTGCGTCTGTCTATTTCACACGGCAATGGGCTCACCGCCTATTACATGGGACAGGATTATACACATGGTGAAAAGTGGGCATGTAATATGCCTCTGCCACCTCTTCGGGGAAAAAGGCGTGATTGATAAAAAACAATAAATAATAATTAAAAAACAGCCAGCAAATACAATCTGCGTCATTTTGTTGGTTTTAGGGTCCGTACCTAAAGGGTGAAGGCGGTACCATATTATTGAAACACAGCTGACCGTCATCATCATCATCATCATCCGAGCGTCTGCCCCAGTTGCGTCTCGCGACGCCCAGGGTCCGCTTTCCGACATTTTCTCCTCCACTTCGCACGGTCTTCGGCATCCCCTGTAGTGAGACCATTGGCACGCATGTCATCCCTTACGACGTCAAGCCAGCACTTCTTGGGTTTTCCCCTCTTACCGGGACCCGGCGGGGCTGACATGGCCAGACATTTGTTACCTACGTAGCCCGGCGGTTGCCGCAAGACGTGACCATACCAACGAAGGCGACACTCTTGCAACTTGTCTGCAATGTCACGGACGTGAAGGCCGCCGCGGATGCGAGAGTTTCTCACGCAGTCCATCCGCGTGACCCCACACATCCACCGCAGCATCTTCATTTCCGTGACACGCAGCTCCTGCTTGTGTCGCTCCAATATCGGCCACGTCTCACTGCCATGTAAAAGGACAGGTCTAATAATGGTTTTGTAGACCTGGCCCTTCAACCGGATCGGCATTTTAGGGTCACACAGGTGAAACACAGCTGACCGTCTGTAATAATATTTGGGTGTCCGTCCGTCTGTCTGTCTCTCTCAGGCTGCATCTCATGAACCGTGAACCTAGATTATAAAAAACAAATACTAAAAATAATAAAATAAATATTTAATAATATTTAAGTAATATACGTGACTTATTGGCAGTTTTTGTCTCGATATTAATAACAAACAGATAGACTTGAAATATTCATAGATTATTTAGTTGTATTGACTTTAAAATCTAATACCTACTAATATTATAAAGAGGAAAGATTTGTAAGTTTGATTGTAATAAATAGGCTCAGAAACTACTGGACCGATTCTTAAAATTCTTTCAACATTAAAAAAGCTATATTCTTCGTGATGAACATAGTCTTTATTGGATTATCAAAAGTTTAGGGTTCCGTACGAAATCTCGAATAGGAAAACTTCACCACGTGGGCGAAGCTGCGGGCATCAGCTAGTATTTAATAAAATTAAAATAAAATAAATATGTAATACATCGACATGTTTAACGCTTTTGTAGATAATGCTACTGACACATTGTTCAGTTTTTCTTAAAATACCTACGTTGGATAGTAAAGCATCATGAATTGCAGACGCTTATCCATACAGCTTCGAAATTCGAATTGGGCCACTTCGAATCTTGGCTCCTTTAAGGTGGATGTGACCTAAATATTATAAAAACACTTAGGTACTCGTATTTTGAGTCTTGAGCATCTCCAACACACGAAATTTGTAAAATAGCCGTTAGAAACAGATTCTTTAAAAAAACTACTCCAAGGGCCGTATTCCAGAACGTTTCTCAATACTCAATCGACGCTTGAGAGTAGAAATCTACTCTCAAGCGTCAATTGAGTATTGAGAAACGTAAGGTCGAGACTTACATACGAAGACCATGAGAGCACATTGCTCAGATCATATTGCCGTTTACTCCCTTAAGAGACGCTTTAGGTCCGTATTCCAGAACGTTTCTCAATACTCAATCACCGCTTGAGGTTAGATTTTGCCTTATAAAATCTACTCTCAAGCGTCGATTGAGTATTGAGAAACGTTCTTGAATACGGCCCTCAGGTCCGTATTCCAGAACGCTTGAGGTTAGATTTTGCCTTATAAAATTATAAGGCAAAATCTTGATTGAGTATTGAGAAACGTTCTGGAATACGGACCTAAAGCGTCTCTTAAGGGAGTAAACGGCAATATGATCTGAGCAATCTGCTCTCATGGTCTTCGTATATAAGTCTCGACCTATCCTGGCTCCTTCTATCCTTTACTTTCGCTCAAGAGATATTCTTCGTCAATCTTTCCTCATTCATTCGTTAGATGTTTCCTTGTCCAGCTTAATGTGGACGGGTTCATTGAAACCTCTCATATTGCGTAATACTTCTTTACGTATTTGGTCGGGCAATGTTACACTGCACAATTTTTAATGCTGAATCAACGCTTGAGGTTAGATTTTGCCTTATAAAATTATAAGGCAAAATCTTGATTGAGTATTGAGTATTGAGAAACGTTCTGGAATACGGACCTAAAGCGTCTCTTAAGGGAGTAAACGGCAATATGATCTGAGCAATCTGCTCTCATGGTCTTCGTATATAAGTCTCGACCTATCCTGGCTCCTTCTATCCTTTACTTTCGCTCAAGAGATATTCTTCGTCAATCTTTCCTCATTCATTCGTTAGATGTTTCCTTGTCCAGCTTAATGTGGACGGGTTCATTGAAACCTCTCATATTGCGTAATACTTCTTTACGTATTTGGTCGGGCAATGTTACACTGCACAATTTTTAAAGTTTATTTATTTGTGTTATTTATTTATTATTGATACTACCTAAAAGCAAAGTTGGCACTAGCACTGCGTTTTGAGAATCGCAAGGCGTGCTTTTTTCTCGATGCTTTGCCGCTTTACTGAACAGGATAAAGTAATTAAATGGAGTACTGATGTGTGAATTAAAGTGTTAGGCTTTTGAATAAAGATCCGCTTTCTCTCGGTAAGTGTTGGAGGAGATAGCTGTGGCGCTACCTTCAACACTTACTAAATTTTCATTATACCAGACTAGTAGAATGTAACTGATGCTGACTGAGTGTTATAATAAATCTTATAAGCATTAGGAAATCTAATAATGAGATTTAGTTTTGTTTTTCCTTTAACTGACTTATATATCACAAAGAATGGAAAGCCAAAATCAATGTACTGTAAACAAATTCTCAAACCTTTTAAATTTATTATCAAGAGCAAGCTGCGCCGAGAACGGTAAAAACGAAATAGACAAAATATTCGCTTCGCTGGAATAGTTCAGATTCTAGCTCAGAAATTCAATTCAGACGTATTTTGTCGCTCTATTAAATATAATTTATTTTCAATGGCCACCAGAGCGTATGAAAAGACATGGCCATTTGAAAAAACGGACTTAGCGTCGTTTCGTTTTGACCACGTAATAAGTAAGTTATTATAGATAGGATGCTTTTATTTTTTGTGCTTATTTGAACTTATATAAATATGAGAATTCAAACCGTATAACGGATCTACCGAATACTAGCTGATATGCGCGGCTTCACTCGTGACGTATTTACTTCGAACCCCGTGGCTCCCAACGAATCCTGTCTTTTTATCATTTTACAATACCTACTGAATGAAATTTATCCCGATTTGTTTGAACATTTACGATTACTACTTCTCTCTCTTTGATAGTAGCTTGATGATATAATAGCCTGTAGCCTTCCTTGAAAAATGAGCTATCCAACACACAAAGAACTTTTCGATTCAGACCAGTTTTTTCTAGGATTAGCTTGTTCAACCAAACAAATAAACTTCAGCATTATATATAGATGTAGATTTTAAAGTCAAATGTACTCGGTTACCCAGATATGCATGTACGAATTCATTGATGAATCTGCATAAAGCGAAAGAAGTATGCATGAATCGCGAAGCCAGGCGATCTGTCCTCTCTGACTACCCCGTCAGGGATATAGCGTTAAGATAGTTAGATATAGATTTGTAATTGCCTCCAAACTCTACTTAAATTTAGAGCATGGTTCTACTTTCATTTCACTGCCAGAAACCAGGTATCATTTTGACTTTTGATTTTTGGCATAGTTGAGAGTTGCCACCCAACTACATAAGTGCATGGTTGCACCGTTTGATGGTCTTACATGCTTATAACCTTCCAGATACTATCACTACTTATCACATAACAATCAATTCAACGATATCGTTCAGTTAACAGGGAAAATTGACAGTAATACTGATGTTGTTATAACTGACAGTATCTTATCTACTTAAGCTTAAAGAACCCTGCTTCAATGACATATTGATGAGTATTTACACACAACATCAGATTAAGTCTACGATGTTTCTTAATACCATATTATGTAAAAAGGTAATTTTGCTGTTATGCTACAATGGCAAATTCAGCAGTGTAGTCTAAAAAGATTCGATGTCTTGGGGCCGTATTTCAAAATAGCACTCTTCTTTTTCGTCTCAGTTTTTACCCAAAACCCTACATAGATTGTAGCCTGAGGTTCAGTTTTATTCAATAAATAATAAACTAGGTGCACTTGCCGTCCCCGGTAAGTCTGAATAGAGCGAAGTGTTTTGCCGTTTTTCGTGTTCTTTTGTCGATTTATATTTTCTTTTCGGTGATTATTCCTCCAGGGTATGTCCGATTATCGTTTTTTTTAACCATTTATGGCTAGATGTCGTATTAATTTGATCAAAAAGCGTTGAGTGGTTTGAGAGGAGTTCGAGGAGCGAAAATCCGAAACGAGAAAGAATGGAGCTACGCTCACTTCGTGTGCTTCCCTCCAATAAATATTATGGGACAGTTTTCGCGCCATCTAGGCCAAACTAAGCTTTAAGCTTGTGCTACGAGCAGCTATCATTTGGGTTTTGATTTTCGCCAACTTTGGAAGCGGTTGCCGTCTGATCTACCAACCTGATAAGAGAACCTCTGAAGAAACTCTTGATGTCTGTTTTCAATTTAGGGACTGGGCACACATAAAATACGCAAGGCGAGGACGTGGCGCAGACAGGGCACAGGCGAGGCGCTGTCAACACATAGAAAAGACTAGCAGTTATACTATAGTTGTGATACTAGTCTTTGGAAAAGACAGGGCAAGGAAGTGACGCTGGCCGTCGCGGGAGATGACGTTATGTCTTTCTGTGTGCAAGAGCGACACGAGAGACCCGTCCTGCACGCTCCCCGTCCGAACCCCGCCCGCCCCTCTTCTTGCCCTTCTCTCTCTCCCTGTCCTTTCTGGGTATTTTACCATTGGACGCAGTGGTAAAACTGTCATCCGCGCCTTTTTACTTTGCGTAGCGACGTTTCTATACATTTTGTATGAAACAGATGCGAAAGAGTGTTTGCGTCCTGTCTGCCTCCTACGTCCGTTCTGTGTGTCCATCAGTTAAGAAAACTATGCTTAAGCCTTTCTTGAAATTTTAAAGCGTTGTGGAATACGATCAAGTCTTATATTAACTCTCTCTAATCATTATTTTCCAATGGTATTGTAGTTTGAACTTTTGCAATGTATTTAAGCATTATAACCTGTCTGTTCTCGATGCATACATTAAAGAGGTGCAGCGAATGTGTTAGGCTTCTATTAAATTACTTATCTGGATGAATTTACTACATTACAAAATTTATTGGTTAAAGGTCAAATAAACCTTGTAATAAAAAAAATATAGGTATACCATGTTTTTATAACGGACCACCACAAATTATTCTTTTTTCAAATTTTCATGAATTGCTAACCAGTTCAGAGCTATTGTCCAAATTCAAGTATAAGGGGTAATTCATTTAAAATCAATTACAAAATTTCAGCCAAAGCGGTTTGATAAAAAAAATTGTTACGTGGTAAAATAAAGAAAAAAGTCAATTTTTATTATTTTTCTTATTTTACCATCTTTTTATTGAATTATTTCTACTACCCATTTTGATTAACTTGAAATGAGCTAGGTATTGTAAGACTGTAGTATTTTTACGTAATGTAGATTCAATATCGTTTTGTCGATATTATATTAAAATCCATGAGGGTCCTTAAATGTATTACGTATTCAATAAATATTGATTCAATGAATAATATTTTGAAGTTTGTTGTTACTGACCTGAAGCTTCAAACTATTGTTTAAAGGTTAAACCTAAAATTAGTTTCGTATGTTACGAGAGTGTAAACAAGTATAAACCTTTAATATATTTTAAGTCTCAATATTGGAGTTTATACGAAAATCCCCAAAATGTTTATTATTAGTTTTAATATTAAATATTTTCGTAATTTATTTTAAACTAGATGACCCGCACGGCTTCGCCCGTGACATACTCCGAACCCGTGGCACCCATTTAATACCGTCGTTTATTAATTTCATAATAATATATGAACATGTTTCAAATTACTTGATTACTTCTCCGCTCTCAAGTACCTACGCACGGTCGAATTTGGTTGACACGAAATTAATTTCTTTGCGCATTTTTTTTTGCCATAACTCCTTAATTATTCATTTCATTTGCAATGTGTAAAGGGCCAAAATTATCTTCTTAAAATACTGAAGCAACATATTAAAAATGATAAGGATTAATAATGTATTTGTGTAAATAGCCTTCAAATTACCGCTTTATAATTGCTGTTTTTTAAGTATTAAAATGGACATAGTATGTCATCCTTAAGAGATATATACTATACATATACCGTCGCGGACTTTTTTGAAGACCTTTAGATACACAATTCCACAATACATTATTTTGTTATATCTCAAAGGGTTTAGGTGTTTTCTCATTCTCTCATTTTTTCCGACACCCCCAACATATATCGCTATAATTAAGTTAATGTATACAAAAACTGAACAAATTATACATAAAAACCTTTCCTATGAATCACTCTAAGTTTTCTAAAAAACTGCATCGAAATTCGTTGCTTAGTTTTAAAGATCTAAGCATACATAGGGTCAGACAGCGAAAAATTACTTTGTTTTATAATATGTAGTGATTACGGAATTTCATTTGGTATACAGGCTTTGCCTAAACTATGCTTAGTGTGTGTTTTAACAATTGTATACGACTTAC
The DNA here is from genome assembly GCA_948477245.1 of Thumatha senex. Lineage (NCBI taxonomy): Eukaryota > Metazoa > Arthropoda > Insecta > Lepidoptera > Erebidae > Thumatha > Thumatha senex. The sequence goes on along the minus strand of OX419738.1, from coordinate 6,822,579 downwards.
GAACCCGGTTTATATAGGTTGGGCATAATAGGATATGCCTGAGGCATTAGAAACAATTTTGAAAAGCAATTAGACTAATTACCTAAATTCACATTAATTGATTGTAATGTGATAAGTACTGATACCATCAGGTACGACTTTGACTTTTTGTTTGACTGCCTCGGTGGCACAGTGGTAGTGTATGCGACTGCAGTGACTGAGGTCCCGGGTTCGATTCCCGGATCAGTTTTTTTTTGTGTGATCCACAAATGTTTGTTTCTGAGTTTGGGTGTTTCCAATGTACTCGTATAATATGTATGTATTTAGAAATATATAAATATGTTTATCAGTCATCTAGATCCCATAACACAAGCTTATATTAGCTTACTTTGGGCTAGAAGACGGTGTGTAAAAAAAACCCACCATATTTTTTTACTTAAGGCCTTCTTCTTGGTGGGGCACCAAGATTTCCAGGGTGCTAGCGTCCTCACCTGCTGACCAACGGCCGAGACAAATATGCCCTTACTGGGTTGGGTGGGAGGTTAAGCGGCAGTCACTCTCAAAGATGTTGCTGGCCTTGGCAGCAAAAAAAAGTGGACACCATGCTTCAAATTCGCCAGTGAATTCGGCGCTCGCGGCCCCGCGGGCTCAGTGTTCTGTAAGTGATCACTGCGTTAAGCAACTTTCGCTATGGCTTGTCGAACAATCGGGGTCAGCTAGAACAATATAAGATGAAAAGAAAATACTTATTTAGTTCGTTATACGGTTTAAATTGTCATTATTATCCGAGTTCAAATAAACCCAAACAATAAAAACATCCTACCTAGGAACATTATGACTTGGTGAAAAGATACTTAGTTCATTTTTCAAATTGGTCGTGTCTGTTCATACGCTCTGAGAGCCGAGTCTACTATTGACAAGCCGTAGAATAGAACCAGAATCGCTGTTTTTAGTTTTACTTTAAAGAAAATTTTAAATCAATTATTATTGTACCTACTGTTGATTGATGGCTGAACTTGTTGGAACTTGCTACACATCTTACTTCTTACTATTTTACTAAAATGCAAAACTTTGTAAGAATGTATGGATTTATGTTTGTTACTCTTTCATCAAAAAATTACTGAATGGATGACATGCATATTTACCAAGTATTTAACATGCAGCAGCACCTTCAGAAACCATTTCCGAAGTATCGCTGGTCCTTCGATGGGAGACCTCTTTGTGGCATGTCCATTTATGAGTGTTTCTGCGCTTCAAGAAGCACACTAAGCCGTTGGTACCGGTTGCCAGTAATATAACACCTGTTAAGTCGAGTTGAAGGCCTTAAGGCCGATTTAAAAAAAAACAACAATAGGGGGCCGAGTCTACTATTGACAAACCGTAGAATAGAACCAGAATCGCTGTTTTTAGGTGTCAAAGTGTTTGTAGACTTTCAAAAAATCAAAATAATTCGAATTCTGTCGGCCGACCGATAGAAGTCTTTTGGAGTACGATTGTAATAGTAAACTACGAAAAACTAGTAAATATGCGGGTGGCTTTCTGTTGAGCGACGATTTCGACACGATTGAAATAGCAGACTTGGCCCTCTGATGGGCATTGAAAATTTATAATAGAACGAAATAATGCGTTTAAAGCGAATTCGAGAGAACTGAACTATTCCAGCGAAGCGAATATTTTGTCTATTTCATTTTTCCGTTCTCTGTGTAGTGTGCTCTTGAGAATGATTAAATTCAATAGGTTTCAGAGATTAGTTTACAGTACATTACCTTCTTCGTTTTTTATACCACTGATGTGGCAGACAAGCATATGGCCCACCTGATGGAAAGTGGTCAGCGTAGCCAATGGACGTTTACAACACCAGAGGTGCAGCACTCGCGCTGCTGACCCTTAATAAACCTTCTAAGACTTCTTCTTTTTGATTTAACACTTTTAAAGAGTGTTTATACTGTTGATACATGGTACTTGGAGGAACTTGCTACACATTTTGAATAAAACACTTGTACTTTTCCTCAAAATTTACTTTTTAAGCTGACCGGTTTCGCCTTACATCATTTTTAATGGTTAAAAAAGACTTTTTAAAAGGTATACAATGACGATTGAAAGAAAAAAAATTCATGGCAATCAAAGTATATTACCCAATATTTGACACATTTTCATTGGAAAGTAGGTCAGAGCGAAATGGCCGTCGGAAGAAGTGCAAAGGAATGTTCATTCCAAGTCATATTACAATTTAAAAAAGGTAGAGTTCGTTTACTACATAAACGGTCATGGTCGTTTACAGAACTTTAATTAACATTAACAGCATATTTCCAATTATTCCGCAATTATGGTATTAGCAACAGTGCCGAAATATCGGATAATCGCGAATGCTAATGGCTGCTTTTATTCCGATAATCATTAATTTTGACTGTTCATAGAACTAATAATATTTACAAGTATATAAAATATAAATAAAGAATAAAATATTAAATATTATTTAAATATTATTGGAACATAAAAATATGAAAAACTTTAAATAATTTTTCTTCATAATTTTACCATTTTTTTATTTGTACTTTAATATTATTTTTATTTAATAACAAATATTTTCTACCGAAGCTTATTATATGTACTGTGCCAAAGTCTATATCCCGTGTAATATTTTAAAATCTTTCGCCAATGGAAATTTTTGAGGGAAATGTTTCGACAATACCAAACTCACATTATCTTTATCCCAAACGGAATAAAAATCTGTCGCAAATGAAACGATGAAATCTGAAACGTGATTTGTATTACACAAATCTCTACGCTATTTGATTGAAGCCATAATTTGAAACAAGGATGCCAGTTTCACGGTTCTACATTGTTTAAAAGTTAATTATTTTATATATATTCGTTTTTATAATTTATTTTGGTTCTTTATAGAGTATTTGTGAAATATTCGAAAAATATAATCAATTAATATTTACATTAAAGGAAAATTTAAATCAAAGATGAAATATAAAACGTACCTACTGTTGATTGATGGCTGAACTTGTTGGAACTTGCTACACATCTTACTTCTTACTATTTTACTAAAATGCAAAAGAATGTATGGATTTATGTTTGTCACTCTTTCACGTAAAAATTACTGAATGGATGACATGCATATTTATCAAGTATTTAACATGCAGCTGCACCTTCAGAAACCATTTCTGAAGTATCGCTGGTCCTTAGATGGGTGACCTCTTTGTGGCATGTCTATTTATGAGTGTTTCTGCGCTTCAAGAAGCACAGTACGCCGTTGGTACCGGTTGCCAGTAATATGACACTTGTTAAGTCAAGTTGGAGGCCATAAGGCAAGTCTACTATTGACAAGCCGTAGAATAGAACCAGAATCGCTGTTTTTAGCTGTCAAAGTGTTTTTAGACTTTCAAAAAATCAAAATATCAAAGGTACGTGCTAATAGAATTCTGTCGCCCGACCGATTATTAGAGTACGATTGTAATGGTAGACTACGAAAAACTGACAAAATTGTACCGGTGGCTTTCTGTTGAGTAACGATTTCCAAATAGCAGACTCGGCCTCCAGGTAACCTGGCACCTTCACCTGGTACAGGTAACCTGCGCCTGTCCAATTTAAAATGGCAATGGACTCACCTGTTACGTGGGACTTAAATACATACGACGAAATGTGCGCGGTATCTATAAGCTTCTGCGTACCGCTTCGGGGAAAACACATTTGTGTATGTAAAATTCTTTGAATTGTGTTTCAGTAACATTATGTTTCGATTAAGTAAATATTATTTGAAACAAATGTTAATTATTTTAAAATTACAGTAAGAAGCGATAAGAAGTATGAAATGTGGTAAGGCTGCGGGAAAAGACAGAGTTACTGCTGAGATGATCAAGTACGGTGGGTCGCGTGTCTGGGACACCCTATATCTGTTATGCAACTTGTGCTGGCGGACGGGTGAGGTCCCAGATGACTGGCGAGTAGCAGTTGTAGTACCTATTTACAAAGGGAAAGGCTCGCGCCTAAACTGCTCCAGCTACAGGGCGATCAGCTTGGTCAGCTTAGCTAGTAAGGTGTATGCAAAGGTTATAACGGCACGAATGCAAGAAAAGTCTGAAAGGTATTTATGGGAGGCTCAATGCGGATTCCGACGTGGAAGAGGTTGCATGGATCAAGTGTTTTCTCTCCGCATGATGCGGAAAAGTTTCTGGCTCTTAGCCAGAAGGTTTTCTGCGCTTTTGTGGATCTAGAGAAAGCATTTGATAACGTTGTGAGAGAAACGCTGTGGGACTTGCTGCCAGGATATGGTGTGGACGGCTCGCTACTGCGGGCAATACAGTCGCTTTATAGGGACTGTAAGGCTTGCGTGCGAGTAGGGGGGGATGTGTCACCTCTTTTTGATGTCTGTACAGGCGTCAAACAGGGATGTGTCATGTCCGCCTGGCTGTTCATAGTGTATCTGGACAGCTGCCTACAGAAGTTGAAAGATTTTAATATGGGTGTGAATTTGGGTGACTTTACAGTAAACTGTCTGCTGTACGCTGATGATGCGGTGCTCATGGCCTCATCAGAAGCCGACCTACAGGCATTAGTCACTAATATGAAAGAGGGGTGTGAAAGTAAGGGTCTCCGCTTGAATGCAAGTAAAACTAAGGTTCTAGTATTTGAAAGAGGTGACGTGAGAACTAAATGCGAGATTAGAGTAAACCAGGAACGTCTAGAGCAAGTGAATGAAATTGTGTATTTAGGAAGTATGTTTAGCGAGGATGGAAGATGTGATTCGGATGTAGAACGGCGAGTAGCTGCCGGAAACAAAGTTAACGGTGCTTTGTCCCAGTTAGTAAAGCGACAAAGCATCGTAAAAGAAGCACGAATGGCGATTCATAACGCAGTGCTAGTGCCAACTTTGCTTTACGGTAGTGAAACCTGGGTATGTCAGCAGATGCATGAAAGTAAATTGAATGCTGTGGAGATGCGATCACTTCGAAAATTGTGCGGCGTTACCTTGGCCGACCGAATACGTAACGAAGTGATACGCAATATGGCAGGTTTGAATGAAAGTGTCAGCGTTAAGCTGGAAAAGGGCGTGCTCCGTTGGTTTGGACACGTCCAACGAATGAGTGAGGAACGATTGACGAAGAATATATATTGTTCAAAAGTAGAGGGTAGAAGGAGTCAGGGAAGGCCGAGACTTAATATGAAGACCACGTGAGCAGATTGCTCAAAAACGGAAAGGTCAAAAGTACTCGGATACCCAGACGTGCGTGTATGAAGCGATTGATGAATCTCGAAGAAGTGAAAGAAGTATGCATGGATCGCGAAGCCTGGCGATCTGTCCTCTCTGACTACCCCGTCAGGGATACAGCGTGAAGATAGTTAGTTAGTTACAGTACTTACAAGGACCAAATATTTTGTATAACATTTTCTGGGAAACGAAATTCTGTGAAATTTCTGTTTGCGAAATAAGCAGACACACATTTTCACATTGCCAATATTATAAAAGCCATTCGCTTCAATTTCCATTAAGCAAATTTATTTATACAGACAAATAATATTGAAATGTCTGTTTGTAATTAAAAATTGGCAGCTTTTCACCTAATGTACCTATATAAAAGTATATACGGTACTTACATTTTTTTACGTCTATTACTAGCTAATCTATGAAACGACTGTACCAGTTTTTAGGGATTTTTACTGGCAGATAGCTGCTGTAATAAGAAGTAACTAAGGTAACATTTTATCGCCATATTTCCACGGCCACGGACGCTTTATAGGTGAAACTGCGGGGCTTCCGTTAGAATGGAATAAATGTGAACGCTAGTCGGTAGAATCTTACCCATGTTTACACTATGCAATATGCTTCTTTCACCTATGAAATAAATTATTATTATTATGTCTCTTCTTTATGTACTTTATGTACTTCTTAGATGTACTAGGTGATTTGAACTATTGATTAAGACGGCGTCTGCCATTTTAATATATCATTTTCAAAATGTTGCCAGACGGTGACTTGCCAACTCACTAGATGGGCCCCCTATACAATCGCCATAGGTATGATAAGCCTGTAAGGTGACAGAGGGCAACACCGGTGTGAGCGGCTAGGGGTGTCGAGTGTTGCGGCGCCGGTTTCACCTTCGCGGGATAGGCCCGGAGCGGAGCTTATATTAAACAATTCATTTCATAATTCGAGAGCTATGGCGCCACAGGTACACACACATACACATACACACACAAACAGACACACACAAACAGACACATCAAACTTAAACATCCATTTTGAATTAGCATTAGGTAAGCAATTTGCAGACACGATGACTTATCAGGGTCCTGTGCAAACATCTTTCGTGTACGTTTATAAAAATCGACCCGCTGCTTAAGTGCATGTACTTAAAAATATGTCATGTAGCCAAATTATAATACCCTTACAATGTTCGTTTCGACCATCCGTTTCTCCTGATATAAGATCAATTTGACTTGATAGGACATCGAGTAGCGATCGGTATCTCATTATTTTAATGTCATTTTTAGGGCTCTGTAAGAAATATGGAAGGTATATTTTCGACATGTATTTATACATATACATGAATATAGGAAAAAAAAATGTGTGGCACTCGGGGACTGCCGCGGTAAAGCTATTGCATAGCATTTATTATCAACTTATGCAATTATAATAATTTATTTATACTTGTACTAGCTGACCCGCACAACTTCGTTAGCGCCACTTAAGAGATTTGTTACAAATAAATGTAGAACCGCTCGACCGATTTTGTGCAAACTTCTCATAAACCATCTTCTAAATAGCCTACATTGGTCCTTCTAACAAAGCCTGGATAGGTGAGCCCGTTCTCGAGTAATAAAATTACAACGAAAAGTGACATTTAATTTTATATATGTAGATTATTGAAGCGCTCGTGACCCCGCTGTCTCAGTGTTCTGTAAACGATCACTGAGTTACGCAACTTTCACTATGGCTTTTGTGGCATTTACATTTGCGAGCGTTTCCGTGCTTCGGAAGGCACGTTAAACCGTTGGTCCCGGTTGCCAGTAAAATGGCAGTCGTTAAGCCTGGTTGAAGGCCTTATGGGCTGCTTGAAAATTTTCAACAGCAGGTAGCCACAACCTGCGTCTGTCTATTTCAACACGGCAATGGGCTCACCACATATTACGTGGGACAGGAATCCACACGGTGAAAAGTGGGCATTTAATATGCCTCTGCCACCCCTTCGGGGATAAGGCGTGATGGATATTTATTTATTTTATTATTTATATTATTTCTACAGATCGTCTTGATCCGTGCGCGCTTCGTACAGTCGTATTATATACATACACGTTAAGCTAACGCTCGGCCGTGCTCGGTGAAGTTCGTGTGAGCTCGGGTGTTAGGTTTTTTTTCGTTACGGAATTTCTTGATTCGGTCGCCGCGCTCAAAGCCCGCGATAAAAGCTATGCAATAGCTTAAAAAATTGGAGTATCTGTTTCTTATAAATTTTTAATAAAGTGGAAAAAGACAATTTGATTCGAGACAGGGATTGAACCTGTGACCTTTGCCTAACCAGGGCAATGTTCTAGCCACCTGAACTACCCGAACCGTATCGAATCAAGTTGAAATTCTCCACCATATTTATATCGTCATTTTAAGAGTATGACCAGAGCCATCTATCGAGCTAATGAACAACTCGATACCAATGAACAGTGTTACAACTATTTTTAAACATTGATGCAATGATCTCCACTCAGTATACTGATAATTTTTTAAAGCAATTATTTGCTAAATTTTTCATAAATTTTTAATAAAGTGGAAAAAGACAATTTGATGTGGAATGAAATGAAAGAAAAATGACGATAAAAATATGGTGGAGAATTTCAACTTGATTCGATACGGTTCGGGCAGTTCAGGTGGCTAGAACATTGCCCTGGTTAGGCAAAGGTCACAGGTTCAATCCCTGTCTCGAATCAAATTGTCTTTTTCCACTTTATTAAAAATTTATGAGAAATTTAGCAAATAATTGCTTTAAAAATTTATCAGTATCTGTTTCTTATTCTCATTTAACCACTTTTCGCTAAAATATGAAAGTATATTCGATAACAATGAAAAAAACTTGAAGAGTGTGTGCTTAAGACCGCACGGCAGAAGTGAAAACTACATTGGATTCATCATTCATCGATTATTTTTTTTTTTTAGATTGAAGCGCTCGTGGCCCCGCGGTCTCAGTGTTCTGTAAACGATCACTGAGTTACGCAACTTTCACTATGGCTGGTCCTCCGATGGGTGACCAAGTCGTTAAGCCTGGTTGAAGGCCTTATGGGCGGCTTGAAAAAATTCAACAGCAGGTAGCCACAACCTGCGTCTGTCTATTTCAACACGGCAATGGGCTCACCACCTATTACGTGGGACAGGAATCCATACGGTGAAAAGTGGGCATACAATATGCCTCTGCCACCCCTTCGGGGATAAGGCGTGATGGATATTTATTATTTATTTATTTATTCATCGATTATTACGTGTGAATTGAATATACTAAGCACAGCGACACAACAGCGAAGAGCAGCTGTATATTTCTCGTTCGGGTACACTCGGCGTTCTCGAGTTCACCCGCATGTCGGATGAGCCTAAGTTACTACCTACGGCAAAATCTGTGTGCGACGAAGAAGTTTTCACATCAAAAAAAAATATTTTTGGCTGTTCTGAATAATCTTTGGAGCGGCTGGACTAATTTTGACGGGACATTCACTGCCAGATAGCTGATAGTACAAGAAAACTAAGGCTTTATTCCATGTCCGTATTACCACAGTTACGCTTACAACGCCGGGGCGTTCGCTTATGTAGTATAAGAAGCGAAGATCAAATGAATAATTCAGCAATCGTTTCCAGGGTGCCGGAATGTATTTCTTAATGAACCTCATTTGTAATCAGTACTATATTATAAAGTCTGAAGTTTGTGATGTTTGTTTGTTAGTTTTACACTATGAGGGTAAAACCGCTAGGCGTCCACTAGTATTTAATATGATCGCGATACACCCTTACTATCTATCACATTTATTACAATAGGTAGGGTAGATACTTCAAATTAAATCTTCCTAAATTGCAAGTTTATCCTCGCTTTTGTTTCATCAACAATCGAATGAAAAAAATATCGCATTCGATTTTAAAACAATCAATCTATTCAGCCTAACGCAGTCCACTGCTGGCCGTTAATCTGATTGCTGTGGAGATATATTTCGTCTTAATGTGCCATGCTATCCAGATGGGGTGGTACTTATAAGGTTTTGCTTCTAGTATTTTCTCATCGCCTCCGAATGTCTTGCCATATACAATGTCTTTTATAAAAATGGATGGAAGCGACATTACTTAGTAATATATAACTAATAGATGTATGATAATTCTCTGCGACAAGCGTAATGTATTATAAACAAACGGTAGGTACAGTTGACAAATAAAAGAGAACAAGTAGAAGTTTCAGATAGTTTCGAACGCTAGGTAGATTAAGGCAACCACTGACCTTATATGCAGTCGGATACTTGTGATAGAATATCAGGCTTCTAATCTCAAGACAAGAGCCCTTAATAAGAAAATTCCAAACTTAAAAAACTGCTTACACCACAAACTGCTTACGACACCTTTCAAAATACAGGCTTGAGTAAATTAACCGTTTTAGGTTATAACTCTGATATTGAACAGTAAAGAACCCTTACTAAATAGGTTCAAAATTGCATACAATATTACCGTGAGTATAACAGACTTTGAGTAGAACACCGAGCCTCTCATCCTTAATCTTAAAGATGTGCCAAAAGATCATTCTCGTCCGTCAATCAGCAAGTATAGCACTTCCAGGTCAGGCTGGCTTAGGCCCTGGAGTTGTACGACTCCATAAGACCCTTTTTGATAATGTTAAGGTAAACACGTAACCTTGTCTACAGCATAACAAACAAGAATACTGTATCTATCGGATAATGGTTTGTACTTTCTATTGACAATAACTCTCTGAATGCCTGTCAAGCAAATAAAAGCTTTGAAATCGTATCTGTTCATGACAGTATTCACTGAAATAATACTTTATAGGTACAATGTTTGTAATTATTTGGTATTCAACGAATTAATATTGTTATTTAACTTACACTTATAAAATTTAATTTAATTAAATAAATTTAAGGTGGCTGGCAGCGACCGTGCTGACGCAAGTTGCATCCCATATTAGGCACCTGCCGTTGGTCCAGGGAATCAAAGTCAGGCCTCTTTCCGTCTGACCTACTCAGACCTGGAGGCTCAAGCACGCAAGGGACTTTCGCTGAGATAAGGGCCCTGCGAATAATATCGTTGAGGGCGTGGTGTCGCGGAAACCTTCCAGTGCACCGCCGACAACTCAAAGCGTGATGACCATCTGATTCCACCATGGAACCGCAGGTGCATTTATGACGTTCACACACCCTACAGCCCAGGCGCAAAGCTACTGCCACACGCAAAGAGTCGCCGTCTAACAGGGTTCCCAGGTGGGGTGAAGGTAACGCTTGTAACCACGCCCCAGACACAGGCTGCGACACAGCCCGCAGTCTAGCCTTATCAGCCCCCGTAGTGCCCTCCAATAATTGATCCTGGAGTTGTCGCACCCCAACGTCATCCCACGCACGCTGAAGGTGCCTTGCCTCAGGGATCGACGCACCTGCGCTGAGGACCGTCCAAGCTGATATAGCCTCCGACACAAAAGGCATGCTCCCCCCGTCACCCTCAGAATTGAGTAAAATAGTGACAAGGTTTACGACCCCATGAGCTGACGCCAGAAAAGCCGGCAAGCCCACAACACGTCAGACCAACTTTTAACTTACATATTAGCAAGTTATTACTCGAATATAATGAAGCTATCCATTAACATTATCGTAATATGAGTTTGTTTAATAAACGCCAGTGCCAAGCTTTGCGATTAACGATTCATAAGCTCTGAAAATAATCTATAAGGTAAAAAATTAAAGTGTCCGTTTGTAATTCCAAATTAACAGCTATTTACTAAATGGAGAAAGAAAGAAATATGCATGGATCGCGAAGCCTGGCGATCTGCCCTCTCTGACTACCCCGTCAGGGATACAGCGTGAAGATAGTTATAGTTAAATGCATATGAAAGTATTTGCATAAAAACAATTTTTATTCCTGTCTGTTTGTTTCGGCTAATTTCTGAAACGGCTGTACCAATTTTAACGGGTCTTTGAGTGGCAGACGGCATTTTCTCACATATTCCTATGGGAACGTATTATATTAGCAGGTGTGCGCTAGTCGGGAATATATTTTAGCCGAATGGGTTCTAGCAAGTAGGGTAATCAGCTGACTAATGAAGACGGCATGGCGGAGGAGATGGAAATTTAAATTTATGTTTCTGAAGAAAATATCTCTAGCACTTTATTACAACTTTGCTGCATCTGTTCACGGTTATTATATTTATAGTCATCATGACCATTCCTACAATGGCACAAAATGTAATTAATTTTGTATATACGAGCTTTAAACGACGACAGATTTTTCAGACCTAAACAAATAGGCTTAAGCGTAAAAAAGGCATAAATAAAATGGAAAAAAAGAACGTCGTTATTAATAAAATGTGTTTGCTTTGTAAACCCAAAGCTTAAGTTATGGTTTAGCATTTTTGATGAAGATATAATAAACTTATTAATATGACTGACTCTGTGGGAGTGTATACGACTGCTACGCATAAGGTCGTGGGTTCGATTCCCACCCAGGATAAAACTTTGTGTGATGAGCACGATGGTTTATTCTGTGTCTCGGTGTTATTTATCTATAATATGAATAATATTTAGAAATATAAAAGTATGTTTATCAGTTATCTGGTTAACATATTACAAGCTCTGCTTTGTTTGGAATCAGATGGCGTTGTGTTGTCCCAACAATATAACAATTTATATTATTAAAATTTCAATATATTATATTGAAATTAATAAGTAATTCAAATCGACTTTCATACTACAATATTATAAGTGAGAAAGAAATTGGGTGTAAGGGGCTCCACCGAAATCTCCGAGATCCAAGTGACCTCACCTTTCACAGTTAGCGGTGCACATGCTTTTGGCGTTTGGAGGATAGATCGCTTCCCACGTACTTCCAACAAAACCGAACGATCGTTGTTCCTAGCAACTAAATAAAAGTGTACCCTAGGTTTTCAACCCAAGTAGGGTTTAGAAGGAGGTAGGAATATTATGAATGAGAAAGTAATTTAGTTTATTTCTTGGTCTTTCTTTCACGGTACAAGAAAGCGCTGGATCGATCTGGTTTTTATATATTGATAGTAAACATCTAGAAAGTGGTATGATGTTAACACTTTATTCATTATAGTAATGAATAAAGTGTTAAAAATGATCATCAGAGAAATGTCTTATTTTTACGCTATTTCTCCTGCTGCCTTAGAAGCTAGTTGATGGGACCTCTTTAAAATCCTTTATAAACTTTAATATCAAAATACGTATACCTAAGTTATTATCCATTCCGAGAAATAGACCCTTAAAAATAAACTATAAGAGTCTGTATTGCATGTTGTTAAGTCCACGACAAGAACCATTTATTTTTTTAGGCTCATCAATTCTGAGCTCCATAAACGTCCAAAACAATCTGTAAAATGGTATTGTTTTACTCTCTGGTATAATATATTATTAGACTTAAGTCTATGAGAAAAAATAATTTGATCTCAAAATATCTCTAGTTGTGATGGTATAATTTACCTTGCGCTTTCACCTGCTCCACATTTCGAATTCAATTTTAATTCAATTCAAAGGATGTAACAAAGTTTTTAGTGGATTTGATAACAAACTTATAAGTTAAATTTAATGCATATTCGTTTAGCAGTAAGAGCTATTCATACATATCACATAACATACATAGGAAAGTTACCTTCTCTACGCGATTAATTTGGCTATAAAGAGTTCATACAACATTGCCATTGCCGTAAATAAAAAACCCAGAGAAGAAAGATTTCACTGAAATAAGGCTATACGAATTTTATAAAGAGATACAGTTTGTGATGTTGTGATTTTGTAGAGGTAATCTCTGGAACTACTGAACTATCTGAAATATGTATTATCCCTGAGTGTCCCTGAGTGATATATGCTACGTGACCAATTACTGATTACAGTAGTCAATAATTACGGAGCCAGGGCTCTCCAAAACTTTGTAGGCGGGACTTGAAAGCTACTGGAATGTCACTAAAGTGTTGAAAGTGACCATAATTTAAATGGATGGGTATCTACTCATGGGAGCTACTATTTTCCAAAAGCAAGCCGTTCTAGTTCTATTCTGTAGCGGTTCTATTGCGATTAGTCCAAAACTAGGTAGTCTACTAAAACTATTATATATTCACAATCAAACTTCTCAAGCTGCAGACTAGAGACAAAATAGCTGCTTTTAACTATAAAAATATTAAATAACACCACTTGTACTGTTCCACAACATTTACTTTGTAAACCTGACCGCCTCACGGCATTCTCAAAGGTACACAATATGACGACCCGTACCTTTGAGAATGCCGTGAGGCGAAACCGGTCAGGTTTACAAAGTAAATGTTGTGGAACAGTACAAGTGGTGTTATTTATTATGTGTAGCAAGTTCCACCAAGCGCCATCAATCAACAGTATAAATAATATCAGAATATTAATATAGACTTACAGGCGCTACACGTGTTATTAACATTGTATCGGCCGGCCGATAGAATTCTATTGGAGCCATTGTAATAGTAGGCTACGAAAACAGACAATATTTTTTATCGGCTCTCTATTGAGAGACGATTTCTATTCTCTTCTGGCGCGATTGAATTAGTAGATTAGACTCCCTGTTTATAGGCTCTATTTATATTTTCAATTTTTTATATTCTATACACAATTGAGCATATTTATAACCTATAAATTTTAAGACTTACTATGACTAGTATAAAAAATTTAAAATATTTGTATTTGCACATACTCGTATATTGTACTTATTTAAAAAAATGTCTTTCCTTAAATAATCGACTCTAATCCGAAGATATTGTTATTTAAACTATTGTCTATTTATTTTTAAACCACTGAGGTGGCAGACTTGCATACGGCCCACCTGATAGAAAGTGTATAATGTGTTCGACAATGTGCAAAAACTACTGCACGGATTTTGATGCGGTTTTTTCATTAACAGATTTTATAAATGTATTAGCTATAACCGGGACTTAACGCGGTTAATTTTTCCGTTATACATTTATATGTTTTACATTTATAGTATGCAGCGCCATAGTTTAAAAGTTAGTATTACAGATTTTAGTCAAACTTGAAAACTGACGTATCTTTCACTGTATTAAACAGAAACAATTAAGAGAGTTTGGCTCGGAGGTTTTAATGCATCCGCCGTATAGTCCTGACCTTCAACCTATTAGCTATCCTATCAACTTCAGATTTCCACCTGTTTCGGTTACTTCAGATTTCTTTAGCCAGTGTCAGGTTAAAATCACGATAGGACTGCCAAAACCACTTGTCGGGGTTTTTCGATTAGAAGCCCAAAAATTTCTATAGCAATGGGATCATGTCCCTACCTAAAACATAACTAACTACTAACTATCTTCACGCTGTATCCCTGACGGGGTAGTCAGAGAGTACAGATTGCCAGGCTTCGCGATCCTTGCATACTTCTTTCATTACTTGAAGCTTGATCAATCGCTTCATACACGCACGTCTGGGTATCCGAGTACTTTTTATTTTTCCGCTTTTGAGCAATCTGTTCACGTGGTATAATATGTAAGTCTCGGCCTATCCTGACTCTTTCTGCCCTCTACTTTCGCACTATATATATTCTTCGTCAATCGTTCCTCATTCATTCATTACCTAAAACATGGCAAAAGTAATCGAACAAAATGGCACCTACATACTTTTGTTAGTACTAGCGCGCACTGCCTTGGGTTTATCATCTTTCACATACTCTGTGACGTGGTCTTTCATTGGCATGAAGATTGGCCCGTGCGGTAGAAAAACTTACTTGCGGCCATCGCAAGGCCTAATGTTTATTAAAAATGTTTTGAATTTTCATATTATAAAATGCGAATAAACTTTTTTTAATATAGCTGATAGTAGGCTGAATTAGTGTAGCGAAAGTTTGACGGGAGCACGAGAACATCTTTCCGAGGAGCCCGGCACTAGACAGATGGGTTTTAGTCAGTTCAGTGAATTTCTAATTTCTACATACATATTGTCACGCCTTCACCCCCGAAGAGGTAGACAGAGGCATACTTTACTCATTACACCGTATGCATTTTAGTCCCACGTGGTAAGCCTATTGCCGTGTTTCTACACGTTAAAAAAATAAAGCCTGAATTAGAATTTTATGTTATTATTTTGTGATGAATATTATTTGATTTGCCTATAAACGGGTGTTATACTGTATTACACAGTATAAGAGCAGTTTTATAAATTGTATATACATATTTATAATTTTGTATCCCAGTAAAACATTTCATTTCCCAAGAATTTGAATATTTCATTTACAGGATAACAGGCGCGTGGAGCCGCGGATGTTCTGTAGTTGTTAATATTAATCAACCAGACCGTGCTAGAACGAGCAGTAAAAATAAGAAATTTGTAAATTAGTACTCTGGAAAATTAAAATGGAAAGAATATAAAAAGCGAATAAGTTAGGAATGGGGAAGAAATTTTAATTGAAACGTCTATGAGGTCTGCTGACTGCTAACATTAATTTATGGATTCCCAAGAGTCGTGGAGGTAGTGCCTTAATAATTTTATCTTTCTTACCAGACGACAGCGGCCTCAACCGCCGGGTAATGTCCCTATAGGGACCTTTGCACGGGGAAAAAAGTTTCCCTCGA
Source organism: Thumatha senex (assembly GCA_948477245.1). NCBI lineage: Eukaryota > Metazoa > Arthropoda > Insecta > Lepidoptera > Erebidae > Thumatha > Thumatha senex. The sequence goes on along the minus strand of OX419738.1, from coordinate 6,806,794 downwards.
ACACCGTGATTGATTTTACATTTCCTAATCTAACGACATCTTTAAAAATAATTTATCAAAAATTTGTCGTCAAAGATGTCGGGTTTAGTTTAAGCTTATAATTTTCCTGGGATGGGCAAAGAAAATTCTCATCGCCCGGCAGATAAAATATTAATTGACATTGTTTCACAAATTGCTAATTTAATTTGATTTTATTTGTTAATTCTATTTATTTTTATAGTAAGTTTTACTTGCAGTTTCTGTCTGTTCTAAATAAGAATCTGAAATCATATAAATTAAAAAAGAAAAAATTCTAAATTAATATGAATTAATATGTATTTTATTATGGTATATACCATAATAAAATACAGTGTGCAGATGATTATCGACCTCATAATAATTACCTAGACGTAATAAGGAATTAACTATTGAGTTAAATGAAGCGCTCGTGGCCCCGAGGTCTCAGTGTTCTGTAAACGATCACTGAGTTACGCAACTTTCACTATGGCTGGTCCTCGGATGGGTGACCGCTTTGTGGCAATTACATTTGCGAGCGTTTCCGTGCTTCGGAAGGCACGTTACGCCGTTGGTCCCGGTTGCCGTGGCAATGGCAGTCGTTAAGCCTGGTTGAAGGCCTTTATTGAACAGGAATACAGCCACTGTTACAAAATTTTCACCGATGGTTCTAAGGACAAAGCTTACGCGGGGTCAGCTGTTTACGATCCTCAAACAGGTTGTTTTGTAAAACTGAGGATTGATTCTAATGTATCAATAATGCATATTGAATTAATCGCAATTTCTGAAGCATTGAGTTACATTGATTCAATAAACTTTCATCAATTTGTCATGTTGACAGACTCCAAAAGTACATTGCAACATTTGGCTCGCTGTAACTCTCCTGTGAGAGGCATACCGATTGCCTATACAATATTGGAATCAATCTTAGGTCTACAAGCTCGTCAAAAAACGGTGACCCTCCAATGGATCTTATCTCATATTCAATTCGAACCAAATGATATTGTTGACATGCTAGCTAAACAGGCATCGGTTGATGGAATTCCTTTGGGAGGTTTGCCACTCTTCATGGACCAGATTAGATGTGTTAAAACGCACTGTCAGGACATCTGGCAAGAGTATTTTGATGAACGTTTACAGGAGAAGGGTATTTGGTATCGAACTATACAGCCACATATTGCAACGTTCCCATGGATAGCATCGATTCGTCTCAACAGATACGACTTAAAAACAATTCTAAGGCTACGTTCGGGACATATTCCATCCAGAAAGTTTGCCTACTTAATGAAAAAAGTTACGTCTCCTAATTGCATCGAATGTAATGTAATTGAAGACGTGCATCACGTCTTGATGGAGTGTGTCAGGAACGAGGTTTTCAGGGCCACCTGTTTTGTTGGAGACTCGAGGATGTTTGTGGGTCAGATAAACAGTGTCTTGTCTGAACCAAGTTCTCTAAAAGCCCAACAGCTAATTAGATTGGTTGATATAGCCTTAAGCAATAATTAATGTATTAGTTAGTAATAAGACTAGATAATGATTGTTTGTTTGTTACCTGTTGCCATTACGGGACGATGTAATCGCTAAGCGATAAAGTCCTTAAAAAAAAATATATATATATTCATTACCTATATAACATTAAGTTGTTGGTGTTGTATGTTTCAATAATTAATGGTTTTTAAAAATAGGTTTAGTAAAAATAGTCATGTAAATGAAATATTTTTTTACTTACGAGTGAAAACAAACGTTAATTTTTTGACCGCTATAACTTTTACACCATTTTACAGCACTTTTCGTCATTTTTTCTTTATAAATTACCCTCCGAACGTGTACAATAGACTGAGTCTGCGGAACAGCGACTTAGCTAAAAATGCTTAGCAAATGGCAAGCACACGCACACGGTAAGGTAGCGCCGTCCATTGGTTAAATCGTCCTAGGTGGAAAGTCATAGTATCTGCCTACCCCTATGGGAGACAGGCGTGATGATATGTATGTATGTATGGTCTTAGAATATTGAAGATTTTTACAGAGTCGGCAGTGCGTGTGGCACCTCTAGTGTTGCAATCGTCCATAGGCTACGGTGACCACTTTTTATCAGGTGGGCCGTATGCTTGTTTGCCTCAGTGGTATAAAATCATACATCTCAGGCTGAAGGTACCACCGAGTTAGCGGTGCCACGTGCACTGCAATTTAATACTTGATTGATTGAGTCCATTAGGAAAATAAGATTAATGGATGGGTACCATAATATTGACAATGACCCGCAACTATGTGTTAATTATTTACTCGCATCGTATTTTGTATATTTATAACAGACTGTCTCGGCGTCTGTGGCGTATGTTGTAATGTTTCGACTGCCGCGTTGAGGTCACGGGTTCAATTCCCGAGTCGGATCATAAATTTTCTGTGATCTTCAAATGTTTGTTTCGAAGTTTCGGTGTTTTTATGTATGTATTTAGAAATATATGTATGTTTATCAGTTGTCTATATCTCCTGCTACAATACAAAATAGGACATAGCTACTTTTAATCTCGGGAATAAGTACCCGTTGGAAACGAGAACGAGAAAATTTTACCACACGGGCGGAGACGCATGCATCAACTTGTACTTATATATTTCTAAATACATACATAGAAAATGTTATATATAAACTTTCGCGGTTTATACTCATATTTTATATACTACTCGGGACCTCACGCGAAACTTTTTTACTTATATATTTGTACTTATATTCACCGACGTTTCGAGCGCGTTGCAGCGCCCGTAGTCGCGGCTGGACTCCAATTTCCGGCCCGTAACGGTTTGCTAATGTTATTTTTAAACTTTCGCGGTCTATACTCATATTTTATATACTACTCGGGACTCCACGCGAAAAAAATTTGTACTTACATTCACCGACGTTTCGAGCGCTGGACGTGTCCAGCCGCGACCACGGGCGCTGCAACGTGCTCGAAACGTCGGTGAATATAAGTACAAATTTATAAGTAAAAAAGTTTCGCGTGAGGTCCCGAGTAGTATATAAAATATACATAGAAAATATCCAAACTACGAAACGAGCATTAGAGGGTCACAAAAATATATGACTATATATATATATATATGAGATATATGACATTTGTTTCAAACTACAAAAATTATATAAACGTTTAAAACACGCGTTAAAAACTTTTTTTTGTATCGAACGGGATTTCGCGTGGCACTATATTACATTAAAAGGATAGAATACTGTAGAAGAATACCTGTCGTGGTCCCGAGGTGACTTCACAAAAATATCTGGTCCGTCCCGACATTTCAACTCGAGACAGGAGAGTCTCGAGTTGAAATCTCATATGGCCATCGCATACACTATCACTGCACAACCGAAGTAATTCGAAAGTGCGCAACAGTGATTATGTTTTACCAAATGTCGAAATTATGCACAATTTGTACCAAAGGGGACGATCTCGGCTCTACGACGTAATTTGTTAAAGGTTAAGAGTTTCAGATTACATAAGAAATACTTAATTGCCTTTTAACGTTGGATTCGCGCTTATTTAAAACAATGTTTTCTTGTAAAAACGACTTAATTTTTATATTTATTACCTAACTAAAACAATACCTTCCTACTTTTTCGTAAATTATATATTATAAATAATTGTTACGTGGATACGTAGATCTTAAAAGTAGAAATAAATTATCTGAATTATATTCAGAAAAAACATTTAATTTTAGGCAAACCTTTCAGGAATATGTTAAAAATTATTCAAAGATATTTAAACAAACGTGTCATCTTGCTAAGTCAAACTTCATTAAAAATAAAATTTCTAATTCTGTAAATAAAATAAAAATGACTTGGAACATCATTAACTCTGAATGCGGTAGATCTTTAGTGACTGAAAGGGATTTCCACTTAAAAGTAAATGGTTGCCATGTTACAGGGGACCTGGAAGTGGCTACGGAGTTTGAACACTTTTTCAAAAATGTACCTATATTGACAACAAAATCTCTCCAAGAATCTTCCAGTTCCGCTGAACTTTTATTTGAAGAATCTGTTCTTTGTTGCAGGGATGCATTTGTATTCACATATATTTGTGCTCAGGACATTGTAAAAACATTTAAATGTATCGAAATTAAGAAAACCGCGGACATTTGGGGATTATCGGTCAAAACTGCATCATGTATAATTGAGGTAATTGCGCCCCATCTAGCAACTGTGTTTAATGACTGTGTTTCTAGTGGTACATTTCCTGATTTAATGAAACACAGCAAAGTCGTTCCCTTGTTCAAGGCTGGCAGCGCTACAGAGCCGTCTAATTTCCGACCAGTGTCAGTGCTGCCAACTTTGAGCAAAGTTTTTGAAAAAATAATCTTGAATCAAATGCTATCCCATTTTAATAGTCATAAAATACTCCATGCGAATCAATTTGGGTTTACGAAAGGGCGCTCAACTTCCGATGCTGGTGTTTAGTTATTAAAATGTATTCATGAAGCATGGGAAGACAAGCACGATGCATTAGGTATATTTTGCGATCTATCAAAGGCTTTTGATTGCGTTCAACATGAAACGCTGTGCAAAAAATTACACCACTATGGAATAAGAGGCAAAGCTCTCGACCTTCTGTCTTCATATTTGAACAATAGAATACAGAGGGTCGATATTAATGGTACACGTTCTGTAGGATCCATGGTTACAATGGGTGTGCCGCAAGGCTCAATACTTGGGCCATTCTTGTTCCTCATTTATATTAATGATTTACCATTTTATGTAGGGGACAGGAATAGGATTGTTTTGTTTGCAGATGACACCTCATTAATTTTTAAAATTAAAAGACAATTAGATAACTATGACGATGTAAACAATGCAATTGCAAGAGTAGTTCATTGGTTCAGCTCAAATAATCTTTGCCTTAATGAAAATAAAACTAAATGTATAAAATTTACTCTACCAAATGTAAAACAAGTTGCGCCCAATGTTCAACTGAATGGACAAGTGTTAGAGTTTGTAGAATCAACTGTGTTCCTAGGTATAACTATTGATGCCAATTTGCAGTGGGGCCCACACATAGAAAAGACAGCCTCTAGATTAAGTTCGGCTGCATACGCTGTAAAAAAGATCAGGACTCTAACAGATGTGGATACGGCTAGAATGGTTTACTTCAGCTATTTTCATAGTATTATGTCTTACGGTATTCTCCTTTGGGGGAGTGCTGCAGATTTAAATATTATTTTTGTTCTACAAAAGCGGGCTGTACGCGCTATTTATAATTTGGGCCCCAGAGTTTCTCTCCGAGAAAAATTCAAAGATGTAAATATTCTAACCGTACCATCACAATACATTTTTGCCAATCTTATGTATGTCCAGAAAAATCTATCACAGTTTTCTAAACTCTGTGATAAACATAATATAAACACTAGAAATAAAAATAATCTTTCAGTCCACCACAGTCGACTACATAAGATTGGCGATTCTTTCCAGGGTAACTGTATACGCTTTTACAACAAGCTTCCCTGTGACCTGAGAAATTTACCTTTAAATAAATTTAAAAAGTTTATTAAAAACAAGCATTGTGAAAAAGGTTTTTACTCCGTTACAGACTATTTGCAGGACAGGGACGCCTGGAAATGATCTGCTGGCAAAGTGAAATAATATTAAATTGTAAATAGGCCATCAAAAAAAAAAGCCTTCCTAAGTTTCTTGCCGGTTCTTCTCAGGTGGGCCGCGTTCCGAACCGGTGGTCGCTTTAAATATTTTAAATAGTGTATGACATTTTGTAAGCGCCGTTAAAATGGTCTATGCAAAATAAAGATATTTTTTTTTTTTTTACCTACATATTTTGACAAAATGGACACGCCGACAACAGGGCTCTTATTCCACAGGATTATTACAGACAAATGTTGATTATTTAACACTTGAAAGTGATAAATTTGTCAGAATACAGAATTGAATTGACAGAAAAATGGTAACAAAGAACAGAAAATTTTTTCATCTCCTACGAGCAAAATGGTAGTTTCTGGCAGTTTCTGGGCATGTGATAAAAATCATGATGGGCTGGATATAACGAAATTCAAATTAAAACTATTACAGATTAATTATTACAAGATTTTAAGCATGATTAAGTATATTTATACTAGTTGACGCCCGCGGCTCCGCACGCGTGGTGAAGTTCTTCCGTTCCCGTTTCCCACAGGAACTTGTTTCCGGGATAAAAAGTAGCCAGTAAAAATTCTGATATTATTATTCTAAAGTTTCATCAAAATCCATACAGTAGATTTTGCGTGAAACAGTAACCAACATCCATTCTTACAAACGTTCGCGTTTATAATACCTATTAGAAGGATTACAAGAACAAGTTAGAAGTAAATACTTTATGAAGCATAAGTTTCTTAGAACTAGGTAAACAATTCTTACGAACTAGCGACTAAAATACTTTACATTGCACGTGACCCGACACACACTTGACTGATTTCTTGTTTAGATAAAACCCTGACGTGTCCAATCTATTGGCTAAATCTATGACCGATATTGCACAAGTGCCATCAGCCCCAAATTAAGTCGATATAAGTGTAGATATAACTGATAAAAAATAATAGGTATTTCCATACTCGTATTACACATAACGTTTCTAATGAAGTATCATTAATAGACAATTAAGAAAGTACGTTTTCTGTAGGGGGTTGTTTTACCAAAAGGTTATTATTTTCTTGTAATGATGATGTGTTAGATTAGAATTCATAACGAAGTTCAACCGTTAGAGTACTGACCCTCCACCATATCAGTTTCATGTACTAACCGAGGCTATTATGCGGTTAGTCATGACACTATAAAATAGCCTTGTAAGCTATCTTGATTGGTATAGGTTCTGCACTACTACAAATGGATAATTAAAAGCAATTTGTATTTTATAAAAGTTATTTGACCTTTACAAGCCAAGGGTCCCTGAAAGGTCAAGAGTTCAAGTCAAGTTAGATCCGAACTCTCTTTTTATACTATAAATAAAAATGTATCACCAAGATTTCCGAAGGCCAAATCTATATTTGATAAGATGGTATAAGTACTTAGGTACTGATTGTGGGATGAGGCTACAGGTCATAAATAATAGATAATCCATTAATTAGTGGCATACCTGGTGCTTGGCGTTATGAAAATTATATGTTCATGTCAGGGTTGCTGCCTATTTTGTGAAAATTCGTGTGATAAATAGCATACCCATATCTCATTATTGTGTAAATTTGCGATTCGCTCAATCTCGGAAATTTATCTGAATCGGAGGACTGCTTCTCATTGAAAATTATTAACATAAAACATCTTATATCCGTTGACAAAATTAGGAACTACAATTGCTTTATGGGTGCGTTTCCAATGACGCGCAGCTAGGCGGAGTGTAGAGTCTAACTTCATAATATACAATAATATCCTCTGTGTTTGGCCTATGGTCTTCTGCTTTGAGGAAATTAACTTGAATTTGAAAAAGTGTTGATGCTCAAAAAAGGTGAGGGTGAGCAATATGTGGATCATGGTCTATGGATAGCTGCAAACCTATTTTTAATAAGGTACCGAATATTGCCACTTGTCTTTATACATATATTTAAGGGACGATTAAGTATTTGTCAAAGAGCATCGGGAATACTTTGAACTATAATCAGAAGTAACACAAAGAGTTGTAATACCGAGAAATAGACAAGCTTTGTCAACCTTTATGTAGACCTTTGAGTTATTTAAAAGAAATTCGTTTATAAATTCTGTTACATTTTATATGAAAGCCGTGTTAGTTACACTATTTATAACTCAACAATGGCCGTACCGATTTGGCTGAAAATTGGTGGGAAGGTAGCTTAGAGCCAGGAGACGGACATAGGCTACTTTTTATCCCGAGAACAAGTTTCTGAGGGAAACGGGAACGGGAAAAAATCTCTACGCAGGCGAAGCCGTGGGCGTAAACTAGTATCATATAGATATACAAAATGTTAAATTACTTAACATTTAGTATGTAAAAAATTACCCAATAAATTCAAAGATTTGCCCATCAAAATATTTAAGACTCAGTTGATAAAATGGCATGGTAGGTAAAATAGATTGTGGAACATTACTTTTATAATTAAAATTAATATATGACATAAAAATAAGAATTGATTTAATGTATATTGTAACATTTGTTTATTTATTACTGGACTTGATCAATGACATTTTTTATTTGTTTTATTAATTTGACATAAATAACAAGACAATTCTGCATGTAAGTATGATAACACTAAATAACACAAATATCTATAGACTACTTCATTATTGTGGACAATGCCTTTAATTTTAATTTTAAAACCTATAAAAATAATGTCCCAGCGAAGAATCCGTCATCGACATACATCGCAAAGTAGTCGACCTCCTTCACTCTCCAATGAGAAGAAACATGGATCTTCAGCAGGTACAAAACCTTGTTCTAAGAGAAACTCTTTGAAACAATTATTCCAACACCAGCTGATGGCAGCTTCGCCCGCGTGGTGGGGAAACGAAACCCTTAATTAGCCTAACATAGGCTATATCGGATTTTCAAAAATTAAGGGCTCTTCTCTCTTCGTTTCACGAAGAATGTAGCTTTCTTATGTTAAAAGAATTTTTAAAATCGGTCCAGTACTTTTTGAACCAATTCGTTAGAAACATACTTACATACAAATCTTTCCTCTTTATAATATTATTATAGATATAGCTAATGGGCCTCGTTTTATCCCATAGAGGCTTCTTTTTAAGCTGCTTCAATGACAACTGAAAGAGTTTGAAAATACGAGAATAAACTGTGGCATAAAAATTTAGCCTCGCTCCCGAAAGCATTATTAAATTTGTACACAAATGAATTCAATTTCATACATACATACATATTGTCACGCCTTTATCCCCGAAGGGGTAGGCAGAGGCATACTAAACGCCCACGTTTCACCGTATGCATTTTTGTCCCACGTAACAGGCGGTGAACCCATTGCTGTGTTGAAATGGACAGGCTCAGGCTGTTTCGACCTGATGTTGAAATTTTTTAAGCCTCCCATAAGGCCTTCAACTTGGCTTAACGACTGCCATTATATTGGCAACCGGGACCAACGGCTTAACGTGCCTTCCGAAGCACGGAACTGGGGTAGGTTTAAAGGGCCGAATAAATAATTAAATTTCAGGCGTTATTTTATTTTAGTTAATACTTTTAAGTGAGGATAAAATTCAATTAGATCATTTTTATTATAAATTTGGTGATCCATCAACTTCTCGACAAAAACTTTAGTGGTCCACGTAAATTCTCGACGGGTGGCTTGTCTAGATATTAATTGAATTTTTTTCTCCAACTTGATTCAAAACAGCTGATAAATGAAGCTTCATTTTGCGAAGGTAAAATGTTTTTAGATGAATTTTTATTTGAAATTTGATGAGCCACGCATTTATGGAAAACTACGAGGATTGAATTTGAAATTTCGCACACTATGATTGAAATAGAGAAGAAGAGGAAAATACATTATTTTTTTAAATACATACATACATACATATTGTCACGCCTTTAGATATCCAGAGGATATCCCGTTTTTTGAGACTATTAGTAAGGAATTCCTGTACTGGAGTATCGGCAGTGGATACCTAATATAATTTTTGTTTTTACTAATTTATTTAATCTATTATTTAACCCGAAGGGGTAGGCAGAGGCATACTATACACCCACATTTCATCGTATGCATTTTTGTCCCACATAACAGGTGCTGAGGTCATTGCCGTGTTGAAATGAACAGGCGCAGGCTGTGACGACCTGCTGTTGAAATTTTTCTCGACAATGACTAATGTAGAATTTTAATTTATTTATTTATTTAGAAATTGCGACCTGCAGAGAATAACACACGCCGACATAGAGAGAGTGAGAGAGAGAGATATATAAATAACGAAATTTGAAAATGGCGACTATCATTCATTACGTTTGCGTGATTAATATTAACAGTTTACGACGTATATTTTATGTACAAAGCCTACCTTATACTTCCCGACGTTTCGACCCGACTACAACAGCTGTAGTCACAGGTGGACTGATGTATTCAGCGTCGCCTCCTCAAAACGCGAGTGCTTTCTTCAGCTACCTGCACTTGGTCGCCACAAATTTGATTATTTGTCCTAATGTCGGTCGGTCTGTGTGGATTGGTGTAGATCGACAACACCGACTAACACTCACAATGTCTGTCTGTACACTCGCTTACAACGTTCATAGACAGCTAAGATAAAAGCAGACAGGATGACTAGACTATTTCATTTTAGTGTATTTCCAGTTGCTACAACATCTTACCCGGGGGCCAAGTCTACTAGAAAACCACCGGTACAATTTCACTACTATCACAATCGTACTCCAATATTTATTGGTATCGTACTCCAATATATATCCAATATTTATTTTATTCATTGACGACGTGACACCGTTAGACATCTATGAAATAATAAAATCATTAAAAAACACTAATAGTGCAGGCATGGATGAAATAGTTACCAAAGTAATCAAAGATGTTAATATTGATATTGCACCTATTCTCTGTCACTTAATTAATATATGTAACGAACAAGGAGTATTTCCTCAAAGACTGAAACAAGTTATTGTTAAACCTATTTACAAGAAAGGTGACACCTTAGCCATTGAGAATTTTAGACCGATAGCATTGATACCAGTATTTGCTAAGGTATTTGAGAAGGTGATCTATAACTGCATGTATTCTTTTTTTGAAAAATATTCCATATTGGTATCTCAGCAATACGGATTTTGTAAAAATAAAAACATCAACATGGCCATTTATGATTTTCTGGGCTATATAATGAACAGCTTAGATAGGCGACGTCCAGTAACTGGCTTATTCCTGGATATGACCAAGGCCTTCGATCATTTTCGACATGATGTACTTTTAGAAAAGCTATATCGATATGGAATTAGGGGAAATGCACATAAACTAATAGCGTCATATTTGACAGAAAGGGAACAACTGACACAAATAAAAAAAATATGTCTCATATCAAGAACAGAAAAATGTTATGAATCTGACATTAGAAAAGTTAAATATGGTGTACCCCAGGGGAGTGTACTGGGTCCATTACTTTTTGTAGTATATATAAACAGTTTGCCATGTACCGTTACGGATAGGATGACGCTCTTTGCTGATGACTGCTCGGTGCTTTACACCATTTCAAAATTGACATCTCAAGAATCCTATATAAATGCCTCATTGACATCTATTATCAATTGGTTGACTACGCATAATCTTAAAATAAACTTTGACATAACTAAAATCGTTAACTTTAAGCTGAAACCATCTTTAAATAGTCACATGTCCACCAATATCAGCTATATGGGTTCAATAGCAAAAGAAGACACAAACATAAAATTTTTAGGGCTACACTTAGATCAACAAATCAACTGGAAAGTCCACGTTGATCATGTGCGCAAAACGGTTAGTCAACTGGCATATGGTTTATTCAAACTAAAATCCGTAACTAGCAGGAATGTGCTTATCACAGCTTATTATGGGCAGGTTTCCTCAACGCTATGGAATAATCTTTTGGGGTAATTCAACTGATTGGCTGCGAGTGTTTAGGGATCAGAAGCGTTGCATTAGAACCATATTTAACCTCAAACCCAAAGAATCATGCAAGTCTTACTTTAAGCAGCACGGTTTAATGACTTTTCCCTGTTTGTATATTTATGAAGTTCTTGCATTTGTGAAGCAAAATATTTATTTGTTTGACGTAAAGGAGAGAATGCGTCAAAAAGGTAAATTATGTGTGGTGCCCAGTAAAACAACTGCGATGCACAATAGTATTTTTTGTAAAGCCCCACTGATAAACAATAAACTCCCTTTATCAATTAGAGATGTAACAGAATTATCTGAGTTTAAGAAGCTTGCGCGTGAACTGCTTGTAGAGAAATGTTTCTACTCAACACAGAAATATCTTGACGAGAAAGGCATCTCCTAAAAGTGTTTCAGTATTTTAGCAAACAATAAAATTTTAATATAAATTAAATATTTTGTTGACATGATAAGGCATTTGGCCAGATTGTATTTGACATTTACTTATTCCCAAAAATTAACATTAATTGTACAAATTTATAATATTTACCCAATTTTAATCATTATGGTCAATGTATTAATAAACTAACTTTAATGTAGCGATTGTAGCAATATGCATGAATTTTATAAAATAAGTTTGTTGTACACCATTAGTGGTAGGACATAGAGGACACATAGATTTTAAGAAAATTGTAAGAACTTCTGTAACCTATGCTCCACAAATAAATAAATGAAATGAAATGAAATATTTTCTTCTTTCTCTGTTGGAATATCAATTCCATAATTTATAATCGTACTTCACTTAATACAACCAGCCTCTCCATTAATTCTATTCCATTTTCAAACCTTTTGATCAAATTTCCTTTCACAGCACTATAGACAGCAATATTTTTTAAATAATATTTATTTTAATAAACTGGTTTTAAAAAGGTTTTAATTTATTCAAATGTCAATCATCGTTTTGATAAAAACTAGTGAATACAATTTAGTGAATAAATTTATTACCACATTTTTTCATAAATCTATTCAATGAGGAATAACAATGAATAAATTTAAATTTAAAGTGGAAATACTTTCAGTATCGAGGTGGTCTCGAACCAACGTCTTCTCGTTGAACGCACCTGCGTGTTTACAAATTACACCACCGAGACCTACTCGAAACTGACGAATTTTGAGTTTTTTAAAACAATGCTAATCGTAGAAGTAAGGGTTCTTGATTCTGATAAAGAGATATATGTTAGTTAAGGATTTAAGCTAGTCAAAATGGCTTTCTGTTACAAAATCTAATAAACTTCACTTGATAGAAAAACATCCCAAAGTTGCCCCCTTCCGAAATGGTTTTTCAATGCCAAATCTACACTACAGATAATTTTAATGAAATTTTTATACACAACTATAGCTATTAAATATTTATAGACATAATGGCTTACTTTGACTATATACAGTAATTTTTATAGAACAAATGTTTAAATAATATCAGATTCGCGACGCTGAGGCCTGATCAATCGCGCGCTGGCGCTTACTGAGGTAGGACCTGTGTTAGGATTTTTCGTTGCGCTCCCCTTGCTATACAAGTACAGTATATTTATGAGAGCAGTAAGCATTCCATCACCATCCGAGCGTCTGTCCCAGTTGCATCTCGCGACGCCCGGAGTTAGCTTTATATAGTGTATATATAAGAGAGTAAATATACGGCAATGGACTCACCACCCATTACGTGGTATAGGAATACACATGGTGAAAAGTGGGCATATATAATAATATTCCTCTGCCACCCTTTCGGGGATAAGGCGTGATAGATAAATAAAATATATGAGAGTTTTCTTATAAAATAAAGTACCTATACTTCACAGAAGCGTTAGAATTATCCCTGTAAGTTGTATAAAATCGAACCCGGTACCCATAGGTTAGAAGACAGTTATATAACCAACTGAGCCAGTGGGCCGGTCAATGTATGTTTACCTATAAACAAATTTGATCAATAGATTCTGAAGCTTAAACATACCGACTGCCACTGGCTGAAGTAATCAGTGCAGTTGTTATATTGAAGCTTCGCTTCGCAAAAATTATTATTTATTTTATGCTTTCAGTATTAATTATTTAAGTATATTTATAAATTTATTAGCCACGATTTTATCCCCGAAGGTGTGGCAGAGGCATATTGTGGAGCCCAATGCCTGTGTTCAAATAGACAGGCTCAGATTGTAGCGACGCGCTGTTGTAATTTTTAAGTCGCTCAAAAGTTATTCACTTGACTTAACGAGTGTGGATTGCAACGTTAACGTGTCCTTCGAAGCACGAAAACGCGTGATAGCCTAGCAAACTGTTTTTAATTTCATCCTTTACCATAACTATATATTATATATAATAGCTTATCTATCAGAATAACACATAGGCTACTTTTTATCCCGGGAACAAGTTCCTTTTGAAAACGGGAACGGAAAATCTTCATCACGCGGGCGGAGCCGCGGGCGTCAACTAGTATATCATAAACCTAAAATAAAATCCAACACAATAACAGAGATGTTCCATTTCAATTGCTACTGCCAATCATTTTTACTGTGGCGGAAAAATGATTGGCCAGCAGAAAATACATCGTCGATCTATCTTGGCGGGGCTGAGGAAGCGTTGCGGTGCCTACGCGACTTGGCCTACCGGCCCTTAACTGTCTCCGTGGCGTAACTGGCAGTGCATGCGACTGCCGCGCTGAGGTCCTGGGTTCGATTACCGGGTTGGAATAAATATTTGTGTGATTCACAAATGTTTGTTTCAGAGTTTGGGTATTTCCTATGTTTAATATGTATTTGGTTTTAATGTGATTATTTAATACAGCTGGCTGTAATAATTTGAATGTAACTAGATAGCATTCTAGTGTTCTCCTTTGACACTACCAGATTTTATTTTCCTATTGTGTATACGTTTCTGTACAGTGCCAATAAAATTTGCTATATTTTAATCTATATTTTAACTGTATACTAGCGTTCTACTGCGATATTATGCTTTCTGTGGAAGCACCCCGCCACAATATGAATCTATTTAGAAATAAGCATGTTTATTAGTTGTCCAGATGCCAAAACACAAGCTTAAAACTTAGTTTGGGCTGTGTGAAAAGTGTCACACAATATTTGTACATACATACATACATACATATTATCACGCCTGATTCCCATCGGGGTAGGCAGAGATGGCTATGGCTTTCCACATACTACGATCCTGACATACAGCTTTCGCTTCTTCTACTTTTATGAGTGTTTTCATACACGCTCGCCGGTTAAGGGTACTGTTGACCTGGCCTTTTTCCAAAAGATCGTCGATTTGATTGACATACGTACGCCGAGGTCGACCCCTACCAGTTTGCCCATTCACTCTCGCCACATATATCTGCTTCGTCAGTCTATTTTCATCCATCCTCTCCACGTGTCCGAACCATCTAAGCATCCCCTTTTCTATCTTAGTCACTACCTCTTCTGTCATACCGCAATGTTCCCTTATCACGCTGTTACTTTCTTTATCCATCAACTTCACTCCAGCTATACTTCGCAGATTTCTCATTTCCACGGCATTAATTTTACTTTTATGCGTCTTCTGCCATACCCAACTTTCACTGCCATACATAAGTGTGGGGACTAGCACTCCTCTATGTACAGCCAGTCTTGCCTTCTTAGACACGTTCTGACTGCTCATAAAGGCGTACATGGCTCCATTCACTTTATTTCCTGCCAAAACTCTTCGCTCAATGTCAGAGTCACACTTTCCATCTCTCGTAAATTTTGTACCCAGATATACAAACTCTTTCACTTGTTCTACTCTTTCTCCTGCCACAAGAATTGAGCAATCCGTCGTACTTACCTCTCTTTCAGAAACCATTACTTTCGACTTGTTTACATTCACTTTCACAAACTTTGTGTATTTATTAATTTATCATCATAAATTTAACTTAGATTTTTATTTTAACTTGCGAAATCCTCATGGACTTCACATCGCCGCTAGCTAAATACGTGAGTAAATAAAGCATTTTTACTCGTGCCAACGATGATTGAAGATGATTCTCTGATGATTGTAAAGCGTGGCCTGACGTCTCTAGGACTCCGAAGCACGTTAGACAACTGCATGAAGCTGTAGTCACGCAGATGCCCACGCCATTTCACGTATGTTCTGACCTACAGATATCGCTATTTTGTCAGCCATTTTCAAATACTATCTACGCCTCAAATCAATATTTATTAAAATGGGTCAAAATTCCATTGCTTATTGGTCTTTGGGTGTGAGGTGGAAAATGTTTACCCTGACGCTACACGAGATTACGCGCAATGGCCGAGTTAGAGTGCTGTTGGAATCTCCATCCACTCTGCCCTTTACCAGTAGCTTTATTAATTTAACTTCGCTTAGTTACGTTTTTCCTATTTTTACAGTTTAGTATTTTGTTATCCATCACACTTTTGTGACTAACTAACTAACTATATTACACACATGTAAACAAATAGATAGAATTCCTTTAAACCCGTGTTGAGCCTAAACTATTGTTGTGTTCTTTTACCAAGTCACAGTGAATTATCCTTGGGCCTATACTGCGATGGTAATGACGAGGCGTGACACAGTGTCAATAGAGCTGAGTTTAATAGTAACATAAAATTTCCATGTATTTTTATTTTCAGTTTAACAAAAAAATCTGTATTTGTTATCAACTTGTGACTCTTAGTGAAACGTCGCCCACAATTAGGGTTGCCAACCGTACCATAATATTTAGTATTGTACTATATTTGACTTGAGATAGCAGGAGGGTAGTCGACGAAAAGGCGTAAATAATTTTGCTCCAAGTTAATTAAATATTATTTCAGTGATTTATTAATTATTTTTTTATTATTATCATTTTTATACATTAAATGTTATGGTGAAATTATACAATTAGTAATCAACACCTGCCAGAAAGTGTGTTATCAATTCTGAAAACTTCACAATTTATTAAAACATCTCTGTACTACCATGGCTGTTGAGATGTTGCAATCATCATTGGCGCAGCTGACAGAGTCGTTTAATGCCAGGATGGCTAATTTTGAGGCTGAACTTCCGAAGACACATAATGTTTCTGCAGTAACAAGATCAGCACTGGCTACCGAGTTTGGTTTATTTAAAATGTTCGTAAAAGAAACTTTAAACACACTACAACGTCAAATTGAAGTGCTAGCATTCCAAGTTGACTCAATGGAGATGCGTATAAGGAGTAAAATGCTTCTCATTCATGGTGTGCAGGAACAGCCGAAGGAACAGCTTGCAGAACGTATGGTCAATATGGTCATGGATAACCTGAAGCTTCCTGACTTTACAACTAATGACATCAGACGGTGTCATAGAATGGGTCGATCTGTAGGTAATGGTAAATCCAGGACCATCATAATTAAATTTCACACTGTTGTTTGTAGGGATCGCATTTGGTTTGCTAAAACAAAATTTAAGGGTACAGATGTAGTAGTATCCGAATTCCTTACCAAGCAAAGACGATTAGTGTTTTCAGCGGCCAGGGAACGATTTGGTATAGCTCAGTGTTGGACCCGGGACGGCACAATCTATGTTAATGCTAATGATGGTACAAAGCATCGGGTGGTATCACTTTCCGAGCTAAATAAAATACATGGTCCAGCTGATGAAACGAGGACTGATAAGCCAACTACTACAGGAAAAACTGCAACTAAGTCTAAACGCACTTTACACAAAAAGTAGATTTAAATATGCTTTAAAATGAGTAGTGTTATGTTGGCCTTCCTTGCATATGTTTTTTAATTCCTTATTTTTATTTACAAGATACAATAGTTCGGGCAAGCTATCGGTACCGCTTCAGTTATAGATATATTTTACAAATTTAATCATGATTTATCAAGTTAGATTGATTATTTATCACTGGGGTGGTATTGTTGGTTTGTTGTACTCAATATGCTTTTTGGCAGTAGAATTCTTCATTAGTTTTTATCAATCTGACTAATAATGCTTGTTACTTGTTTACGTAGTCGCTTTAATGAGTTATAGATAGATATAGATTGCTTTTGTGTTATTGATGCGACAATTTGACGACAGCATCATACTATTTACACATAAAATCACAGACCCACACACAATAATATTGTAGTCTTTGCCCACACAGATTAATTTATTTTATTTTCAAATTGACAGACGAACAAATGAAGTGATGTTTAATAAACAAAATAAACATCACAAACATTGTTTATTATCGATGTCAAATATGTAAACTTTTAAATGCTTTATTGGGAGGGCAAAAGATTTATAGCCACACAGCCAAGACATTCTTGTTTTTTTTTTACTGATTTTTTCGATAAAAAGTTATTTTATACAATGTTTCCTTGTAATTTAGGCTGATTTGTTTGCTATGTGTAGTGTATCAATTAGTACTTTTGTAGTGTTTAGAGTAGGACTAGTTCCTCTTTAGCGCACATAATGGCCTACTTATTAAGTTTGCTTGCATTTTTAGCTATTTAAATTATATTATAGTAACCTTTATAAACCCGGACTCATTGATATTTGCATGCTAGTAAATTTAGTTAAGTAGAATTTAATTAGTGTAGTAGTTCAATGACAATGTATGTTATTAAACTGTAATGACACAACTGGCAGGTGTATATTCCCCTTGTACATTGCTTAGTTGGTAACCAACTAGGTAAGAATATTTTATTATTTTAATATACACCATATTATTTAAGTTACTTTATATTATTATTATTTTATATTTATTTTAATTATTATTTATATTTATAATGTTAAATAGCGATGACAGTGATCATTTCACATCTGCTAGTAGCAGCAGTGATGATGACAGTTTTGTGAGTCTTCCCTCATTGTCAGAAAGCCTCGGTGCGTTATTTTCCGATGTTTCCAAGAATTTTAATGTCGTTCATCTTAATACGCATAGCCTTCCGGCACATTTTCCCGATATGCTGGCCAGCTTCGACTCTAAGAACTTGCATGCAATTTTAATATCTGAGACTTGGCTAAGATCATTTCTTCCCTCGACCATGTATCAGATCCCAGGGTTTAAACTAATAAGAAATGATCGAGGTGTTGATACTGTTGGTGGAGGTGTTGCAATCTATCTTCGAGATTATTTTTCGCACAAACTACTCAGTGTTTCACCACAGCCGCCACTTCCAAATACCGGGGAACATATCTTCATAGAGCTAGAGTTGAACCACACAAAAATTCTCTTATGTGTATACTACAGTGCTTCATTGCATGTTAATTATTTTGGTTCTTTTGAAAATATACTAGTTAACTTAATGCCTTCCTATCCTATCATTATGGATGACTTTAACACCTGTCTTTTAAAACAGGATTCTTGAACTGCATCTCTAACCGCTGTTATACATTCTACTAATCTTTCCATTCTTCCTCATAATGCAACTCATCACGTACCTGATTGTAGACCCTCTCTTCTTGACCTAATCTTAGTATCTTCAGCAGATCATCTCGTAAAACATGGTCAACTTGCAGCCAACGCTTTCTCCTTTCATGATTTACTCTTCCTCTCCTACAAACTCCGTCCACCAAAAGCAAGACCTAAATTTATCATGCAACGCAATTATTTTGGTGGTATGAACTTGGATGCGCTGATTGAGGATGCTGAGAATATAGACTGGTCTTCACTTTTAGTTTCGGAATCAATATCGATAATAAAATAGATTTGTTTACTAATGCTATCATTCAACCATATGACAAAGATGCCCATATAAAAAGAATGAGGATAAAGCATGCACCAGCACCTTGGCTAACTGATGAAATTAGAAGTCTTATGCAGAGGAAAGTTGCTGCCAAAAATAAGCTAAACGCCAAGCCTAGTGTCGCGAGTCGCGAGAAGTATGTCTTAATCCGAAATCGCTGCAATAAGGCATGCAGATATGCTCAACGCCAACACATTCACAAGTCTCTTCAAAATAGAGATCCAGCCAAGGTCTGGAAGTTTCTTAAAACGCTGAGCGTTGGAAAAGCGCAACAAAGTAACGTTCCAAAGGATTTCAACATTGATTTACTTAATCAACATTTTGCTGACTGACGTAAAGGCAAGTACTCTAAGTTTTCTTTCTTTTCTTCCAATGCCCAAATACTCCCCGTTTGTTCTGAATCAATTTCCGGCTTGTGATGTTAAGAAAAGCATTTTGGCAATCACTTCCAATGCAGTTGAAAGTGATTGTATCAGCAGAAACATGATACTTACTATCCTGGACCAAATTCTTCCTACCATTTGCCATATCCTTAACTATTCTGTACTCAGTAGCATCTTTCCATCATTGGAAAGATGCTCAAATCATTCCCTTGCCAAAAAAACTTAATCCTTTGTCCTATCCTGATTTTCGTCCAATATCAATACTCCCTTTCTTGTCTATGTTTCTTGAACGCCTTGTTCATAACCAACTCTGTTCCTTTCTTACAAATAACAGCTTGCTTAACCCTTACCAGTCTGGATTCCGTTCTGGTCATAGTACAGCTACAGCACTGGTTAATATCACAGATGGTATAAGGTCTGGAATGGAGGGTGGAAAGCTGACTGTTTTAGCTCTGCTCGATTTTTCTAATGCTTTCAATACAGTAGATTTTGATGTTCTGCTGAAAATGCTGGGCTCGCTTAACATATCTCTACTGGTAATCGATTGGTTACATCGTATTTGTTTAGAGGACGCTCGCTCGTATTGGTGTAATACAACAGTCGGTGTACCCCAGGGTGGCATTCTATCTCCATTACTCTTCGCAATTTTTATAAATTCCATTTTTGATCATCTTCTCTCTAAAGACCACCTTTATGCAGACGATCTTCAGATATATTATCAAGCACCACTGGAACAGTTGACAGAGGCAGTAAATTGTATTAACATGGATCTGACTCGTATATCTAATTGGAGTATCCGTAATGGACTTATGATTAATCCAGTTAAAACGCAAGTCATAATAATTGGTAGTTCTAGGAAACTTTGTCAAGTTCAATGGTCACAGCTGCCTCAAGTTACATTAGATGGTACACTGATACCAATTAGCAAAAAACCTCGGTATTCTTCTCGATGCTGAATGGTCTTGGGGCCCACAGTTGCATGAGGTGAGTCGTAAGTTATTTGCTTCAGCAGGTTCATTGAGAAGATTGCGTAATTTTCTACCTACTGCCACCAAAATTGCGCTTGCAAATTCAATTCTGCTTCCTATCCTAGACTATGCTGATGCCAGCTACTTAGATCTCACAGAAAACCAATTTAATAAACTTGAGCGACTTCAAAATTTTTGTATAAGGTTCATATTTGGCTTGCGAAAGTATGACCATGTTTCCGAATTTCGTCAAAAACTCGAGTGGTTAACAACACGACTTCGCCGGGATGCTCGTATCTTTTCATTACTTTATAATGTAATGTTTAACCCTTCAGCTCCTTTTTATCTTAAGGAACTTTTCGAGTTCCTACATGATTCGCACACTAGATGCTTGAGATCATCAGAAAATTTGACGCTGAAAATGCCTATGCATTCCACATCATTCTTCGATTTTTCCTTTACTGTACAGGCAGTACGTCTATGGAATGCATTACCAATAGAAATTAGACGCGCTCAAACACTGTCTAATTTTAAGTCTAAAGTGAAAGATCATTATTTAAATCTCAACAAGTAATGTTATTTAGAACTGACATCTAATCTAATTATGCATTATCTCCAATTAAAATGTATATTTTTATATATGTATTTGTATTGTAGGTATATATATTTATGTTGTCTTTTTTTATTATGTTCATGGTATTTATATATTTAATTTATATATTAATAGATAATTATGTATATGTATATTGTAGACTATGCCTACTTCAGTAGGCTTAGGTTTGTTGTAAATTATGCACTGTTAACTATAAGTAATATTTGTCACCATGTCTATTACGCCCTAAACTGCCTTATTTATGTAATATTATCCTTAACATTAAATCTATTATGGTTGTCTGGAAGAGATCGCTTTCAGCGATAAGACCGCCCATTGTACTTTCATTTTTATTTATTGTTTAATTTCTTGTAAGATTTCTTATGGTGTACAATAAAGTGTTTTCTATTCTATATTTCGGGTCTGCGTACTATATACTGTTAATGTAATAGATAGTACGCAAAAATACTATATTTTCAACAATACAAACCACAAACAAATCCTTATTAAAAAAACTAGGTTCAAACCTTTACTCTAAAATATCAACATTGAATAATTATTTTGCAAAAGTAAGAGATTTTTATCTTATAAAATACATTGTTTAAAAAAATGCAAAAAATACTATATTTAATTACTATATTGTGAAGTGTACTATATGTATATAGCTTATTTTGAAAAATACTAAATTTCGCCGAAGAAATGTTGTCAACCCTACGCACACTTCAATATTAAGTACATAATAATAAGTACCCTGAAATTAATATTAAAGTAAATCAAAGGGCCTTTTATGCCTTTAAGGAAATATCTGCGGAAGGAACTTTTGACGAAAATTTGTGGAAAACTTTCTGTAAATTTAATTCTAATGACTGATCAATGACGCTACAGTAAACTTTTCCTTTATTCCGTAATTCAAGAATCGCCGACGCCATTTCTTGGGAAACGCATGGAGTTCTCCCGTAGCTGTTTTATACAGGGTATATAAGCTATTTTTAGAAGATAGACATATTCCACAACGGACTTTTCTGAATATTCTAATAAAAAAGAAATAATATCGCTGTACATTGTTTTATTATTTATCTCACTGATAAGGCAGTATTCTTCTTGAAAGCTCTCAGTCGACTTGATTCATTCCTACTTCTTGAACAACTTAGAAAAAAAAACTTAACTATCTTCACGCTGTATCCCTGACGGGGTAGTCAGAGAGCACAGATCTCCAGGCTTCGCGATCCATGCATACTTCTTTCGCTTCTTCGCGATTGATGAATCTCGATTCATCAATCGCTTCATACACGCATGAAATTCAAAAACAACAATTATCGTCATACCTATATAAATCAATTTACACAAAACCATTTATTTATTTTTATTTATCCATCACGCCTTATTCCCGAAGGGGTGACAGAGGCATATTATATGCCCACTTTTCACCGTGTGTATTCCTGTCCCACGTAATAGGTAGTGAGCCCATTGCCGTGTTGAAATAGACAGCTGCAAGTACTGGCTACCTGCTGTTGAAATTTTTCAAGCCGCCCGTAAGGCCTTCAACCAGGCTTAACGACTGCCATTTTACTGGCAACCGGGACCAACGGCTTAACGTGCCTTCCGAAGCACGGAAACGCTCGCAAATGTAAATGCCACAAAGTGGTCACCCATCCGAGGACCAGTCATAGTGAAAGTTGCGTAACTCAGTGATCGTTTACAGAACACTGAGACCGCGGGGCCTTCAATACCTTTTAAGGTTTATCGCAATCAGAAAGGCTCGGGAGACGATTTTTTTGTTCTCATAATAATAATAATAATAATCTTTATTGACATATAAACTTTCTACATATTTGATGGTGGAACCCCTGACTCCTGCGCTAGTTAATACTGTGTTGCAGAAGTCAGTATATTCCCCTCTATATGATTACACAGTAATGACAGTTTAATGTCAGTTGTACAAAATAAAAGTTACATCATAAAAACTATTATGGTAAGTGTTTAACCTTATATCCATGTTTGTGAGTACAGTACGTGTCATTTGAATGCTGTGTGTGCGTGTGCACGCTCGTAGGAGTACGTGGAAATGTGTTGTTTGTGCGTGTGTGTTTGTGTTATGCGTGCGTGTATTTTCGTGTATTTTCGTTAGTCTTGTTAGTGCTTGTGTGTTAGCGTGGTGTATGAGAATGTACGGTGTATTCAATTGACAACTGTTAAAAGCTTTTCTATACTTTCATAATTCATTGTTTCCAACCAATTTATTATAGTTTTCTTTAATTTGTTATTATTTAATTTAGTTATTTTATTGATTTTGTTGCATTGTCTATATATATATGGAGCCAGAAAGTTGTAATGTCTTTGCGCAAAACTAGTTTTGAATAATGGCGCAGGGAAGCGTTCCACTCGTTTACGCTGTGCAGGTAGCGTTGGCACTGTTTTTTTATGGAATCTTCTTAAGATTTCATATGCGTATAACTTCCTTACAGATAAGTCATTTACTATTTCATAGAGAGTATTTGTAGGGTGTCTATACGGTAGACGGAGAAGCATCTTCAGAATTGCACGTTGTGTCCTCTCCAGATTTATCATAAGAGATTTCGCCGCTCCACCCCAAGCGCATATACAGTATCTGAGAAGACATTCGCATAATGCACGGTATGTTTGAGCAAGTAGTGTAGTGTCGGCTATAGAGCGAAGGTTCTTAAGAATGAAGATCAGCCTTCTAATCCTACCTATTGTGGTCTCTAGATGTGTGTTCCATCTTAGATGTTCATCAATTGTAACACCAAGGTACTTTATTGATTCTACCTGCAGCAGAGCATCACAATCACAGGCGGCATGGTCAGCTCTTCCGTTGCACGGGAAGGTATGAATTTGTAGAATATTGCTAGCATCGGGCCGTCCAGCTGCTGTCTTAGTAAAGCAGACGTATTTTGATTTTGTGGTATTCAGAGTCAGCAGGCTATTTTCCAACCAGGCAGCTACTCTAGCGAGTCCACTTCCAGCCAAATCAAATACAGCATCCCATGTATAACCATGTGAAATGAGGACTGTGTCATCAGCATACATTAATAGTTGCAGTCCTGGCAGATCAACAGCACTACACAGTTCATTTATGTAAATGAGAAATAATGATGGACCGAGTGTGCTACCTTGGGGCACGCCATATTTGCAGATGGAGTCATCACTTTCATGACTCTGCTCCCTAACACGCTGCTTTCTGTGGGACAGATAATCTTTGAACCATTCTAAGGTCACTCCCCTTACACCAACATTCTCCAGACGGGTTAGTAAAATCGGAATAGATACTGTGTCGAAGGCTTTTTGAAGGTCTAGGAAGACACCCAGGCACTTCTCTCCTTTGTCCAAATACGATACGAGAGCAGATGTGAGCTTCAGTACAGCGTCTTCAGTAGACTTATTTTGTCGAAAGCCGAATTGATTGTTACTAAGAAATTTATTTTTTTCAAGATACGCAATTAGTCTTTTGTTGATGATTTTTTCGAGTATCTTAGAAAGTGTTGATAAAAGAGAGATAGGGCGGTAGTTGTTAGGCTCACATTTATTGCCTGACTTGAAAATCGGACAAACCACTGCAAACTTAAACAAGGTGGGGAAGATACCCGTTTCCATACTTAAATTGCACAGATAAGTTATAGGTGGGCTAAGCACTGAGGCGTTTTGTTTCAGAACGTCTGTAGTAATTTTGTCCCATCCGCGAGCACTATGCGATTTGAGGCCAAGAATTACACCTCTCACTTCCCATGGGTCAGTAGGTGTGAACGCCATGGAGTTTAGCGGTGAGTTGTCTTTCCTGGCCTCTCGTGCTAGTTCTTGCTCTGTCTTGTCCAACATTTCAAGCAAGCGACCCGCCAGCGCACCTCCAACACTAGTAAAATAATTATTGACAGTGTTTAAGGCTCCCACTGGCGTATCTTCGATGTGCAGCAGTTCATCGGCCTGGCTGTTTTTTTGCTTTATGTTACACACTTCTTTTATTGTCTTCCATGTTTCCCTTATATCACCTTTGACTGTTTGAAATTTTTTCGCATAATACTCTTTTTTTAATTTTTTTATTATTTGATTGCATGTATTCCTGTACTTTATAAATTTTTGTAGTTGTTGTGTATCGTTCGTGTCCTGGAGCGCAACCTTGTGTAACTTATTACGCCTTCGTATACATTTCACAACACCCAGTGTAATCCATGGTTTTAATGGTCTATGCCGATTTGAAAAAGTAATCGTATGTGAGTTAGCCGAGATGACATTATGCAACGTTGTTGTTAAAATTTGTGAAACAGTATTTGTATCGGTAGTGTGATATAAATCTGTCCAGTTTTCCTTGGTAAGCGACTCATTTACAGCTTTATAATTCGTAACCACTCTATTGGACATTATCCTCTTCTTAACTATTGTAGAATGGTAAATGTGTAATAGTATAGGAGAGTGATCAGTTATGATTTGATTGAAGACCACTGTTTTCCAACTAGACTCACATTTTACCATGAAATGGTCTAGACATGTTTTTCCCATCCTTGTTGGTTTTATGATACCTTGTTGGAGACCATACATAGCCATTAAATTCAAATAGCTATGAGACGAGTACTCTAAGCATTCCGGTAAAATATCGATGTTTATATCGCCAGTAAAAATAAGATTTCTTGTATGAACATTTTGAAGTACTTTATCGAGCGACTCCAAGTAATATCTAGGATTTCCGAAACATGGTGGTCGGTAAGAACACACTACTGTATAATCAGGTTCAATCGTAAGAACCAGACAATTGCCCTCGACTATTGACGGCTCCATAGCGAATGAGCCGATTTCGAGTCGTACATAAACTACTATGCCGTCATTTTTGTTTAAACTATTTCGGGTCCAATATGTGTTGTAACCAGATATATTTGGCGGTGGTTTATTTATTTCTGTAAAACATTCTGAAAGGACTATTATATCTATCGGCACAGCCATAGCAGAGATATAAGCCAAGAAAGTGTCAAGGTTACAATGTACACTTCTGATGTTGAAACTAATTATTGTTAAGGAGTTGTTTTGTTTTGGGTTGTAATTTAATATGCGCCCACATAGCACAGGATCGCTTAAAGAGAGACATTCTATTTGACTTGTTTCATCTACTTCTTTGGCTATACATTGCGAATCGAATTTTTAATTAGTAAGTATAAAGACCCATCCATTACTTCTGCAAATAACAATGAATTATTAGAACTTTTACAATATTGTTTCAGTAAATTTTGTATTATGAATTTTACTATAAAACTGTAGATAATCAACACAGGCCCATCCATTGTTTCGGCAAATAATAATGAATTATTAGCACTTTTAAAATATTTTTTCAGTAAATTTTGTATTATGAAATTAATTATAGAACTGTAGATAACAAATACATAAGATGTAGATAACAATACGTAAGTCCCTGTGGTTGTGTGAAAGTGGGCAATATGGACAAGGGGTATGTTGAAAATTCCCAAGGGTAAAAGGTATTCTTTTAGAAGTTTCAAAATTAGATATTATTGTATCGTTGATCTGGATATAAATATGGATGCCAATGGATCTGTTTGAGTCACTTGCAAGGTAATAGTTATTTTTAGTTGTACTTTTTAAATAATAGTTTGATACGAAACGGCGTTTAAACACTATTGCTTGCAAAACGTTAGAATCTAATAGAAAATGTATCTTTAAAGCATTACAGTTATCAGATATTGATATTAGGGTTGGTATAAATAAATGATCGCTAGTCATGAAGGTGTTATGATTTATGGTCTCTGATGCTAGATAAGTCAGCAGTATATGTAGTATGTGTTTATTATAGGTATTAGAGTATTTATTTGTGTATGATAGTGTGTGTCTATTATGTGTTTGTGAATAGTAATTATTATACGTTGGAATGTACGTGCAGGATACATGGTGTTGAAGTAGCTTAATACAGTTACAATCTATAAAAAATACAATATTATACATTAAAATGAAACACAAGGCAACAATAAGATATCGCTCCATCACCATATTCGTGAAGTATTTATCAGATGTAAGTCATTTGACCAGGCTACCAAAGTCAGATTCATGGTCAATTCGTTTCGCAGGTTCTCCCTCTCCTTTTCTGATGTAGACTTTCCCATATGATGTCCAGCAATACATAAAATCATTCGCTTTAGTGAACTCGCGTGCTTGGTAAAAGAGTTTTTTCGCTTTCGATGTAAGGCTTTCAGAAATGTAAATAGGGGTATTACCTTCCAAGTTAAAGTGGGAGCAATTAAGTCTATTGAACCTGTGTTCCCCGTTGTACTTTTTAATATTAGAAAGTAGCGTGTCCTTAGAAATGACACTCGCAAATTCCACCGTGATGGGTGCAGCCGTTTGTGCACCCCTGTTGCTGTTCAGGCGGTACACATTCCTGATTTCATGGGCCTGGATTGGAGTATTCATAGCGGCCACGACGGACAGCACCATATTCAGAATATCCTCTTTAGTTTCGCCAGGCTTTTTTGGCAAGTTACGTATGTCAATACTTGTACATTTTGTATTGCGCTCAAGGATTTCAACCTTGTCCTCTAGCGCTTTAATATGCGCCATATTACTCTTCTTTGATTGCTCGAGCTGTACATACCTTTCCATGAGCTCATCATATCGTTGCCCCAAGAATTCCACAGAGGCCTGAAGATCTATATTTTGCGCCTTTATTTGTTGCATATCATTTTGTAACTTCTCAAATTTTTCACTTTGCTCCCTTCTCAAAGTTGCAAAAGAGGACAAAAGCTCCTCACGAAGTGATTTTAAATCATTAGTATGCTCAGAGTCATGTTTGCGTTTTTGTCTCATACCAATTCGGTTCAGGTCTAAATTTGATTTGGGCGTTGTTAAGTCAGGTTCAGAGCTATGGTGGGGTGGCACTGCCTCGCTGTTAGGCGTCTTTTTAGGCATCTTTGTTTATTTTATTTATACTGATATGTTCTAAAATTTACGCCAACAGTAGTTTGGTACAACAAAACAAAACGCTTCAACAGCGATGACTCACCCGATGAGTGACGGAGTGTATTGCTTGCGTCAAGTGGTCGACAACTCATAAAGTTAAAGTCTTAAACATATACTTATTCAGCCGTAACATTTTTCATACTGTAAATGACTCCACTGGCTTTGTAAAGCGAATTTACTTGACGGGGCCCTCAGAGTACACCGATTTCTCTCCAAAACGTGTAAATTTTGAAAAGTTATGATGGGGATTGATGTTGGAAAATGATTTTATTTGAGTCCATGAATCTGTTCTGCATATACGAACGCAGAAAATGTATACACGTTATGTTTAAATTGTTACAGAATCAAGACTCCCTCTAAA
The DNA here is from genome assembly GCA_948477245.1 of Thumatha senex. NCBI lineage: Eukaryota > Metazoa > Arthropoda > Insecta > Lepidoptera > Erebidae > Thumatha > Thumatha senex. The sequence goes on along the minus strand of OX419738.1, from coordinate 6,778,262 downwards.
TTCAATCTAAGTTCCATCTAAGTTAATACTAAGTTTACTCAAAATTACTACGAGTATGTGTCACTCTATGCCACTGCTTGATATTCTATGACATCCTTTGATTCTAGTTGATTTTACCTTTAATATTTAGTCTCTGCGAAGGGTAATTAACTTATTATATTGACTAAGAAATTATTACATTACTAGTTGACGCCCGCGGCTCCACACGCGTGGTGGATTTTTCCCGTTCCCGTTTCCCACAGAAACTTGTTATATAAAAAGTAGCCTATGTGTTATTCTGTTGTGTAAGCTATATTATTGTAAATTTCCATTAAAAACTATTCAGTAGTTTTTTACGTGAAAGAGTAACAAACATCCATACAAACTTTCGCATTTATAATATTATTATGATTAAGATTAGATGTTTTTCAACTACTCATTAGTTATTTCAATATCTCCTTAATATTGAAGTAATTGATGAAGTGAGATTGAGAAGGAAATTTAAATGTTCAAAGGAGTTGGATGGCCCTAGACTTCCTCCTCATTGAACATTGGGCTGTGTACCTACTGTCAGTCAGTTACAAGACTTATATTAATGTTAAAAATTATCTAGCGTAGAAATAGGAATTAAAATTTTGTACTTCTCATCTAGATTTATTTATATTGTTAACGTTAAATTGTGGAGGTTGAAAAGATGACTGCCTCGGTGGCGCAGTGGTGGTGTTACCGTAGTGATGGCGCAATTAGGTCCCGGGACGCAAAAAAAATTGTATGATCCACAAATGTTTATTCAGATGTTTGGGTGTTTTCTATATATGAACTTAGAAACATATTTTTAAATTATTTTATAAATTGTCAAGATCCCCATAACACAAGCTTATATACCATTGGCTAGATAACGCTGCGTAAAAATATATCCCACAGTAGGTATTTACTAGTTATAATTGGATTTTTATTTAAAAGTTGCTGTTATTCATTGATCAATCCCAAAGGACAAAGTATCTTCTACTTTTTTAAATTTTCCACTCCAAAACTCCGCTGCCCAACACTAGTTTTTTGGGAAGGTGACTCTTGAAAAAGACAAACGATACAACCTTCCTCCCTATACCTATTTTTCATTCTAACACTATTTTTTTATCTTATTGCAGGTACTACGGGAAATGAAGTGAAAAAAGAATTGTGTATCACTGTGGTGTGTGTAAGTGTGTGTTTGTGTTTGTGTATATAACCATGACGTCATTCCCGGAAAATTTCAATGATACGGTGGTGAAGGCGTACGAGGAAGGATTTCCTCTATTGATGCCACGGTGGGGTTACGTGGTGTCTGCGTTCGTTTTGTTCCTGATTGGGTTTTTCGGATTTTTTCTGAACTTGATGGTGATTCTGCTGATGTTTAAGGATCGGCAGGTGAGTCAACTCATTATTTTATTATTAACTAGCTGTCCCGCCCGGCTTCGGCCGTGACATATTTTGAACCCCGTGGCACCCATTTAATTCCGTCGTTTATTAATTTCACAGTAATGTAAAGACATTTTCCAAATTCGTTGATAACTTCTTCGCTCTCTTCACTAGTACCGGGCAAGGCCCGTTAGAATTTTGGTTACACGAAATTATTTACGCATTTATTTTTGATTTTGCCATATCTCATAAGATATTCATTAAATTTGCAAGACCAAAATAATCATCATAATAAATGCTGAAGCCAACTAACATATTAAAAATGATAAGAATTAATGCTGTATTTGTGTAAATAGCCTTCAAATTACCGCTTTATTATTGCTGTTTTTTTAAAGTATTTCTGTCACAAGTAATAGGTGGTGAGACCGTGTTAAAATGACGGTTGTGGTTAACTGCTGTTAAAATTTTTCAAGTTGCCCCTAAGACCTTCCAGTTGGCTTAACGACTGCAATATTACTAGCAACGAGGCTTAACGTGCGTTCCGTAAAAGGGAAACGCTCGTAAATGTAAATGCTACAAAGTGGTCACCTATCAAAGGACCAGTGAGTGTCATTTTTTTTTAATTAGTAATATTGTACAAATACTAATAATATCCTTCATTATATTCCATTTTTAAGTCGTAATAGTGTTCAAATTTCGCGAAATGATTAATCTATATTTATACTTACTAATATATAAAGCTTATGAGTTTGTTTGTTTGGTTGAACACGGTAATCTCAGGAACTATTGGTCGGATTTGAAAAAATATTTTTATGTTGGGTAGCCCATTTATCGAGGAAAGCTGTAGGCTATCATCACGCTACTACACTAAAGAGCGGAGCAGTAATTATAAATGTCGACAAATCGGGAAAATTTCGTTACACTAATGTAGAATTTATAAACGACGGGATTAAATAGCTACGACGGGAGTTCGAAGTATGTCACGGGCGAAGCCGTGGGGTTCACCTAGTAATTTAATTATCCCTTTAAAAATAAGTTCACAATGCCTATTTCCTACCATTAAATATCGTGGGAAAGTGTCATGGACACGTTGTAAACTTTTTTACTCTTTTACACACATAAATTGACTGTCATTTTCAGGCTTCAACAATTATAAATCCAGATTACATCTCTGCTCTTTTGTACATAATATGAGTAAAATATAAAAACGCTTACATATTAAATTTTAGTGCTAAATTTAGTACCCAATTTTCGACAATAATTTTAGCCAGCGAATTTATTTTAATCAAGTTTTATTCAGCATCCGACATCCGATATTTTATACATACATACTAAAAAGAGACAATTTGTAAAAAGCAGATTTTTTATAGTCAGAATTCAGTCGTTTTTTTCATCATTTAGTAAAACCTCAGAATAAAAGTAAACATTTTGAACTACTACTACTACTAGTCGACGCCCGCCGATTTCGCGAATCGCACGACGAAAGATATTATTGTAATGTGTCATTAAAATCTATTCAGTAGTTTTTACGTGAAAGAGTAATAAACATTCACACAAACTTTCGCATTTATAATATTATTAAGATTAAGATTTCGCAGCTGACAAGCATACGTGGTACCAGGTGAAAGTTGTCACCGTAGCCTATGGACGTTTGCAAAACCAAAGATGCCGTACTCGCGCTGCCGACGCTGTAAAAACCTTCTAAGACCGTTTTTGAAGAACCCCATACTGTAGATGTTTACATGATATCAAAACTCACAACATCCCGTTCCTTTTTATATACCACTAAGGTGGCAGACAAGCATACGGCCCACCTGATGGAACGTCGTCACCATAGCCTATGGACGTTTGCAACACCAGAGGTGCGGCACTCGCGCTGCCGACCCTTTATAAACCTTCTAAAACCCCTTCTGAAGAACCCCATACTGTAGACGCTCAGGAAAATCCAGACAAACCTAAACATTATAAATGTTTATACCTACTATGAAGATAAAAGTTTGAAAATTCTGTAGCTTTTAGCAGCTGAATCTTTAAACTTCATACATTTTTAATAACAACTCCGTATAAATTCGCCCTTGGGGAAAAATTGGGATTATTCGCCGCGGATTTTCCATTACAGCCTTTTATTGTCACTTTAAACGTGATGAAATTTTCCTGTTCATACATATCTCTTGCACTCGCGCTGCTTACCCTGTTGAAACTTTGACTGTTTGACATATAGGTACAGTGTGTTTCTTTAACTGGGACAGTATGGGGAAATCTAAAACCATAGAAAATACAGGGAAACGGCCAATAGGAACCATTTATTCTTATTTTGTGAAAAAAAATTGACATAGTAAATTTTTTGGTCAAGGGTGAGTAGTCCATAGAAAGAGGCTTATTAAATTTTTTTTTGATGCGAGTCGACTCGATTTCATATAGGGAATATTTCATTGTATTGGAAGAAAAAAATCTGAGCAGCAGAAGTTAGTCAAATTAAAAAAAATGTTTCTCATATCATTTTTGTACTTAATACTAAAATGACCTCCCTCTTGCTGAATACGAGCACGTTTAAGTACACCTCTTGTGTTTAAGTGGTGGTATATTGTTTAAGTGTTAAAGGACTGCCTCTTCTAATTCTTGTACAGTCATGGATCGAGATTCATAAACTCGACCCTTAACCATATAAAAAAGTCCATCGGCATCATGTCGGGTGAACGTGGTGGCCATTTAATAGGACCATAATGTACCCATCCAACGACCAGGAAAATGTTCATCTAAAAACCATTTACTTGCCGTACTATTATGTGCAGGTGCACCGTCTTGTTGGTAAATGAAAGTAACAATAATAACAATGTTCGTTCGAAATTTGAATTTGTAATTTATTTGAATAATAAAAGTGTTAAAAGCATGGAGGTCCAGTTCCAAGTCTACAGTGCAAATAACATCGCATTTTTTAATATGGAACGCTTTTTGTACGTGTAAGTATCGGGCGGCTTAAAGGATTTCAACAGCGGGTCGCCGCGGCCTGTACCTGTCCGTTTTGGCACGGCAATGTGCTCAACACTTGTTACGTGGGACAAAAATGCAAACGGTGAAATGGAGGCGTATAGTATGCCTCTGCCTACCCCTTTGGGGATAACGGCGTGACAATATAAATGTATGTATGTAATTTTCTTAAAGAAGATTCTGCACGTTTATCGGAAAAATATGACTGAACGTTCCTGCATTTAAACGTGTACCTGAAACGTGTTCAGTTACACATTGTAATGTGACCAGAGTCTATAATACTTGAATTTACTTGTACAATAAAACTGAGGTACTTGCTTTTAAGGGTTGAAAACACAGTCACACACCTTGTGAATACAAACTGAAATCGATCGTATTTGTATTATTTTTATCATTTTTGGTCGGTAATTTGCCTTTCTAAATAATTAAATATTTCTTCCAATTTGAGTTTTGGCGTTTCCCATGTATCCCATATGTATTTAAAAATATATATATATTGAAATTTTTCAGTTTCGAGCTAGCCAGCGTCTTCAGGTTTAACGCACCAGACGCGTTGCCAACTTCACCACCGAGACCTAGTCGAAACTAACAAAATTAACCCACCTCTATACTATAAATTTAGGATAAAGTAAGCATACTTATTGCTTTTCAAAAAATGTTCTAAGTTTTCCTAAATGACGATAATTAGAAATTATAAATACTATATTATTTACAACAAAATGCTTTATAGAATGTATTGCCTTAGATCAAAGTAAGGTAAGTACTACTTACCCTACTTTATACTAAGTGGGAATCGCACTAATTTCAAAAGTTCATTGTTGTTGTTTTAAGCATATTTTAGATCCCAGAACGGCGACATTCATAGCCCTTTACGCACTTACCTATGAAAAAAGAAGAATGACTGTTATTTAGTCTATAGTTTTACCACTTTTCGTTACTTACTTTTTTTCCTATACTTTTGGTTATTCATTCTCTAAATTCTTTGGCAGTTGACGTTGCATTTTTTTATATTTCGATTATATTCGACTAAGTAGAGTAAGCGACATCCTTTGCCAAGTAGGTCTCCTTTGAATATTAGTAGTGTCACACTAGGCAAAGGGGACGTTGCATTGTTGAAGAAGCCCTTTTATTGTGTAGGAGTATGAGGCATATCCTTATTTGAGCGTGCGCCAATAATTATATTTATTTTATTTTTGTCGTTTTATGTCTATGCTACTGCCGCACTGAGCTCTCGAGAGTTCGAGTCTCGGGTCGAACAAAAATACATACATAAACGCGAAAGTTTTTAACATTAAATGGATGTAGATTTGTTACTCTTTCACCCAAAAACTACTGAATGGATATTGGTAAAACTTTACAATAATATAGCTTACACATCATAATATCATATAGGTTACTTTTTATCCCCGGAACAAGTGCTTGTAGGAAACAGGAACAGGAAAACTTTACCACGTGGGCGCAGCTGCGAGCGTCAACTAGTAATATATAATTTAGGTACTGTTACTTAGGTGAATGTCCAAACTAAAATATTTAACTCCAGAGACAGGCTCCCTTCATTATAGACTTTACGAACATACAATATTAAACAAACAAAAAGAAAGTTCTAGCTTCAACCTACTTTCAGGGTATCGCATAGAATAATCTGGTTGGCAAGGATTCTACACATACTACCTATACACATAATTGTTGTTGCTTTTTATCTTCGCTCATCTTGGCCAGGCAAAACAAACTCAAAAGCCTTATCTTTAGTGTACAATTTTATTTTGTATTTGGTCATACTCAGTTCTTTGTCGATATGTAGTCTACCTCTAAGTCCTGTGTCCAGAAAAGCAGTAAACCTTTACTAGGACTTTCTTTGGAGATTTGGCACTAATACAAAGAACACAGCTGTTAACTGCAACATATCAACACTTAGGCACATTTTCCAACTCTTTTATGTATAATAATCCACCATTAATAAATATATTGGAATATTATATTACATTTGTAAAATAATATACGGCAATCGTGCAACATGTTCAATATTTTTCGCCAATCTCCCCTCTACACAGATTTACGTCATAGTGTTTTATTTTTCTTCTTGGACTTTCTCGGCTTAAGCAATGCTAGAGTCAAGTAATTTGAATCTTCCTTGTTATTTATATAAATGTTACGTAATATGGTTTGTCTGCATTAAATTGGAAAAGGGCGTGCTTCGTTTGGACACGACCAACGAATGAGTGAGGAACGATTGACGAAGAACGTTTACTAAGCGAAAGTAGAAGGTAGACCGACACTTACAAATAAAGACAACGCGAACAGATGGCTCAAAAACGAAAATGTCAAAGTCAGACGTGCATGTATGAAACGTTGAATGAATCTTTAGGAAGCTAAAGAATATGCATGGATCGCGTAGCCCGGCGATCTGTCCTATCTGACTACGCCACAACTCGTAAAATGTGGGCGTATAGATCGTCTCTACTTTCGGGGACAAATGCCAGACTAAATGTACGTATGCAACCGCAGTAGCCAATTTATTGTAGACCTGACGCACTATCTCTTCATGAGAAGGATTTAAATGAAACTCTCAAAGGAGTTTGTACGTGACACGAATAATGTGTACAATTTGTCACACGACCACGGATTTTCATCCTGACAAAACAAGTTAACAACATCATGTGTTTTTACTTGCCCCGTTAAACATTTTCAACTCGGCTTCTGCCAACTATCGCTGGCGATATTTCTGTATTAATAAAATTACCGAGTGACACTCATCTATCAACGCCCAGCCGAAACCCTAACACCTAGCAGTTTGAAATTTTAGGATTAATGTTTAAATTATTTTTTATTTAAGTGAATACCTCGACCTGAACCAAGTGGTCTTTTTTCACTTTAATAATTTTTTTTATGAAAGTTCGTTAACTTGTTGCTTTAAAAATTTATCTTTTTAAATTAATGTTAAATGTAAAAGATTCAGCAATATGTTTTAAATGCTACCCATAAAATGTAGGCACCCACTAAGAAAGAGTTTTAAATATCCCGATAATCAGTATATTACTTATGTGAATGACCATGACAGTTTATATTCTGACTAGATAACCCGCACAGCTTCGCCCGTGGAATATTTCGACCTCCCGACGCACCTATTTAATCCCGTCGCTTATGACTTCTGCTCTGCTCCCCAGTGTAGTAGCGTAATGATATATAGCCTATAGCCTTCCTCGATAAATGGGCTATCTAACACAAAAAGAATTTTTTAAATCAGACCCGTAGTTCCTGAGATTAGCGCGTTCAACTAAACAAACCAACAAACAAACTCTTCAACTTTATTAAATTAGTACAGTATAGATAAGATATTTTTAAGTAAAAAAATGATATAGGTACATAATGTAAACACTACCTATAATACGCATAAAGATAATTTTTAATTATCATCGATTCCTTTATTGGGCAGTATATAAGATTCTATAACAAACTTCCCAAGGAAATTAAAATATTGTCAATAAATATGTTTAAGACAACATACATACATACATACATATTGTCACGCCTTTATCCCCGAAGTGGAAGGCAGAGGCATATTAAACGCCCACATTTCACCGTATGCATTTTTGTCCCACGTAACAGGCGGTGAGCCCATTGCCGTGTTGAAATGGACAGGCGCAGGCTGCGGCGACCTGCTGTTGTAATTTTTTTAAGCCGCCCATAAGGCCTTCAACTTGGCTTAACGACTGCCGTTTTATTGGCAACCGGGACCAACGGCTTAACGTGCCTTCCGAAGCACGGAACTGGGGTGGGTCTAAAGGGCCGAATAAATTTAATAAAATAAAATGTGTCTATTTTAGATGTTAAATTTGGAATAAATTTTGGACCCGTTGCCTTTTTAGTGAGGTGGTAATAAAAAGGCTAAAAGGTTTTATGTGCTATATACTAATTAGCACGACCAATTAAAGTCCTGGTAGTCTAATTAAGTGGTAGTCGGACTAAGAGCGAGTAGACAAAAGTCAAGGCCAAATTGTGTAGCAAAGGATGTTATAAAATTTCAGACTATATAAATGATAAAAATGCTTGGAATTATGTCGCTCTAAGTTAACAAACATAAATATACAAATAGAAAAATAATAATAAAGAAACATATATTAATTATAATTTAATAGACGTTCTGTTTAAAAAAATATTTTCACTATGTTAACGAAATTACTGGCGATTAAAATAAGATATATGCAATAATCTTGAAGTTCATAATTGTGACCTACATGAATGAAGATATTTTCATTTTATATTTTATTTTTAATTTAAATTCCAATCCTACGGGGATAAAATACACATTATCAAGTTCGATACATGAAATTACGTATACCTATGCCCGATTTGCAAAACTTTACCTTTAAAGGGGTAAAATAGAGGTTGTTTTTTTAGTAATAAAATTACTGGGTAACTCATTCTTATAATCAACACCCAGCCGAGCCCTTAGACATACAAAACTTAAAACTCTTAGAGTAAGCTACCCTTATAATGTAGGCACCCACTCAGAAAAGACTTTTCAAAATACCAGTTTTTCATAATAGCAGTTGTATGGAAATCAATCTCGTTCGTGAGTTTCGAAGTTATAATCTAAAAATTACGTACACGTGTTCCTGGTAACAAATAAGTGAATATCCATCACGCCTTATCCCCGAAGGGGTGGCATATTGTTTGCCCACTTTTCACCGTATGGATTCCTGTCCCACGTAATAGGTGTTGAGTGAAATAAGTGGACACGTGTTTTGCCTAATTTTACCTATAAGGGGTAACATATGGGTTCTAAGTTTATTTGAGAGATTCTTTATTTTCAAAGATTTCCGCATACCTACATACTTCTGGTAAAAAAACGTGTTAAATGCTAAAAGGGTGTAAAATGGAGCATCAACATTTGTATGAAAGTATTTGATAACTTATGACGTATAACGTATTTGATAGCCATGGGTTAAATTTAAATATTTGTGGTGCAACGGGTGATTAACGTATGTCATAGGCGAAGCCACATAGGCGAAGCCACACACAGTTAGTACCACATATATCTAAAAGTAATAAACGACGGGATTAAATGGGTGCTACGGGGTGTCACATCTGCGTCCTACGTGTGTTATGTCAATGTCAATTAACTATGAGCAGATGTGTTGTTGTTTAAAATATAGAATGGGAAGCCCAGCGGACCATGCCCTTGTTAATTTGTAAATACGTGTGGAGGTACCTACTCTTTAAATATAACATTTATTAATAATGTTTGTTGTTATGGCAACAATGGTGTTTTGAATTTAGTAATTATAACGCAATATGTCATTCAACGCAATGGCAATCACTCCGTCAAGCATTTGATATGACCTATTGGCCCGTATATTGAAAGGTGTCTCAGTCATTAATCTAGTCTTAAAACAGTTTAATAGTAGAGATTGTATTATTAAACGTCATTTGAGACTAAATTCGCCGATCCAAATTCAGATTCAGATTGATGTTCAAATCCGAATCATCTCTTAACTATAGATGTTGACAGGCGTGATCTTTGTTTACAGACAAACTCGTTTGAAAACTCAATAAATTACCGTTCCGTTATAGCATTTAAAACAAGGAAAATATTTTTATATCAATATTACATCAATATTATTTAATTATAGGCGATCAACAGGCTTTTAAATGCGTTTACATTGTATCACTACGCAATATTCTATTACATGTATTAAAATTCACAAATATGATATTTATAATAGTATGATTTTCAATAGAATAAACTGCGTTATACGGATGATAAAATCGAACATTCGAAAACGTCACGATCGATCGACGAGTTTTGTTCACTTGAAATAATCTCAAGTACTGATTAGTACTTGAGATTAGTTTCAAGTGATAAACTTATGACAAGTTCTATAATAAGATTGTTCAAGTCAATCAAGTTTTGATCTTGTCTTAAAACTAATTTCATGAGATCATAGTTACTTGAGATATCTTTTGAAATATGGACCTAAATCCTTAGGGGGATGCGGGTAAAAAAGTTTGGATGAGCGGGAAGCGGAGAAATTAATGTACTCTAATTAATGTTATTAGAAGTGAAGCTTATAATTTCGTACTAAATTATACCTCACTGCAGTAGCTGTTTAAGCTCTTATGATTTATAATTGTGAGATTTAGGTAATTGTTCTAGCAAGCTGTACCTATAAAGTTTTCATACGATTAATGAATTTCATAAACTTATGAGATCTAGACAACTGATTAACATCCTTAAATATATTTTACACTAGGTGAGCCACCCGGCTTCGTCCGTGACATACTTTGAACTCCAGTCGCACCTTTTTTATCCCATCGCTTATAAATTTTACAATAATGCAATAAAATTTGCCCGATTTGTTGACATTTATGGCTACTGCTCCACTCTCCAAGGTAGTAGTGTGATGATATATAGCCTATGAAATATATATTATTTGCTAAATTTCTCATAAATTAAAGTGGAAAAAGACAATTTGATTCGAGACAGGGATTGAACCTGTGACCTTTGCCTAACCAGGGCAAAGCGTCAAACCTCGAAACTGCGGAATACACAAATATTTAACCCGACCCGGGACCTCAGCAAGCCAGTCGAATTGGCTGGGATGGCTAGTTTGATTGATTGACCGCTGCTTGATTTAAACTCTTTTTAACCCCCAACAGAGAACTGGAGGGGTTATAAGTTTATTCGGTGTGTCTCTGTGGCATCAATTTAGACGCGAATTTTTATGTTCGAAAGCTCATGTGATTGAGATGTTTCTTAGCTACATATTTTAAAAATCATCAGGTCAGTTTCCAGGCGTTAAAGGGAATTCACTAAAATCCAGAAATGAGGTCAAATTGTTCTGAAGTTGGGTATACTGTTACTTTGATGATAATTAAAATAAAAAACACGACTTGCTGACTTACTGCTGTATCAAGTAGTTTACCGATATATCCAACCCCTTAGAAAATTATAGTATTATACCTGTTGGGGTTTATTAGAACGGCCTCGACGAGTAGTTGTTGTTCTAGGTTTATCAATCACGCCCTGTCTCCGAAGGAGTGGCAGACGCATATTATACGCCTTCATTTCACCGTGTGTATTCCTGCCCTACGTAATAAATGGTAAACGCATTGCCGTGTTGAAATAAACAGACGCAGATTGTGGCTACCTGCTGTTGAAATTTTTCAAGCCTACAACTTGACTTAACGACTGCCATGTTACTGGCTACCGGGACCTACATAACTTTTCACATCATGCGAAGTGGAATGAAAAGACTAGTAAAACTATCCTCGACTCTGAAACGAGGACTTAAGAATACAACTGGGACTAACTTTTGCATGATGATGACTCCTGAGTTTCACATAACACGTGAAAAGTGATTAATAATTCTATCTAATTAATTTGTCTTGCACATTCCGTAAAAAATAATTAGTGTTTTCTATCACGCTTGATTGATCGATCGACTAATAATAATAATAATTTGTATCTGCAGGAAGTGAAAGAAGTATGCATGGATCGTGAAGTCTGGCGGTCTGTCCTCTCTGACCACCCCGTCAGGGATACAGCGTGAAGATAGTTAGTTAGTTTGTCCATACTATGAACGACGATGTGTGATGCACATTACATTTATTCATCTAAAGATCTAAACTAATACTAGTGGTTCTGTGAACCGTAGACTTCGGAGTAATTATTATTTGTGTTTCTTATCATTTAAAAAAAAACAACAAAATGCTTTTTCGTTTTGAGCACTCTTGCCAACCATTACGGGATCATTTCCACAGCAGGTCGCTACAGCCTGCGCCTGTCCATTACAACACGGCAAATGGCTCACCACCTTTTACATGGGACGAAATTGTTTACAGTGAAATGTGGGCGTACATTATGACTGCCACACCTTCGGGGATATACGCGTGAATGATGATAAGTAAGTTCCAATACTTACCGCGTACACTTATATCATACAACGCCATCTGATTCCAAACTAAGCAGAGCTTGTACTATGGTAACCAGATAACTGATAAACATGCTTATATATTATTACAAACTAAACGGTTATACTGCTGTTGGCAGTTCCAGCGCAGTTTTCGACATAACTTGACGCTCCTCTTGAAAAAGGACCTCCGTTAGGTCCGAAACCAGTCCGAAATTCACACGTGAGCAAAACCGTTTAGTTTCTAATAATGAACAATGCTCACAATAGTTGTTATTCTAACACTTATATATTTCTAAATACATACATATTATAGATCCATAACACTCAAAAACAGAATAAACCATCGTGCTCATCACACAAAATTTTATCCGGGGTGGGAATTGAACCTCTTGCGGTGCAGTCGGCTACACTCCCACCGCGCTACAAAGGCAGTCAAACATTTAAAAGTAGTATTTTAAGGCGAAAACTAGCCTGAAGCGTTTCTTGAGTATTGAGAAACGTTCTGTAATACGGCCCTTATATTGCTTATATTAAAGAATAAGTCTCTGCCACATTTTTCAAAGTACATTTCCCCGAAAAGATTCAAAGTACATTCCTTGTAAAGATTCAGAGTACATTCTTTAAAAGAGGTCTTAGAAGGTATTTACTGGATCGTCAGCGCGAGTGTACCTTTAGTGTAGTACCTTTGATGTTTAAAACATTCATCCAATGTTGAAATGATATAAGCTAGCAGGATTTTACGCTCAAGTGAAGAAGAGATAGATTATAGCTTTGTGAAGGGTATTAGCTATCTTTTGTATCACATACTAATTTGATGGAGTGAGAATTATGTTGTTTTATGAGAAATATATCAAGAAAAGTAACAAATGATAGACAGATCACGGGATCAAAAAGGTAGATGTGCTGTCTCATTATTATGACCCAAAGCTACGCAACTGTCGTCTGTTCCCGTTTTTGGGCATTGATATACTCAGCATTCTGATTACTTTTGGGCAATGACTGCCTCTGTGGCGCGGTGGGAGTGCATCCGACTGCTACGCAAGAGGTCGTGGGTTCGATTCCCACCCAGGATAAAACTTTGTGTGATGAGCACGATGGTTTATTCTGTGTCTGGGTGTTATTTATCTATTATATGTATGTATTCAGAAATATATAAGTATGTTTATCAGCTATCTGGTTACCATAGTACAAGCTCTGCTTAGTGTGAAATCAGATGGCGTTGTGTGAGTTGTCCCAACGATATATATTATGATACACTCAGCTTTCTGATTACTTTTCAAAAATATTTCTAATGGCAAGTGTCGCCTGCCATTAGTTTTATATTTTTTATCCCAAGTATGAATAAATAAAAAAGATGTGTGGCACTCGGAGACTGCCGCGGTAAAGCTATTGCATAGCATACCTTTATTTTTCTTTGATATTAATTCAAGTTACACTAAAAAAAACAAAAAAAAAATCATTAAAAAACAAAAGTAGTATTTTAAGGCGAAAACTAGCCTGAAGCGTTTCTTGAGTATTGAGAAACGTTCTGTAATACGGCCCTTATATTGCTTATATTAAAGAATAAGTCTCTGCCACATTTTTCAAAGTATTTTTTACATTTCCCCGAAAAGATTCAAAGTACATTCCTTGTAAAGATTCAGAGTACATTCTTTAAAAGAGGTCTTAGAAGGTATTTACTGGATCGTCAGCGCGAGTGTACCTTTAGTGTAGTACCTTTGATGTTTAAAACATTCATCCAATGTTGAAATGATATAAGCTAGCAGGATTTTACGCTCAAGTGAAGAAGAGATAGATTATAGCTTTGTGAAGGGTATTAGCTATCTTTTGTATCACATACTAATTTGATGGAGTGAGAATTATGTTGTTTTATGAGAAATATATCAAGAAAAGTAACAAATGATAGACAGATCACGGGATCAAAAAGGTAGATGTGCTGTCTCATTATTATGACCCAAAGCTACGCAACTGTCGTCTGTTTTCGTTTTTGGGCATTGATATACTCAGCATTCTGATTACTTTTGGGCAATGACTGCCTCTGTGGCGCGGTGGGAGTGCATCCGACTGCTACGCAAGAGGTCGTGGGTTCGATTCCCACCCAGGATAAAACTTTGTGTGATGAGCACGATGGTTTATTCTGTGTCTGGGTGTTATTTATCTATTATATGTATGTATTCAGAAATATATACGTATGTTTATCAGCTATCTGGTTACCATAGTACAAGCTCTGCTTAGTGTGAAATCAGATGGCGTTGTGTGAGTTGTCCCAACGATATATATTATGATACACTCAGCTTTCTGATTACTTTTCAAAAAAATTTCTAATGGCAAGTGTCGCCTGCCATTAGTTTTATATTTTTTATCCCAAGTATGAATAAATAAAAAAGATGTGTGGCACTCGGAGACTGCCGCGGTAAAGCTATTGCATAGCATACCTTTATTTTTCTTTGATATTAATTCAAGTTCCACTAAAAAAAACAAAAAAAAAATCATTAAAAAAACAAAAAAAAAACACCTTCACCTTCATCCTCACCCTCACCGTCACCCTCACCCTCACCGTCACCCTCACCCTCACCCTCACCCTCACCCTGACCCTGACCCTGACCCTGACCCTGACCCTCACCCTCATCCCACCCTCACTCTCGCAGTCACCCTCATCCTCACCCTCACACTCACACTCACTATCATCACTTCTCGATCCGTGCGAGCTTCGTACAATCGTATTGTATAATATATGTACATACACGTTAAGCCAACGCTCGGCCGTGCTCGGTGAAATTAGTGTGACCTCGGGTCTTAGGTTTTTTGCATTACGGAATTTCTTGATTAAAGCCCGCTCAAAGCCCGCGATAAAAACTATGCAATAGCCTAAAAAATAATCTAATGATTAGGTAAAGGTGATATTCTAATTAATTTATACTAGTTGATGCCCGCGGCACAGCACACGTGGTGAAGATTTTTCCGTTCCCGTTTCCCACAGGAACTTGTTCCCAAGATAAAAAGTACCCTATGCGTAATTCTAATGTGTAAGCTATATAATTGTAAAGTTTCATCAAAACGCATTCAATAGATTTTGCGCGAAAAAGTAACAAACATCCATCTATACTTACAAACTTTCGCGTTTAAAATATTAGTAGGACATTCGTAATGTGTAACTTACTAAGTACAAATAAAATGTAATTAAAATTAATACGAGACTTCATGAAAGAACAAACGTCAAAACGGCCATCATCATCACGTGCCGCTAGTATAGTGGGATAAACAGCTCACACGATAAGTGAAAAGTTGCAGGTTCGAAGCTGAACATTTTAGTACTTTAAATTTATGATATAGTCCTACTATACCTACTAATTGCTTTTCAACATTATTTCTAATAAGCTATACCTACATTTAGACGTAACGTTGTCCGGCCGCATTTGTAACGCAATATGGCAGGTTTGAATGAAAGTATCAGCGCACTAAGCTGGTAAAGGGTGTGCTACTTTGGTTTGGTCACGTCCAACGAATGACGAAAAATGTTGTGCAAAATAAGAGAATAGAAGGAGTCAGGCTAGCCCGAGACTTAAGTACATACGAAGACCACGTGAGCAGATTGCTCAAAAACGGAAAAGTCAAACGTACTCCGATACCCAAAACATAAATGTATGAAACGATTAAGGAATCTGTGGGAAGCGAAAGAAGTATGCATGGATCGCGTGGTGGATCTGTACTCCCTGACTACCCCTTCAGGGACACAGCGTGAAGATAAATAGATTTCTAATAATCTACCATGGTCGTTAAGTATTAATCGTACTTGGTTTTAAATAAATTATATAGCAACCTCAAAAGCACGCACACTCAGAAATTCACAGCGCAATGTTCCGACCGAATTTTTTTCCTGCTCAGTATTCAACTACAAACCTTTTATAATGCGTGTCTCATTTGTTTCAGCTGTGGACACCCCTCAACGTTATTTTATTCAACCTGGTGTGTTCCGATTTCTCCGTGTCGGTTTTGGGGAACCCTTTCACACTTATTTCCGCACTCTTTCATCGATGGATCTTCGGGAAAACTATGTGTGTGCTGTATGGGTTCTTCATGTCTTTGTTAGGTAAGTGATAGGTTTTTAATTAACTTAATTATTCACTCACTCACTCACTCAGTCAGCGTTCTGTAAACGATCACTGCGTTAAGCAACTTTCGCTATGTCTGATCACAGATGGGTGACCACTTTGTGGCATTTACATTGGCGAGCGTTTCTATGCTTCGGAAGGCAGGTTGATCTCAATAGCCGGTTGCAGCCTTTAAGCCAATTTGAAGGCTTTAAAGATGCGGCTAAAAAAAATTCAACAGCAGACACCCCATCCTGCGTCTGTCTATTTCAACACGGCAATTGGCTCACCACATATCACGTGGGACAGGCGTGATTGGTAAACAACAACAATTATTCACATGACTGCCAGTGCTTTCCTATTATTCGTAGTCATACTGAAAGTTTATCTATACAAAACAAAGAGTTTCATTTAAAAACAATAGACCAAACACTCGGACATAGGCAAATGGAGGGACACCGTGTGGTCGGTAAGAGACCGGCTTGGCATCCATGAGGATTAGCCACACGAAAAAAAAAATACAAATCTTCTTGGGACTAACACAAAATTTCGAACGCAGCTAACTCGTTCAAATAGTTTAATCAAACAATCAAATAAAAAATGAAATCTGACTCTAATCTTTGATCAATTCTTCGACAGATTATTCTGGCAAGTTGATAAAACCGTTTCAACTCAGCACCTAAATATAAAAATCTGAATACGCTTTTTAATAATGTCCACAATTTGACAGGAATTAACGTTAGCTGATTTCTTTGATCGCCTTGGATGAACGAGTCAGTTTAATTAACAAGGGCTGACTTTTTAATAGGAATAAACCGAATCTAATTTTCGAATAATTCCTTTAAATTGGTGTGGAAGTGACATTTCCATTTTTAAATATCGTTATAATATATTTTGTTTTGAGATTCAAATGCGATTTCACGATTCAAAGGATTTATGAATTCACACACTCACAAACACACACACACACACACACACACACTCAAACACAGCAAGCAACTATGCAAAATTAAAAAAAACATACGGATTGCACTCCGGTAGTGCCGACAGAAGTGATAACTAAATGTATTAATCATTTATATATGAGTCCAGAGATTTTATCTCATCTAAAAATATGCGTACCGCGCTAAAAGAAGTTTTCACTTCAAAAATTGACCGGGATCGACGTTAATGATGATGATGATGAAAAAAAATATTGTACACTGAGCAGAAAGTATCTTTAGAAGAAGTAATTGTAGAAAGAATCTTAATTGATTATACATATAGTATTATTTATTAAGACCTGTACATGAACAGGGTCAACGTTAGATGATGATGATTATTATATTATTTAGTAGTAAGGTATTGAATCTACCAATTAACCATCAAAAAAATATAAATGGACGCGTTCGCGGTCTGCTATATGTACATGCATTATATATGCACACACTATAGCTGCATCTCGTTACTGTGTCGCAAGTCCTGAGAGTTTATTTTATTTAAAAATATGCGTACCGCGCAAAAGAAGTTTACACATCAAAAATAATTACAAGTTTATGTCAGTGGGGCCCAAGTGACATGTAATTTAGATTTCGTTACCAACATTATTCATAGTATTTCATTGTTTTAGTTTTATTGTTTGTGGTGAGCAAATACAACGAAATTATGAAATACCTACCTTGAAAAAAATGTTTTATATAATACTACCGTATGGCCACGGCGTCGCTCGCGTGCTAGTTTTTAACTCGAACTTGTTCCCGGGATTAAATAATGAAAAAAAAATCCATCACGCCATATCCCCGAAGGGGTGGCAGAGGCATATTATATGCCCGCTTTTCACTATGTGGATTCCTGTCCCACGTAATAGGTGGTGAGCCCATTGCTGTGTTGAAATAGACAGACGCAGGTTGAGGCTACCTGCTGTTGAAATTTTTCAAGCCGCCCATAAGGCATTCAACCAGGCTTAACGACTGCCATTTTACTGGCAACCGGGAACAACGGCTTAACGTGCCTTCCGAAGCACGGAAACGCTCGCAAATGTAAATGCCACAAAGTGGTCACCCATCCGAGGACCAGCCATAGTGAAAGTTGCGTAACTTAGTGATCGTTTAAAGAACACTGAGACCGCGGGGCCACGAGCGCTTCTATTAAAAGTAGCATATTAATACCAAGGTATCAGATATGTGTCTACACACAAACTTTAACCAATTTGTATGTGTATAGTTAAGGGGTTAAAGGGTGATTGAGTAACAAACACCTTCACACTTATAATATTACAAACTTTTACCGATATGAGCAATACGATTGAGCTGCGCAGCTCATAAGATACACGAACTTGGGGAAAAGGGATTCAGGTGCGTATTCCAGAACGTTTCTCAATACTCAATCAACGCTTGAGGCTAGTTTATGCCTTTTTAAGATCTCCTCTCAAGCGTCGATTGAGTATTGATAGACGTTCTGGGATTCGGGCCTAAGGTCCGTCTTCCAGAACGTTTCTTAATACTCAACCAATGCTTGAGACTAGATTTTGCCTTATTAAATCTACTCTCAAGTGTTTCTTGAGTATTGATAAACGTTCTGGAATACGGCACTAAATCATCGAATGGATTCTTCCATTCAGCAAAATATTTTTAATTTCGTTTCCGTAGCAATATAGCTGTAGTATCTACAGTGTTTGAGTTACCACAGTCTTACTTTTCTATCTTTAAGCGGCACCAACCGTTGGTCCCGGTTGTCAGTAACATTTTTTTATATACCACTGAGGTGTCAGACAAGCGTACGGCCCACCTGATGGACGTTTGCAACACCGGCGCAGCACTCGGGCTGCCGACCCTTTATAAACCTTCTAAGACCCCTTTTGAAGAACCCCGTACTGAAGACGTTTGGAAAACCCCAGGCAGGGAGTTAATTGCACAATCTAAGCGTACGGGGAATAAAGCCTCTATCGGTGCTAACCCTAAAACAACATGGTAATCTTTAATCCAAGTTGAAGGCCTTCTGCTTGAAAATTTTCAAAAGTAGAAAAACCTGCGGCTGTCCATTTTAAAACAACAATATGCTCACCACCGGTTACGAGGTACGAAAAAATTCACACAGTGAAATGTGGACCTATAATGTGCCTCTGCCATCACTTCAGGGATAAAGGCGTGACTGATACTAAATTGAAAACTTCATACCAGGTGGCCGACTCTGCTATTTCAATCGTGTCGAAATAGAATCGAGATCGCCCCAAACAGAAAGCCACCGGTACAATTTTGACTAGTAGACTCGCCCCCCTGCTCTATCTAACCGTTGTACACGATTTTCCTGTTAGCCAACTGTTGCGGAAACGGTTGCTATGAAACCGGGGACATGTTGGGGAAAAGTTGCCTACAATAGCTAAAGAACATTTGAGATCAGACAAAGCACGTGTAATATGACGCAAGCTGAAAATCTCCAAGTATTTGTACCAAGTGATGCCCCATTTGCTCACGGTTATATGACACGAGCGTTATTTCTTTTGATGTCACTAGGTTAGGTGGAGACTTGATTTTTTGACTTCGACTGAGAAATTTGAGACAAATAAAAGCCTTTACGAGAAAAATTCAGAGTAATCTGTCTTGGCCGTCTACCTGAGGGATACTATCGGGCTTTTGCTGGCTAAAGGCAGCGGCCCTTAATCACGGGTCATAGTCTCTACTTTCTATCAGGCAGGCGGTGCCATTTTGACGTGTCATATTTAAAAAAAGAATGTAGTTAGAGCGTTAAACTGTTTTCTCGCAGCCTGAGTTCGAATACAGGACATTACACTAGCAACGTAAATTCACAACATTTACAATTTCTACAGCAGGTCCACAACCTACGTCTGTCTATTTCAACACGGTAATGAGTTCACCGCCTATTAGGTGGGACAGGCATACACACGGTGAAATTGAGGCGTATAATATACCATGCCACCCCTTCGGAGGCGTGATTGATAAACGTAAATTCACTAACAATAAAATAACTAATATTGATGACATTGACACATCAAGTTGGCGAACTGCGATGCGGGATGCGGATTGGATTAATTGATATTATTTGTTTGTCTTCGCCTATCTTGGCAAAGGAAAATTAATCCATTCAGTCTTGTCTTTGGTACTGCGGATTGAGCTTGAGAACTCGTAATAGTAATGACATTTTGAATGTAGTAAAGTTATTTTGTTTTTTTAATTCTATTTATTACTTTTTTTTTTGTTTGTTTTAAATAAATTAAAAGGTCAGTTGAAAATTAGCGCAGAGTACAGTAATAAACTCTGCATACAGCTGTACTGGCTACCTTTTCAGGGATTTTTCTAATTATATCAGTGCACTGAATAAATGATTTTTCTTTCTTTCTAACACGAGCTGATTAGCTTAGGCAGATAAGTTAACAGGAATAGTAGGAAGTACTGTAATTCTTTAATAAAGTTATTTCATTAATATGTAATATCGAAGCTAACTCGTTATATGGTCAAGGTCACATGCTCTGTTATCGTCTGACCTCAAGGTCTAATGTCGCTCTTTACAAGGTCAGGTCACTCCACCCACTTTAATTAATACTCCCTACAGCCCGCGATTCCACGAAGGTTTTATTAAGCAATATCATCTATACAAATAAATTGAATTGAAGTGTCTGCTTATAATTCCAAATTATCAGACTTCTTCTAAATGTATAAACAAGTTCCTATGGGAAACGGGAACGGGAAAACTTCACCACGCGTGCGGAGCCGTGCGAAAAAAATATATGAATTATCAACACGATTTAAAGATAGGGCAAATTTAGATTGTCGACATCTTGTAAGTACCAACATTTACCATAATTTTCATCTTACTATGTTTAGAAATTTTCTCTTTTACTTGTGGTTTATGATTGCTTATAATAATATCAAAAAACTAGATCTTAACAGTACAAATACAGGAAAATTCCAAAAATTAAAAATAAATTTTGAAAATTAAGGGGTATCCCCATACATACATATTAAAAACCAATTAATATTCTTAGTTGTATCGGCGCTCATACAATTTGGAGGCCAACCGTTTAGGTATTCCGAGTACCTGACTTTGACAAATAATGATATTTCTTAGAGACATATAGAGGATCAAAAATAATGAGTCGTGAAATACGGATGTAATCAGTTCTCCATTGGGTCTATCGTTTCAAATTTATATTTAGGTTTTTTTTTTTTTTCAGTAATAACACTTGTACTATTCCACAATATTTACTTGATAAACCTAACCGGTTTCGCCTCACGGCATTCTCAAAGGCACACAATATGACAACTGTTGTCATATTGTGTGCCTTTACAACAAGTGTTATTATTGAAAATGTGTAGCAAGTTCCACTAAGTGCCATCAATCAACAGTATAAATTATCTATATTTAAGTTCTTTTTTTTATTTTACTTCGCCTTACGACATAAAGAGCTGGATTAATTCGTCAGTTTTGAGCGGGTCACGTTGGTGTATTTGGTAAACGCGTCTGCTGCGTTAAACCAGAAGACGCTGGTTCGAGTCCAGCTCGTGACGAAAAAAATAACCAGTTAAAAAAAAAGTTACCAAAGTAATTACTTTTTAAAAATTGTTTCTTATATTAAGTTTTTTCTTTTTCCATGTAAGTATATTTAACTCGCTTAAAGCGCTCGTGGCCCCGCGGTCTCAGTGTTCTGTAAACGATCACTGAGTTACGCAACTTTCACTATGGCTGGTACTCGGATGGGTGACCACTTTGTGGCATTTACATTTGCGAGCGTTTCCGTGCTTCGGAAGGCACGTTAAGCCGTTGGTCCCGGTTGCCAGTAAAATGGCAGTCGTTAAGCCTGGTTGAAGGCCTTATGGGCGGCTTAAAAATTTCAACAGCAGGTAGCCACTACCTGCGTCTGTCTATTTCAACACGGCAATGGGCTCACCACCTATTACGTGGGACAGGAATCCACACGGTGAAAAGTGGGCATATAATATGCCTCTGCCACCCCTTCGGGGATAAGGCGTGATGGATATTTATTTATTTTTATTATTTATATTTAACTCGTCAAAATGACGTCATCCACCTGATGGAAAGCCTGAATGACATCTAGGAAATTGGACAGCGACCCCAAGTTAACGGACCCTATACTTAATGTGCGTCATTACGCTTCGCTTGAAGAACCTCGAGCCTAATTAGAGGTGGGAAACCCGTGCGGGAAAAATAAACTTTAACAAAACATTTTTCTCCTCCCGTCGATGAGTAGGTGTATGTATGTGGTGTGGAGTTGTTCTAATTAAAAATATAGGTAACATAAACGTTTTTATTACAACAAATTATTTTCCATTGAAAAGTAAATCTTATAAAATATGTTTAAACTTTATAATGAAAACCAAACAAATTGGGGTAATGTAATATAAATAATATTCTAATTTTCTTTTGCTACGTCTAAAATTTAAATTTAAACAATATCACAGATTTGTATATCCATTTTATACAACAGATAATATTAAAATAATATACCCAGATAAAGGTAAACTTCCACTGTACAGAGCAAGGAAATAATGCCACACGCGCCTTCGAAGAAGAGATTGATGTTATTCACTGCAGTAAACTGATGTTATATTACGTAGGTCACACTATAAGTTTTCGTAACATAAAAAACCAACATGTTATAACCAAAATATTATGTTTATTGCTTTTCAAATACTCTCCTTTATATTTTTTCATGCGATCGAACCATTTTCTTAAAACAGGAGGACCACTGATCTGAAGGCATGTTTTCTACGTGTTGATTGAACGCTATCACTGCCTCTTCGGAGTTGATAAAAGTGAAACCTCTCATCAAATCTTTGATTTTGGGGAATACAGAAATCACAGGGTACCAGGTCGGGGCTATGCGCAGGATGAGTGACGAGCTGTACTTTTTCGGAAGCTAAAAATGACTTTGTGTTGTTGGCCGTGTGTGGAGAAGCGTTGTAATGATGTAAGAGAACGCGGCTTATTTGATCGTCTTTCGCGATTTTTTTCTACCCCCCTGGGTAAACTAATGGTAGAATAACACTCGGCATTAACACTCTTTTGATCTTCAAGTGGATTTGTATAGATGGGACCCGTAGCTGAGATTCCGATTAGCTAGAAGTCCAAAAGTTTTAGTGTGCCCCTTGTATAAAAAAAAGGGTGTGTTTCCTAATCTACACGCGTTAAAAGTTATACTACTTTAGTCTAATAAGATTTCATCACATATGCCACAACTCTTTTTTTGTACCAGAAATGATAAATTAGTAAGAAATAAAACATCAAAAGAATGAAAACCACTTTTAATATAGTTATAAGTTGTCATGGAAACACTTATCAACTAACTTCATAGTGTCGGTTCTTCGTGACGGTCGGCGCGCGCATCGTATTTACTCTCATCATTTATCCCTAACGCGCCAAAAGAAGTAAAACTTCAAAACATAAATATTGTGGGATACATTTTTACAAAACACGGAGAACGGCGGTCTGAAACTAAATGTGGCGAAGACCGAGTACTTGGCACTAAACTCGACAGATCCCACATCCGTCCGCATAGGCGGTGATTTGGTCGAGCGCACGGACCAGGTTAAATACCTGGGATCTGTTTTTCACACGTCAAGTGACATCGATTGTGATGTCAAGTCACGCATTGCTGCCGCGTGGGCCAAATGGCGGGAGATGACCGGTGTCATTTGTGACCCTAAAATGCCGATCCGGTTGAAGGGACATGTCTACAAAACCATTATTAGACTTGTCCTTTTACATGGCAGTGAGACGTGGCCGATATTGAAGCGACACAAGCAGGAGCTGCGTGTCACGGAAATGAAGATGCTGCGGTGGATGTGTGGAGTCACGCGGATGGACCGCGTGAGGAACTCTCGCATCCGCGGCAGCCTTCACGTCCGTGACATTGCAGACAAGTTGCAACAGTGTCGCCTTCGTTGGTATGGTCACGTCTTGCGGCAACCGCCGGGCTACGTAGGTAACAAATGTCTGGCCATGTCAGCCCCGCCGGGTCCCGGTAAGAGGGGAAGACCCAAGAAGTGCTGGCTTGACGTCGTAAGGGATGACATGCGTGCCAATGGTCTCACTACAGGGGATGCCGACGACCGTGCGAAGTGGAGGAGAAAATGTAGGAAAGCGGACCCCGGGCGTCGCGAGACGCAACTGGGACAGACGCTCGGATGATGATGACATTTTTACAAAACACCATCCAGCCCAAATTAATCTAATATAAGCTTGTGCTACGAGATCTAGACAGCTAATAAACATACTTATAAATTTCTAAATATACATATAAGAAACCCCCAAACTCCGAAACACGCAATTGTTGAAACACACGAATATTTATTCCGACCCAGGATTGGTCCTTGGGTCCAAAGTTGGTCCACCCCGACTCATGCCAACTACTTTAAATAAATCATAAATAAATAGCTATAGCATAAATGAAATACATTTAGGTACTGAAAGAAAACACAAGCCTTTTAAAATAATTGTAAAACTTGTTACTGAACAAGTTTTACAATTATTTTAAAAGGCTACGTACACTGGTACATACATACATACATACATACATTTTGTTACGCCTTTATCCACGAAGGGGTAGGCAGAGGCACACTAAACGCCTACATTTCACCGTATGCATTTTTGTCCCACGTACGGGCGGGTTGTTACCTCGTCGGTGAAATTTTGTATGCCGCCTTTAACGCCTTCAACTTGGCTTAACGACTGCCATTTTATGGCTTAACGTGCCTTCCGAAACACGGAACTGGGGCGGGTCTAAAAGGCCGAATAAACTTAATAAAATAAAATAAAATGTGCCTATTTTGTTAAATTTGGAAGAAATTTTAAACCCGTTGCCTTTTTAGTGAGGTGGTAACAAAAAGACTAAAAGGTTTTATGTGCTTGACACTAATTAGCACGACCAATTAAAGTCCTGGTAGTCACGGACAGTTGTACAGTGTATTCATAAAATAACATAAAAACTGTAAAACTTGTACAGTGTATTCATAAATAAATGTAAATGAATACCTTTGGCGGCCTTATAGTCTGAGGTAATCTCTTGAATGGTAATTAAGGTGATAAAAATACTCGGAGCAAGATTAACTTAACACACAACATACTCGTAAGGGTACTACAGTTGCGCACTTAAATTAATTTACACACCTAATATGTATAGAGCAAGAGCCCGTGAACCCCAGTCCTTCGTCATTTTATAAAAGCTGAAAGTTTGTCAGCGCATGCTCCCAACACAGGTAAGAACGATGGGTATTATTAAGTGTGAGTTATAGTGATTTTGGCAGGTAAAGGATACTAAAGGCGTGTAAAATAACGATTTTCTTTCGTTAAAGTATAAAGCTTGATTTTTTAGTATTACCTTCAGAATATCAATCACGTTATTCATTGCCAGACACTTGACATGGTGGCAACTCCTTGCCAGACACCCTTAATGTTCATCAAATTTTAATTGTACTTACGTTATAGTATAAAAGCTGATTTTTATATATAATACTTGGGTAATGAGAAGATGATGTTTCCTCAGTAGCCAGACATTTTTAATAGTTCCACCCCTTGCCAGACAGGCATCGAACAAGATATTGAATCGAGTAACAGTAAAGAACATTATAACATTGATGATGATAGTGATAAAAAATTAATTTAACTTTTCTTTTAGATAGAATAATAATATTTAATATCATCAATCTATTTTTTTATCCTTTTTTATAATTTGTAGTGTCATTAAAATTAATATGCCTTTAATTTAATATTTGGCAATTACTTATTATATTTGGCTTTTTTTAACCAGTACTTGACAGAACAAATTGAAATTTCTAACAATTTAAAGTAGTTGTAGAAAAGAATGTATTTTCTTAAGATATTTTCAAAAATTACATAGATTATTAGTACCATCAATCTGCCGAAAAAGTTTATTTACATAAGTCATTCTAATCACGAATCTCTTCTTAACATTTACATTGCTTGTCTAGCAAATATTAAAAATTTCGGGCTAATGAGGAAACATAAGAATCTTCACGCTATATCCCTGACGGGGTAGTCAAAAAGGACAGATCGCCAGGCTTCGCGATCGATGCATACTTCTTTTGCTTCTTACAGATTAATCAATCGTTTCATACATGCACGTCTGGGTATCCGAGTACTTTGACTTTTCCGTTTTTGAGCAATCTGATCACGTGGTCTTCATATGTAAGTCTCGGCCTACTCTGACTCCTTCTACCCTCTACTTTCGCACAATATATATTCTTCGTCAATCGTTCCTAACTCATTCTTTGGACGTGTCCAAACCAACGGACACTTTTGTTCAAACTATATAACATTCAACTTATTTTCCTGCATCTGCTGACATACCTAAGTTTCGCTACCGTAAAGCAACGTTGAACTTCACTCCGTTATGAATCGCTAGTCATGCTTCTTTTAGGATGCTTTGTCGCTTTACTAATTGAGACAAAGCACCGTTAACCTTGTTTCCGGCAGCTACTCGCCGTTCTACATCCGAATCAGATCTTTCATCCGCGCTAAACATACTCCCCAAATACACCATTTCATTGACTTCCTGGTTTACCCAAATCTTGCATTTAGTTCTTACGTCATCTCTTTACAATACTAGAACCTAAGTTTTACTTGCATTCAAGCAGAGACCTTTACTTTCACACTCCTCTTTCATATTGCATTATAACATAAGTAATAATATTATAAATATTATTCTTACAATTAATAATGAATAATAATAAGTATTTGAAGATTTCATTTAATATTACCATAGCTGCTATAAGCATACTAAACAATATACGCGCATCTCACTTCCCACTCATGTATCTACTACTGTTTCGTGCTCGCACCTACAGAACTACCCAACAGGCTTGTCTGGCAAGAGGTTGGAACTATTAAAAATATCTGGCTACTGAGGAAACATCTTCTACTCATTACCCAAGTATTATATATAAAAATCAGCTTTTATACTATAACGTAAGTAGAATTAAAATTTGATGAACATTAAGGGTGTCTGACAAGGAGTTGCCACCATGTTAAGTGTCTGGCAATGAATAACGTGATTGATAATAATATTCTAAAGGTAATACCAAAAAATCAAGCTTTATACTATAACGAAAATAAATCGGTATTTTACACGCCTTTAGTATCCTTTACCTGCCAAAACCACTATACTAACTTTTAAACTACCGCGTTGCATTCTATAAATGTATTAGTTATTACCGATACTAAACGCGATTAATTTTCATACCATTTGTTGCCTGACGTTTCGACCAGGTTTTACCAGGCCGTGGTCACAGGCTGACTGGCTCAGCGATGCACGCCCTCCGCCGTCGAGTACGTGTGGTAGAAGGTATACATACTTGATACGGGAACTAATCACTGGATTGAATTTCATCATACGCAAGTCTTCTCCTCTCCACTAACACTCAAGAGTTGTACGTGAAGCGATTGAGATCAAAAAACATAAAAATTTCAATCTGGAAGATGGGTTTAAATTATCAGGAGCGTGGAATCCAGTGATTAGCAACATTAAACCTCGCTTTTGTGCACAGTCGAGTAAACACCAGAATAGGGATGTATTAGTTAGCTTACAGAATAGGGACACCGTGAGTGTAGTGTGTGACGGTACTTGGAGAAAGAATAACATCAAAAACACCGAGAATGTGTGGGTAGATGAAAAACCTTCTACCACACGTACTCGACGGCGGAGGGCGTGCATCGCTGAGCCAGTCAGCCTGTGACCACGGCCGGTGCAACCTGGTCGAAACGTCAGGCAACAAAAGATATGAAAGGTCCAGTATACGTATATGTCTTTTAGAGGAAAAGTTTCACAATTTAAAACATATTAATGCATTACTAGCTGATACCCACAGCTTACCCGCGTGGTCGTTTTTTTTTTCGCAACCCGTTTGCTAGTGTTATAGTAAGCTAGTATGTTATCCTTAAGAGATAGACATATATGCCGTCGCTATCTTTTCTGTAGACCTATATAATGTACATAATTCCACCATACATAACTCTTAAGCTTTATATATTAGTACAAATATAGATATAAAATGAGTATTTTTATCAATCTTACTTCTGCGAACACTAAATGTTGTTGAAATAAAAAAAGTGTGGCACTAGGAGACTGCCGCGGTAAAGCTATTGCATAGCATTTTTTATCAACTTATGTAATTATAATTATTTATTTATTTTATTTATGCAGTTTTTTTTTTCCTTTGTTTTTCTTTGATATTAATTCAAGTTACACTTTTTGAGCGTGGTGACCGATAAGAATTTTTTTTTTGTTTTATTAAATAAATGAGAAGTTAATATTGTTCAAAATATTTTTATTATCTTACAATACATGTAGGTTATTCAGGAATATTTATCATTGAAACTATAGGTTTATGGTAACTGAAATAAGAAACATAAGTTTGAGACTTGATATCTTCTAAATATCTGGAAAATACCGCGTCAATGGTGGTCCCATATTTTGTTGTGGATTCTTGTGGATCATTATTCATTTTCAAATTCATTATTTTCGAAAGAAAAGTTGTCAACCGCTCTGATTTTTTATCAGCGAAGTTGATGTTGAAATCGCCAGCCAAGATAAGTGGAAATTTATTACCATATGTACCACCAAGAATTTTCGACCCTAAAAAAAAAAAATTACCATTTGTACCAAGTATTTTCGACCCTAAATAAAAAAAAATACGAATACATGTATACACTTTTGTACGTGCGAGCTTCGTATAGTCGTAACATGAAGTAAATACAAAGAGTAGGTGCCCTAACGCCGAAACTCTAAGCAGGCATGAGTCACCAGATTGGGGGCGAAGAGGGGGTTTACGCATGCGCAGTAACGCCGATACAATCAATGCCACCTAGAGGCGATTTGCAGAACTAAAGAGACAAGCGTGATATTTCAAAAAGTCTTGTCAAAAAGCACTACGAAAGTTGCACACTACCATAAAATGGACACGCTAAACAATTTATAATTGAAATAGGCATGAATTTTGTAGTCATTTTCAATAATAACACTTGTACTATTCCACAATATTACACAGATATATTTACTTGATAAACCTTACCGGTTTCGCCTCACGGCATTCTCAAAGGCACACCGTGAGAAAAATGTTGTAGTCATTTGTAGGAAATTTAAGAAATATGCACGCACACTAATGCACTCCGATAGTTGCTAACTAACTAACTAACTATCTTCACGCTGTATCCCTGACGGGGTAGTCAGAGAGGACAGATCGTCAGGCTTCGCGATCCATGCATAATTCTTTCGCTTCTTCGAGATTTATCAATCGCTTCCTACACGCACGTCTGGGTATCCGAGTACTTTTGACCTTTCCGTTTTTGAGCAATCTGCTCACGTGGTCTTCATATGTAAGTCTCGGCCTTCCCTGACTCCTTCTACCCTCTACTTTTGAACAATATATATTCTTCGTCAATCGTTCCTCACTCATTCGTTGGACGTGTCCAAACCAACGGAGCACGCCCTTTTCCAGCTACAAAAAAAAACAAAAAAAGGTACTCATTTAATGCACACTACCATAAAATGGATACGCTAAAATATTTATGTCTCTATCCATTATGATACTTGACCCTAGCTCTATACCCTACCTCTGAATAAATAATAGTACTATGTACCCGTACTGACTAATATTCTGTGAACAATCACTGCATTAATCATTTAAGGCTACGATCGATTCTGAATTGTGCGACCGTTTATTGTACTGTTTATTGTGTATTTACACACATATCTATTATATAGTATTTATTATACGTATATATTTTAGTATATTTGCTTGGAAAACTTAATACCTTAAGGGATGAAAATGTACAGTATGCATCTGCTTTCCCACTCGAAGATAAAGGCGTGACGATAAGTATGTTTAACGATAAAAAACAAGCAATAGAACTGTAATGTTATTCTCGTCGTGTCCTAAGCGACATAGAATTCCCTGGGGCTTATGCGTAAAAAGCAGCGTCATTACGTAAGTCTCACATTGTCACTTTTACATTCAGAAATGTCCTGGTAATGGTATATGAGACGTTGATGGATTGACACTTAGCCTCTGTGACTGAGATATCGTATTGTGAAGAATAAACACAATTAAAATAGAAGCTTAGAATAGGCTCCAATTCTTTCATCAATGTGTTTGTAAAAAGTATTGTTGCGTGAATAATCCCGCACCGCACACCTGTCCATTACCAGTATATACAAAAATAGTTCAGTAAGGAAACTAGGCCTAGACCTAAAATTAGTCTTCTGGAAAAATGTTGAATTCTCAAAATATTGAATTCTCAAAAATGTTGGATTAGCAATTTTCGAAATTTTGTTAATTCAACATTTTTGAGAAATTTGCTAATTCAACTTCTTGTTGAATTAGCATGAATATTCATTCATTTTGAATTTTTTTGAACCGTCTCCCTGTCATGTCATCTT
Organism: Thumatha senex; assembly: GCA_948477245.1. Classification (NCBI taxonomy): domain Eukaryota; kingdom Metazoa; phylum Arthropoda; class Insecta; order Lepidoptera; family Erebidae; genus Thumatha; species Thumatha senex. The sequence continues at coordinate 6,747,480 of OX419738.1, read as the reverse complement.
TGCTTGAATCCCAAATGCAACCGTATCGAGCGGTGCCTGCGCTCGTGGCTGCTTGATGAAATGATGTCCGACGAGTTCGTCTCAGCTGTCGGTGACAACTGCGTTGACGCTTAGGGCGAACCAGTTCAAGATTACTCGGACAAAATTCAGGTGGCTATTCTTGAAATGTGGTGCCCGGTGTGTCCAAGGATGAATGCAAATGTGACAGCGACTTGGTGGTGGAACGATTCAGTCCAGAAAGAGACTTTTAAAAGTGGCAAGCCTCCGTATCTCCTAAGTAAAGACGGCCTCTGAGTTAAGTTCGGCTGCATACGCTGTAAAAAGATCAGGACTCTTAACAAATGTGGATACGGCTAGAATGGTATTTTCATAGTATTATGTCTTACGGTATTCTCCTTTGGGCGAGTACTGCAGATTTAAAACAAAAATGTTCTTCAAAAGCGGGCTTTATAATTTGGGAAAAACTTGAAGTAATAAATATTCTAACCGTAGCATCACAATACATTTTTGCCAATCTTATGTATGTCCAGAAAAATCTAGCACAGTTTTCTAAACTCTGTAACAAACATAATATTAACACTAGATATAAAAATAATGTTTCAGTCCACCACAGTCGACAACATAAGATTGGCGATTCTTTCCAGGGTAACTGTATACGCTTTTACAACAAGCTTCCCTGGGACCTTAGAAATTTACCATTAAATAATAATTTAAATAATTAATTTTAAAAGTTAAAAAAAATCTTTGTGAATAAGGTTATTACTCTGTTCAAGATTATTTACAGGACAGGGACGCCCGGAAATGATCTGCTGACAAAGTGAAACAATATTAAATTGTAAATAGGCCATCAAAAAAATAGCCTTCCTAAGTTTCTTGCCGGTTATTCTCAGGTGGGGCGTTCCGAACCGGTGGTCACTTTAAATATTTTAAATAGTGTATGAAATTTTGTAAGCGCCCTTAAAATGTTCTATGTAAAATAAAGATAAATTTCTTTATTTTTTTTTTATTTATTAGGGGTTAAAGTATGAAATTGCCGTATTTTTACTGAAAATCTATGTTGTTTATTTTTTAGTTTATAACAAATTTATTTAATCAAAATAGTTACCATTATTATCTTTGCATTGCTGCCATCTAATAGAACTCTGAGGATCTAGACTGCACAAACTGTGTGAAAGCATTTTGTACTGACTCCTGGGAAGAAAACTTCTTGTCACGTAGATAACTGTCAATATCACGAAAAAAATGGTAGTCCGTTGGAGCAAGGTCTGGCGAATACGGAGGATGACGAATGGTTTCTAACTGCAGTTCCTGAAGGGTCAAAACGGTTTCTCGTGATGTATGAGGTCTCGCCTTGTCATGGAGCAATCATGGTGAAGATCGATTCATGAGTCGGGGCTGTTTTACTGCTAGTTTTGCCAACAGTGTTCGGAGTTCGGCACAATAGACATCTGCCGGTGATGGCAGGGGTCCTCCCGGTTGATCTCGAAATTCAGAGACGTGCGGCTTTATACTATTCGGCTAAGGATGGCATGGATGATAGGTTTTTGTTAGAAAGAGATCGCCATAGAATTGCCAGACTGTATCGTGATAATGTACGTGAAGAACTTTTAGACGAATGTCAGCTGCGTTGGAACACTTCCATCAAAGGGCGCCACCTCTACCAGTTTTTCCCAGATGTTCGTGAATGTCCTGGCTGGAGGTTGATCACTGTGTTGCTCAATTTCTTACGGGACATGGTAACTTTAGGAGCATATTACATTCGTTTAAGCTAATTACATTCGTTAAAGCGATATAATATGCTTAATTGTTTACAAGTAACGTCGGGGAGTAGTTTATTATGCGGATCTCGTGGCATCGAGGGTAAATTTTCGTGCTTTTAAACGTTTCTGCCATACATATCACTGGAATCAAACATAGCTCACATAGGACCCGTAATAAACTATTACCGTGGTGCTTCCCTATTTCTATAAGATTTACACCTAGTAGCTTTCCAGGTCTCCCGCTTTGCAAAGGAGGGAAGAGGCATTACGTTCTTTTCTTACTTCCTCACATTATCTTCTGATTAATTTCGTTGCGGGTTCCAAGACATGCTAACTTCTCCTGGGACATCACCGAGATCGAGCTTGGTGTAACTTTTCTTGTGTTTTGGTCATTGCTGTAGATCCTGATTTACAGGAGTCACAGTAATGGGAATGTGGATGGGATTAGTCCCAATCTGCCGTTATTGCTTGACCAGATCGGAGAAAACTATAGTGAATAACACCATGCTGAGACCACCAAATAGTTACCATTACCTTTTTATTGGTAAGTTTTGCTTTAGGACACTATTGTGGCGTTTGACCTGGGGTCAGCCATTGCATTTTTCTTTTTCGGTTATCATAAAGAATCCACTTTTCATCACATGTCACAATTCGATCCAATATTCCTTCATTTCTGTACCGATTCAACAAGGCAACACAAGTTTCAACACGCGTTTCTTTCTGCAGATCAGTCAAATCATGAGGCACCCATTTTTCGTATTTATTTATTTTATTGATTTGACGCAAATAAGTCAATATTGTTGGTAAGGTAACGTTAAACCATGCCGCTAATTCCTGGGTAGTTTGACTAGGATCGGCTTCCACCATCTCTCTTAATTCATCGTTATTCACTTGTGTGGGCGGTCTTCCTCATGGCTCGTTCAAGTCGAAGTTTCCATCACGAAAGCGTTTAAACCAAAATCGCACGGTGCGTTCATTAGCAGACCCCTCACCAAACGCAACATTGATATTGCGGGCTGTTTCTGCCGCGTTACTTCCGCGTCGGAACTCTTATTCAAAAATCTATTCTACATCTTTCTTGTCTAAGTTGAATAACAAAAACAATTGAAAGTCGCTATTCAAATGTCTCACATTTTTTTAAAAAAAGAACATCATAGAAACCATGTGAAAAAAGTTTCATTCGAAAACCTCAAACCATGAAGATTCTATGTCAATTCAAAAAACCTATTACAATAAAACGGCAATTTCATACTTTAACCCCTATTATTTAAGAACCGCGACTCGTACATGACTGCGAGGCGCGACATTGAAAGACCTTGAGTCAGAGCCAGATGAGACTACTTACAACCTCTTTAAGATAAGTTGGAATCGTCTGAGGGGCTGTAAGCTGCGATGGACGCGGACAGGGACAGGTTAGTGCGATGTGTGAAGGCGTGGAAGGAGACGCTTGATGGGTCTGAAACTTACTATAGGTATTTAACTTAGATACGTGAATAAAACTAATATTAGGTATGTTGTTTAACATGGTCACTATTAGAGCAACACTAACAGGACCTCCGTATCACAGAAATAAGAATGCTGAAGAAAAACATATTTAGCCACTCAAGCGTTCAGGCAAAGTAAAAAAACAAAAGCAACTCAAAAATATTTTATTTACTTTCAAATTATCTCGAAATAAACATTGACGGCGGTAATTTTTTTGGGAATTCAACATTTTGAGTACTCAACATTTTGCAAAATCAACATTACAGGCCGGAGAGAATAAGGTAGCTACTCTACGAAGCGCGAATATCGTAAGATTTTATAAAATTAACTACCTACGCTTTATCTGAGATAAATAGCGCGGCACAGAATAGATATTATATTTTTTATATTCCGTTTAGGAGTGTCACTCTCAGCATAAAGCAATACTACATTAATATGTATAACAAAACCCATGTTAAAGGCGTTTGAGGTGACAAGAAAATTCCAACAGGCAGTATCATGTATCCTTCGTGAAAAGTCTACAATTTGCATGAATTATTAATATAATAGATATTTTAAAGAAAGTTTAGGCATAAAATGTAATTTAAAAAAAAAGAAAACAATATGTGACATCACAAAGTAGGTACAGATAAAAATAGGCACGATAACATCAACCTTTACTTACAACTACATTACCCTATTAAGCCCTATTACTATTTAAATCAAAAAACATATATATACACACACAAACACACACACAAACACACACACACACATACACACACACACACACACACACACACACACACACACACACACACACACACGCAGACATATACATATGCACATAAACACACATTATGTGTTGGTGCATACGATGATTAAACCAATGGACGCGCTATCTTACCGTTTGCGCCTATACCCCGCTTGCCATTTGCTAAGCGTTTTTAGCTAAGTCGCTGTTCCGCGGACTCAGTCTATCGTACACGTTTGGAGGGTAATTTTTAAAGAAAAAATGACGAATTGTGCTGTGAAATGGTGTAAATGTTTTAGCGGTCGAACAATTAATGTTTCTAACTCGTAAGTAAAATTTTATTTCATTCACACGATGATTCAATTAATGGTTTTTGGTAAAAATAGTTAATTTTTACCAAAAACCATTAATTATTGAAACATATTCTCATCCTCGATAAACATTATACAAAGAGTTACCAACTCAAATTAGCCGAATAATATTGTGTCAAATTCGTATTGCATACCACATTTTTCTATTTGCAGTTGTATTTTTATTGGTTTTTAGACAATGATAACACTTTATGCAAGAGTAATTAAACAATATGTGTGTAGTTTCCACCCCGCACGAAAGTTGGTTGAACGTGATTTCATACTTTATTGAGTACATTACGCGTCCATTGGTTAAATCGTTCTAGGTTGCCCATCCCCACAGCCACCTCCAATCACGCCACCCAAGTGTTTACCTCCAATCACGCAACTCAGTTTATCGCTGTCTCACGCGAGAAGCACGATGACAGCACTGATTTTCAGAGGAGGCCAGTTGGAACAAGATGAAGTCTTGCCACAATTTCATTTGATTTTCTTCTTGCTACGCTATTAGAACTATGCTTGAATATGACTTCTTAAATATATAATTTGTCAATAATAATGATTTAACCAATGGACGCGCTGTGGTATTATAAACATAGAAATATGTAATTTGTCAAGTTTTATATAAATTGATTGCAATATATGACGAGAATTTTGTTCAACATGTCGGAAAAATCAAGCAGACTGAGAGCTTTAATCGAAAACGCTGCTTATACCCTCAAAGAGATACAACAAAAGAATGCACAATGATATTAGTCCCTTTTTATAGGTCTACAGATAAGTTCCCGGCATGTTGTGTGGTAATGGTAATACTATCTTTTAAAGGTAGCGTACTAAGTGTATTCGGTGGTAATAGATACGAGAAACTACCAAGCCGGCTAAGCCGTAAGCAGCAGCTAGTGGATAATGAAACAAAAGAGTAAATGAAATTTCTTTTGTTACCGCAGTTTCGTTTCTTAGAAATAAGGTAGGCCTTGTTACGCACTTGTTACCACTGAGTTACGCAACTTTCACTATGGCTGGTCCTCGGATGGGTGACCACTTTGTGGCATTTATATTCGCGAGCGTTTCCGTGCTTCGGAAGGCACGTTAAGCCGTTGGTCCCGGTTGCCAGTAAAATGGCAGTCGTTAAGCCTGGTTGAAGGCCTTATGAGCGGCTTGAAAATTTCAACAGCAGGTAGCCACAACCTGCGTCTGTCTATTTTCAACACGGCAATGGGCTCACCACCTATTTCGTGGAACAGGAATCCACACGGTGAAAAGTGGGCATATAATATGCCTCTGCCACCCCTTCGGGGATAAGGCGTGATGGATATTTATTTAGGTAGGCCTTGTAAAGACCTTGTAAATGTTATCAAGAGGTCTCAAATCACAAATTTGTGGACCAAAAATAATGAACCGTGAAAAACGGGTGCAATCAGTTCTCTTCAGGTATTCCCTTGGGTGGGTCTCATATAAATGGGTTTCAATTTATATTTAACGTCTCGCGGTTTCATTCGCGTAGTTCCCGTTCCCGTGGCAAAACGGGGATGAAATGTAGTCGAAGTTACTCCTTTTTTTTAGACCGAAAAGACGCGATTTTTTTTATGAAGTACCGTATACACTTTCATTGGCTTTAAATTTGGCATTACAAACAGACACTTCAATTTTGTTTATTTGTATGGATATAGATGTTAAGATTAACTTTTTCCATATATATTTAGTATTAATCAGTCACGCCTTTATCCTCGAAGAGGTAGGCAGAGGCATACTATAAACGCCCACATTTCACCTAAGTATATACACAAAAGTAAAAACAATTAAAGTTACGAGTATAATGAATTTTATAAGATTTCATTTTACACTAGAAATTTTTTTGCTACAACGCACAATTTTTGGTATATATTAGCCAAACCCTAAAATTGATACCATTATATCATGTATGAAACGATTAAGGAATCTTCAAGAAGCGAAAGAAGTATGCATGGATCGCGAAGGGGATCTGTCTTCTCTGACTACCCCGTCAGGGATACAGCGTGAAGATAGTTTATAATATCGGTCTTATTCGCGACGTATATTATTAGGTACAAAGCCTACCTTGTACTTGCCAACGTTTCGACAGGATTACACCAGCCGTGGTCACGTGTGGACTGATGTATTCAGCGTCGCCTCCTCGAAGTGCTAGTACTTTCTTCAGTATCCAATTTTGAATTCTAATGTCTGTCTGTCTCACAGAACATATAATAATAGATAATAATATAATAATAGTACCTATTATTTATAAAGTTCTGTGGCCTCTACACACAATCTAGTTGTTTTGTTGAGCCGAAATCGAGTATAAACATCTAGATGAATTTATCTTTATTTCTATTTGTATGTATGCCTTTTCGTTAATACTAGATTATTTAAGACATTATCTCCGACTTAGAAGAGATCATTAGTTCGAGCATAAAGTTCTTGCTTATAACACTAACGAGGAATCCATTTCACTTACGTTTAAGTAAAGCTTTTCTACTAAATGTGGGTCGGACGTCGTAAAGCTGAATAATATTAAACCTATTCTGAGCCGATTTCTGAAACGGGGCAGTAAGGGCAGGTACCTTAAGCGTTATAGTTACAATCACAAGAACAATATCAGCCAAATGTAATATATAAGAAACTAGCTGATACCAACAGCTTCGCCCGCGTTCTTAAGTTTTCCTATTCGAGATTTCGTACGGAACCTTAAACTTTTTGAAAATCCTATGTAGTTTATGTTACTCACAAAGAATGCAAGAATTTTTAAAATCGGCCCAGTAGTTTCAGCGCCTATTCATAATATTCATTACAAACAAACTTACAAATCTTTCCTCTTTATAATATTAGTAGATATAGATAAACAGAGTCCCTCTTAGGGAGACAATTATAATATTCCAAGTAAATGAGTTTTAGATAAGTTCAGGCGTCAATTGGATTTGTTAACGTTCCACCGGCTTTATGCACTCGTATGACAGCGAAAAAGGCAAAAGTTTTTTTTTGTTAAAATATTATATTAATAGCTTATACCATTACTTAAATGGTCTAAGATTATAGCGTATGTCAATCCCAAATCGCTAAAGTTTAAAAACATTAATTTATTAAGATATTCGGAACTGACCTTTAGACCTGTCCTTTTACATGGCAGTAAGACGTGGCCAATTTTAGAGCGACACAAGCAGGAGCTGGGTGTCACGGAAATGAAGATGCTGCGGTGGATGTGTAGAGTCATGTGGACCGTGGACCGTGTGAGGAACTCTCGCATCCGCGGCAGCCTTCACATAAGTTACATTGCAGATAAGTTGCAAGAGTTTCGCCTTTGCTGGTATGGTCACGTCTTGAGGCAACCGCCGGGCTACGTGGGAAACAAACGTCTGGCCATGTCAGCCCCGCCGGGTCCTGGTAAGAGGGGAACACCCAAGAAGCGATTATTTACAGAACTCTGAGTCAGCGGGGCCACAAGCGCTTCTCTTCTACCTATTACATGAGACAAAAATGTTAGACATTTGGCGGGAAGAGTGACAAGTGCGGACGCTTGCTTTATATTATTTTCTAAAACTAGTGCATTTATCTTGTTTAATGTGCCGGAGTGGTGGTTTCTTGGACATAAAAGTTGTGTTAACGTGCTATAGTGAAAGAAAATGATATATATGCAGTGAAATGCTATTTTCTCTCTTGCCGCGAAACGTCCACTGACAACCTTAGTATAAGAATCACCGTTATACTGAGGGCAAGGACCAAGACGGACAATGAGGACACGACATCGACTGGACAAGACTAATTAGAAGATAAGATTGAAGAAATATGATATTAAAAATAAGATTTGGCTAAAAGGTCTTAAAAACCAGGCCATTAAATAATTATTAAAAAAAAAATGTTACTGGTGAAATTTTTTTTCGCCTTCGCCTTTGGGTGTTGATATGTATTTACCCTATTTTCACAAGAATATTATAACACTAGATGACCTGACCACAGCTTCGCCCGTGGCATACTTCAAACTCCCGTTGCACCTATTTAATACCAGTCGCTTATAATGTTCACAATAATGCATAAAAAATTCCCCGATTTGTCGACATTTATGACTACTGCTCCACTCTGCAGGGTAGTAGCGTGATGATATATAGCCTACCTCGATAATATATGATTATATATAGCCTACCTCGATAAATGGGCTATCTAATACAAAAATATTTTTTTCAAATCCGACCAGTAGTTCCTGAGATTAGCGCATTCAACCAAACAAACAAACTCTTCAGCTTTATAAAATTAGTATAGATAAAGAGCCCAACCGATCCGTATCCACACTGACTAAGGGACTGTACGTTGTCCAAAAGTGTAAACCGTGTATAGAAATAACATTAAAAGCTGTAAATACTGACCAAATCGGCATTTATATGGACTTAGAATATTTAGAAAGGGTTATTTTGCCCTAAAAGAGGGTATGGCAGTAAGTCGATCTGTGTGTTATCTGTACACGACTAGCCACGATATACAAAGAATGGTAATTTCCTTTGAAATGTATACAAATAATATGGAAATAATATAGAATGGAAATATTTACTTGAATGCCACGGTAGCGCAGTGGTGTATGCGAATGCTGTGATGAGGTGTGGATCAAATCCCAGGTCGAACCAAATATTTTTTTGGAAATTATCACTATTATTGTGCCAATTCATTAAAAAAAAAACTATTTTATATTAAAACACGGACAACTCTAACGCTTCAATGGCGAATAAATACGAAATTTTAGACTATAAGGCCTCGTTTCTTTACTGCTTTATCTAATGTACCTACTGTGCTGGGGTTCTGTCATTTACTTCAATGAATCCAATTATTGTAGACGTAGAGGATTAGTAGTATTGCAGTAATTTATTAGGTCATTTAATCCAACCACGGGGAAGGGGGGCTCCAGTTTCTAACTTAAACAAATAAATAAATAAATATCGTTGGGAAAACTCCGCCATCTGATTCCAAACTAAGCAGAGCTTGTACTATGGTAACCAGATAACTGATAAACAAACTTATATGTTTCTAAATACATACATATTATAGATAAATAACACCCAGACAAAGAATAAACCATCGTGCTCGTCACACAAAGTTTTATCCTGGGTGAGAATCGAACCCACGACCTCTTGCGTAGCAGTCGGATACACTCCCACCGCGCCACAGAGGCAGTCAATAATGAAATAATGTTTTGCAAAATTGTTATTTTTTTTTAACTGTAAACTTATAAAGAAAGAAATAAAGTATGATTATTAAATTAAATAAAAATAAAACTTAATTTTATGAAACTGTCGTAGATAAACTATAAGGAACCGCTGTTATGTTTGAAGCTTAGCCACTCAAACGTTCACTATCCGTTCGCGCTGCCGGAGCAGCGCATTTTTTGTAATTAACCTATGACCTAATTAACTAAAATCGTGATATCTTGGAAACTATAATATCTAGACAAAAATTTTAACTACTGAAAAATCGTAAAATATATAAAGATAAAACTTATAGCTATAATAATTTGAAATTTTAATCATAATTAACTGATATATTGGTATAAACACGAAAATGTCGGTAAAAAAATAAATAAACGTTATTTTTCAAAAATTTGCCACTCACACGAAAAACTAATATAAAACACTATTATTTTTTTTACATAATTAAATTCTTGGAAATCGTTCAGTGTGCATAGTTACGCACCGTTTAATCGCCTTTGTGTTGATGATCGAGTTAAATTTATCGTTTATTATTGAGCTTATGGGCCGGATTTACATTGGCAAAGCACGTTATGCATTCTATATGCTAATTTTTTGAGTAACTAACGGATGCCCAGTGGTTTCACCGTGTAGCCGTTCCCGTTTGAATACAGGGATTGGACATGTCTAACGAATGAGTGAGGAACGATTGAGGGAGAAAATACATGTATAGTGTGCAAAAGAAGAGGGTAGAAAACAGATTGCTTAAAAACAGAAAATTTAAAAGTACTCGCATTCGCATACCCAGTCGTGCATGTAGCGATTAATGAATCTGCAGGAAGCGAAAGAAATATGCATGAATCGCGCCGCCTGGCGATCTGTCCATTCTGACTATACCGTCAGGCATACAGCGTGAAGATAGTTAGTTACTGTGAGCAATTAACAACCAAGTAATTGAGTTTAAATTAAATTCAGAGGTACGAAGAGCGATCCTTGGTTTTAAGATAGACGGCGTTGCGTTTATAATTTGCATTAGATAAAGTTTAAAGTTTACAAAAAGGTTGTAATTACAAAAAAATGTATTGTACTCAAATGTTCGTATGTTTTAGAAATATATAAACAGGTTTATCAGTTGTTCAGATCCAATAGCACAAGTATACTTAGGGCCGTATTTTAGAACGTTACTCAATACTCAAGAAATACTTGAGGCTAGTTTTGCCATACAAATACTACTCTCAAGTGTTTCTCGAGTATTGAGTAACGTTTTAAAATACGGCCCTTATATTTGCTTAATTTGGGTTGTGACGCTGTGGAAAAAAATACTGTAATACTTTCTTTTTTATTTCTATTTTTAAAATAGCGTTAAACTGTAACCCTAATGTGTGCCATTTTGATACAAATAATCTCATTTCTATACGAAAAAGGTATTCCGATTAATACTGTTGGACTATGACCAAATAAAGCAAATAAAAAGAAAATTACAAAGCCTCAAAGGCCTGTGTTTTTGTATTTTATCTTAAAGCGTTTGGTCGACGGGTATTACAAAAAATATTGCAAAGCACTCTCCCTACTGTCTTAAACGTTCGTGAAATCGAATTGCTTGTGGCCATTAACTGTACAACAGAAATAGCCTAAAGATAAATAAAATTTTAATATCTGTTTCTAATTCCAAATTACAGCTTTTAAAGAATATCTGCACCTCATTCAGAGGTTACAAGGAGTGTCCTTGAAATGTGTAGAGCAAAATGGTTGTACTTAACGTTTAAGTAAATTGTAAATTATGTATTTTGTTGCAATAGAACTGACATACGAGTATCCTAGGATAAAAGTCCTGTAAAGTCCGGCCCGTGAGAAAGGGGCCGACCTATTACCTGCAACTCTGTCGAATACTTGTCATTTAGTGGATTTTCAGTTGTGACCAAACCCTACTTGAATTTGAAGCCTGGGGTTGACTTTCTTTGGCTGCTAGGCAGCTATAATTTGGTTGTTGTTTTCGGCATTATTGGCAGCGTCTGCCGTTCGACCTTCCAACTCTGTTAGCCCGCCTACATCGCTGCCTTATCCTTTAATCCTTATACTAACTGCGACTAGCTTGCTCACAATCACTTCCACAGACAACCACTATCACTATCTCGTTCGCACCACGACATGTATATAATACGAGAGCTATAGGCGAGAGTAGACGTGTTGGGAGTCTACCATTCAGTGTGTGGACGAGCCTGTGTGATACTCCACCATAGAATTGGTTTTACACTAACATAATAAATGCAAAAGTAACTCTGTCTGTCTCTCTGTCGCGCTTTTACCAAAATTAATACACCGATTTAAATGAAATTTGGTACAGAGATAATCGAGAGCCCGAAAAATTACATAAGGACATAGTTTTTGTCCCCAGAAGAATTGCAGTGGGAAATGGGAACAGGAAAGAGTCATTACGAGCAGCTACGGGTATTAACTAGTAATATTATGATTATTTTTATATAATTAGCAGGTGCATTGCTATCAGGTGAGGTCGCTTGTGCCCCAGAGATCTTGATGGGTACACCACAGACGTACAAGAGTAAGCAGACCAAACATATACCTTTGCTTATGGAGCAATACTTCGTACTTTTTACTCTTGCCATTTGTTGTATATAGCTATCTTTGTTATTCCTGTATAGCTACATCTATCTCACACATTGACAGTGAACAGCGCGTAGCGTTTTCTACTACAAATAAGCGACAAATTTGTAATGACATCTGCCGCTGTCATCTTTAAATCAAAAATTAGTAGTACGAAGTAAAAATATAACATAAAATAATTGTAAAATGTTACAAAAGTAGTCAAAAAATTTAATTTACAAAAAGGTATTGTGCATAAAGTAATGAAGTTTCATTATCAAGAAATCACCAGAAATAACTAAGCTAACCTACCAGTTTATGTGTATCTAATAGGCTACGCTATTTCTCGCTAACGTCGGGTCTGCTTACTGTCTTATATGTCTGTGGGGTACACCCATGCAACCCTGTCGAAGCGTCGAGTAAAAAAGTTACAATCTCTATTAGGTTTGATAGTGCGTCAAAACTTCTAACAGTTTCTCGTGACCTTTAGAAGGTAATCAGTTCCCCTTGTTCTTATACAGTAGAAGTATACTTAACATGTTTTTAACCCTTGTTACAGGAATAACATCAATCACAACACTCACAGTGATATCGTTTGAGCGGTACATGATGGTGACCAGGCCTCTCAACTCTCGCCATCTAAGCTCCAAAGGCGCTGTTCTATTAATAATATTCATATGGACATACTCGTTAGCGTTAACCACACCTCCGCTTATGGGCTGGGGTGCTTATGTCAATGAAGCTGCGAACATTAGGTGAGTATCTTAATTATCAAGTCAGTTACGGGATTTCTCCCAGCCAAAGCTTTGAAAGAAAAAAAACAATTGAAGAAAAAGTCCCGGTTTAGCATCCATACTAATATCTATACTAATATTATAAAGCTGAAAAGTTCGTTTGTTTGGTGGGATAAACTATATTAAGATATATTGAACTACTGGTCGGATTTGAAAAAATACCTTTGTGTTAAATAGCTTATACTCGTATATCGAGGAAGGCTGTAGGCTGATATATCATCACGTTACTGCCCAGGAGAGCGGAGCAGTCGCCATAAATGTCGACAAATCGGGCAATTATTTCAAAATTGTAGAATTTATAAGCGATGGGAGTTCGAAGGATGTTACGGGCGAATCCCGGGGGTTACCTAGTTTTATTATAAATATTGTTTGATTGACTGTCACGCTACAATCACTTAACACAATTGTTATAAAATGGATATAAAGGTAGCTGTCATCATCTAATATCTATACTTAATATTATAAAACTGAACAGTTCGTTTGTTTGTTTAAAAAAGTCTATCTCGGGAACTATACCAATAGGAGAGCCAAATAGTAAAAATATAATAAATACATATTATATCACACTTTACACAGTAGGTATTTAGTAATCATAAATGTCAACAAATCGCATAAATAAGTATCCATTCATTATAAGGTTAGTCCTGGGGGCCGAGTCTACTATTGACAAGCCGATTAATATAATCAGAATCGCTGTTTTCAGCTGTCAAAATGAATTATTATTATTATTTATAATGCACTAGCAGATCTTCAGATCTGATGCGTACATATCACTGCACTTGTGTTATATATTAGTTCAGTTTTAAATGGTAAAAAATAATAAATAAATATCCATCACGCCTTATCCCCGAAGGGGTGGCAGAGGCATATTATATGCCCACTTTTCACCGTGTGGATTCCTGTCCCACGTAATAGGTGGTGAGCCCGTTGCCGTGTTTAAATAGACAGACGCAGGTTGTGGCGACCTGCTGTTGAAGGTTTTCAAGCAACCTTTGTAGTCAACCCCAACTCGTTGAGGCGCTCCTCATATGCTTTGTATCTTAATGAAACAACCATTTATGTGGCCCTACGTTGTACTTTCTCTAACATATTTATATCTTTCCGAAAGTATGGATTCCATATTTGAAATGCATACACCAAAAGGGGTCGTATGTATGTTTTGTAAATTTTCTATCAAATAGAATTAGCCTTCTTTGTAATGTTTGTGATGTGTACATCCCATTTAATGTTATGTGTAATAGTCCCACCAAGATCTCTTTGTGAAGTCACTGGTTGTACATGTTCCGAACCAATGCTGTATTGAATTTTTGGATTGTTTCTACCCATATGTAAAACTGTGCACTTAGTTGTATTTAGTGGTATAAGCCAATCTTGTGTCCATTGTATGATACGATCCAAGTCCTGTTGCATTATATTGTGGCTAATAAAAGGATTTCCCATAATTTTGGTGTCATCAGCAAATATAGACAAATCCGACTGTACAATACCCTTCAGGTCTGTAATGAAAATTCCAAATAATACAGGTCCGATCACGGATCCCTGCGGTACTCCGTTGTGTACATCATAAGTATCTGAAAATGTGTCTCTCGTATCCCAAAGTGTTCGAGCTTAGCTTTTAATCTCTTAATGGGAACGCGATCAAAAGCCTTCTCATAGTCCAAGTATACAGTGTCTGTAGGTTGATTATTGTCCCAGTTAAGAGTCCATTTATCAAGACAAGTGAGAAGATTTGTAAAAGTTGATCTGCTTGGAACAAACTCATGCTGTTCATCGCTCAATAATATGGCGGGTAAAAAATCTTAATAACACTACTTCAATGGGTGAAGTAGTGTTATTAAATGTTTTTAATGTTTAAGAAACAATTTTCGGAGAGATTGTTATATTTTCAATGGCATTACCTACGCGTGGCAATTTTATTGGCTGTATCGAATTTGAAGGTTCTATGGTATAGGACCTTGCAAAATTGTTTAGCAAACAAATTGGCCACTATTTTCCTATCATTGGTTATATTACCATCGTCGTCCCTTAGCGATGGAGGCACTGATACCGTTGAGGAAAGTTGTTGACGTAAATAGGAGAAAAAAATCTTTAGGTCCACTTCCAACTATACCCTTCTCAAATTCAATTCTTAGTTTTTTAACTAGGGTCACAAGCTTGTTATTTATTTTGCGATATTCTTTGTAAGAGTCGTCAGAACAACTCAATGCGTACGTACGCCACAAACGCGTTGTACGATCGATCATGTCCAACACAGCCTTATTAATCCATAGTTGGTTTAGGTTTTGTCTGAAACGTCTAGTTTTTAAAGGTATATGTGTATTTATAGCGTCGTGGATTATGCCAGCAAGTTTCTGCCACGCCAGGTTGGCATCAGAGTACTCCATTATATTGGTTTTTAATAGTGTCTTACTAATATCGTCATAATTGACTGTGAAGAAGTTCCGTCTCTGTGTTTGTTTACTGTGCTTCGTAGATAGCTGGTTTTGTATTTGTATTGTGGCTATGAGCACCAGATGATCACTCTTGCCTATGTTTGGGTGTACTTCACTTTCGTGCATAGATTTTCCTCATTACAAAGAATTAAGTCCAACAATGATTCTTGATTATTGCTTTTTCTGGTAATACTGGAAACTAATTGATGTAAATTACTATCAGTATAAACATCTAAAAATTCTGTATGCAGCCTGTCATAGCACTCGACATCTTCATAACTCAATGGCCACTTAAGGTCCGGTACGTTAAAATCACCCATAATAAACAAGGGAGTTTTCTCTCCTGATGCTTGCTTGATGGTGCCAAACAGTAACGGATCAGTATCTTCAAACGTGTAATGTGTTGGTCTATTTACACCTGCCACAAATATTTCAAAGTGACCATACTTCAACTTCAGCCAGAGAGCCTCAACTTGTGCATGTTGGTTATATATTGGGTGGAGAGTAGTCTGTATATGCATGCCACAAAGTTTATGTGAAACATAGATGGCCACTCCTCCCCACCTTTCAATCTGTCATGTATAAAAACCACATACCCATTAATATCCACTAAGGTATCAGAATTGATATGAAATAAAGACTAAAATTATAATATATGAATGAAAAAAAAAAAGATTCATTCCTAACAGAAATATTAGACGGTAATTTTTTGGTGTTTTTCAATACATTTACTGCTGCTTTCTTATGCGAAAAGATTACTCGATGCGCTCTGTTTAGGCTTACCGAGGCGGATGACAGCAACGGGTTGCTCCATTACTGATATGTTCGATAGGGCATGCTGGACCTAGGTTTTATCTTGCTTAATACTTACCTCTTTATCTCGGATCTCATCTCCCGATCCAAGCTGACACTCATTCACGCCAAACATAATAACATTCAAACAACGCCTCCGCTAGTTCAGTGAGAATGCTTTCCATATCGGTATGTCGACTTTGCTTCGACTTGAGAATCTCAACTTCAATCTCAAGCTAAGCAACCATGCCTCTCAAAGCCGGCAGTTGACGCACACCTAATTCACAGTCGGGACACAAGTATCTTAGAGTGGGAGACTGCAGAACTACTACTCTCAATTCCGTAGCTAGCAATCCACTACACTTCACACATATTTGCCTATCACAACCATGACACTTAATTTTCGGATTTTTATCATCCACTTTTGGTATGTCCTTTTCGCATTTTAAACAAAGTGCTATTTTTGAAGGTTAAATATACTACAAAGTAATCCAGGTTTTACAATATTTCTTTTTTAGTTTTACAAAAAAAACTATTACGAGATAACACTGTCACTGTTGGTTTGGTCTTAAATTTAAACACTAACACAATATTGAGCATAAAAGTAGCAAGTTTACTAATATTTATCTATAATTTTCAAGACGCCTCGATTAAACACAAGTGCAAAGTGCACTGATGGGGGCAGACCAAATAAATAAATATCGTTGGGACAACTCACACAACGCCATCTGATTCCAAACTAAGCAGAGCTTGTAATATGGTAACCAGATAACTGATAAACATACATATATATCTAAATACATACATATTATAGATAAATAACACCCAGACACAGAATAAACCATCGTGCTCCTCACACAAAGTTTGATCCTGGGTGGGAATCGAACCGACGACTTCTTGCGTAACAGTCGGATACACTCCACCAACTCTAAATGTTAGTAGACTATCAAAAATGTAACTGACTAGCGGCCACTAGCGCGGTCCGTGTTAGTAGAATTCTATAGGAAGTCAATTGGAGTACGATTGTAATAGTAGACTACGAAAAACTGTCAACATTGTACCGGTGGCGTTCTATTGAGTTACGATTTCGATTGAAATAGTAGACTCGGCCCCCTGAAATGGGTACCCGTTGATGGCATTACCATTTACGAGCAATTACTTTAAGCAAGTTGGTAACGTGGCAGTCCTAAATTGATAGTGGATAAAATTTTCAGTCTCGACCTGCATTCGAACCAGCTAGCGCAGCGTATTCTGGCTTAACGCGCCAGATGCTTGTCTTATCTAAGCTATCGAGACCCACTCGAAAGTGACAAATTTATCCACCTTTTCCTGTCTTAAGGCTATGTAAGGCGCGACGGTACGACCTTAAGACGGAAAGAGATGGATAAATTCGTCAGTTTTGAGTGGGTCTTCATAAAACAACTATAATTATTTTTGATTTTGTTTTGTTTTGAATGTTATTTTTGCAATATTCCGCTTTTTTAGAATGCCCTACGATGTCGACACGTGTTTCGCCTACACACGAGGCATTATCAAGACTGTTTAGCAGCATTATGTGGGTCTTCATAGCTTAGATGGTTAAAAGCGTATGGCGCGTTAAGCAAGAAGACGCTGGTTTGAATCCAGCTCGAGACTAAAAAAAATTACACTTTAAATTTAAGAAATAGTTAGCATACTAATTTGTTTTCAAAATTGTCCTTAAGCCAAATTGATGGCCTTATGTATAAACTTCAATAACAGGTCACCGCAACCTGCGCCCGTACACACTGTTACGTGGGAAAAAATAAATAGGGTTTCCACATTATAGTGGGCTAAAGTTTGCCTCGGTCACCACTTCGGATATAAAGGCTAGACTGAGAGGAAGTTAACAAAGTGGCCCTTGCACCACACACACATCGCAATAATCAGTCAACTTATCTCAGGATTTAGCGTAAGATTAATAAATAAATATTGTGAGAGTGTATCAGACTGCTCCGCAAGAGGTCGTGGGTTCGATTCCCACCCAGGATAAAACTTTGTGTGATGAGCACGATGGTTTATTTTGTGTCTGGGTGTTATTTATCTATAATTTGTATGTATTAAGAAATATATAAGTAAGTTTATCAGTTATCTGGTTACCATAGTACAAGCTCTTCTTGGTTTGCAATCAGAAGGCGTTGTGTGAGTTATCGCAACGACGATATTTAAATTTATTATTATTTATATTTTTCCCACCGCGCTGCCTTAGCTTTAAGCTTTTGCTATTGGACAACTGATAAACGTACTTATATTTTTCTAAATACATAATATACACTGGTTGACGACCGCGGCTCCGCACGCGTGGTGAAGTTTTACCGTTCCCGTTTCCCACAGGAACTTGTTCCCGGGATAAAAAGTTGCCTATGTGTTATTCGGATGTGTAAGCTATATTATTGTAAAGTTTCATCCAAACCCATTCAGTAGATTTAGCGTAAAAGAGTAGCAAACATCTATACTTACAAACTTTCGCGTTTGTAATATTAGTAGGATAGGTGAACACCCACATTTCGAAACAAACAAATGTGGATGACCCAAATATTTATATAATTTATACTGTTGATTGATGGCACTTGAGGAAACTTGCTACACATTTTAAATAACACCACTTGTACTATTCCACAACATTTACTTGATAAAGCTAACCTCGTTTCGCCTCACGGCATTCTCAAAGGCACACAATATGTCCACTGGACCTAGTAGGTATTTATATATAAACTAGCTGACCGGCCCGGCTTCGCCCGTGACATACTTCCAACCCCGTGGCACCCATTTAATCCCGTCGCTTAATAATTTTCCAAAAATGTATGAAAGTTTCCCCGATTTGTTTATGATTACTGCTCTGCTCTCCTGTGTAGTGGCGTGATGATATATAGCTTAGAACCTTCCTCAATAAATGGGCTATCCATTACAAAAATATTTTTTCAAATCGATCCAGCCGTTCACGTGTGATGGCGTGACCAAGGTAAATAGGGATTCATTTTTATATATATAGATTAAAAATATATATATTTCAACCCGGGACCTAGCGTGGCAGTCGCATACACTACCACTGCGCCACTGAGGTTCAATCGATCGTTTACAGAATATTAGCCAATCAAAAATCTACACCTTTATATTTAGTCAACGATTGATTGCTCGTGGGCTGACTTTTGTAGTACATACATCACATGACAGTACGAGCAACAGTCCTTTGTCCGTTCAAAAATAGCTTTATATACTGTCTAAAACTTTCTGTACCCGGTTATTTCTGTTACTCTTCTATTGTGTATAGTGTAAGTTTATTGACAACTAGTTGACGCCCGCGGCTCAGGAACTTGTTCCCGGGATAAAAAGTAGCCTATGTGTTATTCTGTTGCATAAGCTACATTATTGTAAAGTTTCATTAAAATCTATTCAGTAGTTTTTACGTGGAAGAGTAACAAACGTCCATACAAACTTTCACGTTTATAATATTATATTAAGATTAAGACTAGCTCTTGCTCGCGACTTTAGTTGCATCTGTGTTGAAATAGACCGACTCAGGTCGTGGCGAGCTGTTGTTAAAATTTTTCAAGCTGCCATAATATTTCGTACAATTTCTGTGTAGGAATTGTACTGTCGCGTTGTAAATGTGTCCAATTGGTTTTTTAGATGTTCCGGAATAATCAAAGGTACACTGGCGTGGAGACCGCGAGGGCGTAAATTAGGAGAGTAAGAGAGTCCTAATTTACGCGTTTGCGGTCTCCACGACAGCATTTTTTCATCAGTTTATCCAGCAAGTTTTTCATACCCACTTGCTTATAGGGAAAAAAAAATCTCTTTATTTTACTTACGGTCGTATTACAGAACGTTTCTCAATACTCAAGAAACTCTTAAGGCTAGTCTTCGCCTTATAATACTACTATCAAGTGTTTCTTGAGTATTGAGAAACGTTCTGTAATACGGCCCTTAGTGTATTCCTTGTTATTTCCAACCCTACCTAGTTTTGCAGTCTGGAGTTCACTGTCAGCGTTTGTTTGGCTTTTTAATTTTCCTTATTACTGGGAGCGACTGCCGTCTGACAAACCAACCCCCTTAAGGGTACCCGCGTTGTTGTCTCACCCTTTATCAGCAGGTGCACCGCTCGCAGGCTCTCCTGCCTGGAGATTTTTGGAGCCTAAGTGAGTGACCTCTGTCACTCCCTTAGGCTCCGGAAATCTTGGTGGGGCCTCTTTTTATGAAGAATATTTATTTATTGCGTATATTTCCACAGTTGTTCGGTGAACTGGCACGAGCAGTCAATGAATACGCTCACATACATCATGTTCCTGTTCGCGATGGGACAGATCATCCCCTTGGCGGTGATCACCTTTAGTTATGTGAACATCATCAGAACTTTGAAAAGGGTAATGATAGTATTTTTATCTTATTATGTTTTTTAATTCTTAATTCAAAATGTTATTTTTTTTTTGCTTGAAATATGTATCAAATGTTGAAGTTACAAACTCAACTCTATACATATTTCGCTATTAAAACAAGGCATGCAAATTGTGTTACAATTATGACATGGTAATATTTATATGCCTAGAAAATCAATCAAGTCAACATGAATAGAGCTACATAAGCAATAGAACATATCCCTGTTTTTTTAAGTCGGTAAAAAGTATCTTTAAACATGAAGACATAAACAGGCGATAAGGTAGATCAAGACTTACATACAGAGACCACGTAAGCAGACTGATCATAAACGGAAAGCCAGACGTCTACTGCTTCTACTTCAGACGTGCATATAAAAGACTAGCGAAAGAAGTAAGCATGCGTCATGAAGCTTCCCTGACTAACCTGTCAGGGATATAGCGTGAAGATATTTAGTTACAATAAACACTTCTTAGAAGTGCGTAAACAGAATATTTTCAATGGAAGACCTACAGAGTACAAATTACGAAATACCAATACCAATGGTCGAGCCTGCTTCGTAGAAATCGTCATCAAACGTTTAATTTTAGAAATATTGAAAAGCTAATTTAACCAACAAAGTTTTAAAAAGAATTTATCAACGAGCGCTCTAGTTCAGTTTGATCTTAAACTTTAAAGCAAAGGAAATAGAGATGTGTTTATAAATCTAAATACTGGGTCTGTCAGAGACACTGTAGTAGCTCTTGAACGAATGAGTCGATTTAAATGCGGGTATAGTTTTCTAGGAGTGGTTCTTAGACATCTTTTATCTTAATCGCTTGTAATAAAGTATCGACTGCGTCGTTGCCTTGTCCGTTAGCATCGATAGCAGGTGAAGTCCCTTGGGCATCGGGGTCCCTTATGCTTTTTCTCATGGTTGCTGCGGAACTCCTACCGACTAAAACCACACGGTGCCCTTCCATTTCCTGATGACCGGCGTCCCGGGTGAGCCCTAGAGATAATCCCTCGCTTCATTGGATTCGGGTGTTATCCTACTTCCTTGGAGGCTGAAGGGAGGTGCTGTAGCTCTCACGCCACGAGAACGCCTCGATCCTATTTCTCTAAGAACAGCCAGCAGCCCACCTGCGGTCCTCAGTCCCCTGGTGGGTAGGGATTACTCCCAAATAAAATATAGAGTCCATTGTATTAATTAATTATACCTAAATGGATCAAAATAGAAAATTAATCAATAGCAAAATCATTTTAAAGGTAGCTCTACGACACGTAATTATCCGCATCATTTAGACGATATCGCCGAATTAAAGCTTAGCATTTCTCTATTTTGATCAAATGAAAATTTACAGTTAATTTAGACACGATTCTCATGTTTTAGAACAATTCGAATTTTGATTCAATAATTTGAAATTTGTTCAAATTGTAGCTTTGAATAGCTTACAATTTCAACAAATTTCTAATTGTTAGGCTCCAAGAGACGACCGGTGACTCTCGATCCGGATCGTTTCTGGTGCAGAGGATGGCCATCGCAATCCAGCGTGGAAACGCGGCAAGTGTGATGGGCACCTTTCCACCGGGAACGGTCAGGAGCGGGTATTTAAATAGTTTGTAAGGTTGATATTATTTTTCTATCTAATAATAATTTGTGATTTATGAATATATTTGTCCCTTTTTGGCATATAAAAAAAAAAAAAAATGTTAGGTATAATTAACCTTATGAAGGCTCACCCGAGGTTACCGTGTGGTATTAGTTTGTAGAAAACCGGCATAGCATCCATGAGGACTTCCACACGTAAAACAAAAGGTATGATTTGTATTTAAGTTAAGTTTCATTACGTAACTTAAGATCCCTGATTATTTAACTTCATTGAGTGTTTAAAATTTCACAAATCAGTATGTTTAAAATTTATTTAGATTTCTTATAACCTGTCGGGAATTTTAGATTAGCTTGAGGGGAATACTAAGATTTTTGATTTTGTCACTTCCAAGCTTAAGATGATAAATCTATACTAATATTATAAAGCTGAAGAGTTTGTTTGTTTGTTTGGTTGAACGCACTAATTTCAGGAACTACTGGTCGGAATTGAAACATGATATATATGGATAGCCCATTTATCGAGGAAGGCTATAGGCTATATATCATCGCCGTACTAGCCTGGAGAGCCGAGCAGTAGTCATAAATGTCGACTAATTAAATGGGTACGACGGGAGATCGAAGTATGTCACGGGCGAAGCCGGGGGGGTAGTGTTATATATGTGACTACCTCTCGGCTCGTCCTATGGACGACTGAGAGCGAACGGATCACTGATTTATCACCTTGCAGAGCAATTCTGTTTCGCCAAGTACCTGTGAGAGCTGGGGGTGATGAGTGGGACGGCCGTGGATACGGAGAAGCATACTCTAGTTTTGGTGTAAGATGGGCAGCGGGCATTATCGGTGTCGACTTGTCGCTGTTGATTGTGGTGCAAGCCTTGGCCGTCATACATCTCATTGTAAAGTATATACGGAGTGGCGAGACCTATAACTATACAGATTATATACTGTTGATTGATTGCACTTGGTGGAACTTGCTACACATATATTAAATAACACCACTTGTACCGTTCCACAACATCAAAGGTACACAATATGACGACTAATCATTCATCATATTGTGTACCTTTGAGAATGCCGTGAGGCGAAACCGGACAGGTTTACAAAGTTAATGTTGTGGAACAGTACAAGTGGTGTTATTGCACGCCTCATAAGCAAAACGTTGAGGTGGGTACTACTGTCACTTCGCGCATAACATCTGATTTTTCAAACTTAAAATGTCTCTATTTATCATATATTGCACTTGTAAAATAATATATACACACACATATCAAGAAAAACACTATTTTTAACACTCATAATATTTTTGATGCCATTTTTGTTATTTAAACTAGTTAAAAAACTGTTTAAAAAAGTTCCCTCCGTTCCGTTTGTCTGTATGTTACGAATATTTTCTTGTTAACACGATAACGACCGAAATACTTTACTAATCGAGTCTTTTTTTTTCTTTTACGCTTCAGTGTAATTAGGAATAGAACCCTTTCAATTTTCACGGTCTGATTCAATGTGGTTTAATTGTTATTATCTTTACTTTATTTATTTCATAACCCCTACGCGATAATTCATAGCAAAGTTTGTAAGCTTGTTATGCTATTTTTTTTATAATATTATAAAAGCGTGTGAGGCGTGCACTTTTGGGTTTTCCAAATTTATTTAATATATACCTATACAGATAAATAAAAATAAGTGCGTGTTTGTAATGACAAATTAACAGATTTTCACTCAATTCATATTACACGTGTATAGCTCTTTAAAAGGGCTCTTAGGTTTTTAGTGTTGGCAACGCGTGTTGCACCTCTGGTGTTGCAAACGTCTATAGGCTACGGTAACCACTTTCTGTTAAGTTGGCTTGTTATGCTTGTTTGTCGCCTCTGTGGTATAAAAAAAATTAAAGTATTTACGCTAATTACATCAAAACACATTTTTCTTTTTGTTTGCTAATCTCTGAAACGGCTGGACCGATTTTAACGTAACTTTCACCGACAGATAGCTGATGATATAAGGAGTAACTTAAACAAAATTTTATTTCTGCATTCCCATGAGAACGAGCAAAACGTGGGTGAATCTGTGCAGACGGCTACTGTACGATAAAGACAATGATTAAATTTGTTTACAGAATTCCCAAAGGCTTGGCCGAGTGTCTCGAGCGGAGACGAAAGCTACAGCCATGGTCTTTATAATGATCGTTGCCTTCACCGTTGCCTGGACACCATACTCCGTGTTCGCTCTCATGGAACAGTTCGCCACAGAGGGAATCGTAAGTGTACTATTAGTAGTAATAAATATTTTATGCTAAAAAATTAATAATTTATGACATGTTTTCAAATTAAGTCAATATAAGCTTGTGCTATGGGATCTAGACAACAAGGTCACTAAGTTAAGCATCTTACGCTATGGCTGGCCCTGAGATGGATGAGCATTTTATGGCATTCTTCTTTACGAGCGGTTCTCTGCTTCCGAAAGCACGTTAAGGCGTTGATCCCGACCAATAACATAAAAGACGTTAAGCCAAGTTAAGCTAGCCAATACCTGCACCTGTTATTTCAACAAGTCAATGTTCTCACCACCGGCACTCACCACGTAGTACAAAATACAAATGGTGAAATGTGAGCGTATTACATACATCTGCCTACCCCTTCGAGGCCGAAGCTAACGAAGAGCTCTACAGTACAATTATTATTGACTTTTCATATCTTCATCACATCTCATAAAGGTTCATCGTTTTATTGCTGAAATAAAGTAGAACAGAATTTTATATAACTTTATATCGTGACTATTTTCATTTGACCGGGAAAAGATCTGAGCTATAAAGGAAATTGTATTCCATTTATCGTATAGATAAAAAATAAGACAAGCGAGAGTCGGACTCTCCCCCTGAGATTCCGTAATAAAAAATGTTTTTTGCGACACAAATTTCCAAAATAATAGTGAGTGGGCATATAATATGCCTCTGCCAGATAAGGCGTGATGGATATTTATTTATTTTATTTTTTAAATATTCAAAACTTTGTTTTACGATAACCAAGTTTGATTTTTTCACAGCTTCAACAGTCCATAGACCTTTTTTGCGTAGGAAAATACCCTCGGATGCTATGCCGGACACAAACCGATTAAACTACATGATGCCGGCATAGCTGACTTGTCCAGTACTCCCGGCGGAATAGATTGTAGACCTGATAGTAGACCTTTCATTATAGTTTTCATTTGAAATCAATCCTTCACGCGTTCCCGAGATAAAGGGTCAAAAAAATGTCTTTATGTTACATAGATCATTTTAACGGCGCTCACAAAATGTCATACACTAAAACTAAAGATAAATTTAAAGTGACCAGTAGTTTTGGCAGACAGACGGACGTACGGACATCAAAGTGATCCTATAAGGGTTCCGATTTTTTCCTATTAAGGTACGGAACCTTAATAACCCAACCAAGAGTGTAATTTATTAACTAAGGTTTAGTTCAATTTCAATAAAACATAAACTAGATATTTAAATTTTAAAGTGGAAATTTTTTTTGAGTCACGAGCTGGACTCGAACCAGCGTCCTCTGGTTCAACGCACCAGACGCGTTACCAACTACACCACCGTGACCTGCTCGTAACTGACGAATTAATCCACCTCTTTACGTCTTAAGGCGACGTAAGGAGTAAGTTAAATTTAGAAAAAAGTTAACATACTAATTGCTTTTCAAAATAGTTTCTAAACTAGATATTATTTTTAGTGCAAGAATCTCTCATACAGTGGAAATAATTTTCGCCAGAACTGAGCGATTCATAAGATCGTTTCTCTGTCGAACAATAGAAATTTGGAATGCTTTGCCAGCGCACGTGTTTCCCCCTCTTATAATCCAGGTTTGTTCAAGCAGGGCGTGAAGTGGCACATCATTGGGTCGCCAACTTGAGAGCCACTGTAAATAGTCCTATGGATTGTGATAGTGGCTTTCAGTCGCTAGATGTCGCCATGGCTTTCCATCAGGAAGGTGTCTTTACTTTAAAAAACTAAAAATAAAAAAAAATAAAAAATCTTCCCGGATATTGGGTGGCAATTTTCTCCCACAGCCTGACGTGGCACGTGGCAATATTAGTACTTTTCTCCCTATAAGGGTGCAAGCAAGAGATTTTGGACAACATCCTCACTGTGTTCCATCCACAAATTTCATATGTAGTTTCAAAATCTTCATATAATAATTTTATCAATATAGCAGGTTAGAATGAAAGTGTCAGCATTAAGCTGGAAAACAGCGTGCTTCTTTGGTTTGGTTTGCCCAATGAATGAGGAACGATTGACGAAGAAAATTTATTGAGCAGAAGTAGAGAAAAAGTAGATGGTAGAAGGCGTCAGGGTAGACCGAGACTTACTTAAGTATACCGCGTGAGCAGATTGCTTAAAAACGGAAAGGTCAAAAGTTCTCAGATACCCAGACGGGCATTTATGAAGCGAAGCGATTTATGAATCTCCAGCAAGCAAAATAAGTAGGTAAGGTAAGTAAGTAAGGCGATCTGTCCTCTCTGCCTACTCCGTCAGGGATACATTGTGAAG
Source organism: Thumatha senex (assembly GCA_948477245.1). Taxonomy (NCBI): domain Eukaryota; kingdom Metazoa; phylum Arthropoda; class Insecta; order Lepidoptera; family Erebidae; genus Thumatha; species Thumatha senex. The sequence continues at coordinate 6,720,833 of OX419738.1, read as the reverse complement.
ATACTTAATATTTATATGTAACTACTAAAAAAAACGCGGTCGCGCTCTGACTCAGTGTTCTGTGAACGATCACTGCGTTAAACAACATTCGCTATGGCTGGTCATCGGATGGGTGACCACTATATGGTATTTCTATTCACGAATGTTTCAGTGCTTCGGAAGGCACGTTAAACCGTTGGTCTCGGTTGCCAGTGACATAGTAGTCATTAAACTAGTTGAAGACCTTATGGGCAGCTTGAAAAATTTTAATAGAAGTTCGCCACAGCCTACACCAGTAGTGAAGGCAATAGGGTTACCCCCGTTAAGTGGGGTGGGACCTACAAAACTACTGAGTGTGCGTGTGTAATTCCCCTCTCCCTACGTAGGATTTGGTTTTTTATTTATTTCTTGGCTTTTGTATGTATAAGATAATTTATATACTGTTGATTGATGGGATTAAGGTATATAAATATACTTTGAGGCATTTACATTTGCGAGCGTTTCCGTGCTTCGGAAGGCACATTAAGCCGTTGGTCTCGGTTGCCAGTACCATGGCAGTCGTTAAGCCAAGTTGAAGACCTTAGGGGCGTATAATATGCTTCTGCTAACCTTTCGGAAATAAGGCTTGATTGATAAAAAATATTAAATAATGGCATAAGATAACTTATTAAAATTGAAGATTACCTAAACAAAATACCTATATATTTCCGTTTTGTATGAATATTTATTTTCATATAGTTATCGTCTAAGCTTACATTGATTTACAGTTTCATGCCAATGACAGACCTATATCAACATGGCCGACCGTTTTAATAGTTTTAAATAGAACTTGCTTATAAGGACACCACCCCGCTACGCGCTGTCAGTATAACTACTCTAAGGGCCTCCGCAGACTAGCTTATTTTAGTATCCGCAACCGATGACTTAATAAATTTTTAGAAGCCAGATGCAGCGACCGAGCTCTGTATTCCACACTCTTAAAAATGGCAGAAGTGGCGACTGTTTTTTTTTTATTGCAAATCCATGTAATCGCCGAGATGCGGAATTCCGATACTGCACCCTGAGGACCCAGAGTCTCCCAAACGTGACAAAGCATCGACACAGTCGCAAACCGCCGATTGCGGATACTTTAAAGAGGCCAGTGTGCGGTGACTCTAAAGCTTAAATAGGTTCGCTCTGTCTACGTTCGCTACAGTAATTCATATCAGTTTGTTGCTATCGCTATTGTGGTTATTTTTTTATCTATAGGCCAGATAATCTATACTAATAGTATAAAACTGAAGAGTTTATTTGTTTGGTTGGACGCGCTAATCTCAGCAACTACTGATCGGATTTGGAAAATAATTTTGTATTATAAAGCCCATTTATTGAGCAAGGTTATATCTATATGTCATCATGCTACATAGGATGATGACATATAGATATAATTATTATAGCAATAGCATTAGTATGGAGAGGTTAAAAATGTCTAATCATTCATAACACTGACATTTTGATACAGTCAAATTAGATAAACAGCTGATTATAAAAATGATCAACGTATACAATAAGCCTCTATAGACAAAACCGCGGGGGTCAACTAGTAATATATATAAAGTACTAGCTGACCCGCACGGCTTTGCCCGTGATATACTTCGAACCTCGTGGCACCCATTTAATCCCGTTGTTTAATAATTTTACAATAATGTACAAATATTTTTCTAATTACTTGATTACTTCTCCGCTCTCCAGTACGCCCGCACGGGCACGGCCCGGTCGAATTATGGTTACACGAAAATAATTTGATTGCGCATTATTTTGATTTTGCTATATCTCCTAAGAAATTAATTTAATTTGTAATGTGTAAAGGGACAAAATAATCTTCATGAAATGCTGAAGACAAATAACGTATTCAAAATGATAAGGATTTATAACGTATTTGTGTAAATAGCCTTTAATTTACCGCTTTATAGTGCTGGTATTTTTAAGTATTATAATGGTTATAGTATGTTATTTTAAAGAGATTTTTTATTAGACCTATATTAGGTTCACAATTTTGTTATATCTTAAAGGGTTTAGGCAGCGTTTTGACGCAAAGTGTGAGGGTGAACAGCCTGTCTACAATTATCGAGACGTATTGCCCTTTAAGTCGGTCAACTTCACGACTGCTCTTTCCAAAATCATATTATACGATTTACGTAGGTTTTTTAAATATTAGGAAAATTATATGTCTGTCACGAACACCGAGTCACTTAGTTACAACGAAACATTATTTATTTAGTGAATCTAAACATGGCTTTAAATCTACTATTTGTATACTTCCACTTTAAAAAACCATTATTGGCTATAGCCGAAATCTATTATAGATTTCGGCTATAGCCAATAATGGTTTTTTACAACTTAGCTTCTGTGTTAAGGTGGAACCTTGCCACCCAATTTTGAGATAGATATTTACAAACTAATGGATGACAATGCATGATTAGCTGTGACGTCATTCTAAATCCAACACGCTAAAATAGGTATCTACTCAATATGGCGGACTAACCTACCAACTATCTTCACGCTCTATCCCTGACGGAGTAGTCAGAGAGGACAGATCGCCAGGCTTCACGGTCCATACTTACTTCTTTCGCTTCTTGTAGATTCATCAATCGCTTTATACATGCACGTCTGTGTATCCAAGTACTTTTGACTTTTGACTTTTCCGTTTTAGAGCTATCTGCTCACGCGGTCTTCATATGTAAGTCTCGGCCCACACTGACTCCTTCTACCCTCTACTTTCGCACAATATATATTCTTCGTCAATCGTTCCTAACTCATTCGTTGGACGTGTCCAAACCAACGGAGCACGCCCTTCTCCAGCTTAACGCTAACAGTTTCATTCAAACCTGCCATATTGCGTATCAGTCCATTTATCGAGGAAGGCTATAGGCTATATAGCATCACGGTACGACCAATAGGTGCGGAACAGCAATGATAAATGTGGCAAAATCGGGGACAAAATATTCCTTTTGATAGCTTCCGTTGCGAACACTGCGTTAACAATTAAAGTTACGCAAAAACTATGTATTACATAATTATTCCCCTTTAAAAGTTCCAGAATAAAGTCCGGGACAGCATATGCCTATCTTTTAAGGTTAACTTATTATAATCATTTTACTGCGAAAATATTTGTTCTTAAAATGACAAGTGAAAAGTATGGCCGATGATTTGCCATTTACGCCTGCGCGACGTCGCGGCCAGCCAATAGTGAGCGAGCTCTGCTAAGTCCTCGCGTCTCCTGTGTAACTATACTAATAATAATATAAAGTTAACTATACTAATATGTGTTGGATAGCGCATTTATCGTGGAAGTCTATAGACTATATCATCACTCTACTACCCTGAAGAGCAGGGCAGTAATCAACAAATCGGGCAAATATTCATACATTATTGTAAAAGTAATAAACGACGGGATTGAATTGGAGTGACGGGAATAAAGACGTGACTGATAAACTGACGGGAGTTCGAAGTTTGTCACGGGCGAAGCCGCGCGGGTCAGCTAGTATATGATATACGGCGGACTAATTATTTTAATGACGTTCTATAATATGGGTATCAAATGAAAGTTCTTGCTGAGAATAACCCGAAAAATGAGTTACTCTAAACTCAATATGTTGGACTACTAAAGATTGTGACTATGTTTTTCTAGATTTTTGTGGGACTTTTATTTATACAGCGCCGTCTTATCCAAATTACGCAAATGTAAACTTGTGGTATGGGATCTAGACAACTGATACACATATTAAAATATTTCTAAATACATACATATTATTCTTTTTTTATGCCACTGAGGTGGCAGACAAACATTTGGGCCCACCTGATGGAAAGTGGTCACCTTAGCCTATGGACGATTGCAACACCAGAGGTGCAGCATTTGCGCTGTCGACCCTTAAAATAAAAAAACACCTAAACTCGTAAACAAACCTTTGATGATTACACAAATAGTTGGTCCGACCCGAGAATCGAACCCGATATCTCGGGGCGGCGGTCGTATACACTACGACTTACGCCACTCATTTTTCTACAATATGGGTATTAGATGACTGCGTATGCTTTTTAGCTACTTTCAATATAAGTTTGTCATTAAAAAGATTTTAAACTTCATATTAACTTTAATAAAACTTTGCTCTAATCTCAACGGTTCAGCAATATGACAAAAAAGGCGTATTGCAAAATATTAATAGCCGTGGTAATACTGATAACGTGGTACAAGTCTACTCGTGACCACGGCTTAAACCTTCTTAAGTTTTATAGAACAGAATAAAACTTTATTTGTACTCTATATTAAATCTAGATCACAAAGATATTTGCAACATAATGTACAAAGGGCGGCCTTATCGCTTAAAAGCAATTTCTTCCAGGCAACCTTGGGATGGAAAGAAAAAAATAATAGTTCTATGAAAGATGGGTAGATTTGGTTTATATGAAGCTACATAAAAAAATAAATACAAAACATACAATCATACAATAAATAACATAAATACATACATAAATACATACAAACATACATACAAACACTACTGAGTCAAATAATGCTCCTTTACCATACGCTTAAAGACAACCAGAGACTAGGCCCGTCTAATTGGTATAGGCAGTGCATTCCATAACCGCACCGCTTGTACGATTTGTTTTATTCCGATTTATATGCTTAAATTTGTTCCAGGTTTCACCTGGAGCCGGTGTTATACCAGCACTGGTGGCCAAGAGTTCCATCTGCTACGATCCTCTTATTTACGTTGGAATGAACACCCAAGTAAGTATTATGTAACCAATGAGAACGCCCAGCTATACGGTTAATATTCTTATACCTATTCAGCTTATTTATATAACTGCCTCGGTAGCGTAGTGGCTCTGTACGTTGCTACTGTTGCTGAGCTTCCAGTTCCAGGTAAAAACAAATGTTTGTGACGAAGTTCTGATGCATTCTAGGTATCATCGGCATATAACCATATTTAAATAGATTCCATAACACAACTATAATTAATATCCCAAAAATATAACACGTAACATCTATTGTTGCAGTTTCGAAACTCAATAAAACGAATATTTGGCATTCACGCCAAGGGACATCACTCACGCTCCGAAAAAGGTTATCAAAATAACAAACTTTCACCAGCCAACAAGTTGTCCAGTTACAATACAACTCGTATAAATTCATCAGAAACAAATTTTTCAAGTATACAGAAAAACTCTAATCAGAAAAAAATAAATTTTAACGATGAAGTATCAGAAACCACTTACAATGAATACCATCGAACGTTTGCAAGAGACCCAGAACTGTGTACAATACCTGAGAACAAAAATTCTGATGCCGAGAGGTCTGGAGACACAATGTGTGATGAAGATAGTAGCAACGGTAATAAACGACATGAGATATTTGGCGAATCGTGTAAAATGTACAACGAGAGATCACCAGTTTTAACTTTTATGGACTCCGATCGATTATTATTTACTAAAATATCAGAGAGTGATGATTTCGAACCCAATGAAACTAATGTTTTTGGGAATGAAGGTTATGAAGAACATGTTACAGATAAAATCAACACAGATGATTGCAAAATCGAGAATGAACAGCAAAGTTCAGGAAGGCGTAAGATAATACGACAAAGTTGCTCTTTAGATTTCCCACGGCTTACAAATGAAAATAAACAGCGAAAGCTGTCCATTGAAACTAAATTAGAAAGTTTCATCCAGCCTAAAGGATTTTTTAAGGATACAATTAATAAACTTTTTGATCAGGATGCTAAACAGATACAAGACTGTTATAAAAGTTATTTGTGTGATGATAAAAGTGAATGTGGCCAAGATGATTTGTAATTTATATGATGTACGGCTAATTTGGGAACAAAGTCAAATTATTAGATTTATACGTTCTCTAAGGGAACACTCAAAATATCGATTAAATAAAGTGTAGATAGACGTTCTATTAATTTAATTACAGGACTGAGAGTGGCAATTGCTAAAGATGTCAAGTAATTATATTTAGAAGAACGCTTTGTCTTCAAATTTTAAAAGTCACAAATCCCAAATGTATATTCAATTGCATTTTTTAAATGATTGTTTATGAAATTCTTCTTTACCTGTTTAAAAGATATAGGTCAAAATTATTTAAAATTTCTAAAAAATGGTGCTGACCTATATTGAAAATGTCCATTCATAAGAATTACGACATTTTTGTCAAAGATCTGTGATATAGATACGAGTGCCAAGTTAAACATAAGTATATATTTAGTTGGTATAATCTGGTAAGTATAATTATGAGATCTGTGGTTTATATTGGTCCATAGCAGTACAATAATGCTGTGACTTCGAATTATCGACCACAAATCTAATACATATCTGTTATTGCTGACTTGAATCAGATTGTCTAAATTATAGACATCAATCGGGACATGGTCGATCAAATTTATTGAAAGTAATCAATTTAAGGTACCTTTTGTTGTCCCCGTTTCTATCGGATTACACTGAACATGTTTGAGGGTAGATTGATACGAACCTAGCACCGTCCCAGTTATTCCCCGTCCAAAGTTTCAACTACCCGCACTAAGGGCCGTATTCCAGAACGTTTCTCAATACTCAACCGACACTTGAGGCTAGTTTTTGCCGTATAAATACTGCTCTCAAGTGTTTTTTAGTATTGATAAACGTTCTAGAATACGACCCTTAGTCGTCTTACATACTATTCGTATCATTACACCCACAATGCGACAACAATGTCCTGATATCAGTAAATTACGTCCCGGTGATGGTTGCGCTTGCTAATTGACTGGATTCCAAGATTTTATCTTCTTTCTTTTCAATAGTTGGAATCTTTATATTTCTTCTATTCAACGGCATGAAGGACAATTCATCATCATTATCGAACAACAATATCTATGTCCCAAAGGGGGTAGGCAAGGCAAATGCCAGGCAAGTGTAACACATCCACATGTAAAATATCCGCAGTTCTAACAAAAAAGGACAACATTATTTAAATTACGAGTATACTTGCTGTATGTTCCTAATGCGTTACTTTTTGGTCGTCATGATGACCAAAACGACCATCTGCAAAGCCAGAAATATTGCCCGTACTGTGATATTTATTAGCGTGTGTAGTCGATATTTCGAGACGAAATTACTATGTAAGTAGAATGTTTATCATTAGAGACATTCGATTTTTTATTAAACCTGTCATAAGTACCTGTATAATAAAGCCAGATTGACAAATATTTTCTAAATTTTGATTATGATTGAAGACTGGAATTATAGAGCAACGAGGATAGGGAATCGCCTTTGAAAGCTGGTAGTAAGACTTTGCGCAGGGTACGGGGAGGTGGGATTCACAGATACGTCATAACAATTCATTATACAAACGTCATGTCGTGATGGGTCTAAAGATTCTTCTCATAAGTTAATGCAAAACACTAGATCTCAGTGACCTTCAGTGTGCAGTTCAATCTACTTGTGAGGAGTCATTCTACTGCTGCTCTAAAAATTTACCAGTTCCTTTAAGAATTTCTTGGAATTCCCATAATTTCTGAAAATAAATGGTAAGTTTCACCATGTCCACTCTAAAATAATAACATTTATTTTGAGAATATATTTCTTGAAGTAAATGTGTAAGAAAATGTGATTGTGGAATTTCAATGGCATACGTTAATATAAAACAGCCGAATTAAAGCCCAGAGCTTGTCAGAATTTTGACAGAGAGGTAAACTTCTTTGCTCTACCACTGAAATTGTATTTGATAGTTTGTGAACTATTCTATAGAGACAGCTGCTGACTCTTCTAGCAATATTATTAATTTTCAATAATGAATGATGGAAGGATTGATGGATGGATGGAAGGATGACATGACTAAATACCATAGACCTAGTAAAAATACAGACAGAGCTCTCGATAAAACAAAGCTGAGGGTTATTCTGGGTGTTATGTGCATCCGTAATGATTGTCATTTTCATCTGACGCTTATTGATTTTTGTAATACTATTATAGAGATGTAATGATCAAACAACAATGATTTCCAACCTTATTATATTTACATAAATCTAATAGGTAACGAATGCTTGTACCTACAATTGTATAATTAGATAGAAAATAATTTAAATACGTTTGGGAATTATTAGTATATTAGTACTCACCTTTATGAATAAAGGAAGTCAAAGATAGTATAATTTTAATAGAAATTGTAGTTTTAAAAATATATAATAATATTGTTTTTAAACTCACACTTTTTCGGGTCTTTTTCGCGTAATATTTTAACTTTTTCTCACCTCTTGACGTTTCGGCTATATTGCAATAGCCGTGGTCACGAGTAGACTGAGCCTGAGTAGGTGAGAAAAAGTTAAAATATTACGCGAAAAAGACCCGAAAAACATAAAATATAATAATATTCTCTACACGTTAAAAAAAGTATCTGTGAAAGTGTCACGCGATTATTATGTGAACTGTCAAACAACGTTTTTTTTTTTTCATTTGTATTACACCTGTAAGTCGAGCAGATTACGTCCGTACTATTTTTTTAGGTCCGTGGTAGCCATAACTATTTTGGTATGAATTGAACATGATACTATTATTGTTAATTTACCAATAAAGTTACTTCAGTACACATAATATTAATTAGTAGAAAGCTATTCAAGAGAACCTAGTTGCTTTGGAAGTTTGCAAATTTGTTTTGACACTAAGCGGCATTGTGTAATCGATTCCTATTGTGAAATGAAACTTATAACTACTCTGACTGACCTAAATTCGTCTTTTTTGATACTACTACTGTGGTAAATAATCATTACCTAAACGAAAGTTATTACTTGCCTTTGCTTTTGAAGCTTACTCACATCCAATGCTACTCCACACCATGAGATAGATGAGAAAATAATCTAGAACATGTTTTTTTCTGAAATAATAAATACCGACTTCAAATCTATACCTCTGAACAACCTTAAAAAAATCTGTACAAACTTAAACTAAAATATTAAAAAGTAGGAAATTAATATATTTTAAATTTTTACTGTAGAACAGTTTTGCTATAATGAGTTAAAATGGCAAGCATTACAAATTAATGATCGAGTACAAACATACAAAAAAGTATAAGAACAAAAGTCGGTTAAAAATAGTATCCCATACCATTGCGGGAAGCACTCTAATTAATTTTACGATTTTAATTTAAGATTTTTTCACTCATTTTGAAGTATATTAGTAGATTGGGAATAATTAATCTTGAACAAAATAATTAATGTCAATACATCATCTCATTATATTATCGATTTGTATAGTATCGTGGACAATAATAATATGAACTAGTAATTTTAAAAGAAACAACGAGTCAAGCCCGCTGTAGTTAGCTAGTAATTTTGTATTGATGTGTAACATGTTTCCTTTCGGTAACTGGATATTATTTTGTGTTAGTGATTTTAGAAGAGGGACGGAAACTGTGTTACAAGAAAACAGTTATTAAGACGCACTATTCGATTTGACCAATCGTTTGATTTGAGCGAGCGCGGTTGTGAGATTGCTGTGAGATAGTGCCAACCCATTTAGAATATAAAAATTCATATATTTTAATGGTTAGAATATATTCGACCAATATTGTGACATACGAGTATATAAGTGACTCCGCATATTTTCACACATGTCAGCTCAATTTCATTGCAGTATAACAGATGTTACACATCATATGCGACTGCTGTAGGGCTCGTTCGATGCATTTATAAATATAAATCTTATTTTAAAATTAGTTAGAATATAAATTAATAAAATTAAAATAGTTGGTTAATTGAAGTCGGAGCTTAGAAATAAAAACAATAATTGAAGTTCAATTTTTGTTTAATTTTTAAATAAAGAAATTTACATTTATATTGTAAGTTTGAAATATAATATCTATTATACCTTCTTCTGTGTCAGCCATTGCATGGCACTTGTTCTTTTTCAAAAATGCCGCTATTTTTATACAATAGCTTATAAATACTGCTATAATTATATAATAGCTTATAAATACTGTCCTATGTGTTGGTCCATAATTATATACGTACTCGTGGATGTAAGTAAGTTTATGTTATAAATTATAAAATGTCTGTATAAATCAGTCACGTCTCCATTAATACAAATTATAATAATATTTTAATACCATTTTGTCTTAAGATTTTAGCTGTAAACAAGTTCTAGATTTCTTGAATAAATGTTTTAATAAAGTATTATAATTCAACGTTACCTCGTATTATTTTAACCTCAGTTTGTTCAAAGAAAATGCAGATAGTCTTTTCTCGATAGAATTGCTCTCGTTTAAGACGTCACAGAGCAAGGAATGTTACTCGCTCGCTCTAGCGCCCTAATAGAGAGAAAAGTAATAATCTATACTATTATAAAATTGTAAAATTAGCTGTGACGTACATTTATAATAAATTAAAAAAAAAATTGTAATAAATAAATAAATCGACTATTTAAGGGATTCTGAGTCTGAAACTGTGATAATTTTTGTTCGTGTCTGTTTGTTTGTTTCTTTGTTCGGGGTTGGAGCAAAATCTAGATGGTTTACCACAATCCTGCTAAAAAAATATTGTGGTTAATTTTCCAGCTTAAGTACTGCGCTATAATTCATCAAAATCGGTTCAGCAGAAGTGATAGTACAGCTTGAACTACATTTTACTAGACGAGCTATACATAGGACAGGTCCAAGTATTTTGGTTTGTAATTAGGTTTTAATTATGACACCATTTTTCACATGCCCACTGATTTTCAGTGATGCACATACTCGTATCGAGTTGTCTTCACTGATGACTACACGATGAGTTAAGTTAAGTTATCTAAGTGCGGTCTAATTTTGGATGGACAACCATTTCAAAAATAGGTGCATCACGTCAGCAAGCACTTCTTTTAGTTACAGTCTCTAATAGGTAAAGGATCAGAGAAGGTAAACACACAAGGCGCGGTCTACTTTTAGATGGGTCAGTTACGCACATCGAAATAAAAACTAAGGTATCAACTTTAAAGCAGTGACCACTTTGAAAGAAAGTGAAACACATTTCAGCAGACATTTTGCTTTTAATTATGCACAAGTTTCTGTCATTAATGGGTAAAAGATCAGTGACATAAAGCATTCTAAGCATGGTACACTTTTGGAAGGGTGACGACTTTGCGAAATCCGCAGTCTCTAACTACAACTTCTGTGATATATTTGCACAAAAGGGACATTCACTTGGTTCAAGCTGATATCAGCAGCACCTGCTAACTGGTAGAGGTGCCCAGGAAAGCTCAGGAGGTTGGTAGGCCAGAAGCAATTGCTATATTTTATAAACCTAAGGAATTAAAACCAGCTGATAGATACTCTTTTAAATTATACATACAAATTCTTGTCCCAATGACGTGGCAAATAATTTCAAAAGCAGGTAGCCACAGCCTGCGTCTGTTTATTTCAACACGACAAAAATGCATACAATGGAATGTGGATGTATAGATACCTCTGCCTAGCCCTTCGGGAATAAAGGCGTGATTGATAAAAAACTAACTAACTTACTATTTTCACGTTGTATCCCTGACGAGGTAGTCAGATAGGACACATCGCCAGGCTTCCTCCATGCATACTTCTTTCACTTCTTGCAGATTCATGAATCGCTTTATACACGTCTGGATATCCGAATACTTTTGATTCTTCCATTTTTTTTAAATATTGCTCAATCTGCTCACTTGGTCTTCATATGTAAGTCTCGGCCTACTGTAACTCCTTCTATCCTCTACTATCACACAATATATTTTCTTCGTCAATCGTTCCTCACTCATTGGTGGACGCGTCCAAATCAACGGAGCTCGTCCTTTTCTAGCTTAACGCTGACACTTTTATTCAAACCTGCCATATTGCGTATCACTTTGTTATGTATTCGATCGGCCAAAGTTACACCGCATAATTTTCGAAGTAATTTCATATCCACCGCATTCGATTTACTTTAATGCATCTGCTGATATTCCCAGTTTTCACTACCGTAACGTGCTTCTTTTACGATTCTTTGTCGGTTTAGTAATTGGACAAAGCACCGTTAACTTTGTTTCCGGCTTCTAAATCCGAATCACATCTTCTTTTAGTTCAAGTCATATATTAGCAATCGAACTCAAAAGGTTGTATTGAATGGTTTCGAGTCTGAATTTGTACCTATAAGCTCTGGAGTACCACAAGGTTCAATTTTAGGCCCCCTTTTATTTATACTGTTTATTATCGATATACCTAATTGTTTAAAATTTTGTAATTTCTTATTATATGCAGATGACCTTAAAATATTTCACACAATTACCAGTCACAACGATCTCATGAAATTTCAATACGATTTAGACCGTTTTTCTACATGTTGCGTTAATAATAAATTAAGTTTAAACCTGAATAAATGTAAATCAAGCAAATCAATCAAATCAACCTTCACAAAGAAAAAGCAAATTTTTAATAACAGGTACACACTGTGTCACTCAATTAGAGATCTGGGTGTTATTTTGGATAGCGAGCTGCATCTAGATTTACACGTTGATAATATAGTGAACAAGGCGTTTAAAATGTACGGTTTTGTTATGAGAAATACCAAGAGATTCACACGACCGGCCACTTACCTCCATCTTTACAAATCATTAGTTCGACCTCAGATGGAATTCGCGGTATCTGTATGGGGTCCTTACTATAGTAAATACAAGCAAATTTTTTTCTGATTGCATAACTACATAGTAATGAGAATCGTAATCAGTATGCGTACACCACACTGCCCTTAATAAATTTACTTTTTTTCCTCTCCATCCCATGGTTGCCTGGAAGAGATTGCCGTAGCGCGATAAGGCCGCCAATTGTACCTACAACTTACATAAATAATGTATTTTTTTTATTTTATTATTGTAAATATGGTGTACAATAAAGAGATATATTATTATTATTATTAGGACGCATTGCCGAAAACCCTGTTCACTCTTTGTAACATACCGTTGCCGTACAAATGCAGGGGAACGTTCCCCGTTGTATCGTTTAGTTGATTTGTACAACAGCAGATTCAACTCGATAGATATCGCGGCAACCCGACCTAGTAGCTTCAAAAGTAAAATTACGGAAACCTTAACATAGTCCTATCATTCTCTTAGTTTATAACGCATTGGTTTTGTTTCCTCATTGTTTAACTAAGCTGTGGTAAATGTCGTTGGTAACACTTTTATAAGCCGTTTATATAACCCTACTATAAGTAAATAATGTATCGTGTTGCTGTTCTTTTACACAAATAAATAAAATAAAAAACCGTATGAGTCCTCCGGCGTAATCCGTCGATTTCACATGGTTTTTTATAGAGTGGTTTGTTGAATATTTCGAGAGTAGAGCTTCGTTGTTCCCTGACTGGTCTCAGCTCTTCTCAAAGATGATTGATGGTCATTTTTTTGTGTTCGCTGATTATTGATCTAGTGGTCTCCAAAAAAAGTATTGATGATCTCTTTGAGAATTGAGTGTTTCTGCGCTCTGATTTTTAGCCCAACTTCTCTCAAATATGGTTGAGGATAGTTCTAAGATGCCAGACGTTCTTCTCGTTATGACGGAATTTCATTTTCATTGTTTATACACATTCTTAGTAATAATAAATATTAGTTTCTACCCCGAATACCATAATAAGTAAAAAGAGGAAACACAAATTACCAAAAAGATCAAGATCATACAGCTTAATACAAATAATAAATTATTATTTATTTATTATTTATAATAACTTGAATTAAAAAGTAGGAAATTAATATATTTTAAATTTTTACTGTAGAACAGTTTTGCAAAATGAGTTAAAATGGCAAGCATTACAAATAAATGATCGAGTACCAAACATACAAAAAAGTATAAGAACAAAAGTCGGTTAAAAATAGTATGCCATACCTACTTTGCGGGAAGCACTCTAATTAATTTTACGATTTTATTTTAAGATTTTTTCACTCATTGTGAAGTATATTAGTAGATTGGGAATAATTAATCTTGAACAAAATAATTAATGTCAATACATCATCTCATTATATTATCGATTTGTATAGTATCGTGGACAATAATAATATGAACTAGTAATTTTAAAAGAAACAACGAGTCAAGCCCGCTGTAGTTAGCTAGTAATTTTGTATTGATGTGTAACATGTTTCCTTTCGGTAACTGGATATTATTTTGTGTTAGTGATTTTAGAAGAGGGACGGAAACTGTGTTACAAGAAAACAGTTATTAAGACCGCACTATTCGATTTGACCAATCGTTTGATTTGAGCGAGCGCGGTTGTGAGATTGCTGTGAGATAGTGCCAACCCATTTAGAATATAAAAATACATATATTTTAATGGTAAGAATATATTCGACCAATAATGTGACATACGAGTATATAAGTGACTCCGCATATTTTCACACATGTCAGCTCAATTTCATTGCAGTATAACAGATGTTACACATCATATGCGACTGCTGTAGGGCTCGTTCGATGCATTTATAAATATAAATCTTATTTTAAAATTAGTTAGAATATAAATTAATAAAATTAAAATAGTTGGTTAATTGAAGTCGGAGCTTAGAAATAAAAACAATAATTGAAGTTCAATTTTTGTTTAATTTTTAAATAAAGAAATTTACATTTATATTGTAAGTTTGAAATATAATATCTATTATACCTTCTTCTGTGTCAGCCATTGCATGGCACTTGTTCTTTTTCAAAAATGCCGCTATTTTTATACAATAGCTTATAAATACTGCTATAATTATATAATAGCTTATAAATACTGTCCTATGTGTTGGTCCATAATTATATACGTACTCGTGGATGTAAGTAAGTTTATGTTATAAATTATAAAATGTCTGTATAAATCAGTCACGTCTCCATTAATACAAATTATAATAATATTTTAATACCATTTTGTCTTAAGTTTTTAGCTGTAAACAAGTTCTAGATTACTTGAATAAATGTTTTAATAAAGTATTATAATTCAACGTTACCTCGTATTATTTTAACCTCAGTTTGTTCAAAGAAAATGCAGATAGTCTTTTCTCGATAGAATTGCTCTCGTTTAAGACGTCACAGAGCAAGGAATGTTACTCGCTCGCTCTAGCGCCCTACTAGAGAGAAAAGTAATAATCTATACTATTATAAAATTGTAAAATTAGCTGTGACATACATTTATAATAAATTAAAAAAAATATTGTAATAAATAAATAAATCGACTATTTAAGGGATTCTGAGTCTGAAACTGTGATAATTTTTGTTCGTGTCTGTTTGTTTGTTTCTTTGTTCGGGGTTGGAGCAAAATCTAGATGGTTTACCACAATCCTGCTAAAAAAATATTGTGGTTAATTTTCCAGCTTAAGTACTGCGCTATAATTCATCAAAATCGGTTCAGCAGAAGTGATAGTACAGCTTGAACTACATTTTACTAGACGAGCTATACATAGGACAGGTCCAAGTATTTTGGTTTGTAATTAGGTTTTAATTATGACACCATTTTTCACATGCCCACTGATTTTCAGTGATGCACATACTCGTATCGAGTTGTCTTCACTGATGACTACACGATGAGTTAAGTTATCTAAGTGCGGTCTAATTTTGGATGGACAACCATTTCAAAAATAGGTGCATCACGTCAGCAAGCACTTCTTTTAGTTACAGTCTCTAATAGGTAAAGGATCAGAGAAGGTAAACACACAAGGCGCGGTCTACTTTTAGATGGGTCAGTTACGCACATCGAAATAAAAACTAAGGTATCAACTTTAAAGCAGTGACCACTTTGAAAGAAAGTGAAACACATTTCAGCAGACATTTTGCTTTTAATTATGCACAAGTTTCTGTCATTAATGGGTAAAAGATCAGTGACATAAAGCATTCTAAGCATGGTACACTTTTGGAAGGGTGACGACTTTGCGAAATCCGCAGTCTCTAACTACAACTTCTGTGATATATTTGCACAAAAGGGACATTCACTTGGTTCAAGCTGATATCAGCAGCACCTGCTAACTGGTAGAGGTGCCCAGGAAAGCTCAGGAGGTTGGTAGGCCAGAAGCAATTGCTATATTTTATAAACCTAAGGAATTAAAACCAGCTGATAGATACTCTTTTAAATTATACATACAAATTCTTGTCCCAATGACGTGGCAAATAATTTCAAAAGCAGGTAGCCACAGCCTGCGTCTGTTTATTTCAACACGACAAAAATGCATACAATGGAATGTGGATGTATAGATACCTCTGCCTAGCCCTTCGGGAATAAAGGCGTGATTGATAAAAAACTAACTAACTTACTATTTTCACGTTGTATCCCTGACGAGGTAGTCAGATAGGACACATCGCCAGGCTTCCTCCATGCATACTTCTTTCACTTCTTGCAGATTCATGAATCGCTTTATACACGTCTGGATATCCGAATACTTTTGATTCTTCCATTTTTTTTAAATATTGCTCAATCTGCTCACTTGGTCTTCATATGTAAGTCTCGGCCTACTGTAACTCCTTCTATCCTCTACTATCACACAATATATTTTCTTCGTCAATCGTTCCTCACTCATTGGTGGACGCGTCCAAATCAACGGAGCTCGTCCTTTTCTAGCTTAACGCTGACACTTTTATTCAAACCTGCCATATTGCGTATCACTTTGTTATGTATTCGATCGGCCAAAGTTACACCGCATAATTTTCGAAGTAATTTCATATCCACCGCATTCGATTTACTTTAATGCATCTGCTGATATTCCCAGTTTTCACTACCGTAACGTGCTTCTTTTACGATTCTTTGTCGGT
This sequence comes from Thumatha senex, assembly GCA_948477245.1. Classification (NCBI taxonomy): domain Eukaryota; kingdom Metazoa; phylum Arthropoda; class Insecta; order Lepidoptera; family Erebidae; genus Thumatha; species Thumatha senex. The sequence goes on along the minus strand of OX419738.1, from coordinate 6,704,107 downwards.
TTAGTAATTGGACAAAGCACCGTTAACTTTGTTTCCGGCTTCTAAATCCGAATCACATCTTCCGTCTGCGTTAAACATACTCCCTAAATGCACTTCACTATCATGAACTCTCGCATCCGCGGCAGTCTTTGAGTCCGTGACATTGCAGATAAACTGCAAGTATGTCACGTCCTGCGGCAACCACCGGACTCCGTGGGCAATTATATAGTTATTTGTCTTATTGTCTATCCATGTCTGACTGCCTCTGACTGCCTCGGTGGCGCAGTGGTAGTGTATGCGACTGCCGCGACTGAGGTCCCAAGTTTGATTCCCGGGTCGGAAAAAATATTAGTGTGATCCACAAATGTTTGTTTCGGAGTTTGGGAGTTTTCTATGTATAATATGTATGTATTTAAAAGTATACAAGTATGTTTATCAGTCTTCTAGATCCCATAACACAAGCTTATATTAGCTTACTTTGGCCTAGATGGCGCTGTGTAAAAAAGAAATGTCCCACCATAAAAATAAAAATAAAGTTTGTCTATCCCTTAAATAAACAGTCGTGATTGTATGTATTATAAATCCGAATCCATAAATTGCAGAGAAACGCTAATGTTTCAAATTCATTTTGGAGTTTAGTATAATATAAATATCGTAACGATTATTGCGTTAGGCACCCTTTGCTACGGCTGGTTACGGATGGGTGACTGATTTGTGGCATTTCCATTTACGAGTGTTTCTGTGCTTCGGAAGGCATGTTAAGCCGTTGGTCCCGGTTGCCAAGAACATATTACGGTAGTGGTTAGGCTAATTTTAAAGGCCTTCAATATTTTCAACAGGAGGTAGCCACAACCTGCGTCTGTTTATTTCAGCACAGCAATGGGCTCACAGTCCATTACGTGGGACAAACATGCACACGTTGAAATGTGGGCAAATAATATGCCTCTGTCACCCCTTCAGGGATAAAGGCGTGATTGATAAGCTTAGGGGAACTCCCAGTCATCGAGAGCGGACTACTAAACGACCACGTTGTTCCGCCTCGCCACTATCGAAACGCATTAAGTAACTACGTTCCAAGGAAGTGGATAGCGAAAACACGGGCCCGCATATGAGTATTAGTGGACGGGTACTATCGGGCACTCCAGTCGTGGTCGCGCATGACAGCCGCGTGGCAGCGAACTCAAACCAGACGGCGTTAAGCTCTACACCTGTTAGTCATCCCTCCAGAATGCTCCTATTGCCGCTGACCCCGAGCAAGAGAAGCAAGCCCGTAAGGGTTAAGGAACGTGGAGGTTTCCTGATTCGTATCTCATATTTAGAAGTTGACTTGGCTGGAATTTACAAGGTTTGGAGCTTTGCAAATAATTTATTATAAATAATAAATAAATAATAATTTATTATTTGTATTAAGCTGTATGATCTTGATCTTTTTGGTAATTTGTGTTTCCTCTTTTTACTTATTATGGTATTCGGGGTAGAAACTAATATTTATTATTACTAAGAATGTGTATAAACAATGAAAATGAAATTCCGTCATAACGAGAAGAACGTCTGGCATCTTAGAACTATCCTCAACCATATTTGAGAGAAGTTGGGCTAAAAATCAGAGCGCAGAAACACTCAATTCTCAAAGAGATCATCAATACTTTTTTTGGAGACCACTAGATCAATAATCAGCGAACACAAAAAAATGACCATCAATCATCTTTGAGAAGAGCTGAGACCAGTCAGGGAACAACGAAGCTCTACTCTCGAAATATTCAACAAACCACTCTATAAAAAACCATGTGAAATCGACGGATTACGCCGGAGGACTCATACGGTTTTTTATTTTATTTATTTGTGTAAAAGAACAGCAACACGATACATTATTTACTTATAGTAGGGTTATATAAACGGCTTATAAAAGTGTTACCAACGACATTTACCACAGCTTAGTTAAACAATGAGGAAACAAAACCAATGCGTTATAAACTAAGAGAATGAAAGGACTATGTTAAGGTTTCCGTAATTTTACTTTTGAAGCTACTAGGTCGGGTTGCCGCGATATCTATCGAGTTGAATCTGCTGTTGTACAAATCAACTAAACGATACAACGGGGAACGTTCCCCTGCATTTGTACGGCAACGGTATGTTACAAAGAGTGAACAGGGTTTTCGGCAATGCGTCCTAATAATAATAATAATATATCTCTTTATTGTACACCATATTTACAATAATAAAATAAAAAAAATACATTATTTATGTAAGTTGTAGGTACAATTGGCGGCCTTATCGCGCTACGGCAATCTCTTCCAGGCAACCATGGGATGGAGAGGAAAAAAAGTAAATTTATTAAGGGCAGTGTGGTGTACGCATACTGATTACGATTCTCATTACTATGTAGTTATGCAATCAGAAAAAAATTTGCTTGTATTTACTATAGTAAGGACCCCATACAGATACCGCGAATTCCATCTGAGGTCGAACTAATGATTTGTAAAGATGGAGGTAAGTGGCCGGTCGTGTGAATCTCTTGGTATTTCTCATAACAAAACCGTACATTTTAAACGCCTTGTTCACTATATTATCAACGTGTAAATCTAGATGCAGCTCGCTATCCAAAATAACACCCAGATCTCTAATTGAGTGACACAGTGTGTACCTGTTATTAAAAATTTGCTTTTTCTTTGTGAAGGTTGATTTGATTGATTTGCTTGATTTACATTTATTCAGGTTTAAACTTAATTTATTATTAACGCAACATGTAGAAAAACGGTCTAAATCGTATTGAAATTTCATGAGATCGTTGTGACTGGTAATTGTGTGAAATATTTTAAGGTCATCTGCATATAATAAGAAATTACAAAATTTTAAACAATTAGGTATATCGATAATAAACAGTATAAATAAAAGGGGGCCTAAAATTGAACCTTGTGGTACTCCAGAGCTTATAGGTACAAATTCAGACTCGAAACCATTCAATACAACCTTTTGAGTTCGATTGCTAATATATGACTTGAACCAACGCCACATGTTTCCACGTATGCCATTGAAGGCAAGCTTATCGAGTAGTATCTTGTGATCCACTCTGTCGAACGCCTTTCGAAAGTCCGTGTACATGCTGTCTGTTTGCACGTTATTATCCATATTTTCAAAAAGATTAGTTGTATAAATCAATAAATTTGTATTAGTAGATCTCTACGTTTGAGGAAACCATGTTGTTGGGGTATTATAATATTATGAATTGACGGGTAAATAATATCGTGTACCAGCCGCTCGAAAAGCTTCGACAGAGTGGGTAAGATCGAAATAGGACGATAATTCTCCACTTTAGTTTTAACACCTCCTTTGAATACTGGTATGATACGTGCAGCTTTCCAGGCGTCTGGGAAGACACCTTCATGTAAACAAAGGTTAAATAAATATTGTAAGGGCTGGTAAATAGTTTCAGCAGTTGCTTTAAGAAAAAAAGGAGAGATATTATCTATACCAAACCCTTTAATTACATCAAGTGTTCGCAATCCTTTACGAACAGCCTCTTTAGTTATTTTTATGTGACTAATAATAAGATCGGACTGATGATTAGTATCCGGGATGTTACTATCGTCATAGTTATCCGGAACACATGAAGGTTCAAAAACAGACTTAAAAAATGATGAAAAGAGATGGCTAGTTTCTTCTGTATTGCTTGAACAAATATTTTGGTATGTTATTTTATTAGGAATATCAGGTCTAGTTTTAATATTTTTTATGTATGTCCAGAAGTATTTTATGTTGTCTTTAATGCTATCCTCAACAGAAGTCAAATATTTTTTATAACATTCCCGTGATACAATACTGAATCTATTCCTATACATGGAGAAAATTTGATAATCAGATAAATTTTGGTACTTTTTCCATTAAACCCACGCTTTGTTTTTATTTTTATAAATGTGTATGAGAGCTGGTGAGAACCATATAGGAAACTTTGAAGATTTAATTACTTTCGATGGTACATGTTTTTTTATTATAGAGAATATTTGTCGGTAAAAGACGGATACAGCCGTTTCTGCTTTAAGATCAGCGATCACATTGTCTCGAAGCATTCTATTACAGAACTTTACAATAATATTTTTCGGTCGCGGGTCGTTTTGGTCGGCATGTGGGACACGGTGTACCGCAACAATGTCGGACGCTCGAATCGGATACTTGACTACGTTACCCAAACATTCCAAAATGCTTATGAGATTCTCACTGCGGCGGTCTGGGATATTGGACACTATAATATATATACATAATGGACGTCACACAAAAATATCATGAGTGTTATGTGTGTGTGTTTATATTATTTTACAAATGCAATACATGATAAATAGAGTCATTTTAAGTTTGAAAAATCAGATGTTCTGCGCGAAGTGACAGTAGTACCCACCTCAACGCTTCGCTTATGAGGCGTGCAATTGAAGATTTCGTAGTTTTTGTTATTATTGCTAAGCTGCCCAACTAACATTAATGTGTTCGAGGTTGTATTTTCAAAGAAAATGTCGTTAATTTTTTTGCGGTATATTGAACATTTTATAATTAATATTCTCCTGCTTTGGCTTTTAAATTCCACAAAGTGGTCACACATCCATGAACCATCTATAGCGAATGTTGCTTAACGCAGTGATCGTTTTCAGAACACTGAGTCAGCAGGTCACGTGCGCAATAAGCTAACTGTTTGAAAGTCTTTTATAGAGAATTCAAAGCATAGGTGTAGAAAAAGTCTTGTATGCAACTGTTGATAATTAGGTATTAAAACAACGCACATTCGCGTTTCTATACCTTTTTTATCCAACAGTATTGTATAAATAACTATTATAATGCAAGAGAACATTGATGATAAACAAAATAGAAAAAAATCTAATATATACTTGCTTCTCTAGTGTTGCAAACGTCCACAGGCTACAGTGATCCCTTTTCTTTAGGTGGGCTCCGTATGCTTGTCTGCCACCACAGTGGTATAAAAAAGACTTACCATAACAACACACGTTTCTCTGATACTAACTGTTACCATTATATAATGAACGATTTTTAATATTCATAGGTAATTTTAGGTAAATTAGCGTAATTGAGCTTTCAATGTAATAGTAATGCAGCATAAATTGTATTATTAAACTCCAGGGAACTATTGGGGCATTGTGCATAAACTTTGCACGCGATGTTATATAGAATCTGTTCAAACTTAATATCAATAACTAGCTGCGCCCTGCTTAAGCCCGTGCCATATATCTAACCCCCTTGGCTCCCACATAAACAACGGTAATTTATAATTTTTTATAGTAATATAAAAATATATATAATGAATATGAATAAAAATATATGGATAATGTATTCATTATCCATATATTTTTATTCATATTCATTATATATATTTTTTTTTACATAGCGTCGTCTAGCCCAAAGTAAGCTAATATAAGCTTGTGTTATGGGATCTAGACGACTGATAAACATATTTATATATATCTAAATACAAACAAATTATACATAGGAAACACCTAAACTCCGAAAAAATCATTTGTGGATCACACAAATATTTTTTCCGACGCGGGAATCGAAACCGGGACCTCAGTATCGGCAGTCGCACTCATTACCGCGCCACGGAGGTAGTCAAATAATGTATGACACATAATATGTACGACATTTTCTATCACTAAGAATTAGTGAACAACTACGAACACAGTGTTAAGCATGTTTCGCCATAGTTGGTCCTTGGATGGGTGACCACTTTGCGGCATTTACATTTGCAAGCGTTTCCATGTTTTGGTAGACACATTAAGCCGTTGGTCCTGGGAACCGGGATCAACGGCTTAATGTGCCAATAATGACAAAGTAATGTAAATATAATGAAGTCGTTAAGCCAAGTTCAAAGCCTTATGGGCGGCTTAAAAAATTTCAAATGCAGGTCGCCACTGCCTGTGCCTGTCCATTGTCAACATGGCAATGGGCACACCACCTGTAATGTGCATATGGTAAAATGTGGGCGTTTACTATGCCTCTGGGTAGCCTTCGGGGATAATGGCGTGACAATTTGTATGTATGTATATAAGAATTAGTGAGATCGCTTGGTTCGTCAAGATCTCTGTGGCTCAAACGACCTCACCTGCTAATGCTATACCTACCTATTTTTTTACGCGGCATTGGGAGACTTGCTTGGGAGGTCAGTCGACACTCGCTCCTAACAATGCCGAAAGATAACTGCTACTTAAAAGTAGACATGAACTAAAACTGTAAATTGTTCCTAAGCAATCTCTTTACATTTTCTTGGCAGCTAGGTGGATTGTACGCTCGACTGACCAACTGGGGAATCAAAGTGGAATAATGAGTCTACGGACCTAAAAATTACACACGTAAATCTAATTATTTTGACGTGAAGCTGTGACAATTTTTTATTTCTTTTTACAAGATCCAGGTATAGACTAAAATATAAAGCAAGTTTTACAAGACATTACAGAGATGATAATTTAACAAGTTTTTTCTAAAAATAAGCAAGCACCGACTTCAAAACTATACCAAAACTACTATAACTTTTAGATGGGTAATAAGAATTATTATTTATTATTAAAAAGACAACAACAATATGATACAGCATCACAATTCTTAAGGTAAGTTAAAGGAACACTAAACACAGCTGATCATTCTCTGAAACGGAACAGGCGATGTGACGTTATTTATGTTCAGGAATGGTGAATATGGTGAATGTACGCTTACAGGGGGCCGCGTCTGCTATTTCAATCGTGTTGGAATAGAATTGAAATCGTCGCTCAATAGAAAGCCAACTGTACAATTCTGATAGTTTTTGTAGTCTCCTATTACAATCTCCTATTACAATCCCAATAGACTTCTATCGTTCGGCCGTTACAATTTTACTAACACCTAACGCGGTGGGTGGCCGCGTTACGTGTTGCATTTTTGATAGTCTACTGAAATTATGACAGCAAACACAGCGATTCTGGTTCTATTCCACGGCTTGTCAATTATAGACTCGACCTTCTGCAATCGCGTTGTATATTTTCGTAGTTCTTCATCAGAACACCACCTTGTTAAAATATCATAATGCGAACCACGGTACCGTATTTTAATTCATTAGCCGACTTTTTTACCGAATAAAATACGCATTAATGAGGATAACCCAAATTTTACAACCACTTCTTTTTTTAATTTAAATGGGACCTTACGAGAGGCACTTGTTTTCTAATAATAAATATTAACAAAATCAGTTTATCTATAAAAAAATTATGAGGTATCATATATAGGTACATAAAAAATACAGGCAAATTGAATACCACCTTCTTTTTTGAAGTCGGTACAAAAGTAACCGTTTGCCAGCTTCGTCCATAATTACAAGAAATTCTGTCGGTACTCCTTTTAGGTCCATGAGTGAATGTGGAAAAATCCCATGAGGGCCCAAACTAGATCTAATTGGAATAACTTAGACAGGCATGGCATTTATGTTCTATACGGATAAATATATTTATCTAAACTAACTAACTAACTAACTATCTTCACGCTGTATCCCTGACGGGGTAGTCAGAGAGGACAGTTCGCCAGGCTTCGCGATCCATGCATACTTCTTTCGCTTCTTCAAGATTCATCAATCGCTTCATACACGCACGTCTGGGTATCCGAGTACTTTTGACCTTTCCGTTTTTGAGCAATCTGCTCACGTGGTCTTCATATGTAAGTCTCGGCCTACCCTGACTCCTTCTACCCTCTACTTTTGAACAATATATATTCTTCGTCAATCGTCCCTCACTCATTCGTTGGACGTGTCCAAACCAACGGAGCACGCCCTTTTCCAGCTTAACGCTGACACTTTCATTCAAACCTGCCAAATTGCGTATCACTTCGTTACGTATTCGGCCAGCCAAGGTAACGCCGCACAACTTTCGAAGTGATCGCATCTCCACAGCATTCAATTTACTTTCATGCATCTGCTGACATACCCAGGTTTCACTACCGTAAAGCAAAGTTGGCACTAGCACTGCATTATGAATCGCCAGTCGTGCTTCTTTTACGATGCTTTGTCGCTTTACTAACTGGGACAAAGCACCGTTAACTTTGTTTCCGGCAGCTACTCGCCGTTCCACATCCGAATCACATCTTCCATCCGCGCTAAACATACTTCCTAAATACACAATTTCATTCACTTGCTCTAGACGTTCCTGGTTTACCCTAATCTCGCATTTAGTTCTTACGTCACCTCTTTCAAATACTAGAACCTTAGTTTTACTTGCATTCAAGCGGAGACCCTTACTTTCACACCCCTCTTTCATATTAGTGACTAATGCCTGAAGGTCGGCTTCTGATGAGGCCATGAGCACCGCATCATCAGCGTACAGCAGACAGTTTACTGTAAAGTCACCCAAATTCACACCCATATTAAAATCTTTCAACTTCTGCAGGCAACTGTCCAGATACACTATGAACAGCCAGGCGGACATGACACATCCCTGTTTGACGCCTGTACAGACATCAAAAAGAGGTGACACATCCCCCCCTACTCGCACGCAAGCCTTACAGTCCCTATAAAGCGACTGTATTGCCCGCAGTAGCGAGCCGTCCACACCATATCCTGGCAGCAAGTCCCACAGCGTTTCTCTCACAACGTTATCAAATGCTTTCTCTAGATCCACAAAAGCGCAGAAAACCTTCTGGCTAAGAGCCAGAAACTTTTCCGCGATCATGCGGAGAGAAAACACTTGATCCATGCAACCTCTTCCACGTCGGAATCCGCATTGAGCCTCCCATAAATACCTTTCAGACTTTTCTTGCATTCGTGCCGTTATAACCTTTGCATACACCTTACTAGCTAAGCTGACCAAGCTGATCGCCCTGTAGCTGGAGCAGTTTAGGCGCGAGCCTTTCCCTTTGTAAATAGGTACTACAACTGCTACTCGCCAGTCATCTGGGACCTCACCCGTCCGCCAGCACAAGTTGCATAACAGACATAGTGTGTCCCAGACACGCGACCCACCGTACTTGATCATCTCAGCAGTGACTCTGTCTTTTCCCGCAGCCTTACCACATTTCATACTTCTTATCGCTTGTTCTATTTCTTTCATACTAATGACTTCAATGACATCGAGATCCGGAGCATCGAAGTGAGCTCCCCTTCCCGATGTGGCATCTCTGTCTTTTCTTGCATACATCTTTCCATAATATTCACTCCATCTCTGCAGGACGTCACTTTGGTCTGTTAGGACGTCATTGTTAACACTAAGCACTTTATTCATACTGCAGATTGCCGAACAACTCCGGGTCTTGCCTACCTCTTTCCAGAAGAGCTTGGCATTATCCCGGAAATTGGACGACAACCTTTCATCCGCTTTCATTCTGCACCTTTCACGAGCTTCTTCTATAAGTGCCTTCGTGTTAACTTTCTGCAGCTTGTATCTCTCTTTCATATTAAAATCATTCCGCGAGGCTAAGTAGTCTAGCCATGCTTTCTTCTTCATTCGAACTGCTTCTTTCACTTCCTCATTCCACCATGCATCACGCTTATTACTACTGCCTCTTTTCGTTTCTCCACACACTTCCACAGCGGCATTTATCATACTATCCCTAAGGTTCTGCCATACACTTTCCACATTCTCACTGCTTACATTGACATCGCCAAGCTTTTCGGCTACCCTTTCATTATATTTATCCCTAATGGATGCATCCTGCAGCTTCCAGCTTTTGATGCTATAAGTCGGCTCAGGTTCAGGACACTCGGTACGATGACGCCAACCCGCGAACAGACCCCTAATCCTAATTATGACTAGGTAGTGGTCTGATCCCAGCTCAGCGCCTCGATAAACCATTGTGTCCATCACCTGTTTACGGAGCCGACTATCCATTAGGAATAGATCTATCATGCTTCTCTTTGACTTACATCTCCTCGTATACATATGAATTTGTTTGTGGTTGAACATTGTGTTCGCCACAAACAAATCCTTTTCCTTACAAAATGCCAGTATTAGCTTGCCAGCGTCGTTCACCCTTTTATCCCCATACTTCCCGAGTACCGACTCAAAACCATCGCGAGCGGTACCCACCCATCCATTCAAGTCTCCACATACTATAAGTCTTTCATTTCCTTCTATCACATTTAGAGCTTCTCTCATACTCTCCCAGAAGTCCTCTAGCTCACTCGCGTTCGACGAAGATACTGGCGCGTAAGCAGCTACCAGGAAAATCTTCGTCAAACCAAGTTTTACACGGATCCAGAGGATTCTAGGACCTATCAGTTTGTACTCATACATACCGGAGGCCAATCGCGAGGACAGCAAAATTCCAACCCCCCGACTGCCATGCTCGCTCTCTGGTACTCCAGACCAAAGCGCGAGCATCCCACCCGGGAGCTCCAAGACTTCGCTGCCCTTGCGCTTGGTCTCTGTCAAGCACACTGCATCTAACTTTCTCTCATTCATAACATCCATCAACTCATTCATCTTATCTGTCATTCCTCCCCTAACATTCCACGCAGCTACCCTGCACTCCATCCTCCACTTCCCGCCGTGTCGGGCCGCGCGTGTAGGGTGGCGGTCCCCTACGCCGCTCTGGCTCACACTTTTCGCACCAGCGGGGACGAACTGGTGCGCGTCGCCTCGGGGGCACGCCCTAGCAGTAATCGCCCTGGTGGCACTCGTGTTGGAGTAGAATTGCAGCCGTAGCTGGCAGGGATGGCGACGTGCACGCTTCTACTCTTCATCCCCTATCAGTTTTATAATCTTTATATTATAGTATCAGAGTTTATCCGTATAGAACATAAATGCCATGCCTGTCTAAGTTATTCCAATTAGATCTAGTTTGGGCCCTCATGGGATTTTTCCACATTCACTCATGGACCTAAAAGGAGTACCGACAGAATTTCTTGTAATTATGGACGAAGCTGGCAAACGGTTACTTTTGTACCGACTTCAAAAAAGAAGGTGGTATTCAATTTGCCTGTATTTTTTATGTACCTATATATGATACCTCATAATTTTTTTATAGATAAACTGATTTTGTTAATATTTATTATTAGAAAACAAGTGCCTCTCGTAAGGTCCCATTTAAATTAAAAAAAGAAGTGGTTGTAAAATTTGGGTTATCCTCATTAATGCGTATTTTATTCGGTAAAAAAGTCGGCTAATGAATTAAAATACGGTACCGTGGTTCGCATTATGATATTTTAACAAGGTGGTGTTCTGATGAAGAACTACGAAAATATACAACGCGATTGCAGAAGGTCGAGTCTATAATTGACAAGCCGTGGAATAGAACCAGAATCGCTGTGTTTGCTGTCATAATTTCAGTAGACTATCAAAAATGCAACACGTAACGCGGCCACCCACCGCGTTAGGTGTTAGTAAAATTGTAACGGCCGAACGATAGAAGTCTATTGGGATTGTAATAGGAGATTGTAATAGGAGACTACAAAAACTATCAGAATTGTACAGTTGGCTTTCTATTGAGCGACGATTTCAATTCTATTCCAACACGATTGAAATAGCAGACGCGGCCCCCTGTAAGCGTACATTCACCATATTCACCATTCCTGAACATAAATAACGTCACATCGCCTGTTCCGTTTCAGAGAATGATCAGCTGTGTTTAGTGTTCCTTTAACTTACCTTAAGAATTGTGATGCTGTATCATATTGTTGTTGTCTTTTTAATAATAAATAATAATTCTTATTACCCATCTAAAAGTTATAGTAGTTTTGGTATAGTTTTGAAGTCGGTGCTTGCTTATTTTTAGAAAAAACTTGTTAAATTATCATCTCTGTAATGTCTTGTAAAACTTGCTTTATATTTTAGTCTATACCTGGATCTTGTAAAAAGAAATAAAAAATTGTCACAGCTTCACGTCAAAATAATTAGATTTACGTGTGTAATTTTTAGGTCCGTAGACTCATTATTCCACTTTGATTCCCCAGTTGGTCAGTCGAGCGTACAATCCACCTAGCTGCCAAGAAAATGTAAAGAGATTGCTTAGGAACAATTTACAGTTTTAGTTCATGTCTACTTTTAAGTAGCAGTTATCTTTCGGCATTGTTAGGAGCGAGTGTCGACTGACCTCCCAAGCAAGTCTCCCAATGCCGCGTAAAAAAATAGGTAGGTATAGCATTAGCAGGTGAGGTCGTTTGAGCCACAGAGATCTTGACGAACCAAGCGATCTCACTAATTCTTATATACATACATACAAATTGTCACGCCATTATCCCCGAAGGCTACCCAGAGGCATAGTAAACGCCCACATTTTACCATATGCACATTACAGGTGGTGTGCCCATTGCCATGTTGACAATGGACAGGCACAGGCAGTGGCGACCTGCATTTGAAATTTTTTAAGCCGCCCATAAGGCTTTGAACTTGGCTTAACGACTTCATTATATTTACATTACTTTGTCATTATTGGCACATTAAGCCGTTGATCCCGGTTCCCAGGACCAACGGCTTAATGTGTCTACCAAAACATGGAAACGCTTGCAAATGTAAATGCCGCAAAGTGGTCACCCATCCAAGGACCAACTATGGCGAAACATGCTTAACACTGTGTTCGTAGTTGTTCACTAATTCTTAGTGATAGAAAATGTCGTACATATTATGTGTCATACATTATTTGACTACCTCCGTGGCGCGGTAATGAGTGCGACTGCCGATACTGAGGTCCCGGTTTCGATTCCCGCGTCGGAAAAAATATTTGTGTGATCCACAAATGATTTTTTCGGAGTTTAGGTGTTTCCTATGTATAATTTGTTTGTATTTAGATATATATAAATATGTTTATCAGTCGTCTAGATCCCATAACACAAGCTTATATTAGCTTACTTTGGGCTAGACGACGCTATGTAAAAAAAAATATATATAATGAATATGAATAAAAATATATGGATAATGAATACATTATCCATATATTTTTATTCATATTCATTATATATATTTTTATATTACTATAAAAAATTATAAATTACCGTTGTTTATGTGGGAGCCAAGGGGGTTAGATATATGGCACGGGCTTAAGCAGGGCGCAGCTAGTTATTGATATTAAGTTTGAACAGATTCTATATAACATCGCGTGCAAAGTTTATGCACAATGCCCCAATAGTTCCCTGGAGTTTAATAATACAATTTATGCTGCATTACTATTACATTGAAAGCTCAATTACGCTAATTTACCTAAAATTACCTATGAATATTAAAAATCGTTCATTATATAATGGTAACAGTTAGTATCAGAGAAACGTGTGTTGTTATGGTAAGTCTTTTTTATACCACTGTGGTGGCAGACAAGCATACGGGGCCCACCTAAAGAAAAGGGATCACTGTAGCCTGTGGACGTTTGCAACACTAGAGAAGCAAGTATATATTAGATTTTTTTCTATTTTGTTTATCATCAATGTTCTCTTGCATTATAATAGTTATTTATACAATACTGTTGGATAAAAAAGGTATAGAAACGCGAATGTGCGTTGTTTTAATACCTAATTATCAACAGTTGCATACAAGACTTTTTCTACACCTATGCTTTGAATTCTCTATAAAAGACTTTCAAACAGTTAGCTTATTGCGCACGTGACCTGCTGACTCAGTGTTCTGAAAACGATCACTGCGTTAAGCAACATTCGCTATAGATGGTTCATGGATGTGTGACCACTTTGTGGAATTTAAAAGCCAAAGCAGGAGAATATTAATTATAAAATGTTCAATATACCGCAAAAAAATTAACGACATTTTCTTTGAAAATACAACCTCGAACACATTAATGTTAGTTGGGCAGCTTAGCAATAATAACAAAAACTACGAAATCTTCAATTGCACGCCTCATAAGCGAAGCGTTGAGGTGGGTACTACTGTCACTTCGCGCAGAACATCTGATTTTTCAAACTTAAAATGACTCTATTTATCATGTATTGCATTTGTAAAATAATATAAACACACACACATAACACTCATGATATTTTTGTGTGACGTCCATTATGCTCTTAAGTTACAAATAAAATATCAAAATTTATAAAAAAAATAGTTAAAATTTATATGGTATAAACTGAATTTATTAATAAATTTTCACTATTTTTGGAAGTGTTGGAATGTATTAAGGCACTTCGCTAACATGCTACGAGAGGGAAGGAGGTTGGTAGCTGGGCGGCTCGTGCACAAGAAGATATGATTTTCAGCCCTATAGAGTATTCAAACTAACCGCTAAATCACCACAGCCGAGACAGAGATTAATTCACTGCAACCCGGCAAAGGCACGCCCCGGGGAGCCTTTCTACAAAGGATCAGATGGACTGCCTCTACAAACTCCTTAATTATAATTCAAGGATATGTAAATGGGAATAACAAAGATTGATGAGGATTTCCCACGGGCAACTAAAATACACAAGAAATATGAAGATTGTACTATTTTTTTATTCTCATTTTTTTAATAAGATTAAGTCTGCTTAGATTGTACTAATTTAAATGATGAAAGAAAAAAAAATAAATGTTATAAATAAATAAATAATAAATATTGTTGGGACAACTCACACAACGCCATCTGATTCCACACTAAGCAGAGCTTGTACTGTGGTAACCAGATAACTGATAAACATACTTTTATATTTCTAAATACATACATATTATAGATAAATAACACCCAGACACAGTATAAACCATCGTGCTCATCACACAAAGTTTTGTCCTGGGTGGGAATCGAACCCACGACCTCTTGCGTAGCAGTCGGATGCACTCCCACCGCGCCACAGAGGCAGTCAAATTATAGGAGGTAAAAAGGCATATTTCTTGGTAATAATTATAAAATTATGATGATTCTGTTACCTACTAGTGACGACTAGCGTCACATAGCTAAGAGCAATGCAACTACATCGATATTATAATTAGAAGCGCGCGTGGCCCCGCGGACTCAGTGTTCTGTAAACAATCACTGAGTTACGCAACTTTCACTATGGCTGGTCCTCAGATGGGTGACCACTTTGTGGCATTTACATTTGCGAGCGTTTCCGTGCTTTGGAAGGCACGTTTAGCCGGTTGCCAGTAACATGGCAGTGGTTAAGTCAAGTTAAAGGCCTTATGAGCGTCTTGCAAAATTTCAACAGCAGGTATCCACAACCTGGGTCTGTCTATTTCAACATGGCAATGGGCACCTACTACGTGGGATAGGAATACACATGGCGAAAAGTGGACATACAATATGTATGCCTCTGCCACCCCTTCCGTGATAGATAAATAAAATAAAATTAGAATATAACAATCCTATATAACGCTATAAGAGTTCTCGCGTTGACCAGCCCAAATCAACAGGCAGTGGTTAGTTCGCCAGGCCCGCCTTGCCTGATGGGAGGAATTACCCGAAATTTCTTTCAGGAGAGCGGAGCATTCATAAATATCACGGCCCAAGCTGAGGGCCGTTCACAGTAGAAAAATATAAAATGAAGGCTCATTTGAATCCGATGAAAAGTAGTGATCTGTCCAAATAGGCTTATACTATGACTAAACCTAGATAAAATTGTCGACCTATAAACGTGTATTTTAAAACATTTAGACCCTGAAGTTTAGAAAAGTCTTGTAAAACGACTCAGATTGTCCGTCCGTCTGTCTGTTACCATTTATTTTTCAGGAACCATAAGAGATAGAGACGGTTTTCGTCATTCGATTCGCCATGAATACGTGCATAGGCGATTTTTAATAGTAGAAACTTCAAAATCGCCTAGCCACTTTCGGCTTTTGTCAAGAAGTCGTCTGATTCCTTCGCTACGATAGTCTAGAGTGCGTTAATTGTATTGTATACTAGCTGACCCCCGCGGTTTCGCCCTTGACATATTTTGAACCTCCGTCGCATCCATTTGAACTCGTCGTCGTTTTTACTTTTACAAAAATGTATGTATGAAAATTTAGACGATCTGTTGACATTTATGATTACTGCTCTGCTCTCCTGGGTAGTAGCGTGATGATAATATATGGCATATAGCCTTCCTCGATAAATGGGACTCAAAAGATTTTTTTCAATTCGGACCAGTGGTTCATGATATATTAGCGCGTTCAACCAAACAATCAAACAAACTTCAGTATTATATATTAGTATAGATTAAGAAAATATTTAAGATATTTTCGACTCTCTTTGAAATTATATACTTTCTCTACTGATGAACTATGTTTCAAATTTCTCACGACAGTTGAAAATTACAAAATTTTCGCATAATCCTGTCAAAAGACCGTAAATCAAACACTGCGTTTGGGTACGACGAATTTGAGTACTTTTACGATGTCTTTTGCATTGAAAACAGAGTACGAAGTTGAACAACAAAGTCGCTACGTTCTTTATCGAAATGCAGAAAATGTAATCCTATTATTATATGATATTCTTTTAAGTTTATTAGCTATTAACATAATGCAATAAGTGCAACTTTTAAAGAACACATGAACAAAGTGACTTCCCCTTAATAGAGACATTAAGAAACGTGTTAATGGACACATTCTTATAATTTTACTCTACATTAGCAGTTTAGGTTAAAGTGTAATTACTTATTAGTCTTATGGCTAGATTGTAATTTATATGATGCGCTAATACAGCACATAATTGTACAAAAAAAAAAAGTTATCTAGCAAACAGTAGATTAAAAAACTATAAAAAAGTTAACCTTGAAATGATTTTTAGCGGTCGTTTTGTTTTGACAAGTTCAGAAAGTTCGATTGTTAATCGTTGCAAATAAATACTTATATAATACTTGCATTGCGTTACTATTTGTATAACTTGGATCATAATTAATATACAAGTACTAGGTAACTTCCAACACGCCTTATCCCTGAAGGGGTAGCAGAGGCATATTATATGACCACTTTTCACCGTGTGGATTTCTGTCCCACGTAATAGGTGGTGAGCCCATTGCCGTGTTGAAATAGACAGATGCAGGTTGTGGCCTTCAACCAGGCTTAACGACTGCCATTTTCCTGGCAACCGAGACCAACCGCTAAAAAACCGTCCGAAGCACGGAAACGCTCGCAAATGTAAATGCCACAAAGTGGTCACCCATCCGAGTACCAGCCATAGTGAAAGTTGTGTAACTCAGTGATCGTTTACAGAACACTGAGACCGCAGAGCCACGAGCGCTTCTAAAGGTAACTTGCCAAATGGCTACTCCCCTTCTCTTACTATGCATGCAGTTTAGGTGATTTGCAAAGATCATTTTTTGGCACCGTAGCACTTCGTAGCACCGTAAAATTACGTACCGCACAAAAAAAAGCAGATACTATAATACTTAACACACTTAATAATTAGCGGAACATAAAAAAAAAAGAGTGAAACCTTTTTCAATTAATGTTGCTGGCTGGTTTATGACTATTTTATTTTAAAATAAAATATTTTAAAATCAGAACACTGTTGATCGTCACTTTTTTCTGTGATTGTTTTAATTTTAATCGACGTTTTAATAATTTCGAGTATGTGTTCCATATTACGGGTGCACAAGTTTGTATGTAAAGATCTTTTTTGTTCCTTAAATCCTACTGAAGGATAAGGGAATCATAATGCCTGATTTAATCCCGACTGAAATTGTCAGGGCACTTGAAATGAGAAGCAGTAATCAAACTTACAGAGGTATCGCCAGGATGCTCCGTCGATCTGTTTCAACAATTCATCGCAGTGTCCAGCGATACAGGGAGACTAATTCCCTCGTTAGACGTCGCGGACAAGGCAGAAATAGGCGTACATCGAGGAGAGATGACCATTTTAATTCAGCTGCGTGCTCGAAGGATACCGCGTTTGACGGCTGTGCAAGCCAGAAATCTTCTTCAAGAAGTTCGAGGAGTAGCAGTAAGTGAACGGACGGTACGAAGACGGTTCGTAGAAGTGCATTTGCGTTCAAGCATGCCCGCCAAGGCTCCAAAACTCGAGGTACATCGTCGCAGAAACAGACTCAATTTCGCATAGAGCATTGTCTTTAGATCACGGACCAATGGAGTAAAGTTTTGTTCAGTGATGAGTGTAGAATTTTTTTACATTAAATTGATGGACGTCAAAGATTATGGAGACGTGAAGGGGAACGATACAATCAGTTAAATTTTGAAACTACGGTAGCATACGGCGGAGGGTCCACAATGGTTTGGGGGGGATATGTTTGGGAGTTCGCACGGACTTAGTGGTGTTCGATAGAGTGAGTCTGACTGCTGATCAATACATAAGGGAGGTTCTTGAAGAAAAGGCCGTACCTTTTGCCCCCTTTATCGGTGACGGCTTTGTGTTATGCAAAATAATGCTCGGCCTCATACCGCACTGCGAACTCGCGAGTACCTTAATCATGTGAACATCGCAGTAATGGAGTGGCCAGCAAGGTCACCAGACATGAATCCGATTGAACACTTACTAAAACGTGGGATGAAATCCAGAATACCCGCTCCTGTGACTTTGGATGAACTGCGAAATGCCGTATTGGAGGAATGGCAGACACTTTCCCAAGAAACGATAGACAACATCATTGTTAGCATGCCAAGACGGGTAGAAACTTTGATAAGGGCACGTGGAGGAAATACTCGATACTGATTTATCCTTTATTCCAATTAAAAATAAAATGTTTAAATGTTTTTTTGGAATTTTTTTAGTCACCATGAAAATTCAAGAATGTTTATATTTTCGTTATGTTTATTTTTCTCAATTAAATTGCACCAAACAAAGTACCTTTTAATTTTAAAATATGGCATTTTATTTATGACAGCGAATGGCGTTTATTGGTTTTTAAAATAAAATTGTTTTGAAAAATATTTAGCATTTTTTATGTTCCGCTAATTGTGCCGGTGTGTGTAGTTCATTTTAGTAGTGGTTGACTTTTAAGCCTTTTGATAATAACTAGATTTTTGGCAATAACTATAATTTTTTTGTAATTTATATATTTATTTTTTTTTTACCTATTTAACATTATTTTAGCATTCCAATCTAAACAATTCAGGTTAGTTAGAGGGGATAAAGTGGGATAAGATGCAAATTTTACTTCATTACGTGCGTCAGCACGTAGAGATTTAGGTTTTGGTGCCCCTAACTCATCGCTAACACAAGCATTTATTTGCTCTGGACGAGTCATAAGCAAAATATTAGGAATAATATTTCGGAACAAAAAATTTCGGAATCTTGAGTAAACTATATAGTAATAATTACTAAGACAATAGTTTCGTACCTACATACAAAAATGTATATAAACTAGGTTTTTTGGGAGAAATGCAATCGTTTATATTGCATTACAAATCAATTTACCATACTTTTAATAATTTACCATACATTTAATAATTTACAATACTTTTAATAATTTACCATACTTTTAATAGTTTACCATACTTTTAATAATTTACCTCACTTTTAATAATTTACCATACTTTTAATATTTTAAAAGCACTCATAGCTCCGCTAACTCAGTGAATGATTCAGTAAATGATTTTCACTATAGCTGGATCTCGAACAGGTGACCACTTTGAGATATTTCGTTTACCAGCGTTTTCGTGCTTCAGAAGGCACATTAAGCCGTCGATCCCAGCTGTCAGAAACATGGTAGTCGTTAAGCCAAGGTGAAGGGGTAGTAGGCGACTTGAAAATTTTCAACAACGTGTTGCCACAACCTGCGCCTGTCCATTTCAACACGGCAATGGTCTCATCACCTGTTACGTGGGACAAAAATGCTTACGGTAAAATGTGGGCGTACAGTATGCCTTTGCCATCACTTCAGGACTGATAAGATAAGTCTTTTCGAATTACATGATTATTAGGAATGGCTTTTACCAAATTGCTTTTTTTTTAAAAGGAAACAATTTACCTGGGAAAATGGACAAAAACAAATAGACAGACAGACTAATTAATTCAGTAGACGTGTACCTACTCATACTACTACAGAAAATTTCTATACTTGCATTTTTTAGGATACTGTGTCATATTATCGTTATACCCCTATTGCATTTTTTTTTTTTTTTATTTATTCAGCCAGTTTACAAGTTTACAAATTTTGTGCTTATATCTAATATAATGTTATAAAGGCTCTGTTATGTAATACAGTTGGAATTACCTCTGACTCTCAAACTAGGTGTAGACCTGTATTTTGAGTCATCAGTGGTCTCTCGCTCTGATTACCCAACCATAAGCATTAAATTTAAAACACTAATATAATAAAACAATAATAAAAATAGTAAAATGGACTGGACTGTAGACACATGGATGACCAGTGTTGATATTATGTATAATAATACCTTACTAGTCATTCTTCCATCTTGCAGCCAGTTTCGCGTATGGTACTTACTAGGGAGGTTATGCAGCATGTAATGTAGTAAAGTGATTGGGTTGGGAGCGTATGTGTGTGTATAGGGGTGTGAGTGTGTTTGAGTGTACTAGTTTATGTTATATCTTTTGTATTTATGTTTGTGTTTATTGTTTCAGCGACAAGATAAGGTGAACTACGTTGGGTTGAAGGGAAATAGGAATTACTATAGAATATTATAATAATTAGACAAACATAACAATTACAACAAACAGATAATTTATTATTGTATTATTTTCAACGTTACTGGAGAATTCCAATCATGCTAAAAACAGTGTAAAGGTAAATTAGGATTAATTTTATTTATTTATATATATATATTTTTTTCTTTTCCGTAAACCTATGGGTTTAGTAGTTGTTCACTAGCTTCGTAATCCAAGGACTGCAGCCATTCAGAGAGCTTTTTCTTAAGGTTATGCCTTGTCAAGGGGTATATATGTATAGCACGATTAATTTTATTATAAAGGTGGTTACCGAGGAAATAGGTATGTCTTTGGGCTGCGGTTGTTCTACAGCGTATTGGTTTACAAACCCTGTCATGTCTGCGTCTCTGCGAATAGATTGAGGGGTCATATTCCAGTGTAGTGTGCGTATGCGTAACTGCAGACACCACAAATAAATGTCTCACTGTTAGCACTTGTACCTCCCTATACAACTGGGCGGTAGGGTAGTGGAAGGGCTTCTTGATCATAACTTTCAGGACTGCGCGTTGTGCTCTTTCTAATTGTAACATAGTTGTTTTTACCGCGCCGCCCCACGTTGTGTTGCAGTATGTCAAGAGTGACTGACATAGAGAGTAATAGACCATCATCATAATTCTTGTGTCAGCTACTTGTCTTAGATTTTTGAAGACATAGATGAGTTTCCTTATTCGTGATGACAGTGCACGTATGTGGTCGGTCCATTTGAGGTATTGATCAATAATTACTCCCAGGTACTTTATCTGTGACGCTCGCTTTATATTTGGGCAGGTACAGTGCGAGGCCAAGGCGTTGCAGTCGTGTGCTTTGAGGTTGATGGAAGGGGGTATGCTATTTTCTCTGAAACCAAAGGTAACGAAGACAGTTTTTGACATGTTAATTGTCAGTAAGTTGGATGATAGCCATTGTGTCACATGGACAAAAGCATTTTCTGCGTTATTTCGCGTGCTATCCCAGTCACGACCATGAACAATAAGCGCAGTATCATCCGCATAAGTAAATATTTTGCAGTAAGGTAGTTCCATTTCACACAGTTCATTGACATAGATGGAGAAGAGTGTCGGAGAGAGAGTACTGCCCTGTGGTACGCCCACTGTTGTATTCTCGCTCTCACTAATATACTGGCCAATCTTTACAACCTGGCTCCGGTTAGCAAGGTAGTCGGAGAACAGTTTCAGGGGGGTTCCTCTGATTCCCAGGGTTTCCAGTTTAGAAAGCAATAAGGGAACAGAGACCGTATCAAAGGCTCTAGAAATATCGAGGAATACCCCAATGCAAGCATCTCTGCCGTCCATGCGACTAATAGTGTGTTGAATCAGCGAGGAAACAGCATGACCAGTGGACAATCCTCGCCGAAAACCATATTGGTTAGGTGCAATTAGCCTCCGACCTTCCAAGAAGCTAACCAGTCGCTTGTTCATTACTTTCTCCAGAATTTTAGAAAAGGTTGGTAACACCGAGATGGGTCGATAGTTATGCACATCATCCCTGTCCCCTCCCTTGTGAATGGGATGTACTACAGCTCTTTTGAAGGCCTCCGGGAACACACCCTGAGCCAGTGATAAATTGCAAATGTGTGTTATGAGAGGTATTAATATGAAGCGACAGGACTTAATTAAAGTTGTTGGAATTTTATCGTAACCAACGGCGCAGTTATTCCGTAAGTTTAGTATGATTTGTTCTATTTCCTTAGGGTCGGTATCCAACAGCACAATCGAATCCTTTGGGGGGACTCTTTGGGGTTTTGTATTATTAAAACTTGTCTCCGGTGGCTTGATTTTGTCGACTAACTTTTTCCCGATACCAGCGAAAAATCGATTCGCATGGTTCACGGACTCTGCGGGGTTCGGCCGAGATTTAAGTAAGGCGTCGCTGAAAGAGGATTTTGTGTTAGTATGAGTAATATTTTTAACCGCTTCCCAGATCGATTTGGAGGTTCGTGCACCATTTAAAGTTTGTGCCAGATATGCTTTTTTTTGGTTTTTTAATAATTTGTTTGTAAAATTTCGGTACCGCAAATAACTAATCCTCAAGATGTCGCTGGCTGGTTCTCGTTTCAATTTTAAGTGAAGGGTGTCCCGATGTCGGATACATCGCACTAGTCCGGGAGTAATCCACGGTTTGATATGTCGTTTGGAACGAGAAGTTGTGTGGCTAACTGTGTGATTTGAAATTATATCTGCAATCTTGGAAACCAGGAAGCCAGTGGCTTCGTTTGGGTCTTGCGAAGACAGCACTGGAGAAAAATCAACCCCAAACATATCACTTCTCACTGAGTCGTAGTCTATTTTTGTCTGTGTTCTCGGGGGTACGGTATATTTATTTTCGGAGGAGGTGAATATTATAGTAGGACTGTGGTCTGTGATAAACGATTGGACCACCAAAGCTGTAGACTGGTGTCTTGTTTTTAGCATAATATGATCCAGGCATGTCTTATCTTTCCTAGTTGGTATTATGTGTGTCGGTAGAATTCTATGCGAAGCCAATAGGTTAAGATAATCCGCTGATCTGTCGTCCTCGGTACTGTCCTTTATATCTATATTAATGTCCCCTATAATGCATATATTGTTATACGTTTTATATGAATTTAAAAGAGTATCCAAGTCCTGAATAAAGCTAAGCGTGTTACGCACGGAGGGGGACCTATAGATGGCTACAAAAACGATCGATTTGTTTATATCGCAGATCAAGCAGTTAGCATCCCGAAACACTTTTGGTTCCGTTATAGTGCAGAACAGATCCTCTCGTACGTAAATCACAACTCCATCGTTCTGGTTTGAGAGAGTTTTCGTGTAATGGCAGTTGAATCCCTCTAAACTCGGTACTAGGGGTGCTTTAGATAGCCAACACTCAGTAAGTATAATTATGTCCCAATGAATTTTTAATCGCGTTAGGAGTACTTTAAATTGGTCTAAGTTTTTATTGATGCTACAAATATTCATATGTATAGCAGATATAGCCCTATTTCCTTTACCAACGTATTTATGACACTGCTCTGGGGAGCATATTAAGGATTTAGAAACCGATAATGAACTATGACTCAAATCAAATCATTTTATTGTTAACCATAGGAATGATAAGATTAGATGTTAAAATAACAATTTCTTACTCACTAAACCTCGAAGGTACAATATTGATTAATAGAAATTGATTTATAAATAGCTCAAATTCTGAAAACAATGGTATTAGTGAGAGAACGGGTTGATACAGATACTGAAGATTTTGTGTCGTCAGATAAATCGCAGCACATATTAGAAACCAGTCGTACTTATTGTTGCAACCCTACTTGACTATGACAATAACCTCTGCGTGCAAATAATGCATCTTACTACAGTGATAAGCTTTCTCGGCTGTTACTGTGTTTTAATACATAAGATAAAAATACATTATGTTTTTTTAGTACTTTTCGATCAAATCAGCCTATGGCAGTTTACTGCTGGACATAGGCCTCGCCCAATTCACGCCACAACACACGGTCTAAAACAACACACTGGTACTTTTAAACTACTCTAAAACTTAATGTTTACAATATAACGGCTCAGTTTGTCCATTCGTCAATCTTTACGCATCTATTTCTCAGAAATCATAAAAGATAGAGAAAAACGGTTTGCAGCATTAGATTCAGGACACCATGAATACGTGCATAGGCGATTTTGAAGTTTCTACCACTTCGGTTTTGTTACTAGTTTGGGCTTAGAAGTTGGCCGATTCCTTTGCTACAATGGTGTAAGGCGCGTTACTTGTTCTAGTATTATTAACACATGAAGCTTTGCTCACCACTTGACGTTTCAGCGATATGTAATAACTAGCTGACGTCCGCGGCTGGTGAAGTTTTCCCGTTCCTGTTTCCCACAGTAGCCTATGTGTTATTCTGATGTGTAAGCTATATTATTGTAAAGACATATTGTCACGCCTTTGTACCCGAAGGGGTAGACAAAAACATACAATACACCCCCATTTCACCGTATGCACTTTTGTCCCACGTAACAGGTGGAGAGCCCATTGCCTTGTTACTTGTACTAGTATTATTAAGATGCTTATTATTGTAAAGTTTCATTAAAAACCATTCAGTAGGTTTTGCGTGAAAAAGTAACAAACATCCATACTTACAAACTTTCTCGTTTATAATATTAGTAAGACTAGCTGTCCCTCGTGCTTCACTCGTGACGTATTTCTAACCACGGTGGCCATTTAATTGCGTGGTTTATTAATTGTACATATGTAATGTACAAAAACTTACCCGATTTGTAGACATTTTTGATTACTGCGTTGTTTAACTTTAGGTAGTAGCGTGTGAATATGAATAGACCACTCTGTGTATCAACCGAGTGGCCTATTAAAACTGTCAGTATGGACAACTCTGAAACTATGAGACATAGAAAGTTCTGTTATAAGGAACCATGTCACCGAATTTGGTAAAAAAGAAAAACTGCATTTATAGATTTAAAATAATACTTCGGGAGTCGGGAACCCCGGAATAATCGAAAAATAAAACTTGCATTATATTTAATTGAATATCGATTGTGTAGATCTTAAGCACTAAATATTACTATGACACATGACATCTAAAATTACTAAAAGGCATCGTCCTTCATATCATTTAATTTAATATAGTAGGTGTTCGAAACTGACATTCGTTTTCACAGTACAACATTCTCATTGAATGGGCTATATCACTAAATTCATTATTCAATGCGAACCAGAAGTTTCTGAGAATAACTCGTTCAACCAAACACACAAATATACCAACGACTAACTCTCCAGCTTTGTATATTATTATAAATAGGTAAGTAATTTTGTAATTGGAACTGGAACATAGAATATAATGGAATATCTTATTCAATTATATTCAATAAAATTCAATGTCTTATTCAATTATATTCAATGTCCCAATGTTAGCGTACTCTAATTTATTTTTAAAGACACAGCTACGTTATTATGTTATTATACGAGTACTTTCAAGAATAATATAAATCAATAATATTATAGTAACTTGGTTGAAAATTTTTTTAATAAGATAGTTTTAATCTTACAACTTTGCGTCGTGGCACACACGAAGTGACGCCTTGTTCAGTATTTTAAAAATAATTCTGATTTTGTTTAAATAAATAATCATTTCTTTAAATTTCTTTGACATTACTTTTCTTTTCTTTAATAAATTTAATTTATGTAAATATATCATAGTCACGACACGACGTCCTTATCCCTGAAAGGGTGGCATACTATACAACCACTCGTCACTGATTGCATTTTTGTCCCAAGTAACAGGTGGTGAGCCCATTGAAAATAAATCAGTCTCGGATCTGGATCAGTCATAGCATGTGATGCTTAAACGCAGTACCTAATCTATGTCTTTATTTTTTCAAATCTTGTGTATGTATATAGTCATGTAATGTTATAAATGAGTCATGTTCAATGTCATGTTCATATAATGTTATAAATGTGTAATGTACAAGAACTCTGTCTAATTTCCGCCTATTTTTCATGAGGGTTTTCCAGAGTCTACTGGGAAGCATATAAGCCTTGATGTTCTAAATCGAATTTCAACGTTCTTGTAACAACAAATTTTCATTGAGTTTTCGAGAGTTATGTACGGTCAGCGACAAAAGTTGCTAAGCATAGCAGAACATTACCTACAAATGTACATGAAGGACTCAGTATCCCACGTGACTACTTTATTAAATCAAAACATACCTACACTGTTCTTGAACAATCCATAGAAATAAAACAAATTCGTGTTAGTTACACGAGTCAAGAGAGATGAGCTGCTTTTCATCATTGACTTGTTAGTTTTGTCGAAGCGCCAAATAGCAGGATAAGGAAATAATAACTGCAAAAATTACAAAAGCATTTCCGTACTTCGGAAGGCACCTTAATCCGTTGGTCCCGGTTGCCAGCAATATGAGAGTCGTTAAGTAGAAGACTTTATAGGCGGCTTGAAATATTTCAACAGCAGGACGCCACAACCTGCGCTTGTCTATTTAAACACGGCTCACGGTGAAATGTGGGCGTTACTCGAAGCCACCACCTTTGCTCTCTGCTACCCCTAAATGATAAAAATATGAAAACGTTAATTTTGTCATACTTTTTTTGGAACCTGATTCTAAGGCAGTGCTATGCTCGCCGTGGCTACTAGTTAGACATAAATCAAAACACATATGCAAATTTTCATTATGTTTATACTGTTGATTGATGGCGCTTGGTGAAACTTGCTACACTATACTATTACACTAATTTACTTTTTAACCTGACAGTTTCGCTTTACGACATTAATAACCTTTTAAAATGTCGTAAGGCGAAACTGGTCAGTCTAAAAGGTAAAAATGTTTAATGATTAGTATAAGTGTCTTTATTTAAGACAAATTTTCATTTACAAATGTATTCTGTAACTTTCGAGTGAGTTAAGCTACTTCTGAAGTTGACTATTCTCTAGCTAGTTCATTAATTACTTACTTTAATCTGATTATTATTGTCAGACTTTTTTGAATTATTGGAGGTTGAAGCACTTGTAAATGTTTTTATTTTTTAATTTATTGTTTTATTTCTTTATACAACTGCTTCTGACTCTGACTGTACTATAGCTAGTTCATGAATAACTTTAATCTAATTATTGTAAAACACACTACACTAAACCAATGTATCCCTCAGGCACTTTGCCAACTATTCTCTTTGTTTACATAGCAACCTACTGCGCAAACATAAATTATAGCCTGGGCTAGAGGTTAGAGTTACAGCTTTAAGTGTGATAGTACCTCACTTATAAAATGTTAATAACCAAGAGGCTTTGGTGGATGTAAGAAAGAAAGAAAGAATACACATTTATTAGGCACACTACATAACAACACTTAAACATATAAAGAAGCCTTAAATTCTTCGGCTCAGCAAGACGCTCGGTATGACCACAGCGCTGATTTTCAGCCGAAGCCCCATTTGGTTCTCCGGGGCTGAAATGGCCCCATCTGCTAGTGGTGTAAGTGCTGACTACCAGATGTGACAATGACGCAAGAAATAATAATAACAACTATACATAAACGTAACGAGTCTGCAGGAAACGAAAGAAGTATGCACGGATTGCGAAGCCTGTCGACTGTCCTATCTACCCCGTCAGGGATATAGAGTGAAGATAGTGTATACTTAAACTTCAAATGTAGAATATTATAAAACAGTTATTACCATCTCTTACTCGTTTATAGGTAAGTGTGTTAATAAGCGGGCCTTCGCTGGTATGGTCACGTCTTGCGGCAAACGCCGGACTACGTGGGAAACAAATGTCTGGCCATGTTGGCCTCGCCGGGTCCCGGTAAGTGGAGAAGACCAAAGAAGTCTTGACTGGCTTGACGTCGTAAGGGATGCCATGCGTGCCAATGGTTTCACTACAAGGAATGCCGACGACCGTGCCAAGCGGAGGAGAAAAAGTAGGAAAGCGAATACAGGGCGTCCGAGACGCAACTGGAACAGACGTCGGATGATGATGATGTGAATAAAACCGTCAATCTATAAAAACAAAATGGCCATTAATAGGATCTTATTATATATATATATATATATATATATATATATATATATATAGACATCTTAATCCCTATCCAAAAGATAACCTATTCAAATAATATAACCTTCAACGAAAATCGGGTATTATATGTGTATATATATATATATATATTATAATATAATATAACATACTGCCGACTTACAGGACAAAGACGCAGGTTTCGGGGTTGGGAAGTCAGGCGGCAGTCGCTTGCAATAATGCCGAAAATCAAAAGCCAAATGGTAGCTGCTCCAAACTGCCAATTGAACGTGGACCCCAGGCAAATATACAAAAATAAATCAATTAATAGTTTAAGGTACTTTTCACACAGCGCCATCTAGCCCTAACTAAGGTAATGTAAGCTTGTGGTATGAGATCTAGACAAATGATAGACATACTTGTATATTTCTAAATATACATACATAGGAAACACCCAAACTCCGAAACGAACATTTGTAGATCACACAAATATTTGTTCCGACCAGGGAATCGAACCCAGGACCTCAGCGCGGCAGTCGCATACACTACCACTGCGCCACCGGGGCTGTTGAAAGATGAAGAAGAACAATGAAGCGCTCGCAGCCCCGCTAACTCAGTGTTCTGTAATCGATCAGTGCGTTCAAGCATCTTACGTCATTTTTTTTAACGTGTTGTAATCCCATCGGATGTCATGCCGAACTCGAACCGGCTAAAACCACACGGTCCCTGCCTAACTGTCTATTGCCGGACGCCCCGAGTAACTCCTCGGAAAGATGTCCATAGCTTTTCTTTAGACAGGTGTTCGCTTTGTGGCATTTCAATTACATACATACATATAAAAAGCTAAGCCGTTGGTCCCAGTTGCCAGTAACATGGCAGTCGTTAAGCCTGTTGAATGCCTTATGGGCGGCTTGAAAAATTTCAGCAGCAAGTCGCCACAACCTGCACCTGTCTATTTCAACACGGCAATGGGCTCACCACCTGTTACGTGGGACAAAAAGCAAAGCACACGGTGAAACGGGGGCGTATAGTACGCCTCTGCCTACCCTTCGGGGATAAAGGCGTGAAAGTATGTTATGTTATGTTATATACATACAAATTGTCACGCTTTTATCGCCAAAGGGTATAATAGCAGAGAAAGTTAGTATGCAGAGGCATACATTAAGTCCACATTTTACCGTATGCATTTATTGTTCCACGTAACAGGTGGAGGGAGGGGAACCCATTGACGTGTTGAAATGAATAGGCGCAGGAAATTTTTCAAGCCACCCATAAGGCCTTTAACCCCTGTTAAAGACCTTATGGGTGGCTTTAAATACCGGCTTAACAACCGGTGCCAACGGCTTAATTTCAATTACGTACCAAAATCTTTTCGCAATTGGCTAAAAAGTTTTAAAGTAAAAAAATACAAGACTTTTCTAATTTCAACAAAAATTTTAAGATTTTTAATCATAATCTGATAAGAATTATAAAGGAATTTGGCCAGTAAAGTTTCCGAAGGACGTTTCTTTTCAAATCTACCTACCTTTCAAATGTCTGACGTTCTGCGTATAGAGTTTCGAAATTGTTTGTCTTGATTTCCATTGTTCTGTCAACCCCACAACCGACAAAGCTATAATAATAATAATAATAAAGGCTCGCGTTAAACGGCTGGATCAAGGGCCTGATACAGAAAGCAGTTCTACTCGACACGGCACGTATTGTGAGGAAATTCCTTTCTCTGGAGCCCTAACCACCGGTAGCTTGGTCCCTGTACCCGATACCGGTGGGTCACTATTTTTTATATTTTTAAATGTATTTTTTATTATATAGATATATTTAAAAATGTAATTGATATGTTGTATAAATAAATAAAGAGAATAATAATAATAATAAGAAGAAGCATCTATATTGTATATAATAATTAATTTTCAGAAGTATTTACACACAAGCACTTATTTAAGTATTACAATAGAATAATAAAGAAACAGAATCAACCTCAACATTATAAAAATGAACCGAAATATGCAGTAAACAAGAAAATATGTTTATAATGTTTTTGAAGAATGACATGACGTCTGTCATGTCAAACTATATTACATACATAACAACAAACTTATGAAAATATAACAATAAAAGATGTTAACTAGAGCCAAAAGCCGAAATGTGCATTTCATCAACACCACCGGATTCGTCGCATAGCTCCGCCTCGCAGCACATGGAAACCTCGGAACCGATTGCTGCTGAGGCTTTGAGCTCGTCATCGAGCGACGAGTATTTCTCTCCCCCGACGTCGCCAACACCTGTACGTCGGCAGGGGAGACGCCGGCCACCGACGTGCTTGGAGTCCAGAGGCCCGCCGGCCTCGAATAGGGCTCCCGCTGCCGGTGGTAATGTGCACCGCATACGATGGACTTCATCTATGAATGAAAACGTTATGCGGGCATATTTTGCGGCTACAGAGGGAGGAATTAACCTCACTGCGTACCGTGTTCGTATGCTGCCTTTGTTTCAGGTACTTGAGCCAACAGTCAACGTTTCGGCACAGCGGCTATCGGATCAAGTGCGAGCCATTCAACGCTGTCATATGTTGGATGATGCCGCACTTGGGAGACTTCGTTCAGAACTACAATGTAGCCACATCATCCCTCCTTCGTCTCAAACTAGTGAGGTTAATGAAATGTGTAATGCCACAGAACTTTCATCCAGAAAATCCATTGACGAAGAACTGGATGATGTTGTTACAAGAGTAAGTACCCAGTACAATGACGAATTAAGGAGTACTTTGGAACGAACGATTAATGAGTATAGGTTTTCTGATCCTGAGTATCGTCCACGTCTACCGCGGTTGCCTACGCATAAAAAGAATATAGCGCTGGTGTGTGCTTTGGACTCGGTTCTAGCAAGCTCTTTTGATACTTGTATAGATTTAAGTGATGCACACTCAATTCTGTATTGTGCGGCTGTTGCGGTTTGTCGGGTAGCTGGTGTTAAATTTACACAAGTTGAATCAGCTATTCGACCAAAATCTGTTCCAGCTTGGCAATGCAGAATTGAGCGTCGTATCGCCGAGACTAGGGTGCTCATTGGCAAGCTGTGCTGCTTCAGGGCGGGTAATACACGCCCGAAAGTAATGCGTTTCGTGACTCGGGCATTCGCGGGTACTGATATTAGTCCTTGCGAATACTCTTTTCGGGTCACGGAACGTATTGACCACCTGAAGCAGAAAATTTATGCGTGGGCAAATCGTATACGACGATACAAGAAGAGAGTGGATCGCTATACTCAGAATCGTTCGTTCCAAAAAGATGAGAGGTGGGTGTATAGAAGATGGGAGCAGCCTGATTTTCGTGTGACTGATATGTGTCTACCTGATGCTGAAGCCACAAACACGTTTTGGCGAAGTATTTGGTCGGCACCTGTTAGTCATACAGAAGATGAGTGGATGCGGGATGTCAGATATTCATGTGAATCTATACAAACTATGGAACCAATATTAATAACATCTGATGACGTTGCCAGTGCAGTTCGTTCTTTACCCAATTGGAAGTCACCTGGGCCGGACGGACTGCACAATTTTTGGCTTAAATGGTTCCATAGTTCACATGACTGTTTGGCATCTCGCTTTCAAACATCACTTGAATCTGGGTTGCTGCCATCTTTTATGACTTCAGGCATCACTCACCTCCTTTATAAATCAGGTAGTACTACGGACCCTAAAAATTATAGACCAATTACTTGTTTACCTACGGTCTATAAGCTTCTCACGTCCATTTTGAGAGTGAAATTAAGAACTCACATTGAAAATAATACTATAATGTCCAACTCTCAAAACGGATGTAGAAGCGGGTCACGAGGTAGTAAGGAACTCCTTATTCTTGACATGGCCATTAATCAGCAGGTCCGCCGTAACCGAAGAAATCTGGCAACATGCTGGATTGATTACAAGAAGGCCTATGACTCTGTGCCTCATACGTGGTTGTTGAGGGTGCTAGAGTTGTATAAAGTTGATACAACTCTACGCACCTTCTTGAAGGCATGTATGGGGCAATGGAAAACGGCTCTTGTTTATCCAGGATGTCGTCAGGTTCTTGGGAATGGTGAACCTGTAAAGATCGAAAGGGGTATATTTCAGGGTGACAGTTTGAGTCCCTTATGGTTTTGTCTGGCACTGAATCCTCTCAGTACTTTACTGGAGAATTCAGGGCTGGGCTATCAGTTTCGGAGAGGAGGTCAAGTTGTGTCGCATCTTCTTTACATGGATGATTTGAAATTATTTGCCTCCACCGAATCCCATTTGAATGAGTTACTAAAGGTCACTATAACCTTTAGTAAGTCAATAAAAATGGAGTTTGGTGTAGATAAGTGTGCTGTCATGCATGTTAAGAAGGGACGAATTGTGGAATCTGTAGGAGTACAACTTTCAGATTTCACAAAACTTAGGTCCCTTTCTGCGACTGAAACCTATAAATATCTGGGTATGTCGCAAGCATTGGGTATTACTGAGACTGACATGAAACGTTTGTTGCAGGATCGTTTCTTGGGCCGCCTGAAAAAGGTACTAAAAAGTCTTTTATCAGGCGGAAACAAGGTGCGCGCTATCAACGGGTGGGCCATGCCAGTCTTAGTATACTCCTTCGGCATACTTAGGTGGACTCAAACAGAGTTAGAATCCCTGGATAGGAAAGTCCGTTCGTTATTGACATCATATCGGATGCATCACCCGCGTTCGTCCATAATGAGGTTGTATATCCCACGGAAATGTGGAGGTCGCGGCTTTTTAAATGCCAAGACTTTGCATAACCGTGAGATATGCAACCTTAGAGAATATTTTCTTCGTACTGACGTGGGTATGCATAAGGGTATGGTGACAGTAGATAACGGACTGACCCCACTCGCTCTTGCCAAAGAGAACTAGCGCAAACCACTAATACTAAGTACTGACGATCGCAAGGAGATATGGCAGAGTAAGGAACTGCATGGACGGTTTTATCGGGCTTTACATAGGCCCGATGTAGATTTATTAGCATCTGTCTCCTGGCTACGGTTCGGTGATTTATTTGGCGAAACCGAGGGTTTTGTCTGTGCAATTACTGATGAAGTTGTAATGACGAATAACTATCGGAAGTATATTCTGAGAGATATTGACATATGTCGGGCATGCCACCTACCTGGTGAATCTCTTAGACATATAATATCTGGTTGTTCTCGTCTTGCCAACGGCGAGTATTTGCATAGGCACAACCAAGTAGCCAGGATTGTCCATCAGCAACTTGCACTGAAATATAACCTTGTCGATTCAGAGGTACCGTATTATAGGTATGTACCCGACCCAGTTCTAGAAAATGGTCGTGTCACATTATACTGGGACCGATCTATTATCACTGACAGGACTATTGTAGCCAATAAACCTGATATAGTGGTAATAGATCGGTCAGAACGCCTCGCATTAATCGTTGATATAACCATTCCACATGAGAATCGAGAATCTCGTAAAAGCCGAAAAGGATAAAGAAATAAAATATTTGGACCTTGCTCACGAGATTGTCGACATGTGGGATGTGGATTCAGCGATTATTGTTCCGATAGTTGTATCGGCACATGGTCTGATTGCCAAGAGCCTCGACCAACATCTCAAGAGGCTCGCGTTAGGCAGTTGGGTCAAGGGCTTGATGCAGAAGGCGGTTATTCTGGGCACGGCACGTATTGTGCGGAAGTTCTTGTCTCTGCAGCCCTGACCACCGGTAGCTTGGTCCCTGTACCCGATGCCGGCGGGATACTATTTTTTATATTTTTAAATAGATTTTTAATATGTATAATTTAATTAAAAATGTAATTTTTAATATGTATAATTTAATTAAAAATGTAATTTTTATGTGTATATAAAAATTAAAGGAAATAATAATAATAAATCTTTATTCATTTAGGTCACAAAGTAACACTTATGAACGTCAAGAATATTGCTTCTACATTTACATTTACTGCCAGATTCGCAAAGCAATAGGTAGAGCCTGAGGAAGAAACTGGCAATAAAACTCATGGCCACTCTTTTCTAAACGCCAGTAATTACATTAGTTTGATTAACATGATATTTGACCAATTATTTTAATGAATTTATACAAACAAAAAAAAACAAAATCAATGTTGTGTTTAAATAATATCAAAATTAGAGCGATTATAGTTGCCGGTTCTAAGGGCAGCCTACCCTTGAAGAAGAAGAATCTGGCAAGAAAGTCAATGGATGCCATTTTAAAATGTAGGAATGGCTTACAACATTAAAATTACACTTACATTGTTCCTTTGGATTTATGTGAGAACAGTCGACTAAACTTAAGTTTACCTTAAATATAAATAAGATTATTTTTAATAATTGCTATAACAGCTATGAGCTGACCAGTCCCAACAGACGGCACCCGTTCACGGGTATGACGCATTATATCAGCCATCGCCCTACTCAACCGTATTATAGGGAATAAGGCGACCCGATACATACGCCACCACTGCCAGGACACTTAGGCGAGCATGACATACTCAAAAACTGCACAGCAACTATCATGTCAATTTCAAAGAAATAAATAAGTCTACATGGTGCTCACACAATAACAAACTCAAATTACATTGTATACCGGGACTAAACGCAGCCAATTTAGAAACCTTTAGTTGTCAGATGTTTCAAATTATTAATAATGTAGAGATGTAAAAATACAACATATATATGCAGATTCAAGGCATATCACAAGATTCATTCGAATCCTAAATAGCTCAAGCGAAGAGCAAGCAACTCATTTCCATTTATTTTTATCGTTCAAATAATCATTAGTTGTGTAATAGGCCCTTTTCAAGAGGTGTCTCTTAATTTCCGCCTTAAATTTATGTAACGGCAGGTTCATAATGTTTAAAGGAATTTTATTATATAGTCGTACGCCAATTCCTGCAAAAGAGTCGTGAACCTTTTGTAAACGATGATGCGTTCCAATTAATTTATGCTTATTTCTAGTATTTATCGAATGTATGTCACTGTGTCTGTTGTATAAATGTATGTTCTGTTTAACTAACATAATATTTGCAAATATATACTGTGATGCAACCGTTAAAATGCCAATTTCTTTAAATTTTTCTCTAAGAGACACTCTAGCACTCAATTTATATATTGCACGTATAGCTCTCTTCTGGAGTACAAAAATTACTTGTAGATCAGCTGCTTTGCCCCACAGCAAAATGCCGTAAGACATGACACTATGAAAATAACTAAAGTATACCAGCCTGGCAGTTGCCACATCAGTAAGCTGCCTGACTTTACTAACGGCAAAAGCCGCCGAGCTGAGTTTACCTGCGAGACACGTTATTTGGGCATTCCACTGCAGTTTGCTATCTAAAGTGATCCCCAAAAATACAGTTGATTCTACAAGATTAAGGGTATCACTGTTCAATGTTATATTTGAACCGCAATTCCTGACATTAGGCATGCTGAATCTGATACATTTTGTCTTCTTAGCGTTTAGTAGCAAATTATTGGTCGTAAACCAATCTACAACTTGGGCAAGTGAACTATTTACGCCGTTAAAATTACTAAGCGTGCGATCAACTTTAAAAATAAGTGACGTATCATCAGCAAATAGAACAATGTCGCACAAGTTCTGTATATAGAATGGCAGATCGTTAATATAAATTAAAAATAGAAACGGACCCAGAATTGATCCCTGCGGTACGCCCATAGCAACAGATGCTCCAGGGGAGCGAATTCCATTGACATCAACATGTTGTATTCAATCATTTAGGTAGGAGGCAACAAGGTTCAGTGCAGAGTCTTTGATACCATAATAAAAGAGTTTTCCCAATAGTGTTTTATGGTCAACGCAATCAAATGCTTTGGAGAGATCGCAGAATACACCAATAGCATCTTGTCTATTCTCCCAGGCGTCATATATATGATTCAGAAGTGTCACACCTGCATTAATGGTAGAACGACCCCTTGTGATCCCATACTGCTCCTTATGTAATAGCATATTTAAATTAAAATGAGCTTGTAATTGTTGCAATATATTTTTTTCAAAAATTTTGCTAATGGCTGGTAATATTGAAATTGGTCTGAAATTACCAGGGTTGGTTTTGGATCCAGATTTAAATAGAGGTATTACTTTACTGTGTTTCATTAAATCTGGAAACACTCCTTTATCAACACATTTATTAAATATTTCAGCAAGATGTGGTGATATATTAACAATGACAGACTCAATCAATTTTACAGAAATACCCCACAAGTCAGCTGTCTTTTTTGAGTTAGGTGACTTGAATACGTTAATGATATCATTTGGGTTTACATATT
Organism: Thumatha senex; assembly: GCA_948477245.1. Taxonomy (NCBI): domain Eukaryota; kingdom Metazoa; phylum Arthropoda; class Insecta; order Lepidoptera; family Erebidae; genus Thumatha; species Thumatha senex. Next base: position 6,667,853 of record OX419738.1, on the reverse strand, counting down.
TGAAGCCAAATAAGACACTACACTGATCCACGCTGCCCTCAAGCATGCGTTGAGCTTTTATTGGACAAGAATTTAAGGAGCTAGTTGTTTTCGCGGGTATGTCTATAAAATAGTTGTTAAAAGTTTGTGCTATATCTAATTTATTATTACACACTTCGTTATTTATAATTAACTCAATGTTATTATCACGGGGTAGTAATCGACCGGTTTCAGTATTGATTACATTCCAAGTCATTTTTGCCTTGTTTTTTGACTCTTTAATTTTATTACTTTTATGTAACGACTTGGCAGCAGCACAGGCCTTTTTAAAGGTCTTAGAATAAATTTTAACAAATTGAATAAGCTTTAAACTTAGTTAAAGTTACTTGTTCTGGTAATATCTTTGTCATCGGTTTAGATGCAGGGTATTCATTTAATTAGATTTAGGTAATCATAGCGATGTCTTAGTTGTTGCCCGCGGCTACGCTCGCTTAAAATACTTCTGTCCTTGCAGCCTCCGTTGTAGTAGATATTTTTAAATCATTACAATGCCAAGTTCTTGTGAAATCATTCGACAATGGTGTGAATCCTGACACTAAACAAAATTCCGTACAAGCATGTCGCTCCAGTTTGGGGATCGGCGTCGTGAACAGGGTCCTGGGGTCACAATTCAACAGTAATACATTAAATCCAAAGGGTGCTAGTTTACACAGCTTAGATGAGGAGTAGTAATAAAATTATCTTTGAATAGCATTCGTAAAATTAACTACTTTAGGCTAGTAAACTTAATACGCGTGGCTGGCCGGTGGTTTTGATTCGTTTTAGTTTAATGATGAAAAGACACAGGCACGTTGTACAATGCACATCGCAATGCGCAGATGCGTATTCGAATGTGACGGCGGAAGATTCAAATCATACCCATGGAAACTAAATTACACACATTAAAGTAATGGCAATTTAAAAAAACTACACACCTAAGGCCGTTAAAATGTTTAATTAGATATAATAATATCGTAACTATGTCTTTTTTGAGCAAACAAATGCTGTAAAAGGCCACAACAACAATTACAACTACCTATACTTCAAACTGTTCAAACTTAAATTACAAAACTGTAACTATTTCTCATAAGGGTAAGTTTATTTTTAAAACCGCAATCTATCAAACAAAATGACCCCAAGTTAGATCCTAAACATTGACCAATAGGTTCCCTAAACAAACAAATCCTTCCACGAAAAACGGATTATATTGTTATACAATCTGTTTTTCGTGGAAGGATTTGTTTGAACACTAATTTGGTAGTAGCCCAGCGGTTTCATCCGTGCCCGTTCCCGTCGGAATACAGGGATAAAATGTAGCTTATGTTACGTCTTGTAACATAAGCTGTCTGCCAGTTCCAGCCCTGTAGAAAGCGTTTTAGATAAAAAAAAAATTAAATAGCTTTTTTTATGTAAGTATCGTATATTATACTTTCATATCCATTTAGTGAAAATTTGAAATTACAAACTAACTCCAATTTTATTTATCTATATAGATTTATAATCAATAGTTCTTCATAATATATACAGACGTGTACATATAATAGGTACTTACTTGCTATCACGAGCACGAGATCAAGATACAAATTTTTAAATTATATTTACTATAGGTATAATTTTACTTTGATTTTACACATGTTAAAAAAAGGAAGGTAAAGAAAATATACATTCCTTTATCAAAAAAAATATCATTTGAGCATCAAAAAACTCTTCCACATCGCTGTCAGCCACAGACAGAATGCTGGCAGCATTGCCACGTTGAATAGCAATGCTGACCCTTTGACCCAAGTACAAGCCAGCTATCTGATCAAGAGAACCATCGACCAAAAGCTTAAATAGGGCTCTGAAAAAAAAGCTTTGTACTAGGACCCCACGAACAAGAGTTTCTACCGCAAACGGTTAAAATACATAATTCCCAGCAAGGTTTGTGTATTTGCGCTATTTGAGTTATTAACAGTTTTAACCTTTTTACAATTGCTTCTATTTTGTGAGTAAGATGTGCTTGTCTTAAAATTTCTTGTTAAACATCTGTGCAAGAATATCATTTATCTCCTCAACCACACACACAAACCCTGTTATGCGCTCTAGGATCTTTTTTTATTCCTTTTAGGGCCGTATTCCAGAACGTTTATCAGTACTCAAGAAACACTTGAGAGTAGATTTTATAAGGCAAAAACTAGCTTGAAGCGTTTGAGTATTGAGAAACGTTCTGGAATACGGACCTTAGTCTCTCTCTTCTAAAATAAGGTGTTACAAAATTGACGTAATTTTTAAAAAATACGACTTTTCAAATTTGGATGCCGTGAGGATAGGTATTGCTATTGAATAGCTAACGAACAAATAACGTCGATGTTTCGGAATATTTATTTATCTATGTAGTTCTAGGAAACGGATTCAATGATATTACGATAAACGACTGTGTATTAATTTGAAGGTATACTTTAAATTATTAACTATCTTCACGCTGTATCCTTGACGGGGAATTCAGAGTAGATCGCCATGCTTCGCGATCCATGCATACTTCTTTCACGTCCTGCAAATTCATTAACCGTCTCATACATGCACGGTTGGGTATCTGAGTACTTTTGCCCTTTAATTATCTATTATTCAAAAACCATTTTCAGTAACATCATTTGGAGAAATGATATAAAACATCACATGAATATCCATTTCGGTTCATTAAGAATTTAAACAATTTAGTTAGTCACAATCATCGTTGTAGCCACAAAAAGCCTTTAACCACGAGTTTCACTCACCTTTTGCTGTCGATAACGTAATATAATATTTATTGGATTAAATTTAATTTCTTAAGTAACCGCTAGAGGGCCTAGAGGCACTGCATAATTTATTTTTTTATTATATGCTAGCGGATGCCTCACGCTTTCACCCGCGTATTTCCCGTTCCCATGGGAATACGGGAATAAATTTAGCGTAAGTTACTCCTTTTAACATCAGCTATCTGCCAGTGAAATACTAATATAATATTTATTGGATTAAATTTAATTTCTTAAGTAACCGCTAGAGGGCCTAGAGGCACTGTATAATTTATTTTTTTATTATATGCTAGCGGATGCCTCAAGCTTTCACCCGCGTATTTCCCGTTCCCATGGGAATACGGGAATAAATTTAGCGTAAGTTACTCCTTTTAACATCAGCTATCTGCCAGTGAAACTCACGTTAAAGCGATTCAGCCGTTTTAGAGGCTACTTGGAAGAAACAGAAAGGATTTAAAAAGTTTTTTTGTTTGGTTTATCAGTTAAACCTTTATGTCCGAATTAGGGTAAAGTATCATTTACAATAAATAATATCTAACATATAGTTATGCCCTATATCCTAAGTGGGTAGGCAGAGGCATACTAAACGCCCACATTTATCTAGTGATATTTTTGTTCCAAGTAATAATAAGTAGTAAGCCTGTCAGGCAAGCCTTTTTTAAACCGCCCATAAGGCCTTCATCTTGATTTAACTTCTACCACACTAGCAGTAAAGACCAACTGCTTAAATTGTTTTCCGAAGCTCAAAATATCTTACGTGTTCAGACAATTTGCTAGCGAGTAAAACGTGAGCAAAACTTATGGTTGGGGCACTAAATGCAAGAATAATAACCCACGTTGGAGAAGAACGCATTCATTATCGCAAAATAATGAGCGGCAAAATTACTGACGTAAAGTATCCCGTTTCTATTTTGAAAAATGTGTTGTTGCAAGTGTTTTTCAAGAATATCATTGTTGTTGTATCATCAAGTGTTGTTCATCAAGTGTTTTTCATCAAGTTGTCTTTTTCACTTTAGTAAATTTTTATGTCGAAGTTAGCATACTAATTGCTTTAAAAATATCCAAAAAATATTAAGTACCGTTACTTTCATATTATGCATTTAGTGAAAAGCTGTTATTGTGCAATCACAAACAGATACTTAGATTTTATTTATCTGTATAGATTTGTAAAGGTAGTGAAATACATGACTGACTCGGTGGCGTAAGTAGTAGTGTAATTGCGACTGTAGCGCTTAGGTCCCGGTCTGAGGTCGGAAAAATATTTGTGTGATCCACAAATGTTAGTTTCGGAGTTAGGGTGTTTTCTTTGTATCCATACATACAGCATATTGTCAAGCCTTTATCCCCATAGGGATAGGAAGAGGCATACTACGAGTATACGCCCACATTTCACCGGACACCGGACTTATTATACATATACGGCAGTGAGCCCACTGCCGTATATGTATAATAAGTCTGTATGATATAAAAAAGTTGAAACCATACTAAGACTGACTAACCTCTCTGGTTGGAATGTCTTGTCTATACTTCTATACTATATTATAAAGAGGAAAGACTTGTAAATTTGTTTGTAATGAATAGGCTGGCAAACTACTAGGCCGATTTTAAAATTGTTTCACTATTAGAAAACTGCATTCCGTACGGAATCTCGAATAGGAAAACTTTAACACGCGGGCAAAGCTGCGAGCATCAGCTTGTCCAGGATAAAATATCTTAATGTGGCGAGCACGTTAATTTTTTCTGTGTAACATAACTACTTCAGTAGTAAGTACACAATTAATTGTAGTTGGAAACAATTTTGAAAAGCAATTAGTATGCTAACTTTTTCTAAATTAAAATTTTAAACTGTAACATTTTTTTTACGGCTAAGGTTAGTTTAAGGAACCCAAAAATTAAAAAAAAATGAAATTGTCACATGAGCTACAAACAAAATTAATCTTATTTTCAACAGAAACATGTCGTATATTCAATTCATAGGTAGTTCACCTGTGTACCTACCAAACAGCCACATATAGGTCGCAGATCTTTGGTAAACGTAGGCACTAAATACTAAGTTATTCATAAATACTTATAAGTAATAGAGTGAAATCCTAGTAAGTTTGTAGGTTTTTTGAATCTTTGAAACGTTCATACCTACCAAGATGTTCGCTCTAGTTTCTTTTTAAAATTATTTTTAATACCTACGCTTGTACAAATTTAGAGCGAGCACTCATCATTTCTATTATTAGATACTTATTACTAAAAAGCGTTTAAGAAATGTCTACTTTTTAAGTAAATGATATAAATCTAGCTCTGTCATTGACTTCATTCTAAGATGGGAATTTTATTTTAAAACATTTCTTTGACGATTGCCGCCGTAGGTACTCGTTGTGGCTAGAGATTTCAGGGGCCCAATTCTCGACCATTCTACTTAAAAGCGTAGACGGAAATTTGCGGGTGAAATGTCATTTGTTTTATATTTATAAACGGTGTTAAATAAGAGACAAAAGACATTTCACCAGTAAATTTACGTCTACGCTTTCGAGTCGTATGATCGAGAATTATGACCCAGGCTTACAATGAATCTATCTATATATATAAAAGGCAAAATCACTGACTCATTGATCATGATATCTCTGAAACTACCGGAGCTATGAAGCTCAAACTTCGTATAGAGATTCTTTTTAATACGTAGGTTTCCGCTAAGAAGAGATTTTGCGAAATTCTACCCCTAGGGAAGTCATCATCATCCGAGCGTCTGTCCCAGTTGCGTCTCGCGACGCCCGGGGTCCGCTTTCCTACATTTTCTTCTCCACTTCGCACGGTCTTCGGCATCCCCTGTAGTGAGACCATTGGCACGCATGTCATCCCTTACGACGTCAAGCCAGCACTTCTTGGGTCTTCCCCTCTTACCGGGACCCGGCGGGGCTGACATGGCCAGACATTTGTTACCTACGTAGCCCGGCGGTTGCCGCAAGACGTGACCATACCAACGAAGGCGACACTCTTGCAACTTGTCTGCAATGTCACGGACGTGAAGGCTGCCGCGGATGCGAGAGTTTCTCACGCGGTCCATCCGCGTGACCCCACACATCCACCGCAGCATCTTCATTTCCGTGACACGCAGCTCCTGCTTGTGTCGCTCCAATATCGGCCACGTCTCACTGCCATGTAAAAGGGACTACCCCTAGGGAAGTAAATAAGCGATAAACGGTTGTATGGAAGTTCGTCATTTTCAAAGTTAAATATATGAAATTACGTACACTTGTTTCTGGTTACAAATAAATGGGCACGTGCATCGCGGTTTCGAAAAAAAATACCTATAAGGCGGTAAACAAGGTTTGAAAGTTTATATGGGAAATTCTTCATTTTCAAACATAGCAACACCAATTTTTTTATAACAGCTTCTGTATAAAAATTAAAAATTACGCCTTAAGGAATTTTGATAAATTCTACCCTTGAGGAGGTAAAACAGAAGTTGTAATAACTAACTCATTGATCACGAAACCTATAAAACTAACAAAGCTACGAAGCCCAAACTTCACATGGGGGTTCCTTTTAACACGTAGGTTCCTATAAAGGAATTTGCGAATTTTACCCCTAAGGACGTAAATAAGGGATAAACGGTTGTATGGAAGATTGTCATTTTTAAAGTTAGTCATCATCATTATCTTTGGTTACCATAGTACAAGCTCTGCTTAGTGTGGAATCAGATGGCGTTGTGTGAGTAGTCCCAACGATATTTATTTATTTATTTATCATCCGAGCGTCTGTCCGAGTTGCGTCTCGTGACGCCCGGGGTCCGCTTTCCTACATTTTCTCCTCCACTTCGCACGGTCGTCGGCATCCCCTGTAGTGAGACCATTCACCAACACCAATTTCCGCACAACTGTACAGCAATGGCCCCTCAAACCTATTACACTGAACTTGAATTCAGCAAATGCCGACAGATTCTCTAAACTCGCATAGAAATTCGAAATCACAGGCCATAATAATTGGCAGTGGACACATATGTTCCGATTCAGTAAGGGCCACGTTTCCACCTGTGTTGCTGGATGGTACTCTGATTCCTTATTCAGACAACGTCAAGAACCTTGGAGTATAAATGGATACCAACCTAACCTGGAGTTCCCAAGTTAATGCAGTTAGCAAGAAGGTTCATTTTTCATGTCTCGTTCTACTCTTTAAAATGCCTACAATCGTTCTTGCCCTTTAAAACCAAAATTATCCTTGCCCAAACTCTCATCCAGCCCATTATCGACTATGCTGATATTTGCTATTTAGATTTCACAGAGGAGCTACTCGACAAGCTTGAGAGGCTGCAAAACTTGTGTATTTGTTTTATTTACAACCTCAAAAAATATGATCATGTGTCATATTTTCGCCAGGAACTCAAGTGGCTCCCAATCCGCCTTCGCAGAAATACTCGAATTGTGTGCCTTCTTTACAATGTACTATACAATCCAAAACCCCTTGTTACCTGAAGGAGCGTTCTCATTTACACGATCTCCTGTTGCTCCTTGCAGGTCTCACCTCCGCTCCAACCTCAAATTCCGTGTCCACAAAACTGACTTCTATTCTTATTCCTTCACTGTTCATTCATCAGAGAAACTGACTGTTCACAGTCATCAGAGAAAGTCGTACTATCTCTTCTTTCAAAAATAGAGTCCGTAAACACTACCTTTCCTCGTTATCCTGATCTTTCGATGAAGATTTCGATATTTTTTTTAATATGTATTTATATGTTTATATATTTATGTGTTTATATATTTATAAGTGTATATATTATATGTATGTGTATATTATATTATATATTCTTTTGTGTGTGTATGTACGTACTCTTATTCCTTAAAACTTTCTTACACATTTCTACCCTTTCAATAATTTCTTGATTCTCTCCTCTCGCCGGTATGCTGGAAGAGATTTCTTTAAGAAATAAGCAGTGGTACCGTTGTACTATTTTCCTGCTATTTTCAATTTTTATATAACAAAATAAATTCATCAAAAGATAAATTGTGCCGCCAGCTGCTCAGTGTAGGTTTAAATAATCGTTCTGGCAAGATATATTTCTTGTACTTGGTATGATTTTTTTAACCTCGTTTTCTCTATTGCCGATGACATTTTTTCAGCAGCACATTTCACATTCACAGAGTTCACTCAACATAAACATTGCATTATCGTAAATTCACGCTACTATTATGGCTCAACATAAACCCAACATGCTTTCATCCATAGATAAATATTATCATAAATTTATTTTATTTTACGGTATATTACTTTGTTCCTTGCAAATAATCAGTATTCGTTGAAAGTGTGTTTTTTATTATTCATTCTGCCCCAAAGATCTAATACTTATAACTAGACTGTGCACTACGGCGAAAATATCGGTCCGTGCGAGAGGTGGTAGTGTGTTCCTGTCTAAATAAGTGACCATGACCAAACAGAACACAGGACAAATTGCTTGAACCATTGATCGAACCTAGCTAATTTATTATAAGTAAAAATTAAAAACGAAACCAAAACATCGTATGTATCTTTTTTGGAATCTACATCACATACCCTACACGTTGGTTACGGATTGGAAGTACTTTTGTTACTGCTTTTATAATAGGTATCATCTGACCTACCGTTAGTACGATACAATACCGTATACCTATCAAGTGGGTGCATCATGTGTGTCTCCACATCATCGCCGTTGTGGTGAAGCCGTCGACAATCTTGGATACCATGCACTTTCACGTGGAAGAAGCGCGGAGATGCGATTCACTAACGCAAAACATCCTTACAACCAAGCGTACAACGTCGATACATCTGTAAAGTAGATCATCGGCATTCTTTAGTCTTGTATGACGTAAGCTACGCGATCCCAGCGCTTCACCGATGTAAACGCTAGCGATAACTAATCTTGAGTTTCAAAATGTATGAAGTTTATTTATTTAAGGCAAAACATCTTTACCGTCGACGACAACACGCCATAACCTTCAATTTTATCTGTCAAATCACAAAGCTATAACCGTGACGTCTAAGATGAAACATCCGTGAGCCCATCATCTTTAACGTAATGCTTAGTGAATCGACATACAGGACGTATCAGTACATCTCCAATATAAAACAGTCGGTACGTAAGTATCTACCTACATACTAAGAGATTGTCAAATTTCTTTTTTTATCTATCACGCCTTATCCCCGAAGGGGTGGCAGAGGCATATTATATGCCCACTTTTCACCATGTATATTCCTGTCCCACGTAACAGCCAGGTGGTGAGCCCATTGCCGTGTTGAAATATACAGACGCAGGCTGTGGCTACCTGCTGTTAAAATATTTCAAACCTTATGGGCCTCTTCAACTTGACTTAACGACTGGCAACCGGGATTAACGGCTTAACGTGCCTTCTGAAGCACAGAGACGCTCGCAAATGTAAATATCACCCACCCGAGAACCAGCCATAGTGAAAGTTGCGTAACTCAGTGATCACTTGAGTCCGCGGGGCCACGAGCACTTCTCAAATATTTGATTAACAAAATCCATAGTGACCCTAAACTTTAAGCAAGATTGTGGATGTTGCATTTAGTATTAGTATTACCAAGCCCAAACATTTATCCAAGTACTACTCTTACTAAGTATTAATGAGTTATTTTTTGATATTATGAAATTATTATAACAAAGGAACTGTAGAAAATTCCGATAAGTTCCAATGTTTGTGAATTATTATTTTACTAAATCATACAAAAGAAAAATGTAAAATTTTCTACCATTTCTACCAAATGTAATGGTTAGTTGAACTGACAACGCCTCAGACAAGGACACACTACCATTGGAAGCCCTCTATCCAGAACCGCTTTTAGCCAGCTACCACTTATAAGAAATAGCTACCCTATAGGCAAAAAAATAGATGTAATTTTAGCTCTAGGAATTTTTTTGGTACTCAGTCTAATTGTAAGTATAAGGTCTTTGTTCTGTCCGTTCTCCGTCTTAGAAAATGAAGAAGAATTTTTTTTAATTGGGACTAATCCCACACGTATTCCTATTACTGTGACTCCTGTAAACCAGAATCTACAGAAATGACCAAAACACCAGAAAAGTTACACCGAGCTCGATCTCGGTGATGTCCCAGGAGAAGTTAGCATATCTTGGAACCCGCAACGATATTAATCAGAAGATAATGTGAGGAAGTAGGAAAAGAACGTAATGCCTCTTCCCTCCTTTGCAAAGCGGGAGACCTGGAAATCAACTAGGTGTAAATCCTATAGAAATAGGGAAGCACCACAGTAATAGTATATTACGGGTCCTATGTGAGCTATGTTTGATTCCAGTAATATGTATGGTAGAACCGACGTTACTTGTAAACAATTAAGCATATTATATTGCTCATTTTGCCAAATGCTAGACTCCCAAAGTATATGATGGGCGGTCTGATCATATTTGGCGTCAGCAGTTGAACACTGACAGAACGGTGACTCAACCAGCTTAAACGAATGTAATTTGCTCCTAAAGTTACCATGTCCCGTAAGAAATTGAGCAACACAGTGATCAACCTCCAGCCAGGACATTCCCAGGCGTTCACGAACGTCTGGGAAAAACTGGTAGAGGTGGCGCTCTTTGATGGAAGTGTTCCAACGCAGCTGCAATTCGTCTAAAAGTTCTTCACGTACATTATCACGATACAGTCTGGCAATTCTATGGCGATCTCTTTCTAACAAAAACCTATCATCCATGCCATCCTTAGCCGAAGAGTATAAAGTCCCCCATACCATCATGCCATCACCGGCAGAGCCTCCGTGCTAACCGTCCTGTAGGCCTTGCGTTGACTTTGCAGTAACTTTCAACGTGCAGCACCAATAGTAGCCTTATCTGCCCATACCGGCGCCCCGTAACACATACAGCCTAGATAAGTGGCCCCGTAAACGACCTTCAGTGTTTTGAACGAAAGTCCCCATGTAGCAGTAGATATTCTCGACAACGCATAAAAGCTATTTTTAGCCTTTTCACGTACAGTTTTTATGTGCTCAACGAATGCAAAATTTATCTCTAAAATCAATCCTAAATAGCAAACCGAAGTTTTATTTTTAATGTAAACGTTATTGAATTTAATGCGCGGTGGTACTTTCAAACTTCCTTTTAAAAGCAACTGAAATGTTTTATTGGGTGCAAAAAATAACCTGTTTCGTACGCCCCACTCCGCAGTGGGACTCTCGAGTCCCGCACGAGTATTCGACTGAACGAGCAACATACCGTCATCGGCGTATCCTGTCATTGAACAGCCCTCCGGTAATGGTAAACTGAAAAAGTCATCAAATCCTAATCCTCCTATCCCAGGATATCCTGTGCCAGAGCATTGCGCAGTGGACATTCGTCTACCGCAAGTAGTTATCAAGGAGAAGGAAAACTCTTCTTTTACAACTAGTTGCGTAACATGATTGCGATGACGAGAGGTCTATTAGGTTCTATAACGTGGTCACCGTTGCCAAGCCGTATTGGGTCTACCACGGGAGCCCATTTACCATAGACAGCTTAGCTCTTTTTAACTTAAGGTGTTGACGCGGACACCTTGCGCCTTGAAATTATTGCTAGGAGCTGATGCTGCGTTGCAGCTGATTGCAGCGGAGTGGTTATCATGGCCGCTTATTTCTCGCCAGCCTGTGAGCAATATCAATTCGAACTATGGCTCGCTGAGCAAGACGTCATTCTTACCGCATTTCGTCCCAGTCCTGGAAATTTTCAACGCCTGGGGGTGACAATTGAGGCTCCCGAAAAACCACTGGTAGTGGGAGAACTTCGGCGGTTTGGGTGGCCAATCCATGACCGGAAAAATATAACCACCTGTGTGTGGGCGTGTGCGCGGTTCGATCGTAGACGTAACGTTTGCGACCCCTGATCGCACACACCGCGTCCAGGGTTGGCATGTGGTGGAAGGAGGGGTCGTTATCGTTCATAATTATATTTAGTTTGACGTTTCTCCTTCAACTAGCCACCCACTGGCTCTCTTAAATACTTCGGACTGTCAAACGCCTGAATCAAGGGGCTCCAGTGACGGAGCACACGAGTGTTACAAGGGTGCCGAAAGGTCACTCTAGGTCACACACCATTAAGCTGCCCAAGAAATTGACCCGAAAATAGATCCTAGAGAATCTGGAATGGCAAGGCCATCCGCTGGCCCAAGCCCCAGTCAGTCTCAATGTTAGGGATTACGTCGAGAACGACGTGCCCGCAGTCACTAAAAGTGAGCTATATGTGCTGCGGCTAAGCCCCGCAAGAGAATCACTCTGGATCCGATAGCATTCCGGGGTAAGTATGACTCCTGGATCACAATGAACGTTGACTATTAAGGTTTTGGCTCATCCTTCAATAAAGACTGGTTTCCCAAGGTGTCGTATACGGGGAAATTGATCCTTAGCCAAAACGAGGGCGGCTAGCGGCCTCGCCTTCCGGCTTCTCCTCGACGAGGTATGCAAGCTCTTTGAACGTATCATTGCAGAACACTTCGTCGCATATGTCACAGTCATAGGAATCTGGTACATAAGTAGTTTGGTTTCCATTAGTTTGCTTTCAATGCTCCTCCGATGACGCGATCATGCGTGTCGGAGTCCTCGCGGAAGGAGCGTCATCACAGTTGAGGCAGTCACGACGGTGTCTCATGACATAGTCAACGCCTTGCCCTGGAAATGCATTAAAAAGACGCTCATTTCATATAGTGCCTCCCTGCCTCTAGTGCATTGTCGGGGCTTATCTTTCCGAGAGAGCCATAGCTTACCAAAGCTAGGGCTGGTATGGCGAAAAGTGTTGTGTTTCCCAGGGATCGGTCCTAGGACCACTTCTGTAGAACATCGGCTACGATTGGATGCTGCGCGGTCCGTTGCTGAGAGGTCACTCTCGTGATGGCGAGAGGAGGAATGCATCAAGATGCAATCCTAAGGACCACGTCAGGTGTTACTCCAGTCCTGTGTCAAGGTTATTTTTTTAACCTTTGATTTTATTTCTAATTACTATTTCAATTTATTTCACAACCATATCTCGAGATCTAATTACCGTATCTGGGAAAACTCATTACCGTTTTTCAAAAAAAAAAAGAAACGTTAATATCTCTTAGCAGAAAAGAGGAATTGCTGGGCCTTTCATAAAATTTAGTTTCTATCATTAAATTCTTTCCGAAAAATTCATAAAAAACATGAATATGTGCATTTATATTTTTACTCTCCAAAACATTTAATATTACTTCACCCGACAGCTTGCAAGCCTCCTTTATCATTTTGTTAGATATTTTATCGTCACCCAACGCCTTACCTATGGACAACGGCCTAACAATTTCGAGGATTTTATCAGAAATTGGTAGGTCTGACTGGGGTGAGTATGGTGGCTAAAGAGCCCACTGTCTTATCTGTCGGTGATAATCACTATCGTTCTCCGAGCAGTCGTCGGGTATAAGAGAAGCCAAGAGGTAACCCGCGGTTTCCTTCAGACCTATAGTATGCGAGTTGTTAATTTTGATATTTCGTACATAGACAAGATCAACAGCACGATTAGCCCTAAACTCATGGTATATAGGCGACCACGGACCCTCAGCTTACAGCCCATGCACTAGTTTACGTAGCAAATTACCCTTTTATTTTTCAACAGCCGCCCTGTAATGGGACCTGGCAACTCTTAAGAGCAAGTAAAGCGCTACTGTATTCCGCACCGGCACTAATTTTATGCTTTTTAAAATAATTTATTTTTCTACGAGCTCTCCGGAAACGCCTTCGAAGCTCAGCTAAACGGTCACTCCACCAATCGCATCTCCGAGTGTTGTTACCACGACCAAAATCTTTAGCGTGAGCCTCAAACAGAGAACCAAAGAGCTTCCAGTTTGCGCCCCTACTTTTATATTTGAAATTACAAGTAGTACTTTGCGCCTCTCGTGCATCACCGGGTAAAAGCTTGTAAACGATTAGACGATGGTCACTACAGGACGCATCCGGGAGGACACGCCATTCGGATACGAGACGTTGCCGCGTGAAAGCGTCCCGTCAATAGAAGACTCACCCATAGGGCCGCAAAAAGTAGGTGGTGCATTGGGACAATTGTGTATAGATAAATTCATTTCTGCAATGAATTCTTCGACGGCACAGCGCCGGTCCCTATCGAATACACGTAGTTTGCCATACCATAATGTAGAAGAGGCATTGACATCAGCGCCTATGATTATTCTTTGACCCGCAAGAGACTGCAGGACGTGACGAAGATGGTGTAAGTGAGGATCGGTATGATGTGAATATTGAAAGTAGCAGCTCACAACAAACACCCTATAGGCCAAGGAAGTAACCTCAGCAACAGCACAATGAGATGTCATGAGGTTGCTCAAAGATGTTACAGTAAAATTTGTACTAGAAACATAAATCCCAGCTCGTGCCTTGGCATGTAATTGTACCACTCTGTTACGCAGGTGGGCGCTCTGATATTGTTCCTGTAAGAGGACAATGTCTAATTTGTTCTCTATTACTAGGCGGTCCAGTTCCCCCGTGGCTGCCCTATCGTTGTGTAAATTAAGCTGTCCTATAATTAGATTTTTCATGTTCCAAGATTTTTTTTATTAAATGAAACAACTACAGGTAGTTTGTGCTCAGAATGAGCTGCTGCAGCCTATGCTTATAGGTATGACACTCCCGAGAGCCGCAACGGTGGTCATGGGGCTCTTTAAACCTTTTGCGGGTTATACAGATGGGTTTAAAATCAGGACTGTCTTTATGTGGAAATGCTCGTTTATCATGTTCCTCGCCGCAATTAGCACAGCTGGGTGACTTCCTGGTACAAAATTTGTGAACATGACCGTATTGTTGACAGTTCATACAACGCACCATCTCGAGGTCATCAATAAATCAACAAGTGGCCCAATTAATAAATAATTTATCCTTCGTGGCCACCAAATGATTGCGGATCTCCGGCTCCAGCTGCAAACCCACCCACGAACGACCGTTAGCTAAACGACGCCTACGAACTATTTTGGAATTCTTAGTAAAGTCCTCCTCGCTAATTTTTAATTCGTCCTTAATGTTTTGGCGATATAAGGCTCTAATAAAGTCATGGTCCTACATAGACCCAGGAACATCTTGAACTAGGATTCGCGGTTTACGACCCTTAGGTTTTTCTAAGCGCAAGCCCGCCGATTTGATTGCGTCCACTGACTCCAACTTCTTGAGTTGGTTTTCGCTCGCAACACGAACTACTACACCCGATTTCGCGGTTTTTTTAATGCCTACAATTTGGAAGCCATCGTCACTGGGCTTGATAGCTTTCATAAGTGCCTGTTTAGTCGCGTACGCCGTTGTGAACTCGGTTGAACGATCAGGCGCGGGGTAAGCTCCCACACAGGGTCGGGCTGGAAGAGCCTTCACTGCTGCTGGGGCGGTGGGCGATTTAGCTGGCAAACGTAACCTTAGTTTATCCGCATATGTCATTTTTGGTAGCTGACATTTAGTGCTTGCAGTTCTTTGGCCATATTTGCCACCTTAGTTTCGTTGCATGACGATTTTTAATGCCAGAATAGAAATAATGCCGGTCAAGCGCTGGTTTAAATCCATGATAGAAGTTTTATTAGACAAAGTGATTCGCGATCCCTGATCGTTGATTATATTATTTATTGTAGCAATATAACTGTTTGCCTGCTCGACTAACGTGCAACATTCGCCTAGATTATGGTATTCCGACAAGTCACTATTGACCAACTTCACTTTGTTTTTTATTTTTATTTATTTATTTAAGTTTCTAATACATCAGGTTATTTCATAATTTTCGCCAAACTATATAGTTTGTTGGCGACCACAATGCACTCTTATACAAGATGTATACATCTATAATATATACAAAAAAAAAGAAGTTAAACGAAGAGATGAAGAAGAATAATCCTTCTAATATTATAAACGCGAAAGTTTGTAAGTATGGATGGATGTTGGATGGATCATAATAACAGATAGGCTACTTTTTATCCCGGGAACAAGTTCCTATGGGAAACGGGAAACCTTCACCACGCATGCAGAGCCGCGGGCGTCTTCTAGTAACGATATAATTATTGCTCTTTATTAATTTATGCACATCCCGAGTCTTTCAATTAACTCGATTTAACTATACCGGCAACTGTTTACATTGGTAACTATGAAGCGCATGTATTTCATACAGTGTTTATTTTCGTTGAAACAACTAGCTTCTAAGTAAAGGAGTAAGCAAACTTGTTATTTCAAGATACGAAATATAAGCTAGAGAGATTGAGATAGATATTATTTCATCCAGTCGTCTCTGTCTGATATAATGAAGTAAACGAAGCGGGATCTAAAACCTGGACCTGCTCAAGATTGATGCTGTGATGATGACCTATATAGGTATGATTGTTTGTTTAAGAATCTAGATTTAATTTAGAAATCTAAGTATAACTAGGTAGATGCAGTCTTAAAGCATAAAACTTCGCCAGCACCCTATTTGGAAAAATAATATATTTTTCACGCAATGAAGTGTGAAAGTAGATATTTAAATGGTCTATGAATTACAAGATTTGTCATTAATATATAATAGACCATAAATTATAGTTATGATGATATATCTTTGATGCTCAAAGATATATCTTCATAAAAAAGGGGAAAGGTTCTCACCTAAACTGCTCCAGCTACAGGGCGATCAGCTTGGTCAGCTTAGCTAGTAAGGTGTATGCAAAAGTTATAACGGCAAGAATGCAATAAAAGTCTAAAAGGTATTTATGGAAGGCTCTATGCGGATTCCGACGTGGAAGAGGTTGCATGGATCAAGTGTTTTCTCCCCGCATTATAGCGGAGAAGTTTCTGGCTGTTAACCATAGGTTTTCTGTGCTTTTGTGGAAATGGAGAAAGCATTTGATAACGTTGTAAGAAAAAATCTGTGGAACTTGCTTCCCGGATATGGTGTATGTAGTCGCTTTATAGGGACTGTAAGGCTTGCGTGCGAGTAGGGGGGGATGTGTCACCTCTTTTCGACGTCTGTGCAGACGTCAAACAGGGTTGTGTCCTGCCAGTCTGGCTGTCTGCAGAAGTTGAAAGCTTGTGATATGACTGTGAATTTGGGTGAATTATCAGTAAATTGTCTGCCGTACGCTCATGATGCGATGCTCATGGCCTCATCAGAAGCCGTCTTTCAGGCATTAGTCACTAATATGAACGAGGAGTGTGAAAGAAAGGGTCTTCGCTTAAACGCAAGTAATACTAAGGTTCTAATATTTGAAAGAGATGACGAAAGAACTAAATGCGAGATTTGGGTAAACCGGGAACATCTAGAGCAAGTGAATGAAATTGTGTATTTAGGGAGTATGTTTAGCGTGGATGGAAGATGTGATTGGAATGTAGAACGGCGAGTAGCTGCCGGAAACAAAGTTAACGGTGCTTTGCCCCATTTAGTAAAGCGACATAAAGCATCGTAACAGAAGCACGACTCGCGATTCATAACACAGTGCTAGTGCCAACGTTGCTTTACGGTAGTGACCCCTGGGTATGTCAGCAGATGCATGAAAGTAAGTTGAATGTTGTGGAGATGCGATCACTTCGAAAATTGTGCGGGTTAACCTTAGCCGACTGAATAAGTAACGAAGTGATACGCAATATGTTAGGTTTGAATGAAAATGTCAGCGTTATGCTGGAAAAAGGCGTGCTCTGTTGGCTTGGACAAGTCCAACAAATGAGTGAGAAACGATTGACGAAGACTATATTATATAGTCAGGGTAGGCCGAGACTTACATATAAAGACCATATGACTGTGTTTTGTAAACTGCGTTAAGCAAATTTCGCTATAGCCCATGCTATAGCTAGTCACGAATGGGTGACCACTTTGTGGCATTTACATTTACGAGCGCTTCTGTGCTTCTTAAGGCACTTTAAGCCGTTGGTCCAGGTCCAGTAACATGGCTAAGTCAAGTTGAAGGGCTTATGGGAAAAATTTCAAGAGCAGGTAGCACCAACCTGCGTCTGTCTATTTCAACACAGCAAAGGGCTCACCACCTATTATGTGAGACAGGAATACACATAGTGAGAAGTGGGCATATAATATGCCTTTGCCAACCCTTTGGGGATAAGGCGTGATGGATTAATAAATGAAAGAAAATATTTTTGGTCAGTGGATTATACGCAGCAAGATGGAAAAGAAATAGTATATGCGACCGTCGCGCTGAGCTCTAGAGTTCGATTCCCAGATCAAAACAATTTTTTGTATGATCCATAAAAGTTTGTTTAAAAGTTTGGGTGTTTCCTATGTCCCAGAATTCACCACTCCCACACTTAGAACAAGATAAATGCACTTATTTTAGTAAATACTTACAGTAAGCGTCCGCTAAAGTAATATATTTCATTTTCTTTGTCCGTAAATGCGGTACTTATTTTTTTAGTTGTCTTCGCCCAACATGGGCAGGCAAAAGAAACTTAGTCCATACAGCCTAGTCTTCAGTATTTATTATTTTCTTGTTATTTTGTTTTAGTCCAGTCTAGTCGTTTGTCGATGTCAAGTCCTCAGTCCTAGGTCCTAGTCCGTGCCCCAATAAGGCAGTGGATCCCTTATTGCGGCTATCTATGGAAATTTGGCACTAACACAAACAACACCGCCATTCTTTGCAATATATCACTCTCGTTTACTAATACACTTTTCCGAACTCTTTATGTATAATATTCCACTGTTATTAAACAAAAAAACGAATTTTACACTAATTTGTGAAAATAATACGACAAACGTGCGTCACTGCTCATGTTGGCGCCAAAAGTCCGTAAATGCGGTACTTCGCGTATTCTTTTTTCGAAATAATGACAGTATTTTCATGCGAGCCGACGACCTTGACTCGAACGTATGTAGGTGACCGCGAGTCGACCGTCATTCTGCCATTGTAGATCGTATTATAAACACTTACTTTCATGTTGACTGCCTCTGTGGCGCGATGGCAGTATATCCAACTGCTACGCAAGAGGTCGTGGTTTCGATTCCCACCAGGATAAAACTTTGTGTGATGAGCACGATGGTTTATTCTGTGTCTGGGTGTTATTTATCTATAATATGTATGTATTTAGAAATATATAAGTATGTTTATCAGTTATCTAGTTACATAGTACAAGCTCTGCTTAGTTTCAGATGACGTTGTGGAAGTTGTCCCAACGATATTTATTTATGTATTGTGCTTTTTAAGACCTTGAAAATTGTCACACAAGGGCTTTCGTGGGGAAAATAGATTTACCGAATAGTTCGAGCCAACAAGTTCGATTTAGGAGTAATTATAAAAACAAGTGGGTATTATTGTTGAAGTGTTTAATTTAAATAATGTCTATTATATAATTATTATATTAATATACTATGAGCTTAAGCAATACTGAACAAAACGATAAAATTTACAAATGACAAACGTTTACGTACGAAGTTTTTTTTTAATAAATTATATACTCTATTACACAGGGGGTAACAAATTTTGGCGAAATTAAAATTAATATTTACAGAGAAACTTATTATTGATTACAATCATTTGAGAATAAATTAAAATTGATAGTATAAAATGTAAAATTTATCCAAAATTGTCTACTATTTATTGATACAAAACTCCAAAGTTGTTGTAATCTAGATAGGTTTTATCAATTCCTACTCATAGGTATGCTTCAATA
This sequence comes from Thumatha senex, assembly GCA_948477245.1. Lineage (NCBI taxonomy): Eukaryota > Metazoa > Arthropoda > Insecta > Lepidoptera > Erebidae > Thumatha > Thumatha senex. The sequence continues at coordinate 6,648,462 of OX419738.1, read as the reverse complement.
ACATTATATAGTTCTACGATAGTATTTACGTCAATTCCCATACTACGTGTGACAATATTAATTAGTTCAACAAGTATATCCGACTCAAAGGACCAGTATTATAAAATTATTTATTGGTTATTCGTCTCCGACGTGTAAAAATATCAGTGAGTATATTGTCTTAGTACGATGTGTGTATATTATCATCGATTCATATAGATTTAAATAGTTGAATGTCATATAGATTCAAATTTCACTGTATTATAATGCATCGTACAGACACAATTTTTATAACAATCTACAGTTACATCACTCGTGTTGTCTCTCAGATGACATCTGCGTAAAATGTTAAGTAGTTCTTCCAATCTACAAAATACCTCATATATTATATTTTTTCTCGATATTCGAAGACATATAGCTTGTATTGCCACTTTTTGAACCAACATATTATTGCCAGCTTAAGAAATCCCTTTTTTGTAACGGTATTATATATAGAAAAGTATAGGTACATTTGAGATATGTTAAAATCATCAACATTTATTATACCAAACGTTATTATTACACTCAACATCGATTAGGAAGAGTTAGGGTAACATTACTACAATCGATTATCTATAAATTATTCGACTATACACTCATTTTAGTTAGTCGATTTGGTTCAATGACCAACTAAAACCAAATCATTATTGACTTTCAGTATAAAACTCAGTAGTTATTCTACGGTTACTCAAATCACACATTGCTTAAAGATAAGTCTATATTAAATCGATTATGGAATAACATGCAGTCTTGACTACATCAGTCGTAAATCTGTAAAATTGTCGAAAAGACTTTGTGACCGTAGCATGGGTGGAATGATATTTATGAGATATTAAACTACACAATATTAACCAATAATTTAAATCGGGTTTTTGGTTATCAAACGCGTCCTGTCGCTTTAGTAAGGGACCGTATTCTACTTGATTTTTTTATCGTAGTATATTTTCAGTTAATTTCAAATTTGGATATGAAATCAGCTTATATTTGGTTGGGACAACTGCCGTCTGACTTCCCAGTCCCGTAAAGGCACCACATTGACTTGACAGCAGTCAGCAGGTGCACCTCTATAAGGTTTCTTAGGCCCCGGAGGTATTATTGGGGCCAAGTAAGGGCCTCTTATATTATAACACAAGTCGATTACAAAACTATAAAGAGTAAAGTAAAATATTGATTTTCGGAATATTTACCACGTACGAGTACACTCCGTTATCATGGCGCTTGCAACAGTGCCGAAATATCGGATGCTCGCGCGAAAGTGTACATGGTAATCAATATTTTACTTATATAAATGACCATGATAGTTTAAATTCTTATATTAAGAGTGAAGTTTATTTTAATATTGTGTAGTGTAATAACTCCTTTAATGTAAGTAGACTTGAAGTAAATTTCAGGCCTTTAAATAGCACTTACTTAACCCTTTTTTCTTTGAAATGGCCTAATATAATAATGATTATACTTAAGATATTAGTCACTGGTGGTATTATGTTCCTAAATATAGTAAATATTCTAAAGAAACAGTTCTAATGATTTATAAACTTACCCAATTTTAGACAAACATAGATTATAAGACTAAAAAATCTCTTATCGTTTTTGATGATAGTTTTTCTTTCTCTATGCTTGGGTTTCTGTCAAGCAATCACTGTTTCTAGTATCAAATTAAACACTTTTTTTTGGTAATCCATCGCCGATAGTTTTGATAAAAAAAACATTGTCATTTTTAAATCCATTCTTTACCAAACCACAGCTTTAAAACGTCATAAATTAGGCACCATATTTATGATATAATTTAATAAAATAAACTAATCCAAAAAATGGCAGCGGTCGTTTCGTTGTCTACCTATAGGTTTTTATAACATACACTTTCTCTTATAATCTCAATATTTTGTGACTCCGTTCGGACCAATAAGTCCCTTAGTCGATAAATATCACGGTTAATGTTATGCTAATCGAGTCCGGCGTCCGTGGCAATCGATTTGTTGAGTAAAACTTCGAAGCTAAACAACACTAGCTGAAGAAATATCAAATACAGTTAGTTCTAGTCAACATTCAAAGCAATACATCATCGAGTTATCAACCTCAAGACACGAAGTGTAAAATATTTTGTTCAAAATCGATTATATGACATTATCGACTAATGTCTGTATAATTTTATCAACTAATGTCTGTTTAATTTTATCGAGCTATCGGCGCGATTTTGCCACTGTTGAGTCAAATCACTCATGCGTCACATTTATATATGCAAAAGCACACACAGTTCGTGTAAATCGATTGTGTACTCGATGCAATACACTTATCTATTACGAAAACTATTTGGGACGCCAGACACTACAGAACATGTCCTTTACTAACTAACCTTTCCTTCAATTCTTCTGCCTCTCTCTAGAATCTTCTCTACATACGCCCCTTGGAGGGGAATCTCTTCCTTTGTGACCGACTTTAGATGTCTTTCGAGACCTCTTGAACTTAGCTACGTCATCACCAAAAACATCTCCGGTTCGTAGCGCTGAGATTAAGTCATCGAACTCTCCTTTCTGACCGTTGGTTAAAGTTCCTTCGCGTGACCCGTCAGAATGTCCGTTGCTGTCTCCATTGGTTTTGCCCAAAGATTTGCCTACTGAGCCGAGTAGGCTGGAAGCTTGTTTTCTTTCCATGGTGCGTTTTTTCAGCTGCAAAAGAAATGAAATTTTAAGTAGGTATTGGCATACTAACATAATAGATATCATTTTAGATTCACTCCAGTATTTTTCATTATCGATATATTCATCATTACTGAAAATGTAGCGATGGCCATAGCCCATAGAATTCCACCTATGATCATTCAATTTGTCATGACACCTGCACCAAAATCATTCTACTTTAAATTTAGTATATAGTTAGCGTACAATTAATATTTGTTTCGGAGTATTTGTTTCCTATGTATAATATGTATGTATTTATAAATATATATGTATGTTTATCAGTTGTCTAGATGCTATAGCACAAGCTTAAAGATTAGTTTGGACTAGATGGCGCTGTGAAAAGTGTCTCACAATATTTATTTTTACTAATTGCTTTTCAAAATTGTTTCTAGATACGTATTAGTATTCCCGGATGCAATTTCTTCTGTTTTTACTATTTCTATGGTTATGACCGCAGCTATCTACTCCTGCCAGGTTGCAGGTGTGAAGGAATGGGTGGGGATATTCCTCCGATACAAAGGGATGGTCCTCAGGTCACGGTCAGATCACGCCTAGCGGGCCGCAGCTCAAGTTGCATTTATAGATTTAAAAAAAAACTAATAACATGATTTTGGGCTATTGTATATATCATTCTTCAGCGCGAGAACTATCATAGCGCGATGCAGGATTCTTAGTATCGTTGTAGTTCGATGGCTCGTCGCTATGTGGCGCTGGGTGCACAGATATTTCACAAATGGCCGTGTATAAACGGCGTGTGTCGTATAAATTTCTCGTCTTCGTTATTAAATTTTTACTTTATTTTGGTTGTATTAAATAATTTTTGATTTTTATTTCATTATGACTTATGACTTATCTATTGTTAATTAATATGACATATTATGTGTTATTAATATTAATATAATTTTTATTTTAACACTTTATTTATTTATTTTATAGTGACATTGTATTGACTTTTATTTGAAATTTTATTATTGAAATTGAATGTTTTGTAACTTAATTGTAATAAGACTGTAAACTGATATTGTAATTTTGTGAATGACTCTATGGTACTTGAGAAATAAATGATTATTATTACTTTGCGCGGGATCACTGACAAGTGCGGACGCTTGTCGTACATTATTGGAACGAAGTTCCTTACGGCAGGCTTGGAGGAGATAGGGATTTTGTTGGATTTTGCTGCACGACCGAACTGAAAAAAATGTGATAATAAAACCGTAAGAAAAATTCCGTGGAATAAAACCGTTAAATGAGACGTGCGCAGGCGCGAAAGTCCTATACACAAGCAAGTAGTGTATAATACCTTTCTCTTTCTCCCTCTTTCAGTGAGGGTGGGGTGAGGGTGAGAGTGAGGGTGAGGGTGAGGGGTAAGGAGGGTGAGGGTGAGGGTGGGGGTGAGGGAGAGGGTGGTTTTTTTTTATATTTAATATATATTTTTTATTTTTATTATTGTTAATTTTTTTTTCTACATTAGTTTTTTCGAAATTTCGAACTTCGTTCCTACCTGGTGTCCCACGACACCACATCTTTTTTTTCATTTAACTTGTTTTATGTACGGGAGTGGTGGTTGGATATAAAAGTTGTATTATTGTGCTATAGTAAAAGACAATGATATATTTGCAGTGAAATGCTATTTTCTATCTTACCGCGTAAAGTCCACTGAAAACCTCAGTATTAGAACTACCATTATACTATACGGTATTATTATTATTATGGTAAGAAGGTAGGTCAGTCGTCGATCCTCAGTCCTAGGTCCTGGACCTAGGACTGAGGATCCGACATCGACAAAGACTGGACAGCACTAAATTAGAAGATAAGATTGAAAAAATTGATATAAAAAATAAGATTTAGCTAAATATCGTACCCCGGCCATAAAATAATTATAAAAAAAAGATTATTATTAAGTGTAGAAGGTAAGAAGCACGTACCTCCTGTTCGTGTCTGGTCCGACGCTGCTCCTCATCACGACGACGTCGCGCCAGGTCGCAGTCCGCTCTAGCATCATGCAGCTGCGCGAGGAAGGCGTCCACTGCACCGAACAGCTGTTCTGGAGAAGCATTCGCTTCTTCGCCGAACGTATGAGCGCAGGTTTCCAGGCGGCTCTTCATGTCCTGCACAGTATATAAACGCTTTTAAGAATTATAATAATAATAATAATAAGTATTTGGATTTAGCTCGCGAGGTTGTCGATATGTGGGAGGTGAACTAGGCAATCATAGTTCCGATAGTTGTCTCTGTCAATGGACTTATTGCCAAGAGCCTCGACCAACATCTCAAGAGGCTCGCGTTACGTAGCTGGGTCAAGTGCCAGATTCAGAAAGCATTACTTCTCGATACGGCACGTATTGCGAGGAGGTTTTTGTCTCTGGAACCCTAACCACCGGTATCTTGGGGACCAATGTATGCGATACCGGTGGGATGCTGTTTTATAGATTTTTAAATAGATTGTTTTTTGTTTAGAAAACTGTGATAGATTTTTCTGGACATACATAAGATTGGCAAAATATTATTGTGATGTACGGTTAGAATATTTAGCTTTTTGAATTTTTCTCGGAAAATATCTACTTTCTCTCAAACTAGGTTCTTGAGCTCAAATCTGTATCTTGAGATACAGTATTCGGCCATGCGATGCAACAATACTTTGGACAGTAAGTGTATGTTATGAACTGGCATTGGCGACAAGTACTGGTGAAAGTGTAGGTATACCTAGATGATGGTTAGTGTCGAAACTATCATGGTCATTAACGGATCTAAAATATTGATTATCGGGATATTAATTGGGATTTTAGGGTCAGCAGCGCGAGTGCCGCACCTCTGGTGTTGCAAACGTCCATGGACTAAGGTCACCGCTTTCCATTAGGTGCGCCGTAAGCTTCTCTGCCACCACAGCAGTATAAAAAAATTCGTTTACTCCATCGACCATCGATTCTTCTACAGATGTGGCCAGCCCATTGCCACTTTAACGCGCTTACTCTGTGAGCTATATCCGCCAATCTTGTTAAAAACACCAATAGGCAAAAAAAAGTAATAGAAAAACAATTGAAATATTTGGACTTGGCTCACGAGATTGTTGACATGTGGGATGTGGATTCGGCAATCATTGTCCCGATAGTCATATCAGCTCGACCAACATCTTATGAGGCTCGCGTTAGGCAGTTGGATCGGGAGTTTGATGCAGAAGGCAGTTCTCCTCGACACGGCACGCATTGTCAGGAGGTTCCTATCTCTGGAGCCCTAACCACCGGTAGCTTGGTCCCTGCACCCGATACCGGTGGGCTACTACTTTTTATATTTTTAAATGTGTTTTTTTTAGATATATTTAAAAATGTAATTTGTATGTCTGTATAGTTAATTAAGAGAATAATAATAATAATATCTTTATTTTAAGGCATCATGAGAAAAGTTACAGTTGTTATAAACTTATTCTACGGCCCATAGATAAATACCTTAAAACTAAAAATATATATGTATTTTTAGTTTTAAGAATGAATCCCACTGGTGGGAGCTTGTGCAGCTCCTTTGCGACGAAGTCGGGCACTTCATCAGGATCACTTTCTTTCAGCAGGGTGATGATATCCTGCACACTCCGTTCCCCTCCACCTCTCCTGCGGGACGGCATCTGGGCAGTTTTGCCGACCGATTGGTACAACAATGCCTTACCACAACAGATGTCCTCCTCCTTAAAATTGGACTTGCAGATCTGCAATATGCTGATCTCGTCCATAGTGTCAATTGCATTCTGGATGAACGCCAGTAGCTCGTTCACGATGATCGTCTTGTTGGTAGCCATCGCGAGCGCAACGACGCGTGAGTGAGCGCGTATCACGAATTAATTTTTGTAATTAATTACTACACTGTACATTAGTGCAGCGCGACCGTTTCCGACCGCGCATCGCTAAAGACCAATATATATAATGACTAATAGTCAAAACATATGATTTACCTATTTTTTGTCCATAAAATCCACATTGCGACCACCTGTGGACCTTTTGCGTCCACCAACTTAAAAGGGATAAATATGAGAAATAAGTATCTTTACCTGTACAAAATAGAATATTTAAGGCATAGTGTTGTTGATAGGGAATAAGCTCAAGAGCAGCTAAGTATAGCTCCCGGGTGTACAGTACAGTACAATAGAACAGATCCACAAGAGCACAGTAAATCTGTGCTTTTGTGGATCTGAAGATGGCACTTTTTGTGTGTGACTAAAATGTGGAGGCAATCTTTTCTAAGCTCTAACCTATAGGTAGGTACAGTTTGCGTCCAAGTATGAATTTCGACATCTGTAGCTATTTCTGTTATCAGGTGTAGGGGGCCCCACCAAGATCTTCGGGGCTCAAGTCAACTTCACGTGCTAGTGCGTGCACCAGAGTCTGTGACATTCCTTTTTCATTCGAAATTACTACTCGAACAATTTTATTTTCTTGTTCAAACCTACCAACTACATTAAGTGCACGCGAGCAGGCGAAGTTACCCTAGTCGTTACGCGTATTACGTCATTCGCTCTGATTGGTGTTCATCAAATCATGGCGGCTTGCTGTATTTTATAGTTTTATTTATTAAAAAATAATTATTAATCTCAATTGTAATATTAAAATAAACGCGTATTTTGATTCTACTACTTAAGATTGTTTAAATTAATACATGATTTTACTATTTTTTAATTAGTGTCATCATGCCTAGTGCTACCCATTTCCCATATGGTCCTTGACAACTTCTCCATCCAAAGGTTGCCTGTACGAGATTGCTCTTTAGCGATAAGGCCGCCCTTTGTACATTTATGAAACTGTAATCTCTTTATGTAAGTGTTTTATATGTGTGTGCAATAAAGTTTATTCTATTCTATTCTTGTTCTCTAACGGACTCCTCGTTTCGGAGTTTAACCCTTAAAGACACTTTAAGCATTACCCGCTCTATAGCTCGTTGCGCCACATTGAAGGCATGGACTAGCCACACCGTGTCTTGGCACCGTAGATCTTGGTAGAACGGATTCATTCTATAAAAAATATTCCCAGTGATTCTTCATGAATAATGTCAGGAATCCTGGTACATCCGCGAATGGAGTGTCTTGAAAGCCTATTAAAAAAAATGTGTGTGTAACAGAGTACACAGGTAAGAAATTAAACTTCTTTACAACATTTTTTTTACAGATATAAAATTTCTCTCATACGCCTAAAAAGAAGTTTCACTTCAAAACAACATGGCGCGTAACCGAAAAACGTGTCGATTTTTTTTACAGCTTTAAAATTCCTCTCAATGTCGATAGAGAATTTTTACTTAAAAAAATGTACCAAACAATTATTATAAATAACAAATACAAACCTGGAAAAGATCCTCCAACTGCGTGAAGGTACAGACAGCGTGCGCATGGAAATCTCTCATCACAGGTAGGAACATATCGTTGGCCGATCTGTTGGGAAGTGCCGCGTGGTACTCCAGTTCCCTCGCGACCTCTCTGAGCCCGGTGCGAAGAGACCCCACATCTTTTTCCAACTGTTCCACACACACTTTGGCTGCGGCCCGAACGTGTGGCAAGTCTTCTTCTAGTAGGAGGATATCTTTGAACTGTAATGAAAATTAAAATCAATATGTGTGTGTACCAGAGTACCCAGGTAAGAAGTGAAACGTTTTTACGACATTTTTTTACAGCTATAAAATTTCACTCATAACTATAAAGAAATTTCACTTATGATAAAGAAGTATCATTTCAACACAACATGGCGCGTAAGCGAAAAACGTTCATTACATCTATATAATTTCTCTCAACGTAGATAAAGTTTCACTTCAAAATTTACCATTTTAAAAAATAAAGAGGTTAATTTTAGAAATAATCTATAAGAATAGTGATAAAGTAACTACGAATACAGTAGATGTCGTGTAATGTATCATATCAACGAATTGTTCAAACCGCTGAATGGATTTGGTTCAATATGGCGTATAGATGGTTATGTCTGTAGATAGATACTCAACGAAACAGTTCGGTTTGCGGGACACACTTACAATATTGATTGCATGAGAAAAACGTTTCAAATTGTGAAAAAGTAAGGTGTTTAAATATGTGGGTAACAAAATGTTATTATTATGTAAAGAAATTCAATATCCATTTTCATAATTCACATGATTAGTTGTCTGTAAACCGAACTATTTTGCTATTTATTATAATATTTGGTATGTAAGTCAGTATATACATACCAATATGAAGTATGCTTTAATATGACTACTAAAATGTTGTAAATATCTAATAAAATTTTGTAATTTTCGCCATAGCCTTAAAAACCCGCCTAATGTTATCTCTGCATCAACCTAATTTTGGTTGGTAGATAAGTCAAAGATTCCTCTCCAATGTAGTCTTGTAATCAGTGCTGAAGAATGATCTCTAACTGAACTGATGCAGATGATAAACACGCTACATTGACCTATTAGGAGTAGTTCTTAAAAATACGGTAGATGGTTTTCCACTGAAAGTTCATCTGACCCTGGGACATCCTTTCGATGAATACCGGGGGCGCCCGTCGCTAGGAGGATTGGTAAGAACCGTGTGGTTTAAGACCGTTCGAGTTTGATGTGACATTCGTGGAAATTTCGTGGACGTGGTGAGAATCTTTCACCTCTTCCATCAGGTCGACGTCTGTAGAAACTATTACTATACTCGAAAGTTAACTTACCTACAGTGTTAAAAGTAACCTAGTTAAATTTTTCATAAATTAATAGAGTAGAGGTATATATGATGAGGTAAATGAATGATGGTACTGAAGCTTATGAAAAGTTGCTAATATATTGACGAATATAGTGTGGACACTTATTTAAAAACGTACGGATATAACATACAATATGGTGACGCATGACAATGGCGGCCGATACGATTATGTACTGGGTTTATAAAAATATCTTTCAGCCACATTTGTAAGGTTAATATAAGCTTGAGCTATAGTACGCGAATGATATAAAAAACATACATCACTTGTCTTTAGCATTTTCACGCGATGTGAAATGGTTGACACAGTTCTTGTCATTTCAGATCTTGTTCAACATATAAATGATAGTATACAATAGTGATACATTCACCGATTCACGTCATAATAGTGTGTCACTACGTCAATTTATTCACTAATAGTAGACGCCCACGGCTCCGCACGCGTGGTGAAGTTTTCCCGTTGCCGTTTCCCACAGGAACTTGTTCCCAGGATAAAAAGTAGCCTATGTGTTATTTTGATGTGTAAGCTATATTATTGTAAAGTTTCATCAAAATCCAGTCAGTAGATTTAGCGTGAAAGAGTAACAAACATCCATTCCTACAAACTTTCGCCTTTATAATGCCTAGTCAGGTCATAAGTATTGTCACACAGTAAAAACTTTTCTTTTAGAATGCTGGCCACAAAAAAAGTTTATTGAATTCGAATTTCGAATTGTTCATGAAAATAAAAATGTATACTTTTTAGAATTTTACTCATTTTTAAATATGGAGTGGACACTTAAAGCAGACCGTGTTGCAGTTATTGCGTTGCATCGTCGCGGTTACGCGCCAATTCAAATTTTTGACATACTGGAAAATTTGAATATAACCAAAAGATTCGTTTATCGTACCATCAAACGATACAATGAAGACTCTAGTGTAGATGACAGGTCAAGAAGTGGTCGCCCTCGGTCTGTTAGGACTCCAGCAGTGATAAAAGGTGTGAAGGCACGAATTCAAAGAAATCCCAAACGTAAGCAGAAACTGTTGGCCCTTCAGATGGGGTTAAGCAGAACCACGGTGAAAAGGGTGTTAAATGAAGATGTGGTATGTGGAAGGTGAATGTAGGGCTTCGGTCATATCGAAGAAAAACAGGACATCGTTTAAATGCTCGTCTAATGGACCTGAGACTGAAGAGATGCCGCGCTTTGTTGAAGCAGTACGCGGGAAAAAAATATCGGGAAATTCTTTTTTCGGATGAAAAAATTTTTACCGTAGAAGAGAGCTACAACAAACAAAATGATAAGGTGTACGCACACAGTAGTAAAGAAGCGAGCAACCGTATTCCACGTGTCCAACGAGGTCATTTTCCACCCTCGCTCATGGTATGGTTGGGAGTTTCTTATTGGGCCTTAACAGAGGTACATTTTTGTGAGAAAGGTGTAAAAACTAATGCAGTTGTGTATCAAAATACAGTCCTGACGAACCTTGTGGAACCTGTTTCTCATACCATGTTCAATAACAGGCACTGGGTATTCCAACAAGATTCGGCGCCAGCTCATAGAGCGAAGAGCACACAAGACTGGCTGGCGGCGCGTCAAATCGACTTCATCCGGCACGAAGACTGGCCCTCCTCCAGTCCAGATTTGAGTCCGTTAGATTACAAGATATGGCAACACTTGGAGAAAAAGGCGTGCTCAAAGCCTCATCCCAATTTGGAGTCACTCAAGACATCCTTGATTAAGGCAGCCGCCGATATTGACATGGACCTCGTTCGTGCTGCGATAGACGACTTGCCGCGCAGATTGAAGGCCTGTATTCAAAATTACGGAGGTCATTTTGAATAAACTTTATTGTCATAAAAATCTATGTTTTGTTAAGTTCATTTTGGTATATAAATGGTTACATAATGAATAAACTTGTTTTTTAATTATTTTATATTAAACATGTGACAGAATTTATGACCTGACTAGACTAGAAGTTTTTTATCCTACTAATACAGTAGGAAAAAAAACTTCGCTCTGTCCGACGTTTATTAAGGTCAATGAATTAAATTAATATCTTCGCAGATATCAATAATCCATTTACAAGTTGGTTACTTCGACTATACCACAAAAATGAATCATGTGCTCTCTACTAGAGAACGTCTTACTGTTTACATTTCATACAGCCAAGCGTGTCACGGGGCAACAACCTTTACTCATACGATTGCACTAATAACTACAGATAAATTGCAGATGACTAACAGGTATGTATACATCCTGATGTAAACTCGGCACGCGGAATGGGTCTGACAAACGTTTTTTACTTTAAATCTATATATATATAAATGAATCCCTATTTTCCTTGGCCACGCCATCACGCGTGAACGGCTAGATCAATTTGAAAAATTCTTTTTGCATTGGATAGCCCATTTATTGAGGAAGGTTCTAAGCTATATATCATCACGCCACTAAACAGGAGAGCGGAGCAGTAATCATATCAACAAATCGGGGACACTTTCATACATATTTGGAAAAGTAATAAGCGACGGGAATAAATGGGTGCCACGGGGTTGGAAGTATGTCACGGGCTAAGCCGCGCGGGTCAGCTAGTGCCAAATAAATCTACAAAAACAGACGAGATAAACGTTGTTTTTACTTATGTATCTTTCAAAAAATTGCTGAAATATTTACGATCATCATCATCCGAGCGTCTGTCCCAGTTGCGTCTCGCGACGCCCGGGGTCCGCTTTCCTACATTTTCTCCTCCACTTCGCACGGTCGTCGGCATCCCCTGTGGTGAGACCATTGGCACGCATGTCATCCCTTACGACGTCAAGCCAGCTCTTCTTGGGTCTTCCCCTCTTACCGGGACCCGGCGGGGCTGACATGGCCAGACATTTGTTACCTACGTAGCCCGGCGGTTGCCGCAAGACGTGACCATACCAACGAAGGCGACACTCTTGCAACTTGTCTGCAATGTCACGGACGTGAAGGCCGCCGCGGATGCGAGAGTTCCTCACGCGGTCCATCCGCGTGACTCCACACATCCACCGCAGCATCTTCATTTCCGTGACACGCAGCTCCTGCTTGTGTCGCTCCAATATCGGCCACGTCTCACTGCCATGTAAAAGGACAGGTCTAATAATGGTTTTGTAGACCTGTCCCTTCAACCGGATCGGCATTTTAGGGTCACAAATGACACCGGTCATCTCCCGCCATTTGGCCCACGCGGCAGCAATGCGTGACTTGACATCGCAATCGAAATATTTACGATCAAAGTGCGTATAACGCGGGTGACCGCATACGTCACAACCCTGCTCATTCGACAGTCGCGCTCTGTATCGCACCCGAACGCCGCGCCGCGCTCTGTCTCAGTTTGTGCGAGGCTGTGACGTCATAATGGACGCGCCTAATCTCGAAAATTCAAAAAGGACTAAATTTCGTCTTTATAACTTCGGAAATACTGCATGTATTGAAGTGAAATAAAAACTAATGTAATGTACATGAGCTACGCTCCAATTTTAGCTGTATTTGACAGTAATATTTTGACACTTTTGTGTTCTCCATTATAATTACTTCCGTCTCTATTATGGCGCGAGTGAGAGGGAGAGAGACCTACAATGACAAAGCAATGATAAAACATTCAATGATGACATGATGAAAAATGAATATTCTGCACAAGTCTGATCAAGCGATGAATGATGGGGCATCCGATGGGTTTGTACCATGAGAACCACTTACGTTTGTTGGCTGCATGGAAAAAACAACTTTATATGTATACAGTTACGACTTAAATTACTTTTGTTATACGCAGTATTGCAACAAAAGCATGAGTTTAGATTACGCTTATTGAGGCTTTAATTGTATTTTTTAAAGTCACCTACATACCTATTACTGAACTCCTGTACACCAGAAACAACATAAGTAACCTTCAAGATTTTTCTCAATGAAGTTGGCTATGCTATTATATTGCTAATTTCTATGTCTAAGACATTCTACACCTAAGAGGTTTAAACTTTTCTGATCTTTGTCATTGTTGTAGCTCCTGATTTAGATATGATACTGTCACGGTAATGGGAATTGGGGTCAGATTGGTTCAAATTACTCCAAATTCAGTTAGTGTATGAAAGTAGAAGTTACATACATACATATCGTCTCGCCTGTCTCCCTTCGGGGTAGGCAGAGACTATGGCTTTCCACTTGCTACGACCCTGGCATACAACTTTCGCTTCGGGGTAGGCAGAAACTATGGCTTTCCACTTGCTACGACCCTGGCATACAACTTTCGCTTCTTCAACTTTCATAAGTGTTTTCATACACACACGCCGGTTAAGGGTTACTCTTGACCTGACCTTTTTCCAAAATGTCTTCTATTTGATTGACATATGTACGTCGATGTCGCCCCTTACCAGTTTTCCCATTCACTCTCTTCTCATAAATCTGTTTCGTTAGTCTACTTTCATCCATCCCCTCCACGCGTACGTACCATCTAAGCATACCTTTTTCTATCTTAGTCACTACATCGTCTACCATAAGAAGTTAAGTATACAATTACCTGGGTCTCCAGCATCTCAACGAGATAGTGCAGCAGCGTTGTATTGCGGGACACAGAAGACTTGGTATCAGCCAGTTTGTTCAAGGAAGACAGGCGGAATCCGGACGCATTGCCGCGAGCACCTCTGTAAATGGGAATGTGTGCAATGTTAGGAATTGTCTCAACCGTTACTGACACAGTTTTTCTACAATCAGTACGGTTAGGTCTGATAGAGGCTTTATTCCGCGTACGCTTAGTTTGCGAAATGAACTCCCTGTCTGGGGTTTCCTATATTGGAACCCCATTATAGGAAACCCCAACAAAACCAACCCCTGCAAAAGGGGTCTTAGAACGTTTGTAAAGGGTCGTCAGCGCGTGTGCTGCACCTCTGGTGTTGCAAACGTCCATAGCCAAAAGAGACCATTTTCCATCAGGAGGGCCGTATGCTTGTCTGCCACCTCAGTGATATGAAAATTGTGGGTAGATGTGTAAGGATGTGAGAGTTGTTTTAGGGTTTAGGGAATTTAATTATTATTCGATTATTTGGCAATGAGGAATTGATTGAATTAAATATGGTCGACGCTAATGGTTTTTTATATGTAATTTTAGGGGTTCCTGCGAGTGCTGCACTGCCATAAAATAAGCTTCCATAAAAAATGTTAGAGAATATTTTTTTCTATACTTTTCCCAATTTATTTTTACTTAATCTGCCATTTATTTCTTCTCCGAAACAAATGTAATAAATCAGGGTAAAAAAAATCGGCCCACCAGTTCTTGAGCTATAAATGGTGTAACTAACACAACTCTGTTATATTGTATTTAGATTTTAAACATTTCAGTGACCTGTTCATGTAGTTGCCGAGGGCCAAGACTACTTCCAGCAGAGCTCGGAGCCTTCTGGACCTCGTCATGTCCCTCGCGGCACGAAGGACCAGGGAGGCGCGGGACTGCGCCTCATTGGCAGCCACACTGAACTTCTTCTTGAATAGAAGCGTCCGTACTCGCTCCGAATAGTGTGGGATCCTAGGGGATTATACATAGAACTTATAGTAAAAAAGAAAGAATGAACAAAAGTTTTTTTTATTTTTCAAATCACATCGAGTTACACATAAAATTAACATCTGTACTAGTACACGCACAATTCTAAAAAAACTATCTTCCTGCTTTATGACGGGGTCAGTGAGAATATCGCCAGGGTTCACGGTGCATGTATACTTCTTTCGCTATCTGCAGATTCATTAATCGTTATATACGTCCACGTACTTGACCTTTTTTTATTCTTCGTCAATCGTTCCTCACTCATTCGTTACAATCATTTAGAAACACTAACGGG
This sequence comes from Thumatha senex, assembly GCA_948477245.1. Taxonomy (NCBI): domain Eukaryota; kingdom Metazoa; phylum Arthropoda; class Insecta; order Lepidoptera; family Erebidae; genus Thumatha; species Thumatha senex. The sequence continues at coordinate 6,633,245 of OX419738.1, read as the reverse complement.
AGAGTAATGCGCTACTCCCGGGCGAAGCCAGGCGGGTCAGCTAGTACCTTATACATTAAGATAGGACATAAGCTACTATTTATCTAGGGCACAAGTTCCTATGGAAAACAGGAATTGAAAAACTTCGCCATAGAATAGGTTTAGCCGCGGGTACAATCTGTGGTAGTAATACTCGTAGTATATACAGTAGTGGTATTAATAGTTTTAATTTCGATTCAAGTCTACAGTTAATCTGTTTGAATTAAATGTCAGTGGTGCTAATTCTGTTGTTAAAACCACTAAACTAAATTTCTCTAAAATTTCTTAATTTTTTTAAGAGATTGCCAAACGCTATTCTGTTATTACGTCGAACTAAACTTGGTGATATTATAAACAGCACTAAATTTGTAGACATCACTAAACTTCCTTTAATGTGACAAAATTCAACAAAACATGTATTTAGATGCCGACTAACTTAGTGATTGAACTGTCTATGTACATTGTTCACTTATTGTTGAATTTTATCACATAAAATGAATTTTAGTGATGTCTGATACAAATTTAACGTTACTCAAAATTTTGATGTTTTGTCTAATTTTAGTGAAAAGACTCATTTAGATGGGACGTTTATTAATTTTAGTAACTGTTTGAAACGTGAAAACTTTTAAAACATTGTAACGTGAAAAATGTACATAGGCAGTTCAATCACCAAGTTAGTTGGCATTTATTTACATTCGACTGTCTATGTACATTTTTCACGTCTTGTTCAATTTTATCACATAAAATAAATTTTAGTGACATCAGATACAAATTAAGAGCTATTTATGATATCACCAACTTAAGTTCGACTAAAAAACAGAATAGCATTTGGAAATCTCTTAACAAAAATTTGAAAATTTTAGAGAAATTTAGTTTAGTGATCTCAACAACAGAATTAGCACCAGTATAGTTCTAACTACTACGCTAGAAACTTTCAAACTTAAAGGGGAACTATAAATTTATCTATACCTATACAAGGTCATTTGTAAAATACCAGCAACCTGCTAGGACTAGGTAGCTAACATCATAAAAAAGGTTCTATGATTTTTTTAAAGATTTTTATTGATATTGAAATATAATATTGATTTTTTTAAAATTTCACTTATATTTCATGTACTGATTGACTTACAGCTACACAACTAGTGAGAATCACAGGGGATGAGGGTAGGCCGGCGATAGCTTCTTTGCCCTTGACCTTTGTCAACCACATTTATGCGCGCACGTCCATCGTTCATCGAGGCATGTAGTATGTGACGAAAAAGATACCCAGAAGTTCTCTTGAGCCAATCCAAGAGCAAAAACCTATCACGCAGCTTGAAAGTTCAATGTATTATACAACTCGTTTTGTAACTAAATGCCAAAAGTGGTAGAACAAACGTCGTTGGTTATGACCTTGGCTATCAAATCCTAGCAGGTTGCTGGTGTTTTACAAATGACCCTGTATTAACAAGTGCTTCACTCACTTGGAAATCTCGTAAAGAAAACGGTCAGCTCTCGCCATGCTGTCCAATTCGTCTTGGTGCTCCTCTAACAGAGCTGCTTCTTCAGCACTCGGCGTGAACTTCACCAGCTGTTCCACCATGTCTATGGGCAGTTGTTCACCACTGTCCATACGAAGGATCGCACTGAAAAGAACGAAATTGCACAATGCAATATTTTTTTGGTATTCACCTTTACACGTTGCGTCCGAAACGCTCGAATTCGGGTCCGATAAGTGTGAAACTGAACGTCTGTCAAGGTTTTCCTGAAGGTCTACAGTATGGGGTTCTCTAAAAACGGTTCTTGGAAGGTTGTTACAGAGTATCAAACTATCCATACAACAGTGTCACATTTTGAAATATAAACGACATTTTTTTTATACCACTAAGGTGGCAAAGAAGCATAAGTACGGTACATTTGCCACTTGACTGTTGCAACCCTTGGACATTTACAACATTAGAATGTTAAATTCACGCTTTCGACCCTGTAATAACTTTCTAAGATCACTTGTAAAAGCTCGTATCATAATACTTTTGGAGAAATCCCCAATAAATAACACATATAAGACAAGTAGAAAAAATAACCAATAATGCTGTATCCAATAGAGGTTACATGTGAAACCTATGGGAAAACCAAGGCACGGAGCTTTTTCTGTACCATTGTAGACAATTCCCCCTCTTTTCATCACGTCATAATATGTACTTTAGTATCACTGTAATTTTTTTAATGTATTTATTTTATGGCCTGGTTACTAAGACCTTTTAGCCAAATCTTAATTCATATTTCTTCAATCTTCTTTCATATTATCTAAAATGTCCCAGACCTCTTCGTCTTAGTCAAGTCTAGTCTTACGTCAAGGTCAGTCTCACCCCAGTATAATGGTATAGGTTATACTGATTAGTATCACTGTTTACTATAGTCTCGCCAGCTTCGAAAGTGATGTTCTTATGATGGGGAATTCCCCGCTAACTGATTCTAAGTGTGTCCCTTACCGGCAAATTTCTTCATCGCTCATTTTCAACTTGGACAAGAGAATGGTGCAGTTCTGGGCCCTGCGTCCATCGATCACCGACAAGATCTTGGAGCGTGGCTTCGAGCCCAGTTGTCTTAGGTCTTCTACTGACCCTTCGTTCTGTGAAATTGATACATATTTATTTTACACTGTTCAGGAATATACAATACAAACACATAGGTATCGTGCCTTTTACCTCGAAGGAGTAGGCAAAGGCATATTAGACACCTACATTTCATAATATTTAATTTCATTTTTAACATACATGACATATTATCACGCCTTTATCCCCGAAGGGGTAGGCAGAGGCATATTATACGCCCACATTTAACCGTATGCACTTTTGTCCTACGTAACAAGTGGTGAGTCCATTGCCGTGTTGCTAAAGTTAGACGTAGATCCATTTTAAGGGGGGCTAAATATTGCCCCTACTAGCTTTCTGGATCAGTGGGATCATATTGAAATTATTACCATAATACCTAAACGTCTCGGTTATGATAAAATCTTTCATCTTAGCTTGGAGTCATTGTTGAGTTCAAAATCTAATAAGATATCCGATCCAAAATCTAATAATAAGAGTCCGCTTAAAGGTATTTTTTTACTTAGTAATACTTCTTGGGACATACTCTCGATATTTATGACACTTACTTGTACCGACATTTCGGACAGATGGCCATGGTCTTGGCTGGACTGCGGGGCAGTTTAAATTTGGTTTTCTTTTCGGCAGTATTTAAAATTATATCGTCTAAATTAGCAACTCCATTCTTTTAACATTTATATTTTTTTGTTAAAGCGGTATTGTTATAACACACTCTTTCAACATTACCTGTCTAACTATCACTGTTTATATAATAAAACCGGACAACAAACGGATAAACAGACTCATTTGACTGCCTCCGTGGCGCAGTAGTAGTGTATGCGACTGCCATGACTGAGGGACCGGGTTCAATTCCCGGGTCGGAAAAAATATTTGTATGATCCACAAATGTTAGTTTCGGAGTTTGGGTGTTTCCTATGTATAATATGTACGTATTTAGAAATTTATAAGTATGTTTATCAGTCGTGAAGCGCTCGTGGCTCTGCGATCTCAGTGTTCTGTAAACGATCACTGAGTAACGCAACTTTCACTATGGCTGGTACTCGGATGGGTGACCACTTTGTGGCATTTACATTTGCGAGCGTTTGCGTGCTTCGGAAGGCACGTTAAGCGGTTGGTAAAATGGCAGTCGTTAAGTTAAAGGCCTTATGGGCGGCTTGAAAAAATTCAACAGCAGGTAGCCACAACCTGCATCTGTCTATTTCAACACGGCAATGGGCTTACCACCTATTACATGGGACAGAAATCCACACGGTGAAAAGTGGGCAGATAATATGCCTCTGCCACTCCTTTCGGGATAAGGCGTGATGGATATTTATTTTATTTTATCAGTCGTCTAGATCCCATAACACAAGCTTAAATTAGCTTACTTTAGTCTATACGACGCTGTGTAAAAAAAATGTTCCATAATATTTATTTATTTATTTATTAAGTTGCCCTTTGATTGGAAACCTTAAAGTAACAGTATAATTCACTCACCTGAACGCCATTCTTTTGATACGCACAGAACATCTTATCAATCGTGTGCAGATCCATCATATTATACAACTTGGTATCGTCTAACTCCTGCCATATCGTTCCGTGTAGTTTAGTATCCGGTAGTTTACTCCAGTTGAAGCTTTTTAATGGATTTCCGGGAGTAGGCACGTTCTTTTTGGCTTTGGGGGCGGAAGATAGAGGTGCTAATGGGGCTAGAGGGGCAGGGGGTGGCATGGGGGCGGGGGGCGCGGGGGGAAGTGGAGGGGGACATAAACTGGGCGGTGGAGGGGGAGGGGGAATGGAAGCTGTTTCGATGACGGCGCTTTTTAGGTTGCTAACCTGTGGTGGGATAATAAAAGAATTGTTTTAGAAAGATTTTGATGTGAAACATCTATACCCGCGGGTGAAACTGATTGAAAGCGTGGCGACGCATCGCTATGCTTTACGATGGTATATACAGACTATGCGTAGTAGTGTGTACGGTACGTAGTGTGTACGCTATATGATGCGTAAACACTACGTACCGTACACTATATATACGGAATACTATTTATACGGAAGATAGTAAATTATATTAATTATTATGGTAGGTATATATATTTATTTATTATTTTATTTCTCTCGATGTTTCACATCTACCAGCCGACTCGTGACAGCTCATTTTTTTTTAACTCGCTGGTATAACGCCACTCGCCTGATGAAAAGCCATGGCGACATCTAGCGTAATGAAGGCCACTGTCACAGTTCGCAAGACTATTAACAGTGGCGCTCAAGTTGGCGGCCCAGTGATGACTGTGCTGCCCGTTAGATGCTACGTAAGCAGGTAGCGAGTTTTACGGCTGTGTCTTGAAGGCCTACAGTGGCCCTATTGTCTCTGTTGAATGCTGCCTTGAGGTTATTCATGTTATATCACACACGGCCCAGTGATGTGCCTCTTCAAGTTCTGTTTTTTGTGCTAGTGTCAGGAAATTTATTTCTCATAATGATATTTTTTTTTTATATTTGTTTTGTTTATAGTCAAAAATATCTCATTTAATTAAGATTATGGTTATAATGACTTTTTTGACGTCTACAACTAGAAATATATAATCCGTTAAGATTAAGAATGTAACGAAGATTCATATTGAATATCGTAATAAGTAACACACTTCGGACAGGGTTCGGTCATTAGATAACGACGAGTCACAACGTTCTTCGCGCAAACAAACTAAATAAATTCTTTCTGAAAATATTATGTTGAAAAAAATAATGCACTGAGGAGGTGTACCTGAATTTTTCGTCACTATTGCGTAGCTAAAGTTCTAAAATTACAGTATTAACTTTATCCCTTACCTTGGCATCATCAGGTATGCTTCCTTCACTGACTAGTTTCTCAAACCTCGCTCTCTCCGTACGCTCCTGATTCAACTGTACAGTAACATTATATGAGACACACTTTTTTATGAAAACTACTAATAAGTCCCACACACATACACACTGTCACGCCTTTATCCCCAGAGGGGTAGGCAGAGGCAGACTACACGCTCACATTTCACCGTATACATTTTTGTCGCACGTAACAGGTGGTGAGGCCATAGCCTTGTTGAAATGGACAGGCGCAGGCTGTTGAAATTTTTCAAGCCGCTCACAAGGCCTTCAGCTTGGCTTAACGACTGCCATTTTACTGGCAACCGGGACCAACAGCTTAACGTGCCTTTCAAAGCACGGAAACGCTCGCAAATGTAAATTCCACAATGTAGTCACCAGCTACCATAGCCAGAGTTGCTTAAAGCGAGGTCGTTTACAGAACACTGAGTCCGTGGGGCCACGAGCGCTTCCAAGAAGTCAATAGTGAAAAATATACTAAGAATAAGTTTAATGGTATTTTTTCATATATATATATTATAAATATGCTGATCCAATATGTGAGGAGGCATAAGCATTTACCAGAATACATAAATATTAACCTGGTGAATGTGAAATGAGATTGTATTATATCTACCCTCATCCTGCCCACAACATTATGTCCCCGGAGAGGTTACATGAGCTCAAGGGACATATTGTTTGAAGTATGATTTTGATGAAAATCATTATGAATCAAAATTATTGAATGCAGTAAAATATACTCGAGGTTAGTGAAAAGTGCAGAGTTGATTGTCAAAATAATCCATTGATCCGCCCAGAGGACTGTTATCCATTGTGGCATTTCATCAATGACTTCGGGTAAGTTGTTGGAAAAGCGTATTTAAATTACTTATAACATTATTTCTAATTTAAAAAGCTGTTAAAATGTGAATCGTACTCAAACTGTTCTGTAATATATAAAAATGACACAAAAGGGTAATAAAGTCAGCTATATTATATTTCAAACTGCATTGAATTGAAAAAATGTAAACTGTCAATTGACAAATTTATTAACTAGTGTATCATATCTATGAATATAAATTTAGGATATAGTTAGCATAATTATTTATCAACCTTGTTTCATATCTATAAAAATGGGAAACTTTCTGTGCATGTCGAATAAATCATTCACTCGTTCATTCATTCATTCAACTGTCTAAGCAGATACAGTCCGCTAACAGAGGATATTCGTACTCCTTAGGAGCCTGATTACACCTAACTGAGTAAAGTGGCGAGACTCTTTCAACCAAATGCTATTTGTAAATTTGACGGGTATTTGTAAATTTGAGGGGTTTTTGTAAATTTGAGTGGTATTTGTAAATGTTGAAGGCTCGGCTGATCGCTCGGCCTAGTAACTAATCGAGACAGTCACTCGGACCGCATCTATTTACTGGGTTGAGTACACACCTCCTGCTTCGACGCACTGTCTTGCTTTCTCACACGGCGGATCTGAGCACGCGTTTAGAAATAGAGCTTCATTGGTTATTCTTCTAGTACAGATCCGTACTTAATAATAAACGGCCTCACGCCCCAAGTAATGGAACCAACCCCCTAAAGAAGCGGGTTAACACCCGAACCCTTTGGTGAGGCCGCATAGCCAAAGTTTGACATCTTTCTGAGGAGTTTTCAGGGGCATACTAAAGAGTTAGGCAGGAACCGTGGTTTTAGCCGGTTCGACATCGGATCCGATATTTCCACACGTTAAAAAATGGTATTGTTCCCCCAAAAAAATCAACATGTGAAATGTGTAATAGCACCAATATATTATAAATACACCAATATACCTGTTGTTCTAAATGATGAGCGCGTGTAGCGGCAGCCCTAGCTCGTTCGGTGCACTCCATGTGCGCCGCCGTCTCCCTTTCCAATCTCTCCTTCAGTCTCGACACCACTCCTTCTAACTCTTCCTTCTCCTGAGATTGCTCGTCCACTTGCTTCTCCTGTTAGTGGGTTACTGGTTATTACACATGCACGTGTTTGTGTGTATGGTATGAGTGTGCATTTATTTGTGTGTGTAAAGTGTTAGGGTTGGTGGTATCAAGCTGATTTTTTAAGTGTTTTTTTTTTGTTAATCTAAATTTTAAGTTTTTTCAGTTGTCATTTTTTTAACGATCGAACTTGAGCTGTAAATTCTCTGTTTCAATTCCTATCTACGATTATTTATTTTTTATAAATACAAAAATTTTGAGCTACAACATTGAAAACATTATAAAAAACAATCGTGGGTCAAAGTGTGTAGTTTTTTTAAAACTAATCCTTATACACGTCCTAATCAGCTGGACAGAATCACCAAACGCCAACAAATAAATCAAGTTAAAATGTATTACCAACCATATTTACCCATTGTATTGAGTGTTACCAGTAAATTAAACAAAACACCAAAATATATGTATTGCATGAATCAGAATCCTTAATATATATAAGTGATTATAATACTGTAAGTTGTGTATGCCGCTACCATAAGGCTTGGTTGGTTATTTAGATTGTCAGAGAAATGTAGCTTAAAAAATTTAATTTATAAAGTATTTTTTAAGAGACCAATAACTTGTGTGTGGACTTTTATGAAGTGCAATACATTTATTTCACACACAATTTTTGTAACTGAGAATTTTTTCATTTAGGGCTTAGTTTTTTAAGTAGTGACACAGTAACAAAACACTATGATATTTTACATATATTTAAGGTGATTCCTGAGGTCCTATTCGGACCAAGATCCCATTAATCACTATCAACATAATGCTAGTATTTATTTTTCCTACAGTTCGATTTTTACCCTTAAGTACTTAATCGATTGAAATTTCGACTTAGGTCATCCCTTAAATCGCTCAAATTTCCCTTTATAAAAGACAAATTCCTAAAGAACCAAACAATCCCAAAAAGAGAGTTATTATGGAGGATTTATAATCTGTTCTCAGAACATTTCTCAGACAAAATATAACATATTCTTATATAAGCATATTGTTCAATAACCACATTACCTTTTTAGCCAATTCAGTAGCTAAGTCCACATTTTCTCTCTGTAGGTTTTCAGCTTTATTCCTAGCGTCTACAAGTTCTTCCTCCTTAGCTAGTAGATGGACTATCTCGCCGACATTGATCTCCAGAGGCGCCACGTCGGGGTCGTACACCTGTTAGGAAAAAAAATTAACAAGCCATAATGATGTTAGCTCGTCACTTCATAATGGTGAAGTGCAAGAGGCTCCACCAAAATCTCCGGGGTCGAAATGACCTCCCGCGAAGTGCCTGCTGATCTCATGAGAGGCAACGATGTAGGGTTGGGAGATCAGACAGCAGTCACTATTAAAACACGGGAAAAAAAAATTTTATTTTAAATTGGAATAATTATTTAGTCTCTAGCTGGACTCGAACCTGCGTTTTCTGGTTCAACGCACCAGACACGTTTTCCAACCACACCACCGAAACCTACCCGAAACTTACAAGGGTTCCGTGACAGCTACTTACTAGATCTCGTTCAAACCAATTTTCGCTAGAAATTTCCATGGTAATATACATCCATATATATTTTTTTAGTTTTATTATACTCTTATTTTAGAAGTTACAGGGGGGGGGGGGGCACAGTTTACCACTTTTGAAGCATCTCTCGCGCAAACTATTCGTTGTATAAAAAAAATATATTAGAAACCTCAATTTCATTTTGAAGACCTATCCATTAATACACACGTATGAGTCGGATGAAAAAAAATTTTTTTTGAGTGTCAGTTCTATGTAAGGGTAACTTTTAACTTTATTGCTGAACCGCTAAACTAACTTAACAGCTGATCACATTGTGGTATGTATTTCAATGAAATAATCTTTAACACTCGTTTTTAGTACTTAGATAAGCGAAATGCCAGTTGTCGAGTATATTTTGTTTCTTGTTCTATTATTAGCTCGCCAAAATGACGCACCCCGTCTGAAGGAAAACCATGGCGACACCTAGCAAGTTGAGAGCCCAATGATTTGCCTCTTCACGCTTCGCTTGCAGAACCCGGGATTGTAAGGGAAGGAAACACGTGCGATGGCAGATTGTTCCAGGTGTGCAGTATACCGACCTTGGCGTGTTCGTGGTCCTCGTTGGCCTGGCCGGAGTCGGAATCTGCGGCGGTGACGTCACTGGCGGCTCTGGAAAGCGCGGCGGGCTGCTGCAACACTAGCTGCTGCACCACGCGGTCCAGCAACAGCCAGTGCTGCGCTTGTGGATTGTACTCCACTGGAATACGTACATAACATTTTAGGCGGCAAAATGGCTGACGGAATACGCTTGCTGTATATTATTTTCTGAAACTAAACTTTCACATTTTCGTCTCAGGAAAATAATATATTCTAGTTTGATATCAATAGAAAATACCCTAAATATAGTAAGCTTAAACAATTTTTTTTAAAGTAACTACGTAAGGTATTATTATTTCATTTTTTTTTTTGCATTACTGTAATATGTCAAACGGCCATCATAGCGTGCCGCTCGTGCATTTATCTTGTTTTATCTATAAGAGTGGTAGGTTCTTGGACATAAAAGATGAGTTAATTATATATCTTGGACATAAATGATGAGAGAATATATAGTGGTGGTCGTACAATTATAAACACTACCAACGGTCTTTGACATTATGTAAGATACTTCACAGCAATCGTTTTTATTTTGAATTTAAACAATAAATAGGTCAACGATATGTTCAACGATTTATCATTTATTTGAAAAACAATATAAACCCATAACACAAGCGCTGTTTCAATATTACATTACGGACAAACATTAAAATCAGTTAATTCAGGGACAGACGCTCTGATAATGAGTCTTCAGACCTTGGCTTTACTGACTTAAATCTCAAAGCCAAACTCCGCCACATACGTATAGAAACATGCATAATGTACACAACAATTGCGATACTACGACTAATTTCAACTTACATGGCAATAACAAGAAGTGTTCCAACATGGACAGCAAGTGAGGGTATGCGGCAGTATGACTGAGCTTCCGTCTCAACAGCTCGAACATTGAAGTGGCACTCTTCGTATCCACGTGCTCCTTATCAAACCTTCTCGCCAATTCCCTTTCGTCTTCGTTCCGAACCATTTCGAAGAACTCTATATGACGGTCCAGTGTCTCGTTCTCGTATTTACGGAGCTTTTCAATCACTAAAATGAAAAGTAATGTCAGTATTCTATGTTATGATCAAAAAGTAACAATAAAATTATGGTATATGAATCGCGAACAGAACTCAGTCTATTTCGTTTACGCACCTGCGAAAATGTATTGGCATTTCACTCACACAAGCGAGTCAGGTCCGCTAGTCCTGTGCGAGTGAAATGCCAATAGATAAGTGTACGAGTGCGACAAAGACAGATAGAAACCAGTTATCGTATGAAAATCTGTACAACGCGCGATTGTCATAGATATTCTTCTAAATGAACTCACCTGGCTGAATGCCCAGCATGAGCAGCTCGTACCGTAAATGCAGCCGAAACTCAAGACTTTCTTCCCCAGGTCCGTAGTTCAGGACAGCGTTGACAAAGGACATGATCGCGGTCTTTAGACCCAAGTCATCACGGTAGGCGCCCGTAGATCTGTCAAGCTCGTTTACAATGCCTTGGAAACGAGCCCTTTCACCCGAATATTTTTGGTAATGCACCATCGCTTCTAGCACCTAAGAATCAGAGAGGATTTTTGTACATTTTGTATTAAAAGAGTCAGGTCGAGTGTGTGCTGTCGAGGAGTCGACACCTGCATACATACATATTGTCTCGCCTTTTTCCCCGAAGGGGTAGGCGGAGGCATATTAAACGCCCACATTTCAACGTATGCATTTTTGTCCCACGTAACCGGTGTTGAGCCCATTGCCGTGTTAACATAACAACTGTTGTTATGGCATAACAAAAGTATATTAACGAGTGCTTTGTAGAGGTAATGACTGACATAAAGTCGAGCAAAAGCACTAATTCATTCATTCATTTCTGCACTCTTGTCCCACGCCACCTTACTCAGCCCCAATCGAAGCTCAATAGAATAATGTTTTTAGATAGAATACGATATTATGCCATTTATCCTCTACTTTTTTAACCTGCCAGGCGATTGACAGTTCTGTATCGATCCGCTACGATAACTTTGATAGGTATTAATACCTAATTTGTCATAGGTTTCGTCAGCCGATAAAAAATTATAGAATATCCAAAGATATGAAACTCTGAATCCCGCAGCTGGTATTCCACATGTATCGTATGGCAGGTCCTAGGTACTAAATTACGTTCTATTTAACCAAGAGTCAGTAACAAAACCTTTACCTTTTTATGTCCTCCTGATACAAGACAAACAGCACCAAGTATTTCCAGTGCAGCGACTTTCGTCTTTACATTCTCAGTGTCTAGTGACTGTGCGATCAGGTCGATGCTCGTGGGGTGTGCTAGGACGTGCGCTCTCCCCGTCTGGAAAATACACAATTTGTACAGTAGAACAGAGCAGGCGAAGAATAAAATTCCATAGCCATACTATATACAGAAACTATTTAACGTGTAATTCTAGAGCTAAAGGGCTGAGCACCTACTAAAAAAGCATACCAGATTATCACGCGTAGTGATGAAGTTTTCAATTTGCCGGTATCATATAAATGCGACATCTAAACCACCAGAAATTAGTTGCTTACGCGCAAAGATGTATAGACCAATAATAACTTTCGTGAACATTGTTCATTATTACTAACTAAACTGTCTTACGTACGTGTAAATTTTATGAAAGCCCGACTAGTTTCGGACCTAACGGAGGTCCAATTTCAAGAGGAAGGACAAGGATGTCGGAAGCTGCGCTGGCACTGCTATCCCGAAATTTTCACGTGAGTAAAACCGTTTAGTAAGTAAGAAACATGCATACTATAATCTTATAGGCATGGTATAGCTAACAGTCGCCAATTTCAAAAGCATGCTTTTGAATCCAGAGAGAGATACACAAACACTTATTTGCTTATATTTGACCTCAATATACTATCTATTTCTATTTACTTTAATACAATTTATATCACAAACATTAAACTAAGAAAAAGATATAAAACTATTTCCAGAAACCCGTCACCCACTACGAATATTGATACGCTTACCGAGTTATTCATCAATGCTTTTATCGCAGCTATGAGGTTATGCCTTGTGACAGCATCATCTCTGGGCGCTTTCTGCAAGGCGTCTAGCAGGGATCCTAAGCCTCCTTGCTTGATAAACCGAAGTACAAAGCTGTGAGCTCTGGTTCGTAGCGCAGTTTTGAGCCCGTCCACAAGGACGGACGCTTCTGCTGGTGGTATACCATCTGAAGATGTGAAGGCCTGAAATTTAACAATATATTTTTGTAGAACACATTTCCTGTCTACACACGGCAAAAGGCTCACCACCACCTAGTACGTGGTACAAAAATACAACTGGTGAAAAATAGGTAATACGTATATTTTCCCCTAAGATGCTACTATATGTTTTTATGTAAAACTAATAAATTTACATAGTATGTTGCAGGTTACTTAGAACCAACTTAAACTTAGCATGTAGTATTGTCTATCTATGTCATGTCTATGTAGCACTGTAGGTAGTGGGATAAACTTGGCGACAAAAGTTCGCATAAAAGCTGCGTTCGCCATATCTCTTTAGTTAAGGTATCTATGGGCGTAGGATAAATTCTCATTTCGTCGTTTCTGTACCATTACAGGTTGCAGTAATGTTTCTCAAAGGTGCCACAACATGCACCGTGTCGATTGCTACAAACCGTACTCTGCACTAACTTGAACATAAAAATATATGTTTTTATATTTTGGCATGCCGTCTACCGTAGGGAGTAGACCCAGTGGTGTGATGAATTTACTCACAAAAACAACCTGTCGTGTCCCATATTCAATGCTTTGACGGTTTGATTTGAATAAATTAAACTGGAAAACCTGTCTCAAAATCTCTGATATTACCATAGCTAGTTTTTTAGGTCAACATTACAATCACTTACGTCAGCAATTTCATTGAGAGATTTAATGTATTCCTCTAACTCGGGTGCCGTGGCTATGGGAGGAGATTGACCTGGAGGTGGCCTTCTGCTGCAGTATATCTGCCATTTTTTTGAAGCTGGAAGTGCCATCATGGCTGCTTTATTCACAGCCGTTAGGTCCAATTCCTCCTGTAAAGAAAATAAAAATGAATTTCAGCAGCAACAGTCTCCCTGGGACCAATAAGTATGGTTAACAAACAATTTACAAAGTATAGAATTTATAGATAACTTCTTTTTAAATATGTACATAATGTCTATTATTTAACTTATGTACCATAGTATTCAACGGTATACACCATATCATCATAGTATATTGAACGTCTACAGTATGGGGTTCTTCAAAAGGGGTATTAGAAGGTTTTTAAAGGGTCGGCAGCGCGAGTGCTGCGCCTCTGGTATTGCAAACGTCCATAGGCTACGGTGACCAATTTCCATCAGATGGGCCGTATGCTTGTCTGCCGCCACCTCAGAGGTATAAAAATAAAAAACTATATTTTTCACACTGTATGCACCTCCCTACAAACACTGCTCCATCCTAAAGGTAACTAGTAAAAAATGCAGTTGGTATTAAGTCCGCCTTTGTACAATATGTGTGTGCATAAAATTTGAATCTTCACGCTGTATCCCTGACGGGGTAGTCAGAGAGGACAGATCGCGATCCATGCATATATCTTTTTCTTCTTGAAAATTCATTAATCGCTTCATACAGGAACTGGTATCGCATAAATAATCAAAGTGCTTAAAATCCATTCCCTAAATTCTTTACAAGCTTTTGATCTAAATTGAGAGTTAAATACCTTACTAAAATTCTCAACGACAAAGTTGCAATTTATTTAGAACGGCTAAAACATTTGCCACAAGAATGTGGTCCATACCTTGACTGACAAGATTGGAAGTAAAATGCTATAAAACATGGTTACCTTGCGTTTAGATTTTTTTCCTTACTAGGTTTATGATTATATCGGATTTTTGCCCATATATAGGAAGCAACTAAAAAGAAGAGTAATTCTAATTGACCATACGAAGTTGATCAAAAATCAAATAAGTAGGTAAAATAATTTAATAGTATGGAAAACGATAGTTTAATAGTTAGTATGAGTGAGAATTTTGAACTTGATAACCTTTAAGCACCTGAAGGAACTTTTAGCGCCTATACTGGCAGAGCAAACGTAGTGAGAGTTTTTGTGTTACAAAGGTAGCAAGCTAGACAGATTCTCATGAAACCTACATACATACATACATATTATCACGCCTGTTTCCCATCGGGGTAGGCAGAGACTATGGTTTTCCACTTGCTACGATCCTGACATACCACTTTCGCTTCTTCTACTTTCATAAGTGTTTTCGTACACGCTCGCCGGTTAAGGGTACTCTTGACCTGGCCTTTTTCCAAAAGGTCTTCGATTTGATTGAAATACGTACGCCGAGGTCTACCCCTACCAGTTTGCCCATTCACTCTCGCCACATAAATCTGCTTCGTCAGTCTACTTTCATCCATCCTCTCCACGTGTCCGAACCATCTAAGCATCCCTTTTTCTATCTTAGTCACTACATCTTCTGTCATACCGCAATGTTCCCTTATCGTGCTGTTCCTTTCTTTGTCCATCAACTTCACTCTAGCTATACTTCGCAGACTTCTCATTTCCACTGCATTTATTTTACTTTTATGCGTTTTCTGCCATACCCAACTTTCACTGCCATACATAAGTGTGGGGACCAGCACACCTCTATGTACAGCCAATCGTGCCTTTTTCGAAATGTTCTGACTGCTCATAAAGGCGTACATGGCTCTATTCACTTTATTTCCTGCCAACACTCTTCGCTCAATGTCATAGTCATACTTTCCATCTCTCGCAAATTTTGTACCTAGATATACAAACTCTTTTACTTGTTCTACTCTTTCTCCTTCCACAACAATTGAGCAATCCGTCATACTTGCCTCTCTTTCAAAAACCATTACTTTCGACTTATTTACATTCACTTTCATTCCTTTGTTTTTTAACGCATCATACATAATGTTAACCATCAACTGCAACTCTTCCGCCGATAATGCTAGTATTATCTGATCATCGGCGTATAGGAGGCACTTGACGGTCAGTTCATCCATTTTTATACCATACGTACTCTCTTGCAGTTCTTTCAGGCAACTGTCCATGTATAGGTTAAACAGCAACGGCGACGCTACACAACCCTGTCTCACACCTTTTTCAATGTGAAAAAAGTCTGTGCATGCTCCGTTGATTCTGACACAAGCACTGGAGCCCTCATAGAGAGATTTCAGTGCTCGTATCAAGTGGCTGTTTACTCCATACATGGCCAGTATTGACCACAGTTTATTCCTCACCACTCTATCATAGGCCTTTTCCAAGTCTACAAATTTTGGGAGAAACATACATAATTACATAGTTAGGAAGAACATACACATCCCCGTCTCGAATCAAATTGTCCTTTTTCTCTTTATTGAAAAATTATGAGAAACATACCTACATGTTGTCACGCCTTTATCCCCGAGGCGGTAGATACATTTTTTATGTATGCATTTTTTGTCCCAAGCCACATGTGTGACCCGGCCCTATTGCAGTGTTGAAAAGGAGAGACGCGCGCAGGCTGTGGCGACCTGCTATTGAATTTTTTTATTAATTAGGCCTTCAACTGGCCTTAACGACTGCTATTTTACTGGCAACCGGGACCAAAGTGCCTTCCAAAGAAATTTTTGGGAGGAAATGGGGGCAAATTTGGAAACTTTTTTTATTTACATAAATCGACGATATTACATTTTTGAGTGTTGGAAGCGATGGCGTTCTGAACTTCTTACCCACATGCCTAGAACCTGCCATGCCCAAAGAAGTATACTGAGGTCAGGCAGGATTCGCTTCAAAAGCCTTGTCCGTTAGTCGGAGAATGGTAGAACTAGCTAGCTAGTTACTTAGGAGTTGACTCAGTATCGCAAAAAACTCAATCTACTAACACGTGATCTTCACTCCACATTCCAATTACAGTACAGAATTTAACCCAGCGCTACTGAATTAATTGACACAATGATAAACGGAATTCTAGAATGGGCATTTGGTAACGAATCGAATTGGGCAACAATGTGGGCGAGCGCCTGCCGGACTTCCGTGAAGAAAGTCGATCAATCAGACGTGGATTTATGAACGATATAATCATGGAAATGTTATCGATACGGATTTGTTTCAAAACCGAGTAGCGCGATTTAAAAAAAAAATAGTCTTATTAAGTCGATGGTGCGTTTTCACACGCGCGAATCGCGAAATAATGTAATTGCAATATCTCTATCTCTCTCTGTGGTAGTGTATGCTATTGACGCGCTGAGGTCCATTGAGGGTTTGATTCCCGGGTTGGAAAAAATATGTGTGATCTACAAATGTTTATTCCTAAATTTGGGTGTTTCCTGTATGCGATGTATAATCCGATGTATAATATGTGTGTGTATTTAGAAATATAGTTATATAATTATGTTTATCAGTTATTTATATATCTACGAGTATATCCTACAAATATTATAAACGCGGAAGTTTGTAAGAATGGATGTTGTTACTCCTTTAAGCAAAATCTACTGAATAGATTGTGATGAAACTTTTCAATAATATAGCTTACACATCAAAATAACACATATGCTACTTTTTTATCCCGGGAACTAGTTCCTGTAGGAAACGGGAACGGGAAAACTTCACCACGCGTGCGGAGCCGCGGGCGTCAACTAGTATTCTATAACACAAGCTAAATTACGCTAAATTTGGGCCAGAAGGCGTTGTGTGAGAATGTCTCAAAATATTTAAAACTAGAAACAAAATCACGTGGGATGGGAAACAGGTACGGGAAAACTCCACCACGCGGGGAAAACGCGATGATCATTAGTTTGTACACCAGTGGTATAATCAATCATTTACATGTGCATTGTGGTGTACATACGACTGAAACAATACCAACTTACATAATACTCTTACATAACGCTATTAAAAAGCGATTACTTACACCATCAATTGAATCCAAATTAAACTCATGATAAAACACGTTAATGAGGAACTAGTCATTAAGCCTTTCTTTTCACCGCCTCTTAATGCCACACATAAGGTCATATACATACTAGTGCAATCGCCTCGATAAGCGGCGATAGTAGCCCCGATAACTCAGTGTTCTGTTAAGATTACTGCGTTAAACAACTTTCGCTATGGCTGGTTACGGATGGTTAATCGTTTCCAACGTTACTTTGGAAGGCACGATAAGCTGTTGGTTCGCTTGCCAGTAACATGGCAATCGTTAAGTCAAGTTGAATGTCTTATGGTCGGTTTCAAAAATTTCAATAAAAGGTAGCCACAATCGCGCTTGTACATTTCAACACGGCAATGGCTTACCACCTATTAAGTGAGAAAAAAATGCTTATGGGGAAATGTGGGCGTATAATATGCCTCTGCCACCACTTTAGGGATACAGGCGTAACTGATAAAACATCACGTACGACAAGTAGAACACTTTACTTGTTCCTGATGGACCCCTTACTCACACCCAACAATTTAAAGTTTCTAAGCATTTCAATGTATCCCTTTCGTTAAGACCCTTCCATAGAATATCTGTATTTTATTTCACGATAAACATTAAAGGCCAAAAAGTCTTGTAGAATATGGACGCAAAATAAGCTGCGGAATAAAATGTAAAACATTATGCTTTACGGTAAGCGCAGCTTTAGCCTGCCCATGACCACACAAGCAAATCTCAATTAATCTATCACTCAATGAGGCATCTATCATATCACGGACAAAAGTTCGAATCATCGTATTTAATCTCGCAACACCACTTAGATCAATAGGTGAGCACTTTCTATGGACACTTTTTTTGTTTTGTGGTAATATGCAATTATGTAATGAGATACCTACCTAATATATTAATGTTGCCAAGTAAGTGGCACCTAAACGATGGTATGGCTTTTATTTTAGATTTCTATAAAATTTATTCAACTGACTCCATCATCTAATAAGCCTAAGCCAACTTTACCTGTCAGCTGATATCTACATCTGTTATCTTACGAGGCTCCGGTGTGAAATTTTTGGTTACACCCCAACACTAGTACCTCGTAGATGCCATTTAGGTTATTTTTTTTTATATTATTTTGTTCCAATTTATTTATAGAATAAAATTTTGGATAGGTAACGTATGTGGAATTCATCAGGTCATCATCAGGTACCGTTAGCGGGTGCCTAATATGGAATACCTTAGAACCGAGGCGTAAAAGTCAGACAGCAATCGCTTTCAGATTTACAGAAACAATTGCTATTTTTTTTTTTAATAACACTTTAACCTACTATAAACTACTATAACTTACCTAGAAGAATTGAGTAGTAATCTTTTTAACTAGAAACAATTTAAAATACACTTAAAACACCACACTTATTAACTGGATAATCACAAAATTTTAGGCCAGCACTTATGATGGTATTTTCAAATCATGCCATGTACGGAGTGCGCATAATCCGCCACATAACTCACAACTGGCCGCTATGCGCTAGGGCAATTGCAGCAATTAAACAAGGTGTCATTAAAAATCTTGTGAGTCAAAAGAACGTGGGCTACAACGCAATATACGCCCATTATTCGACAGTATAATGGTTAATGGCTACTTTACAGAACTAATTTGCGAATGTAAAGACTGTTTTTTTTTTCTAAAGTATCGTTTTTATGTGTAGTTAGGAGTACAATGACCTAGCCACAGAAGTTTGTCATGCCACTTTTTGCATTAGTTCAGCTTCTTTGTGACTACATCAATATGGTATTATATTAACCATAGCTGGATTTAGAGTCCGCGTAAAGCAATTTTTTTTTTGTTGGAACTGATAGGATCGCTGTCTGATCATCCAGCCACGTAAGAGTGCCTGTGGCAGAGCTTAGAGCGTTGGTCAGCAAGTTAGCTTGAGCCCAGATATCTTGGCTGTACATCCATCGCTTTAACATCGCAATCGGCAAAGGCAAATATCACGTTTACTTTATATCAAATCAAGGCGTGACTAAACTCATCTTGATAAATGCTAATTACGATTAACCGCGCCGTGCATCTTGTATTATTGTATACCAAATCTTACATACTATATAATGATAATAAGCAAATTTGGTTACATGTTAGATGTCAGGGCTCAGCGGTTCCGTATTGCATATACTCGTATTGTACCTTCAGCATCCACGTTAACATATTAAAACAAATTTAATTACCACTTTGCTGCTCAGTCGTGATTTGTGAACGGTTGAACAGTTTAGTCGTTGCAAGCCGTACGACCATACGATCGGAATGTAGATGAAACCGTCGACATAGTCACTGCGAGTCTGATCGACTCAAGTCGTTTGTAGTTGCCGACCGGAACGCTGCATACGGCCATAGTTCAAATTGCAAGAAACTTAGGTAGAAAGTTTGTGCCTAGTCAAACAAATCTTGCAGCAGATCGGTGATATCACACTGTACTCGTAATTCTGACAAATATGGTATAAATGCAAATGTAACTACATATAAAATGATTAGGTTAACGATAGAAAGATGCTGTTAGATCTATTACCACGATTAGCAATAAATCATAATGTGAAACTTTATTGCACTGTGAAATTTATGGACGTTGAATTTGGCATGCATTTCTTACTACTATTTAGGTACAGCAGGAAAATGTCTATTAAAAATTTTTAAGCGAGTTCCGGGCTGTATTCAGAACCTACATTTGGAGCTCAATACATGATTTAAATTTCTCGATCAATGAAATAATTCCTTTTGAACTGGGAAAGGCACAAACACCTGACCCACACAATCCCGAAATGGGAACCTGTGGTGGTAGCAATGTCGTTGAATAAGGGCAGTTGGTGAATAATAAGATATTATAGCTTCGAAGATGCTAGCATCATGCAAAACTACGAAACTGTTTCGACCATGGAGCAAGTATATAAATATATTCCTTTCTTAAATATTGCCTGCGAACTGGAAGGGCAGAAAACGTACACATGCAATAGCAATAGTACGCCTTGTGGAGAAGGTTAAGAACGCTGTACTAGGTGGTACAACGCGCTAGGCGTATTTCGAAGTTTTAATGTCGGGACGGATACACCTACATTTATTTGAGTATTCATACAGACCTGATGAGATTTTTTTTTTTTGGTTACGCCGGGAATGCCTTTACACACCGTCATCCCTGCTGCGGGGGCAGCAGGGACGGTGTGTGAGGCTCCCGGCCCGTGGGAGAGGGGCCGTCCTACCCACTAAACCCCGCGGTGTTCCGCCTCACCTTAAAACCGGCTCGCAGGGTAGGCCTGAGGTTAAATCACTGCGAGCCGGCAAGGGGCACCCCAGAGGGGAGGGGTCCGTCTCGGGGCGGCCGGAAAAGTGACCACCCCGGAGCTCCCTAAGGAGCTGAAGAATCTAGCCCGCACCTCTACCGCTCTCGAGCGCCCCTCTGAAAGCAGAGGAGGTGAGCGACCGGTACGGGCGTGCGCTAAAGGGGGGGCACCCCCTGGAACACAGAAAGGGTGCCCGTCGCCATGTGGCCAGTTGGGCGGGGTCCCCCGACCATCCGCCCACGGCCAGACACTATTTGGGGGTGCGCATGTATTCAGCACGTCGTCGCCCCCGAACACCACGGCGGGGCGGGAGCGTCTGTCCAGTACGCTCCCGCACCCGCAATTCCTCTCGTTAGCCGCCATCACCTCGCTAGCAAACGAGGCGACGGCGGCCCAACACTGTTGGCTGCCGACCATGGCTCGCACCACGGCCGACAAATCAACACCAATGAGGCCCGTGAGGGTGATACGCGGCCCGTCCCACGCCGGGCACACGGCGAGTGTGTGCTCCGCCGTGTCCACGACGCCGATCGGGCAGTGACGATACACGGGATCCGGCTCCACCCCCGCCACCTCCCACAGGTACTTAGCGAATACGCCATGCCCTGTGAGGAGCTGACTGAGGTGAAACGTCGGCGCTCCGTGTGCCCTCTCCACCCAAGCACGTAGGACGGGCCGGACAGCCCCCACGAGCCGGGGGCTAACCGAGGGCCTACCAACCTATCGGCCCACTTCCGGAAGAGATTGTCGCGAGCCAACTGTCTCCAGCGGTCGATCTCGTCCGGAAGGCCGTTTCTTCGCACCAGGGCGCTCTCTTCATAAACGTTCCTCAGGACTCCAGCCTCGAGATCCCAGGGGAGGCTCCCTGCTATTAGGCATGCCGCCTCGTAGGACACGGTGCAGTACGCCCGCGCCGCCCTCTGCCCAATCGACCGCTGCGGACGTCGTAGCAGCGGAATTGTTTTGGCGCAGAGGGCGTCTGACCAGATGGGCGCTCCGTAGAGTGCCATCGAGCGCACCACACCGTCGTAGAGGCGGCGACACGCGCTGTTCGGTCCCCCCCGATTGGGGAGCAGCCTCGTAAGCCTAGTAAAGTTAATGACGAAACAATAAATAGATTTAGGCCGACTGATAAAAAGACCAAAGTAAACCATATTTCATTAGTTATACTTTGGTCAGTATTTATTTCAAGTAATTAGCAGTGCGCTCACTACACCTAATTACTTCAAGTATTTTTTTTAACGTGTGTAAAATGCTATGCTCAAACGCGAAGTGACTTAAAACACCATGTTCCCTACATATTCGTCTAGCGCCGGGCGCTTCAGGTAACTCCTCAGAAGGATATCCTACGGAACTTTAAGCGCTCGTAGCCCCGCTAGATAAATGTTCGATGATCGATCGATCACTGCGTCAAGTATCTTAGGCTACAGTTGGTCCTGAGTGGAAGACCGGTGTGTTTGTGGCAACCAGCGTCTCCGAACTTGGTAAGGCATGTTAAGCCAAGTTGCAAGCTACATGGGCGGCTTAAAAAAAATCAACAGCAAGTATCCACAGTCTGTCTGTATCTGTTTGCTTCAATACGGCAACAGGGTCGGCAGTGCGAGTGTAACACCTCAAGAGTTGCAAACGTCCATACACTACGGTAACTACTTACGATCAGGTGGGCTGCTTACCTGCCACCTAATTGGTATAAAACAATTTAATAAACAATACCTATATGATCATTATCATCTTACTGTTAGTTTCCTCTAGCATTTAACAATTCGAGTGACACTAGTCTATTAGACGATAAAATGGCAATAAATTATCTGATTCAAGTCATACAATTCATTAGTGCAATAAACCCAGAAGCTCTTAAAACGTTACACAGACACGAAACCATAATTTTTTTTTATAAGCGAGGAAGAGGTAGGAAACGAAAGAAAGTAGTACATTTACGTATGTAAAAACGAACATCCATACCAATCAGCTGATTACACTAAAGGGGCTATAAATAGCTCCCACAGTTAAGATAACCTTGCCCTTGTAATTACTGTAATAATAATCACCAACCGATAACACTATTATTACGAGCAAGTTCAACAGACTTAACTCACAGACGGCGGGCGCCATGGTGGCTCAACTACGTGACGTCATCAACGGGGTCATAAACATTTTGTAGTACCCTCGCTTCATTCAACGAAGGAGTACTATTGATAACACAACGAAGTGTTCTAATCATTTCTATACCACTAGAACGGCAGACAAGCATTCGGCAGACCTGATGGATAATGGTCATTGTCACCATGATCGTTTGCAACAACAGAGGTGCCAAAACCTTGAAGGTTATTTTTGAAGAACATCATACTAAGACAGGGTTCATTCCATAACCTAGACATATAAATCAAATATACAATATCATTGGACATAATCGTAAGGAAGCTCCTAAAAGACCTTCCCGTATCCGAGCACTCCGGATGCAAAGTGTGCGTGTGTTCTGCAGTGTCTGTGGCGAGTGTGAGATGTTACAAAATGGCCGGATGGGCATCATATCAAACTATTCATCAATAGGGAAGGGACAGTCAATGGCTTAAGCGATTGACTATTCCTTCTTGTGATTCTTAATTTGACGAATTCTGAGCTTCTGTCATTGATTTGGCTTAGCTACTTCACTAGTTAGGCAGCTTAGGTGACTTGATTCATTTAGCTCACCGAGGTTGTCTACCGGCTAGCAAAGTATTTTTTTACACCCACCTGCCGGGAAACCATTTATACCTAACAAAATCCTTAGGATCTAGACACAGACTCTACTAGGAGCTTAGGTGATAATTATCAACTCTCTTGAAGGAAAATCCCTGAGGTGCATTTTCCTTTTTCTCACAACTTTTTCCTTTAAAAGGTCCATTTAACACGTTTTACACTTTCAACTGTATGCAGATGTAGTCATGGAATGTTCTAGAAAGTCGCAGCACATGTTCATGAGTGTCGACTATAGTGTACCAGGGTTGATAGAAACTGGTCAGAGTGGAGCTGTGAAAACAAATTCATTTGCAAATGAAATGCTTTTAAGATAACAAGTAGACTCACTTAGCGGATGTTTGTATCAGAGCTTCGAAAGTTGAGTTAATAGAATTTGTAAGTACTTGATTTCCAAACATTGTTGCTAAAAGAGTAAAGTGATACCTATTAATAGTCAGAAAATTGCACAACCGATCCGTAGTCACATCAAATTACCACACCGGGGAGACTATGGTTTATTATATTTTTCCGTAGCCACACTAGTGTGACTACGTTTCATTTTAGTTATCCTTAGTCACATGAGTGTGACTACTGATCATTTTACGAGATCCGTTGTCACACCAACGCACTCATTTTTGAGTTACGATATTTAGCTACCCTCTTTTTGGTGATAGAATTTGAAAAATTGACTGATTTAAATAAAGTCCGATATTTTGGAAGCGACTGCCTTTTGACATTACAAACTCGAATTTTCGCAAAAATATCACAAATAATAGTATGGCCTAGCCCATCTAATCGAAACTAATCACCTTTTATTCTTATTTTTTTATTAAAGTATAAAAAGACAACTTTGTTCAGGACGGGGATTGAACCCGTGATCTATGGCTAACCAAGGCAATGTTCTAGCCAATGAACTACCCGAACCGTACCGAAACAAGTCCTGATCCAAGTTGTCATTTTTCTCTTTAATAAAAAGATATGTGAAAGTTAGCATACTAATTGCTTACAAATTTATATCGTAATCACCGTAGTCATTTGGACGTCTGCAACACCAGGGTGGCAATTCTTCGGAAATGTAGACAGAAAATGACTGGTGACATTTTATTTGTCTCATATTTGTAAACGACAATACATATATATATATACCACGGTTGGTGGCTTATTTAATTGAATAACGTAAGCAATATGCTTTGTAAGTAGTCAATAAACCAACAGTACACCTCTCAATTGCGATTTACTACAGCTTTTACTGCGTAATGTCTGCAATAAAACTGTGGACTTAAAAGATAAAATTGCAATTTAATAGAAACATTATTATCAAGAAAGGTGAAATAACGTACGCGTCGAATTATATTATATAGATAATTAGACTTCTCGTTAAATTTTGATTTTAATGTTCATACATATTGTCACGACTTTATCCCCAAAGTGTATGTATGCATTTTTGTTCGACGTAACAGGTGGTGGGTCAATCTCCGTTTTGAAATAGACAGACGCAGGTTGTGGCTACCTGCTGTTGAAATTTTTCATGCCGCCCATAAGGCATTCAACCAGGCTTAACGACTGCCATTTTACTGGCAACCGGGACTAACGGCTTAACGTGCCTTCTGAAGCACGGAAACTCTCGCAAATGTAAATGCCACAAAGTGGTCACCATTCCGAGGACCAGCCATAGTGAAAGTTGCGTAACTCAGTGATCGTTTACAGAACACTGAGACCGCGCGGTAAATAAGCATGATCGCGTTTATACCTGTGCCTTATATTTTGTCATGCAACGTGAAAGTTTAAAAACTTCAATGTATCGAGAAACTTCTATATCAATGTTTTAGAGATTCGCTCTCTCTCTAAACCGCTCCTTGCTCGTCTGCTATACGTAAAACCACATTACTATTATAGTTTATTTTATGAGCTAATTTATGCACCGGCCCGAAGTTGCCAGACTAGACTATAAAATTATAATTTCATTCATGTTTACTGCCATTTTACTGATTTTTAATACTGCGTAATTTAAGACATTTTCATAGCTTTATAGGATTTTACGAGCAACCACAAATGGCCTACTAGAGGACGTCCGCGGGTGTATCTTCTCGTAGAATTACGATTTTCTAGGATAAAAAGTAGGGTTTATAACTTAAAAAAGTAGCGACTGCGTTCGCCATATGTCTATCTTAAACGTATTGCTTATTATAAACCCTGAAGAAAATGGTTACGGGAGTACTCCACCACGCGTGCTAATGTGCGGGGTGCGGACAGCAGCTTAAAGTCTATATGTTATTCTGATATAAGGAACGACACAATTTGTTAGGTTTCATTAAAAACCATTCAGTATGTTTTACGTGAAAGAAGATATCTACATTTACACGATTTTACATTTTTATTTGTTAGTAGCATGGACATTTTTGGGTTCAAAGTATCACCATACATAATTCAATCCGGTACACGCTATCTTTTGACAACTAATTCTGTCCCGCACTTGTAATTTTATCCTTCGATTACATATTGAACGACATCTTGACAAGTAACGTTCTGAATTAGCTATCAAATATATCGTAGCAATCGCTATACAACTATGAATCGCCGGCTAATTATTGATTTATGAAGGTGTAACTGATAGACAAGCAGACATAGTTACTGTTGCATAACAACTATTCGCACGTAAACGTGGACACACACCTAGTTTAATAGGCAACCTTTGTTGCCAACATACCAACATACTAAAATTGCAAAAATGTTTCACTAGAAATAATAACATACGGTTTTCAGGTGAATGGGTAACAAATAATGTGCATAACCTTTAGTACCACCTACTCAATGCGGTGGCGTTGACTGTGAGAAACTAGTGCCCAAATACCTATATCGTTAAACTCACAATAATTACTAGCTTAACTGGTATTTCGAAATAAGCAACGCTACGGTGAACCAAGGATACATTTTGTATATTTTATGTATGGTTACACAATTACAATTGTTTAAAAACCAAATCAGATGACAAATATATAACATTTTCTGATACTAAAATCAATGCTTATAGAGCGACCCTGTCTGCTGAATTCTTATATCCTTTGCCCACTGTACAAAATAACCAATGGCTAAATATGAAGTTTGTTTTATTACTGAGTAAAGTAAAGATTATTCTTCTCTATTATGTTATTTTCAGAGTACACAGTATACTGGAGTCCGAGACTACCAGGACTTTAATTGGTCGTGCTAATTAGTGTCTAGCACATAAGACTTTTAGCCTTTTAGTTACCACCTCACTAAAAAGGCAACGGGTTCAAAATTTCTTCCAAATTTAACATCTAAAATAGACATATTTTATTTTATTAAATTTATTTGGCCCGTTAGACCCACCCCAGTTCCGTGCTTCGGAAGGCACGTTAAGCCGTAGGTCCCGGTTGCCAATAAAATGGCAGTCGTTAAGCCAAGTTGAATGCCTTATGGGCGGCATAAAAAAAATTCAATAGCAGGTCACCAGAGCCTGCGCCTGTCCATTTCAACACGGCAATGAGCTCACCACCTGTTACGTGGGACAAAAATGCATACGGTGAAATGTGGGCGTTCAATATGCCTCTGCCACCCCTTCATATGGCATATATGCCCACTTTTCACCGTGTGGATTCCTGTCCCTCGTAATAGGTGGTGAGCCCATTGCCGTGTTGAAATAGACAGACGCAGGTTGTGGCTACCTGCTGTTGAAATTTTCAAGCCGCCCATAAGGCCTTCAACCAGGCTTAACGACTGCCATTTTACTGGCAACCGGGACCAACGGCTTAACGTGCCTTCCGAAGCACGGAAACGCTCGCAAATGTAAATGCCACAAAGTGGTCACCCATCCGAGGACCAGCCATAGCGAAAGTTGCGTAACTCAGTGATCGTTTACAGAACACTAAGACCGCGAGGCCACGAGCGCTTCTAAACCTTTTGTTTAAACCTTCAGCAATAACATAGCGTGAGATACTTATTCAAATAGAATTTAGAGCACACGCATGCAACTGAGTTGATCGTAGATTATAATTTGTAAATGCCACAGCAGACGCCGTAAGATCCGAAGCACGGGATCATTAATCGTGACTAAAGGATACAATGAAATACAGAGGCGAAACGAAACAATGTTAACAGATGTCTGAGTTCCGGAGTTTACGCACAGATAGATAGATAGAGAACCTAATCCATAAATAGATTGTATTTTAAGGCCGTACATTACGGACTGCATAGAAGTTTCAAAAACTTCTTGCAACCTCGTCTAGCATCCGCTTTCATTTTTTTTTTAATCTTACAGCCTTTATTTCGAGAATATGAATGGGCGTCGCACTCGCTGTACGCTTTGGTTATCAATCACGCCTTATCCCCGAAGGGGTGACAGGGGCAAATTATACGCCTACTTTTCACCGTGTGTTTCCTGTTCCACGTAATATGATGAGGTGTTGAGCCCATTGCCGTGTTGAAATAGACAGACGGAGGTTGTGGATACCTGCTGTTGACATATTTTAAGCTGCCCATAAGGCCTTCAACTTGGCTAAACGACTGCCATGTTACTGGCAATCGCTGTATGCACAGGCGTATAACATACTGTACGAGACGTCGGAGTGAGCGTAGTAGACACAATTTACATCATTTAAGGTATGAAAATAAGGCGTGATAGGTATGAAAATGCTTTATCCCATAGTGCGTGATAGACAAAATGAAATGACGAAACACTTCTATAAAGTTGTGCCGCTATACGCTGTCCTAAGTTCAGCAGTAACTGTGGGAGGCTGTTAGGCATCTAGACTGGATTCCAAAGTGACTCAAAAGGTCTACACAATTTACATTTGACTTTGAATACCGATAGAACTAGTTCTATTATATTCTGGTGCGTTCGCGTGACGATGTTACGATTTAATTTCTATTTAACCTTCATTCAGTCACGAGTAGTCTTGATTATCATATTTACTTTATTGAGTTACCGTTCATCTGTCTTTAAATATTGAACTATTAAAATGTTACTTCATCTCGTTCAAAGCTAAATGTAAATATCGGTTGCTTCGAACCTCTCAACCTTTAAGTTTGAGATCTACTTCGTATAAAACCCTATTAAATTTTGTCAGCAATATTGGAAGCGACTGCTGTCTCTGTGCCTATCAGTTTTACGGGTACCAATGTCATATCCTTGTCCGTCAGTGTTTGGCTATACCACTTGGAGGAGAGGTTGGATGGGGATGGGGTGGTAGATGCATACCTACTTTTTACTGTAAAAAAAATGTCACACGTCATAGGCGTTGAGCCCGTTACCGTATTAAAATGAACAGGCACTGGCTGTTGAAATTGTATATTTCAACTTGGCTTAACGACTACCATGGTACTGTCTTAACGTACCTCCCGAAGCACAAAAATGCAACAAAGTGATCACCCACCTGAGAACCTGAAAACCAGCGATAGCGAAAGTTGCTTAACATAGTGATCGTTTACATATCGTTTGCGGGGAAGCAAGCGGCTTGTGTTAGATTAATAAATTATATGAAAAGAGTCCAAATAAAACAAAACACGTAACAAAACAATGTCGGTACCTTTGATAAATACTGCGGTGAAAACTTCATTCGCATTCAAAAACTGACACCAAAGAAATCATTAATAACTCATTGGCACATTTGTACTTGTATCAAGTATGACTTGCCATGAATGATCACGTGAGAGGTTGAGAGAAAGCCTGCGATGGAAATTTTCAAATCATCATCGGTAAGCCAATTGGGAGTACTGACCCTTCAGAATACCTATTCATGATTATTGAAATTTGTGAGTAAATATTTAGCAGATTCTTAATTAGGTACTTAATATTTATCGAAAACTAGTAGAACTCCGCGATTTCGTCCGAGTCGAATATATCTTAATCTTAATAATTTTATAAATGCGAAAGTTTGTATGGATGTTTGTTACTCTTTCACATAAAAACTGCTGAATGGATTTTAATGAAACTCTACAATAATATAGTTTATACATCAAAATAACACATAGGCTACGTTTTATCCCGAGAACAAGTTCCTGTGGGAAACGTGAACGGGAAAACTTCTCTACGCGGGCGAAGCCGCGGGCGTCAACTAGTACTTAATATACCTATTATGGCAGACTGGATTCGGTGGCGCAGTGGTTGTGTATGACACTGCCGTGTTGGTAAGATTACGGGTTCAACCCCGAGTCGAACCAAATTTATTTGTGTGATCTGCAAATGTGTGTCGGAGTTTGAGTGTTTTAATATGTCCGATATGAATTTATTTTGAAACATACATATAAGTATGTTTATCAGTAAATTTTAAAGTGAATAACTTGACAGTCTCGAGCTGGACTTAAATCAGCCTTATCTGGCCTGCCGGACCAGACGCCAACTATGCAACCGGCACCCATTTGAAACCAATGAATTAATCCACCTCTAATTTGAGCAAGATAGGCGCTGTGTAAAAAATAAACTTCCCACAATATTTATTTACATTTTATATGAACATCTTATTCTGCTTCATACCCCAAACCCAACACACCGCGTGAAGTGAACGCAAAGTGGGCAAAGTGAGCTAATTAATTAATTTATTATATCATAAGCATAACCGTGTATAAATTAAACCGTGCGAAATGCTACTGACCCTAACAGGAAATCAGTTGCTATTATCTAATAACAGTTCACTCGTGTAATGATAGCGTGCCATCATCTTCATTATCGTGTGAGATTACAAAGTGCCTCATATCTATCACCCGAGCCCGTCATAACGGTTAGTGAAAGTGATGTGTGATCAAACTTTAGTTTATTTATTTACTAGCTGTCCCGCCTGGCTTCGCCCGTGACATACTTCGAACCCCGTGGCACCCATTTAATCCCGTCGTTTACTAATTTCACAAAAATGTATGAACATTTTCCAAATTACTTGATTACCTACTCCTCCGCTCTCAAGTACCTACGCTCGCACGGCCCGGTCGAATATGGTTACACGAAATTAATTTCTATGCATTTTTTTTTTATTTTGACATATCTCCAAAGATATTCATTTAATTTGAAAGGTGTAAAGGGCCAAAATAATCTTCATAAAATGCTGAAGCCAACTAACATATTAAAAATGATAAGGACTAATAATATATTTGTGTAAATAGCCTTCAAACTACTGCTTTATAATTGCTGTTTTATTAAAGTATAAAAATGGATATAGTATGTTATCCTTAAGAGATAGACATATACCGTCGCGAACTTTTTTTTAGACCTATATTAGATACACAATTCCACAATACATTATTTTGTTATATCTCAAAGGGTTTAGGCAGCGTTTTCGGTAAAAGCTCCCAGACGGCTCATTTTTTCAGACGCCCCCAACATATATCGTTATAATTAAGTTAATGTATGCAAAAACTTAACAAATTATACATAAAAACCTTCTATGAGAATCACTCCAACTATTAAAAAAAACTGCATCGAAATTAATTGCGTAGTTTTAAAGATCTAAGCATACATAGGGACAGACAGCGAAAAACGACTTTGTTTTATAATATGTAGTGATTAACCAACTTATACTAACAGTATAGCGCCACACATTAGGTTATAGGTTACATGCACAATTATAATTGATAATATCGCTTCTTTTTTTTATCATTATTCATACCTTTATCCCTGAAGGTGTGACAGAGGTATATTATACGTCTACATTTCACAGTAAACATTTTTGTCCCACGTAACAGGTGGTCAGACCATCGCCGTGTTGAAATTGACAGGCGCAGCTTGTTGCGAACCGTTGTTGAAAGATTTCTAACCACTAAAAGGCCTTCAACTTTAACTGTCAAACGGAACCAAACGTCGTAACGAGCCTTCCAAAGCACGGAAACGCTCGTAAACATAAATACCGCAAAGCGGTCACCCATCCCATGACTAGCCATAGCTAAAGTTACTTAACGCAGTGATTGTATAAAGAACTCTACATAACATATTGTATATTATTGCAAATATTAAATTGATCATGTACTTAACAACTTAAACTTTAACTTTACTTGAAAAATTCAGAGTATTACTGAAATTATAACCAGTTTTCGTTAGTGAAATTTGGTCAAATTTGCCGCTTATAGCGATTAAGCGCAGAAGTAGCTAAATTAATACTTTATTGGGTTATAATTTATACGATTTATTTGGTGTTAATTTCATAACTTAATCGTTAGTAACCCAAGTCTTGGAACAATGCATGGGGCATTAGAAATTGTACTTACAATTTAATTAGCGATCTGACACATAATAAATGATATGTTTATTATTGGTTATTGTATATTTTTAAGTTTTTTTACTTATTTACACTATTATTAATTTATATTTTTCAAAATTTTTAACACTATTTTAAATTTAAATTGATTAAAGTTCATTTTCTATTATTTAATTCGGTTTTCTATAAAAAGCGTGTTATTTAGTTTTTTAAACTATTATTAATTATTTAGTTTTAGTCAGACCATGTGTGTATTGTTGAACGAAACCAAATAAGTGTATTGTTGAACGAAATCTGGCCGTTTAAAGTAGGTCAAAATCCCGCCCAAAGGAGTCGGTTACAAACATACATACAGGTGGTGCTAAAAAGCGTGTAAATAAAAAAGTTAACTAGATCTTTCGCATACCATCTATTACTTAATACTAAACTGAGTGATTTTAATATTCAAGTCAAATTCTTCCGTTGAGGTAGAAAAATGTTCATTTGCATAGAATTTCGGCAATCGTAGATTATCTTGCCTAGATTCGTTCAAGTTTCGTAATAGAAAACAACAAATATGCTCACCTTATTGCCATAGTTCAAGGAGCACGGCATTATATCGACATGGAATGTTTAATCTTTTAAATACATATAAAGATATATTCAAGCCTATTAAAATGGACGAATAACATATAAGATTAAAAATAATTATATTGCATAATAAAGAAGCTGGTTGACTGACTCATTCACGTCCAACTGAAACTACGAGATGGAAAATTGAAATTTAAAAAGTAATTTTTTTTAGTAAATATCCACTTATAAGGGTTAAATGCTCGAAACTCAACCTCTATGGAAGTGAAACTAGGTGGCGGTTTGTATGAAAGCATTCTAATACTGATTAAAGTGTGGAGTGCAAGAGGAGTTAGAAGTTGCACAAGCAGTTATTTAAAAAATATAAAAGGTGTCACAGTACAAGCTACATAAAATTGATAGTGATGTGGCAACACTATTTTTCATTTACTCTCTTGTCATCTTAGCTTGTCACCAACACGCCAATTGCACACGAGCCTATTGTATTAGCTCTGATTTATTAAGACCATTCATTTGAACGCACAGGACTAATTTTAGGCCTCGCACCTTACCGAGTTATTACATACAGTCCACTGCCACCGCAGGAGCTCAACAAAAGGTATAGGTGACTGACAGATTAAAGAACGCACAGAACAAAATGCTGAACATATTTGGCTTAAAATTGGCATATAGCTAAGTAGTTATCATGACGTAGGCATCCACTAAGCAAGCATTTTTAAAACTCCCAAATTAACGGAGGTTCGAAATATGACGCGAGTGAAGCAGCGGAATATAAGCTAGTTTACAATATATTGTCATTAATATTACGTAAAAATAATTGTTGAAAACAGCTCTCAGATTAACAATTTACGCAATATAACGGACCCAATCCGCATATAGTTAGCATTTGTGTGCAAATTACAGATTCGACCTCAAAACAAATTGCCCATGCTATGAATATTATTGTCACTTACGTGATTTACGATATTTTACATAAGATCATCTTTAGAGCAAAGATTGTACCAATGATAGTGACAACAGCAAACATAATCAGGCAACTAGAGTGCACAGATTAATAAATAGATGAGACTTAGGCCTTAGGATTAAGGTTCATTGATATCTCATGAGGTCAACTCATTCGAGAATCAACCCAAAGAAGGAAATCGTACGATCCCGGTAAATTTTTGACCCATAAGCGATTTCCAACATATGCTATATGTATCCCGCATATAGCAAACAACTATCAACCTAAGAATGATGTACCTGTTGGCCAACGGATTTGGCTCTCGCGAAGGCGCCCCGTTACGAGGTAGGCAGATCAGACGGCAGTCCCACACAATAATGTGGTTAACAAAAGTGAAATCATTGCTACAATTAATAAAAGCTAACCCGCAGGCTTTAAATCCAAACAGTCTTTCAACGTTAACTGGGAAGACGCTTAGATGAAGAAGACGGTAAAGCAGCAATAACGAGGCCAATAATTTGCAAAAAGTACGCTGTGGCTGCTGCCGCCCAATAAATTAAATTAAATGGCACTTACGAATCGATGCGATACTTATAAACCAATATCAAGGAACATAGGGTTGTGCTGAATCACACCTTTCATTTAATAAAAAAAAATCGTAACAATGATTAAGTGCTAAGCGATGTAAAAATACTTAATTATGACTAGCTGGAAGTGTAATACTTCCAAACTAAAAAGACTATTAAAATTTATTAAAGACTGTACATAAAAATTATGTGAAAAATAATATAAATAGTCGATAGAGTACTCTTTTTATATTCGATTAGTGTAAATATTTTTGAATAATATATTTTATTCTCCAATCGTATAATACTCCAATTAAAATACGTGTAAAGTTAACCGGAACAGTTACGAAAAGCGTTTGTTTTTTGATAACATTTTGTATTTGAGGATCTTATTAGACCAAGATGTTTTTGTTGTACTAAGAAAAGTTTTTTGTATTATAATACTTACATTCTACCAGTTAACAGGTTTTATACTAAACAAAAAAAACAATTTTATTTTGCATTAATAAATTTCTAAAAACTTAGATACTAAAATAAAACGAAAAACTACAAATCCTTAGAATATGTTAAAAAAAAACCAAATGTATTTTCCAATACCTTCATGCATGACATGTTAAAATACATGCTTTTACGTTACTTCGTAATAAGCATGCAACCCTATCGTAATAGTAGCGTTGCGTTGCGAAAGCGGTCTAAAGGTACCGGTGCCCGCAGGCGTGGTCTCCCATCTATCTAAACAACACCTTACAATCTCTTCGGTAAAGAACGTGTTCACGCCAGCTAGAGATTGAACGTTGAAAGATTCAACCAGACTGATGCCCCGAGCAAACTCTCAGTTACATCAAAGTGTCGATGAAATTATACCCGATTGATAGTTTAAAAGCAAATTTGTTGGCACATTCACATCTTTCAGATATGCACATGTAAGGCACAGTTATTTTTCCCGATTCGGATTTTCGCTTTGTTCTCGAACTCCGCTCAAACCACTTAACACTTTTTGAATAAATTTGACCCATAATACGACATCTAGCCAAAGATGGTTTAGAATAAATAAAACCGAAAATCGGACATACTATGGAGGAATAATCACCGAAAGGAAAATAGACATCGACAAAAAAACTCTAAAAACGCCAAAACGCTTCGCTCCATTTAGACTTACCGGGGACGGCAAATGCACCTAGTTATCAGCTAAAGCATTAAGGAAACTATGCCTAAATCTATAATTAAGTACTCAAATTCCACTCAAGCGTTAATTGGGTTAGGGTTTACAGTTGTGTTTATCTGCTTCATCAGCTAAAGCATCAAAACGAAACAAGTCATAGTACATTATATGAGCTAAAATTTAGCACATTATGTATTGTGGCAAGGCAAGGAGTGTCAAGTGGTACATCACTAAACAGTTTCACAGTCAAACATTGTAGTCATTTGTAACAGCATATAACTTGCCAAGTGGTTTAAAAATATCTTGAGGTCATCACACACGGTACGTGTGATGAACTCAAGATATTTTACAACCTATGTCAATGATTAGATTACAAAATTTCGAAACGGTTAAAATGTAAAGTATATCATCTTATACATTAATTATTACACACATACGTACATACATATTGTCACGCCTTTATACCCGAAGGGGATTAAACGCCTTCATTTTACCGTGTGCGTTATTGTCCCACGTAACAGGTGGTGAGCCCATTGCCGTGTTGAAATGGACAGGCGCAAGCTGTGGCGACCTGCTGTTGACATTTTTTAAGCCGTCCATAGGGCCTTCAACTTGGCTTAACGACTGCCATTTTATTGGCGACCGGGACCAAGGGCTTAACGTGCCCTCCGAAGCACAGAACTGGGGTGGGTCTAAAGGACCGAATAAATTTAATAAAGTAAAATGTGTCTATTTTAGATGTTAAATTTGGAAGACATTTTAAACCCGTTGCCTTTTTTGTGAGGTGGTTACAAAAAGGCTAAAAGGTCTTATGTGCTAGACACTAATTAGCACGACCAATTAAGGTCCTGGTAGTCTCGGACTGAATTAACTCTCGGACTTAATTATTATCAATGAATTAAATCAGCCAATTGCAATCCACTGCTGGACTGGCCTCTTCCAATTATCATTTGTATGTTTAAGCGAAAAATGAAATATGCTAATCTTTTGTAAATGAGGTGGCAAACATATTGACAACCTCTTTCTTTATGAACTCCTCGGAATAAAATGTTGGTGTCTGAGAACATTAATTATAATTACGTAACTAAGGAATGCTGTGCTCACACCAGACAATGTTGATGTTACAGCACTATGGGAATCTGCGGAGCTGATTATTATGCAAACGGTGCATATTATTGTTGTGAGATTAATTTTAGTGTTATTAAAATGCTTTTCGACAATTTATTTAGAGACTTCTTTGTCGATTATAACAATGGACACATTATTATGTTATGAAACAAAGCAGATTTTTATCCGACTGTCACAGGAGGGTTATGTTTTAGGGTTCCGAAGAAAACAAGGTTATTTTATAGTTTTACTATTTTCTTAAGTATATGTATATGTATAATAGTCATAGTCATATTGATATACATAGTCATCTTAAATAATTTCTAAGGACAAAATTTTGCGTATATGGGGCCTACACTAAATAGGGACGCTTGCTGTCGTCTACCTCGTGAGTTGCATAATTATCTTAAAAATAGTGTAAGTTTGTTAAGAAATATTGATATATCTGTAAAACATCAATATCTATATTCGTATTGTGTTTTTTATAAGGATTTAACATTTATTTTCTTCTTGCTATTGCCAAATATATAATTAAAATGTATATAACTGCAGTACTTACCACGAGTTCAGCGAACTTCGCGTCCAGTTCATCCTGTGGCGGCATTGGGTGTGTAGGGGTGACAGCCTGCAACGCCAGACCGCCTTCACCGCCAACCACGCAGTACGTGATTTCTGGCGGTTCATCATTCTGGAACAAACAATTATCAACTTTCTTATCTAAGTTAATGAGGTCAAAACTATCGCTAAAATAAGTCTAGCTATTTACGTGGTCGACATAGCTCGCAGAGCAAGCTTGCTATATTGCTGTGCATAGAGGAGCAGACGAGTTCTCGATGGGAAACCATGACTCGGCATATATTAGGTGGGATGCATCCCAGCCAGATGTGCCGAACTTCTAAAAAAGGTCGTAACGAGGGCCTGGATGCTGGAGGCACAGGTGTAACATCAAAAATTGAGATATTTACTTTATAAGGGGTTTCTACAGAGTCAGTAGCGCGAGCGTAACGGTTTCGTTTAGGTGGGCTGCAGTTATGCTTGTTAGCTACCTTACCGATATAAAACCACTTCACTAAAATTTTCATCTATGCTAATATTAAAGCTAAAAAGTTTGTTTATTTGGTTTATCAATCACGCCTTTATCCCCGATGGGGTGGCAGACGCATACTAAACGCCTACATTTCACCATATGCTTTTTTGTCCCACGTTACAGGTGGTAGGCCTATTGCCTGTTGCGATGACCTGCTATTGAAAGTTATCAAGCCACCCTGGCTTGTTAAATTTGAAAAATTTAAGAGACCTTCAACTAGGCAAGCCGTTCATCCCGGTTGCCAGTAACATGGCAGTCTTAACGACTGGCAACCGGGACCAACGGCTTAACATGCCTTCCGAAGTATTAAAACGCTCGTAAATAGCAATGCCACAAAGAGTCACATACACAGAAAGTATAGCTATTACACAAAACCGGACAGGTGCGAGTCAAACTCCCCACCGAAGGTGTCAGACAAATTTATAGGTACCATTATAAAAATACACAATTTCATAAATAATCTGAATCTGTAGCAAGTATAAGATAGTTTTACTAATAATATATTTTGATTTCCTTGAGAGTGTTTAAGTATACCCACGATTTATGTGACATATACTACCGTATCTTTTCTTATGTTATTACAAGTTAGGTAAGTTACTTAAAAGTATGATATTTTCGCTGCTTCAAGGAACTTTAAACCTTTTTCATTTTTAGTTCCCGTTGTGTCTTGACAGAAAGTCGGACATAGACAGAGGGCAGACAATAAAGTGATCTAAAAAGGGTTCCGTTTTATTCTTTCGAGGTACGGAACCCTAAAAATGCGAAATTCTAATTCTTAGGAACTAATATTTAATAAAGGAAGATTATGGGTCGTTTAAAAATATCTGCTAAGCAGCAACCTCGACATTGTAGGCCAAAAGATAGCATCGATCAAAAATGTCAGACCTTTATTTATAGCCTTGACGCGGATTTATAAACTATCAGTCTTTGGTAATATATCATAGAACCAAGTTTCTGCATGCTTTTTATGAACTAATAAATAAATATTATGGGACGCTTTTACATAACGCACCATCTAGATTAAGTTGCTAATAAAAGCTTGTGCTATGAATCTAGACAGCTGATAAACATACTTATTTTTAAATATAAACATAGTTATTTAATACTATTTGACGCCCGCGGCTTCGCCCGCATAGTGAAGGTTTCCTGTTTTCATTTCCCAAAGGAACTTGATAACAGGATATTGGAGCGCAATTGTAATAGTGGACTACAAAAACTGTCAAATTGTTCCGTCGGCTTTCTATTGAGCGACGATTTCTTGACTTGGCCCCCAGAAGGTAAACAATTGTTTATACATTTTGGACGCATACGAACGAAAACGGAACCGCAGAGATTCAACTTTCTACACACAATCTATCTTGTCTTTCAACTTCGAAACTTCAACTTGAATATGTTAAGGATAACAAAAATAAATAAGAACCGGTCAAGTGTAGTCGAATTCGCGGACGAAGGGTTTCGTACCATGATCTAAAAAAAGGACAACAAAAATGATGTCTGTTGTATGGGAGCCCCTTTAAATATTCTGTGTTTAGTATTTGTTGTTATAGCGGCAACAGAAATACATTATGAAGAAGTATGTATGGATCGCGATGCCTGGCGATCTGTCCTCTCTAACTACCCCATCAGGGATACAGCGTGAAGATAGTTAAGTTAGGAAATACATTATCTATGAAAATTTCAACTGTCTAACTATCACGGTTCGTCTAATACAGCATTGTGACAAACGGACAGACAGCTCTGTTTTAGTAATAGGATCCGGATTTATCCTCTGGATACGGAACCCTAACTGTCGCACTAAATTGAGATAAAAATATTCGCGTCGCAATTACACAAACAGATATCTTACAAAGTAAAGACATTTATCATGACGTTCATGATTTGTAGCCTTACAAAGTATCTCGAAAAATCTTTATTTAAATTGTCAAGTGAACATAAGATGGGGAAGACATTGGATACTTCCATAAAGAGAGAGTTGAATGAGGAAATAGGAACTGAAAAAACCTCGAGGTACAGTCGAACAATTACTTGGACATGCCTATAATTGGCACATAATTACTCGCAATGTAATGCCGTCACTGTTACTTTTTACTCAGGCCGGTCAGGGAACCAGTTTTTAGTATAAATTATTCTAATTTATGATGACTCCTCTAAATGGTATGTCTATCTACATTAATACATATGAAATTTCATTTTATTGATGATCTAGCTTTGGTTTCACTCACATAGGGCCTGTTCCCGTGGGAATACGAGGATGAAATGTAGCTTTTGTTACGCCTTATACCATCAGCTATCTGCCAGTATAATTTCTGTTAAAATCGATCCCGCCGTACCCGAGATTAGGCAGAACAAACAGACGGACAGACAGAAAATTTATAAATTGATTTTTTAGTATCGTATAATTATACTCTCGAATGCATGTAGTGCAAAGTTGTTAATTTAGAATTACAAACAGGCCCTTAAATTTTATTTATCTGTATAGAAAAGAAAGTATTTATAGGTGGGAATATCTCCGTCTTATAATTATTGTAATCAGTCAATGTAAAATAAAAATATCACTCAGCTGGGAGACAAGCGATCAAACGCGTTTACAGTAAGTAGCCTATGAACGTTTGCAACACCAGAGGTGCTACTCACGCGCTACGTTCTATGCAAAAACTAATAAAAAAAAAATTTTCGGATTTCCTGATATTTATTAAGAAATTCTCATACAAGTAATCACATAATAAATGCTAATTTAAATTCTAACAGACTTGCGCTATAAGTACAAAAGATTATTTCACTATATCTTTGAACATTGAGTGTAATATGAAAACACTACATACAGTAAGAACGCAATTTAATCGTTTGTGTGTGTGTATCGACCTTTTACCGGCGCCTGAGATGCATTTCTGCGAACTGTCACCAACGTCTCGCAAATTCATTGACATAATGAATAGGGCTGGCGCGGAGAAAGCAATTAATTTTTTTATGTTCTAGTAAATCTGTAAAATATACTAGCTAATGCCCGTAGCATACAGGATGAAGTTATCTCGTTTCCCACAAGGTATTCTTAAAAGATAGACATATGCCAGCGCGGACTTAACTATAGAGATTTAGAAAAAAAGGAATTATGGCGTTTTATAATGTATTTTTTATATCTCTCAGGGTTAGGCAGCGTTTGCGATGAAAGCCTTCAGACGGATTCATTGTACTCCAATAATAATTATTGTCATATTTCAACCTATTTTAAACAAAATCTTGATCAAATATATGTCAAAACCTTCCCCATGAAATACTTTATCTATTGGTGAAACTTAAATGATCCGTTCTTCCGTTCGGCGGCGGACGACTTTGTTTTAATTTATTTATAATAAGTAGTTTAACCTACTTATACTTAACTTAATCCCCTATGGGGATTACCTAATAATTACCCCAAACAAAGTTCCCTGCTGCTGCCGCCACATGAAGATAAAATAAAAGTACCTACACAAAGTTGAATATTATATTTAGTTTAGGCGGGGACTGTGTGGTTTTAGCCGGTTCGAGTCTGGCATGACATCCGAGGGGATTTCCACACGTTAAAAAAAAAGCCTTTTTTGGCAAATATTTGTTA